>CM069525.1:42590000-44083416 GCA_035773235.1 Eospalax fontanierii
TTCTTTGGAAACTACCAGTATGAATGTATTTAATTAAATCTAATTTTTTTCTCTTGTTAATATTTTTTGTTTTGCTAGTTTAATTTTCAGCTCCCTACCTACTGAATCTAAGAGGATAGTGGAAAAGGTTTTCATCTCCACTGATAATCAGTTTCTTAGCTGCTTTGAAAACAGAACTGAGAAACACCATCCCTGCCAGACAAGAGCCCAAGATGACAATATGATGGAGCTGTATGCAAGCAGCCATGGAAATATCATGAGAGACATTGACTGTCACTGGTAGGGAAAAAGTCAAGAAGAGAATTCTAGAAAAGTTTAACTGATTTTGAAGAATGAAAGAAAGTGAGCCAAAAACAGAGCAGAAGAAAGGTGATTTGGGGTAGCCAATGTAAATATGCAGGAATCTGAGACACTAGCCCTTATGATTAAGAGTATTTGTGGTAAAGGTCAAGAGAAAAGGAAATAAAGAGCGCAGGATCTTGAAGTGAGAAACACTGGCCAAGGGAAGAGCTCTGCAGACATGCTGAGACATTTGCCTTTAGCATGACAGGCAAGGGATGCCCAAGACAGTTTCAGAAATCATACACATACCTCAAAAAAATCAACTGGGGAACAAGTTCTCGCTGCGTAGCCCAGGCTGCTGACTTTGCAAGTGCAATCCTCCTGCCTCTGCGTCCCAAGTACTGGAATTGCCTAGCTTTTTATCAGGGGGTTTCCTAAGCCTGGGATAGTCTCCCATACCACATGTTCATGTCTTGAATTTCTAAGGTCCTCTCTGCCAGATTCCCATCCTTCCCTACCCCGAAGCTACAGTTCCCTGTGCTTCCATTGCTGTCCAATCTCAAGATGCCAAATGCTGGCTGGGGTTTTGCCTTCTCCCTTCTCCCTAAGACTACGAACACATCAAGACTTGCTTCAGATGAGAACCAGGCCCAGGTCCTGAAGCATATTGATTCTTCCCAGTAACTGGCTGAATTGATGGCCTTTGAAATGTGAGAGAAGCTTGAAATAGAGAGGAAAGGCACCATCTATCTGCATGGCAAGAAAAATCCAGTCCCTGCAGTCAGGGAAAGGAAACAGGGAAACCTTGTAACTGGCCTGGCAGAAATGGAGTTATTCTAAAGACACACATGTGTCTCTCAGTCTGGTTGTCAGACTGTTTAAACAATGGAACCCCTCAAATGGGAATATCCCCAGGAATCTCGTGCTGGGAGAAGGAATGGGCACCAGACAGAGGAGAAACTTGTCTTCCAGAAAGATTTTACAAGTACTGACAATAATAGCAGAGATCTTGCTGGAGAGACTGGGGCCCAGACAAGAATGAGTCAATGGTGGCCAAGACTATACCTTGACTGGGACTGCTTATATGTGCATATTCTGCCCTCTAAACTGCAGTCTCACTTCAGAAACCTGAGATAGATTTGGGGGAGTCACTGAATGTTTTTGTCCCTCTTCCCAGTGTGGTCATGTTGAGTAAATTTTTTTTCTCTGCTTTCCACTATTAATTTGTCTCTTGAAATTGGCTTACTGAGGACAGATGGGGCACAAACTATGCCTCCCAAGTTCAGTAACAGAGTCATCAAGACTTGGTGTTTCTACTTAGTCCAGGCTCCAGGTCACAGGAGCTGGACTTCCTTTAAGTCCAGCAGTCATGCACTTTCAAGCTAGAGGTACCAACAGTTGCCCCTATAGAGTCCCCCAGACGAAGACCACCCACCTTTTTAACACAGCCTAGGAAGTGGACTTTACTGAAAGGCTGCTATGCTCTGCCAATGCAGACTCTGGCTGGTTCCCAGCCAATGGCTGGAGGGCAAGGTGAAAGTTTCCATGGGCTCTTTTTCTGCTGTTACTCCCTTTTGCACATGTGGGTTTTATTCTTTACAGGTTTAAAAGTTAAATTGAAAATAAACTCTAAGAACCAAAATGTTTCACCAAACAATCCATAATAAAGATAAAAGTCACCCATATGGGCAGGGCGGGGGGCAGGGGACACCACAGGCAATTCTAAATTGCTCAGCATTTGGAACTTCCTGAATGGAATTCTCGAGCGCTTTCCAAACAATTTAAAGAACTCATCTGTCCAGGATTGATTAGAACTGTTCAAAAGTGAGGTCACCCTATTGCAATCAAACTAAAACCTAAAGGAAAGCAAAAATCATCCTGGAAATAAATTAAATAAAATAAAATTACAGGATGGCATTTCCTTATTCTTATACAGACTGTGAACTAATGTATGTATGCATATATACATTTATGCACAGGCATACACATGCAGTTTCCTATTGAGCTCATCGTAGAATCCTTGTTTATGACTATAACCCCTCCAAAAGAATAACAATATGATGGAGAGACTTTTATGGTCATCTCCACAGTTGGACTGACCTCATAAAACATTGCGAGTTGTATACATGCATGTACACAGATTCCCAACTTACGTAATTCTATGGGAATTCACAGAGTTATATTGGTTGAGAATTTGGCTTAAGTTTCTCTTATTATAGAAATTCCCATCAACTAGTATGAGGGAGTCTCCATACACATCACCACAGAGCTTCACAGGCTGAGAATCTGGCCCTTAGAGCACACAATGTCCATCCAAACAACAGCTCGCATTTTATCTGGCCTTGATTTTCAGAACATGCTGGAATGAGCAAATGCTTCTAACCTCTGGAGCTCTATGAATGAGTGTGAACTGATATGGAAAGGATCACACTGTGTCTCCATTCTGAAGGGGCACGATCCCTTCTCACCTCAGTCTCCCTACCTGGAAATGGATAGCACTCTAGCAGCTCTTTGGTCTCCTGAGCAGTTGCTGCTGCTTGCAAATGTGACGCCCACAATGCAGACCTTAAGAGCTGGGGCATTGTTCACCAGGGAAAAGCACTTATTTGCTAGGTTTGCAAGTGCCAACACTACTAATTGAATTTGTGCCAAAACATGCATTTTAAAGAATGCTGTTCTGTTCCATTCATTATTTATAGAACACCACCTAAGGGCAGTGCATGCTACAAGCCAAAAATCTCATCCTGCATTTTATCAGAAAGCCATGAAGGGAAGTGGAGAAGAAAGAGGGATGAAGCTAATAAAATGAGACTTCTGGAAGACAGTGAAGGAACTTGTCCACAGCATTTTATCTGGACCTATAATGCCCACAGGGTGACTCAATAATAATCTCCAAATGTAGATGATTTAGAGAGAGTTGCTCTCTCTTCTGCCGCTCTTAACAGAAGGGCAACATGAGACTTTAGCACATTACAGGGGAAACATCTTCACAAGGAAATGGGACCAGATAAAGCTACAGATGAGAGAAGACCTTTAGATGAGGGCAGGATCTCCTGTCCCCCAGACCCTGTAAGGGTAAAAAGCCTACCCCATGTTTGTTCAACCACAAGACAATGAAAATCCCTAGTTATAAAACTGTTGTCCTTAAGGTAGTAAGACATGTCATCATACTAGAAGCATGGCTTTGGGTAGGAGAGACCTTGCTTTTAATGTCACATTTAGTAAATGTCTTAATTTCTCCAGGCCTGTGTAAGGACCTGTAAAATGGGGACCAGGAACTGGCTGAGCTCAGCAAACAAAGGAACTTGATGGAGCTAATGGTGGAAGTGAACTTCCTGTAACAAAAAATAAGACATACAAGATAGCATGTCAAATGGTGGTAAGTGCTATGTGGTGAATTAATCAGGGAAGGCATAGGAGTCAGAGAAGTTAAAATTTTCAGTGTGGTGGTGGAGGCAGGTCACTTGTCCAAAAATTACCTGCTGAGGAAAGACTGGGAGGCAATGACGAAGTGAGCCAAGAGACTGTGCTGGGCTGAGAATGTGCTTCAAAGGATAGCCCATGTGCTAATCTCTAGAATCTGGGACTGTGGCTTTACTTTGGAAAAGAGTCTTTGTGAGTATAAGTTTAGGGTAATGAGACTTGAATATTAGAGCATTCTAGAGTATCTAGCAAGGCACTAGATCAAATAGCAGGTGCCCATATAGGACAAAGAAGAAGAGAAGACATACAGAGAAGATCATTTGAGGAGACAGGCAGATATTGGAGTGATGTGGTCACCAACCAAGGATACGTAGAACCACTCAGTGCTGGCAGAGGCAGGGAAGAATTCTCTCCTAGAGATTTCAGTGGGTCGATGGCCTTGTGACTCCTTAATTTTAGACTTTGAAGTTACAGAATCAATTTATTATGGCCTTTATTATGACAGCCTTAGGAAGATAAAGTAGAGTATGTAAGTGAAGAAAAGTTAAGCTGGAAAAAAAAGACAAATGTAAAGGTCCTGAGGCAGGTCTTTGGCCTGTTCCCTTGGGAAAGAGCAAGGAGGCCTGCATGAGTAGAGTAGACGGAGAGAGATTGGCTTCCTATAGCTGAAAAAGGACTGCACACAGCCGTTCCCAAGGCCTGGAAGCCAGTCACTAGAGGGTCCTATCTTCATATCTACCATAATCTCTGAGTATGACTTGGACCACATTGACAGAAATGGAATTACTGACATTCTGACAATGTTTCTGAAGCATAAAGATGATTGGCTTCCTTGTGGAATGGATGTGGGATGAAATGTACAGAGGGAGATCAAGGATGACTTCAGGCATTGTGGCCTGAGCAACTAGAAAAATAGACTTGTCTCCCACTGAGATGCAAAAGGTTGGAGATAATACAGGTTTGGAGGCAAAACTCAGGAGTTTGCTTTCTAGTGAGTTAAGGTTAAGATACTCAGCAAATAGTGAAAGGCAGATATCAGTTCATCAGTCCAACAAGTGACTCAAGGGAGGAGGTGTCTGATGTGGAGGTGCAAATTCAGAGAGATTTTAAAGTTTACTGTTAGACTTATAACAAAATTCTCTTTACATAGTTTCATGACTTTTGAGAGTTTCCCTTCACACTCTCCCAGCTCCAAGCCTTTAACAACCCTACATCTACTCTCTGTCCTTACATGGTTTACTTTTCCGCAACATCTCAGAAATACGAATGGGACATAGTTCAGTGGCAGAAGTGCTTACCTTGCCTAGCATGAGCAAAGTCCTGTGCCCAGCACCAAAAAAAGTAAAAGCCAAATGTCACAAAAACAAAATAATGCAACACATAGCATTTAAAATCTAACTTTTTCACAGAACATACTGCATCTGAGATTCAATCATGTTATATTTACCAATATTTCTATCATTCATTTTTAGTCCAAGTAACATTCTACTTTGTGGGGAACCAGATTTTGTTCGCTCACTCACCCACTGAAGACATCTGGGTATTCTCCACTTACTAGTAATTATAATCAAGCTGGTATCAAAATATATGTGCAAGTTTCTGTGTGAACAAAAGTTTTCTATCTGCCTGAGTAGGCGTAGTATTGCTGGGTCAAATGATGAGCATATATTTAAGTTTCTAAGATACTCTTGTGCTGTTTTCACAAGTAGCTGTACTGTTTTGTATTTCGAACAGCAACACTAAATATATACTTATTTACTATTCTCCTCAGTGCGTAGGAATATCTCATTATAGTTCCCTTTTCTCATTTCCTAGTGACTAACATGTCCAGTGTCTTTTGATGTGCTTATTTCCCTTCCAAAGATCTTCTTTGGTGAAATCTCCATTCAAGTTTTGTCCCCCTTTTTAATTGGGTTATTTGCTTTTATATGGTTTGGGATGGAAATTCTTCACGGTCTGCTTAAAAATCCTTTGTCAGATCTGTGATTTGTAAATATATTTGCCAAGTCTCTAGCTTGTCTTTTTATTCTTTTAAAAGTGTTTTTGGCAGAACAGAAGTTTTAAATTTTGATGAGGCCCAGTTTATCTTTTTTTTCTTTTTCTTTGGAGATAATGTTTTTTGTATCATAGCCAAGAACTCATTGTCTAATTCAAGGTCACAAAGATCTTCTTTATTTTCTTTTGAAAGTCTTATAGAAGTGGTCTGTGAACCATTCTGACTTAAGTGTTCCATAAAATGAAAGGTATAGCAAAGAGTCACTGTTTGGCTTAGAGATATTGACTTTATATGTTTAGGCAACTATAACAAAATTCTATAAACCAGGTGGCTTATAAGCAACAATAATGGATTTCTCATAGTCAAAGAACAATTTGCTGCCTGATGAGTTCTTGATTTTTATAGGTGGCACCTTCTCATCATATACTCAGTTGGAGGAAGGGACAAAGTAGCTCTCTGGGGCTTTTTTAAAAAGGACACTAAACCCATTTGGGAAGATTTCTCATGATATAGACCTCTTCAAAGCCCATACATATCTCCCAGTGCTATCTCAACATAATCAATACCAGGGGTATGGGAGAGACATGGACATTCAGACTACAACAGGTACTAAGTTATTGGAACACCATTTGCTAAACATTTGCCTCTTTATTCAATTTCTACTGTCTTCTTTTCTTTTAAAATCCTCTTTCAGTTCTTCAGATTGAAGAATTTCTACTTACTTATTTCCAATTCTACTTGCTTTCCCCCTGTCACCTCCATTTTGCTAGGGAACCACCTGGTAGTTTTTTAGATACTAGAGTTTAGGACCAGGAGCTGGTCCTAAAATTTTCATTTGAATCCCTTTTTGTATTGTTCCTATTTGTCTCTAGAGAATTTTTATCTTTCCATTCACATTCACACTATTCACCCTTACTTCATGGAACATTGTATGGTAGCTACTTTAAAGTATTTGTTAATTCTAATATCTGGAATCATCATCATGTCAGCGTCCGTGCATTGTCCTTTCCCTTGAGAACAAGTAATATTTTCCTGGTTCCTTGTGCATTGAATATCTTTAGACTGCTTTCTGGACATTTTGATTATTATATTGTGGGAGTGGGTCCTGTTAAAATTCCTTGAGGATATCAATAGATTGGACTTTTGTTTTCAAAGGACACCATCATAGTAAAGACCAAATATTTTATCTACGTTTCTGAGAGCATTGGTTCAAACATTATTTCAGGATTGAATGCTATTATTCCCATTAACCCAGGTTATATGACAGTATTTGGTGATGGGACTCAGAGGAAGACAGATTGTATGAGGAACTCAGTTCCCTAAGCCCTTTCTATGCTCCTTGGCATCTGGGCTGCTCATGCACAGCTGACTTGTCAATAGTACAGGATTTGTGACAGTTCATAAACAGAGTTAGAGGCATTCTAGTCTCCAGTTCCCTCATCACGGGGATTTCTTCCATACTTTGGTTCCCATGGTCGTCTTTCCCCAATTCCTCAGACAGAAAAGTGAGTTTTCATCAGAGCTGTAGGCTTCTTCCAGACTGCATTGTCATACCATTTTCCATCACTGAAGACACCCTTGGTGAGGAGTGGAAAGATAGAAAAGTATGGGAAATGATGGGGATCTCTTCACACACACACACACACACACACACACCACCACCACCACCACCACACCCTTTTCATGCACAAGAAACCTTCCCAGTTTTGCTAGTCAGAGAGACAAGTTTTACATACCTGAACTAGTGCCGACATGTTACCACAACAATGTAGATCCAACTTGTAGATCAAGACAAAGCCAAAAGAGAGAAAAGCAAATGGGGGAATGAGGCTTCCCCTGAACTCTCTCATTCTCAGGGGTCTTATTCTTAGGCCTCTGGCTAGAAAGTCTGAGATTTCTATTGTCTTAACCTCACATCAAATCAAGAAACAGCAATGTCATTGGTCCTGGTTCTTCTTCAATTTCTGTTTTTTTCTCCCTCTGATAGTTAATTCTGTCAGCTTGATTAGATTAGGATGAGCCTAAGGGATTAGGAGACCATACCTTTGAGTTGGTCCATTGATGTATTCAAAATTCAGACTATTTGGGAAGTGACAGAACTATAGGAGGTAGAGCATAGATCAAAGAAATAAGTCACTAGGGCATTTCTTTGAGGGGTATTTTGGGACACTCATCCCTTCTTGCTGTTCTTATTTGCATCCTGGACAACATGAAGAGAACAGATTTCCTTATCCATATCCTTTCTCCATGATGGTGATGTTTCTCACTTGCCTGGGGCATAAAAGCAGGAGCCATGAACGGATACCCTCTAAAACTGAGACAAAATAAACCCTTTTTCCTTTAAAATGTTTCTCTCAGATATTTATCACAGCAATGAAAAGTCTGACTAGCACACTCTTCAATCCATTTACTATTGGCTACTTTTCAGACTCTTTGGGCAACTATTTAGTATATCATGTCCAGAATTTGCAGATGTATTCATGGGGAAGGTAGACTAAGTGGGTGTACTCTACTTTGACAGGCTCTAGAAGTTCTAGAAGTTTTGTATGAGTGCACATGTGTATATATGTTTTCAAGAATGTGTGTGATGTTATTTAAACCATTTAGATTAAATAGTTATGATGCTTAAATGATTTATATTGAATTAGACCAAACATTATACCAATAAATGAGTGGGTTTAGGTAGAAAAGGGTAGAGACCAAAGAACTAAAGCACAGAGTAGGCCAACAAATAGAAGTCAAAGACTAGAAGAAGAAGGGCTAACTAGGGAGTTGATGAAAACTCAGCAAGTCAAGTATCTTGGATGGCAAGCTGAGTGTCTTAATAGGAAAAAATGATCCTCTCTCCCATAAAATGCTGCTGAAGAGTCATAGGAAGAGTGAGAAGCTACCTTTGGACAGCCCCTATGGTTGTGAGAGAATTAACTGCTATGATGCACAGAATCACTCAATATGTATCTAAGAAGTAGAAAGAATTATAAAGTTCCCATGAGTCCCTCATCCTTGCCTTTGCCAATTTTGTTTCTTCACCTGTTATTTGCTCTCCTCCAAAAGGTGAACCAACTTGGATCTCACCTTTGAAACTATTTTTCTGAGGACCATATGCCTCAGGGAACTTCTTTTTCTTCTGGGATCTCCACTTTACAGTGTTAGCTGGTACTACCAAGCTACAGAAGGCTCCATGATGTGCATAAACTTGCCAAGACCCCAGGGAGAGACTGCCTGTACTGGAATTCCAGCTCTACCATTTACTGATGTGATGGCTGAGTTCCTCCATCTTGTATAAAACCACCACCTTACTGAGCTGTTCCTAACTCTGACAGGCAGTTCCAGAAAAAATTTGACCACAGGACTATTCCAGAAAGAACTTGCCACATAAAAATACCCTCACAGAAGATCTCAGTTAATGTCTAACACCTTTTGTAACCACTTGCTTAATACTTATCTTGCTTAATGCTTATCTTACTTGCTTAATGCTTAACTAGCTTCCATAACTTCTTGCTAGCCTGCTGCAGGAAACATATATGTCATTCATACTACAAAAACAAATATGTCATGCCTACTGCAAGAACAAAAATATCTTGCCTGTATAATCTTATATAAATACCTGGTTCATCAGGATGCTTTATAAGCTGAGTTCTCCTCTGAATCAGCACTGTACTTTCTAGATCCTGACCCAGAGAGTGCAGTCACTGGCCAGCTAATAAATTTGCTGATTTGGAACATCTGGAATCTGAGTGGCCATTTCCAGGGGTCTTGGCACCATAACATGGCTTGGCAAACTCAAGCAAGCTCTATTTATCCTTTCTCATTCTCAATTTTCAATTTCCTCAACTTTCAAATCTAGATAAGTACACAAACTCATCTTCACAATTATGCTCAATAAACATTACCTCTCCTCCTCTTTTTTGCTGCATATGTTAGCCTTGCTTCATGTATGCATATGTGTCTCATTTCACTGAGAACCTTCATGAGGATAAGGGTTAAAGGAATTTCAAACTACCCTATGAAGGTTCAAGATATAACTTGTTGAAATAAATTAGCAATAGGCAGTTTCACAGGAGAAAGGACACTCGAAATTATTTGATTACAGTTTTATGTGACAGAGGAGACTTCATATTAAAGAGTGAAACATCACGTATAAACTATCCATTTTTATGCTTAGGTTCAATAAGGCATGGACAATTGTGTAGAAAGGTGACTGTCCCAAAAGGGTCTACCTAATGTTGTAGACTGATGGGAAACCCAGAATGGCCTGTCTGTTAAGATTCCTTATGGAATCTCCATGTAACATTCCTTCTCCCTTCTGTGAATGGGGGAACCTAATTACATACAATCAAATAAGGTGAGACAGTGAATTTCTTTATGGCCAAATCTTAAATATTTATAGGTTTTATGGTTGACTTTTGGGAAAACTATGCTCTAGGGTCTATGACCCATCTGAGGAAAAAGAATTCTAGCTAGCTTTTATGGCTTGCCTTGGAGAGAAAAAGGAGTGAGAGACTAACATGGGAAAAGGTCAAAGAAACATTGTTTCTAAGTCTAATTGTGAGTTCTTTTTCTGGGTATCATTTTTCTGAGCCCTAACAGGGTTATACCTTAACACTTTTGCTCTTTTTTGTAGCACTGAATAGGTAAATGGGTCCTAGAAATACTTCACTGGTATCATTCTAACCGAGAGTATGACTTCTGACCCATCACAGACACACAGCTGGGGTCTGATTTGCAGGTAGAAAATCATTATATCATTATATCTGAGCTGCTTCACAGAGAATGCCGAAAGCAGAAACTATTCCTTCCTAGGGGTGTATTTTCTATCCAAGGAAAGGCTCTTATATTGTGTGAGTGGTGACAATTACCACTGAGATTTGAGACAAGGAAAGAATGGAAGATCTAAAGGAGGTGAAGCAATAGAAAATTAACCAATTTTAACAGCAGGCCTCAAAGGAATGCCAGAACTTGGTGGCTGAAATGAGGTGATCGAAAAAGCACTGGGAAGACAGAGGAACTGATTCTAGTCTTGCTGGCCTCCACCATTTAAGCAGTGCTATAATTTGGATATGATTTAATAGTGTTGCTCTAAAAAAAATCCATGTGTCCCTGGGGTAGTGCTATGAGGGGGATGGAATCTTTAGAGGTAGAGTCTAGAGGAAGGCCTTTAGGTAACGGAGGCCATGAAGAAGTTCTCACAGCTCCCAATAAAGCATTTCTATAAAAGGGCACACCTTGCTGCACCCATATCTCTTCTGTTTCCTGGCTTGAGATGTGATTATTTTCTGTAACACAGACTCCAGTTATTGCTCTCCTCCATGAGGCGAAACATCCATGGGGCAGCACTCACCACAGAGCCTGTATATGCCATTTGAACACTGAACATCTATAACTGTGAACTAAATAAATATCTTTTCTTTATAAGTAGCAGGACAGATATTTCATCATGGTGACAAACAGCTGACTAATGCAAATGATTTTGACTGAGTTGATGAATGATCTCATCTTCCCTCCCCCTTACTGACTTTGGTCTCTTCTTGAAAATAAAGAAACAAAGGCATGGGTACATAGGTGATCTCAGGGTTCCCATTCAACTCAAGAACCCACTCACTCAACACATATTTATCAAGGTCTCCTGTGTGCATGGTACATGAAAAACAGGTACAAAAGAAAACAGGAACATTCAGTAGTTATTGTTCTAGTACATGCCATGAGTATATTAAATTCTCTAATACTATATCTTCTCAGTCAATTAATATAAGGAAATCACCCAGTAGTCAAGGTTGCTACCTGCTTCAAATAATTTTTCTTATCATAGGTGATTTCCTATATGGTCAAATGCAAGAACAGAATGAATTTAAAGTAACAGCATCAGGGCAAGCAATACGGCTCAGCCTTTAAAGGTGCTGGCTGCCAAGCCTGACAACCTGACATTACTCCCTAAGCCCCACGTAGTGGACAGAGAGAACCAACTCCTGCAAGTTATTCTCTGACTTCCATACAAGTCACGGTATATGAGTGTCTACACACACACACACACACATGCACGCACACATATATACACTAAATTTTAAAAATAAAGCAGCAGGCTTTTTTGCCTGTTCTTTCTCTTATATGAGGAGATAACCACACCCCATGTTAGATTACCACCCCCAACACATCAGGCTTGTTTCTTGGGGCCACAAATGGATAACTAACCAGCTTCCTTATGTCCCAATACCATTTTCTGACACACACGGTTATGCTAAGAAAGAAACTCCTTCAGGAAGACATTGGCTTTTTTTAGAGAAAAGCTAATTTATAGTAAATCAATTTTATGCTTCGTTTCTGGTCTGCATCAGCCTCACCTCTGAACAGGACCAAGCTTGGGTCCACTGGGCTATTACTATGATTTATCATGAACTGATTCCCTGGTCCATTGTTACTTTACTGAAATAAAGTGAGAAAAATCAAACTTTCCATTCAGTGGCAGTTTCCTTCATGCTCACATAGAGCCTGGGCAGCCCAGATGATCCGTCTGCATAGTGTCATGCCCATGGTTATCTGGATGTCACAAGCCCATTCTCCAATGAGACTTCCATTTCCAATCATTTATCGCTTCTCTTAAACTGTACCATGTGTGGTAGGCAATAGAGGTGCCTGTGAGCCCAGTGCTGCTGGCATAAATCCGAGTCCCTAATACCGGATGCACATTCATCCTTCTGTCTTAATTTATTGCAGTTTGGTTTTTATTGTTCACACAAGGAGAGACTCATTTATGTTTCCTGGGTGAGAAAAAGCAGGATTGGACGTTTAAGCCAAAATCCCAAGGACACTGAAGCCCATATTGGAGGGTGCGGAAGGGAGGGAAGGAATAAAGCTGGGAGATGTGGGTACAGGTGGGAGGGGGTGATATTTGAGGGCTTTGAAGTTAGCAGCTTGCCCAGGTGTGGCTTGGCTAGAAGAGATGCCTCTGTACGAACACAGCACACCCTTACAACATCCTCAAACATAACCGTCTTGCTTATGTGAATTCACAACATCGTCAATAAGACTTGGACTTTTTTTGGGGGGGGGGCTTCAAAGTGGCTACACTTTTTAAAACCAGAAATCTATAAAACATAAGGTTTGTCTTTTATTTCTACCCTCCCATAATGAATTACTACTAATCTTGCTCAAGCCGCTCTGAGCAAATTTATGTGCCCCTATGAGGAAAAAAGTTTTCTGGAATATTATTTCATCTAATCCCTTCGTTTCCCCAAACTCTCTAGATTTAACTTCCTTATATTGGGAATGAGAAAGATTCTGAATCTTTGCTATATTTCCAAAGGGGAAGTTTTGGAATATATTGGTAATGGCCAAACAGCCTGTAAATATGTGAGCCTTCCCCTTCATTAGCGCATAATCTCAGATGTGAATTTGTATTTTCTGTGAGGGAAGAATCAAGTATCAGCATGAATTGTGCATGCAGATCAGGTCAGAGAGATGGGCCAGAGAGATGGCTTGCTCAGTAGGTAAAAGTTCCTGGCACCAAGACTTATGACCTGAATTTGACCCCTGGAACCTATATAGTGAGAGAAGGGAACCTCCTCCTGCGAGCTGCTCTCTGGTCTCATGACACACACACACACACACACACACACACACACACAAAGAAATAAAAGAAAAACTATACATGTAAAAACAAAAAATGCGCTTATCACAGGTCCTTGTCACCAACCCACCTGCCCCCTTGCTTTCACCCTATTAATTACATTCTTTGTCAATTTGATCAAAATACTAGAGAAACAACTTAAGGGAGCAAAGATTTATTTGGACTCACAGATTCAGAAGATGCAGTCCATCATAGTGGACAGGACACAGCAGCGGTCGAGTCTGTCTGTAGCAGCAATAGCTGGCAGTGGTGGCTTGTGTGCATGGCTAAACGCAGGGGAGCATAGAATGGGACTGGAAGCAGGGCTGGGCTATAGCCCTCGAGGCTGAACCCTCAACAACTTGCCTTTGCCAGCCAGCGTCCATGTTCCAAAGTTTCCACAAGTCCCCAAACAGTACCACTAGCTGCATGACCAAATATTCAAACATATAATCCTGTGGGGGAACTTTTTCATTCAAACCAGAACAGTATCTATCCCAAAATTCCTTGGGCTAGAATATTATGGCAAATATGCTTATAGAGGGAAAAAAGTGGCTAGGTTTATTAGAAATGAATATGCCTCTTTAGGGACTAGTTTTTGACAAGTTGTATCATTTGTAGGATGGGTTGGGAGTTTGTACACCAGAGCCGTTCATTTTCTCAGGTGCTGTGATTCCCCATGAGAAAGTCTTCATCCACCATTATTCTCATCCCTAATGGCCTATATTAATTTATAACTGAAGGGAATTGCAAAAATGCACTATGTTTCACAGAATCAAGGCAAGCTGTAGCAACCCTTTTAAAGTCATAATAAATTAAGCTGTTAAAGAATGCCCATATTTATCTTGCATCATTTTTATAGTTATTGCTGCTATTTTTCTTATGCTGACTTAATTAAGATATGTCCTTGGGGAATTAACTTCTGCTGGAAAAGAGCAGAATGTTTTTAAGTGGCTTTGGTTTATTTCTGTGAATCAAGTAGGTACCATACATTGACCAGATGGTAGAGAGAAGCAGAGAATTCTGGCTTTGGAGTTTCATTTGGGCTCCCCCACACACGAGCCAGGTGACTTGGGTGCTACCTTCTCCCTCTGGGGCTCAGATGTAGGGGAGTCACAGGAGCCCATCCCTGGGACCCTTTCTCTGATTCTTTCACCACTCCAAGTTGATAACTAAGCAATCAAGCCAATCACGAAATCATTAAAATCTGTGTCAGCTTTTAACAATTGAGCTGGTACACCACTCTAAACACATTAATCATTCCACATCTGGTTGTTGTGGCAACCAGAATCATTGCTACAGAAGTGAAGGACTTGGAGAGAAATGAATGTGAACAGAGGCCCTTCTGCTATGGGAGTTTAAAGACACTGGATTGGCCCTATAGATTTGTTCTCTCCAACACAGCGTTAACATTAGCCCCATTAGTCTTTCTATCTGATGTGAGATTTTTGTGCTTACTTATTTTTATGACAGCCTACTATTTATTTACAATACAAAAGCAACGCTAGTTGACTTGAAAAGTCCCTTGGTGTAGCCAGCCATAGCCTGTTCTTCAAACTACACTAATGATTCTTTGTTTGTGAAAAATATCAATATGCCTAGTAAATTCTTGTGCATGTACATCTTTATTTTCATCTTAATTTTATATGACACAGCTCAAGCAATAACTCAATCCAGCTGGGCAAGAAGGGCACACAGTGCCCTTTCAAAGCTTTGTGGTCACAAAACATTTCCCATCTTTAGTTCTTCTTGAAAAGACGTACTTTGTTTTCCTGGTCAAAGATAAATAATACAGCAATCATTCCCGCCAGGCTTTCCTTCCACGGGCCACATTCCACTGAGCAGAATGCTGGCTGCCACCATTCATGGTAAATCATCAGACAGTGGAGCCATCTTTGCCAATCCCAAATAGTTCCTCTCCGCTTTAGCACCCTATGATTGGCCATGGCTTTATGCAGTTCCTGGCTTAGGGACAGCCTTTTCCTTCTCTGCCAGGTTTCTTTCAGACTTGCTACAGCCTCAGCCTCATTTCAACTCTGGCTCAGAAATCAACCCACAAAACTACCTTTCCAATTAATCCTTTTGGCCTAGAGAATGTGGTCCAGTTTCCTGCGTAGGCCTCAGTCAAAGGCCTTGTTGTTCCCCGAGCTGGTGTTCCAGAGGGGATAAACCATTGCCAACCACGTCTCTCTCACTGACTTTAGCCCTGGGGACTATTGGGAGACTCAGTTTCCCACAGACCCACAGGCAGGCTCTCGGAGCCTAGGATGCTAATGGAAGAGGTTGCAAAGCATAATTATGGGGTTCCAAAATTCATGACAGAAACTAGACCCTGTTCAAGCTCACTTTGAACACACAAAAAAGAAAAGGTTGTCAAACAATAGTAACTAACATGGATTAGGTCTCAAATGAACACAAAATAATTTGGGATTTTAGTCCACTTAGCAGCATTTCCCTCCATCTTTCCAAACTCTGCCCTTCCCTGCCATATACACAGTGTTCCCTTTCTCAGGAAGTAATTTCTGTTAAAAAGCTTTTACTGCTTACTTTATGGAAATTTCATTTTAAGATTTATAACACTTCTCAGACTACACATGGGCTATGGAATCTTGATTTCTGAACAGTGAGGAGCTGCTATTTATTCAAAAGAAGACATCCGGTTTCACTGAATTGGAGCATTACTGAAATTTCTCTAGAGGAAGACTGTGTCCCTGGACCTGAGACGGGAACAAGGCTCTCAATATTATGTGGTCAGTAGTGGTTGAAGCTCATATGAACAATTACCTCCTCCTCACACCACTGCTCCTGCTCGATGTCCCTGTAACTACTGCTCTCACTTGTTTGATCATGGACACATCAGAGCCACAATATTTGTTAAGCACTCTGCATGCAGAGCATGGTCCAAGCAAACAACAACAACAACAATAACAACAACAAAAAAAAACGAGAAGGGAACCAAGTCTGAAAACTCAGGCCCTCACAAATCTCTCCCCATAGCTCTTACTGGAGCCTAATAAGCAGTCTCCAGGCTGCTAGTTCCCTCTGCTTTCTAATCTCTTGCTTCTCAAACTCCTGGGGCACTGGAATCACTTGGAAACCTTGTTAAAACACACATTTCTAGCTCCTACCCCCCAAATTGTCTCATTTACTATGTCTCGAGGAAGAGGCACAATTTTGCATTACCAAGAAGTCATCAAAGCCAGGTGTGGTGAGGCAGGCCTATAATTCCAGCTATGCTGGAGGCTGAGGCAAAAGGATTACAAATTCAAGGCTAGCCTGGGTGACTTAGTGAGACCTTGTCCCACACAAAACAAGGCTGTGCTGTAGCTCCATAGTAGAGTGCTTACCTAGCATGTAGAACACCCTAGGTTCAATTCCCTGTACTTAAACAAAGAGTTCCCAGATGATTCTTATGTTCATGACAGCACTTTAAAAAATTGTTTTTGATTTATTAATTTTTAATTTCATGTGTATGTGTGTTATGCCTACATGTATATAACTGTGCCCAGTTGTGTAATGCCCACAGAGACCAGGAGAGGCGTCAGATCCTCTGGAACTGGAGTTATATATGGTAATTAGCTGCCATATCAGTGCTGTGAATTGAACGTGGGTCTTCTGCAAGAGCAACCAGTGCTCTTAACCACTGAGCCATCTCTCCAGCCCCTCATGGTAGCACTTTGAGAACCATTGCTGTAATTGGTTAGTCTCTGCTTTCCAAAGTCCTACATAGAAGCCTTATTAATTTCTTGCCTATACTCCAGACCTACTAAATTCAGTCACCATGGAATAAAGTCTCAACATGGCACTAAAGGCTTCCACAACATGGTCACATCTGCTATGAGCAGTCACAACCTCACATCACACATCCCATGTTCTGGCTGTACAAGGTGAGATCCCTCAGAAACAAATGCTGACACAAGTATGTTAAGAATATGCCAAGAAGCCACAGTCTAGAAGGCATGGAGACCAGAAAGGAAAGAAAAGCAATCGGGCGTGCGGGGTAGGGCAATGAGCATCATACACAGAGCACATCTCAATGCTGTCCTGCTTACAGGAATGAGGACACTCAGGGGATTACCCACGAACCTCTACCAGCCATTGCCTGACAACTATTCTACATTCATTAACTGCCCAGCACTTCCTCTGTGCCTACCTCACCCTGGTAGGCACGGCAAGTTCCCCAGGAACAACCCCAGGCACGAGAAATAAGAAGTCATCAGGTCTATATATGTGAGAACGGTGAGAATTGAGGTTTCTTTGATGAGGCACCAACAGCTTGTGTCCCACCAGTCTAAATCATTATTCTTCATAGTCTCCTCTTCCTCACAGCTACTCTTCGACACAGGCAGGCCCCAATCCACCTTTTACTCTCGCTCTGGAAGACACACAGTTGTGGACTCAGCTGAGCCAATTCTTTGGGGATGGGATGTGCATCAACATGGGTGGCTAGATGAAATTAAAGAATTTTGGGGACAGGTAGTGAGAAAAAACAGGACTCTTAAGTGGGTCACAAGTTCACAGGCATGCTGGATCTGGGTGCTGACAAAACGGTTGGGATGTCCATGGGCACAGTCTTTGGAGTTCATCATTTTGGGATAAGATTGGTGCCCCTTTGGCCTTGTGATCTAAGCAGTGGCTACTATGTGCCCTGCAGTGATTTTGAAATGTAATAGAATATAGGAGAAAACCGAGAAATTAGAGCAACCTGCAGCTCAGATGAGAAGTCCTAAGGAATGATATGCTAAGCTGGCTTCTAAATATCTTTTAAAGGTCCTGGATGTGGCCACTGTGACCGCACCCTGGTACTGAAGGTAAGTGCTACCCTTTCCATGCTGAGAGAGCCCCCTTGCTCAGCCAGTCTTTGTCTCAGACTCCAGAACCAGATAGCATGGAGCATCAGAACACCGACAAACTTTAAGAGTTCTCATGCTCAATTTTCAAGCAGACTTCTTGTTTTGCTACTGGGGATTTGGGAGTCCAGAATCATGGTTCACTCAAGTATCCTAAAGCAGCAAATGTGTGTGCCATTGGTTGTGTGGGTGAACAAGAAAGGAAAAAGTAGGAAACCAAAAATTCCCATTTAACTTTATCTGATAATTTAACATTTATTATATAAAAATTAAAATGTCTTCTCTTAAAAACATAATTTTTTCCTCGGGAATTTCTGAGTACAACTGTTTAAGGCACATAAAATGTTAGTGAGTAGCTGGTTTGTATCTTTTTCCTAAAATTGCTTTATCCTTTTAATCATGGTTGGAGTGATATATGCATGAACTTTGCAGGCATAAGAAAATATAATTTACTTGACATGATTTGGGGAGAGAAAAAGTAAAACAGATTAAACAAGCCTCAACCACATTGCTTAGAAAGAAGAAAATCAGAGACACTAATTACCCATGATGGCTATTTATACAATGCACCACTGGAGTGAAAGGATGCTGGCTGTTCTGGAAATAGGCAGTTTAAATTTGATCCAGAAGGCAGTGGAGCCAGCAAGGACATATAATCTGGGAGGTGGCATAGTTTCTCTATTAAAGTTCAGCTATTGAGAAGATAAAGAAACAAGAAGAACAAGACCTAATTCTAATGTAGAACCTCAAGTGACAATATAGAGTGGGCAAAGTTCGCCCTTGCCTGTGTTCATTCCGCTCCCTGACATCCTTTCCTCAGATGCCCACCATCCCGAGGTTGGATTCTAAATGTGCTGAACTCAGCTGAGCAAAGATTCTAAAATGGTCTCTTTTTTTCCCTCCACCTCAACAGCAACATACCTGTTCTTGTTTTTTGTTTCGTGTGTGTGTGTGTGTGTGTGTGTGTGTGTGTATGTGTGTGTGGCAGCTGACAACTATCTGTAACTTTAGATCCAGGACATCTGCTGCTCTCTTCTGTCCTCTGCTGGCATTGCATCATATATGCAGGCAAAATACTCATACACATAAAATTTTAAAATAAAGTAAGAAAATTAAAACTAAGCAATTCAATCAATAAATGGGATAATGAAATAAACATTTGCTTCTAAAGGTTTAATTAATAAACATATGACCAATAAACTTATGAAAAACTGTTCAACTTCTTAGCCATCCAGGAAATGCAAATTAAAACCATACTCTGCTTAGGTCTCACACCAGTCAGAATGGCTATCATTAAGAGAAAACAAAAACAATAAATGTTATTGATGATTCAGGATCAGGGAACCCTTACATATTACTGGCAGGAATGTAAACTGGCCCAGTCACTATGGTGGCTCCTCAAGAGTCAACTATAGCACTTCTGGGTACATATCTAAAGGAATATAAATCACTATGCATCTGTGATTACTGTAGCTTGACTATAGTCAAGTTATGTAATCAGCTTATGTGTCTATCAACAGATGAATGCATAAATAGTGGAGGTTTGTTCTGTTCATAAAGAAAAAGAAAATTCTATGGTTTGCTGGAAAAATTGATGCAAATGGAAATCATCAAATAAGCAAAATTAATAAGCCTCAGAAAAAACAAATCTTGCATGTTTTCTCTCATTTGTGAATCATTTATTGTACATAAACATATAAAACCATATGTGTGTGTGTGTGTGTGTGTGTGTGTGTGTGAAAATAAAGGGTGAGTGGATAAAGAAGGCGACCAATGAGAGAAGAAAAGAGGGAAGGAGACGGAGGGGAAGGCATGCGGTGAATATGGTCAAAGTACGTGCTATAGTTGAAAGAAATTGTCTTTAGGAATTCCATCACTATGTACAATGAATATGCTCCAGTAAAACAAAAGAGTTTTCTGGGAAATTAGCTACCAGCTAATAAACAAACCTCAAGCAGGAATCAAGGGTTAGTGACACAGATAAAATCAACTGATTTCCTAAATTAATTTGGGGATCATATAGAAAGTTGTGATAGGGCAACAGGCTATTTTGTACATATATATACATATATATGTTTAATAATTTAGGGACTGTTAGAGAAAAGGGAAACATCTATATTCACAGTCTTCCAAATACATAGAGTTGTTTGAATTTCTTTTTTAAGGTTAAGAATGAACCTACAGCAATGGTTTCAGCATGCTCAAGACCCATGCAAACTCAAGCAGACAAAACCCCAGCATGGCACTGGGGAAATGGGTAGCAGACCCCAACCTTTGCTGAAAAAATAGTGGCAGCTTATTACTCTTGGGTGAGGATGAGCTAGTCTTCCTTAAGTGAGGGACTCTGGGAAGGCTGACTAGACCTCAGTGGATGAACCTGCACTGAGGTCACTTGGGGACATTAACTTGACACAATAAACCTTAACACAGATGAAAGAATGTATGGATTCCAGTTGGGGGTTATGGCAGGAGTTGCCAGTGGAGAAAGCAATATAAAGATGATTAAGATTGATTAAGATCTTCTGTATGAAACACACAATGATTCAGTTAAAGAGAGAAAGTTCCATTAAATGAGAAATATCTTCTTCATATTTACCCGGTAGAATGCAAGTTCCAGTTTCCATTTCTCAAATCAATCCCTTAGGCAGTGTACTTGGAATGATACTGGTTTCTCTCTAAGCCTTCAGATGTCTTTGTATTGCTGCCAGGCAATATGAGTTGTCATCAGAGTAAAACAATGGGCCAACACATTCACACAAAAGACATTATCTGACATATATCTATAGTATAGAAAGTTTACCCCAAATTTTCCAAAAAGGCCCTGTGTCACTCCCAAGTGACCTATACATAAACAACAAAATCCCTTTCATGCCCACAGAGGTTGCAGCTGCCATCAAGCAGAATTACCCTGAAGGAGGGAATGGAATGGAATCAAACTTAAACTACAGAGCACTGGCAACATAGCAGGCAGTGTGCTAAGGGGCTCCTTACCATCTTGCAAGGTGGCTATGCCTCATTTCTTCAAAAGAACCATTAGGAAAAAAAATACAGTAACATTTTTGCCATCGAAGTTGAACGTGGAAGAACTCAAACTGGCTCCAAGACCCACATGATTTCTTCAAAATCAGTATTTTTTCACATGTTGTTCGCAGACTAAACAGCATCAGCATTGCCTGGGAACTTTCTAGAAATACATTCTTGAACCTCATTCCTGAATAATTAAATTAAAAGTTCAAAATATTAGGCCAGAGAGATGGTGCAGCAGTTAAGAGAATTTGTTGCTCCCCTTGAGGACCTGAGTTCATTTCCCAGCAGCTGTATCAGGTGGCTCACAACTGCCTGCAACTCCAGCTCCCAGAGGATCCATCACCTCTGGCCTCTTGAGGACATATACACTCATGTGCACATAGTCTCTCTCTCTCTCTCTCTCTGTCTCTCTATATATATTATATATTTACATAATTTAAAAACATAATTTAGAAGCTCAAACAAATTCTAAAACTTGGATAGAAGTGTTTTAACAAGCTCTACCAGTGATGCCAGTGTTTCTTCAATGTTGAGGTCTCCTGTCTCTTAACACATTGCATCTCACATTCATAACAATATCCAGGGATGACCTGGCATCTAATCCTCCAAGTCTAGAACAGGGCCACACCTAGAGAAACATTATTCTCAGGTGAGCTCTTTCTCCTCTGGGCTTCCATAACTATAATTCATAGAACCCTTTCACCATTTATCATTTATGTCTGATAACTCTTCCAATGGGGCCTGAAACTCTGACAACTTTGCAGTGATTTGATTTTTCATGTTTATCTCCCGCTAAACATTGCCTGACAACAGTGGTTTGCAGAAAGCAACAACCTCCATAAATACTAGTTTCCATGGTGAATGATTGTATCAGAAGTTCTGAGCCTTGCTTTGTACACCACAGAAACACTAGAATAAACTTCAACTTGGAGAACCCCCATTAAATGACATGCTGGCAAATGAGAATGTGCCCTGGTCAAGGGCAGTGTTTCTGAAATTCTAATGTGCCCAAATATCATCTGAAGGTCTTGTTAGCTGTAGCTCTTATTTAGATCTGGGATGGAGTCTGAAACTCCAAAGTCCTACAAACTTGTATGTGATGTGAATGTTACTAGCCTGTAACCTTGACAGACCCGAAAACTGATAGATGAGAAAAACAGCTAAGGTGGGAATTTGTGGGACTGATTTCAGATATTTGGAAGCAAGGAATACATTAACAAGCTAACACAATCTAACACAGATGGGAGAAGCTTAGTACTTGGAGGGAAGAACTTCTAAATAATCCAAATCATCTGTACAGCAAAAAGGTCACTTCAAAATATCTGGGCACTGCCTTCTGACCCCAGCCCTACAAGTTTTTCTGCAGATAAGCATTCCCTGGGCAGAGATACAAGGAGTGGTAATTCTGAATGGGACCATTAGATGAGATGGTATTATGGACAAATGCAGCATCAAGATTAAGTATAGGGATAAGGGTATGCCTCAGTGGTACGTGATCAGATCATGCTTAACATGCTTAGCATCCATCTCTAGTACTACAAAAATGAAAAAAATCAAATTTATTCAAATTGATTACCATATATGCTAATGTATGTATTAGCATATATTTTCCTATAGTTTTATAAAGCTCCTGCCTCCATCCTCTATTGTAAGTGTGACTCTCCACATCATCATATTAAAGGATGTTTATTCTGCAATTTTTAGATGTGACTCAGGAATTCAATTACAAATTCTATCGATTACTATCTGTTATTCAAAATTATAGCTTTCTTTTTCCAGCTTTTGGACAAATCTTTAAAAATATAATGCTATGAATTTATCGCAAAATAAAATTGATTGAGTATATACACATTTCTATGAGATTTTGTTTTTGAGAAACAGTTTCACTATGTAGCCTGGGATAGACATAAATTCCTGGGTGTAACAGATCTTTTTCCAGCCTCTGCCTCCTAAGTAGCTAGAAATACAGTCACACATTACTGTGCAGGGCCAATTTTAAACTATATTGAGGTATAATCAATACATAGCAAAAGCCACTAATCTACTTTCTGTCAGTACAGATAATTTTGCATTCTTTGGAAACTTATGTAAATGAAATCACACAGATTATGTGCTTTTATTTTTGGATTTTTTTACTCAGCATGTTTATTTTGAGATTCACCCATGGTTACAGATGTATCAATAGCACATTCTTTCTGAATACACTATAATTTTTCATTTATTTATATTAATAGAAGGAAATTTGGGATGCTTCTGAATTTCAGCTATTATAAACAAAACTGCTATAATATTAGTATGTTAGTGTACAAGCCTTTGCATGATAATATGCCTTTTCATTTCTCTTGGGTAAAAAAATGCCTTGGAATGCCATGGCCATTAGGATGTATGGTGAACTCTCCTCACTCCCTTTTTATATGTAAATTTTGTGTATTTCATACAGAACATCTCAATAAATCTTAACCACTTTTATACCCCCTTCCTCACTGGCACACTCCCACAGGCCTCCCTCCCAGAATTCATACAGTCTGTCATTTATGTTAATTTGGTGTCATCGTGTCAAGTTATTGTCCCCAGACATTTCTCAGTGCAAGTTCATTCACTGAGCTCTAGTCGGCCTATCCAGCATCCCTCACTTTAAGAAGATTAGCTCTTCCTCACAGAACAGTAATCAGCTGCCCATAGTTCTTCAGCAAAGATTGAGATCTGCTGCCCATTCCCTCAGTTCCATGATATGTTTTTCTCTGTATGTGTTTGCATGGGTCTTGAGCATGCCAACACCATTGTTGTAGGTTCATATGAGCAGGGTCCCAGGACGTTGTAGGATTCTATTCCCCTATAGCCTCACACCTGCTCCTTGACTCTTAAAATCTTTTCACCCCATCCTCCTCAACAGTCCCTAAGACCTGGGTGAGTGAAGCTTAATGTAGGAGTCCTGTCCAGGGACCCACACTCTGCAGACTCCCAATCTCCACATTTTGGCCATTTGTGTTCCTGGTACTCTGTTTCATGAGAGAGCTTCATTAATGAGAATTGAGAGATTCATTAGTGTCCTCTTTACCCCTTGTTCTATGTTGCATGAGCATTAGGTGTAGAGTTTATATTGTAGATGTGCCACTTAGGCTTGGGCAATTCATAGACAATGTCTGTGTATGATCAGTTGTAGTACTCTGTAGTAGTCTCCATCTAGTGCAAAAGAAGTTTCTTTTATGAGTGGTGGCTGGGATACTTGACTGTATATATAAGGATAGGTATTTTCCACTTAGTAGGAAGTTACATTAATCTAGGGGTGTGACAGCCTTGGGGATTTCTCCAAGATCTATGACCTCTTTAGTCATGTGTATTTGGCTATGATTACAATACTACACATGAGTTTCCTCCCATTGAATGGGCTCTAAGTTCAATTAGGTAGACATTGATTGGCCCCAGGACAAAAGTGCCACCACTGCACCACTGTTGTATACTGTGCTGGTCATTGATAAGGTTATTTGGTTATGAAACTGATGTTGGGCCATTAGTTGTTTTCTCTTAGAAGATCTATGAGAGCTAGCCTGCACGGGAAATGGCTTCCAGATCAGTTCCAACTCCATTGCTCCAACTCTAAGTATGTCCTGTCTTAAGCAATAGGGTCTTATCTTCAAGTTCTGGGAGGTAATCAAGGGCTGTGGCAATAGCCTGTGTCATTTTGGGACTCTCTTGGACCACACTGACCAAAAACTCAAAGGAAGGACTCTCTTGTTCTGGTACTGTTTCTTGTTATGTAGCCTTTAGCTATACACATGGACTCATGTAGAGATATTGTATGTGGAATTTGTCATTAGGTTGTTAGACTAATATGATTCCCTCTGGAGTTTTACATTAGCTAGGCATTATTTCTCTTTCCCCCAGCTCTCTCTCCCTGTCTAACTCTTCCTTCCTGCCTTTTCCATTTAAAATTTCCCCATTTTCCCCATTTCTTACTTGAAAATACCAGTCTCCTATGGCCTCCATCTCTCTTGAGCTTCTTCCCCTTTATCCCCATAGCTCTTTGTATAACCCTCCCTCTCCCTTCTCATTTAAATACTCCCAATTTATCTATCTCTTCCTTTGAAACAGAGTCTTATTATATAGACAAGCCTGACCTTGAACTCAAGATCTTCCATTTAACCTCCTGAGTGCTAGGATTCCAGGCATGCATCATTGTGCCTGGCAGAAGTTGAACTCTTTAAGAAACTACTGAATTGTATTCCAAGGTAGTTGTCCCAAGCTATATTTCCACCAGAAGTGTTCCAGGTATTCTGCATCTCACTAACACTATGGTATATTTCTACGTGTTCTATTAAGCATATATATATATATATGCATATATATATATATATATTTATGATTTAAAATTTCCCAGAAACTATTCACATCAAATATTTTTTCCTGTACTAAGGCATCATCTGTATACTATGCAGTGCAGAGCTGAGCACAAGTGGTGCATGTGTTCCAACTTTTCATGACCTTTCTCTTCATGATATTAGCTGTAGGTTAATCCACAAGTGCTTTTTATCATGTAAAAGAAGTTCCCTTCCATTCCTACTTTGCTGGAATTTTTGTAGCTGTTGTTGTTTTGAGACAGTCTCACTATGTAGCCCTGGATGGCCTAGAACTTTCTATGTATACCAGGTTGGCCTCAAAGTCAGAAATCCGCCTGCCACCACGCCAAGCTCCTGAGATTTTTTTTTTTAATCAAGAATTCTGGATTTTTTTTTCCAAATTATTTTGTTAAACATATTGAAACAGGCTTAAGACATCATTCAGTGGTTAAGAGCACTTGTTGATCTTCCAGAGGACCCAAGTTCAGTTCCCACCAATCGTGTCAGGCAGCTCACAACTGCCTATTACACCAGCTCCTGGGGGATCCAATGCCTTTGGCTTCTACAAGCTGCACTCACATGCACAGACCCACATATAATTAAAAATAAAAATAAACACACTGAGACAATCATACTGCTATCTTTTTAAAAATTTACTAGTGTCAAGGACTGATTTTTGAATATCAAGCCAAGTTCACACACCTGAGGTAACTCTATTTGGTCATGATATATGATCATTTTTAATGATGCTGGATTTTTCTAAAGTTCTTTAATGAAATTTTTCATCTGTGTTCATGAGGGTTATTTTTTGTGGATTCTTTCCTGTAGGTGTCTTTTTCTGGCTTTTGTATCAGAGTAACTTTCAAACCACAGGATGAACTGGAAGACATTCTTTTCTCTTCAGTTTTTTGGAAGAGTTTATACAGAACAAACGCTATTTCTTTGTTAAATATTTGGCACAACTCCCCAAGGAAGCCACCTTCCCTTTACTTGAAAAGTTACCTTTGCATTTTACATGAGATCTGGAATTAGGTAATTAATTCCTATAAAAATACTTGTTAATATTATAGATGGAATTACGCTGTATCTATAATTTTTGTGGAGAGAATTACTTTTGAAAAATGCCTTTATTTATTTTCTCTCTTTGAAGTCTATTTTACCTTCCTTAAATATATTTGAAAAAATATTTTTAAAATTTTACTTTTATTTTATTAGTGCATATACATATGAGTGTGCATGTATCATGGCATGCATGCTGAAGTCAGAAGACAACTTGTGGGAGTCTGTTTATTGAGTCTCGGGGATTGAACTCCGGTTCATCGGGCTGGGCTGCAAGTGCCTTTAATCACTGAGCCTTCTCACAGGCATTTTAAACCTTTTATCTTCACATAATTGTACATTCATATTCCCTTATAAGAAATATTAGAAGGTAATCTCTTGAATTGTTTATTCAGTCCCTTCGCCTGCCCCTATGGTAACATCTTGAAAGACTGCAGTACAGTATCACAGCCAGAGTACCGACAGTGACATTTTCATGGACAGATTGCTTCTGCTGTTTTCGTAGCGACACTCACTTGCCCCTCTCTCACTCCATACTGCCTCTGTCACCACCGACAACCACTATTCTGCTCATTTCTACTGTTCTGTCATTTCCAGAATGTTATATAAGTAGAATAATGCAGTAGGCAACCTTGTAGGGCTGTTTTTTTTTCTATACAGCTTAATTCTCTCCAGCTCATCTAAGTTGTCACACTGTATCAGTGATTCACTTCCTTTTATTGATGAGTAATATTCAGGTGCCACAGTTCAATGATTAACCCACTGAAGGACAGCTGGGTTATTTGGGCTACAATAAAGAAAGCTGCTGTAAACATTTTTGTAAAGGTTTCTACCCTGGAGGAAAACGGCTATAGTGAAACTATATCTCATCTGTTCTCCTAAGGGCCCATTTGTCTTTCCAAAACATCATTTGTTTTTCAATAAATACCTTCCTCTCTCTTTTTTAATAAGAAATGTTTCTCCCAGAAATGCCTCTGTCCCTCCCTATCCTCTATTAAGATGGTATATCAGCACCAAATTCTAATTGCATCCTTGAGTCATATTTCTTGGTGAACTTTCATGTGCACGTACATAATTAGATATATTTTTTTCTCTTGCTAATATGTCCCTTTTGGTTTACTTTGCAGGCCCCCAATCACTAAGAAGAAAATGAGAAAAGAAAAACTTTCCTCTCCAACAATACCTAATAATCTAACCAAGATAAAATGGAATTTATTGTCCTCTGTCCCCAAAAAAAGGAAGAGAAAAAGAAAACGAGAAAGAAAATAAGAAGCAAATGGTATTATGATAAACTTAAACTAATCATATCAATAATTTCATTCAATCCAAGTAGTCTCGATATATTAATTAAAGGCAGTAATAATCAAATTAGATATAAAAAATAAAACCCAAGTAGTATGTGGCCTATAAAGAAGATACTTCCAATATGAAAATACACATAGGTTAAAAGAAAAAGACAGAGTTGGTCTAGGGTATAGTTCAGTTAGTGGGGTGCTTGCTTAGCATGGAAGAAGCACTAAGTTTCATCCCCGACATAAGACAGAGAAAAATATATCATGGTAACACTATGGAAAGAAAGTGAACAATGGCTTTATTGCCAGACATGGTAACACTAGTGGAAAAAGAAAACTATGCAGCTTTGTTATTGGATAACATAGATTTCAAGGCAAAGAATTTTCAGGAATAAGTGAATTCATTACACTGTTAAAAGGATTAATTAATCAAGAGAACATTCCAGTTCTAAATGTTTATGCAGTTATTAACAAAAAGTTTCAAAATATATGAAGCAAAAACTGAGAGCTGCAATTATAGTCGGAAATGCCAGTACCTTCCTCTCGATAATCCAATGAGAAGACAGATAAGTCAGTAAGGCCACAGAAGATTTGAACACTTTGACCCAATTGACATTTATTGACCACTCCACAAAAGAAGTTTAGAACAGACACTCTTTTAAGTGTACATGGTATACTTACCAAGATATATTATATTCTGGGTCATGAGATTAGTCTAAGCAGATTATTTAAAAAATATAGAAGTCATACCCTTATATCATCTGACACAGAAGGAATTAAATTGGAAATCATCAGAAAGATTCTTGAAAAGACCCAAATATGTTAAACCAAATAAAATACTTATTAATAATCAAAGGAAAAATCAAAAGGAAATAAGTAACTGAATGAGCAAATAAAAGCATGACATAATGAAATGTGAGGGGCACCATTAAAGCAGGATATAGGAGGATTTTATAGAACTAAAAGCTGACACAGGAAAAACCAAAAGGCCTCAAACTTTAAAAAACAAGAAAGGAAGAGCAAATCAAACCCAAGTAAGTAGAAGGAAATAATAATGGTTAGACCAGAAACAGACAAAGGAACAAGCAAAAAAAAGGTGAGGGGGAGCCATAAATAAGCCAGGCACCGTGGCTATGTTGGTTAGCTTTTGTCAACCTCACCCAAATTAGAGACGCTTAGAAAGAGGGGACTCTCATTTGAGGAATTTCCTCCATTGGATTGACCTTGGCCATGTTTGTGAGGCATACCTTAATTGTTAATTGATATAGGAGAGCCCAGCCCACTGTGGGTGGTTCCATCCCTAAGCAGGTGGTCCTGGACTGCATAAGAAAAGTAACAGGGCACTTCAGGGGAAACAAGCCAGTAAGAAGCATTCCTCCATGGTCTCTCCTTCAGTTCCTTCCTCCAGGATCCAACTGGAGTAATTCACTGATGTTTTCTCTTTCCACATGACTCTAGTTTGTATGAAGTTTACAAAACTAGCCAGTACAATTGACGTCTTTTCATCTTGACACACAAACGCATCATTATTAAACCATAACCTTTCCTTTCTTGTTTATCCCTAAGCGTTCATGTTAATATACTATAAAATATTGACTCTTACCAGCACTTGGGAGATGGGCATGAGGATCACTGTAAGCTACAGACCAACCTGGGCTAAGCATGAGATTCTATCTCAGCTCCTTTCCCAGAAAGAAAAAAAATGTGAAGGGAGTAAAAGAAAAAGGGAAAGAGAGAAGGAGAAAGGGAAGGGTAAAGCAAGAGAGCCAGAAAGCAAGCAAGCCACTAGAGACATTTAATAAAATAGCAAACTGATTCTTTGGAATGAATAAAATGGCTGTCTCCTGCCAGGCTGACCAAGAAAAAGAAAATAGAAATGATATCGCTAGAGAGTCTTCATATACTAAAACGTTAAGAATTAAATATTAAGGAACAATTGTAAATTAATAACCAACATGGAATAGACAAATTCCTTTAATGGGAGACTACTGAGCTCACTACACAAGGAATATATGAACTAAAGCACCCTTATATCTATCAAATTGAGGTGAAAATCTTTAAAATCTTCCCACAAAGCAAACTCCAGGCACAGATGATCATTGTTTAAGGAAATAATAAGGCCAATCTACATACACGCTTATCATAAGATTGTAAAGGAAGATTAGAAACCCCAGCTTGTTTTAGACAAACAAAAGTAAAGCTGTAACACCAAAACTATACACCAATATCCTTCATGAACAGAAGAGAAATAAGCAAAAATTTTGACAAATTGAACCTAGCAATATATAAGAATAACATGTCATGGTGTTTATTGCAGTAATTCACGATTGGTTTAGCAATCAAAAGTTAAGGTCATTTTCAATGAAAAGGTGAATGAACTTGAGCAGACATTCTGCCTCTCTGTTTGAGACAGGTTCTCATGTATCTCAAGCTGGCCTCAAACTTGCTATACAGCCTAGGATGACCTTAAACTCCTGATCTTTCTGACCTTAAGTCTTAAGTGCTCATATTATAGACATGTGCCACTATCTCCAGCACATTTGTCCAAGGAAGATACACAAATAACCAATTCTATAAAAGTTCTTTCATATTGTGAAAATCTGTGCCAATGTTATTAGTTGTTAGGGAAATAAAGATCAAACCTGAAATGGGCTACCATTTTAGATCCATGAGTACTGCTATGTTAAAAAAGGAAAATAATGTTGGAAAGGATGTGGAGATACTGGAACCATCATACATCACTAGTAGGAACATAAAATGGTTCAGCCACTACAAAAATATTTTGGTAGTTTCTCAAAAAGTTAAATTTAGAATAATTATATGTCCTAATGACTTTACACTTAAGATACATACTCAAAAAAAGGGAAACTAGAACAAACTGCTATAGTCAATAATGAAACAGTATTCAGCCATGAAGTAAAATGATATTTAGTCACAAAACAGGAATAAAGTATCTATACAATTTAATAATTTAATGTAATATGAATAGCATCTTAATAAAGCATGTTTAAGGTCATTGCCAGTTACTATATTCATAAAATTCAAAAAGAAAAATTTACATCATTGCAATAGATATAGCAAAACAAGCTCTCATTGTGCAAAAGTCTATAAACACTGCAAAGATACAGAAGACTTAAATAGGTGAGGTGATATACTATGTCCATGGGACAGAAGACTGAATGTTTTGAAGATATTGATCCTCCTCAGGTGATCTGCTGACTCACTGCAATCCCAACCAAAAGCCTGCAAAGAGTTTAAAACGATGAGTTGATAAACACCATTCATGAGGAAACATAAATGGCCTAGAAGAGCTAAAATTGCTATTCACAGAAAAAGAATTAACACTACTGGTTTTCAGATTTATTACAATGCTACATTAAACATGATGGTCTAGTACTAGTGTGAAGATAGCCATGTAAGTCAGGGGAACAGAATAGAAAGTCCAGAAAGAGATTCACACAGAAATTGGCAACTGATTTTCCACAAAGGAAAAATGGCGCTTCAATGAAGAAAGAAGTTTTTTCAATGAATAGTACCATAACAATTTGATTTCCATATGCAAAACTAATAATAAAAGCAAAAATAAACATATGAATTAGGTGGCTCAGCAGTTAAGAGCACATACTGTTCTTTCAGAGGAGCCAAGTTTTGTTCCAGCACCTAATCGTGCAGCTCATAACTCCCTGTAACTCTAGTCTGAGGGTATATGACACTGTCCTCTGGCCTCCACGAGTACCTGCATGCATGTGCATAGAAGCACAGAAGCGCACAAGTACACACACATACACACACACAATTAAAAATAATAAAAATAAATCTTTAAAAAATACAAAATTTAAAACACATTTACCACAGTGCCTATAATTATTGATTATATTAAATTCTGGTGAAAATAATGAGTATAGGAGACAGAAACTGGTTAGGTAGGGCAGGAACCTCAAAGCAGCAGCTCCAAGACTGTCTTCACCAGAGGCCAGGAAGGTCAGAGAATGGTTCTGATTCTTCTTCCTAGTTATCTCAGACCTATTTCTGGAAGTGACACATGAGGAAATGACTGAAGCCGAAGGAGGAACCTGGAAACCTCATGGTTGGCCCAACTGATGACTAGCCTTGCCATAATTTCTAACGTCAGTCCTACAGGTAGCTCCCAGACTAGCAACTCAATGGCATCTCCCAAGGACCTGCTCTTCCTATATAGGAGTTCTACTCACTCTCTCACTTCCTTGTAATATCCAACCTATGAATCAGTTATAAACTTCTAAAACTCACCCTTTCTGTTGTCCATGGATTTCATTCTTCAAATTCATGATACAAGAACCCAAAGCCACTGACTCAGAAGAGCTCTGGTGTCTCTTAAGTTTCCAGCTCCCTAGCTCCATGAAAGAGCCTCCAGCATTCTCAAAAATACCCCAATATTTTTTAATCAAAAATGTGGAGGAAGATGAACTTCACACAACACTTTGTTTGTATGTGTAATTCACTAAATGCCAAGGAGGCTGCTTTAAAAAATTATATAGTTGGCACCATAGTTTTCTGAAAACATGCTCTGTGGATAATGTCATTGGAGCTCACAACTGTTATCCATATTCTTGTGAACTAAAGTTCCTAGTAAGAAGCTGTGAGTAAAAAGAATGATCAAGGATCAGTGGATTAGAACTTCAACCATGTGGAAAGGTTGGAGCAAGTCCATAGACAAATTATCTTAGGCTGTCCTTTTCCCTTTTAATAGTCATTTGCTGTCTACCACCATGTAACCTAACATCCTTGTGACTATTGAGTACATCCTTTGGAATGCTCAAGTGGACCCCTAGCCTCCACCAACACAAAAGGCTAAGGATGTCATCAGATAGCATCTGAAGCTTGGAACAGACACTTCCCTAATTTGCTGGAATCCTCCTACCTGATATACCCACAAATATATTTGAAAAGTGTATTGATCTATGATTTTCTGCTGTTACTATAAATACTTTATGAAACTGCTGTCACATTAGAACATGGAATTATGGGTAACCTAAATGTGAGTTATGGGGACATGGTCACTCATATTTGACTCCAGAATACACTGTCTCTAACCCCTCTGAAGTGAGAGCAGTGATTTTTACTTATTCTTTGAAAATTTCATATACACACACACATACACACACACACAATGTATCCTGTATCTTGATCATACTCACTCCTCACTTCAGGACCCTCTGTCACACCTCCCTCCCAACTTCATGTCCTCCTTTTGCAGTTATGTATGCTAATTCACTGAGTCCACTTACTTGTGCTGCTCATATGTACATGAGTGTGGGATCATCCACTAGGACACCTTGGTATGGGGAGTCTATAAGTGATGATACTTTTAAAGAAAAATGACTCTCCCTCTCCCAGCAGTCATAAACTGCAAATAGTTCCTCAGTTAGGGGTGTCGGGAAGGGGATAGATCCTCCCCTCTCCACACTGGAATTTTTAACTGGCTTGGTCTTGTGTAGGTAACTACAGTTGCTGTGAATTCATGTGTGCAACAGACATGTCCTATCTAAAGGACAGCATTTCACACCACTCTTCCACATCCTTTGGCTCTTACATTCTTTATGCCCAGCTTCCATGATGTTCCCTGGGCCTTGGTGTATGTGGGGGAAGGCATGATACAATATAGATGTCTCATCTACGACTGAACCCTCATCATCACTTATTCTAAGCACTTTGAATAGTAATGCATCTTTGCATTAACCACCACTAGATGCAACAAGAAGTTTCTCTAACCTCGGTTGGGAGCATCAAAAATCTGTGGATATAAACCTAACTATTTAGAAGGCAGTTTGACAATATGACCATTTAGAAAATAATATCAATATGGTTTTCCCTGGGACCTATGACCTTCTTAGCCTTGGATTTTGATCATGTTTACAGTACTAGGTATGAAATACCTCCTCTGGCGCAGGCTTCAAATCCTAATCAAGAGAGCTATTGGTTTGTTACCTCCATATACAATTTTGCCACTATTGCACCAGTAGGTACATCCTGCCTGGGAGGTTGGTATTATAGTATGTGGGGTCCAGCACTGGATATGACTATTTGACTATCTGTTAGAATAGCAATAAAGGTGCTTTAAGTGAAAGCTCCTTCTGGTCCAGAAAATAGAACCTCTGGTCTGGGGAGAGATCTAACATTCAAGTTGGATCGATCACCTCACCAAGGGACCACTCCTAAGAAACTGGGTTCATCTTGAGCCATGCTAAAGTGATAGGCAGAATAATTTGCTCTTTAAAGAAATAGGGCTGTAGAGATGGCTCGGTGGTTAAGGCTGTTCTCCCAGCACCCATGGCTAACAACCATCAGTAACTCCAGTTCCAGAGGATCTGATGCCCACTTCTAACCTCTGTAGGCATTACACAACACAGGTACACTTACACACAGGGAATACACTCACACACATAATTTTTAAAAAAATAATAAAGAGATAATGTATTTTTCTTCCCCACACACACAGTACTTTGGAGGGCTGCAGCCGTGCAGCTCAGTAGGTCTGCTCACTTTTCTCGATTACTCAGAAAAGCAGAACTTTTCTTCTTTTTCTTTTCTAAGCATGCTTTCCCAACACTTTAGGCTTCCTGACTTTTTCTAAAGTCCCTCTACCCTCACTATGGCTTGCCTGCTGCCATGTGGCAGACTTCCATGCCTATAACTCAAACAGTATGGGCTTTTTTCCTTCTTTGTTCCATTCTCTTGCTCTGGGCAGCTGCTGAGATTTACAGCTTGCCTGCCCTGGGCTTTTTTTCATTTAAATGCTAATAAAAATTGTCCTCAAACTTCCTTTACAGTCCATTCTTAAATTATTTTATTAATGAGATTATAAACCCTAAGAGGTGATCCCAATTTCACCTGTATCATCTGGAAACCCAGATGGAAGTCCCCCAAATTCACGTAATACATTAATGCTTTTCTACCCCAACAACCTGCATAGGACCTTCTAGCACACAGAAAGCTAGCCAGCATAGAGTTTCCTGTCAGTTCAAGACTGACTTCTCTGTGTCCTGCAGCCAGAGTGCATGGTGTCTTTTACCATCTGGTTATGCTGGGCAACCGAGAGCAATGGCAATGGTTTATAGTGCCTTGGGTACCTTTGGGGCCTCTCTGACCAATAATTCATAGTTAAGCCATGTCCAACACTGAGATTTTCATTTAATAACCCCTTTGAAGTGAGAGCTGTGTTTCTGTGTCAATATTCTGATGACTCAAATAATGCATCCCTTGCTTTCAACTCTAGTACTGAGAGTGTCTATGCATATCACCATACCTGGCTTTCCAGAAAAATTCTTTTAAAATAATAATGATTATTTTTGTGTGTATGTATATATTGTGTATAGGCATGCATGTCATGACAGGATCCGTGGTGGTTGGAGGACAATTTGCTTGAATAGGTTCTTTCCTTCCATCATATCAGTTCCAGGGATCAAACTCATGGGAATAAGCTTAGCGGAAAACACCATTTTCCTTTACCAGCACCAAAATTCTTGATGTCTTCTCTTAACCCAATTTTTCTCTGGTATATGCCAGTACAGGGAACAGCAACACCATCTACCCAGTTGTCAAAATGACCCAATCATAATTGTGATTTCACCTCTCTCATCTTCACCATTCCAAATGTGTTATCAGTCACCCCAGTTCTGAATCTCACCAATAAAAGTAATCCAAACTATCTATCATTTCTCTGGCAACAGTCACCAAATCAAACCTTCTCACCTGGAAACTCAGCTCTTAAAGTTCATACTATCAGCAGCCAGCGATTTTCAAATCCAAGCATGTTTTGAGACTCAAAATTCAGATGTTCCAGTAACATCTCATTCCCTCAGGATGAAGGTCAAACTCTTTAAGGTGAGTCACGTGCTGAACAGTGGTTCCATTCTCCTAACTCCCCTCAGCAATTGTTGGCTCTTTTTCTCCCTCTGCAGGGTCTGGTCATAGTTAAAACTGGCGATATTTTCAGCTCCTGTTCTGTTATTCCATGGGTGGCCTCACAGCAATAATAAAGAGCCGTGGTGGTATGAGAAAAAAAAAAGGCAGGCAAAAGTGATTTTTATCAAGTTCCTATGGCAGTCAAATGTTCTTGTATAGACAATGCAGGAAACAGGAAACACAAAGATGACTTTGGTGGAGCGGTTTGTAAAGGAGAATGCATTTTTGTGTTTTTGCTAAGCTATGGGCTCCTCTGAATTTTAATATTATAGTTGGGTCATAACAAGAATTTTCTCTATTGTTGGCTTTACAGGGATGCAAACGGGTGCTCAGGAAGCTGGAAGATTGATGAATAGTTGGTTTGATGTATTTGATCCATTCAGTACTTTGAGTTAAATGTGCATATTCTGTTCAAAATAGACAATAGGGAGGCGAGGTCTCCCTTTCCCTCTCTAACTTGCATAACATCAGGCCTCACTGCTTTAACTAATGAGTATTTAGAAGTAAAAGCGCCTCCTGATTCCAGGGAGCCATTAATTTTCTGCTTGCAGATCTACTGTGGAGTTTTTCATAGGCCACATTTTTAAGCCATTATCAGTTGTTTCTGAGCAGCAGAGCTGACCCCTGGGTTCCTGTGTGTGTGTCGCACATCAGACACATAATGGGTTCGAAAGTCCCCTTGGAAGGAATTTTACTGGGGACCAGGAAATAGCTGCAAAGAAGGTACCCATGCTGGCTACTCTGTGACAAAGGTGTCTCAGAACTGTTATTTGCAGTTTTTAATTGACCCAGAGTGAAAACGTATATTTAAACTAATACATATCCTGGTAAAAGGCAGGTGGAAGCAAGTTGCATGATTCTCTTAAACTAATTGCAGTCAGTGCTACCCTTTGTAATAATGATGTTTGCTCCATTACGGCCTCCAGGTTGATTATTTGCTCAATAGCCTCATTGATCTTGCCTCAGTAGGCTTTCCATTTTTTACACATTTCATTCTCTTAGGAATTGAAAAGCATTAAGTCTCTGAAGATGCTCAGTCAACTTGAAAACACCCATTTTTGAAAAGGTCTTAACCTGCCCTCAACTTGAAGCAATTCAGACTTTAGCCAAGCAAACATGAGAGCAGAATGCATCACTGGGATATACATTTGCCAGCATTTGGGAGCTGTTAGTCTGAAAGGTCATTACAGAACAATATTGAAGGATACTCAAAATTCAGGAATCTATATTCATATGCATATGGATTGAATAAACACAATTAATAACGTGACAATTCACAATTGGATAGATTTTGCATTATTCAATATCATAAATATTTTTTGAGAACCCCCTACTGGTTCGTTAAGACTCCAACCACTGGACTTGTAACTAGCAAATTTATAATGCACGGAGGAAAGGGAAGGCTAAGAAAGAAAGCTGTTGAAAAGCAGCTCCCATTCAAATTAAAATAAATCCAAGTTGGAAAGGCAAGGTTTCTTTTTAAACTTGAGATCTCATTTTACTTATCAATAATTCCCTGCTATTTCAAGGAATGAATGACAATTTAAATATTTAGAAAGCCCAGAAGCTGTACAACCCCAAAGAAACAAACTTCAAATTGCACCATATAAAAAATATCAGTAATGGCCAGGCGTGGTGGTGCACACCTTTGATCCCAGCACTCGGGAGGCAGACGCAGGCAGATCTTTGTGAGTTCAAGGCCAGCCTGGTCTACATAGTGAATTCCAGAACAGCTGGGGCCATAGGGATAACCTGTCTCAACAAGTCCAAAAAGAAAAAAAAAATCAATAATGGTTTATATGACATTAATTGAATCAAAGGCAATGCATAGAATAAAATAGGCAAAAAGTTTTGACATTACATGCTCAAATGTCAGTGCACTTCTCCACTGTCTAAAATCGTAACCATTTTAGTAAGTGCTAAGCCACTCAACAGATTTATCCATGATTTTCAAATGGTTCCATAACAGGTGAAACTGAAGACAGTAAAAAGGACAATTAATATTGCAAATTAGTCATCTTCTGACAATATTCACACTTCACAACAGTGACTCAGCAAGCCATTAAGGTGAACTTCAACAGCTTTTAGTCACTTTTTGTACAAAAAGACATGACTTGATTCAGGCTTCCAAATGACTTTATCAATCATTCTCAGGGCATTAAGAATACTAATAAACAATTAGTTCACAGGACAAAAGGTTTGCCTCCATTAACCTTCAACTCACCCTGACATCTACATGTAACACTTGCTTTCCATTACAGCAGGAAAATGTTAGGAGCTAAAAATATGCCTATTCAAAGGTTGTGAAACTTCTTTTCAAAATTATTATCTTGGAACAATGACAATAGCTAGGATTTCTCTTCTGCAGAAGGAAGGAGAAGAGGAGAAATCCCAGCTCTCTTCTTCATCTGCCCTATAGATTTGAGTCACAGAATGTATTTGGTTGAATTTGATTACTGCTTGAAACCTAGGCAGAATGCATCAGCATTCTGGGACCACCTGAGACACAAGGGGAGCTGGGAGATTTCCAACTGGTGTGTAAGACAACTCATTGATATTTACATAGTGAGAATAAATGTTTCTCCTAAGAGAGCATTTTCCTTCAGTGTCTTCAGACCACCAGCAAAAGAGGGAGGCACAGAAATTCTACTACATTAATAGTCTTTGTTTTAACGGCTTTGGCATTTATTAACTAGTGGGAGCTGTTTATTGGGTCATAAACTTTACTAATGGGGATATTATCTCTAAATTATAAATCTCCTTCAGTATATGGCTTAGTTATAAAACGAATAATTATTTAAAGTGTCTGTATGGCTGTAATGTATCATGTTTATCGTCATGATTTCTATAATGGCCATTTCATTGTTAATTGTGAGCTTGAACCAGGAACCACCAGGGCAGGAATGCAGATCTACAAAACAGAATGAGTAGTTACCATTCTATGAACTCTGGAGAATCATCACTAGTTTCCTTATTTTCTTTTTTTCTTCTGGCTTCTTAAGTGAATTACATTACAAGCCTGCACAAGAGCTAAATTATCTATATAGATAAACTCTTGAAGGAAAGACAATTGAGTGAAGGGTTGAATACGTACATGACAGATGTGTCAGCTTGAAAACTTCTAGGCAAGTCATCCCCCTAAAAGCTTGCTCTCTGGGAAATGGAAAAGTCTTAAAGTGACAAAAATTGCTTGGCACTGTTGTCTTGAAAAAAAAAAATTGGGACAAAAATGAAGCAGTCAAAATTAAGGTTTTATGGGCCCACTGTTCTAGTATCTGAATTATGAATACTAGTTTATTGGAGAGCTCTGTGAGATCTATCCTAATGGTGCTCATGAAATTGTCCTAGGTTTATGGAAAGAGAAGTAGTTTAGTGATTAGTTTTGATTCAAAAAAATAAAAACTCCACTGCTGTCAATAAAACTAGTCCATGTATTTAGAAGCTAGTTCATGTTTTAGGCAAGATGCTGCTGCAGATGTGGAATGAAAGACTAAGGAGATAGGCACGACCCTGAGGTGTCATCAGCTCCTCTTTCTCTCCTATAGACAGTCTCTGAAAAGTGACCAGCACAGTCCCTCTTGACAGACTCCCACTGTCTCTGAGAACACCAGGCAAATGGATTTATGGTGTCTAGCAAGTAACACTGAGATCTGGCATGGACAGGGGACCTCTGGCCACTGAATTTCCAGAGGTCCCTGGTGATAGGTTGTAATCAGATGAATACAGTATGACAAGAGTTCTGCTGTAGAGAAACAAAAAATAGAACCAGGGAAATGCAGGGGAGAACTACTATCATTTAAAAATATTTAAACCTCTGGACTAGAGGTTAATGGGCTAGTGGTGTGCATATAAAATGAATCAAGGCAAACCCTTGAAATCTTCCACAGTCACATCCTCAAATATTTTAAACATAATACATTTTTGGTCATGCTCTAATTATATATACATGCATATATTCCTAAGCTAAGAAGCTATCTTTAGATACAAAAAGACATTAAAATATAAACACAGTATATGTTTTAATTTCTCTCCTGAGTGTGTGTGCATATGCATGTGTGTTTGTTGGCAGAGAGAAGGTTCCTTTTCTTCCAATAACTTCACTAACTTCAGAAAATAAACACACTTACTCTAGAGAGGTTTAAGGATTATTTTGATGAGGTGGGTTGCTACAAAACTTAATTATGTAAGTACTAAACATGTGTCAAAAAGATTTCAAAAATGTTTAACAGAATCAGAACTTATTGTTCTGATATAATTTGATTTTAAATTGTCATGCATAGCTGTCAAAAATCATTTTCTTTTTACCTTGTAATGAATCAAATTATGTGGGATGAAAATTATCATAAAATTCTTTGGTATTCATAAATAATACAATAAAAACATTCAACATTGTTTTAAATGGCATTTTAATAGTGTTGGTACATCAGCAATATAATAGTCTGTTTTGAAGAACTACAATGAAAAAAGAAGATTAATTGTAGTTTATGGATTTCCATTTCATATGAATATTGTTTCTTTTTTGTTTTTAATGAAATTATATCTATTAAGATAAACATGGAAGAGAGCAGGAGCAGTAAATCAAAGGGAGTTGACCAAAAACTGTCACAGTCAATCCTCCTCTAAGCCATACACATCCTTCAAAAAATCTAAGTACCTAATGTATTTAACAGGAATAGGTGATGGCATTCCGACCCAAATGTCTTCACATCTCTAGAAAGAAAACAAAGACAGACACAATTAGAGCCACATTTCAGAGTTCAGTTTTAAAATTTCGATATCACAAGGTTTCTTATCTTTAAATAAGCTTTTGGTGAACAACTTATTTTTAAAGTGGAGGCCTCTCCAGTCTCCTTAGGTATCAGAAGGGCTCTTAGGGCAAGCAGATTCTTCCTGTTTTCTCCCTCTAGTAGAAGTATAAGCTCCCAATCTCTGTCATGTAACTGAATACCCTTCCATGGGGAGGGAGGAGGAGAAAGAAGAGGACGAAGAGGAGAAGGAGGAGGAGGAAGAGTGGGGGAGCAAGGGGGAGAGGGGAAAGAGGGAGGAGTATTTTCCTGTCCCTCTGATAAGCACTTAGTCACATGAATGGCTATGGCTTGTTCATGGAAAATAGATGTGTCATGAACAGAGGCTCAAATGTACTGGTTCTAGAATCACAGAGATGGAAAAGACCAGACCCAACTTATAATCTGAAGCTAAATCCAGCTAGCTGACCTAAAGACCCACAGACAAAAATAAATTTGTCTTATTAAACACTGAAGCTTTGGGAGCTAGGCAACATCTGTGCAGGGATAGCCCCTCTCATGCAATATTAGGAGCTCAAGGTTTTAAGTTCTTTAAATTTATTTTTATTTTATGTGTATCAGTATTTTGCCTGCATATATGTAAGTGCACCCATGTTATGCAATGCCTACAACATGGTCAGAAGATGGAGTCAGATTCCTTGGAACGAGAATTACAGACAAGTGGTTGCCACATGGATTCTCTCTAAGAGAAGCCAGCCAGTGCTCTTAACTCCTGAGCCATTGTTGCAGTTCTCGGAATCGAAGTTTTTTAATCCAAACTGTTATTTATACCATCTCCCTCGGTACTGTTGCTTTAACAAATCATTTAAAGAGTACTAGGTTACTTACAGTATGGATTTAGGCATCAACTATTTTATACAAAGTCAGGTGCTAAAAGACAATTTGGGTTTATGATGTACTGCATAAATAATCATGGTCCCATCAGGTGTTATTGCACATGCCTCGAATCTCAGTGTTTGGAAGCATGAAGCAGGAGGATTGTGAGTTTGAGATCACCCAGTGCTACAGAGTAGGCCAGCTTGAACTATGCAGTGAGATAAAAACAACAACAATAAAAACACAAAGCAAACAAAACCCTCAAAATCCCATAACCGCCCTTCAAAACCAACAAACAACAAAAACCGCATCGAACCCAAGAAAACAAAACAGACACAAAACAAGGATTACAATGGAGCTGAAAAATTCTTCCTGCTTAATGACACTGTAGCCGTCATGACGTTATAGCAGAACACACTGGTCATATGTCTCTAGTGATGTGAGCAAACACATTACACTGCCAATCAGATAAAAGTACAGCACATACAGCTATAGCTCACTTTCTTATTTATTACATTTATTTATTATTTTTATTATGTGTAGGTTGTACACATGCACACATGACACAGAGTGCATGCGGAAGTCAGAGGATAACTTTGGGACATTGTTTCTCTCCTTCTACTATGTGGGTGTTCCAGGAATTGAACTCAGGTTGTCAGACTTGGCAGCAAGCACGTTTACCCACTGAACCATCTTGCCAGCCCTACTATACATAATACTTGATAATGATAATAATTTACCATGTTATTGATTCATGTAATTACTATACTATATATACTATACATGATTTTGGAGTGTGCTCCTATTACTTATAAAGGTTTGCTTTAAACAGTGTACTATGTAAAACACCTGCCAGAAGCAGGCCTATCTTGTGTTTATAAATATCTCAACTGCATAGTTTTGTCTTATGCTTGACTGATCTTGTGTTGTTTTGTTCATCATGACCCTAGACTAACAGGCTATACAAACATAAACATAACATATCATTCAGGATGTACTAGACTGCAACACCAAGATGCAAGTAAAGCCTACTCGATGACATTTGTAACAATGCAATCACCTCATACCACATTTCTCAGAACAAACTCCAATCATTAAGTGATGCATGACTATACATGTGTGTCTAGACATACATATGCATACACAAAGTTTCTGCAAAAGCTGTAATGGTCAATGTTAGTATCAACAGAAGAGAATGTTCATAACTTTCCAGTGTCAAGGTTATTTTATATAAAATGTTCTATTCTTTTCCTTTTTCTGTTTTTCAGTGCCGGGTTTCAACTGAGCCTTGAGCACACTAGACAAGCACTACCCTACACTTCCAGCCTATATAAAAGGTTCTAAACTTTCATTAAGATTCTATTACTCTCCAGAATCACAAAGTGGCACAAAAGCAAAGGGAAAGGCTACTGTGAAAGGAAGCCAGTGGTCGAGCTTGGTCAGAAGAATAACAGTAATGTGATATGAAAATTGAACATTGGAGAGCAAAGCACACAAATAAATTTTGTGGAAACTGTGATAACCCCTGCGCTAGAACCAGGAGGGCTGAATCTGGGCTGGAGAGTGGCGGGGAGGGGGTCACACCTCAAAGATTCCACAGAGTAGAATGTCTACAGTTACAAGGCTTGAAATGGTGGTAAAAGAAAGGGACTGTGTGCTGAAACCTTAACCCTCCACACCTCAGAAATAAATTTCACAGATGTAATTACATGAGCTGAGGAAGCTGAAGGCATACTGGTATAAGGTGATCCCTGAATCCCATATGACTAGTGTCTTTAGAAGATTATGTCCATAGGAAGACAGACAGGTGGGAGAATGCCATGTGATAACAAAGGCAAAGGTTGTAGTTCTGCAGCTGTAAACCAAGAAACACTGAAGACTGATGGCAGAACGTCAGGAGCTAGAAGTTGCTGAAGAAGGAGTTCTGAAAAGGCTCCAGAGGGCCTGAGCCCTTGCTGACTCCTTGATTTTGCTCTATTGGCCTCCATGATTAGAGAATGATACATTTCTATGGCTTGGGGCCACCTAATTTGTGGTTGGTACTTTTGGTACTTTGTTAGGTCAGCCTTAACAAACTAATGCAGGAAGGGTGACTTTAAATTCTAAATTTGGTATTTGGCAATCTTAATATCAGCTTACTAGGGCTGTGGTAGTAAATTACCACAACTTGGGTGGCTTAAAGCAACAGGAATGGATTGTCACACAGTTTACGGGTTCAAGAGCCCAAAATCAAATTGCCAGCAGTTTGGACTGGCTCATGCAGTCATTGGACTTCTTTAGTTTAAGAAGAATCCACTCCTCTCTTGGTCTCTGCCTCCACATGGTGTTCTCTGTGTTTCTATATCTTCACAAGGCCATCTTATAGGGATACCACTGACTTAGGGTCTATCCTAATCTAGTATTGCCTCATTTTAACTAATTACATCTGCAAAGACCCTATTTCCAAATAAGGTAACACACTTAGGTTCTGGATAGACACTATTTTGAGGGGTGACAATAGTCAATATGATACAACACCTATAAGAAAAATAAGGAAAACGGGCTAAAAAGGAGATTTTAATTATTTTAAGTAAAGAAATTAGAATCAGAGAGAAATAATAAGGTCAAATTTGGATTATTATTTCATGTATCTATGGGACATCAAGATAGAGGTTGTGGTAAATACCTAGAAATATGGTTCTATGTAGCACAGAGCTAGAGTTCAGAATTGTGCAGGCACTGGAATGTGTGAGATCTATAAAACTATGGGAACCAATTAACAGCAATGTTAGAATCAGAAGAACACCAAGAGTACTTGTAAGTAAAGTACAAAATCTGAATCTAAAAGATGGCTTATGATTATGAACACATTGCAAATTTTTGCTGAGTTGCAAAACTCTTATAAATATCCATTATTAATAGCACTAACAAGAAATCATTAGGTACTTACTATTATTGGGTACTTATTATACTACTATTACTCTTTTAGCTGTTTTAGAAGTATTATATTATTTATTTATCACAGAAAATCCCTATGATGTAGGTGTTGCTATGATACCTGTTTATAGAACAGAAACAGAGGCATAGGATTAAGCAACTCCTCTATAGCCAAACCACCAGTCAGCAGAGGAGAAACCTAAAACTGTCTCCCTAGCAGTAAGACCCCAGAGCTATGCCTGTCTCAGCTACCCACCAAAACCATCTGATAGAGTGGGCCTATTCACAAACACCTGGCTCCTGTCCTATAGAGGGACATTTGGTCCTACAATTTTCAATAAGAAAAGTTAAGCAGAAAATAATGTGGCTCTTGACATTTCTCTCTCTCTCTCTCTCTCAAAAAAATTCCACCTGTGTGGTAGAAACCAAACTGTCATCTGGCATTACAAAGCAAGTGGCCCTTCAGGGGGATGAGAGTAAAGCTGATCCTAAGGGTCTTCTGCACAGTTCATGCCACATGGAACTTAATTTCATGTCCTCCCTCATAGCAAAAGGTAGGGAGTGATTCTGGATATGTTAAGCAATGTATTTTAATCAGTGAAAGCTGGGCTCAATAGTCATTCAATTCCACTATTCAACACATCCTCAAAAATTCCATAGAACTTAAACCAATGTATTTTTAAGTGGTATCTTAAAGTTGGTATTATGAGAAAAGAATCTATAGTTCATCATATACAAATTTTTCATTAGGAAACAACATACCATGTTTTAAAAACCACATTTGTATATTTTAGGGAATACAACTTCATAAATATAGATTTGATCAACAAAGAATTTAATCTTATCACAGAGGAATGTTAAAAACACACATGTTCAAAATTATTATTTCTTTATAGTTTTTTTTTGTTTTTGTCTGTTTGTATTTTGAGACAGGGTCTCACTATGTATCCCTGGTGGGTCTGGAACTCGAAATGTAGACCAGAGTGTCCTTGAATCAGACATCTTCCTGTCTCTGCATCCAAAGTGCTGGGATTAAAGGCTTACACCACCACACCTGGTCCTTCATAGCTTTTTTTTAAATAAAAGTTTAAGACAGAAAACACATTCTGCCACTCGGAATTATGATGGGCTTACTTGAGGAATACACTAATGAAACAGGTTCACACTCAAGGATGCTACTTCCGTTTATTAGACAGAAAAAGTGGCTACTGTTTGTATTATTTTTCAGCATGGAATTATTATTAAATGCTACAAATAAAAGGAAAACTATAAGAATTTATACTGAAATGATAACTCAAGAATTTGGAGATGAGAATCAAATGTATTGGGCAAAAGGCTGACAGGCAAAATGAAACTCAAGTAAATAGCCAGGAGATTTCAGACAAATGATAATTTAAGGCAAAAAGATAATGGCCGTCCATTTCTTTACATCTTGATCACTCTAAGCCCCAAGGCTCCTACAGAGCTTTTCTGACTCTCCAGTCATGTTGTGCTCTTTAAAATCAATGCCCTTTCCCATCAGTGTTGCTGTTTCTCCTTTGTTGCTGATCCCTAGGTTCCTGGTTGAAGTGACTTTTCCCTTAGACCCCTGATAAATACCACAGACACATGTGCAGTGTACAAGGCACTAGAATCTATCCACTGCAACTGCCCAAATTTTAGGGAAGTTTTTCTTGGGTCTTACCAGAAAATGGACTAAGGAATCAAATTTGGGATAGAAAGAAGGTTGGCAGCAGGGAGGCTTTCAGGGTTCAGGCAATGGGATAACAATATTAATAAATTAGAAGGAAAGGTACCTTCTTCACAATTTTGCTTATAATTACACACATGGATGGTCCTTTTGTTAAAGGAAGAGATTTTGGTGTGTCAAATCCCCAAACTATCACTGACCCATTGTTCTTTCTAATAAATCTGAAAGCATTCCAAACATTATAGAGACTGAAAATCTGGACATCAAAGTAAAATATTGACTTTTTATTCATCCTAAATTAGCAAATGCAAAGAAAATTATAGCTCACATAGCCTCCCCTGCAGGGCAAATACGTAGGCCTTTGTGGTTGTTTGTTTGTTTTTATAGTGCTGAGGATGGAATCCTGGCCTTGTACTGTTAGGCAAGTACTCTACCAGAGTCACATTCTCGTCCCTGTAAGTAAATTTAAAGTGGAGATAACTGTGTGTACATGGTAATCCTACAACTGGAGGGCTCATCCACAGAAAACAATGCCTCCTTTACAGATGAGAACATGTCAGCTGCTTGTATCTTTGCAAATTGGCTCATAGAAGCCTGACCTCCAGCTGCCAGCATCTGTGCTCCTTTGCCCTCAAGTTTTTCCTGAGCCTCTGAGGCCCACTGTGGTTGCCCCTGCAAGTGCCAAGGAATTATTTTCTTTCTTAACGCGTTTGTTCAAGAGCAGCTCTGCCTGAAGCAATGAGTGACTGAAGGGAGCTGACAGATTAATAATATCGCTTCCTTTGAATGTTGGTCAGGATAATTCTGAGGTGTTTGTTGGCCACTGGGGCCTAGTATTTCCCAGCAGCCCTAAGCAACAGCCATCTCCATTTGTACAGGGCTTGATAATGCACCCTTTAATAACACCCACCCTTCCTCTTCTCACTCCTAATCCCTTACTAGTGTTCTTTTCATTTCCTCTCCCAACCACTTAACATCCCGATCCTCTCATCTACACATCTGCTTCCCACGGGAATCAGATGTAGACATGAAGCAGTTTTATTTTTCTCAAAGTTAAGAATATGTCTAAGGAAGCCACCAATAAAGCTTGGAACAAAGCAACTTCCAGGTAAGTTGTGGATTAATCCAGTCTCTAATGTAACTCACAAATAAGTCAGAGACAAAGCTCAAATTTCAGAATAAAATTTACTGTAATCTGGAGCACTAAATAATATGTGTCACATAGCATTTTCTGGTAGAAGGAAGAGCTATGAAATTCAATGATAAAAAAAAAATCACGAATATAAAATGGCTGGGACTCCCTGTCTACAAGAGAGTCCTATAACATATTCCAAGCTGCCTGTCACTAGAGCCACTTAAGATGTCAAAGAAGTTAGCAATAAATTACTTGCTCATCAATGGTGAAAAATTGTAGCTGCCGATCTGTTTAAAAAAAAAAAAATCAGAGAGCCCTTAAATGGGAAGCAAAGATGGCACAGGATGAAACTCCAGTAAATAGCAGCTGCCCAGTGAGAGCAGCAGAGCTGCGTGTGAGCTAATAGATCCTGGATTTATTTGCTTTGACATTTTTAAAAGGAAATTTAATTGGATTATGTCTTCTTCTAGTTTAACATTTTCTACTGCAATACTGGCCACCAGATGTATGAGGAGGAAGGATTGGGAGCCAGTTAAATTCCATGCTTCACTGGAATAGGGTTATTTTTATTCCTCCCAAATGCAAGGCTGATGGAGTCATGCTAGTGATTTTACCATGTCACTCCCCTCTACTATCTTGGAAGGGGATTTTTTCTTTTCAGAAAAGGATATTTCTGTGGGAAATATCTATGAATTTGTAGAAAGTCCACTAGCACATATAGAAACAAATTGGGATTTTCTTCCTTCTAATAACTGTGACATGACCTTAGAAATAATCAAATTAGGTACAAAACTATAAAAGCAATTAAATTTCAGCAAATCAAATTCAAGTTAATTTTGAAAAGAGGATTTTACAAATACTTCTTGGACTAATCATGAGCCTTCTGACAACATAAGTAAAAGCTCATATATAAAGTCAGATTCCCTAACGCTCTTCTCAGTTTGTGTCTCATTACAGCAACACCAGTTATTCACCACTGTTTCCCGTTGCCCTGAACAAAGCTTCAGCTTCTGTGTGTGAGTGAAGCTAAAAGATGGGTTCAGCTTCCAGGCAGACATCCCTTCTGTGAAGATGCATTACAGGAAAAGTAAAGGTTTTTAAGGAGATATGCATTATTTTGAACTTTGGTGATAGGCTTGAATATAATTCAAGTAGAGACCACTCAATGCTTTAGATTATAGTAGAACCCAGAAATATCATTTTCTACTAGGCTTTTGTTTATGTTAGATAATCAGTATTTGTTTGCTAGTTATTTTTTTTAATCTAATAAGGAGATATTAACCCTTTAGTTCAACTGCTATATTTAACCACAAGATCAGAAATGCCTGCTTTTTGAGATATTTGGTGGAAAAAATATCCATACCCATTTATTTGCTAGGTCTGGTGGCACACACCTTTAATCCCAGCACTTGAGCGGTAGAGGCAGGTGGAACTCCATGTACTAGAGATCAGCCTGGTCTGCATACTGAGTTCCAGGATAGTAACCCTTGTATTGGCACTACCCCTGACTATATATTCCTTATCTTCAAGAATGCCTGCATCTTCACTTCCTAACTACAAATTGGGAATGATATTTATCTGGCAAAGTCTTTTTTAGGGGGTGTAGTGGCAACAAAATGTTGTAGAAGATGCTAAAAGGAGATCCTTAACAAATAGGATATCCAAACATGTATTCAAAGGTGTACCCATCCTCCCCTACTTTGTACTGCCAAGGTCATATATCATCCTGCCATGAGAAAGAGAGTTTTAGAGCCAACTTCCAATGTTTCCATAGTTATAAGACTCATAAATTGAAACCATGTCCAATTTTTCTCAGAAATGTCAAGAGATAAGACACCAATCACACAGTGTAAGCAACAAAGTTTATATGAGAACCAATGCAATGTTATTTTTTAAAATGTGACTTCTGAGATTAATCAGATGGACTCTAAATGGAGACCAAGTCTGCCAGCTTTATGACTACCATCTGAGAATGAGCACAGTAGAACAAGAAATCAGGGTCTCTAGGATATGGACAGCACTCAAGCGACAATCTGAGACCACAGATAGTCAATGGGGACCACAGTCACTGCTGAGAAGCCAGGCAGAGGAATAATCAAGAGAGCAGTGCCCCCTCCGAACCGGGCTATAGGCAACTAACTGGCTGTGGGCCACTGCCAGCAGTCATGATGATATTCATCCATGCAGGAAAAAACTCAACAAACGACAGTAGGACAGATCAGAATGATCAGAGTTAGACTGCCTACACCATAGTCCGCTTGTTTGTTGTTGGACTCCACTTCTATTACATGAAGCCACTTGATTTCAACATGTAGGGAAACCATATCTCACTTTGGGGCACTGGTCTTGATAGCCAACTTGACTTAAGCTCCAGGAGCTGTTTAGATCGATTTTATCCCTGCTCTCCTGACCATAGCTTGTTTTCCTGACCAAAGGTCTTTATTCTGGTAACAGACTGGCCTGGGTTATTCTCCACTTGCCCCTCAAGACTTTTCATTCACTCTGGGAGGCAGACCCATGTGGATCACGTCACTGAACATCCTTGCTCTCTGACTTCTAGAAGGGATCATCCAGTGGTGTCCAAAAGCGGGAGGTTAGAATATTGATTCCCCCTGCCTCCTGTGCTCCCTCCACTGGGCCAATAGTTTGAGGGTGCCTACAGTGGTACCCTGGTTATACTCCTCTGTCTGCATCTCTACTTCCAGCTACCCCCCAATAACACTGTTCTCTCTGTGCTTCTCCAGGCCTAGACATGGTAAAGTCTTTTCACTCTTGCTAGTACCTGAGTACTTTATTTGCCTGCTTGGTTCCCTTTACCCTATCTACACTTCTGTAGTAGTCTCTATTAAATAATGTCCATGACAGCTTGGGAACCTGTTAAATGCCCCTCTCTGTTTGCTAAAGAGTGCCAACTTCTACATTCCCTGCTGGAACTCCCAGATATCCCATACTTCTGACCCCACATTCTGTGTAACAGACCTATTCAGTCTATATTTAGCTGAAGCTATCTGTCTACCTCATGTGCTACCCCAAGTGTCATTGTGATGGTTGGTGTTAATCATCAACTTAATGGAATCTAGAATCACCTGAGAGAGGTGTACAGGGAATTATCTTTTAGGCTAAATGAGGTGGGAAGAGGTGTCATGCTCTGGCTGGAATCCTGATCCTGGCTCTGTATAATTGGAAAGAAGAACCGCAGTAGCAATATACACTCCTTATTCTCAAAAGATTTTAACTTTATCACTTCAGGACTGGGGAACAACCTCCATTTTATAACATTTAAGCCCTCACTAGTGTTACATGTGTCTCATGTACATTGATGTGGTCCTCAGAATAACCATAATGGAAGAAATATTTCTGTATCCATTCTTGAGATGGAGAAACCTGAAAAGTTGAAGAACTTGTACAAAATCATCCAGTTGATGGTAGAATGAAGACTTTGAAATCAAGTCTTTTATTCCACACAGTCTACCCTATACTGTCTTGCTAACGCTCCTTAGGTCCAGGGCTGAGAACCTGTCCCAGGTGACAGATTTAGTAAGTGATGAAATGGTGGGGGAAAACTACATGAAGAATAAATCTTTGACATTTTCATGGGATCTGTCTTTTAGGGCAGGTGGTAACCGTTGTGCTTCTGTGTACAATGAAATCAGTTTAATGAGTTAGGGATAACATCCAAATTGAGAAAAAAGATAGGAGAGGAGAATAAAAGTGAAAAAGAGCGATGAGAAAGAGAGGAGAAAAGGGAAAAGGGAGAAGATTATGTTGTACCATCTGTAGTCAGAAGAGGATTCTTTCCTGAAAATTTGTTCCATTATAATGTACATGTTGAGTTGTTGAGGGAAAAATGTCCTTCTTCCTGTGAGATCTAGCAAAAAATAGGTAATGAAATTTTACTCAAATTCAATGTTATCAAAAAATAAAAATCAAGGTAGTAAAAGATACCACATTTTCAGAGTTAAAAAGTGTAGAAACAATGTGAATGCCTATGAACATGGCTGAATAAATTTTTGTATATTCACACTGAACATATAAAGAATACATATTGAACTAGATGAATTCTCCATGATTAAGTAGGAAAACTACTATGGATACATGTTGTATGACCATATTTTGGGGTCATCAGTCATGTCCAACACAGGTGACTGAGGATATACTGGATGGATTGGAAGAAGGAGAAAAAAGAGAAGTAAAAAACAAGGAAAAAAACAGGAAAGGTTGTTATCAATCAGCAAAAATATGTGCATCATTCAGTTCCATGCAAAAAATAGGACATGTTACATGGTAAACAGTTTAATAAACTGACTATGCTTATCCCTCAGGATCTGAGGCAGACAGGTTATAGGATCTTCTCCCAATACATAAATCTATGCATGCAAAAGTCCCCTACACAAAATGGTATAGTATTTACACAAAATTTACATATATCCTCCAATATACTTTAATTACCTCAAGATAATTTGTCTGTAATACAATGTAAATTCTACAGAAAACAGTTGTATTACATTTAGGAAACTATTACAAAGGAAAAAAGGTCTGCAAAAATTCAGTACAGACATATTTTTAAAAGAATATTTTTTCAGGTGTGTAGAATCTATGGCTATGGGGAGCTGAATATACTTACAATGTTGTGGGAAGTGGTTGGTAAAAACCAACAGGAAATTTTCTAGTTCCCAGGGACTCTTAACAGCAGAGTGTGGTAGATTCCACAATGCTCTGTTGCCTTAACAAAGAAAATCTAACTCTTGGAGTCATTATTTAAACCAAGAATGAGCCTCATCTGTTCTCAGAACTGTCACTTTCAAACTTCTCTCAGAACTGTTCTCTGTAATTTATTTAAATAGTACATTCAGTATAATATGGGATAGTAATGAGAAACTTTGTCTTAAATAATCTTTAAGCAGGAAAGGCCTTTGTCCTGTCTAACCCCTATTGTACTGACCTCTACACATACTGACCCAAAACAGTATATATAAAACCAAAATAGATTTATCAACTTAAGGCCACAAGACTGCTTGCAACATAATTCACTGTTTTCAGCATACTTCCAAGGAAGCTACTTCCAGGGATATCACAGTATACACAAACATATGTTATCTTGAACCAGGGGCAAGGAAGGATCATGAGGGAGAAATAAGGATCATGGTTTAAGATTAATTTACATGTTTAGCTTAGCCTGTAAACGTTGATTACAAGAGGATCCAAGGCCTAGTAAGATTGTTTACATTGTTTTCCTAAAGACTACTTAGATTTAAATAAGCTGATTAGACTATGATAGCAGATTTTGACAGCAGACTGAATTGATAGTGTTAAATGATCTCAGAGCTTAAGGTCAACTTTGGTTACAGGATTAGACAAGACAGCAGGCACTCCCAGAAGTCATTCTCAAAGCAGGGAGTCACTACACCCCCATGCCCACTCCCATGGTCTGAATTAACATATGAGGGTAGTTACTAGAACCTGGAATAAGGAGCTATGTGGACCTCTGGGAAGATGCTGTATATCTACATAGGAAGAGGATGTGATTGGCAGAGAGGGTAATTTCTCCACCCCTCACTCTTCATTTCCCTGCTAGTGCATCCTACTGCCTGGTCCAACTTAAGACTAAGGAGCTGGGGTTCAACTGAAGCGGCCCAGGCATATCAGGCTCAGAGTTGACTTGACCAGGCTCAGAACAGTGGCATGTGCTAAGGCAATCTGAATGGGGGGAATGGATGACAACCAACACAGAATAGTAGAACATTTTATAGAACGATAGATTTATTAATCACATCCAACAATTTTCCAGGTTACCAGGGCAAATGTGACTACTGGTTTGTTTCTGTGATGATATCTTAGATTTGAGTTCACTGAATACAGTATTTAAATAATACTTATATTTGAAAAAAAACAATTTTCTTTTTATGGGGGTAGGGGTAAGCAGATAATGCTAGGGATCAAATCCAGGATATTGTGACTGCTAAACACATACTCTACCACTAAGTTGTACCTCACTGTCAACATTTTTCTGTGCCATAGAACAAAATCTGAATTAAAATTCTGGCTCTACCATACACTTGTTGTTTTCTTAACTTCCTCATGTTAGAAATGGAAGAAAAATATCTATCTCCTAAGGGTTCTATGAGGAATAGACAGGTAAGAGACTTTGAGCTCTAAGAGAAATAGTTGGCACATAGTAAATAGAACACCCAAGAGCCTCCCAGTGAGTCTTCCAGCAATAGAACATCAAAGAATCTCACTGTAGGTCTGTCTTTCTTTACCTGGGGCTTGCTGAAAAGGGCAGAGCCCTAATCATGCTGCTCTCTTCTTTATAATTTGTCAATGGTACATATTAACACAGTTTTTTAAATATTTTATTTATTATTTTTATTTTATGTGTATGAGTGTATTACCTGCATGTATGTAAGTGCACCCGTGTCATGCAATGCCCGTGGAGGTCAGAAGAGGGCATCAGATCCCCTGGTACTGGAGTTATGGACAGTTGCTAGCCACCATGTGGGTGCTGGGAAACCAACCGAGATCCTCTGCAAGAGCAGTCAGTGCTCTTAACCGCCAAGCCATCTCTCCAGCCCTTTAACACAATTTTTTAAATGGGGCCAGGGGTGTAGATTATTGCTTGTCTAGGATGAATGAGGACCTGTATTTAATCCCTAGTCCTGGGTCTGATCCCAGGAACTGTAAAATGTAACAAATAATTGAAAAATAATTAAATGTGCCAGGTTTGGTGGTACATGCCTATCATCACAGAACTTGGGAGGTACAAGCAGGAACATCGGAGTTCAAAGCCATTCTCAGGAAAACAGTATGTGTAAGACCAGCCTGGGCTACATAGCACCTTATTTCAAAGACTTTTTAAAATTTTTGAGATGGAAATGCTAATTTCCCTGATTTGGTCATTATATTTTGTATACATATATCAAATTATTATACCATACTCCATAAATATCTGCAATTAAAATAATTTTTAAATAGAAATAAAAATAAAGATTTTTCAGTGGCCTCCAGACCTGCAGGAGAACACTGAAACCTCACCCTCCCTTGCAGGCATCTCCAGCCTCATCCTCCTCCACTCCTCTCCACAGGCCTTCACTCCAGCCACAGCAGCTCCTCCAGTACCATGCTGCCCCAGGTCCCAGAGAACTCTGTTAGGAATGTCCTTGTCACACCATATTACTTTCCTACCTTGCTAATTCTTACTATTTGTCACTGAAATGTGAAATGGCTACTCTCTGAGAATATGTCTTGTGGCCCATCCTGTTTAGAAGCAGCTGTTTTCATTCCACAGCATCCCATTTAAGTTGTATTAAGACAAATCCCACATCATGCATGTTATGATTCTGCATCAGCAGTGGACTCCCTCAAGTAGAGCAGAGATGACCTTTGTCTCTGAATGCCAGTACAGCGCAGAGAATCTGCTGAAAGAGGATACTTAACCTTCCTTTTTCCAAAGGCTTACATCTATAAATGAGATTCAGAACTTAACTGATCCAAAGGTGCTCAGATGAGTAAGTGGCAGGACCAGGTTTCAATCCTACCTCTGTTTGACCACAAAGGCCAACACTGTTCCTCCATTAACTGAATGTTATAAGGCTTCCCCTAACACTCTAGAGTAGCTGTATGCCTGAGGACATATTCCCAGAGGTATTCAACAAGTTCAGGTCAGAATGAGCTGGTCAGCAGAGACTGAATAAATTCCTCCTTTCTGGGAGTATCAACCATATGACATCTGCTTTATCAAGGGACTTTCCCAAGAAAATCAATTTCTGGAGCATGTTAAAATACAAACAAACTACCCTCCGCCCACCCACTCCTTAAAGACAATTGGTCCAAAGAGATCTTAGAGAATGCAGACAATTCTACAGTGTTGAGAGCTCTATCTGATCACATGAACTCTGTTTCCCCTAACCAGGCATTTTTCTACCGAATTTTTATTTTAAAATTGGCTGAAGTGTGAAATGTAAATCTCTATATCCTATTGTTTCACACATGGCAAACCTGCACAGGCATCCACAGACACACTGAGGATTTTTAACATAGGCCCCATCTGAAATTTGCTGTTACGGATTATGATGATATTATCAGAATCCTTTCATAAAACTGTTTATATGCATTTATAACTGCAGCCTATTATCCTATTTTCCATATAATTGGATGCAACTAAGGTTAAAAAATATTCAACTGCATAAGAAAAGTCATGCTCTTCCAGAGCAGATGTTGGCTCAGCGTGGAAACTGAATTAGCCTTTAACAGAAATACCCAGTATGTGCTCTTTCCAAAAGCAATGATGTTGCTATATTACTTTGAAAAATGGGCATAAAATTTACCTCTTTGAGATATGGTGGGGCTGGCAGTTCAGGAGTTGGGTTCATTCTCCAGTTCAGGGCAGAGAAAAAGTACTCGTAATTTATTTGTTTGTCTTTGTCTTCAAACCTGAAAACATACAATTTTATTCAATGTGCAATATTTAAGACCAAAATGCCAGCTTAAATTTTACCTTAAAACATATTGTCACATATGCTTTAATAACTGATGTTTTCCTTATTTTTGTATTAGTTTGTTATATACTTCTGATTTCCCAGAATATAAATTCTTCAATATCAGGGATCTTACCTATCTAATTTTCCAGTGGTGGCAGTTGGTAAGACTTCAACAAATATTTGGTACAGTTGCCACAGAAACAAATTTAGTTAACTAGTAACTAAGATCACCACTATATTTTAAGAATATTTGAAGGTCTTTTTACTTTAGTGGTTGGTATAGGTCAGTAAAATAAAATGTCCTCAGAGTTCTTAAACTGCATACCATTTGAATCCTTAAGATAAACCTAGATTAACTCTGTCTACTTGTATATTTTTAGGAAAAGTAAAAGGTATACTTGTCATTTATTATGTAGCCATCAAAAGAGGTTATTTAGATCCATATTTGCAGTCATTGTAATATATTCTTGACATACTGAGTGGAACAAAGTTTATACAGCAATATATATATATATATAGCTTTTATGATTTTAATTTTTATTTTTATTATTTTAGATTATTTATGTATGCATGTATAGGAATAGAAAAAAATATTTAGTAACAGTATACTTGTACCATGAGAACCACCTCTGGAAAGTTAAATTCTGATTTAGGCTTATTATGATTATTCTGTTTCATCTGATCTGATTTAAATTTATAATTATAAAAAATAAGCACATTTTTATTCAGAACAAAAGGTAACTAACAATTATCCTGTACCATAATAGTTAGGTAAAAACTAATGAATATTAAATTATGAATATTATTTTAAATTCATTTTTAACTTTACATAATAGAATTTTGATAATTAAGAAATAATAATTTCAACACAATTGCCATAATGATCTAAATAATTCCTAATTAGTTCTTGCTGTAATACTTCAAGCCATTTATCCTAAATGTGCCCACATCCGACCAAATTTTAAGACTATTTATTGACTGTGCTATACCATTTTTTGAAGGAAATGATAGTCACTAAGGCTTTGTTCCAAGCACCCTGCTCCAGGCTTCTGCCCTTAAAATACCATATCCATAATTAGTCAAAAGATTTCTCTTTTCTTCTCAAAGTATTAAGAAAATAATAGCTCATATTTACAAACTAATAAAAATGAGCAGAACCAAAAATGTTACAAACTAAAGTAACATAGATTCACCAATCTAAACAGAGTGGAATAAACAGAGATACCAGAAGACAGGAAAGGGAATTCTGTAATTCTTTTGTATACATTTCTTTGGCCAAGAATTCTGAGATACAACACTAGCATGCCGCCCCCTACCACTGTTTACCCTTTGAATTTTGGCTCACTCATCATTTCAACTCCTCTAAAGGACATCCTCTGTTTACAGAAATATTTATAGGCAAAATGTAGGACAATTATGTCTTTTATTTGTGTATGTTTTACGGGAAGAATTAAAACTCAACTAAAGATGTTTTGTGAGATGCTTTCCTCCAGCAGGGAACCTTGAAGAAAACATTTCTTAATTATCTGAGTAGGAACTGAGGTCAGAGAAGGAAATCATATAGAATCTTTGACTTTTATTCTAAGGAAATCTAAGGGCATATTCTATAGAGAAGTTAGAGGATCTGCAATGTTCTGAATAATAAAGTCCCTTCCAAATTCGCATGCTGAAACCTAAGCACCAAAGCAATGCTATTAGGAAGTGGAGTTTTGAAAGTAGTACTTAGACCACTAGGGCAAAGCCCTAGCACATGCTATAATCCTGACACTAAAGATTTAAAGGTAGGAGGATTGGAAGTTTAAGGCCAGCCTGGGCTACACAGTGATATCTTGTCTCAAATCACCAAGATAAATAAATAAGAAAATAGAGCAGAAGGGAAGAGACCCCAGAAAGCTTCCTTGGCACTTCTGCTATGTGAGGACATGACAAGAAGGAGCCATTCATAAAGCAGGCAGTGGTCCCACAACCAAACACTGAATGTGTGGGCACTTTTCTCTTAGAATTCTCCCTTTCCAAAAGCGTAAAAAGTAGTTTTAGTTTATGGTATATTATTTTAGCAGCCTGAAGACTAAGATAGGTCTTAAATATATTTTTAAAGGCTTATTCTAACAGTCTAACTAATATGAGTAGAACATAACTAGGCACCACAGAAGTGACAGGGGTTGTTAGCAATCACTCTATAATCCAGATGAGGGAAAATGGTGCTTCAGAATAAAGGTGGTGGCATTTTGAATATACAATTTCTGAAAGACTGTATACAGTGTGCAAGGAAGAGAAAGGGAGGCTGGCGGTGATTTGAAGGTTTCTGTTTCAGTGACTGGAAAGATGGGGCTGCAGGGTGGAGGCAAGATCCAGGGTTCAGTTTTAGTTACACTGTTTACAATTTTTCTTTCTTTTTGGTTTTTTGAGAAAGGATCTCCCTGTAACCACAGCTGGCCTCGAAGTCACAATGGAGAACAGGCTGGCCTTGAGTTCACAGAGATCCCCCTGTCTCTGTCTCCCCAGTGCTGGGATTATGCCATCACACCAGGCACCAGGCCTCAAATTTCTCTCTTATCTCTCTCTCTTTCTCCCCCATCATAAATATGACTGTAGTGCTCACAGAGGGCAGAAGAGGGCATAGGATCCTGTGGAACTGGTTTCAGCTGCCTAATATGGGTGCTGGGAACTAAATTCTGGGCCTCTGGAAGAGCAACGAGTGTTCTTAACCCCTGAGCCATCGATCTCTTCAGCCCTAAATATTTTTTTTTTTGTTTTTAATGAAAAGTGAGAAATAGAGGATGCAGAGCCTGAAGTTCAGGTCCTTTTGACGATTTAAGATGTAGGAATCATTTGCTATATAGATGGTATTTACAGGCACAAGACTGGAAACTAGATGAAATCACCAATGAAATAAGTTACAGAACAGAACATAATTGTCAGGAAATTCCCACAACTGAATTCTAGGAGGCACTTATTCAATCCTAGAGTTCAGAAATTCTATCTTTCAGTAATTTGAGAAGCAGAGAATAGATTACCAAATAGATCTAGGGTCACATTCAACTTCACTTCTCTCATGTAAGCCACTGAATAGTCCTGTGAATTATACTACCCCAGAATATTAGAAATCTATCTAACCTCTCCATCTCTTTTAATACTCCCGCAATCCCAGACCACCATCACTGCTCACCAGGACTATAGCAAGTTTCTCATCTTGGGTTTATTACTCCTATCTACTCTTCATTGCAGTTACCTACCCCACCGCCATTAGGGAAGTTTTTCTAAAATAAAAATCTCTTCAGATGCATCCTTGCTTGAAATTCTAGTGCACTTAGAGTACATTATCATGTTCTTTACCATGTTCTATAAGAACCAACTTCATCTGGAGCCTGCTGACATCTCTGATCATGCCACCTGAAAACTCGCTCCAGTGTCCCAGGTCTACTGGCCTTCTTCTGCTTCCCTGATCATGCCAAGATGGTTTCCATAAATGCAAGGTATTTGCACCTTCTGCTTCTTTTATTGGTAAAGTTTCAGTTAAAATGTTATTTCCTTGGGAAGTTCCTCCTGTGTAAACCCCTTTCCTTGAATCTGTATTTGCCCTGGATGATAGCACTGGAAATCAGGAAAATTTCTAAAAGCTACCATTGGAAGTCCTATTATATTTTGTTACAGCTAAGCCTGATATTTCCTCATGTTTCCCTGTGATCTCTTAACCTCTTTCCTACCCAACTCATGATATGTCAGACTCAAAGCGTCTAATTATTTACCTATTTAGAAGCATATTTATGAAGGGTATTTCCTAGCCAAGTGATACTCAAGAAGGATCAAACATATAGATGAAAATATACACAGTTTAAAAATGTATGAAAAAAATTTCAGGACAAATGAAAGATTTCATCTTTCCCAAGTCCAAGAACCAAACTTAAAAGAAGAGTTATTGAATGTGAGAAAAATACTCCAAGGTTTCCTTTGCAGTTCTGTCTTAGGAGAGAGACCTCAGTGTACTTTGGAATCACCCCAAGGGGAAGGGGGAGAAATGAAAAAATATTGTTTCAGTTTACAGGGATAAGACTAGCTGAAGCTTCTTGGAAGAATTTTTACTTTGGGGAAGTAGGCAGAGTAACAGTGAATCATGATGGATCTATTCACAAATATTTCTCTCTGTTTTATGCTAAATCTCAACTTTCACCTATAAAGGAATAAAAATTGGAATACAAAAGAAATATATACAATGACAAAGATAGCTGAAAAAAGGCAACAATGGAAAAGAGATTTCAAAATGTGCTGCAAGATGAGAAGCAGATCCTGGATGAGTAACTGACTTGGCAGAGCAGAGGAATGGAAGCTGAGCTCTAAGCGTCCGCAGAGGGAAGCACAGACAGCCCAGTCAATGCGGCCTGCAGAACCCCTAAGAGACTCAGGGGATGAAGACTCCAGGCACTGCATAAAGCAGGTATGAGATGTGGTACTGAAACCAAGGATTGTTTGAAAGCAAAATTGGTTGAATCTTTTGCTATGCTATGACATAAAGACTTGAACTCTAGAGAAATTCACTAAAGAAGTTTTAATCTTAGGGAGAGAGAAATTATGGAAGCAGAGGAGAGCACTATACCCTGAACTTAAGGGTACCCATCTCCCTCTCTTCCCCTTTCCTGCGTCTACAACCTCAGTGACCACTTTAAACTCTCACCCCTTTTCCCATCCCATCCTCCCTCCCACCACAGCAGAAAAAGACAGGATTGTTATCTCAATATTTGGAATGGTTCCAGAGATATCTTCCGATTCCGACTTCTGGATATTCTGCATTGAAGATGAAGCTATAGGAGTTAGCAATCCAATGAAATTCACTGTCAACAAAATATTCCCTGCTCCTACCAAGCATCCATTCTAAAGGACCGAAGTCAGAAGTGCAACAAAAGAGAAAAGGAACAAAAAAGGAAAAAAAATTCAGGAAGCAGAGGGCAAGATGAGAGATGAGTGAATTTATTACTCTTCTGAAAAGAGAACAGAAGATTACAAGAAAGGAACACGTGACCTAAAAACATGTTCTTGGAATCAAAACTATGAGAGGAGTAAAAGATGCAACAGAAAAGTCGGACTATAATGGAGGAGATTCTTTAGTAAACATGTCACAATTAAAATGGGAAAATGGAGGAGAAAAAAATCCCAACTTGAAAGATTCAAAATCCTAATAATAGGAGTAAAAGAAATTATTTAGCAGTTAGTAGAAAATTTATCAGCAACAAAAGGAAGCATCTCCAAACTAGAAGACCTCAAAAGGTAGTAATCATACTAAACACACACACACACAAATACACAGTCTCATTATTACTTCCAGAACACCAGAGATGAACAGAAAACTTTGAAAGCATACAGAAATAGAAATAGTAATGAGAATTCATATTATGCTAAAGTCTCAGTCATCATCAAAATAGCAGACTAATAGACATTATTGCCAAATTTGATAAATCGGAATATAATGGTGTGTGCAAATTACTCAACTGAGGGAAAAGCAGCTACAGTGGCTGACCATACCTGCTGGTGTGGCCAGACACTGCTATTACAAAAATAAGTCTCAGAACAGTTGGGTTATTTTGAGTATGAACATGTATCCATTTATACAAATATAAACTTCAGGGACTAGAGAGATAGCTCAGCGGTTAACAGCACTGGTTTCTCTTGCAGAGGATCTGGGTTCACTTAACAGCACATACATGGTAACAAATAACTGTCTATAAACCCAGGTCCAGGGGATCCAACTCCCTATTCTGGCCTCCATGGGCATTGTACACACAAGGTACACCAATTTAATGCAGGTAAAACATTCATACACATAAAATGAAAATAAATTAAAACAACAGAAAACCAAAACAAAAACTTAAAAGCACCTTATGAACAGGTAAAGAGACCCTGAAACATGTGCAATAGTCAACGTGGACACTGCAGACTTGGAAGAGCACTCTGAGCTTGGAGCCTGCTCACTTTGAATTAGCCTCTCCTTCTCTGCTCCTAAATTCTGCTCATAGCTCCTTCCTGGACCACTGATGTGAGGAGATGCTTTTCATGCCACCATTTGCTATTATTCTAGCAGACACTTCTATCCACGATACACCATGCTTGTTCCATGAGAATGTAAGAGAGAACCAGGAGATGAAGTCACTTACAGTTCTAAAAACAAGGTAGGTGTGAGGAAATGGAAACAGAAAACAGTTCAGAGCTAGAGAAAGGTTTAATTATGAGGAGATCAAAGCTAAGTATGTGAATCAGGACCAAAGTTGCTCCTGAAGGTTACTGATTCTGTCCCTCATCATGGAGGCCTCTCTGTATCATGACTAATGGAATCACGTGCCAAGTTCCACTACCATTTCAAAGTATTTTGGAAAAGCCTATGAATCTTATAGAAAATAGATCTCATTTTATAGTCACAATAGGCTTTCAATTGAAAATACGATGCAAATTCTGCACCTGAGTTTTCTACTTCACTCCACCCCAAAGGACATTTTGCTTTTACTAAAACTCCAATCCACAGTCAAAGGATGGAGATTTGCCATTCTGGAAGAAACTCATTTTAAAAGGCTTTGAAGCCCATTCCAAAGAAGAACTTTCTATGGCAACATTGTTGGAATCAGTGCACAGCCTTCCAGGGTGACTGCCCTAAAGGGCAAGGCTAATTCTGGCTTTTAAGTGTTTCTATGCTTGTTAAGAAGTCAGCCTCCTTACTTTCAAGTCCCAGCTCACACTGCTAAAGTGTTTTCCTAAAGCCTCCATAAATTCTGCTTTTCCCTTTGATACTTTAGCAGTCCACCATTTCCTTCCCTACACAAACTAAAAGACATGTTTGTAGAGGAAGGGGGAGGGAAGGCAATTCTCTGGTTCCCCTCTAAATAATAACGGCCCCCAAACATGCTTCCCCAAGGCCTTGCTAGGTGGGAGTTCTTAGAAATGAGTCGAATGGGACACTTGACTGATGTTTGTGCCCCCTTTCCCAAAAATAATGAATAACTCAAAAACTGCAGAAGCCAGTCACCCCCTTGCCACAGGGAATAATGCTGAGCTTCTTTATTTCAACCCCTCTGAAGGTGAAAGGCTCAGTGGAGGCTGTATTTTGCTGAAGAGGAACCTGCTTCCCCTCTGTTGCACTTGCCACTTCTCTGCTTAGGGGAATGGTCTGGAAGGGATGGGAGGGCAGTGAAGATCCATTTTGACTCACTTAGTTGCATTTAGTTTTTGTTCATTACCAGAGAATCCAGAAAGTATACTCTGAGAACCTGGTGAAAGCTTGTGAAGCCAGATGATGCTTGAGAAAAGACAGAAGCTCCAGACAACTGTTGTGGCCAAACACATTAAAAGCAGAGTTGGTGAGGTAGCATCACTCAGGTAGCCAATAAATAATTGGTTGTATCTCTAAACAGCCAGGCCTTAAAACTGAAATTCTGATTCTAGCATAGAGATGCTTGGGTGAGGTGGGGTCATGGCTTCCAAATATGGGCTATACAGGTAGTCAATACACTCTGGATCCCCTCTACATGGTTTTGGATCATTTAAAAAATCTTTCAACTACAAATCTGTAGTTGAAGTTTCAGCAAGCCTCTGGTTGGGTAGATGGGTATGCATGTGTGGCACAGAGAGGATGAAGGAAAGGAAAAGGACAGGGGCGTGAGGAGAGACAGAAAGAGAAAACAAGTGCTCCTCTAGGAAACTTTCACGAGCACACCAAACTCTGAGAAACAAGAGCCACATAGCTCAGTGCTGACCCTTCAGTCCCACTGCTAGGTAAAATCACACGAGACTGAGGCCTGCCTCTAAGAGGGGGCAGGGCTGGGCAGAACATAATGAGATGATTTTAAAGCCCTGTTAACTTTTTCCATTTTAACTGATCTTTCTGGATGAGGCTCCAGCTCTCTTGGGAGGCCAGTTCTAAGGCATTCCATGGAACCCAAAGGCAGCCATAAAAGACTAGCTTGAAGCAGAGATGCTGAGAGAAGAATTGCATTTGAATTACCAGTTATTTCCCCGTCTAGATTCAGAAGGTCAAAATCAGAGAAAAGGCCACCTTTTTACTCCCTAGACCTACAAGCAACACAGGATGAGACGACCTCAGATTTCTCTCCATTTTTTTTTAGGTGTAAGGATCAAAATTTCTTGCTTAGTACTGAAGGACATTCACATATAAATATAGACTCACAGAGGTTGCATAAACAAAGCCCACATAGCTAGAAAGCCGCTGGCTGGGACTTCAGAGTCAGGTATGATGGGTCCTAAACACATACAGTATACCAGCATAAAACAAGTCTTGGAGGCTGCAAAGATGAATGGAACATAGTCCTATCTCTAGGAGTTTGGATAAAAGCAAAGGTTTAGGGTATCATATGGGGTTGTTCTAACTCTGCCTGAAATTCACTTTGGCACTGGGCACTATTTTTCAGTGATTCTCCTTAAACCTCAATGTTTATACTTATGAAATGACAAATAATGCCTATCATCAACTAAGATAACTTTTAATATGCTCAAGAATTCACAACGTATTCTTAGGTCCTTAACATTCTATCAATATAAAGTATCACTGCTGTTGTTAATGGGTAATAGCTGGAGTCTAATGTTTTGTGCATTAGTGAAATGAACTTGTGTGGTGTCTAAAGTAACTTCATGCCAGCTCTCACAACACAAGCAGCTGCAGCAGGTGATAAGACTGTGAAGTCCACATTGCAGCTTGGGTTACACTAATGAGGGAAAGACTTGGCTGAATTAAAAGAACAAAGGGAATAAAACAGAAATCTTACCACAAAATGAGAAATGCCTAGATAAGCATCAGTAGGTAAGAGTCAGCATCCAGACCTATAGCCATATTGGCTTTCATCTTGGGATCTGAATTTCCACAGCTTAACAGTTGACCAGCATCATCCTAAAGCAGGTAAATCTACCCCCGAGCACAATGTGCACTGAACAAAATCAGCAAGCTCCATGCCTGCCTCCCACGGGAGACAGCAGACGTCAAAGGGGGCTTTGGCTTAGCGTGCCATAAGGATGGCTGTGCAGAAAGAGACTCTCGTCAAGGCTCTGTAGAGCCCTGTGCAGTCTGTGGGGAACAATAAGAATGCAGAATATAAATGTAAGCTGCAGGCTGATGGGCCCATTAGGAATTAGGGCAGTCTTTGAAAGGAATCTGCAGAGATGATGCAAAACACCAAGCATGTGACCCAAATCATGGTAGGGCATATTGGAGGGAGAGGGGAATGGGAATGAGACATTTTCTAATCTGATTAGTCTGAAGTTTCCCCTGAGTATGGAAAAGGGTCACTGCACAATTAAAGGCAAAGTTAGACTGAACATAGTCTGCTTAGCAGCAGAGAGGGATGACCTCCTCAAAGCTAAGCTGGGCTTGGAGGCAGAAGTGTTCAGAGATTTAGGCGACTCTGAAATAAATTGTAGAATAGTCTTTTTGTAGTATTTTATGTCAAATCATAAAGCTAAAGACAAAATAGTCTGCTGAGAGAATGGGAGGACGATGACTTGTTGCCCTCGGCACTAGATAAGAACTCTGGGTCCTTCAGAGGCCAGGCTCCCACATCACTGGCCTTTCCAGGACAACTCATCCTCAAGCGCATCAAGAGATAATCTAATAAAGATGTGCAGCTTCCTAGCCAGAAGACAGCTTGATGTGTGAAAAGCGTCTAGATCCAACAGTCAGGAAACAAGGTCCCTTTCACCAAGGATTCGGGTTTCTTCCAGTTCAGTTCTAAGTTGCACTGCATGGACTACGGCCTCTGACTCAACTTCTTTCCTAGTCCCCAGCCAATAGTACCAGGTGCTGTGCCAGGTACTCTCTATATGTTATCTCAAGGAATCCTCAGAACTCAGAGGAAGTACGAGGAAGCAAATGTGATCACCCCTTCTTCCAGGGAAGGAGTCTGAGATTCAGACAGGTCTAAACTCTTATATAAGACTGCACACCTAGTAAGCAGATTCAAAGAACATAAGAGACAAGGGAGAATGCCCAGATTGTCAAGATGAGACAGTTTGCTGCTTATTCACAGGTGGTAAATCAAACGTTTGGAGTAGGCATCAGCATGTTAATAGACTAAAGGTCAAGTTACAACTCTTCCTTATAAGGTAAGTAACAAAAAGAAACAGTACTGTGAGGATCTTTAGGAGAAAATCACTCCAATCATCAGTCGGGCAAACAGAAGAGAGCTACATGGACATACCATTGCTTTAAAGGGTTCTTGAAGAGCTAGCTTTCAGTACATGTGAAAAAACTGGAAGCCATTTCCTACCAAACAAATAGCGATAGAAAAACAAAAGAGTAAGAAGGCAGGGGGTATACCTGGGAAATGGTAGATGGTCCACTTCTCTGGATTATGGGGAAGAGAAAGAAAGAAACCCCTTGGGAATATGGTCACTACAGAGAATTCTGATGCTGAGGCCTGCTTACTTATCTCAAATCTTTTATACCAGAATGACCCACTTACCCTCCACACTGCTACTAGAAAATAAAAGCAAACAGACCTAAAACAAGCAAGCAAACACTAATGCAAAACAAAAAATAAATGGAGATGGTTCTATAGAGAATTCATTCATCCAGGTCAATTCATGGCATACTCGTGTCCATCTGGATTTGCCTCTACTGGGCTCCTTCTCCTGACACTTTAGACCCTACTTCCCCCACATAGGAATTTTATTTTTATCATTTCCTTTATTTTCTCCTTTTATCTCACATGAAGACTCCCCACTCCAGCCCGGTTGAAAATAATACTCCAACAAAAAGCCTTGAACCAAGGACAGAGAAGTAAAAATTCAAAGCTAAGTAGTTGATCTTTCCTTACAAAACAAAGAAATACCACAGGTTTGTGAAGAGTAACGCATAGACATTTTTGCTCTTAGAAGATGCTGTATTTGAATACAGATTGGAAACTCCAGAGGCCACTAGAAGTTGAAATAATAATTTATAATAGGCATTCTAAGATTAAAAATCATGACTAAGTTTTCCTTCTGTAATTCTTAAAAGGAAGTAGGTTATTAATGAGCTGATCAAAATGGTCCAGGGTATACAAAGGATAACTAAAGATAGATACAAAAGCAGGTGCAGTCACTCACACAAAAGTACATAGGACTCCCTCAAAGGAGGAAATCTCTTACTTACTTGGACAGTAAGCTTCCTAGAAGATCATCACTCAGTGGTAACCTGGAGGACTTGCACAGCCTTTTGATGTCTTTAGTGGGTAATACACCTTTTCTGTATTAAAAGAGAAGATAGGCTTTTATGTATTGTGTGTCCTGTTAACAACAATTGCATGATATAGGAGAGAAAATATAAACATGCTATGTCCTAAAATAGAAGTATGGAAACCGACATTGGAATTTACTGTAAGGAAAAACGATCATACTGCATTTCACCAACTTTTTCCATTTCAAGGGTCACCAGATTCTGTCCTTAGGAAGGCTGCTCAAGATTCAGATTCAGATTCGTGGTTGATGAGAGTGCAGCCTATTAAGGCTGTAGCCACAAGTGTTGCTCTAAGTAATTGATCTGCATTCTTGACCACTAGTCAAAAATGGTTCTGATATTTGAAACATCTCCTAATTTGACAGGCATTTAGAGCCTCCAACACAAGTATGATATGACTTGAGGGTATTTTTCTGGACTTTTCCTTGGACCCAAACCCAACTGGGGCCTTAGCATCCACTTTGATTTTGTCAGAAGCAAATATCACTGCTTTCAGCCAATGTTCTTTCAAGCACACACAAAATTAGAACCCAAAGGAATAGCTGGTTCTTCCTTTGCAATGAGAATGTTGATGTCTACATTCAAAGCCTGTTGGATCTATCTATACTCAGGCTGTCTCATCAAACAGTCCTAAAACTCCCAGTAAGTGTTGATTTAGTGAAGGAGGGATATGCTTGTCCCCTTGGGAAAAGTGTGCTACCATAGTGGAAAGTAGAAGCCAAGTTTATGCAAAGCTCACTCCACATATCCTCCAGGAGCCTCAAGGAGGCTTAAAGATACAAACACATGTAATAATAATGGCATTATGGATTAAGGAAAACACCAAATTTCCTTTTAAAACAAACCATGAGACTATAAAATATGCCTAGGGCATGCGCCTGACCATTTTAGTATAGATTTTAATTCTGAGGGTAAAGGAGTCCTAGGAAAGAGAGGTGATAGTCATACACAGTAGTAAGGTTTTAAACCTTACTAGCTTTAAGCTTACTTACTACTTACTCTAGCTGAAAATTAGATTCTTAAATCCAGATAAAATCAATAAACTTATATCCCACCTCCCCACTTCATCCGCTGTGCAGGTAAATGAAGTTTGGTTCCCAGCACCCATGTCAGGTGGCTCACAATAACCTATAACTCCAGCTCCAAAGGATCCAGTGCCCTCTTCTGGCCTTTACAGGTACTTCACTCATGTATACATGTACACACACCACATATATACATATATATATATATAAGAAAATTAAACATCATAAATATTAAAAAAGGTTTTTCAAATGATCAAATGAAAATGAACACAGATAAGTAATGTACTAGAAATAGATCATACATAGAAATACACAGAATTAGATTATCCATTATTTCTAAAAGAAATAGTTTCAGAGAAATTTCTGTAGAAACTTTATTTGAAGGTCTCTGATATGTGTAGTTTGAAAGTCACAATTTATAAAGTCCCAGTTCATACCCAAATAATGTCAGATGGCATATCATGATTTAACCCTGTAACATCTTCATGTACTATATGTTTCAGTCAAGAGCACCTAGAAAAAAACAGAAACCGAAAATGCAAGAGGGCCATCTATCCTTCTAAAGATTAAGGACTTCCCCTAACTTCCTCTTCTTCTCCAGGGATTTAAGGTAGCTTTGCTAAAAAAAAAAGTTGAGTATGATGAAGTATGTTGATTTTCTTGTTCCCTATTTGGATAAAATATATACATTTACTCACTACTTAGGTTCATATAAACTTAAATGATTATTTTAGAATCGATAAAATGAAGCTTACTTTTCTCTGTCTTCATATACACAGTTATAAACAATTATGTCAAAATTCTCAAACATATTTTTCTTGAACTTTTCATGGGCCCGTGCAATAAAGTAAGCAACATCTGTATCCACAATCTCTGGCACCCGGTAGTGACGTGCAATGGTTATAAGCTCCTGGTCTATGAGCTTCCCAACAGTTATGCTCATCAGTATCTCTCTGTAAACAAAATGGAACAACATTTACAAAATGTCATGAAAGAATATTTTATCTCTCTTTCACATAGGTTCAAATTACATTTTACAAAACTTTGTGTCTCAGAGGACAATGATTACAGATGACTGCTTTCAATGTTTTTCCACCTTTTTCTTTTTCAGTCCTGGGGATTAAATCTATGAGGCAAACACTTTAACACTGAACTATAATCCTACTCCTATCATTATTATTATTTTGAGACAAAGTCTCAGTTTTTTGTCTAATCTAGCCTTGAACTCGATCTATAGCTGGAAGGCATTGAATTTGAGATCCTCAGTCTCCCAATTAGATGTGATTTTAGGCCTATATCACTAATCCCAGCAACCATTTGTTTGTTTTTTAAATTAATTCCTATACTTAATTCTGGAGCAGCCAGAAGGCACCAATGCTAGAATGAAAAATCATAGGGATCACAATTTATAAATTAAAAAGCATTTTGCCTACTTTGAGAAAAATCAGCAATCAGGAAGCTAGTTGTTAAAGTCCCTGAATGGTTAAAACCTGCCACTAGTCTTCTTTATAAGAAACAGTAACTGACAAGGGTTTCCATTTTCCCAGGGTACAGGATTTGTATGTCAATAAATTACTGGATCTGTATAACTAAAGACATTTTCTGCATAAAAGTGTACATTTCTATAGCTAAAAGTAAGTGATACACCCTGGCAATGAAAAAAAAAAGTGAGAAAACTTAAAAGACCCATGTAAGATTCTAGTTGTCTTAGTCTTTAGAGGGCAAATGGCATTGAAATTATTTGGCAGTACTAAAAAGCCAAATAATAAAAGCAATACAATAATGACAAGGACCCGAAGCCTGGCAAACTGCCTGTCATGTTTTCAATGCATCCTTTGCATGAATGCTATAAACTATGCAGAAGAATTATATGAAAATTATTAAAATGCAAAATGTCATGGTGATTACATGAATAAGGTTTCTTGAGAAAATTTACTTATTGGAATTAATTCACTTGTTAGCACTTCCAAATAAACAAGGGAAAATGAAATTTTATAGTTCCTCTACTATAGATGGATCTTTCAGAATAATGGCTTTTAGTTTTTTAAATAATTCTAGCCATTATCACTATTATTTAGGGATCACAGAAAGCTACATGTGGTGGTACACTTGGGAGGCTGAGACAAGGAAAACAGCTGTGAGTTCTAGGCCAGTCTGGGCTACAAAGCAAAACCCTATCTCACACACACACACACACACACACACACACACACACACACACACACACACGGAGATGGGGGAGGGAGAAATTCCAGGTTATCCTAGTCAGGAATTTCCAGAGTTCAATGCAGGAACTGCGTTTTATGTACATCTCAGATTGTTGAACTTTCTGGCTTTGGTTTTGCTTTTGTATTGTTAATGAGAAATGAAGGCCAAATTCACCTAATAGGATCTCATAATTTTAGCAATTTGGGTTAGCCAATCAGTAATACTGGCAAGGGACTCACTTTGTGGGAAACACTGAAAAGAGACACTGGCATCTGACCTTCTCAGACACTATATTTGGGATGTCCAAGCAGATGAGCTCTGAAGGCCACAGGCTGGCAGGGCCAAATGAACAAGGTGAGTAATAGCAACAACAACTGCTACTATTGACTGAGAATTAGCTATATGCCAGGTCCTGTGCTGCCAAGAACTTCTGGAATAAATTATCTCACCTGACCTAAATGGTTGGTACTATTATTATTTCCATTCCACAGATGAGAATACTGAAGCACAAAAAATTTAAGTAATGTGCTCAATTTCCCAAAAGCCAGAATATCATCTGGCCTACAAGCCTATGCTCCTGTATATTACTGTACTCCCTCTTCTGCTAAGACAGAAGATAGACTGGCTGGATGGAATGGGTACTCAGGAAAAACTACCTAAAAGAAAGTGAGATTTGAGGGCTGGAGAGACAAGTCAGTAGTTGAGTACACCAACAGCTCTTGCAAAGGACCTGGGTTCAGTTCTCAGCATCCATATGGCAGCTAACAACCATCTGTAACTCCAGTTCCAGGGAAATCTGACACCTTCTTCTGACTGCTGTGGGCATTTCACGACACAGGTGTACTACATTCATGTAGGTAATGTACTCATACACATAACATAAAATAATAAATAATAAATACTTTTAAAAAAGAAAGTAAAATTTGAATTCTACACTGTGTGTATGTAGTGTTAGGTATCAAAGCCAGGACCTTACTAGGCAAGTACTCTAAATGATTCCCAGGCCTGAGCTAAGTTTGTATGGACCTCTTTTCTTTGCAGACCATGCTATGACTTAAATATATCTCTTAAAAGTTCATGTGTTAGAAGCTTAATCCACAGATTCAAGTTACTGGTATTTGGAGGTAGGCCTTTAGAGATGGAATTATAGTTAGATGATGTCATGAGGATGGGCTACTGAGATGGCATTAATGGCTTCTTAAGGGGAGGAACAGAACCCTGAGCTATCATGCTTGCCCTGTCATACCATGTGATGCCATGTATCATGCTATGATGCAACAAAAAAGGCCTTCACCACATACTGGCATCATGTTCTTGGGAATTCTCGGCTTCCAGAACTTTTAGTCAAACATGCTTCTACTGTTTGCAGACTACCAAGTCTTAGGCATTTTGTTACAGCAAGAGAGAAAAATGAACTAAGATATTTCATTAACCTCTGCTTTAAGAACCGAAATTAGTCAGCACAAGAAAATAATCTTAGAAACCCTTAATCAATGAGTATCTGTGACAGAGGGTGAACTGAGCACAGGGGAGACATTGCAAGGATAGCCCTGGACCATTTACTGTACTGGTAATGGAATAATCAGTCATGACCATGTACAAAACGAAATACCATACTACCATTAGTAATTTGTTGACTGATATTTACTGGTATAAAAGATGATGATGCTCTATTGATAAGAATAATATGATTCCAGTAAATCTCAGGATAGAGATGCCTATAGAGTAACAGATAAAATAAACTTCACAGGACACACAATGCCAAAATCAAGAGCATTGTCTCTGATTGCTGAGGTTTCTTTTCATAAAACATACCTTTAGGATTTCTTTTAGTTTTACAATAATAAAATATCATTTTCACTGTCTGAAACAAAAAGCATTTGAAACCTTTTTCTCTCGGAGCCTAGAACATAGCATGAAGAGAAGCAAGTGGCATAATCCCAAGGATGAGGGAGAAAAAAAAACGTGCATAGCAGTAACTAGAAACTTTCCATGCACCTTTAACTAAACTTATTATAGCACCTCTGGATCATAAAAGTTTATTTTCCTTTTCATTGGATAAACTGAAATTATCCTGGCTTCACTGCAGCTCAAATTTCTATCTGCTGGGTTTCCATATGTTTATTTTAAATAGCTCAGTATCCTTCAGCAGTCCATGGCTTCATGTGAGCACTGCACAACCAAGCTGCCCCACATGGGAAGCAGGGCCCAGAGCTGAGCCCTGCAGTGATGCCTGCATGACCGCTATGCTCATATGAGGCAGGACTCTGCCTCACTACTCAGACCTCAGTGGACAATGGCGGCTGCTGCTACTTTGCCCCGCATCTCTAACGTTCTTTAGGACTTGCTCCACCTTGTCCAACTTCAATAGACTATCCAAAGGATTAGGAAAATCTTTTAAAAATAGTACATTCTATTTTTTTATTGTGGTACAATACACATAGCATGAAATTTACCATTTCCAATATGTAGGACACGGATAATGGAGTGCAACTACTGCCTTTATCTAGTTTCAAACCATTAGATCACCCCAAAGAAACCCTGGACCCATTAGTTACTCTGCTTTTCTTCCTCCCACCAGCCCTCTCCTCTACATGGTATTCACTAATCTCTTTTATATCTCTGCAGAGTTGCCAATTTTGGATATTTTGTATAAATGGAATCATATGCTGTCTCCTGTGATTGGCTTCTCTTACATAACACAGTTTTTTTCAAGGTTCATCTGCATTGTAACATGGATAAGTACTTGATTCCTCCCTTCTTATGGTAGAATAATAATTTCATTGTGTGAATATACCACATTTTGCTTATCTGAGTATTGATGGATATCTGCGTTATTTCCACTTTTTGACTATTGTAAATGGTGCTGCTATGACTATTTGTGTACAAAGTTTTGTTTGAATAGCTGTCTTTTTTCAAACAAGTTTTTGCTACAAACCCCAGGCTGGACTAGAACGCACTATATAGTCCAGGTTGGCTTCTAATGCACAGTAATCCTCCTGTTTCAGTTTCCCAAGCACTGGGATTACAGATGTGTACCATTATGTCAAACTAAACACATGCTTTCCACTTGGGGGAGGGTATGTGTATTCAGGAGTGAAATTTCTGGACGGTATAGTCGCCTATGTTTAACCTATTGAGGATCTGCCAGTCTGTTTTCTGCATACTCCATTTTAGCTTTGCAGAGCCACAAAAACAAAAATCCAATTTCTACCAATCATAGCCCATCTTCATCTAAAACTTCAGTAAACTTGAGATAATACCGGCATCTCATCTCATCATTTCTGGACCAATCACGGGGAAGAAATGTACTTTAAAAGACAAAGACTGGGGCTGGAGATATGGCTCAGAGGTTAGGACTGTATACTGCTCTTAGAGAGGACAAAGGTTTGATTCTAAGAACTGATATCAGGCCACTCACAACCGCCTATAACTCCAACTCCAGGAGGATCTAATGCCTTCTTCTGGTTGCTATAGACACTGTACTCATGCATGTAAACTGACACACAGACACAAAGAACCACAAATAATTAAAAATAAAAAATAAAATCCTAAAAAACTCGTCTATTAACTGTACTAATCTTGTGCTCAGTGATTAATATTAATTATCTTAAAGATTCCAAGATCAAATTACCTTTGTCTTCATCAACACTGCACTATATCCCTAGAACTAACATTTTCTATGGTGCATTACTGCATTAATAACAGTATTAATTTAGTTAATCTTAGAAAAGATACTGACATGATTCTGTTTTTGTAACTAAAGTCATAAGACTGAAAAAAAAGGAATGCCAAACTTCTCTAGGGTATTGAGGTAACTGCAGAGTTCTGAAACATGAAATGTTAAACAGCTTTACAAGCTTTAATTCCATTAAAGTCATCTAGTCAAGTGATGGTGAATCAAAACTTCATTTTAAAGCTCTGAATCTCAGCGTATTTCCTTACATATTGAATCATTAAAGTCTAAGTGATGTCTTTCAAATAAAGTCAAAAAAAAGAGTTTTAGTATAAACAAGGCCCCAAGAGCCTAAGCCTCAGGCCCCAAGGCTTATAAGAAAATCTGGTTGAGCCTAAATTAAACCAAGCAGCAATTAAGTAGCACCCTTTCTCATTTCCTTCAATTTGATATTCATCAAATAAAATGTGTTCTGCTTCCTCTAATCAGAAGTCATGCACGTCTGTGTACATCCTGCACTCCCTCAGGCTTGCTCTCATACCTGAGGGCCAAAGTATCCAAGCAGAGCCAAAATTCCCTCTCTACAATTGCTTACATCCCTGCACAGCATCCTGCTGGACTAAGGCATGGCCAAAGAGTAGACGGTGACAGAGGCAGAAGATACAGCACATGCCAGGGAAGGAGAGATGGAAAGATACATCAGTTCTGCTAGTGCCTAACTAGAGCACAAATCCACATCAAAGCTCTTCAGCTTTGTGAGAGAACTAGGCCATTACATATGGCTATCTGGATCGGCAGTATCATCTTCAGGGAGTACATTTATAGACATGAGGGATAAATGGCTTCTTCAGGTATTATGCAACATGGTGACCTTACCAGAGAGGCCAAAGAACCCCAGAGGAGAGGAGAAAGGTGGACCACTTAGGACTATAAGAAAGTCATCTATGCTAGCCATGGTCATGAACCTTTTTTCAACTGAAAGAAAATATAGTTTAGCAGTGGAAAGTGAGAATTTCAGAATTGCTCAGACTTGGATTAAATTCCATTTCCACTAATTCACTAGCAAATGGTAAATTATGTCAATTATCTGAGCCTCAGTGAAATTGGGCAAGAGCATGTACATCAGAGAATTTGGGTTGCCCTGAGATCCGGGATGATCTAGTCAAAACATTAATCTGATCATGCCATTATCCTGCTCAACACCTTCTGAGGGATCATTATCTGTCTCAAAGTAGAACCCAAAAGCTTACAACAGCCTCAAGGCCCAGGGTGATCTAGACCCTCTGTTTTGCCACTCTGGGAACTCATTCTCTATGACTGTCTCATCTTTACTCCTGTATGTGCCTTGTGGTGTTTTTTGCTTATCCTCAAACAAGCCAGACATGTTCCAACCTAGGGCCTCTGTATTTCTTGTTCCTTCTAGCGCCAATATTCTTTTCCTATAAAGTCACAGCAGTCTTGGGAAGATAGCTTGAGTATATTCCCATCTGCTCACAAGTCACCTTCTCCACGAGGCCTTCAACGATAAGTCCTGTTCAAACTTTGACTCTCCCTCACAAGTCTAACCACTTCCCTGCTTTCTTTTGCTCAGTGAACATACTTTAGCCTAGTATGTCATTTCCTTGCTGATCTTACATATCTTCTTGAGAGCAGCTTATACAAGGGTTGGAACTATTTGTCTGTTTCGTTCACTGCTGAATCTGTAACATTCTAAACCCTCTATAATAAATTGTTTACTAAAAAGACAAAAACCTAGGGTTAAGTTAGCAAGCTATGAAAAGCACACCATAGTGAGTAGAATTATAATGGATTAATGAGAATAATTTTTATTATTCTGTCTTATGCTGGAGATCATTTCAAGTTGTAGTAAATGGAAAGAGTGATTCTCTTAAGTTTATCTTTGAGGAAAGGGAGCTATTTTTAATGATTCTGAAAACCTCGGAACTTATCTGAGAATAGAAAAGGAAAATGGACTGCTTGTCTTAAATAGTCATATTCAAACAATACGTTTAAAGTGATGAACTAACAAGCTCCAGGTGGGCTTCCTTTATATACTGGCTAGATCTCAAAAACTCCACAAATAAGGAACTTTTAGAAATCAAATTAGATGCCCTCTTTCACTCTTTGTTACATATAAGTGCAGGCTATCTTAGTTTTGATGATTTGTAATTGGCAATGGCACCCATCATCTTAGCTGTAAATTCCTCTAATTTCTGTCAAATTCTTAATGGCAAACAAGCACATTGAACCTGAAATATATCCTTTTGAAACTAAACAATCTTATGACAGTATAAATAATTACTGCCAAATTCATCTGCTTCGTAAATTGATTTTTTTTATGTATTTTTGAAAAGAAAAGTGCATCTGCATTGAAAATCACTGACCCTGGTTTCTTATTCCGAATAACTGTAAGCAGCATCTTCTTTTTATGACTACTCTCATCTTCATTTCACATCAAATACTATGGCTTTTCCTGTTTTGACATGTAGCGGAATGTACATGATAATTTTAATTTATTTGTTCTAAATTCACTATGTCTTGGTAAAGTCAATTTAAGGGCTGTCTGAGTGTAGCCAACAAATAGATATTCTCATGCCGTTAAGAGCCACTGCTGTACACTATTAACAGTCTATTCTTCACAGAGGTATAATTTTAGATGTCCTTTAAAACATTCATCTGTAGTTCCACCATTTGGTATAATACGCATTTAAATGGGCTAAAGTGACAGTGATTTTTGTCGTTATTGTTTCTTAAATTGCATGAACTTTTCTTTGGTAAAGCGACTGGAAAGCTGGGTAGTGGTGATTAACTTGCAATATGGGCAGAAATGGATAAACAGCCATTTCATCTTCTAGCAAAGGTTTTCATTTTCTGCTACCATCCTTTGCATTGACACCAACCTATGCTCAGGGATCATTTTTCTCTACTTGTCTGGTTGTCTTTGGGGGTTGGGTTCACTATGTAGCCCAGGCTGGCCTCCAACTTCCAATGCTCCTGATTCCACTTCCTAAAGTGCTGATGTGCCACTCTACTTGTCTTTGTTTGCCTTTTAACTGTTTGTTACTTGGTTGCTGGTTGGGTTTTCAAATTGTTTTAATTTATTTTTATTTTACGCATCTGAGTTTTGCCTGAATATAAGTGAACCATGTGTGTGTAATTCCCATAGAGGACAGAAGAGGGCACTGGATTCCCTGGAACTAGAGTTATAGATGGCTGTTAGCCATCATGTGGATGCTGAGAACTGTACCCAGGTCCTCTGCAAGAGAGGTAAGTGACCTTAACTGCTGAGCCATCACTCCAGTTTTTGTTGTTGTTGTTGTTACCTATTTTTTTTAATGCTCGCTCATTTTAGTTCATATAAATATATATGTTACTCATTATCACTAAATTTCATTAATGTTCCTATTTAAAAAGAACAGTCGATGTTGTAGCCTTATCGATAGTCCCCAGATCTTCACTATCTTCTATCTTACCCTGTAAATAATATGCTTGGTTTTTCAGTTTTCAAATAATGATTTCCAGAAGAAAATGCTAGTACCATTGTGAGAATTGGCACATTAAGCTTTAAAAATTAGCGACTCTTCAGCTGATGATTATGAAGGCAGAGCTCTGCAACAATCAGTAGGACTTATGAAGAGGTTGACCCAATCATACTTACTAATCACACACACTGAATACAAAATGGGGACTGTGCCCTCTATGTGCTCATAATCAAGACAGTAATTTAATACTTATTCCTAAGCAAACAATTACAATATAAACAAATTCTTCATTTTTTAAAAACTGTATTACAAAAGTAATATAGTTGCAATTAGGAAGACTGGGATAACACATAAAAACAAGATTTAAAAAGAAAAATTCAGAAAGACTTGACAGCAGAGCTGCTAGTACAGCAGATTTTGAGGACAAGTGGCAACTTGCTAACCAATAAAGTAGAAGGGGACATGGGAAGGGTGCTGAGAACAAAAAGAACCATACCTTCTGTGACTGAAAGAGAGCAAGAGGATGCTTCCCTAGAGAAGCTATGTGCAGCATTACCAGCAGGAGCTGTTTCCCAAGTGCTTCATGTGCACCAACTCATTAACTCCTTCTGGCAAGTCTTTCAGTAGGAACTTTGAATGTTCCCATTTTATTGATGAGGAACTAAAGCCTAGGGAGCTTCAGGAAGTTGGTCAAGGGCACACAGGTAGTAACTGATAATGGAAAGATTTGAACCAAGATAGTCAGAGTTCTTCAGATGCCAAGAACACAGTGGAAAAAAAGTAAGACATAAAGTTAGAGCTAACAAGTGAGGCCCTATCAGGAAAAGCATGCATATGAATCGTGGGGACACCCCAGTTTTCTTCTGCTGGTGAAGGAACACTGAAAGGTATTGAACAAAACAGCAATAAGAACAGAACTAGATATCAGACAAGCACCCAAGAAGCCATGGAAAGGAAAGCCTACCACTTAGCAGTATTGGGACAGACAGAAGAGGACAGGAGAGAAGAGCCGAGGGACATTAACTAGGGCTACATGTGTTTGGTATGAAAAATGATGGGAATAAAAAGGAGATAAAAATATACTTGGCAACTCCCCCAAAAGAATTCCTGATATATTCGGAGCATTCATTAAAAGCTATGGATTTTGGAACCTTTCAGATTTAGGGTTTTTGGATTTGACATAGCCAACTGGTACTGCCTATACAAATATAGCCAAATATAAATGACTCTAAAATCTGAAGTGTTTTCTGGTCCCAACTAGTTCAGAGCAAATAGGAGCTCAAGGAATTGAATGGGAACTTGGGGCAGATGTAGTCCCAACAGCAATGAGTGAGCTGACATTTACGATCAAGACTTCTTTTATGACTTTTTCTCCCCATCATCTTGTTTTTGGTATTTTACGAATTGCTTATTGTCTATTGCTGCTTGTCTTTTGCAATAAAGACTATACTTAGTGGTTTGCTCTTATGTTCTGCCATTATATTCAGAATTCTACTATAGATTAACTTGAAATTTCCTGAAACTATTATAAACCATTATTTCCATTATTTTCCCAATTACTGAAGGTAAAAATGAAAAATAATTTTACTCTCAGATGAAGTATGAGAAATTCAGCTCTTTGTCTTTCAACTATTCTAAGTCTTGATAATTTGTGACATAAACTACATGATCTGCCTTTTAAATTGTTTTAGTGGAAATATTCACCTTTGTGAAATGCTCTAGCTTTCAAGTTATCTGTGTAAGGATACGTGTAACTAGGAACCCTATTTTAATGGCTGATATTGCTCCGTTTATTTAAGAGGTACCCCCTTGAGTTCTTTTCATTTTTTTCCCTTCATGTACTGGACTAATTTATTAAAGTAATATGTTACTTTTAAGAATTTACTTAAAAAGCTCTGTTTTCAGTCTTGACGATTTAAAAGTATTTCTGATGACCCACGTACAAAAAGCAACTTGTCCCTAGTTTGTTTACCCCCAAAGCATTGAACATTTGATCCAGCTCCCTGCAACACCTGTGGCCATAGTTTTCTGGTTTTTAGGTCACTGGTTCTGCTGCTGCAGTGGTAGTTTTATGCTTTGTTTTGTGTCCATCTTACTTTGATGTTTCTAGGAGTCTTTTCTTTTATACATCCTTTTAAATCCTTACCAAAGTATAGTGATCTTACATTTTGCTTGGAACAATGAATTCTCTTGATTTCCAGATACATTTTTCTCCTTTCTCAGTTTAGGAGAGGAGGTTTTAGGAGCTGGAAGCATGACTCAATGGCATAGCCTATGCTTAGAGTGTTCCAGGTCTTGAGTTCTATCCCCTGTCTTCCCCCACCACAAAGAAAGAAATGAGAAAAAAGAGAAAGAGTGAAAGACAATTTAATTCTTTATTTCATTTTGTTTAGCTCTGTCTCTAGCCACTTCTGCTCTCTTCATTGTTTCGATGTTTGCAGGGGAGTGTTTCTGAAGACAGTTCTTTGGCTTACCAGCATGCATTCTCTACTGTCTAATGTTCTATAGTGCCTCCTACCCCAAATTTTGTAGGCTTTAATACAAGACTTTCCTTGTTTTGGTCCCTTTGCTTCTCAAAATGGTCTGTTCTTGCTGAGACCATAATACATTTTATTGTGAACATAACATAGCTTCAGAGGACACACAAAAGCCAAATTTTAATCTAATAAATCACTTTTAGATTCTGCACAAGAATCCAGATTTCATTTTTTCACTGACCATGAAACTTTACAAAGAGATCTTGAAAACAGTGTAGTGCTCCTGTGTTGTGCCTGTGTTTCTCAAATCCTATAGATTCTGTCATAGATGGTATGTATGTGTGTGTGTGCGCGTGTGTGTGTTTGTGTGTGTGTGCGCGCGCGCGCAAGAATGGTTAAAGAAAGAAGGATTCAATTACACCTGGCCTAAACAAGTGTGCCAAGACTTTAGGACATGAAGATACAAAAACTTATAAAAGAAAGCTATCTTTTGATTCAGAGATGAAGGAGCCACATTTGGGGTAGAAGTGTGGTAAGGAAAGAAGGGGTGACAAAATAACTGTGAAGAGCTTTGCCCCAATGCCCAAGCTACTTAATGGACTGCACAGCCCTTAGCAGTGGCCTGATCACTTAACAGACTCGGGCTTATGTTCAACTGACAATTAGTCACTGAGGCAGCTGAGTCACCTATGCCAACATACAATCAGAAAAGGTAGTAAAGTGAAAATGATATACATGCTAGGGGCAGAGAGATAGCTCAGTGGTTAAGAATACTTGCTGCTCTTGCAAAGGACCAGAGTTCAGATACTAGCATCCATGTCAGGTGGTCCTAACTCCAGAACCAAGGAATCCAGTGCTCTCCTCTGGCCTCTATGAGCACCTGCACTTGCATGCACATGCATGCACATACACACAGAGACACATACATTTTTTTTTAATTTTAAAAATCTATCACCTTACCTAAATGTAAAGTAGAAAATGTTCCTAAAATTTTCATTATAACCAATTTTAGAATTTTAGTCTTTATAGGAAATCTGAGTTTGGGAAAAGGCAGCATCAATCTGAAGATTAAATCACTTATCAGAATCAGAAGTCACAGAAACAACTTAGGCAAACCACATGACTACATTTTGACAGTGGCTAGAGCTTTTTAAACTTTGAGACTTCAGTGAAAATCATTTTCAGTCCAGATAACACGATGAGAACTTGTTCTTGGCTGCTTGTTTTAAACATACTGTGCTTGAGGTCTGTTTAATGAACCCTAGCATGTAACCATGGACTGACAGTCCTAAATATAGTTTTAAAAGTAATAGAAGAAAACCATATGCTGATAGTTTCCTCTGTAAAGTATACATGACTCTACATCAAAAATTAAAACAAACATGCTTATTTATTAAGTGTTTCACATTTCTACTTGTAAATTCAACAAAGGAAAGGACTGGTGAGATGACTCAGCAGGTAAAGGTACTTGCGCAAGTCTGACAACTTGAGTTCGATTCTTAGATCCCTTGGTAGAAGGAGAGAACCAACTCACAAAAGTTGCTCTAACCTACACACATACACACACACACACGGACATACACACATGGACACCATACACACATACACAATGATAATAATTTTAAAAAGAACATAAAGAAAAATAAGAGTATAAACGACTTAAGGTCAAACATAATGGGGGGGGGTGTCAGGTCATCAGCCATCACCCTTAACTTCCCTCCCACTTCAGGGCCCAGCCATCTTCGCAGGCAGGGGTGAGCAGCTTTGACAAGTGCTGTCCCATGGTTCTTCCTAGACCACAGACAGAATTGGTCCTCAGAGGCTCCAATTTGCATAGAGCCAATCTGCTGCAAAAGTGACTAGCTGCAGCCATAATGCTTTATCCTAAACCTACTGTAGAGGTGAACTGAAGCTGCATGGTGGCCACAGGAGCATTTTCCTGGGGGTGAGGCAGGGACATGGGATGCTCAACGTTGCCCACAGTCAGTTCTAATCTTCTGTGAGCTATTCCATCACCCCACAACACTTCACTCTCCTTGGATTGGTGCCTTTTCCTGGGTGTACTGCCTCAACTTCTAAAGTGCTCAGATTTCCTTCCCTCACCCTGACAATGGGGTTGGTCATGGGACTTGTTTGGGTGAACAGAAGAATGTAGAAGTCAAAGTGTGCAGGTTTTGAGAATACACTCCAAGAAGGCTTCTGAGTTTCTCCTTCCCTGACTGTTCATTCATCTGCCATCACCACAAGAATACATGTCCAGGTTAGCCTACTGCTCCTCAGAGGAGAAAGACAGCAGACGGATTCAGCTGGACCTGGTGGCAGCCATCTTGAGTCACAACTATTATGATCACCTCTGAGCCACCCTAGTCTGTTTTCCCTACATAGTTTCCCAGCATACTATAACTATAAATAGACAAAATCATTAGAGTGCTGTGGGGAGCTTTACGACCCAGATTGTAGCTCCACAAACATGCCTGATGCTCATGACATGAGCCTGAGACAAACCAGGTACATTCTGATTTGGATGAAGTCACTTTTGTACTGACCATTATATAAGTTCCCTTCTACCAGCTCATGATGCAGGTGTCTACCTGTTGTGGTGCTGCCCAAAACATCTTCCTGGATACACGTCTCCCAATAAGTTGTACTTGGCAATCCTGGATCTGTCTGCCTCTTTCTTTGGTCTCATGGAACCTTGTCATTGGTTCTATACTCAGGACCATATGGATGAGAGTGACCCTTGCTGTGCCCAGTTCAGATCCCCCGACACCCAGCCAATCCACAGTTCTGTAAACTAAGGAAATGCTTATTTGGTACAACACTGAGGTTTTGAGACTATGAAAGATGAATCCAGTCTCCCAGATCTTGCTGTCTTTGCATCCTTCTTCATCTACAGGTCAGCAAGAGGCACCTTCACACTCCATGTGAAGCTAGGCCTCAGGAAGTTGGGAAGCTGGGCTATGTGGCACATGACACTCCTAGCAGAACTGCTTTAACTGGACATCATTCTAGTGAAAAGCTAGAATGTTTTCTTCAAAGGAAAAAGATCAGAAATAGCAAGTTGGAGCTAATTTGTAAGTATCTGGTTGGCAAGCCACTAAGAATGCCACTTGCCTACTGGAGGGTCTTCTCTGTGAGTGGTCAGAGGAGAATATTTTGCTTGAATTATGCACTTGGGTTCCTTTTCCTCAGTCACTGGCTTATTGTTGCTTTACAAACCATGGGCATCCTGCAAATAATCTCTATCTTTTATTTCACATGGACTTCTAAGAAGCTCAGAGACCAGACTAAGGCTCATTGGTAGTAAACACCAATGATTTTAGAGTCTGTAAATACCCTCTACATGTCAGCCTCATCTCTGGATCCACTGTTGTTTCCTACTTTTATTTTTTCTTTTATATGTATTATATGACTGCGAGTTTGGTGGTTTTTAATTTTTAAATTATTTTTAACTATGTGTATGCATTTGTGTCTGTGTATTGACATGTGCATATGAGAATGGGTGCCTTCAGAGCCAAGAGGTAATCTCCCTGGAGCTAGAGTTACAGGTGATTTAGAGTTGCCTGGCATAAGATACTGGGAAGCAAACTCAGGTCCTCTGCAAGAGCAGTATGAGCTCTTAACCACTGAGTCATCTGTGCAGCCCAGAATGCCAATCTTATGATGTAGAATTATTGGCATGTTTGTAAGACACTTTAAAGTAATTTTTAAAACAAGGCAACATAGGAGCTGGAGAAATGGGTCAGTGGTTAAGAGCATTTGCTGCTCTCACAGAGGACTGAGGTTCAGTTCTCAGCACCCACATGGTGGCTCACAACTGTCTGTAACTCCAGTTCTAGGGGATCTGATGTACTCTTCTGGCCTCCATGGGCACCAGGAACATATGTGGCTCACACACACACATGCAAACAAACATTCATGCACATAAAATAAAACCAAATATGTCTTTATTAAAAAAACTAGACAAAATATACATAAATCTAAAAATAAACACAATAATAAGAAAAATGGAAGAGGTATATACCCAGAAGTTTTAAAAATTTTAGTCCTATTTTAGACAATAGCCTTTCAGAATAGGCATAATCAAGCAAGATGATGTCAGGAAAAGGCAAGGTCTCATGCTGTGCTTTCTATATCCAGAGTACACCTTCCACATGACCAGTGGAAAGGAGAAGTCAATGGAGCTAAGGCCATGGCTATTTCCTACCTTGATGCTTAGCATATGTTAATTCACCAAATGGGTCTGGTAACCTCTCATTTCACAGATGAAGAACCCAAGGCAATACAAATTAAGAACTTCAATGAATTGTCAACCTTAGCTAGCTTGAATCTAAGTCTTAATGTATAATGGAATTGCTGAATTGCATGGTACAAATTCCAAGCCTATAACCCTCTGTTTTTCTCAGTTTCATTACCTGAAAAATAAGTTATAATCATACCAATTTTTGTAGAAGTGCTGTGTCTAATGAATAAACTAGTATGTACAAACATTTCATGAAGTGTTTGTCACAGTCAGGGGTTAGCTATTCTTGTAAGTGTGAGTTATTTTTAGTAGGATATGACAGAATTAATTGTCTTTCAGCAAATCCCAAAATAAAGCTAGGCATGGTGATGCACAACTATAATTCCAACACTCAGGAGGCTGAGGCAGGAGGACTGTAAGTTCTAAGCCAGCTTCATAGTGAGACTCCGTCTCAAAAATTTAAAAAGGCATTATAAGTCTGGGAATGTTCTATTAATGGAATCATATCTGGAGCTAGAGAGATGGCTAAGTGGGTAGGAGTGCTTGATTTGCAAGCATTCAGGACTGAGTTAGAATCCACAATACCCATGTAAAATGCTGGACATGGATGGCTTCACATGCCTATTAACCCCACCATCGGGGGTTGGAAACAGGCATATCCCAAAAGCTCAGAGGTTGGGTGGCCTAGCCGAAATGATGAGCATCTGGTTCAGCAAGAGACTGTCTCAAGGCAATAAGGCAGACAGAGACAGAGAAAGACACTCAATATCCTGTTCTGGCCTCCACGTGTATATGCACAGGCATACACTTGCATACTCACATGCACACACCCCCCTCACACACAAAGAGGATCATAACTGTTGAGTGGAAACAGACCTTAAACAGTACCACCAGAAAGAGCCCCTTTAGAAGTGGTGTGGATAAAGATCCATTTGGGGAAGCCTAGAACTAGCAGTACCAGACCACAGATGAGGCTGACATCTCCCAGCATACTCACATCTGAACCTCTTTCACTACAGGATCTGCCATGCATGAAACATAAACTTCTATGGTTCAGCACTGCACTGTGAGGAACACTTTTCACAACCAGCACCTTTGGTTGCAAAATTTACTTGAATAAAAGTCAACCAGAGAGATCCTGCCCTAAGGTGGCCAAATGCCACTACCTCCTGAGTAGACTCTTATTTACACTCTCAATCTTACATCATAATTCTCCTTCTGAGGAAGTACAAATTAGCATTTACTTACTGGTCCAGTTTTTAAAAACACCAGTTGGAATCTAATTAAAGAAGAAGCATGGGTGGCACTAACTGGTTCGTTTGTTAGCAACTATGTGGCTACATAGCTGCCTTGCTTTTGATCACAAAAACTTCATTTAGAAAAAAAGACCATTAGCACTTTGTAATTTGGGATAAAATTGTAGTTGCACTGTTAATGATTTGCCCACTTTCACAAGAATATAATCATGGGAAAAAAGAAATAAAACAAACACAATATAAATGTTTATGTATATATACAACCTAGAAAAAGAGCTGGTCCTTTTTCTACTCTTTAGAAACACAAGAAAAACCCTATCTGTTTTGGCACAACATTATATGGTTTATTTATTCTAAAATGCCAAGAACTTTTTTCTAGTATCCCATAAAACTCAAGGTTATAAGAATGAATAGAATTCAAAAATAGAAACGCCTGAGAGTGATTAAGAATTTTTAAGTAATGGAACTGATTTTAACTAGGCCTATATGATCACTACTTAACCCACTTCGGCATCTGTTCTAATAATAATGTGTCTAGTCAGTGTTTTCCCCAATGTAATTTTAGAGATACTTATGGCATGGCACAGAGATTGTGTGTGTGTGGCAAAATATGGTAGACTAGGCAGCAATTCAAACTCCTTAGGTGAGCTTGCAAGAAAAGAGAAACCTCCCCAGGTACTAAGTCAAACAGGGACCTGACAGCCAGAGAAGAAGAGATGCAAGTTAACAGGTAGCAGCTGGAGCCACTTGGGGACCAAACCCTGTAGCAGTAAGAGCTTGGGTTTCAGTGTTCACTCAGACACATGAATCAAACCTTTTGCCAATAGCAATTTGGAACTTCTACTCACAAAATCTGTGTAGAAAGCTAAAACTATAAAGGGCTACAACTGAAGTCAAAGAAGGCTTAAAAGAATTAGAAGACTTAACCAAGAAACATGATAATGAGGCTTTTTTCAGCTGAGTCTCTGCATGTAAAAGACATATATGTGTATATATGGATATGCATAGCTTTTATATAATATATAAATATATATTTAAAAAATAAATAATCTGTGGGACTGGAGAGATGGCTCAGCAGTTAAGAGCACTGGCTGCTCTTGCAGAGGACCCAGGTTCGGTTCCCAGCACCCACATGGCAGATAACAACCATTCATAATTCCAGTTCCAGGGTATCTGCTGCTCTCTTCTGTCCTCTGCAGGCATTGCATGACATGGGTGCACTTACATACATGCAAGCAAAACACTCATACACATGGAATAAAAATAATGAATAAATTAATTAAAATACATAATCTGCTACAACTCAAAGCTGTTATTTTGCCTAATCAGAATTTGGAAGGCAAATTTATTTTACTCACTACTAGATAAAGCTTCGTGGCAATAAATAAATAACAAAATTAATATGAATTCTGACCAGTGTATAAGCCAGCCTAGAGGGGCAAAAACAAAGCCACTCTGAAAGTTCTTCTGGATACTAAAACTGTAGTTGACTTTGAGAAAATATAAGATTTGAATGGCCTGAAAGTAGCTCTTTTAATGCACTTAATAGCTACAAGGGGAATGATAGGAAAGATAGTAAATTTATAACGGAGAAACCAGGCAGATACTACCTTAATCGACTGTTGCTTATCACCAGCAGTTAAGACATATTGATACCAGGAACTCTGGTATGACATACTAAAAAAGATAAAGCATCATTTCTTTGGTATAATCTTAGTCCAGTCATGAGAAAACATCAGAAAACTCTAAATTGAGGGACATCAGTGTCAAGGTCATAAAAGACAAGGGAAGGCTGAGGAACTGCTACAGCCTGTGGAACGCTAATAATAAACAATGACTAAATGCAGACTGGGATCCTGGAAAGGATCTTGGAACAGAAAAAGGACCTTAGTGGAAAAAAATCAGGGAACTTCAAATAAGGCTTTTGCGTTATAGTATTATCCCAAAGTTAATTTCCTCATTTTGAAAATTATGCCATGGGTGAGACACTAATAATAGGGGAAGCTGTGGAGGGTATATGGGAATTCTCTGTAGTATTTTGAAAACTTTTCTGTAAGTCTACAATTAGTTCAAAATAAAAGGCCTTTAAAAATCTACTCTGGAAGAGCCAACCCAAGCAACACAGAATACCACAGTGGAAGAAGAAAGTAGTTTCAGATGAGATCATAAAACATAAAAGGAAACAAATCTCCATGAGTAAGAGGCAGCAGATATAACAGAAGAATTAGTATCCTCTGAGTTGAGGCCAACAGAAGAAAAATCAGTGATGGTTCAAAGCATTATGTTTAAGCTTATGAAAGAGATAAAACAGAGAAGCCCTAAGAAAGGCTTGAGGTGCCACAGAAAAGAACAAAAACATACACACAGAGATGATGATAACAGAGAGATGGATGGATGAATGGATGGCTCGTAAGTAACTAGGAAGTACAGTCAGTCAATGAGTGGACCATAAGCGAGATCTCAGGAAAACCCCAACATAGCACAGAATGAAGAAGTGAATGAAGAAGTGCATGATGAGAAAGAAGTTGAGACAATGGCAAGAGTGACAGCTTGAGAGGCCAAACAGAAAATAAACGAGAAAGCTCAATTTGAAGAAATATATGATATGGCTTTGAATAATTCTCAAACCCAAGAATTAAAAATCGTACCAAGTCCAGGATGGTAGCACAAGCCTTTGATCAAGCACTTAGGAGGCAGAGGCCACCAGATCTGTGAGATTCAGGCCAACCTGATCTACAGAGCAAGTTCCAGGACAGCCATGACAACACAGAGAGACCCTGTCTTTAAAAAGTTATAAATAACAAAAAATTAAATTGTCTCAAGTTATGTTTTAATTGAACTGCAGAAAGATAAAGATGGGAAAAGGTAACTAGATAAAAGGAATCTGATCATAAAGGAGCAATTATATTAGCAAGAGATACACCAACCTCCCCAGTGGAGGAAAGAAGACAATAAAACAATATCCTCAAAAGATCAAAGGAAAATAATGAAAGTAACTATAAATATAAAATTACCCACTTAAACTTCAAAAGAAAGAGAAAATGTAATGTATTTCAGAAAATAAGGGTTCTCAATCAATATGAAGAATCAATATCATGAAACTGTGTTTTCTATGAAATAGAAATCAAGAACCAAAAGAAAGCTAATTTCATTCACATTTAGATATTTAAAAACCACTTTCATTAGTTAGCCAAAATACTAGCAAATGTTTATGACAAATGTTTAACATATGAAAGTAGATGCAGTATTTATAAAGAAAATTAAAGCCTTAAGTGATTTCTTAGAAAAGACTGAAAATCAGTAAAACTAATATCCAAGTTGGGTGTGTTGGCACATGCCTATAATTCCAACATTCTGGTGGCTGAGGCAGGAGGACCACCAGAGTTTGAGGCCAGCCTGGCTTACATAGTGAGTTCCAGGCTAGTCTCAACTAAAAAAGCAACAACACTAAAACCTCCACACACAAATAAATCCTCTCACTGTTACAAAACAGAAAGTATAAAGAAAGCCATAACAAAATCAAGCATAACAATTAATGAAATAGAAAATAAAGTATAAAAAGAAGATAAACAGACTGAATCTGATACTTCTAAAAAAAAAACAGTAAACAATTATGAGAAGTTGATTTTACAAACAATTGATTTTAAAAACAAGAAGCATAAACCAATAGTAATAGGGTTTAAAATGTGATAAAAAATTTAAGATTAGAATAAATGGAAGTTTCTAGAAGCTATGTAATTTTCAAAATCATCTCAAGAAGAAATAGAAGGCTGAAATAAGATACAACACCCTTGGAGAAAGTGAATCATTTAGGTAATCTACCACTAATAAAGGAAGCACCATACAGTCTGACAGGCTACTTAGATAAGCCTTCAAAGAATTAACAAGAATTTACCTTATACAAACTGTGCTGAGAACCCAGGCGGGATGTTCTGAAAGTCATTTCACCAGGATATTAAAAAGCCCTGTTCTTTGAAGTAGGCAAAAACTGTAAGAAAGCAAAAGCACAAGCCTATCTCCTCGATCTACAGATGATGAGAACTCAAAAGAAAATTGGACCAATATAAAAGAAATGTTAATAGCATTTGAACACATCAGCAAGAGCCAACTAAAAAATTTAACTTTAAAATGAATTTATAATAGCAGCATGACTATAAAATAGTATGAGATATACTATATTTATAAATGAGAAGTCTCTATTTCATAATGGTCAAAATTCTGTTCTCAATTTAATCTACAAATTCAACACAATTTGTCATAATTCAAGCAAGCTTTTATAGACATAGATAAAGTATTCATTAAATTGTTAGGGAAAATGAAAACTTGAAGAAAAATTACTTCAGTATAGATCATCATGACTCATTATACTATGATAAACAATTGTCAAGCATGGTGGCACATACCTTTAATCCCAGCACTTGGGAGAGAGAGGCAGGAGGAGGATCTCAGTGAGTTCAAGGCAAGCCTGGTCTACATAGGGAGTTCCAGGCCAGATGGGGCTACAGAGAGACCCTGTCAAAAACAAACAAACCAACAAACACCCCATTAAAACATCATAGTAAGAAATTAAAATATATATCACTAGTCTAAGAAGAGATAGCTGAACAAAAAGAAATTAAGGTCTTTTCTAAGACCACATTTGCTTTTTAAATCTTAATAACAAATTTGTCATTCCAAATAATCAAACACTGAATACTTAGTCTGAAGACTACATTACTTTGGTATTTTCATTTTCACAAATATATTGGTGCATACTGCTCTAATTAATCTTTCTAGTAAATGAATCACTCTAAAATTTCAAGAAATGGGAATGTATTGCATAAGGAAATTATAAAAAAATCTATAAGAGAAATACACAAAAATCATTTTCAGACTATTTTATAAGGAGAATTTATAATTTCAACAGTTAACTCTATATAACAGAGTAATGAAAAACAGAATAGGTAACATATTGCTATTAATTTAATAAGAATTTAGAAATCTAAAACTGAGGGATTTTAAAATTATATTTTAAAGCTCTAGAATTATGTTTTCTTTAATATGAAATAGTATGTTCCATCATGTAAGAATTTCAAATAAGCATTTTAAGAATGTAAGAATCATAATCCCTACCTCTCACCATACAGAAAATAATTTGAGATAACCATTTGCCTAAAAGTGAAAGATGAAATAAAAAAAGCTATTCAAGGAATGTATATGAGAATATCTGGGAAGCTTTGAAATAACAATGTTTTCTGAAACACATTGAAGAAAGCAATTGCCATGAACAATGCTTTGGACTTGGCAACATAAAAACAGTACAATCATTTTAGGAAAGGGTCTGAAAGGGGTTTGTTAGTTTTCTTTTGTTATTTTGCTAGTTTGTGTTTTTGCTAATCTTTTAGCCCAGGCTGGTCTCAAACTTCACATGATGCCTTTGAACTTCTGATCCTCCTGCTTCCACCTCCCAAATGGTGGTACTACAGGCATGAATCATCTTGCCTGGCTATCTGGAAGATTTTGGTGAAAATCAAAGCAAAATGTAAAGAGGCCAATAAGATGGCTCAGCAGGTAGAGGTACTTGCCACCAAGCCTGACAATTCAAGTTCATTTGATCACCAAAGCCCACATCGTAGAAGGAGAGAACCGACTCCTACAAGTTGTCTTTTGACCTCCACAAACATGTCATGACCCATGCGCTTGCATACACACACACACACACACACACACACACACAGCCACAAAAGAGTATATATTGTATATATTGTAAAGTTCCATTTTATATTGAAGTTCTAGAATAAAAAAATTCTATAGAGAAAATATCAAAAGAGTGGATGCTTCCTGAATAGGGACTGACTGGGATAAGGTATGCAGAAATTTCTAGAGTAGCGATAATGTTCTATCTTTTAATATGTACTTGAGTAGTTTCAGGTATATGCATTTGGCAAAACTCAGCAAATATACACTTAACATTTGTACATTTTATCAATCATAAATTTTATATCTAAAGAAAAATCTATAAATAAATGATAAGCATACAGAAATATTTAGAGAAAAGTAATCAATATCTGATTTTCTGAAATGGACCAAAATTAAAATGAATTAAGACAAATGAACTTAGAAATAAGCTGCTCCTCAGTTCTTATCTTTACACGCATAGATTGGTACATCTCTCAACCTTCATCAGAGAAGCTTCTTTCTATAGAAGATGGTGATTAATACAGAAAACACACTGGTCAATATGCCAAAAATAAGACTGTGGAGTACTGTGCTCTAAATGGGGCATGTGTATCACATTCTGTCTCCTGAAGGCTCAGGGCTCATCTGCAGTGAAACAGTATTTGGCAGACATGGTAGTGCAGTTGCACACATGAACTCACAACATCTGGGACTGCAAACGAAAGACTTGCACAAGATCAAGCATGGGCAGGGGCTCATGGAGCGCCACCTGTAGCTTAGGAGCTGCTGGCAAATGATGGCTGCTGGAGGAAGAGTCAGTTTTCTTCATGGATGTGGGCTCTAAGCAGCTACACATGTTCCAGTAGATGGTTCCACACGCATGCACGTACAGACCATATTCATTTATTTATTTAGAGAGAATGTGAAGTTAGAATGGGAAAGTGGTGGTGAAGAATAGGAGAGGATTGGAGGGAACGGAATAGGGAATAGATTTGATCAAAATACATTATATGCATTTATGAATATTAATTAAATACTTAAAAAGTAAGACAAAATAAAATATGATAGATGAGGGAATGTATAAATGCAGAAATGTGTGAAAATGTTAAAATGTTAGGTTAAAAAATAATGGGTCAGATTTGGATATTAATCAATTAAGAATTTCAAGATGAGAAAAAAGATCTGATCTCAAAATTTGACATTAAAGCTCTAGAATTGTGTAATCATGCTTACATAAAAGTCTGTCCTGTAGCACTTGTGTACATTTTGTTGAACTGGTGGACAAAGATAGGTGCAAAAATAAATCCTCTTTTGTAACCCAGAACTCATTACATGTTATCAATTTTGATTCATACAAGGACTATGACTCCCCAGACAGCTCAAAGTGATGGTAGTCCTGATAATAAGACAGCTTCTAATAATAATGAACTGGTAATTTGAATGTAAAAAAAATCTGCCCAGTAATATAAAAATCTGAAGAAAGTACTTTAAGATTATCTGACTCTCAATAATCAGTGGAGAATATCAATCAGAAATACTTGTACCTGACTCTGTGATTCTAAGACCCTTGACTTTTGCCCAGAACATTCTGTCAGCATCTATCATTAGTATTTTCTAGAAACTGAGCAAGAAACAGTCCCCTGTCGTTTTGATTCTATGACATTATTGAATTGTTTATTACTGCAACATTACTTAGCCAATCCTGGCTGACACACTGAACATTTCTTTAGGTGGACATATCTGGTCTACTTCATTCGTTCCAATGACTAAAAATACAAATGCAATCAACTGTATCCAACTATTCTACAACTGGAATTCTCGTATTTCTATTTGCTATTATAGTTTGCTGCAATTATTAACATGTGTATCTACACAAATATAAGCACATGTACTCATGTGCACAGACATATTTCTGTATCAATCCATTTGCCAAAAGCTTCTAGGCATGGTCAGGCATGATGACATACAACTTTAATCCCAGCACTCAGAAAACAGAGGCAGGCAGATCTCTGTGAGTTCTCTAGGCCAGCCTGGTCTGCATAGTAAGTTACAGGACATCCAAGGCTACATAGTGAGATCTGTCTCAAAAAGAAAAAAAAATCCAACAGTTCAAGTACTAGATAAAAGATTCTAAATACCGCACAGCTATTGTTAACTTCCCTCAAAAATGATGAACTAATTTGTATCCCTGTCAACAGAAAATGAGAACATTTTGTACCCAATGTGCCTACCTGGAGTTAGCTAAATAATTATTTTAAATGGGGAAATAAGCTGTGTACAGCATCTACAGCTCCAGCTAATTGAAAGGCTGAAGCACGAGGATTAGTGGAGCCCAAGAGCCAAAGACAGTCTAAGCTGCATAGTGAGACCTTGTCTTTAAAATAACAAAACTAAAATTAAAATGATACCAACATAGGTGGAATATCTGATCATCATATCAGCTTGCATTATTATTGAGCATTGTTCCATAGGATGAAAGGCTATTTTTATTTCTTCTGTGAACTGGCTATTCCTATCTTTGACCCATTTTTGTTTCTTTAATTATAGAGTTTTTTTCAGAAGCCCCAAATGTAAATCCCTGGGTTATTTTCTTGTTGTTGTTGCTGCTGTTTTGGTTTTTTGAGACAGGGTCTCACTATGTAGCCCTTACCGGCCTGGAACTTACTATTTAGACCAGGCTGGCCTAGAACTTAGAGATGTGCTTGCCTTTGCCTTCTGGAACTAAAGGCCTACACCACCATGCCTGGCTGATCCCTTGGTTATTATACTAGTTATAAATATTTTCTCTGTCTGCTTCCAGTATTTTAGATTTATGTTATCTCCTACAATAAAAAAATCTAAAAAAATTTCCTGTAGTCAATTTTTACTTTTATTATTTTTAAAAATTGTGCCCTATCACAAAATAAAAATGATGTTTTTGAAATAATTGTCACCAAAACTCATTCTTTTCCCACTGATTTGAAATATTCTCCGTATCCTATACTAAAATCCATTAAAGAATCTTTTATGGACTCCAAACTGTGTTTCAATAATATTCAGTTTATTACCCTGCTAGAAAATTATGTTTTAAAATATCTGTAAGTTATATAATTTCCAGTATCTAGACCTTAATATTCCTAACAATATTTTCTTGGCTGTTTTCAATATCTTACTGTTCTTAATGCACACTTCTTTTATCTTTTTTCTTTTTTTTAGGCTAGGTCTCTCTGTAGCCACAGATGGCCTGGAACTCACTATGTAGAGTAGGCTGGCTTCAGTATCACAGAGATCCACCTGCCTCCACCTCCTGAGTGCTTGAATTAAAGGTGTGTGCCACTACATCCAGTTCTAATGCACCTTTCTCTTCTCCCCCAGAACCCTAGAAACAGCAACAAAAACCCATTTTGTAATTCTAATTGGAATTGTCTTAAATTTACAGATTGATTTGAATGGATTATAATTTTTACAATGTTGTCTTCCCATATAGTGATAACATAAAGTTTTTTAAAATTGTGTTAAGTCTTTCTCATTTTTGGTTCAATGTGCTCCTAAAGATTCTTAACTTTTGTTACTAAAATGAATAGCATTCCCCTTTGCAGACCATTCCCTACCTGATTATTGCTTACCTAAAGTATAGCTATTTTGTGCAGAGTATTCCTATGTGTAGTTATTTGCATGAATATGTTTGTCTTAATTGCTGTAGGTTTCCCAAGTATTCAATCTTACTTGATTTCCAATTTAAACATTAGTCTTTAAACATGGAGTAGAATGGTGTTTTATATGATCTTAATACATACTGTTCATCTATAAAATTACCAAAGAATAAAAGTCTTTAGTTCTAAGTGGGGCTAGTTTTATAGTGATCCCTAATGTGTATTTCTAGAATAAAGTAACTAAATAATGAGATTTTATGGCTGAAAGAAAAGCTTTACAGTGATCTGATCTAAGCCCCAGTGTAAGAAAATAAGGAATTGTAGAGACTATGAAGAAATACAGAGAAGAGTCGCTCTCTAAGGAGGACAGGTAGCACTTTCCTGATTGCTGTCATAGGCAAATGTCAACCTAGTGTCTTTTTCCCCAGAGGTATCAGATAAATATTTTTGATGTTTGAACTCTTAACTACAAAACATTAAACAAAAGCAAGCAAGCAAACAAAATGCCACAAAATCAAAAACAAAAGAGAAAGAAATTATACTTTTCAGTCTTTGAACCTGGATCCACTCTAATATCCTCATTTAAGACAATTGAAATGCAGATTCAACAGATAATGAAAAAGTAATCAAGCACAGTGGAGGGCCTGTATCTGTTTGGCTACTTGGTGTGCCAAAACAGTATTTTCAAATACTGAAACTAGGTGTTTTGGTTGGTTTGTTTACTCACAAGTTTAGTTCCCAGTGTCAACATACATTTGTGCTGCCTTTCTCGCTCATGCTGGCTTAGGTTTGTGACCCTTGCCTGTGGCAATCAATAGGATTCCTTTTAGTTTGTTTTCATTATTCCAGCTGTATTAAAGTATAACTGAAAACTGTATATATTTATAACGTACAATGTACATTGTGAAATGATTTAAATTAAGCTAATTAATCCCTCACATAGTTACTGGTATATATGAGTGTACATATGTATGTGCATGTGGTGGTAACATTTTAAAACCTCAGTTTTCAGATACATAATACAATTCAACTCACTATAGTCACCATGCTGTAAAATAGATTTCCAGAATTTGTTCATCTCAACTAAAACTTTGGACAAAGTGTACCCTTTAAGTAGCCCTTCTGTATGTAGGGAAATTCCCATATCATGTTCCCTGCCAAAGTCAACATGGAAATCAGAGCTCAGTTTTCCAGCCTTCCCAGCATTTAGAAATGTGCTTTGCCAATCATGGAAGTTTACAAAATATTTGCCTCAGAAGACAGTAACATGAACTAATATCTCAGCACAGAGCACATTTGGTGTCCGAGGATTGACAAAGAAGGAAAGGTACGGAAAAAGGGTGGCAGTGATGCCCATGGTCACATTTAGCTCCTGACAGCAATGTTAACATGTAGCACTGACTTGTGGGCAGTGTCAGTAGTAACAGACATCATTTTCTCATCAGACAAGTTCTACAGCTCTGTTCCGGGCACTGTTCCTCAATTTCAGCCTCAAGGTTTTTTTTCCAGCCCTTCTAAAGATACCGTGAACCACCAAGGATCCTTTTAATAAATTCCTTTTCTGCTTAACTAGCCAGATTTTGCCTTAAAAAACTAAGCCCTCCCCAATACAAACAATCACCATAAGGCAATGACAGAATCAAATCAAAGATCTCCATCTTTTGGATTCCTAGGCCAGCATTCTTTGTACCATATCACATTTATATTAAATTTTTCAGGAAGGTTCAAAATGTTATGTACAAAAATACATGCTGAGGTCCCCATCTTAAAGATACATTATGAATCCAGACAAAGTATGTGATTCGTAAAAGTCTATGTTTAATTGTATAGACTACTGGCTTCCTTAAAAGGCGCTGGTGGGGAAAGGGATAGAAAGAAGATTAAGATTGATTCTGATGTTCTGTATGAAACACAATTATTCGATAAAAAACAGATTTAAAGTTAGTCAGTTCACAATAAAAATATCCATAGTAGTTGAGCAGTTGGGCATACTGACACATGTCTGTAATCCCAGTACTTGGCAGGCTGAGGCATGAAGACTGTGAAGCCCAGACCAGCCTGAGCTACAAAGAGAGACCTTGTCTTAAAAAAAACAAAAAAAAAGATAGGGGAAGGGTGGAGAGATGGCTCAGCAGTTAAGAGCATGGGTTGCTCTTTCAGAAGTCCCAGGTTTGATTCCCAGCACCCACATAGCAGCTAACAATCATCTATAACTCTAGTTTCAGGGGATCCAATGCCCTTTTCTGTCCTCCCTGGGCACTGCAAGACACAGGTGCATTTACATACACGCAGGCAAAACACTCATACATGTAAAAGTGAAAATAAATAAATAAAAATATATATTAAAAAAGAACAAGCACTGGGAAGAGATAGTTCAGTTGATAAGAATGCTTGCTATGCATGCTTGAGGACATGAGTTTAAATAGTAAGCATCTATGTAAAAATTCAAGCATGGCTGCTCATGTGCATGGAACTCCAGGGCTGTGGGAGTGGAGACAGAAGGATTGCTGGGGTGTGTGGTATTCCAGTCTAGCTTCAGGTTCAGTGAGAGACTCTGTCTCAAAGGAATAAGGAGAAGAATGATAAACGAGGACACTCAATGTCCCCTTCTAGCCACTGCACACACACAAGTACATACATGAGTACATGCACCACACACATACCACATAAATATACCATACCACATAAACCAAAACAACGAAAAAAGTCAAGAGTAATGTAACCAAAGTGGATGAAATAAAGATAAAGCATATAAAGGAAGAGGTAACTATCTTGATAAATCAAGTTAAGATCTTTGCCATGTTCAAAGCATTCCATTTACAATCTACAATCCTTAAAGTCAAAGATGCTAATAGATGCTATTGATGTTCCCACTCTAGGTTCATGAATGATGATATTTATTGTTTTCCATTTTCATGAACTCCATGTTTTTACAGGAACTCCATTTCCAACCTCATTTAGAATGTTTTGAAAAAGGCCATCATGAGTAAAAACCAGCTTACTGAAATAATGAAAATAGTATATAGCTTATAGATTCTCATAACTACTGTTAGTGGTGCCAGCTTACAACTATTAGAATGAGAGTTCTCATCTTGTTGGGTATTGACTATATACTAGTCAGTGAGCTACACAATTAAGAACTTTAAAAACAGTGTCAAATTGATCACTAAGTACAACAACTCTATGTAGTACCTATTATTATGCCTATTTCACAGAGATGAAAAATTAATCAGCAACTTACCACCAGGCTGGTAAGTGAGAGAGTCTACATTGGATCTGGGTCTGCCAGCTCTAAAACCAGTGGTCTGATCTTTTTATAGCATACTACCTCCCTCAGGAAGAATTTAGTTTCATAAGTGAGAATATTTTCTCAAGGCTCTGCATCTTAGAAGGAATTTATTACATGATGTTTACAGAAGAATCACTCACTTTTCAATTAATAATAGGAATCTAAGGAAGGGCTATGTCATAATTCACTGTGTTCATTGATGCCCCATACACAAAATTCTGAAGGGATCAGGGAAAGACACAGGGAGAACTAGCATGGAAGACCTTACCCCTTGAGATCTTTCACCCAAGTGGTAAGAAGCCAGTAGAGCACACAAAGGATCAAAATACATACAGTTACATAGGGCCAGGTGCCATCCTTGATGGGTAGATCAAGGCTCAGAAAGATGGCCAGAAGGAGAGGTAGCCCATGCCTTCTCTAGTACTGGGTTCTTGCTGTTGCTGCTACAGCTGCCATATGTATTTTTGAGTCTCAAGACCATTCTGTAAGTCCCACCCTGCCTGTGTCCCCAAGTGCCTGGACCTGGTCCCAAACCCTGCTGAAATTTGCCCTCACTCTCTCAGATAATGATCAGTAGTTCTCCTAGGTGACTCTGTCAGTGAACAAAGGGACATAGAGAAACAGGGCCAGATTACAGGCAGAACTGAAACCATTACCTGCATTCTGTCAGGTCTACAGTAAGACAAGTTCTCAGGGAGGCCTCAAAGTGAATCTATTATCAACCATGGTGTAGGTTGTAGTTTATTAGCTCCTGCACTCAGGTTTTCCTGGGAAGAAAGGGAGTGCCAGCAGCTTGAATGATACAAGTCTAGGCTCTGAGGTTGCTGAGGCCTTCGTGCCAGACAGTCTTGGGGCCATGGAAGGGAAGTCAAATGGCTTCTATGCTTCTCTATCATTTCCATGCATAAATTGGAGAAGGGAATGTTTTGTGCATTATAATGTTTTAAGTGCATTATAAACATACACTGTAAGAATTTCAGAATGTCATATCACAGAAAGATACTTAGAAATCCAATATATACATAAAAGAGGGAGATGTAAGGAAGTCACTTTTCTGGTGAGGGTCAGGCCAAGCTTTCCCTGTCTCTGGTAAGCCAGAGATAGATGGCCTCCCATAGTGCAAGGTAATCAATTATTTATTTGTTTTCTGCAAGCTTGAGACTGAATATTCCTTGAGAAGTAGAATCATTTGTTAAATTATTCAATAAACATCTATTGTACTTGGCAGGACTGTACACGAAGGGAAGTGAACAAGAAACAAGTGGGGCCTCACAGCACATAGCAGATTCAAAACATTTAGCACACCTACTGGCCTATAGTAAGTGCTCAATAAATGGCAGCTTCCAGAATATTAGGCTAAAAAGTTCTAAATAAGGCAAGGGACAAACTGTGACTAAAGTCACACAATACACTAAGTGGCTGGGATTTCTCTTAGAGACAACAGGTAGCTGATACAGGCATTATAGCAGAGAGGTGACCTGATCAGATTTTAGGAGGGTCAGTCTAGCAAAACTCTGTAGGATGAGAATTCCAAAAAGGAGATCACTTACTCAGCCCTCCAAAATTTAGGAATAGTGAGGAAAAACTTAACAGGAACAATGAAGTTACAAAAAGAAACTAGGAAAAGTTTCCAGAGGAAGGAAGAAATGCAGTTGCAAAGGATGAGGGAAGGACACAGAGGTAGGAGAGAGGAGAGACACAAGCCAGGTCCCTAATCTGGTCCTAGAATATTGTTAGTAACTGTTAGCAGGATGCGGTCTGAGGTGCAACTTATTGTCAAAAAAATGAGGTCAAGGGGCTGGAGAGATGAGTCAATGGTTAAGTACACTGGTTACTCTTGGAGAAGAGCTGGGTTTGGTTCCCAGCACTGACAACGGCAGCTCTCAACTGTCTGTAACTCCAATTCCAGGGATCTTAACACCATCTCTGGCCTCTATGAACTCCTTTATGCACATGGTACACATAAACTCATGCAGACACACATATATACATAGAAATAATAAATAAATCTTTTAAAATCTTTTATTATTTTTATTTTATGTGTACAAGCATACTGTCTATATATGTGTAAATGAACCCATGTCATGCAATGCCTGCAGAAGTCAGAAGAGTGTGTTGAATTCCCCTGGAACTGAAGTTACAGAAAGTTGTTAGCCACCATTTGGGTGCTGGGAAACAAACCGGGGTCCTCCACAAGAGCACTAACTGAGTCATCTCTCTAGCCTTAATAAATAAATCGAAAAAAAAAAAATAGAAAATGAGGCCAATTTAAGACAGGTTATTTGGGGATGCCTACAGGAAATCCAATGGGGAGAGAGTCCAAAGATACTCCTATTTCCTATGTCCAGGTCTAAGAGAAAGATGAGCTTGAGGAAGTAATATAGGGATGTGAACCAAGATATCTCTATATCAGAGCCAAAGGACTCACAGTTAGAAAAAAGGCAACTATTCAACTAACATTTATGAACTCCCAACTATTTGCTAGGCACTATGATAAATGCTAACAAAAAAAAAAAAAATCAAAGGTTCTTATTCTCAAAGAGGTTAACTTCAGGAGAGAGAAGCCAGAATGTACACACATAAACAAAAGAAGAATATTAGCTGGTCAAAGTATGAAGCAGAACATTAAATTAGGGATGATGTGGGAAGCAAAAGGAGAAGAGCAAAGATGTGCGGGGACCTATACTTGTAGACAAAGCACAGAAGGGGAGCTCAGTATCAAACCTAAAAATGTCATATGGACCACATCTTGATTCTACCTCATTTCAAGACTGTTTGGAGACTGCTATGGCTCAGATATAATTTATTCCCATGTTGAAAGCTTGGTCCCTAGTGTGCCAATGTACGAGGTAGAGGTAGTAAGAATCTTTAAGTGGTGAGGCCTAATAGGAGATGATTGGGTCACTTAGGACATTGCCTTGGGAAGAGACAAATGTGGTTTAATGGAACTCTGGTCAGTTCTTGTAAGAAAGTTGTTTCTTAAAAGAAAAAGAAATGACCAGCTTCTCCATTTTCTTGCATTCATTCCACCACAATGCCATCTGCTATAAGGTCTTCACCAGAGTAGAGCTGATGCTGGGGCTATGACCTTCAACCTCCAAAACTAGAAGCTAAATAAATCTCTTTTCTTCACAAATTATCCAGCCTCGGGTTATAACAATGGGAAATAGACTAACACAAGGATCATGCAACCACCTCCAAATAAGACCCTTCAAGAAGAACCCTAGTTGTTCATCATTTCATTCAGTGTCTACATTCAGCTTAGCAGTAAATGCCAGATATGCAGTGAACCACATTATCAAAGGCCTTACTCTCAGAAAGCACATATTTTCGATTAGAAGAAAATCCACTCAAGCACACACATCATCACTCCCCCAAGTAAACAAGTCACTAAGTAAAACAATTGCAAATTTGTGTTATATGCTATGAAAAATATAAACAAGGGCCCAAGAATAACACTGGGCATTTTCTTGGGATACCCAGAGAGAAATAAATACTCTGGTCATAAAGAATCCTAGAATTTTCCCTGGTAAAGATAATGGTGAGGGCCTTCCAAGGAGAGAGAACTGTGTGTACAAAGGCTTGGAGTCAGGGGAGAGCTTGATGTGCTTGAAAAACTGAAAGGCAATGAGAGGCCAAAGGACAGAGCTAGACTAAAAGAAGCAATGACACTGGAAATACAAGTCCCATCACTCAGGGCCCTGCAGGCTGCATTCAAATGTTTGCATCTGACTGTGAGGAGAATGGCTAACAGATTTTTTTAAGGCCAGCCTTAACCTGAGCTTGTTTTCATGCTAAGGAATTTCTGGGATGAGGAGCTTTTATCTTCCCTTAAGCCTGCAGTGTCTGGTGGCCACCTATCTCTCCAATCACAGTGTGGTGACCCCTTGTTCACACCCACAGTTAGAGTGAGGCCTCCATTTGTAGACCAGTTTCTCCTCTTTACAGACCCTGCCTGGCCTATGTGCTTCCCAAAAGGACCCGTGAACTCACTAAAGTATTTCCAGTAGACAAGTATGGGAGAACGGATGCTTTCGTAGAAGAATACAAAATAATAAAACAAAGCCACTCCCTCATTTCTGATGGAAATTTCTTTTTTTTTCCTCTAGTGCTTTCCATTAGTTCACAATCTGAGTAATTATCTCTGCTGTTTATTCTGACTCCACTTATACTCCAGCACACCATGAACAAGTGTCTATGCTAATGCACAATAACAAAGAACTATAAATTCTTATCGATCCCAGAGAGTTGGGGATTCTAAACAATGAAAATATGTCTTCTGCCTTCTCCTCTCGAAAGAAAACTTTGAAGATACAAAGGAGCTTTATTAAAAGTACAAATAAACTCCTGGGATATGTTGGGCCTCATGGTGGGCTCCAGGATACTAGGTAGCAATGCAATAAGCAACACATAAAATTGAAAAGACATACCCCACCACCACCACCTTCCCTCACTTGGGCTCCTATCTTCATTTCTCAGCCCACATCTTGACTGCATCAAGCCTGGTTTACCATATAGCTTTCAGACACTATTCTTTTTAGAAGCCCGAATTCTCAGCTGAAATAGAAAGTCCTCTTGTCCTCCCTCCACGATTTGATTTACATTCTCTTGAAAACTCCATTTACACTGCTTTCAAGCTAAGAGGTTTCACAATTGTACTAGACCCTGAATTTGAATTTCCCTGTGTTTCTGCTGTTTAAGAATTTGCCTGTGTCAGCTACTGGGCAATCCCAGAATTCAGCTTTACCTTAGAGAAAATATTGTTCATGATTTCATATGATGCTTCTAAATACTACTGTATATAAAAACATAACAGGGAAAATTGTGGGAAGGTCCTCAAGTACTACTATCTTTTGTCCTTCAGAACACATATTCATGTGAACATACAGACACATAGACGCATACAGAAGACCCATTCTCTGGCAATCTGTAAGGTTTCGTACTATTGCATCTAATTTAAGTCATATTCTTCCTTTCTCTCCCAGATTTCAGAAGAGTGCTCTTAGTTGCATTTTTCTACATTTTCTCACTCAGATACACCATTCCTGCCATTCCTCTGGTTCTTGAGAAATACCATGATTCACAACATAATGTGAGCAAATGAGTCTATGCATTTGCTTCCCCATTCCCATCTATAAACTTCTCATATACATATGTAAATACATAAAGCATACTAGGATATTACCGCCAAAGCTTGACCACAAAGTAAAACAAGGACAACGAATGCCAATTCCAGATAAGGAACATATAGACAGTTGACTAGGAAGCACAGGAATGAAATGGTTCTTCCTATTTTTTGAGAAGACCTTGAGGAGAAAGCATCATTGCCAGCAACACAGCTTACCTGAATACGTTATAAGGCACCACCTTTGTGTGATTGCAGTCAGCAGCTGAAAATACCTGCTTGATCTCTCTTGATTTTGATTGTTCTTGTTTCAGCTTTTGTATGGCCAGGTCAAAGTTGCTATATGGAAACTAGAAGGTAAAAAGACAAGACATACTTAAATATGCATGAGACTTTAGGAGGCCAATATTTCTGATGGACAGCAAAGAGACTTTAACACAGTGAACCCAAAGTCAGTGGAACATGGTTTTGTATAGAAATCAACGTGAAGACATGACTAGCTTTGCTGTCTTTTGAGTGAAAGTGGTACAGAAGGAGAACATTAGCATAGGCACTAGATCTCATAGAAATGAACTTAAGAGATAGCAGGTGACAGCAAACAACCTCAGCCTTTCCTTATCACCTCAGATATTGTCCCACTGTTTTAGCAGATCCAGACAGAAGGACGGAGATTTAAAGTTGGATAAATACATCCTCATTTTCTCTCGATTTTTAGAATAGGCCCTCTTGGAATTGTAGTCCCTGGGCCATGCACTGTCAAAGTTCCACACAGGCACTGTGATCTCCATCTATCCACTGTCTGGGCAGCTCACTATTCTTGTCTCCTACTTTGTGCTTAGATTCTTGACTTAGTAAGAATACTTCTTATCCCATCCAGGAAAGCATATGGTTGTAAATAATTCCAGCCAAGAGATCAAAAGTGAAAAATGAAATTTTAGAATAAAAACCCTGATGCTAAGTTAGTGTAAAGCACCTTCTCTTCCACCACAAAATGATCCAGGTGGTTAGGCACCTAACTGAGGCCCCCACTCCTTCTCCTATTTTGCATTTCCTTTCATCTATTTCCATGATAGGATCTATTAGCTCTTTTGAAAAGACTACTCAGACTGGTATTAAAGATTGAATTAATCTGTCTCATCTGACAATGTCCTTATTAAGAGTTTTAAAATGATGCAATTTTCACTTGAGATGCTGATACCAGATAATGGCTTGTCCTACTTTTATCATTCTTAAAGAAGAAATGCCCTTTATACCCTAGAACTATTTATATCTTGGCTGGGGGTATAGTTGAATGGCAGAATGCTTTGTCTAGCATGTACAAGACCCTGGGTTCAATTCCTGGCACTGCAAACAAAACAAAAAGCACGTGTTGTTAACATACACATATAATCCTCAACTTACAGCAAGGTTATGTGCTGAGAAACCCACTGTAAGGTGAAAATACCTTAAGCTGAAAATGCACTGACTAGGACTAATGGACTACCTAAACTTAGCAATACAGTTGATTTTGACTTATGGGTCATTGCCCTTCATGATTGTGAGGCTGACTGAGAACTGTGGCTCAATGGCAATGTTCAGTATCAGGTAAGAGGATTGGATTGCACAGTGCTAGCCCAGGGGGAAATCAAAGCTCAGAATTACAAATAGTTTCTATTGAATGCATATCACCTTTATATCATGGTAATGTAAAAAATCAATCAATTCTAATTTGAGAAATGCCCATATATTTTATATTAAGGTATAGGCTTACCATCTGCTTGGAACTAGATCCTCAGTTTTTAATGGCTACCGTGACTGAGCTTGCCACGGGCCACTTAGATCTAAGAACTTCACATAGCTTATCATCACATCTAAACTTTAGAGCAACTTTATCAAACAAATACTGTTACTCTTATTTTGAAGAAAAGGAAACTGAAGCTCACAGATGATGCTCAATTAAAGTCCATTAGCTAACAAATGCAGAGTTCAGGTGCCAAGCTAGGCCTGACAGTCTCCAGAAATTGAACTACTTGATCATGGCATTTCTCACCTAAGTTCAGAGTGTATAGAATAGGCTCTAGATTTAGGGAAAGTTGAACTGCTAATACTTCAAATGGAGAGGTATCATAACACTCATGGAGGATGCTATACAGATCTCCTGTCCAAAGTCATGCTGAGAAGAGCACTGTGATACACCAGCTTCTAACTGTCATACCTCTCAGATCCACAAAAAATTCATACGCAGAGTCCCACCGAGGCCACACTCTCCTCAGGCTGTCCCACTTGATGACAGAATGTAGCAGGGCACTAGAGCTGGGCCACTCCTGCATGGCTCCCGACCTCTCTGATGAGCAGTCTGCTCTGGGATCCCCATCTACTTGGCTGAGACCCTCTGAGAACTACATTGCCTAGCTAAAGTTCTTCCTACCCACTTTTCCTTTCTTCTCCTCTCGTTTCAGTGGCCAGACTTGACCTGCACAGCACTCTGAAGGCATCAGCCATTCCCTGCCTCCAGCTCCCTCTCTGAAGGCATCAGCCATTCCCTGCCTCCAGCTCCCTCTCTTTTTAAAACCTCAGAGGCCTTTCCTCTAATATAGCTGTAGTCTGCCTAACTCTGTCATGACATCTAGCAACTTAACCCTGAACTTTTTCTATATAATTGAGACAAAGTATGTACTATATATACATAAAGGGTAGATTAAATATCATTTTAAAACATTTATTTATTTATTTATTTATTTATTTAGCTAGCTAGCTAGTTAGTTAGTTAGTTAATTTTTTCAGACAGAGTCTCCCTTCAGTCCCAGCTGGACTGGAACTCTCTATGTGGATCAGGCTGACCTCAATCTCACAGAGATTTTGGTGGCTCTGCCTCCCAAGTGCTGGGATTAAAAGTTTGTGCCATCACACCCAGCCCTAATAAACTTTTAAAATAAAATTTTCCTGACAGAATTTTTTAATATTGCAAGAAATTATTTTCCAAGTATACATAATTTATGTACTGAACAAGTCCACACTTTTTTTGAGACAGGGTCTCCGTGGCCTGGAAATTGCTATGCAGACCAGGCTGATCTTGCTTTCACAGAGATCCTCCTGCCTCTGCCTTCCAAATTCTGGGATTAAAGGTCTATACCACAATGCCCAATACAAGGCCTCATTTAAAGTCAATAATTTTATTCCTCTTTTTAACTGAACAATATTGTCATAATAGCAATTTTTGAAACAGCATCCATTTGCCATCTAATTTCAAATTAAATAAAGAAACACTTTGGCTAGGTGTGCCTAGGTGTGGTTAGGTGTGCCTGTAATCTCAGCACTCAGGAAACAGACGTAGGAGGATAGTGAGTTCAAAGTCAGCCTGGACCACATCAGTAGACCTGTCTCACCAAATCAAAAGTAAAAATTCATTAAAAGTAAAACAACAACAATAAAGACACTTCTTTGAGCTCACTGTGGCACATTTCTCCTTAGATTCTGATTTAGGCACCAGGTGGCCTAAAAGGAACTTGCAACCCCAGCAACTACTGAGTTCACTTGAGGTTTCTGTTTGTTCCAGCAATGGCTTCCTCTGCTGCTCTGTGCCAATGAACTGCGATGGCACAGTGTGTGGCACCAGATTTTCCTCCTTGCCTATAGTTGCTGCATTTCTGTCTGAAAACAATGTTTGCATCAGCAGAAAACCCAGGAAACTTGATTCAACCCCGGGCCTGCCTCCTGCCTGTGGCTGGAATCTGTGATGCTGGGCAGTGGAGAGCCAAGCGTGTAAACAGAGGAGACAAGGACCTGGCCTCTGCAATGGGACCTGCGGCCAAGTCACTGGATCCATTATTCATGCCCACATGTGTGAATGCGCAATGTAAACCAGTGGCAAGATGCAGAAGAAAAGGCCTCAGAGAAAGAAAAACACACTACTGAGGATAGAGAGGCAAGTTAGGAATTCTACAAAGTAAATTCACCTTATCTGTATTATTCTCCATGTAGTTTAAGGTATACTCATCAGCATTAAGTAGAAGAAATAGGTAGCCATTCACATTCACTGTGGTTCCAATATAGAGCTCCTCAGCCTTGATGTATTCTGATAGTTCACTTTTAAAGACTTCTTGTCCAGGCTTCTTAACACGACTTCTTTTCAAGAACATCCCACCAGCATTCCCTATTGAAATATTGAAAAGTTCATGGGCAGGCTTTATGCTTAAAAGAATTATGACTTGCCTTCAGTTATTTTTTCTTCCAACACAGACTGTACAAATTATCTGTAAACCTATGTTATGCAGATGGACGGGAAGAATGAGGCAACGGGCAAGAAATAACTTTTCTTGGGTAGCTCTTAAACACTGTTGGAAAGAATTTATATTAGTGCAATTACTGTGGAAATCAGTATGGAGGCGCCTCAAGAAATTAAAAATAGAACTTGCACATGATTCATACTTCAAAGTCAGCTTACTATAAAGATACCTGCATACCCATGTTTATCATAATGGCCAAGTTATGGAATCAGCTTAAGGTGTCCATCAGTGGATGTATGTGGTAAAGACACACACTGGAGTTTGATTCGGCCATAGAGAATGAAATTAAGCCATTTGCAGGAAGTGGAGATCATCATATGAAATCAAATAAACCACACTCAGAAAGAAAAATACTATATGCTTTTTTTCCCATATGTGGAATTTAGGAGGAGAAGACATGAAATTAAAAGGGGACTTTTCAAGATGTGGAACAGCATGGGGGATGGTTATAAGAGAGGCTAACAGGGGAAATGAATATTATTTTCAAAATATATGCATGTATAGAAATGAAACCCATCTCTTTACATACCGTTAAAAGAGAAAGATTTGCTGGGTGGATGTTTTAAAGAAGAAATTAATGTTGTATTCTAGCCGTTTCTTTCCTCTCTTTCTCCTTTCCTAATCCAAAGAACACTTAGCAGGACCTTCTGTATATGCCCTGCAGCAAACTGAGGATGTGGGCCATCAGCAGGCTCCCATCTTCAGGGTTTGCTTGAACAGCACCGGTAAGAAATTCCTCACTTATTCCTACCAACGTGTCTCATACTTAACCTGGCAATCAAAACTAAGGGCAAGATGCCCCACTTCTTACAAAAAGGATTACTTAGATTATGTAAGTGTTACAAGATAGCTATGGAAGTCCCTTTAACGTTTTCCCCCTACAGAGTATTAAAATCTGTTTGCTTCTTTTAGTAATGCTTCAGTCTGCCTACTTTCCAGAGTTCTCACTTTGTCCTCTTCTGGGCATTTTTGCTTTTCTTTATTTGACCTCTTGGCAAACAGGAAGCAGAGCTGAACAGGAGAGTGCAGTGCCTTCTGATACAGAACTGAAATCTACAGACCTATGAATACAACTGAGACCAGACATGAGAAGTGGTGGAAAGACACACGCAGGCTTTGGAGCCAAATCGAGCTGCATTCCATCCTGGTTGTGTCACTTGCTTGCTGAATTCTCTTAAAGAGTGCTTTAACCTCTCAGAACCTCTGAGTTTGCACTGGCAAAACTGGAATTGCAAGGGAGAGTGGGGGGAGTCATGAAAATGGACTTCTTAGACTGTAAACTGTGAGTAACATAACTACAGGAGGGCCTCAGCGGCTATGTTCTGAAATCCATCAAATGTGTGTCAAGATGATGTTTGCTACCAACAAACGAATGTTCAAGGCAGGGACATTGAGACTGACCTATTCCTGTATAGACAAGGGCTCTTCCAATGAGCAACTTTGGCCCTGTCTTGTAGAAATTCCTTAAAATTCCACTACAGTCTAAGACTTCCCCCTTTCTTTCTTCTCTGTGTCCTTCATGGAAATTAGAACACACTGAAGCCAGGCATGGTGGTGCACATCTATAATTCTAATGCTCAGGAGGCTGAAGCAGGAGGATCAAGAGTTTTAGGCTAGCCTGAGCTATACAGTGAGGCTCTAGAGGGAGGGAGAAAAGGAGATATATGCGAATGTGTGTGTGTGTGTGTGTATGTACATACAGACACAGATACACACAGAGAGAGAGAGAGAGAGAGAGAGAGAGAGAGAGAGAGAGAAGGAGAGAGAGAGAGAGAAATGTGGCTCCTTCCACATTTTTTCTAAGAACTCTCTTGCACACTTAATCCTTTCTCAGCATTTGATACTTTACCTTCTTGCAATGATGCCAGCAGTCAGTAATGGCTACTACTTTATAAACCAGCAATGGCCTACTACTGTCCTTCTTTTTTACAAATGTTGCCATTTGCCTGGCCACATCTTCCCCCTTTCAGTTGCACAGTTGATATCTTTAACCATTGAGTGCATGACCTATGGTCATTCTTATTCAGTTTCATATTTTAAGGCTTTTCTACTATTCAAATCACATTGGGGTTTGATTTAGTTATGCCAATTATTCATTAATCATTGGTGTGCTAAGTGGCTGATACCAACTCCAGTAGATGAGCTAACTGCTAAATTTTCAGAGATTTTGTATGCCAGCTTTTAGACTTGTTGGTTTCTTAAAACCAACCATGATTGGGATATTAATAACGTGTAAAACCAAGGTTTTTATTTTTATTTTTAAAAGAAGCAGTTAAACAACACATGACTGGTTATTCTTCTCAAGCATATGTCTTCAGCACAGATAAAAGTTGTAAACATGTTGAAACAAAGAACAGAGCCATGCATTTCCATAATTTGTAAGTCAATGACTGTCCTCAGCAATAGCCATGGGATCAACACACTGTGGAGAACATTCCAGAGGCCTGGGGGCAGGACCCTTGGCAATAGCCTGAACATACAGAAGTATCGGAGAAAGATAGATCCTGAGGATGAAATGTGTCTATCTCATACTCTTTTCTTAGGCAAAACTTCTGTAAGCTGCACTTCTCAGCAATCTCTTCGCTTATAGGCTGGGAATGGGACCAGTGGCTGCCAAACCATGGCTGATGGCCCCGAGTTCCATAGGAGTGCCTCAGAAAAATAAAGGACAGTGGCAAAAGAGATTTGCCCTGGGTTCCCTGGGCCTGGAACAACCACAGCTGTTCCTTGTTTATCATTTTATATGTTTGGGTTCACATTTAAGACATTTTTGTAAGAAGAAATGTATTGGTTAAAAAAATAATACCATAAATCATCTAGGCTATAAAATCAGACCATATTCTCTAATTTTCAAAATGGAAAGGCAGTTAAGTGTTCCAAGGAAAAGTCTGTGAATGTTATGTCTCTTACCTGAATTCCTCTCTACAGGTTCAAACACTGAAAGTGTGTCATCACTGAGATAAAATGCAATAACAAACAACCTGTCCACATCGGCACATTTATCTGTGATTAGTTTTGCAAAATACCGGAGTATATTGCTTATGTTGCCATAGCTAAATAGAAGAGAAACAAGAGTTAGCAGGTTATACAAGTAATCTTCTATACATGTACCTAAAGAAAAGCCCTGCAAAAGGTATGTCATGGCTTCACTACAGGAATTTATATTTATCTAAATTGTCGAAACATCTTACTAAGGTTCTAAATCTAAATACTGAAGAATTTTCTCAGTATATTAAAATGTCTCCTGCTCTTTCTATGTCCTGGGAAGTACACTGAAAAAAATGAACCAAACAGAAATGTTATAAACAGCTGGGGTGATAGCTCACTTGGGAAAGTGTTTTCTGAGAAAGCATAAGGACCTGAGTTCAATTCCCAGAACCCATGTAAAAAAAAGCCAGGCCTGGTGGCACATGCTAGTAATTCCAGAACTGGGGAGGAAGAGATAGGCAGATCCCTGGGGCTCAGTGACCAGCCAGCCTAGCCTAATTAGTGAACCATGGGCTAGACAGTTCCTGAGGAACTCTCAAGGTTAACCTCTCATGTTTATCTGAACCTACAAGCACATGCACCTACATGAACATGCATAAATACACACACACACACATACACACAAAATGCTTTATAAACATAATGCTCAAAGCAGATGAATTAATCAACTGTTCTCTAATCAAGAGGCTTGTCTACAGTTGCAGTAATCATGTCACATTGAAGCACAAGCATAGTCCTATGGCCTGAGCCAGTCCAGAAGGCATGCTCTACCCAGCGCCTGGACACCTGTCTCAAGCCTAGAGCTTTCCTGCCATGCAGCTCACATCCTCCTCTCCTTGTCACTCCATCTCTCTCGTACCATTTTCAATTCCTTTCAAGGGAAATGTTAATTATTCCCTGTCAAATGTTGACACAAATATTATAAACATGCCTTTACTGTACTAATTATGTGAACTGTTTGTAAGTAGCCATTACAAGTCTATTTTCCAAGGGGGAAATACTGTCTTATTAATGATTATCTAATATAACACTTTTTATGTTATAAAGTATTGTATTAATGTTATACCCATAAAGATCAGAAGTTGTACTTAGAACTTTATGTGTGAATAGTAGGTTGAAAATGGAATCAAATAGAATTTAAAATTTCCAAGTTATGCATGAACATACACCTGTAGTCCCAGCACTTAGGAAGCTTAGTGCATGAGATTGAAGGCAGCCTGGCCTACACAGTGAAACCTTATCTTAAAAATAAATAACTTGTTTCCAGAGTTGATTGCATGGGCACTGAAGAAAGGAACTTTTATGGTCTCTCAGTAGAAGCACAGCTGCAGGTATCACCCAGTGAAATCCAGTCCTTCAACCAAATGGCAAGCTCTTGAGGAGGCCTTTGATAATACAAAGTGACCACTAAAATCTGCATGTCCTTCATCATTTCTTTGTCACAACTGTAAGCACAGTGGGTCACCACTTGCAGATTCTCCTATTCTGAAATCCATTCATATTGACAAAACCCACGAAGTACTACTGATTTTCAGAGACAGAAAGTGCTTTTCTCTATCACATTTTTGGACTGTTCAGAAAGCTGGACTGAGAAGGCAAAGGGACAAGATTCCCAGCTTGAGGTCTCATTTGAGACAAAGCACAGCAGTCTGGAGCATCCTGAAGTAGCCTGGGCAAGCACGCCCTCAGTTCAGCTTTTTCCTAAGTGCTTAGTTTCCAGACTTCAGATGGACCTCATATAGTGCTAGGACCAGCTATATTTGGTCAACCCTCTTCTCTGTTGTAAAACTGAACTTTGAAAGACATTATTTATTTTTAGGTATATGAGTATTTTGCCTGCATGTAGGCATGTGTGCCATGTGCATTCCTGGTGCCAAGGAGGCCAGAAGAGGGTATCAAATCCCCTGGAACTGGAACAGATAGTTATGAGCCACTATGTGAGTGATGGGAATCAAGCCCAGGTGTTCTGCAAGAAGAGCAAGTCCTCTTAACCACTGAGCCATCTCTCAAGCCCTTAAAATAATTGAAGTTTTAAGTAATAAATATTCAACAGCCTCCTTTTATGAAAGAGCCATAACTTTACAGGTGTCTAAAATATCAACAAACAACTGAATGATGTCTAATCTAAGACCAAATGGATACTATTACAAAGTTAGCTTTTTAGAACTTACATATCTTTATAAGTACATATGTTTACTGTTGATTGTTCAACATGTCATTTTTCCCTCTTAATTCTAGTATTCTAGGGATCTCATCAATTGAAAATAAAATCTACTTAATAAAATCTAGCAGTTCACAAAGTTTAGTGTATATAAAAGTCACTTAAGAAACTTGTTACATATGCAGAACCCATAATTCTATTGCCAGATATATGGACTCAGGAGTGAGCTTGTATCTGCAGAAACCTGCATTATTAATAAACTGCCAGGGAAGTCTAAAGAGATAGTCCCTAGAGCACACTGTAAGAAATACTCCAAGTGTCTTCAGATATTTCTTTCATATAAGCTAATTATTGAATATCTTTGAAGACTCTTTTTATTACAGTCTCCACCCTCCCAGGTTATCAATTCCTCATATCTCCTGCACCAAGCATAATGTCACATCCAATTAGCATTATACAGACTTGTACTCTTGGCTGGTTGTCTTAAAAGATGTTTATTCCCACTGTGCCAATATATATATATAAATTCTTAGCTCTAGGAACCATGTCTTAACTTTTACTACATATAGCCCAGTGTTAGCTATAATCATGGCCTTGAATTCTTCCCACACTGTCCCTCTCCCTCGCTCTCCTTCATACTAGAGATGACACCCATGGTCTCAAGTATGCCAGTGAGTCATGTCTCTAGACCCCCACCCCCACTTCTCTAAAATCCATTTCTATTAGAATTGCTTTACCTAAACTGCTCTTACGGAGGCTAACAATGATTTCCATGATGTTAAATCCAATCCTTAACTTTTTGTTTATATTTAATTAACTAATCAGCAACTAGTACAATTGACCAAGCCCTCTTCCATGACACTTGGCTTGCAGCAACATACATTCTCTTAGGTTTCTTTTCTTCCTATCTCCTTGTCTGTCCCATTTTAGCCTCCTTTGGTAGTTTCTTCTCTTTTCTCCAGCCTCTTAATTTGGGGTGACTCAGATTTATTCATACACTTATATTCAACCTTGGTGATCTCACACAGTCTCAAAGTTTTAGTGCACTTTGACATCATGAATTAAAATACTGCCTACATACTGGTAACTACCAAATTTGTACCTCTAGCTCCAACTTGCCTCCTGAACTTCTCCCTCCCTTTTTTTTCTCCCTCCCTCTCTGTCTGATACCCCCCCCCATATATATACATACACATCCCTATTTGATATCTAATAGACATCTCAACTTGTTCTAAAACTGAACTTGTGCTCTTGCCTCCAAGTCTACTCTTTCCATAGTTCTTCCTGTCTCAATGGCTTCCACCTCCACCCTTCCAACTGCTCAGACCCAAACTTTGAGACATTCTAACTCTTCAGTTCTTTCATACCTCGTATCTCATGTGCCAGGAAATCCTATTGTCTCTACTTTCAACATATTTTTAGAATCTGCTATTTAATTTCATTCCTTCTACTCATGCAGTTATTAGCCAGCATAACTTTTTCTTGGATTACTAAAGCAGTCTCGGCTTGCCTTAATTCCATTGTCTTTCTAACAGTCTACTCAACACTACATTGGAAAGATTCTTCCAATGTACCAGCCAGATCAAGTTACTCACTCATCTGCTCAAATCTTATCTTTCTAAGAGTCAAGGGTCCTTATGCTAGCCTATAAGCATTATATGACACCATCTTGTATTTCTTTCATCTCATCTCTTTGAGGTATACTTTACCTTCCTTGTCCTCATCTTTTCTATCCATGTATGACAGCCTCCTAAATGGTTTCTATATACCCTGTGCATGCACGTTGCTCAGTCTTTACACTCCCTGTCTCTTCTATATGGAACATGTCTCCTCTCCTCAACAAGGTCTATCATAGCACAACTGAAAACCACAACTGAGGATATTCATCGACTCTACACTTCCAGTTCCCTTATCCGTTTCATAGCAACTTTAAGATTTCTTTTTTTCATGGTACTTAACTTATTTTATATATTGTGTGATGTACTTACGTATCTTTCCCATACTGCATGTCACTGTCAACTAGAATGAAGTTATTGAAGGCAAGTATGTTTTTATAGTTGCTTTGTTCACAAGCCCCTAAATAAGTACTTGGCACACAGCAGATCTTTGGGAAATAGTTGTTAATCAAGCAAAACAATTGCTCACAAACAAAATCTCTAGAACTATATAGTCTTCAGATTGGAAAATATATAAAGGCTATTTTTCAGTAATAGTGGGAAAAATTCTAAGGGGGATGACATGGTTGATGGATAGAGCAGATAGACAATATCTGAAACAAGTAAAAAATTAGTATTAAACCATAACATTTTAGGTGTTATATGGTGATGAATATAGAAATGTGGGATAATAAATTTCCTATTAGGACACCGTCTGCTCCTTCTACTTCTATCCATCATTAAGAACTGGGTTAGTGAACATTTATTTTACTACCATACTCAGTCATCCACACCTTTTCTTATTGGAAAAAACAGCTGCCAATCCTCAAGTATACAGCCAGAATTGTTCTAACTCTTAGGGAAACAATAAAGGCAAGTCTCTGGCTTCAAGAACCCTTAGTCTGAGGGAGCCCAGAAATTATATAGACGAGTAATCCCCAAGTTGTGTGATAAGTATAGATGCTATGGCAAGAAAGGTGGACTCCAGAAGTCAAATTTCCCTGGTTTTGATTCCTTATTCAATTAAACATGAGCTGAGTTCGAACAATCTGCAGAGCTTCTCTGAGCCTCATTTTCCTCATTGAGGAATGAGTGCAAGAATATGATCTACTTTCTTCCAAGGTTGTTTTGAGGGTTAAACAAAATCAAATATTATAAAGTGGTCAATGCACAGGAAACTACTAACTGCCTATTATCACCAGTACTACTACTACTATAGGTGCACTCAGCAGAGTATTGGGGACACACAGAGAGCAAAGTCATTATACTTCAGCCCCATGCAGGCAAGAAAGATATTCTGGTTCTCCCAAATCAGACAAGACAATCTGCTCAGCAGGCCACTATAGTGATGCTTACCTGGATGATAAAGGAGATCTTCATGCCCATTAAAACCTTATATGCTTTAAATTTTGAAATAATTTACTTCAATTACTCACAGTAGACTGATAACATTAACCTCCTAATAATAGTACCTAGTAAATTTGTTTTAGTAGTAATCTACAAAAATCAATATGCCCTGTATAATTTCATGTCCCAATTCAGTTTCTTTATGTGTATTAATGAAACTATCTTTTGACTGCTCTGTGAGATAATTTTCCTTAGGTTCTCTGAGTTTTGAAAGCTAGACTCATTCAAACTCATACATGAATCTCCAGCCATGTTAGGGTCTGTGGTCAGTTACTATGGAAACAAGGTCAATATTAGGAGGAGCTTGGTGGAAGTATAGTCCTGGCACAAAATGAGCAGTAGACAAAAACAAATAAGATCAGAGACATTTGTGCCTATATCCCCATCTTTCAACCACAATAGCATGATACACAAGAACAATACTATCTGTAGTCAGGGTTTGAAGGGCAAGTTTACACAGTGCAGACAGAAAGAGAGACTAAGTCAACTACTCACAAAGAACTGTTTTCCCCCGGGTTCCAGAAGCAACACCCCGGATAATATTTCACCTTGTTTACTTATAAGAAAATTTCCCTTCCCTTTTACAATAGAGACATTCTTCTTGCCCACCTCCTCTAGGTGGCTGCCCTTAAAAACATTATTTAGTGAAAAAGGGTCCACTGAACCTCCTACGCTTGAACCTAACTGTGATACTGCTATCAATAAGGGAGCATGGTGGATGACACTTTGAGAAGTACTACATTTAAAATTTAAATAAAACTCCAAAGTTGTTAAACATAAAAGATTATTTCTTGGAAGACAGTGGACATGATGTCATGGCAAATATAAACTTTCTGACATTCTGTAGAATCCTCAACAAGACAGCTCAATCACTTTTATAGACACAGGACAACTGTTGCTCTCCATCCTTCAAAATTTTGACAATATCCTGTGACCCCCATACAATTTGACTAAATTCTGGGTGCTTTTTCTTCTTCGCTTCCGAGTCTTACTGCAGATTCACTTTATCATGTTTCTCCTGGTTCTCCCAACCCGTTATCTCCCTCACACGGGGCTGCAGTTTTTAGTTTTACATCCTATTCAAGCACCTGCAGCATTTCCCCATTATTTTTCCCTGACTTCTTTCTCCAAGAAGTAGGAAACACTTCCTGTAGAAACACAATGTAGCCATAGCCAGTGCTCACATTCTACATGCATGATTCAGGAGCAGATTTTGCCTTGTGTATTTTAGGGATACTTTTTGAAAACCTATCTTTGGAAATTACATTCATCCATATGAACAATCTATTTGCTACTGAACTCAACCAAACCTCTCAAATCAAAACAATATTACTTTCCAAAATAACATTTTTGAAAAACACCTATAAATCATTGAAATCTCCACAGCAGGTGTTGGCAAACCAGTCTCAGCCAGATCCAGCTGGCTACCTATGTTCATAGGCCTTTGAGTTAACAGTGGTTTGCACATTTTTAAATGGTTGAAAAAATATCAGAAGAATTATATTTTTGATATGTAAAAACTACATGAAATTCAAATGTCGATGTCCATAAAAAGTTTCATTGGAACACAGTCACACATGTGTTTACATTCTGTCCATGCAGCTTTCATGCTACAATGGCATATCTGAATGGTTGTGACAGAGACCATACAGCCCACAAAGCCAAAAGTATGTACTCTCTGACCCTTGAAATCTGATGATTCTGCCTCTGAATCATTTCCTAGGGACAGTCTTCAAAGAGAGAGGAGGCCAGAAAGAGAGAGAGACAAACAGAGAAGGAAAGACGACAGACCAGGGACCACTATGACTTAAGGGTCCTTCAAATAACACATTAAAATGAGCACTCAAGCAAGAAGTTGGAAATATCTTGTGTGTTAATCAACTTCATTGAAAAGCTGCAACTTGTCTCTGGGCTCAAAATCAGAAGAGCTGTGTGACAGCTCTGGAATCAACAAGGACATGTCATAAACTCCAAATATGTCTGGGAAAGATAGGAATATAATCATGGTCCCCTCAAGCACCTGTCTTTTTCCATGAATTTCTTGAAGTTCTTCCGATGAGGTGTGGGCTTGAGGCCTATGCAGGAACGGAGAGAATCCTCTTCAGACCCAAAGCCAGTGTAAGGTGGAAATTTCCTTTCTATTTTCGGAAGAGGAGGAGGCTTGCATGAGATGGCAGGAAAGTTATCTATAACAAAACACAGGCAAACAAAACATCAATATTTTTTTTGCCCTGATTATGGCTGCTTTGAAAGGTTTGTTATGATTTCAAGATGAACATGGAGATCATTGCAGACTATTTTAAACTCTTTCAAACAAAACACGGTAAAATCCTGTGAGACAATCATGTTTACAAAAACCACAGAACTCACTTAATAGTCATTGGATCAAAAGGAAAAAAAAAAGAAGGAATCTGTGTCAAATAAGTAAACATTTATCTTTTGTCATCACATCCCTATTTCTGAATATTTTTTTGCTTTTCCCCTGATTTTTCTAGTGATATGAAAATTCAAACTTGAAACTTTATGCCATCAATCCCATATTTCGACCTGTAATTTAGCCCTCTCCTATCTTCAGTCAACACTCACTAATAAAATTTTTGTCCAAATAAGACTGACTCCTGACTATTTCCTTTCTAACTTTACCCATCAGCCAGCTCCTCCTACTGGAACCAACTTTTAGCTCCTTTCCTTGCCTCCCAATTCAAGATACTGTCCTTTACTCTCTAGTTAAAAAACAGAAAAAAATAATCTTTTCTCTAACAATTCATTACAACTGTTCTTGTAATGAAGCAAAAACCAAAACAACAAAAATTCAAACAAGGGACATCTGGGGGCATAAACTTGTCTTGATAGGTCTAAACATATATAACAGAATTCATGAAATTTGTTGGGGGTTAGGAGGTACAGACCAGGGAGGGGGTCTAAATATGATTAAGATATATTGTATGGATTACACAAAAATTCAATAAAAATAGTAAAAATTCAAGCAATTAAAGATACCAAGAATGCCTACTCTCTCAAAGGGAGTATGATATAGTAAACACTGCTGACTATTTTTTACTTTTCATCTCTCCAGAAAGAGAGGTTGGGTGGGACATATTTATAAAATCTCCACAAGTTCTTAGGTAATCATTCATAGGTTGTGCCATCTCTGAGAAGCAACTATGTTTTCTAGAACAAATAACATATTGACCCAATCTATGTAAGTCACTCTGTCTGGCCAAACACAAATGGCAAAGAAAATTCTAGAATTTTTCCTAATAAAAAATTAATTAAACTGCATAATCCACTCTCCATGCCTTCCCTATGTTTGATAGGTATTTCAGTTACAAAAAGAAGTTCTACACAAACAAAGGTTTGGTTTTCCATTGTCAAACTTCTAATAGAAAAAAGAATATAGATTTTAGAATACATTGCCATTAGAGAAAGTCTGCATCAATTTGTCATCTAAGACAACCTAACTCTAAAAACTGAGATGAATTCTTCAAGTGATCAAGAAGCTAAGGGTTTAAAAGCCATTTTTAATTCTGATTTGAAAATACTTTCAGCTTTCACCTTTCCTTATATACTTTAGCTGCTTCTACGTTAGATTTCCTAAGGCACAATCCCAAAAGAGTATTGTTCCATCCTAACAGAAACTGCTCAGAGCAGACATGTTGACAAAGGAACTGCCATGCAATATTTTGCACCGGCTCAGTGAAAGGGAACAGCACAGCCACTGTGTCCTTACAGAGAGTTTTGTGAGCCTCTCCTAAAGCTCATTTTGTGATTAAAGAGATTTCTTGGTAGTAAGAAAAAAAGCTCGAATCTTGGAATCAGAATTACAGTAGAATCTACCCTTGCTCGCGGGTACATCAAACACACTTCAGTCTGGTATCTTTGTTTCAGGGCATATATCTAGATGGCAGGAGAGTGCTATGTAATTAGTGGTGAGTGAGCAGTTTCCTCCAACAGGGAATATATACATGCAACTCTATGAACTAATTCAAGAATTTTAACCTAAAGAGGAGACATACTGAATCACAAAGTGATTAAGAATATATTCTACAGCCATCATTACAAGTCTTATAACACAGGGTTGTTTTCTCAACAATCTAATTTTTGCAACAAATTAAGTAACAAAAGGCCAATTTAGAGCTTTCCTCTGCACCCACAGTGCCATCTAGTGTATAAAAGCTGAGAATTGTTCCACTGAATCACCTCTGACTTTTGTAACACCACAAAGACCTTTTTGCAAATTCTAGCTCAAGATCCATCTTCAAATTTAAATAGCATATCTCTGGGGTGCTCACATATGTTCACAAGGCTATGGACTCATACATGGAAGACAAGTTGACTGAGATTGGGTATTCATCATCCCAGCATCCTACATGTTTCATGTGTTCAAAAATATTGGTTCAGTAAAGGCAAAGATATATGAAAAGCATCTTCCCAAATGTTTTCTCTAACTAGCATTTTTCTAGACACTGAAACATACTTGTCTTCCAAATACTTTGATTCCTCTAATTCCAAATGACTTCTACACATATATGAATTGAATACTTATCCATAACTGACTGGATTCCAACAAACTGCAGGGAGATTGTGTATAAAAGTTGTCTGATGGTCCTTCACAATGATTTTCTATTCATCATCTCAGGTGTATTGTTTTACTGGAAAAAGTCACCAATTAGTAATTAAAGTTCATCTTCTATGATCTAATAGCCCAGAGACAGATCCAGACTTTAGGAAACTTGAAGCTTGTACAATTTGGATGAAACTCTTCAAGACAAAGAATGCCAGATTACTAAAACAAAATTAGTCCAGGACTTTGTTAGGTGTTTCCTCTAAGGGAAAATCCTTGAAGACTAAGAAAGCTTCATTAGCCTCTAGCCTCAAAGTAAATCTACCTGTTTGTACCCAATACCTAGGTCAAATCATTTGTGAGTCACACAAAGTGAGAACTCTACGTTTTTGGATGGATCCCTCTACTCCTCAACCACCTTCACTTTATACGGAAAGTAAAAGAAGCGAAATTATTAGGTTCATCCAGGTCATGTGGTGAAGGCCATAAACTAATGCTATCCCCGTTGCTACAATTTGGGGTGGCCAATTTCCTCAAATGATCATTGAATTTTTTTCTGGGATATTCTCCTCCTAGTCCTGAGAGTTCAGAGAAGGCCAGAAATGACTGTAGATGAAAGATGAAAGATGCTTTTAAGATTTTTGTTCAACCTTAGACTAATAAGTATTCAAGCCCAATGGGAATGTATGATCATGTTACTGTTTTATTTTGTTTTTGAGACAGGCTCTCACTATGTAGCTCTGGCAGGCTTGGAACTCACTATGTAGACCAGGATGGTCCCAACCTCACAGAGATCCACCTGCCTCTGCTTCCTGAGTGCTTAGATTAAAGGTATGTGCCACCATAACTGGCCAGGTTTGGTTTTGCCTATCACTAAGAATCAATGATCAGAAATTCCTCTTATAATCTGGATCTGTTGTTATATGCCTATGTATCCCAGCACTTGAGAAGCTGAGACAGGAGAATTGCCATGAGTTTAAGACCAAGTTGTGCTACATACTGAGTACTGGGCCAGCAAAGAGAGAAAGAGAGTGACAAGGCAAGAGAAGTATGTGGAGAAGGGAGGAAGGGGGGATGAAAAGAAACACATCAATAATGATGGAGTGATCTACTTCAGTCTGCCAAGTAAGCCACCTTCAGCAGGGTGGCCACACTGCTTAACTTCAGGGTCCCACTGGATAAGACACATCTATGGAACTGCCTTTTCCTGGAAATCCTAAAACACATGCAAGAATCTCATCTTTGCACAAGACTTAATCTCATACTGGGGCTCACATGTCTCTCAGAATTTTTATCAAGCCCTGTGCTTCTGCAGAAGAAGAAAAGTTTCCCATGCACCTTTTGGGGGACTGTGGCCTGTTGGGGGTCCCTTTGCTCGGGGTCAGCCTGAGGGGATGAAGGGTCTCCACAAAAAGGGGGTGAGTAGGTGCAGAATCAAAACACACAGACTCTGGGGGCTGAGTGAGAAGCAGGTGGTGGCAATCTGCTGCAAGCCCGTTCATTCAAGGAAGTGCAAGGGGTCTTATACGTCTCATAAGTCAATCACCTTATGGGGTGGGGTCCTGACTGCAGCCAATAGTAGTCTGTCCCCAGGTAGATCATCTCGGTGCAGGTTCTTTCCAGATGCTGAGCAGAAGCTGGTCTCACGACTAGCCAGAGCGGAGCGCCACACCCACAGGAGCCATTCCTCTATTCCTCATAGCAGGTGACCTGGCTAAGGCCCATCCTGCATTGTGCCCTATAGTGGCCAATTCCTTATCTTTGTCTGCCATTTCTTTCTCCTCTAAAATAAATTGTTATGCCACTAGACAAGAGAACGTTCTAAAGTACTAAGGCTAAAGAATGCATTCTAAATCTTCCCCCTGGGAACTAAGAAGACAACTCAATTGAGATAATGTTTGCTACACAAATGTGAAGATCTGAGTTCAATCCCCAATACCCACCTAAACTCTGGGTATGACTGACCAGTCAGTCTAGCAGAATTGATGAGTTCCAGGTTCAGTGAGAGTCTGTCTCCAAAAATAAAGTGAAAAGCCATTGAGGAAAACACCTGACATTGACCTCTTACCTCCACATACACATGCATCTACCTGCCTGAAAACACACACACAAACATACACATACACACATATACACACACACACAAAGAGAGAGACAGAGATGCCCCTAGTTTCCTGACGTGCTGTTGGCACTTGCCACCCCCTTCCTGTGTGCTAGCTACATAGTAGAGATGCTCAGGTATTCTACTAACCACAATAACTGACAAAGGAGTCAGTGTGACCACAATTACTAACATGACCATAATTACTGACTGACAGCACTTTATTCTGGTTTGGGCTTTAAGGATATCAAAATACAATGTATAAAATTCTGTCATACATTTTTTAAAAGATTTAGAAATAAAGGAGGTTAGGATAGGAGAGGGGTCTAAATACCATCAAATTAACCATATGCAAATCACCAAAATTCAATTAAAAAAAGAAAAATTATTTAAAAATAATTACATGTATGTGTGTATATGTCTGTGTATGGGTATGTGCATGTGAGTGTAGTTCCCCCAGAAGCTAAAGGATCTCCTGAGGCTGGAATTACAGGCAGTTGTGGGCCACCAGACATGGATTCTGTGAATCAAACTCTGGTCCTCTGCAAGAGCAGGAAGTGCTCTTAGCCACTGAGCTATCTCTCCAGCCTCCCGTCTTAAATAAATGTTTAAGACCACACCATGTGAATTATGTACAAAATCATCCCCCCCCACCATCACATTAATAGTGAACAGAGTCTTCATTAAAATTGCTATTTAATATTTATGCCAAATATTACAGTATATGGCTAACTTTTTCATCCTTATAAATATTTTTACGAACATGTCATAGCCACTAAAGAAGAAAAATAAAGATCACTGATTCAAATTTTTAATGTCAGAAATAAGTACATTTAAGTAACATGAAGTATACTGAACTTTACAAAAATATTGAAAAAGCAAATGCAAAGATTATTAGAGAATATCAATCCACTGCCCCCTTTCCACCACAGATAAAATCTATAGTCATTTGTAACATTAAATATGCTATTAAAACTCAAAAACTGTGGTGTGATAGTGTTTGTTAAATAGGACATTTTAACATGTTGTGAGAAATATTAGAAAGTCAGTGTGACTATAAAATGCATCATAATTTCATATTTGCATATATTTTCTGTTAAATGCATATGCTCATGTTAACTTTAAAGACACAAAGTATGTTTTATGTGTAATATAGTAAAGTCTATAAAGGGAACAAAAGATGTGAACAGAAAGAAATTAAGCACTAGGACAGACTCAACTGGAATGGACTACAGGGTGTTTAAAGTATGTTTACCCAGGACAGCTAGATTCGGAGTATGTCAGGGAATTCATGTTGCCTCAGAAAAGTTCCTGTAGAAACTGCTAAGATATGGATGATGGTCCAAGTCTCTTTTGTATGCATTTGTTTTCCCTAAAGCAAATATTATATTCTCAAAATTGAGCTCACAAACAGCCAAATATTGGACTCTCTGTTTAAGGAATCATTCCATGTTTTGGAATCATTAAGTTCATCTGTTAATCTTTCATAATATCCTTTAGATGAAAATAATCTTCAGGTATAAGTTACGGATTTTAGTTAGCCATTGATAAATTTTCAATCTTCACTGAAGACTTACTGATTCTGAACAGACATCTATGTTTATTAAAGAGGAAATTCTTCTCACCAATGATATACGGGGACACTAGAAGGTTCTCTAGAGTAGTTGCCACCAGCACACTCCTGGATGACTCTTGTCTATAGTCACCAAAGTAAATATGCTCAATTGAGTCCACTAGAGAAGAACCAGGTTTAGAAATTCAAATAAGAAGAGACAACCAAGTCAGCCTTGTGAGACCCAGACATTTTCATTAATCTGGCATGCAGATATGGTGGGACACATTTCTTAATAAGGCTGGAAGTGAAGCTGAAAGTGCTTTTCATTCAAATGCCTTTGGGTGCTTTATGCACCTTCTCTCAGAATAGTTTCCCAGGAAGGTTGGCCACTAGCATGGGAGGAAAAGTCAGGTGAATCTCTGTTTGAGGTCGCCCTGATGTTCATAGAGAGCTCTAGGCCAGCCAGGGCTACATAGTGAGATCCTGTCTCAAAACAAAGATTCCTAGGAAATACAGAATGCTACATAATGCAGACCCTAAGACACACAAGTAGGTGGGTCTCAACTCATCCCAGAGACAAGGCACCTTATTTTTAAAGAAGTTATGATTCTTCTGGCTTCTATCTTAACCCCCAGATAGTGAGTTCAAATGAATATTCTACAGTTCAAAGAAGTACAAGTCACCCCCTTCAGATCAGTGTGTTGTGCATGTTTGAATTCAAGTCACCCTGGATTTGCAAAATAAAGAAAAGAAATCATTATATCTATAAAGAACATGTATATACTTATTTCCTGTCATTGTTCCCTAAACAATTACAGCTATTTACATAGCATTTACGTTACATTAGGTATCAAAAGTAATATAAATTTGATTTAAAGTAGTGACACACAATGGTGCCTACTTGTTATCCCAGTTTACATGGGAAGCTGATGTGGAAGGACTGTTAAGTTCAAGACCAGTCTGAGCTATTTGGTGAGACCCTGTCTCAAATTAAATGAATAAATAAATAAAAGAGTATACAAGAGGATGTGCAAATACTACACCATTTCATTTAAGATTCTTGGGCAGTCCTCAGATTTAAGTATGGAACCAATCATCCACAGAGATTGAAGGATGATTACATAGCACTAGGCACACTCACCCCAATCCCAAACCTTACCCTGGTAGGTCAGCAGATCCTATCAATTCCAGCAGTGGCAGATAGGAGGACCCTGGGTAGAGGGCTTAGGAAGTAGGTAGAGCTGGCTGGTAGATCTTCAGAAGAATGAAAGTGGGAGTTTAACAATGAGGGTTTGGATTTTAGATTTTATATAATTGCCAGCTTCTACACTCTCATAATACTGTGAAACATGCTGTAGGCAACCAACTCCCATCTTCTAGTCTATAAACCTCTCCTATAACTACATCACCTAAGCCTACTGAACTAACCTATATATAGTGGATACTGGATAAATCACTAGTTTTCATTTTGAACTGAACTGAACTGAACATAGTTGTCTATAATGGAACTGGTATCAATATAAAGAAATGTTGGAACCTGGCTGAGCCTCGCCAGGAAAGGAAAAACAAACAGCACAAGAGATTTCCCTAGAGAACTCAAACGAGTGTCAGCTAGTATGGTAGGTAAGAATTAAATGAAAAGAAAGGATTTGAAATTTGCATTGTAACTGTCCTATCAAAATACTGTGTACTGTAGTGAGTCACAAACTTGTCAGGGAAAATGGAAGCCCCTGGCATGAGCAGACAGGTTCACGTCTTGGCTCTTTCTTTACTGCATGACCTTGGATACCTGTGCTCTAAAGGGCCTTCATTTCTTTACCTCGAAAATGGGGGTAATGAGCCTACTTGTAGAAGAATGTTGTTATGGATACATAAGAGAACAAATGCACAATAAATGGTAGCAATTCGGAACTTAATATTTGAAACTCAAAAGGAAAATCTTAACTAGGGCATGAAGAGTCAAAGTTTTAAAGATATTTTCTAGTTGGCATAAATATCACTTACCAATTCCATACTTTGTCTTATAATAATTCTTGGTAAATTCGTCACAGTCACAGAGGAGGACTTTTCTTCCCCACACATTGATAGTGGCTCCTATAGCCAGGTCACGGTCAGTGTAAAACTCTTGCTCTACTTTTCCTAGCTAATAAAAACAAAGAAACAGCATTGGCACCATGGATCTTCCACCAAAGAAAAAATGTTTCTTTAACTATAGGATGTATAATTACATTTTAAAATCAAATCAACTCCAAGCATGACTTTTTATTGCGTATGTATATATGATGTGTGTGTGTATGTGTGTGCATGTACTCATATATAAGAGTGGATGTAACCATGCCATGGCATGGGTATGGAGATCAGAGGACAACTTTGGGTATTGGCCCTTGCCTTCTACCTTGCTTGAGACAGGGTTTCTTTGTCATTAGCCACTGTGAATGATAGACTAGGTGGTTGTGATGACTAATCGTGGTTTTGTCAACTTGACATATCTAGGAATAGTGAATGTGGACTGAGGAATTTCCTCCATCAGATTATCTGTGGGCATGTCTGTGGGGCATTTTCTTAAATGCTAATTGATGTAGAAGGACCTGGCATACTGTGGGCAGTGCCATCCCTAATGAAATGGGCCTAGGCTCTATAAGAAAGGTAGTTGTTCTGGTTTGGCTTTTGTTGTGATAAAGCACTGACCAAAACCAACTTGAAAAAGGAAAGGGTTTATTTGGCTAACAAGGAATCCAACGCAGGAATTCAAGGCAGGAACTGTGGAGGCAGAAACTGAAGTAGAAACCAGGGAGAAACACTGTTTACTGGCTTGCTTGCTACTTTTCTTATACAGCTCAAACAGACCCACCTGCCCTTGGGATGGCAACACGCACAGTGAGTTAAGCCTTCCCACATCAACTAGCAATTTTTTAAAACGCCTCACAGACATGGCCACAGGCCAAGGTGATCTTGGTAATTCTTCAGTTGAGGTTCCCTCTTCTCAGGTAACTCTACTTTGTGTCAAGTTGACAGAAACTAATCAGCACAGTAGTTGTAGGTGAGCCTGGGAGCAAGTCAATAAGCAGTGTTATTCCGTGGTGTCTCTCTTCAGTTCCTGTCTCTAGGGTCCTGCTTGAGTTCCTGCCCTGATTTCTCCCCATGATAGGCTGTAACCTGTAAAATGAAATGAACTCTTTCTTCCCTCAGTTTGTTTTGGTCAGTGTTTTATCACTAGGACAGTGGCCTATGTGCAGCTGGGAACTCTCCTATCTCTGCTTCCCATCTCACCACAAGAGCACTGAGATTACAATAGACACTACCACACCTGGATTTATGTAGGTTCTTGGGAGTCAAACTCAGGTCTTCACACTTGTATGGAAAGCATGTTACTAAACCACCTCCTCAGTCCATCTAATCATTATTTTGCACATTGCACATAGCAATGCAATGCATTTATTTTTATACACAGTTGAGTATGTTTATTATTGGCAAATGGCAACAGAATGAATATATTTAGATATTTCTTGATTTCATTCTCCATATCACAAAGGAAGAATATGAAGTTCACTCCAGTGTTCAGATTTCTGAAAGTTATATTGGAAACAGTAACAAAACATGAGGGTCCTCACCTGGTATTTATCCAACAGGTAGCCATCCACTCGCCACTCTGACAAGCCACCATACACATTGAGAACTGCTCGATCTGTTATCTGTCCTGGCTGATAGACTCCAGGTGGGCCATACTGTAAGATAAAACCACAACAGGTGTGGTAGATGGCTCTAAACTCAGTGATGATCCAGTCAGGTGATACATGCCAGAAATATGCATCATAGAGCTCTTTTCTACCAACCAAAGGAAACCACATCATCTATCTACCTCTTCCTCTGCTGCAACATCTTGTGGACTGGCTTGCATTCCTCATACCCTTCACAGCCCTGATAAAAACCCATCTGACCTCTAACCCTTCTATCTTATATGTTTTTACCTTTTTGCTGGCATTTTTTAAAAGACAGGCTGTCATGTAGCACAGGCTGACTTCAGACTCACTATATAGCTGAGGATAATCTTGAACTCTTGATCTTCCTCCTTCACCTCCAATCTTCTGTTCCACCACACCCAGCCTTCCATCCTACAGATAGTCATCTACTTGGCTCCCCCGCCCCCCCTGAACCACCAGATACATTAAGAACTGTTCAATGCATAGGAGCAGTGAGGTGGTTTGAATAAGACTGTCCCCTACAGGCTCTAAATATTTGTACAGTTTGCCTCCGGTTAGTTGTGCTCTTTTGCCTTTAGGAGGTTTGGTGATGCCAGAGGAAGCACATCACTGGGGGCAGGGTTTAAGAATTCTTAAACCTTGTCAGATTTCCTGTCTCTCTCTGCTTCCTGTACCTGCTTGAAGATGTGATTGTTTGACTTTCTGTCCTGGCTACCTCTGTCACCATGCCTCCCCCACCATTATAGATTCTAACCCTCTGAAAATCACAAACCAAATTAAACTCTTCCTTCTATAAGTTGCTTTGGTCAGTGTTATCACAGCAACAGAAAAGTAACTAAAACAGAAGTTGGTACTGAAAGTGGGATGTTATAAAGAACCTGACCATGTGGGATTTTGGAGAAATGTGAAAAACTTTGGAAGTTTGGACTAGAAAAGCAATTGAATGCTATAAGCAGTGCTTAATGGGCCATTCTAGCAGGAGCCTGGAAGAAAGGAGTCCTCAGAGAAAAGTAGTTCCAGAAGAAATAAGGACTTAAACAGCAACTGGAATGTTTTGGAAAAGTATCTAGCTACCATCTTCTCTCAGCCTAAGAGCTTGCTTGATGCTAAGCTGAAAAGCAATGAACTAATTTCTTTGACTAGGAAATTTCAAGACAACCTAACAGAATCAGTGGTGTGGTTATTAATGGTGAATATTACGGGGATCTACAATGACAAAGAGCAAACAGGGCAGAAAGAAATGCAGAATGTACAGTTTGGAGAGAAAGAGAGGACTATGAAGTTTAATGATGTTGGAGAGGCTCTCTTTGATAAGGAGATTAACACTTTTAAGGAGCAGCATCTAGATTTTCATTTAAACGATGGAAAGAGTATCCTGAGGGCAAGACCACACCCAGCTAAGCCTCCAATTGTAAAAGCAAAAAGCCTAAGGAGTTTTCTTCTAGAAAACTGTGACCCACAAAAGCTACTTATGAAGTGGGCCAGGGTCCATCCCAAACTGGCAGCAGAACTTGGCAGTGTCATTCACATGTTACTGTCTTTAGAGGCAAAAAAGATGCAAGAGTGAATGGGTCATCGGCTCTTCCTCCCTGGTTTTAGGGAGTTGCAGGTGCCAGGCAGCATGCAGTAACAGTGTCCCCACACGAAGAAGACCCTGACAGGTCATTGTATAAAGCTGTGAAGGTAAAGTCTGGTTGGCAGTGGAGACCCCAAGAACATGTTAAAGATACCAGAGCCATGAGACATTTGCCAAGGAGAGCTGCATACAGGAGTGGTATCAGCCCAAGAGAGGGATGCATCTTGTATGCACTAAAGCTGAAGTAGCTGAGACATCTAAATCCTTTGGAAGTAAAGTTCCAGAAGTCAGACATGGATCTACTGATTTGGTGTTTTCCCTGATAAATTTGTCAGTATTTCATCAGTATGCCCCCATTCTTCCCTTTTGGGATGGAAATGTGGGGCCAAATTCTCTGAACTGCAAATCTTCCCAAGGAAGAACTACTGCCTCCTTGCCACTGTTTCTTTGTTCTGTACAGTATTGGACAGAACATGACCCTGAGCTCTGGAGTACCAGCTAGCTGACTGAACTATTCCCAGAGCTTCAGTTTCTTAAACTTTCTGACCTCAACATTACTTATACAATTTGCTTTGAATATTCAAGGAACACCCATTCCCTTTTGACTTTCCCAAGAGAACCTAAACTCCATGAAGTAGGACTTAATTCGTTTTCTTTCCCATTGTAACCCAAGAAATGGCACATAGCACTTAATAAATATTTGTTGAATGAATGCATAAAATGAAGCTACTGACAGCAAAACACACTGCAAATGCCAGGTGCATCATTATTTCATATTAAACCTATCTTTCAAAGACATTCTAAAAACATATTTCCCTGGCACCTCCTGGCCACCTGCTATGCATATTCCAGAGTTCTCTTGGGGACAAATTCTACCTCCTCCTGCCCCGAAGCAACACAGCATGACTTCTGGAAGTAAGCACCAGAGGATCTGGGAGAGCCTCCGGTGAGGACTGAATGGCCAGAGGTTGTTTGCATAAGAAATGAGTGCTCCTGGAAACCTTTTCAAAAACAGTAAATGCGAAGTTTAAAATTACTTTATCCAAATTAGAAATAAAATGCAACATAGAACTGTGGGAAAAGAAACCCTTTATGTTTCCAGGAGACCTGACAGGTGCTAATAAATAGGTCCTCTGATAGCAGCTCTTACTACATCATATCATTTAATTATTACATTTATAGAATGAGGGCTCTGTTAACTGCATTTTATTTATTTTCAAATTTTATTATTTATTTTATGTGTATGTATGAGTGTATTGCCTGCATGTATGTAAGTGCACCCGTGTAGTGCAATGCCTGTGAAGGACAGAAGAGAGCATCAGATTCCCCTGGAGCTAGAATTATGGATGGTTATTAGCCTCCATGTGGGTGTTAGAAACTGAACCCAGGTCCTCTGCAAGAGGAGTCATTGCTCTTAATCTCTGAATCATCTCTCCAGCCCCTGTTAACTGCATTTTAAAGATGGAGAAATAACAAGGCATGGTGGCACATGGCCTTTAATCCTACTGCTGGGGAGGCAGAGTCAGGTAGATATCTCTGTGAGACCAGAGGCCAGCCTGATCTACAGAATGAGTTCCAGACTTGCTGTGGTTGTAGAGAGACCTTATTTCAAAAAAAAAAAAAAAAGAAAGAAAAAAAAAAGAAAAAGAAAGAAACAAATCTAAAGCCTAAAATCAAAAATAAATAAATAAATTCAGAGGTTAAATGGTTTGCTCATGCTCACATGGCTATCAAACAAATCCACAATTCCAATTCAGATCAGTCTCTATATCATTCCTTCAGCACACAAGGTACATTAGCTCTCAAATTACTGCAAGAATTTCTATAACCCTGACAGCTCCTTTTCATATTAAATAAAATGTCAGCGCTATCAATGACACTAGTTGGTAGTTACTTGGGGCCTAGTCAGTACACTTAGAGTTGTAAGTGGCTCCTTTGCATTCATTTGTGTGTACATTTGGGTGCACAGGTGGCTGCAGGGGTGGGTGTGTGTGTTGACCAATACTGTGGGATCTCCTTAATAGGCTACAGGAGCCACATGCCAGTGTCCAACTCAAGGTCACAATCAATTAATTTCAAGAGAGTTCCTTTTTTCATAACACTGATTGCTGATTGTGACTTCAACAATAAATAGGTAGTTCCCCTTACAGATAATTACTTTCATTTACTTGCTGTAAGTCTAGAATGTTCTCACTTCTCGGATTCTCTGGATTTGTTTTACAGATGTGTATTAACAGAGGGCACAAAATCAAAGTTTCCTAAATACTTGCATTAATATATAGTCATTGGTATTACAGAGTTATAATACACCATTCAAAACAACAGCTTGCATCTCTTGGCCCACAAGCCAATTCAAAAAGGGTTCTTTGCCCACTACTTACCTTAGGTATCTTACTTCTCCGAAGGAATGATGGCATAGCATCCCGGCCTGAGTTAAGTGGCAGTAATTCTCTGATTTCAATAGTATCATCTGATAAGAAGTAATGCAAGATAAATTCTCTACGGTCCCCAAATAGTGACGTTGAATCATCCCACAGGCAGAAGAAACGCAGAACCTTCCCATCATACTGAAGGAACTGTTTCAGGGTGTCAAAGGATTGATAAGGACGAAAAGGATCCACAAACTCTAAGGTCTGCAAATGGAGAAAGTGCCAGAAATAATGCAGATTTTGCATAGTCACTTCAGGGAGACAAGCAATCAATTGACATCAAGGCATTTTATTCCACAGATTATTCTGTCATATTATGTTAAGATTTGAATTAATACTATAACATATAGATATATAAATCTAAAATCAGCTTTAACCTTAAGAATACTAACAAGTAGTAGGAAGCTTTCCTCATTTTGTTAAACATTATTTTAATATACTAAAGAGCATTTCTGAAATTTTTTTGAAAACTGATTTTTCTCAGAACTTAAAACTATTGATTAAGAATGGACAAAACTAATCTACGGTAACAGAAACCAGAAAAGTAATTGCTTTGCACAGGGATTTAATAAGCAAGGGGGCAGCAGGATACTTGACCATAAAGAGGAATAAAGGAATTTTCTGAGGTGATAGAAATAGCATATCTTTTTTACAGTGCAAGTAACTGAAGCCAGAGTCTCACACATAGTAAGGAAATGTTCTACTAGTGAGCTACATTCATAGTCTCAGATATTTTACATCTTGATTTTCATATTGGTTATTTAGTTATATACATTTTTCAATTCACTGACCTGTATTGATTTCAGATCTGTATAACCAATCCTATGCTAATTATTTTTCAATTAAAATGTGTCTTTTCAACAGAAATTCATCTATATAGCTATCTATCTATCTATCTATCTACCTACCTACACACAAACACACACACACACACACACACACACACACTTCTTACTCATTTACATGTTTGAGAAGGTAAAAGGAAAAAATATATTCATAGTTTAATTTTGCTCAAAGAACTTCAGCTATCAAGGATATGAAAGCCCAGTGGGAACAGAGGCAGTGCAAATGGGGAGCTTCCAGGTCCACACAGGATGAAAACCCACTTCAGCAGTACTCTGCCCTAGAACAGTGAGCTCCACAGTCTTCCTGGTGCAGCTTTCCCCTCAGTTTGCATCTCTGAGCCCTGACTCAGAGTATACCTGCCTCCATTCTATTTGGTATAGCCAAATGGCACTGTTATGTAGGGAAGGATTTGCTAGGGAGTGTTATCCAAATCACATTATATAATCTTTTTATAAATTCTTTAAATTTTATGTCTGTTCAGGACAGGTGAGGTACATTCTGACCTCAAAACAAGAGGGAAACACAATAGCTTCTAGAGGCTCTTCAAGTCTTATCCTTGATATTTAACTGAAATTATGAGACCTCTACTTTCATTAATGAAAAATGCTTTTAATGTATTATAAGACTGGCAAGAAATGCGTTATTGATCATACATCATTAAGATCCTGTTCAGTTTAAGTTGAATAGTTTAATTTTACATTTCAAGCAGTAAACACTTAAGAACTAAATCCTTAAAAGTCAATATAAAAGTCTCTTATTAAACTTAATTTTCCAAAGGTTTCTCTATTTACTGAAGAAGGCTTTATTTTCCCCTAATGGAATAGTAAAATAACTCTCCCACTCTGAAAGGAAATTATTGAAAACATTTGGCCACCCTGGGTATTTATTTTCAATTCCTAACATAAACATTTATTCTTTATAAATCTATGATATCTCATAGTATTCTATGCAATTTCAAATAATGAATCATCATTCACAATCACTATCATATAATAACAACTGTTAGTGAGTAAATGTAGAGGCATGTAAGGAGCCAATAACTCATAAGTACCTATTTTCTTAGGTTCTCTCTGGTGGTACTAAAGACTTCATATTTATCATCTAGGGCATTTGGAGAAAATAAAAATGAAAAGAAAATGAAAACTCTCTTTGCACAGTGATATATAGCTATTTTCATCTTAGATATTCCAGGGTGTGTGTGTGTGTGTGTGTGTGTGTGTGTGTGTGTGTATACTTTGCAGAAGAATTATATGCCTGCAACATCAAAGAATCATTCTGCTGAGACCAGGATGCAGGTGTAGATGACTGATCCCACACATAGCTTTTAATGAGAGACAAAAGCAGAATCAAAGGAGAATTGTATTCTAAATTTTATGCTAGCTTTCTGCAAGGAAATGAATTACAAGATTTGAAAACAATGAAAATCAGATTAAACTAATCTATGGGGACAGAAATGAGTGGGGAGCGGGATTGATTAGGCAAATGAATGAGGGATTTTCTGGGGGTAGGGAATGGAAATCTTTAACAACTTGATTTGATGCAAGTTATGTTGGCACATGCACTGGTGAAGACTCATCCAAAAGTACATTTAGTGTCTGTGGATTTTGTTGTTTGTGCATAGTCAACTGCCAACAACAAAAAAAAAGGATCTAGGAGTGGTAGCACACATCTGTAATCTCAGCACTCAAGAGGCAGGAGAACAGTGAGTTCAAGGCCAGTGTGGATTACACAGTGAATTCAAGGCCAGTTATTGTTATATTAGTGACACCCTACCTCAAAAAGCTATGAATAAGTAAATACATAAAAAATTAAAATTAAAAAGGGAAACAAATGACAATAATGAAAATCATGGTAAGAATTCAAAATTTTCCATTCTAGTCCCAACAAGAAAATTGGTCAGATATGTGACCTAGCTAATAATACTTCTTCTTTTGAGTATTCATAGTCATCTTCTGGAAAATAGAAACCTGGGGTCAAGGGAACATTTTTTAAAACTGTAGAAAGACAACATTGAGATTTTACTTCTTATACTAAGGTCAGACTTTAAACACATGCATGTTTCATAATTGGGAGACATCAGAACCATGACCCAGTTTGATCTTCCAGGACATTTCAGTATCCAATGCCAGAGTTCCAAGAAAGAAGAAAAGGGGTGTACTTAAGGTTTGGTTCATTCAATACCTAGTACAAAGGAAAGGTTTTTCCAGCCTAAGATAGGCAACTAAAAAACAGAAAAGATAAGCAGAGCAAATGTGGGCCTAACTCACATACTATCTATCGGTGATCAAAAACTAGTTATGAGCATCTAGAAATTATCCCACCTAAGCAGCTTTCTAAATACTCCTATTGCCTGAAGGGATACACTTCAAAAAGAACTGGGGGTAGAGGAGGAGGGAGGTGACAAAGGGGGAATGAGGGACTCATTCCTATTTTGAGGCCTACACCACTCAATCTTCCTTCCAATCCCAAGCAGAATAAGATGGCTCTAATATCTTCAGTCTTCAAAGTTCTTCTGCATCTGTATTCGGAGTGCCCATAGCCTTGGATGATTCTCCGAAGGCTTGTTCTGCAAACAAGAACTCATAGGTGCACCAATTTTTACCTCTCTCCTCATCTTCATGTAAGGATCTACTGGACACTGTCCTGGAGGATTCAGTTTCGTTCCTATTTTCCTCAAAAAGTTCTTTGTAAATGTATCACAATCATAAATCTTGAATTTCCGACCATAGAAGACAACCTCTATGTTGATATTGAAATGGTACACAGTATAAAACTGATCATCATCAGGAGGTGGCAAAGAAATCCGATGACGCCTGATAGAAGTCCCTGTAGAATGAAGTGAAATACAACTGTTTTATCAGTGGCTAGCAAGAAGGTATGCTACATCTCATCAACAGTCCCAGAATGCTTTCCTGTAGCAGGGTAGTGAACAAAGGACTTTTCTTAGGAGGCAGCACAAAACTTTCAAACTCAGAGTGAAAGGGAACAGGAGTTTGGAGGTTCAAAGATTTCTGAGCAGCCTAGTATGTCCTTTATGTTCCCTCAGTGTTGTTAGGGGAGTGTTTTTATAAATCATAAAGGCTGGGGGAGGCTTGGATATAGAAGAGGGGCGGTATGAGCACAGCAAGCAAATGCTACCCTGTCAACTACCTTTCCTCCAACAAATAGGCTTACTTTCATCTTCCAACACTCAATGCGTTCTGCTCTTGATTAAGGTCTGAACTTAACTGCTCATAAAAAGGTTTAAAACAAAAACAATCTAGTAAGCTTTAGTTTGTATGTGCCAGCACCATTATTTATGTCTTCAATAAGTATGAATGGCTCCAGGCTGCTTGAAAACTTCATGCTATCTTCTTTCCTCTTTGAGCTCATTGTCCCTTCTTCTTCCTCTATAGCCTATGTCTAGTCCCACCCACCCAACCTCATCAAATGAGAATTGTCAGAGCCTTCACAGTTTCAACTAGAACTTTGGGTCATGGGTTCCTTATTTCGTCACATCTTCCATTTCCAAACCTATGTAGCCCATTCACTTCTATATTGACAAAGAACTCTTCATTACTCAACAGAGGTTAACAGTAGCAAGAAGCTCATCATTTTGAGCCAGTTTCCTAAGCCTCAATTCCCAAGGGGAGGAAGACACAATAAGGATGAGATGTCACCTACATACACAAGTGACAGGACAGGAGAGGAACCCTGATTTAGGGAATCCAAACCTTCTACAGTGAGCAGTAAATACTGGAAAAAAATATACCTGCTCTTGGTGCTACAGGGAGACACTGCCTCTATCTTCCAAGGCTATAAGCAAACTTGTATTTTGCTCTAAAGGGTGAGACCATCTTGGTCTTTTCAAAGCTATATATATATATATATATATATATATATATATATATATATAAAGAGAGAGAGAGAGAGAGAGAGCGCCTTAAAGAGCCAGCATCAAGCAAAGAACAGTCAGTGCCTCTGCTTGCAAGGTGTACAGAAATGCAGGATATCTGTGAAGAGCTGTCTCCCGATACCAGCAGCTGACGTGGGCCTGAGAACCTGCCCTAAGAGCAGAGAGGAAAAGGAAGCAAAGCAAGTTGAGGAGCTAATGATGCAGGAACACTTGGCTTGTATGACCTCAGTTGGAAATATTTTACTATAAAGATGCCAACTTATCTTGGTATTTTATATAGTACTGAGAATAGTGCCTTTTTTCAAAGTCTAGAAATACTTAAACATTATTCATTATTGTTCATTAAGGAACATTTAATGAATATCTTTATGTGCCAAGAACTGTGTTGGGGTCTGTTTCATTACTCCATTTCTCTTTTAGTTTCTAAAGGAGAAATTAAGTAAAATCATTTTCATCTTCTTTTCTTCATAGCAATTTTTAATTACTTAGCACATTATATTAAAATAATAAAACTATAAAATTAGAACTGATCTAGAATATTTTAAAATATACTACACTACATAAAAGATGATATAATTTTACTGCAAAGAATTATGCTTCAATTAGTCTATAATTCATGGAAATAAAAACAGTATGCAAATTATTTAATCATTCAAGATTAGACATTTAGAACAAATTGTATACTTAAACATCTATAAAAGAATGGACATTTCAGATACTTCCAGGAACAATTATATATCTCTTTAAAATACTTACACTGTGACAGGTTTTTAAAATATAAAAGATTTACTTAACAGTCTAGAGCTTCTTCAAAAAGTCCATGTATGGAGCTGGGGAGATGGCTCAGTGGATAAAACACTCACCCCACCAGTATGAGGAGCAGAGTTACAGATCCCCAGAATCCACATAAAAGTCAGGCAGGAGTGGCAGCTGCCTGTAATCCCAGTATTCAGAAGGCAGAGACAGGGGATCCCCAGGACAAGCTGGCTAACTAAACTACCCTGAATCAATGAGCTCCAGGTTCAGTGAGAGACCCTGCCTCAATAAACAAAGTGGAGAACTATGGAGAAAGATACCCAACATCAACCTTGAGCCTCCACACACATGCACAGACACACACATGAACAGACAGACACATGTACAAAATTCCATCTGTATTTACGTTTGTACTTCATTATAAGAACTTGAATAAACTAGTTATAGTTTTTGTTCAATAAAAATAGGAATACTATCATTTTCTGGGTATAGAATAGATTACAGGGCATTTAAATAATAATAATAATCACAATCATCATCATAGCTTTAGAAAAGATTTTCATTTACAGTTTCTCATTTAATCCTCAATAATTCCTGAGACAGACAGTACATGAAATATGAAGGCTCACTATGCAGATGAGGAACTAAAGCTAAGAATGCTTAATTAAGCACCTTGCCCATTGTGACATCCTAACAAATAACAGAGAAGCATTTTGAACTTATGATTTCAGGCTCTAAGTAAGTACCATTATTTTCCACAGTTTTCACTGAGTTATATCTCACTGTACATCATCCACAAATTACTTAAGTGAAGGAAAGGAGGACGACCCAGAGGCAAAATAGAATAGAAATGAGTTAGAGAGATGCCAGCTGCCAGGAAAAGAAGATAAATTGGTGACAGAGCTGCTCTTTCAAAACAGCCTGTCTCCATTCTAAGGGCAAATTTCCAGAGCCAGCCACCTGCCCCCTACAACAATTCCCGCCACAGGGCCAGCCCCACAGTACTTCTGTCCCTCCCGGGCCTACATCTCAGCCTTCAACACAGCTTCCTTATCTCAGCCTGCACATTTCTCTCACCAGATGCTTTTGAAAACACCAGGAAAATTCTGTGGTAACTGAAAACAGCCTTGACCATCCATGGGCTAGAAAGAGAAGGCAGGTCTAACAACAAACAAGAAAAATTTGCTAACAAGCAACATAACATCACAATTCTGCAGTAATCAGAAAACCAATATGGACCATTTAAATTGTATAGATGCACATGAGCGCTTTCAATCACATATTTCTGGGATCCTTCAACTGTGTCCTTTTGGGATTATAACATCTATTTATTGGGATTTGTGTGTTTATAGGCTTCCATGATAAATAGCAGAAACTCTAGCAGTAGGAGTTTACCCTAGAAAACCAAAGAAATGGGCAGAATGCCATGACTTTGGCACACATTGAAGAGCAGCTGGCTATTAAGGTAGAGAAAAAAAACAATGTTACAAAGTAAAAAACTAAAACAACAAAAGCACCATATCTGCCCCTTAAATTCTCGGATGTTTATCTTAGCTCTCCATAAATCCACTTGGGACACACATCTAGGCATCAAGTACTTGCTTTCCAGTTTATCCTCATTTTATTTTACATCTCTCTTCCTTTTTAAAAGTCCTGCTAACTGACTGTACCATGATAGCTTTAACTTTCCAACAGTTCCCTATGGTGGAGCTCAAAGTGGCCATATACCCATTTATATTTAACATGTTTTTATGTCATTCCATAGCAAAGAGCTGCTTCACATTTCAGAGTTAGGACCTGCTTTAGATTTGGCTCTTAAAATTAAGTTCTGCTTTGTGGAATTCTCCTTCCAGAAATAAGATGCCAATCTTTTATCACAATCGTAATTGTAAATATACCTATTTCATTTTAGTAATAGTGCATACCTAGGGTAAGATTAGATTAGTGACAAATATTTAAGTGAATGTAAAAATAGAATAGCCTTTGTCTCCACGTCTACTAAATTTATACCCAAAAAAGTATAAGGAACTTTAATAGTCATCAGATATGACAGAGAATCACTCCCTCCACATGTGTTCACTTCATTGACCCAATAATGTGACTCTTCCTCTTTTACTGTTGTTTTTTAAAACTGTCACCCTTGGAGTATGAGTTTTGTAATAATAATATGTATACATATATGTTCTGAAAAATATTTATCAACACATGAACAAAATAGTAAAAATCCCAAATCTTTGATCATAATGAGAAAGAATGACCCTATGTAAGACCCTTTAAACCACTCAATCAATACCAAAATATAACCTGGTAGGCTCTGTAATACCCTCTTGCATTACCACCATCATGCTGAATTGCCATTACACATTCTGTAATCTATCCCCAAATACCTTCCAACTTCTTGTTCCACTCTTTCCCCACATTTTTATTTCATTTTGTCCCTTTAGACTGCTCTATCTTTCTCTTAAAATTTCATCTGGGGAAACTTTTCTGTTCTACTCAAATGCTATCTTCTCTAGTGGATACTAGCTTTCCCTCCTCTGATCCCTGATGCATCTGCTACCACTGATAATACCTGATTACACTATTGTCTAATACCATTGTGTAACAGCCATTGTATACTACCTTTCTTCCCCTCCCTTCCTTCATCTCTCATTCCTTCCATAATATTTATTAAAGAGCCACTATGTACTAAACACATACCTTCATTCATCTCTGCTCTTAAAACCTTTAAATTTTTCTGTGTATGGTACATGCACATGTTCATACCTGTGTACACATGCCAACATGTTTGTGTGTGTGTGTGTGTGTTTAGGCTAAGATATCATCCCATATTGTTCTCCATCATATGTCTTTGAGGTAGGGTTTCTCACTAAACCCAGAGTTCACTAATTTTCAGGACTAGCTGGCCAGCAAGCCCCAGGGATCTTGCTGTTTCTACCTTCCCAGTGCTAGCATTATAGGCACACACCACTGTGCTTGGCTTTTTACATGGGTACTAAGGAATCCTTATTTAGGTCCTTATACTTATCTAGCAAATATGTTACCAACTGAGCCATCTCCTCAGCCTCTTCAACTCTTAAATTCTATGTTGTTCCATTCAGTTTTTATTTTATTATTATTTTTTATGTGTATGAGTGTATAGCCTGCATGTATGTAAGTGCACTCATGTCTTACAATGCCCGTGGAGATCAGAAGAAGACATCAGATCCCTGAAACAGGAGTTACAGATGTTTGTTAGCCACCATCTGTGTGCTGGGTTTCAAACCCAGGGCCTCTGCAAGAGCAGCCAGTGCTCTTATCTGCTGAGCAATCTCTCCAGCCCTCCATTCAGTTTTAATTACTGTCCCAATACCCACTGTCCAGGGTAATAGGTTTAGCAAACTGAAATATAGGATACCTAATTAAATCTGAATTCTAGAAAAAATGAATATATTTTCACTGTAGGTATTATGCACTATTTAGGATGTGCGGTATTAAAACCTTTTTCATTCATTACTTGATATTCAAATTGGTCATCTTATATTTTCTCTGGCAGCCCTTTTGCTACCCTTTTCTACTGTATGGAAAACATTGCTTACGTATAGAATGTGTTCAGTAGGAATGAATGGCATACAAATGAAAAAGCTCTATTTTGTAAGTACATTAGCTTCATTCAGGTAGATTACTGCTTTTAAAAAAATATATACGAAATACTAGCTAGTTTAGGGATCAAGAGAAGCCATTAATGAAGATCATTATTCTTAATCGACTAATAACCATGTAAAATCTAGTTCTTGACCCTGGGTCTTTAGGATAAAAATATCTGGTCTGGGTTAGGAGATTCTTATAACTCCCCAACTGAGACTGACTGGTATGGATCAGGCCAGAAATCATAGTATATTTCTAATCATTATCTTTTTCTTTAACACAGATTAGTTTGGACACAATAGCACTGGACTGACAATTATTCTGTTAGACAAGTAGGGTTGTTAAACTGCTGGTTTACCTGACATTTCTGGCCTGATGTAAAAATTGTTTTAACTACATTCCAGCAGAAAAACCAACAAATTCTATAAATACAACACACATAACCCCAAAGAAAGTAATGTCTTGACAAGAAATGAAAGCAAGCCTTAAACTGTGACAATGACTTATTTGACTCACAGCACAAACAAATCTTTTTGCCAACAAGAGCTAGTAGATATTAAAAATATATTGCCTGATTAGAAGCTACATGTAAACCGAATGACTATTCTGATATCATTCTAATGGATGCCTCTTTCATTTCTAGCTTTTTCCAACCTCCATGTACTCTATGAAAAAACAAACCATAGTAGAGATGATTCAAATGGTGTATGCTAGGGGGGAGAGCTATAATTCACCCTGTACTAATTACTGAACCATAAGGTCCACAAGTAACAAGTGTGTCTAGACTTCAAGTATATTTAAAAAATATAAAAACCCTATACAACAATAGGAACACACAGTGCACCACACCTAAACTTGACCCCTAACCTCTTCCCCAGAGCCCACAGGTGCATGAAAGGCAGAACTAGGATGCTTAAGATACAACTGATAGAAAAGACTACCTACTCCATCCTACCACAGTCCAAACCATTGGCTCATTAAGTCATTTTTATTTTCCAACATCACTTAATTTAAGAAATCTGGAAGAAGGCATTTAAATTACTTTTTCAAACTATACCCTGTTCAAATAAATCTTCATCATATTAAATATTTCAAGAGACTGGTTTCTCTTTAAGGAGCCTGATGACAGAGTTATTCATGTTTATTTTCAACAGTATTTGATACAGTCATTCAGGTTTATCCACTCTGTTGACAGACTCAACATCATTACACACTGTGATTACTGTGTACTCTGTCTATAACCATTGAGCTGCATCTTCACCAACAAAATGTCCTGATCACAGTAAGCCAATCAGAAATTCTGACTTTTTCCAGAGATGTTAAAATAGTCTTTGACTCACTTCTTTTCCTTCAAGTCTTTATGAATAACATTCTTTCCTCCTTACATAAAAAATAATTTTCAAGTGAATCATCATGACTTGCCCTTGGAATCTGTCTTTACGAAATTCGAAATCAAGAAATTAGAAAAATGAAGCCCTTAATAAGTGCCTTTCCAAAATCCTCATAACAGTTGCATTTCACAGTTCTTGGATAGTTTAATGAAATAAAAGCATACTAGACAAGGGTTAGTGAACTATACGAATATAATCTTTCACGTAAAAGTAATAATAGGCCAGAGAGATGGCTCAGTCATTAAAGTGCTTGGCATGCAAACAGGGGGATGTGAGCTCCAATCCCCAATATGATAGCACATACTTACAGTCCAAGAGCTTCAGAGGTGGTGACAGGAGGATCCCTTGGGGCTTTCTGGCCAGCTAGTCTAGATATGAATCAGTGGATTTCAGGTTCAGTGAAAGATTATATCAAAAACTAAGGTGAAGAGTAATAGAGGAAAACACCTGAAGTTGATCTCTGACCTATAGAGAGAGAGAGACAGAGAGAGAGAGAGAGAGAGAGAGAGAGAAAGGAGAGATCACAGCAAAGCCTATAAGAACATAGAACATATATTTAAGGGTTGGAGACAGGATTAGTGGTTAAGGGCACTCATCTGTTGCTCTTGCAGGGGGCACAGATTCAGTTCCCAGCACTCACATGGCAGCTCACAACTGTATGTAAATCCAGTCCCTGGGGATCCAACACCCTCTTCTGGTCTTCAGAGGCACCAGGCACATACACGGTATACATACACACATGCAGGCAAACACTCATACACATAAAATAAAAATAAATAAATATTTCAAATTTATTTTTGCTAAAGTAATACTATCCACATACCTAAATATACTAAAGTAATAACATGTTCACAGAAATGAAAAGCTGTAAATTTTCTCTTTATATTCATTAATATTTTAAACATTTTCTAACATATTCTTGCTCATCTTTAAAAACTGTCTTACATATGTAAAAATGACCCTCGAGAGTATAAAACTGCCTATCCCTTCACAAAACAAATGTCACACTTTTACTCTTAAGGTTTATGAAATCCCTTTTTCTTTAATGTTAGGGTACTTATGTGTCTCCTCAAGGATTTACCATGCAGTCATAAGTTCTCCAAATAATCACAGGGAGTAGATAGTGTATGAACTGGAAAACAATGAGCAATGAGGCAGCTCACCTTTCCTCCTCATACCAACCCCTACTTTCTCCTTCTATGAGAAGGAAAAGCTGGCAGAAACACCAAGTCAGATGTTCTTCCTGTCTGTCCCACCTTAACAGGGGCTTTCCTCTAAGAATGGGAAACAAGATGGTTCTGATTCTGATCTGCCTGTCTGATTCTCAATCTAGCTTTCTTGTCTTGATTTTTTTCCCTTACAATGTTCTAACTGCTTGGTATCATCAAACAAATTCCCCAACAGTCTCATGTCCATAAATGCAAACTCCAATCATGCTTTATCCTCCATATCTTGGACTTTTCAAAAATATCACCATCCCCTCAATGGCATAGACCTCTATGGCACCGGCTTAAGAACCAGGTGGAAGGTGCTAGAGAGATGGCTCAGTGGTTAAGAGCACCTGCTACTCTTGCTGAGGACCCAAGTTTGGTTCCCAGCACCTATACTAAACAGTTCACAGATGGCTTAACCTCAGCTCCAGGGAATCCTATGCCCTCTTTTAGCCTACGTGGGCACATAGTATGTATATTAGGCACACACACATACATATAATTAAAAATCAAAACTTTTTTTTAAAGAATCAGGTACAGTCAATAATTTCCCTAAGCCTGTTTTCTTTTTCTGTAAAAGCTGGCAATGATAGTACTGATTCTATATGGTCACTGGGTTAGAGATAAGGATACTGTAGGCACTTCACCATTAAATACTCCCGTTCTTCACTCTGTATTTAGTCATCAGCCTCAGCCCACCAATGCTGCTTTCCATTTCTACCACCCCATCCCAGTTTGGACATTCAGCATTTCTATCTGGAACAACTGTAAAATTCTGGGACACTGTGTTCCCTTTTCTCTCCAGTTCTCTGGTCTGTAAATTCTACGAGACAGAGGTATGATGGGTCTTATTCTTCTTGTCCATTTTCCCATCACCCAGTACAATGCCTGGCATATAGGATAGGTATTTGACAAATACTTCTTGGCAATGCTGCCTTGTTCCAAACAGCAGATGCAATGAAGCCATGGTACCAGAATAAAACAAGACATCCTGAGAAGTGTTGAAGTCCTCTACATGCTGAATGAGGGAGTATGGCCACCTTTTTCTCAGAAGTTCCAAATTACTCTTTTTCTTTCCCAATCTCACTGTGGTAACTCACTGTCAAAGCAGGCCTTGGGCCAACCTAAGTAAGTTGTAAGCAAAAATTTTATTCAACATAGGAGGAAATCAGAAGATGTTAAATGAAAATGAGGTAATAAGTAGGAAATGTGTGTTAAATATAGAAAGGATGGGTGGAAGGACTAAGACATAACTAATTTTCAGTAAATATTAAATATATATGAGGCACCTGGACTCTAAATATTCATGTCCACTAAATATACAATAAGGCACTAAATATTCATGAGTACTCAATATTCATAAGGCCTTAATTCGGCCACTCATTCATTGGCAATACCCATGCTGGCCCCATGTGCACTCTGTCCAAGAAACACAAACAAAACAAAAGCTATTACTATTCAATAGGCTCACTGGTGAGCTATAGCTGTGGCCAAGCACACTCATCCCTGCATCTCTCCAACTGAGCAAGAGTACCCTTGGCCCAGAGCACCTCCTGTCTGAGGTTCTCCTTGCTTAACCCTCAGTTTTGGTCACTAAGCCACACTATTTGTAGGCGAGGTTGGCAGAGCAGAGAAAGGATTATTGTGTACCCTGTGACTCTGGCAGTGTCTACTTTCTACCCTTTTGAACTTGGCCCAAAGTATCTCTTTCCGTTTGCTGCTTAATGTAGTTATCTTTTTTAAATGTTTGTTTGACTGGTCAGTTTGGTTTTGCAGTGCTGGAGACAGAACCCAGGGACTCTCAAATGTTAGGAAAGGACAGTTAAACTGAGCTCCATTCTCAGTCCTTACTATGCATTTTAAATTATTTATCATGTGATTCATGCATTTTAATTTGGCCATGAGCCTTCTCTTCAGAGGTCTGTGGGAAAACCGGTGTACATGCTTCTTGGAGGCTAGCATTGCTTCAAGGTACCAAGCTGCCACACAAAAAAACCCAGATGATAGAAGGTGGAGAAACAGAGATAGGGGGACTGGGGGAGGCCCATTCCCATAGGCAAGAGATAAGCATAGAATAGGTTTGAAAGCTAGTAAAAAAAAAAAACAAAAAGACATAGGCAGATTCCGCATATGTTTTGCTAGGAGAATTAAGAATAGGATGGCAGGTAGGCATGAGGAAAAGGGGAAAGGAAAAGGCATGGAGATTGCAGTCAGAAAGGACAGTTTCCAAGTCTGAAATATTGCAAGTGGCTATACTCCAAATGAAAAAAAAATCACAATCAAGAATTATGTGTCCTTAGGGAACAAGGGACCCTGGAATGTCATTTGCACCAACCACCAAACAACTAATCAGTTCTCCTTTTGCATCCCTACCAAGCTGTCACAGAAAATATATCTGACTTGTACCCAGTGGCATCCATGTGTATCCATGAATAAATGGGTGATTCTCTCCAAATCTTTGACCATACACAAGATCCCCAACACCAACTCCATCCACTACAACTTCCTGAAGTTCTCATCTACAGACTTCTTCTTACTGACCGGAATTATAACCCTTGTCATTCAGAACAGAGAAAATAAGTTCTCATTCTCCAATAAGACACCCCTTTAGTTATCCAAAGACATTCATCAAGTACACTTGAGTCTTCCTATTACAAAAATCCTTTTGCACTGGTCTATCTAGCAAATGTTCAGTCCTATCACATTCATGTTTGCTATCTGCTGAAGGAATCAAAAATTCAGCCTCACCTCAATGGAAAAACCTATTAGCACAAAGAAAAGAAATGAGTTGCCTCCCTTGATTTCTTCTGTATTCTAATAATGCAGCCTCTAATCTACCACTGAAGTGGAGTCTAGATAAAGATGACAAGTCTGTGTTGAGTGAAGGAACAAGGACTCAAGATACTAGGATGGTTAATCTTGTCCAACTGATTGGATTCCAAAACAGTAGGATATTAGTAAAACATACCTTTGGTTATATCTGTGGGGGCATTTCCAGAATAAATAGATCACAAGGTGCTGAGCTCATGAATAATCGATCCATTAGTGGATTGGAATCAAAAGTTGAATAGATCATTTTGGAGGTAGTGTAGGCAGTAGGGTGTAATCGGAGGAAGTAAGGCCATTGAAGGCATACCATTGGGGCTCTATCTTGTCCTGGCCCCTGCTACTGTTGTGCTCTGCTTCCTGTCCAACATGATGTGAGCTGTTCCACAACACTCCCTCTTCCATGAAACCTCTGAAACACCGAGGAAACAAATCTTTCCTATCTTAAGTTGTTTCTGTGAGGAATGGTAAAGCTTTACCCAGAAATAGTAAAAATAACTAACATAGTTAAAGATACATCAAGGTCTTGAGAGTTACCATAAATGGTATTGATTAACAGTATGAAGATGAGGAGAGCTGCGCTGAAACAAATAGCAGAGAAGTAAATTCAAGAAAGAAGAGAAAATGAATCATGTAATCTGCGGCAGAAAAAGGCTTTCTTTTCACCTAAGGATGTTATTGTGATGTGATGGCAATGTGGGCAAAGAGACCCAAAAGCTTAAAAACAGAGTCAAAGACACAGGAGCGTTTACTAATACTAACTCTAACAATACAGCATAACACAGAGGGAGGAAAGAAATGGCCAGTGTTGAGTTGTAAGTGGTGGAAATATGGTAAGTCACTATCAGTAACTACAGGTTAACAACATGTGTATATTTACCACTGCCCACAACTGAGAGGCCTAAGTACTAGCATGGGGCCTTTTATAGAAAACTGTATAAAAATAACATATAAAAGTAGGAGTTATAAAGGAAAGGATCATAATGCCACTTTAAATAGATACCTTGAGGCAGTCCGCTATTGATCATCTCTGGTTCATTTACTTGAATGGTGTCATCTTCAAGGTAGAAATAGATTTTGTAATATCTTATTCTATAGTTTTCTTGCCGTTTATCAGGCACCTCATCTTCCAAGTAAGCATCAAAAGATAATACCTGTTGGAATCATAATTAGAAACTAAAAAATTCAGTAAACTTAAAATTAATAGAGTTATATATCCTGTATACATTTTTGTTAATGAAAAACATTGAGGAAATTTTTCCAATGAGACATTCAATACATCAGCTAAGAGAAGAGGCAATCTAGCTTATAGTTTATAAAGATTATTTTACTTCCATCACCCTCTAGTTAGAACAAAGAAATTATATTCATGTAAATTTCTGCCTGACTTTAGAATCTCAAAATGGGATTCAAAATATGTATGTCAGAGGCATTTTTTTTCCTCGCAAGATGAACAAAGTTTTGGATTCTTCCCATTAAAATAACACATAATTACCTTGGTTTTAGAATAAAATTATCCTCACTTACCAATGCTTGCCTCAAAAAAGGCAGATCTGAGAGTCTTCTACAAGCATGGACACTGTACCTAATATTTCTCTAGGAATTTATCTAAGCCGTCTAGTTCTGCACTAGACGTAGTCATCTTCTGTGGGAGTGAAGAGGGGAAATGAAATGGATTCTAAAATGGTTATGGTAAAAATCAGACAGTCAAAAATATTCTGGAAAATTCTTTAACCACTTAGGAAAACTGTATCTTTCAGGAAGAAAAACAAATCCTTTTTCTCATGTTGAATTAGGTGACTGCGTGCCTCTTCTGGAAAACCAGTTTGAATAGTCTCTATGTTTAAGTGTCATGTGCCATGAATAGTATGTGTCCTTATCCTTTGAAATCACTCTCAACAGGATGGCCTCCTCACACAGAAAGCCAGGAGAACTGAGGGCAATAGTTGGAACAATGTATTTACACTGTAATTTGGAGCTTGACCTATGGAAGATGCCTTGACAGCTCCATTTAAATATGTACTTTGCCTCTCACATTTGATTAGTTTTTATTTTACTGTGTGTGTGTGGTGTATATATGCACACATGGTGTGTGCAGGTACACGTGTTCCTGCATTTACAGAGGCCAGAGAACACTAGGTACCCTGCCCTATCACGGTCCACTTTATTCCCTTGAGGCAGGCTCTGTCAGGCAACCTGGAGCTAGGGTAACAGCCAGCAAGGCCCAGCAATCCTTCTGCCTCCACCTTGTAAAGCACTGGGGTCACACTGCAACTGTGGGTTTTTATGTGGGTGGTGAGGATTCTAACTCAGGTCCTCACACTTGCACAACAGGCGCTCTTACCCAGTAAGCTACTCCCTAGTCCCTAGTTCAGTTTTGTAATTGTAGTTTTAAAAGTTAATTGTGAATATGATGTCACTCTTGAGTTATTCAAAATGGGCAATATGCACATCAATCTCTCCCTTAAGTTCCCCACAAGTCTTCACAGGTCCTAGAGGATTCCGTGTACAAGTTTACCTGCCTGATCACCGTAGCACATAGACTTTTGATCCTAACCTACAGATGACAGAATATGACTCTGCTTTAAAAGACGGGAATATGAGGAAAGAGTTCTAATGCTTACATTTCTGAATTTAGCTTTGAAGGAAACAAGTTAATCTAATTTTCAGGAAAACTGAATGACTTGCTTTGCACTGTATATCCCAAGAAGCTAAATCTTCATATTAGTTTTGGTACTTATTTTATACTTAAAATGGTCTCAAAGATTACTGTGTAGTGTGGCACTGAAAAAAATATGCAAAAAATATTTGTTGTATGCAAAAAATACTGTTTGCCCATCATCCATCAAGGGTTGTTAATCTTAATCATAAGCTAAAGCCAAAGCCCAATCTGTCAGAATAAATCATATAATTGGAGGGACATTTTTAATGTGTAATTTTTATTTTATTTTTTATTGGTTCTTTGAGAATTTTATACAATATATTTTATCACATTCAGAGCCTCTCCCTCATCCCCACCTGCCCAGCATGGATGGAAGAGATGGGCAAGAGCCCCAGCCTTGAGAATCTACTGGCAATTGATATCTGCTGGGAGAGAGAGAGTCAACTTTCTGCAGAGGTGTGAAGCCAGGTAGGTTGCCCACTCCAAGGGACAGACCCACATCCAAGAGCGCTTAGAAAACACAGACTAGACTCAACCAACCATATAATTTTTAGAGATGAGGAGTCTGGTGCGATCAATACACTAATCATAAAGACTATTACTTAGGAACCAAACATTTAAATTTAAGTTGGATGCTATGTCCCATGCCAGTAATTTCAGTACTAGAGAGGGGAGGATCCTGAGGCAGGAGGATTGCTAGCTTGGACAACATAGTAAGATACAGTCTCAGAAAAAGGAAAGAAAATCTAAATGTCAAAACTCACACAGTAATTTCTAGAGGAGCTTTTAAGGAAGATGAAGGACCAATAATGTTCAATAAGGCTTTTAAAAAAGAGATCAATGTCACAGGTCTATATCTAAATGTTTAGGAAGCTGGACATGGAGGTATGCTCTTGTAGCCACAAACACTCAAGAGGCTGAGGCAGGAAAATCCTAGACAGTGTTGCAAGATCCTGCCTCCAAAGAAAGAAAACAAAAAGCAGGGGGAGGGGGATTTGGGGGGAGGAACAGCAGGGAGGAACAAAAGGACTGAGAATGTTCTACAAATTAGCATGTACAAATCCCTAGGTTTGATCCCAGCACCAGAAAAATATATTTATTAATTAAAATATTTAGGCTTCATTTTTTAAAAAAACCTTAGACTGAAATTATGAAGTACTGAAGAAGGCATGGAATAATCAGATAAATGCAGGCTGTTAAGTGAGTAAACAACAAAGTTTGTGTTTATTTAAGGCAATGTGGCTTATTCTTTTTGAAAGGAAAAGCTGTTGCTAAATCAATGGTTTGTCTTGTGATTAGTCTTAGAACCAAGGAAATAAAACAAAAATAAATTTTGTGTTACAAACAGAGGATGGCTCCATTCAGATATGACAATGGTAGATTTATGGAAATTTATCATGCTCATTCACAAAAGAAATATAACAAATATTAAAAACCAGAAATTATATAAGGTTTTGATCACAAATGCAACTAGAAATACATATTGTAATTATAAACAGAATTTTTACACCTAATTATTATGATGAAGATATTTTTAATCTATTTATTTAATGTATTTGAATGTTCTAGCTGCATATTTGCTAAGTACACCCATGTCATGCAATGCTCTTGGAGGCTAGAAAAGCCTATCAGATCCCCTGGATCTGGTGTTACAAACAATTGTTAGCCACCATGCGGATGCTGGAAACCAAACTCAGGTCCTCTTCAAGAGCAGCCAGTGCTTTTAATACCTGAGACATCTCTCTAGTCTCCATGAAGATAATTCTTAAAAGACAAAATTAAATGATTTAATGTCATAAACACTTATAGGATATGGGTAAATAAATGAATTTAAATTATTACATAGTTTACAGTTTGCTAAAAGATAAATCATTAATAGTATTTCTCAACTGTAGCTACATATTGGGGATGGAGGAGGCCAGACCAGACTCCCTGACAGGCAACTTGAACTCCTGGTCCTCAAAAAAACCTTTTTAAAAACAATGACACAAAGCCCAAACCTAAATAATTGAAACAAGATATTTCAATAGGGTTAGTGTTTTTTTTTTTAATCTATAGATAGGATTCACAGCATGTTGGCCACAAAATATAGCACCTTAGTGTTTCAGAAAACAGCAGCAGATCTGACCTTTTCCCTTCTTTTCCTGAAAACCTTCATGTGACAGGTGTCTTCCCAATACTTGGCAAAAAGACGTGTCACGTGGGCAGACAGAAAAGATTATGGATGATCGAGCTTTCCTAGTTTATTGCCTGTAATCAGCCCCTTCTGTCCTCTAACTGCACGTCTGCATGACTATCCATCAAAGTAGTTTGCCCTGTGTCTTTAGGTCCTCATCTTTGGAAGCTCGTATATCTCATGAAACTTTTAATAAATATATTTGCTTTTCTTTTGTTAAGCTATCTTTGTTATAGAGGTCTTGACCTTAAACTTTACATTAAGTAAAAAAAAAATCTATTTTCCTCATATGCTGCCCAGACAATTCTGAAATTATCTAAAATTTAGAGCCAGTAAGCTACAGTTCAAACAGTTTTGAAAGGAAAAAAATTTATCATAAAGAAAATTAGGAGTAATTAAAAAGGATAAAAGCATAGATAGATTAATTTGAAAGAAAAATAACTACAACAAATCAATCTAAGACCTTTTTAAATAAATAAAATAGATAAGAGACCAGAATAGCAAATCAAGAGAGAATATAAATAAAACCAGAAGATACAAGATACAAAATTGCAAGACAAATCATCTTATGCAAATAAAATTCAAAATCACTATTACTTTCTGTAATAGTTGTGACCTGTTGGGGGCTGGAGAGGTAGCTCAGTGGTTAAGAGCATGCACTGCTCTCCCAGAGGACCTGAGTTCATTTTCCAGCACCTACACTGGGCAACCTATAACATCATCCCCAGAGCATGTGAGGCCTCTAGCCCCTAAGAGCATGTACACTCAGTCACATGTACATACCCACATACAGACACAAACACACATACAAAATTACAAATAAAAACATAAAAACAGGTTTGGGGCCAGTGAGATAGCTCAGTAGGCAAAAGGTGCTTATTGACAAATCTGATGACCTGAGTTCAGTCTCTTGAACCCATGGTGGAAGGAGAGAACTGACTTTGACCTCCACATGAACACAGTGTACACACAGATGCACAAAAATAAAAGGAAAAAATGTTTTAAAAAATTATAAAAATTGCAACTTACCAAAAACACAATAAATAAATTAACAACTAAGGTGTGAAAAAATACCCCCCCACACACAAAATAGTGCCAGCATTTGCACCAACCAAGAAGATTTACTAATGAAGTCTCCTTTTAAACTGTGGAGGAAAGGGAAAACACCAGGTAACTATAATTCCCTGGGGACAGCAAAGAAGGAAGGAAGGGAAGGAGGGAGGAAGGGAGGGAGGGAGGAAGGAAGGGAGGGAGGGAGGGAGGGAGGGAGAGAGGAAGGAAGAAAGGAAAGCTGGATGGTGAATTCCAGTGTCTGATAGCTATATCATCAAAACCAGTGAACTATAGAACAATGATTCTTGAGCCAGGTGCACATTTGAATCACCTGAGGAACTTTAAAAATTTCTGCTACTTGGACCACACCAACCTCTCCAGAACAATACAATAATGAAATCAGAATCTCTCAGGTTAGCTTTGGCATCATGGATTTTTAAGGTTCCCCATGTGACCAAGTACAAGCCATAGCTGAGAAATACTGCTACAGAGCAATTTCACTACATATGAATTTATAGAAGAAAAATCCTATCTAAAATATAACCAATTTAATAGCCCATTAACAGTTATGAGCCACCTACACGGAAAGCACCATTTTCCTCACAGATACAAAAATGGATCCAAACTGGGAAATATATGCAAATATGTACTGATCTCATACCCATTCCCCACCACATATGTTTTAAAATACCAGGGTAATTTTTTAACAAGATTACAAGGCATCTGCTTTAAAAGAGCCTAAATAGCCAACATTATATTTAATTAAACTATGTGTCTACCATTATCAAAAACAGAATACAACCAACAGTATCATTACTTAGTACTGGTCTTTAGACGGTCTGGATAGTGTAAAATAAGATAAAATGGAAATATTAAGAAGAAACAAAACATCACTATGGGTACATAGGCAAAAGATTAAAAGGTAAAAATAAAGATTCATTGAAACAACAACCGAATTAAAAATGTTCTAGCCATATCAGGAGGAAGTATGTTCACAGTAGAATAAAAATATAACAAGACCAGAGAAATGGCTCACTACCTGATGGTCTGAGTTCAGTCCCTGGAACCCATATGGTGGAAGGGAAAGATCCATTCCTGAAAGTTGTCCTCTGACCTCATGCACACAGTGGAACCTGTGCAGGTACACACACACACACACACACACACACACACACACGAAAATATGAGCACATACACACTGAGTAAATGTAATAAAAAATTTAAATTACACAACCAAAACAGGTTTTATTAAAACACTGACTCATAGGAACCTCAAGATAATTACTAGAAAACACAGAACTTAACTAAAAATGAAGCATATTCTGAATAAGTAGCCTACAATATTTCAAGTGGATATTTCATTGCTATTTTGAAGGAAATTAAAATAATTATAAGTGAACCTGATAAAGTAAATGTGCCAGCCTATTAACAATAATAGTAAAATTTAAGGGTAATGGAGACATAGGTTTCCCAGATTTTATATGTTATTGATGCAATTATTAAAATAGCTAAAACTAGATTGACAAGATACATACTAGTTGGTGGAAAAGAACAGATTCTATTCAGTACGGGAATTCAATATGTAATAAAAGAAGAATCATCAATAATAAAAATTAATAACTTTTAAAAGTTGGATGTAGGCCAGGCATGTTGGTACACACCTTTAATCCCAGCACCCAGGAGGCAGAAGCAAGCAGATCTTGATGATTTTGAGGCCAGCTTGGACTACATAGTGAGTTCAAGGCCAGCCCAAGGTGTACAGTGAGAACCCATCTAAGAAATAAAGCAAACAAACAAACAAAAAGCCAAAATACCTGCACACATTTGGCTGCATATCCCCACCTTAAATAAACTATAAACCCCAAATAAATACCAGATTATCAGCTTTATCCTAACAAATCATCTTCTTTTAGCCTTCACCCATAAAAATAGGGAAGTGAGCATCATGCACATGGGATGATGGTAGTTGGGGTGGGGAGTCACCACAGGACAGAATGATAGCACACCATAGGGTATCCTACAATTTTTTTAAAGTAGTAAGAAAAAATGGTATTTTATAACAAATTAAATTGATTTTTTTAAAGACTAAAATAAATGAGAAAAGGAAACTTCAAGAGGGTCAATAAATAAAATGTTCAGTCTAAGAAAGTATCAGATAAATGCAAATAAAACTGCAGTGAGGCATCAGGTTTGTTCAGGGGTGATTCTATTCAAAGGATAGTTAAGCTCAGAGGGGTTGTATTTTTCTGTTTTCAGACAGACTCTTGCTATGTGCCAGGCTGGCTATGAACTCCCGAGCTCACCATCCTTGTGTCTCAGTGGCTGGGACTACTGGGTTACAGAGTAGCACCATACCCCACTGAATACAGAACTTATCATTACTGTCATTCTTCTGGGGCAATGTGGTCTAATAAGAAACCATTTAGAGAACCCTACACTACCTCTAAAGAATGCTGTGTCTGAGCGTGTATCCCAAGTAAACAAACTAGCAAAACTTAAATGTCACAAAATGATCTTACTGCATTCTTTAAATGATTAAAACACACATGCACACACACACACACACACACAAGAATGAGGGAATATGAACAGTTAAAAATAGAAGAGTTTGGTAAATTACCTTACTTCTATGTACATCCTAGAATATTACCATTCACTAGTATGGTTTTGAGAACCACATGGCAACAAGAAAACTACTTCCAATAAGAAAACTACTTTGGCCTGATATGGTTGGTGGTGTATGTCTTTAATCCCAGCACTCAGAAAATAGAGGCAGGAGGATCTCTGTGAGTTCAATGTCAGTCTGGTCTCCACAGTGGGTTCCAGGCCAGCTGTGACTACAGGGAGACCCTATCTCCAAAAGACCCCAAAATAAATAAATAAATAAATAAATAAATAAATAAATAAACAAACAACTACTCTGGATATTTATAATGTCAAGTGAAAATAACTAAAAAGGGTTATATACCATAATTGCTTAAAGAAATACATAGGTTTAAACTATGCTTTAAAAACCACAATCATGTGGCTGGAGAGATGGCTCAGCAGTTAAGAGCACTGGCTGCTCTTGCAGTGGACCCAGGTTCCTTTCCTACCACCCACATGGTGGTTAACTACCATCAGTAACTCCAGTTCTAGGGGAATCTGATGCCCTCTTCTAACCTCCATGGGCATTGTACAACACAAGTACCCTTACATACCTGCATGCAATATACTCATACACATAAAACAAAATAATATTTGAAAAAACCTTAATCAAGCTATTTGAAAGGGGGGCTAGAGGGAGAGAGGACTAAATAACTGGTGAATTACTAGTTTTATTTTAAAATCAACTTCTTCCAAGCCTCCCCACATACACAAAAATAGGCAGATGGGGGTGACTGTACATGGGATGGTAGGGGCATGTGGGGCAGGGGTCCACCATGAGACAGAAGACAGGACACAATAGGGCCCTCTGAGCTATTAAATATTTTATTTATGATTTTATTTTATGTGTATGAATGTATTGCCTGCACGTATGTAAGTGCGCTCAGGTCATGAAATGCTGCCAATGGAAGTCAGAAGACGGTGGTGGATTCCCCTAGAACTGGAATTAAGGACGGTCATTAGCCACAATGTGGGTGCTGGGAATGGAACTCAGGTCCTCCCCAAGAGCAGGCAGTAGTCTTAACTGCTGAGCTATCTGTCCAGCTCCCCTTCCAAGATTTTTAAAAGGAAAACTATCAAAAGAAAAAAAAAAACAGGGATGGGAAGAATTTGAGGGAGGAAGAGGGGGCAGAAATGGAAAAGCATTTAAAATATGTTTTCAAAGTTACAACTATGCTTTTCAAAAAGGTAGGGGGTACTGAAGGCGGACAGAGAATGGAGGAATGAGGGAGAAGGGTAAGTGTAATGCCCAGAGGACCGACTCCCAAAGGCCACCAAGGAATTCGGAGTCTATACAAAAACAAAGAGCCTTTATTCCGGATTAAACTGGTGCTGAGAGCCCCATCCTAAAGGGTGTGGACCTTTTATTGACTAAAGATAAAGATAGGAGGGGAATTACAGTGGCGCATTATGATTGGTCAGGGGAGCCTGCATGCATCGACATATTTCAAATTGATTGGAGGATGACCAAGGTGTGTCATTGGTGGGGGCTGTCTTAGGACAAAGGAATGTGCTGACTGTTACTCAAGCTCACTGCAAGGTCCTGCTTTTTACCTTATAAGGTCTTATTGTGCACCGGCTTACTTAACATGCCTGGGCTTGTTCTCTCTCCTGGCTCCTGTGACCAGAGACTTGCAACAGCTTGAGGCTGACAAAATGGAGTCACAGCAGTTTGATTCCTGTTATCCTAAAGCCAAGCATTTTACAGAAGCAGAAAGAGTGGTTAAACTAAGGGGGCATGGGGGTTAAAAAAAAGGAGGGTTCCACAAAAGTACATCAGTTAAATGTATGCATTCAAACTCACAACTATGCAATTTGAAAAGGTAGGAAAACAAACGAGGATGTGGGAGGAGGGGGAGGAGCAGGGTACCACAACATGGGACACAGACATGCACAATATTGTAGCAGCAATGGCGCATGGGCACCCACAAAAAAGGAAATTAACTGAAGTAACAGCAGCTAGTGTGGGGAGAAGTGGTGGGGCTAAGGTCGGTGATGGGCGAGGCTTCCTGTCTAACCAATGGAAATAGAACGGAGGCAAGGGCTGCTTGGGGAGAAGGAGGTGCCCTGAAGCCCAAACCAAATGTTACATTTTTGATGCCCCGGAAGTGCTTCAACAAACAGGAAAGTCCCCAAACCGGAAGCCTTCGCCATTCTGAGACGACACGGGCTGTGAAAGGGACAAGAGGCGCCATGGTGTTCGGAAGGTCTGGACCTCTCGTCCATCCTGGTCACCAACTTCTTTGCAGCACTTCGGAATTGTCTTTGACAATTCAGGAATACTGAAAAATTTGACAAACTTGAAAAAACTGAGTAAACGTTCCTGAGGCATCGAGCTCCCCTACCGCTTGAGCAGTACTGAGGTAGGGACCCCACCCCCACCCCAAGTAAATCCCGCAACCCCGGGACTTGAAGTGATTCAGTGGGAATTGGAGGCCCTAGGGATCCCAAGGGCCCTAAATGCCCAAGAGAAAGACTTTTTGGACTGTATGTGGAATTAAGCCTTCGTGTGAGTAGAGTAGCCGCTAAAACGGCCTGACTCCACTAGTTCCTTTAGTCCGGGATCCATTTTGTAGTCCACCATCCCAGTTTTTCAAGATGGCGTCTCTAGAGGACACCTCTCGTAACTTTAAACAAGGCTCCCACAACTCTGAATCTACAGTGGAAGTTGAAAGTCGAAATAAGACTGAGGAACCAAAAAAGTCCCAGAAAAATAAGGGCAGAGTTCAAGACCAAGGGTCGTCTATGATTTACCAGAAGGCTCTCCAGGGTATCCCGGGAAAATCAACAGCAAAAGGAAAGGGAATGACTCCAAAGGGAACGGGGATGGCCGGGCCTCCAAAAGGAAACAGGGAAGCAGGTGCCCCAAAAGGAAGGGCGGAGGCTGCTGCCCCCAAAGGAAGGCCGGAGGCTGGTGGCCCAATAGGAAGGGCGGAGGCTGCTGTTAATGCAGAATCCAAGCCTGGACCCCCTTCTAAGCATAAGCCTTGGGTAAAGCTTCCTAAGACCGGAGCCCAGTCCTTGAAGGCTGGAGCGAAATACCCGAAGGCTGAAGGGGCACATGCTGAGACTAAAGGGAAGGCTCAAAAGCCCAGACTGGAGCCTTCAAAACCCAGAGGGGAGGCTCCAAAGCCCGGATTGGAGTCTCTAAAGCCTGGAGCAGAGCCACCAAAGCCCAGAGGGGAGGCTCCAGAGCTCGGATTGGAGCCTACAAAGCCCAGAGGGAAGGCTCCAAAGCCCAGAGGGAAGGCTCCAAAGCCCGAACTGGAGCCTCCAAAGCCCAGAGGGGAGGCTCCAAAGCCTGGAGCAGAGCTTTCAAAGCCCAGAGGAGAGGCTTCAAAACCCGGATTGGAGCCTCTAAAGCCTGGAGCAGAGCCACCAAAGCCCAAAGGGGAGGCTCCAAAGCCCAGAGGGGAGGCTCCAAAGCCCGGATTGGAGCCTCTAGAGCCTGGAGCAGAGCCACCAAAGCCCAGAGGGGAGGCTCCAAAGCCCAGACTGAAGGCTCCAAAGCCCAGACTGAAGGCTTCAAAGCCCAGAGGGGAGGCTCCAAAGCCCAGAGGGGAGGCTCCAAAGCCCGAATTGGAGCCTCCAAAGCCCAGAGCAGAGACTCCAAAGCCTGGAGCAGAGCCTCCAAAGCCCAGAGAAGAGGCTCCAAAACTTGGAGTGGAGTATCTTAAACACAGAGCTAAATCTCCTGATGCCGGAGTAGTGCATCCTAAGGCTCAAGAGGAACATCCTAATTCCAGAATGGCACATCCTAGAGTTGGTGGGAGACCATTCTGGGATGTCCCCTTCAGTTCTCAGAAAGAGTCAGCTACAGAGATGAGCAGTTTTGATGAGAGGATAATAAATTTAAATAGTTACAAGATTCCTAGTGAGGAGCAACTTGCTGAACAAAGGAAAGTCCTTTATGAAAAACATTTTCCACCCCTAGAATTTCAAGATGAGGTAAAATCTAAAGAAAAGGAAGTGACTGAGGCCTCCTTCTCTTTTGGACGTGCCTGGTCTAATGTTGAGAGGTCCACAGTCAGATTTATTCAGGATGACTTCCCAGTCATTTCAGAGCCCTTGTACTACAAGAGTAAGGATAGCATCCAGCAGCCTAATTTGTACTACAGTTTTTGGAATGACTGGACCACTGACTCCACAGTTTCCCAGTATTTTCCCAGCAGCAGCAGCATTGCCACCAAAACCACCACCACATCCACATCTATGGACGGGATAGGCAGACAGGGCATTTCCAGTGGCTATTCCTACTATACAATGACCTCTGAAGAGATGTTTAGTCATACGCAGGGAATAGATGATGAAGAATACTGGACTTCTCGCAATATTTTATCCTCTGGAGATGCAAGGGCACAGGCAACGAATATCTTTCCAGAGGAGACCGTTTCACATCTTTATAGAGCATGTGCATCTGATTTCTCGCCAAGGAGTGCCTTGCATCCGAGCCACATGAAAGGTTTCATTGATACTCACTGTCACTTGGACTTGATGTATTCCAAGTTGTCCTTCCAAGGAAGCTTTACTGAGTTCAGAAAAATTTATAGCTACAGTTTTCCTAAGGAATTTCATGGCTGCATCACTGATTTCTGTGATCCCCGTGCTTTAAGAGATGGCCTATGGAAAGAGATGTTGAGTGAAGATCTGGTTTGGGGGGCATTTGGCTGTCACCCTCATTTTGCACAGTATTATACTGAGCATCAAGAAAGAAACATCTTGCATGCCTTGCAGCACCCCAAGGCTATAGCCTTTGGGGAAATCGGCTTGGATTACTCTCACAAGTGCTCCACACCTGTCCCAGAGCAGTTCAGAGTGTTTGAGAGACAACTACGGTTGGCTGTGTCTATCAAGAAGCCCTTGGTGATCCACTGCCGAGATGCTGATGAAGATCTAATAGGAATCTTGAAAAAATTTGTGCCCCGTGATTATAAGATCCACAGGCACTGCTTCACTGGCAGTTACTCACTCATTAAGCCCCTGCTGGAGCACTTTCCGAACATGTATGTAGGCTTCACTGCAGTTCTGACTTACTCTTCTGCCGGGAAAGCCCGCAAAGCTATGCAGAGGATCCCGCTAGAGAGAATTCTTGTTGAAACCGATGCTCCCTACTTTGTCCCACGCCAGATTCCCAGAAGCCTTTGCCAGTTCACCCACCCTGGCATGGCCCTGTATACTCTGCAAGAAATGGCCAGAGTCAGAAATGAGCCACTATCTCATATTTTGGCCACCTTACGTGAAAATACCTATCGTCTCTACAATATTTAAGCAAAGGGAACACCGTCAAGAGTTAAAAATGGTAGAGGAAGACCAACAGCCTGACCAAAGAAAAGGAATTTGACCTCTATTCTTATTTCAAATCAAGAATGTATTCAGAGTTCATGACAGCATAGAATGCCTAAACAAGACATCTTCATCAACATCTCCTAAGATGACTACTGACTGCTATGGGGGAATGTAGTAAGATGGGACTACACAGGACAGCGTCATTTCCAGCTGATATTTCTGAACAGCTGGATACCCTCTTAGTTGTCTTTTACAAAATGTGGAGTTAAGTAGTTCTGTAAAAATGTTTGTCATAGGAATTATATAGTTTGTATAGCTTGTTGTTCATAAATTCAGTAGCTGTTCAACTTAAAATGTATTTCTGAAGATAGAGCACAGCAGCATTTTACCTAAAGGGAAATTTAGATAAAACTAGTTAGTTAGTAGTCATGACAAGTTAAAGTCATGACAAGTTAAAGGGACTGTGAAAATGCTTGGACTGATAAGAGCTAAATACAGTTGAAAGCCACAGAGATGAGTTTTGAATGTGAACTAGACTCCACATGTAATTGTAAAGCTCCTTTAACACTAGTATATCATCACAGCATTGCAGCTGTTTGTTTGAAATGATTTCTTCAGAAGATTTCAAAAGCATTAGCAACAGAATAGAAATAAAAGGATTGTAACTGCATGCTTATTAATAAGCATTGTTGTCCTCCCAACAATGGAAATGAACTCAAAGCTTAGAGAAAATCCTTGTGTTATTAAAGTAAACTCTGGGAGGCAAAGTACAGACTTTGATTCAGGAGTTCCATTACTGAATGAGGTATAAACACCATTTTGATAACGGAAGATCTCTTTACCACAGAGAACTAAATCGCCGGGACCAGATTCAGAGCAAGTCATACATCTCTAGTTTCCTTTGCACTCTTTCATCTGAATCCAGAAAAATCAGCTGACACATCTCCATTTGACTCTCAGTTCAAAATTCAGTTTCCAAGAGAAGTCCTCCCTAACCACCCATCTACAGGGGAGACAAAAAACCTTTTGTTTGATTGAATCATAGCAGTTAATCTGTTAGCAGTATATTTATATGTTTATCAGTTATCTTGTCCTACTAGGTTGTAAGTTAATCCCCAATGCTAGTACCTCAGCAATAAGCAAGGAGTTCTTGATTTACAAATAACTGACTCCATTTGTACTTGGGAAGTTAATGGCAGTAGGTATAAGGGAACAGGGTTACTTGGAAGAGCTCCTTTCTGATTTAAAAGCCTAGGCCAAAATTAAGGGTATCTGTGCTCTACTGTTAGATGCCAAATAAAAAGAAGGTCAAACCTGACCAAGAAACAGACATTTCATACTTGCTATAAATAACAGAGTGTATCACAGATTTTCTCCCTTTGTTGAGAATTCAGTCTTTTGAAAAGAAAGTTGAAGTGTAAATAAACTATACTTTAATAGAAGTAAAGAATTAGTCAAAGATGAAAGGATGGATTTTACTGTATTTTTCAAGACAGAAACCTCGAAAAATTGTTTTTAGCTAAGCATGTTTTTTCCCTGTTTTTAAGCATCTTTTTCCCCCTCATTTATTGTACACTTCAGCTAGTATCCCCCAAATACACAGGGAACATGAGCTTCTTTTAGAAGATTATAGAAATCAGGGTTCTGTAGACACACATTGTAGGAAAATATCAATTTGTATAAAGTCCTGCATAGTCTTTTCATCTGTTTATTCTCAATTTTGTGAGCTCATGTCTTTTGATATACTAGCATGTACCATAAATAACCAAGGAAAGATGTTTCTCAAGTTAGACATTAGTATTATGCTCAACTCAACCTGGAGTTCTGTGGAAACACCAGCCTCGGGAGTAGCTACCCCAATCCCACAGTGAATGTGCTTTTAGCCACATTTTGTGCATCCCTCTACTCGCCACATAACCTCTTTTGTTACCTTTTTGCGACCTAAGCTTTATGAAAGGAAAATGTCATTAATAGTGCTTTGCAAAGTGACATTACCAAGGGAGCATTCAAAGATGAATGTGAATGAAAAATTGCATTTTGAGCTGAGGGTGTTGATCTAGTAATAGAGCACTTGCCTAGCGTTTAAAAGGCCCTAGGTTCTATCCTCAGCCTTTTGTATGCACGTACCACCTACATTTTGTAAGTACAGATCCAACAAGATAAATAGGATCTAACATAAGGAAAGTAATTTTCTTTTCCTAAAGAATGATCTTTTTACAGGAAAAATATTCTGACCTGCTCCTATCTCCCTACATTTTTTACGGCAAATGTGAGTACTGCATTCTGTAGTTTCTAATATCTGGGAGAGCACTTCACCATGGTTCAACCAGTGTTTAAATCAAAAATCACCCTTTAATGTTACACAAACACACACACACACACACACACACACACACACACACACATACACACTCTAAATGTGTGGGATTTGAGGCACTTGGTAACACTTTTAAGTTTGTTTTTTTCTTTTAATTGTGTGTGTCTGTGTGAGAGTACCTGCATGTGAATACAGGTGCCCACGGAGTGCAGAAGAGGGCTTTGTATTCCCTGGAGGTGGAGTTGAGGGCTGTTGTGAGCAGCCCAGCATGAGTACTAAGAACCAAACTCAAATCCTCTGCCAGAGCAGTACACACTCTTAACTCCTGAGCCATCTCTGCAACTCCCTGTAAATATATATTCTTTTCCAAGAATTATTATTTAGCATTTATATTTTATGTGGCACTTGATGTATTTACTCTCCTATTCTGGAGGTAGCAAAGACTCATGTCAGCAGCCAGTGGTCTAGAAATTTAACTTGCTGTTAGTGATCTCTAGGCCCTTAGTTAAGTTAGTACAGAATCACAGGGTCTCTCAAGTCCATCATCATTAACAGGGTCCTGAACCTTGGTATTTTTTAGGGCACATCAATATTTTGCTTCACTTAAATCTTAGAAAGGTAATACTTTGAGGTGTAGCAGTACCATATAGTGTAAGTTAAGCATGCAGGAGACCCTGGGTTCCATCAGCAGCACTTAAATGCAAAGCAGAAAAATTTAGAAAGGGAACTATATCTGCATTTAAAGCTCAGAGGAAGTAAACAGACCACTTTGTCTTAAGAGACAGAAGGATTTTGTTTTGTAGTTTGTTTTTATTCATAGCTAACTTTGAAATTGATACTTGCTTGTTGTCGAATTTTCAGGACTCCTAATGCGAAAACAAAAGGGATAAAAAATAGTTTCTAATCCTACCACTTAGAGACAGTCATGTTAGCTTTCTAGAGTGGCTTTTTTTTCTCTAGTATTTCCATAGTTACTGGGCAAGTCCATTCCTGAGTCAATTTCACTAAAATTTGCTACAGTATTCATTCCCCTGTATAATTAGAATAAGCTGTACATTTTCCCTGCACTTATGATTTGAACACATTATTTTCTGTATTTTTACGTTCCTGAGCAAACATGCTCAAAATGTGTTGTTTTAAACAACCAATTCTTAGGCAGCTTGTGCTTATTCAAAACACTCTTACTTATTGATTTGTAAAATTGGGCTTTTAAAGTTAGGTTTTGCTTTGACTGATGTGTTATTGTGCTCACTCTAATGTCTTAAGCTAAGTGGTTCATTTATTTTTTGCCTGTGATTAGAACTGCTACATTTATATATTTTTAATTTCATAAAGTTCCTTCTGTAAAAATTAATACATAATGCATTCTAAAAATACGGTAGTAGAAAAGGCTGTGAGAAATGTGTCATTTCTATTGCTAAAATCTCAGTATTGATGATGTTTTTTATATAAGTGTGTTCATAAAGATATATTAATTTGCATAGTTTTATAGATAACTTGTTCATTCTCATACATGCCACAGAAAATGTCATCATTGACCAATATAAGATGTTAATCATCTGGTGTATTTTTACTTAAGTTTTTGGGTTTTTTGTTGTTTTGTTTTGTTTTGAAACAAGGTTTGCTATATAGCCCAGTCTGACCTTGAACTCTACATCATCCTGTTTCAGCCACTCAGCCCCAGTGTATTGCTACAGGCATGTGTCACCACAATGGGCATGTGATTTTTTTAGCCTTTTTTGAAACAGGGTCTCCCTGTAGACCCAGCTGTCCTGGAACTCGATATGCAGACCAGGCTGATCTTTCACAGAGATTCCTCTGCCTCTTCTGGGATTAAAGGCATGCACCATCCCTAGCTGTGGTCTCTCTTTTTTTTTTAAATACAAAGTGTGTGTACTTTTTAAGCAGAGTTAAATGAAAACATTTAGAGGTTATAAAGGTGATATACAGAGAAAGACAATATACAGACAAACTCAGCTCATTTCCTCTCCTGACAGACAAATTTTAGCTATTACTGCAATTTTTAAAAACAAGTCCCAAGTATTCCAAAAGTTGTCTACTGAAACCCCTCTGAAAAAAAGTGTTATTTTTTGTTCCTGTCTTGCATTCGGAGTCCATTTTATTGTTACTGTTTTATTTTTCAATAAAGCTTATAATGTTTAATTACATTTTCAGTTTTATTTATATTTCATAATTACCTATTATATGTTCCCGCATGGTAGTATATTGGGCAACTGTAGATTTCTAGGTCACACACATTTTTCCCTTAGACGTTACACACATGTCTTCACTGTCTTTGGCATTTCATACCACAGCATCGCCCTCTGGTCCTTGAGTGCTTTTTCTATCAAGCTGTTTTATCATTTTATCAGGGTGTTTCACCATTTCTTTGCTTTATTCCTACAGTAAATACTCAATTTTCAGGTCTAGGTCTTTCTGTAGTCCAAACAGTTTTTGAGTCTTTATTGTTTCCTTGCTTAATCAACTCAGGACAATTGTCAGTGCAGTACTGCTCCATCTGCCTGAACTTTCGTTACCTTGCTACTCTTATTTTTTATGTGTATGAGTGTATAGCCTGCATGTATGTAAGTGCACCCATGTCATGCAATGCCCACAGCGGACAGAAGAGGGCGTCAGATTTCCTGGAACTGGAGTTATGATGGTTGTTAGCTGCCATGTGGGTTCTGGGAATCAAAACTCCGTCTTCTTCAAGAACAGCCAGTGCTCTTAACCACAGAGCCATCTCTCTCTAGCCCCTCATTACCTTGTTACTCTTGCATGTGACTTTGTCTGCATTTTGGGAGATTTTCTTATCTCTCTTCCTAGTGCCTATCTCATTCTCCCCAGTTTTAATTTTTTCCTTCATATACAGCATTTTTAGCTCCTTGTAGTTTTTCTTCTTCAGCAAACTTTACCGATTTTGCCTCCATTGTCATTTTCCTTTATTCTCCTGCTCTATTTCCTCCTTCCATCTCTCCCTTCACAGGGTTTATTTTCAGTGCTTACTTTGTGTCACATACTTCCTTTATTCAACAGAAAGCATCAAGTATATTCTGATAAAGAATATTCATATCCTAGAGAAGACATACATTTTTAAAAAGTTTTTTATTATATTGTATATTATACGTTAATTATATTATAAATTATTATATTATAATGTATGTGTGTCTGTAGTGTGGGAAGTGGGTTTGTACATGTGGGTACAAGTACCCTCAGAGGCCAGAAGAGGGTGTCAGATCCCCTGGAGTTAGATGGTTGTGAGCAGCCTGATATGGGTGCTGAGAACCAAATCTGGGTCCTCTGCAAGAGCATCCTCTTAATTGCTAAGCCATCTCTCCAGTCCTGAAAACATGCTTTTGGAATAAATACATTTTTTCTCTTGATTCTGGAACATTGTTTTCCATTCATGATGCAGTGTCTTTTCAGAAGCCTTGTACTGGCTTTCTTTGTACATTCTTGAATAAAGAGAAGTTGTATCGGGGCTGATTTTTTTCCTCCTAAATTGGGTAAGTTCTCTTATTACCTTTTACCATCGATCCTAATGTTCTTACCCCCTCCCCTCTGAATATGGCTGATAACAAATTAACTTTGTAACAGGGTAAAGGAAGTATAGAGAGAGCCATGGACAGAAAAAATCAGTGTGACTGTTCCTGAACTGTTCTAGTGGCTATCATAAGCCAGCAACCTCTAGGAAAGTCATGCAGGTTGAAAGCCCCTGCATATCACCTTAACTTCCAATCTTTCTAGTTTCTCAGGAAACGAAAGTGCATGCTCTTTTTGGTGTATTCCTTCCGTACATCCCATTGGCATGCATTTTGTTAAGCAGAAATTCCTCCAAGTTTGCCCCATGAAGATGAGACACCGCCTGGCTCAGCCTCTAAACACTAAAATATCTTCTTCTTTGAAACTGTGGAGGTGAGAGCACATCTAAATACCAATCCTCACATTACAATCTCCAAATTCCATTTTTTCTCTCCGTTTTTGATAGATTTATGTTCTCATGGATACTATTTAGATAGGCATACCTGAAAAAAATTCGACTTACACAAACACTGAATCTTATTTAGCCTGCTGAACTAAGAGATGGTCGGTCAGGAAGTGAGTAAATAACAAAATGGTACATTCTTGGAAGATGGTTTCCACAGGAGTTTTTGTATTGCAAAAATCTAAATCTCTAATAATTCATCTGCCAATTTGCATAACTAAATCTATGCTCTAAGTCAAAATGCACCTGCACAGGAAGCATGGGCACTCATGAAATTATTTTTAATGTGCTTCAAGATGTGATTTTACAGTGCCTAAAAGAAGAAGGGAAGTAGCTAGAATGTCAGAATATTCTGGTAGCTCAATCACTAATTGACTGTATAACTGGTGCAAACCACTTAAACTTTTTGTTCACTAGTTAACCTTTTAGCAAAAATGTGAAAATCAACATTTGCTAACCACACAATACTGCAGCACTATTTAAGAGATCAAAAAAAAATGTGTATGTATGACATAGCTTTAGAGAGAAAATGAACTTTGTAAAAATACTGAATAATATCTAGTAATACAAACCTAGAGGCTTAAAAATACTGTGAAAACCATATCTAAGATGGTTTTCACATCATTATGGAGTCTACAGAGCAAAGCAATTAAAAAGCACTTGCTATTAGTAAGAAAAGAATGGCAGAACCACCATTTAAAATCAGATTTCCCAGGACTGGAGAGATGGCTTAGAGGTTAAGAGCTCTTGCTACTCTATTATGAGGATCACAGTTTGTACCCCAGCATCCACATTGGGCAGCTCACAAGTACCTGTCATTCTAGCTCCAGAGTAGCTGATGTTTTCTAGCCTCTGTGGGCACTTGCAGACGTGTGTGCATGCGTACGCACAAATAACAAAATCAGATTTCCTGGTAAATGATAATAGAATCAAATTAAGGAGCCAATCCATCTGAGAGAAATCACATTGCTAACTAACAATTTTCAAATTGGGATATCCAATATGGTTATAATTCTACTGGTTACCTAACAAGCTGGGCTGCCAAGACATTGGATTATCCTAGTGGTCTCAAAATGTATTTAATGCTGAGAAGTACATTAACAGCTAAGGCACAACGTGAATATTTGTGGCCGAAAGTCTCCTTTACTAAAATAATATAAACCAACCCAGTTAGAACATCTGCTAAATTCAAAGCTTTGTAGTAGGTATAACACTCAGTAACAATGACTCCACATATTGCTAACCAAGAAGTTTTAAAAACAAAGTTGTGTTTACCATGTATACACCTTGTCATATGCATGCCCCCACACAAATATTCAACAATCATAAAGTTAAAAAAAAGAAAGGCAAGGATATGTTTATAGCTCTACTCAGCATATATTGCTGAGTGTCTGTCATTTGTCAGTCACTGTGCTAGGCTACAAGAATTTAAAGCTAAGTAAAAATAGCCAACACTGATTTCAGTATTTGTATTTTTAATTTATTTACATGTAGGGGTTTGAGATAGGGTCTTACCACATAGTCCAGGCTGCCTGGAACTCACAATCCTCCCGCCTCAGGTTCCCAAGTACTGAGATTATAGGCATGTGCCACCATACCTGGATTGAGGTAGCTATCATGGACCTACTATATGGTATATTAAGTATGTTTATACTCTTATTTACTTCTATAAAGTAAGTCACACTGTGATACTTACCTTGTAGAAATCAAGATTTGGAGGTTAATTACTCAAGTAGTAACTGCCACAAAATTTCTGCTTGCTCTTGCTCATTGGAGGACACAGAAAAGAGTAGCAGGAATTGGTGAAAGTGCTCTTAGTACATGGGGAAGGATGGCAAGATTGGCTCAGTAATGAAAGTAAGTGCTTGATGCCAAGCCTAAGAACTTGAGTTCAACTTGGGACCCACCTCTGACCTCCACATGTGCACCATGGCACACACATACACATACACACAAAATGAATAAATGGGAAAGTACCGTAATGGAAAACATCAAGAAGAAATCATCACAGTGGAGATGGAAACTAGCTTGGGTCTACCATGCACTGAAAGAGCAAGCACATGGGTGAAGAAGGGCTGACTCTGTAAAGGGAGCAATGTGTGCAAAGGTCTGGGAGCATGGATGTGTTCTGTAAGTGACATACCACAAGTCACAAGTGATTCTGTGAACCTAACGGCTGAATGGGGGCATGGAAGCAGAAGAAGAGATGAGAATGGCACAAGGACCAAAAGATGGAACATCTTTCAGCCATACGAAGGGAGCTAAAGGATTCTAAAGTTACCTGTAGTAGAGTAGGCCGAGAGGCAGGTTGATGACAGAGATGTCAGCAAAGCTAGTCTCAGGGGAAAGATGATGCACTGGGATAGCAGTAGTGGTAATGTTAAGACTGATGAAAGGTAAATTTCAGAGGAAGACAAGAGGATGGAGGTCAACTGACAGCTAAGGAGATAATAGTGGCTCTAGCATTTGTTTAAACATAAACCTTAGTGGGGTAACACTTTGATATAAATCAAGCCACCCATGCAGTTTCGTCTCCTTGTGATATTCTAGTGCATTCAGTGAAAAGGCCTGACAGCTAACAGCAATTGTTTAGACTTCTGCAAAACAAAATTGAAAAGGTGATCCCATTTATGTTGCACATCTGTACTTTCCCAAAGGGCTTTTCTCTCTTTGGGTCTCACAAGTTTTATCATCATCAGCTGTTGATCACCAGTTCCTCCCCTCCACTGATCCTTTCTCATATCCCTTAAGCCTAAGACTCTAACCCTGAAAATCTTAGACAGATTCTTGCAGGGTAGAGAAGGGTATTAAGTGAAATAAAGACAAACAGTTCTGCAGGCTTGGCATGGCAGAAAGGGCAGCACCAGCAGCACCCAATGCTATTCCCATTACACATCACCGAGAAACAGAGCTTTTAAAAATGTCATCTTGATATTTTAAATTATATGTGTATGTGTGTGCCTGTGTGTAGGCATGTGCATGTGCGAACAGGTACCCTTAGAAGCCACAGGCATCGGATCCCCCAGGAGCTGGAGTTACAGACAGTTGTGAGCCACCCAACATGGGCCCAACATGGTTCCTGGGAATTAAACTGGTCCCCTGGAAGAGCAGTATGTGCTCTTTATTGCTGAGCCTTCTCTCTAGCCTGAGGAGCAAACCTTTAATAAAGGACAATTAGACCAGAATGGAACATACCATGTTTACTTACTTTGGAAACATAAATGCCAAAGTAACTTCCCTGAGAAATCAGTGGCAGAAAATCAGCAAGTGGAGCCAAAGGTAGGTGGAATAAATCCCCAAACAGATTTCATATTTTAAGCCCCACAGTGGAAAGAACATAAACTACTGGTGTCATTTTTCTCTAATATAGACTAACATGGTATAAAATCTGTGAGTCCAAGTTGTGAAGGCTCAAGTGTCAAGACAATTGTCACTGACTGCTCTTAGTTCAGACTAATGACAAACCATTTTAGCACGTATTGCTTTTTCTCTTAAAAGACCATTAAGTAGCTAGGCATGGTGGCACACACCTTTAACCCCAGTGCTCAAGAGGCAGGCAGATCTCTGTGCGATTGAGGCCAGCCTGGTCTAGCCTGGTCTACATAGCAAGTTCTAGGCCAGCTGGGGGACCCTGTCTCAAAAAAAAAAAAAAAAAGACCATTAAATAAATTTGCTGAAACACCAAGAGACATCACAAAACCTCCTGTTTAAATAATAGAACACTTTTGAAAATTACTTGTAGATGCCCAAATATAAATAGTACACAGAGGAACAATTGGGAAGAGCAGTACATCGATAGCTTAATAGCTGCCCTATAGAACACAGTGATCTCAGCATCAAAATCTGCAGACTTTCTCTTCTGCAATATGCTATAATTTATGTCAAAGGAAAACACAAGAATCCTGCAGCACAGGCAAAGGCCTGAGGATAGTCCCAGCTTATGCCTCACTCTCCCTAGGAACATTGCCCTCCTGATCCTCTTGCAAGGAGATAAAAGAAGCCCAAGGCAAAGGATAGGAAAATCTTCTTGACTACTACTATGGGCTGGATGCCTGACATACATTGCCCATTTGATGTTCAAGGCAACTCTGGTTCTGTTGTTCCCAATGAACAGATGAGGGAACTAACAATGGCATAAGTTAACAATGGGTCCAAGATGAAATAGGAAACAAATGATAAGTTTACAATCTAAATCTCAGTCTGGCTGACTGAGGGTCAAGAAGGGTCAAGTTTCTGAAGGACACCCCAACCACTGTATGTGGAGTTAATTTCAGATAACACTCCAGGGTAAGAGAAGAATGCACCTTAGCTCCATGTCTAGGGTTAAAGAAAAGGAAAACATTGGTAATAATGTTGATGATGGTGATGATGGTGATGTTCCCCAAAGAAGCAAGGTCATCCATTCCCAAGCCCCAAATATGAAAACAAAGTAGAAAAGGGGAATAATGTTAGCTAGGACACTCATGGGGGCAGGGGGAATGGATGAGAGTAATAGAATGAAGAGCAAAGAGGTAGAAGAAGCCCAATAAATGAAAAAGAAAATAGCAAAATGGTCCACGATGGGAGAAACAAGGAGGTTGAAAAATATGGAACAAAAGACAAGAAAATGGAACCATTAAAAGGATCAAAGAGAAGAATATTGGAAGCATTGCTTACTATCCTTGAATAATGTGACAGTCATCCCACTGCCTGCCATCTCCACACTGCTTATGTCCTAGAATGAACAACCTTGCTCCTTCATTTACTTATGCCTTTGATAAAAGCATTACAAAAATGACATGTGGGGGCTGGAGAGATGGCTCAGCATTTAAGAGCACTGGCTGCTCTTGAAGAGGACCTAGGTTTGATTCCCAGCACTCACATAACAGCTAGCAACCTTCTGTAACTCCAGTTTCAGGGGAGGTGATGCCCTCTTCTGACCTCCGCACACACTGCACAACACATATGAGTTTACACACATGCACACTGATACACATAGAATAAAAATAATAAAATATTTTTTAAAGTAACATGTGGCCTGTACGCATAGTCACAGGAATCTAGAAAGGGGTCCATGAAGAAAGAAGAGGCTTTAAGGGAAGGGGTGAGAAGAGAAGAACACATGATAAGCTGTAGAAGGGGAAACACTGGAGGTGGGCTGGACCAAACAGTCATGCGGAGCAAGAGATGGGGAAGAAGAATGGGACTGAGATAGCAACCAAAACTGAGTGTGTATGAAAATGCAATTTTAAAAAACCTGTTACTTTGAATGGAGGGAAGAAAAGAGGGAGGGACAAAAAGGGATGTGTCCCTAGAGAATATTCTTTATTAATGGAAGTTTTGACATACTAAATAGCACAATGAGTGTCCTAGTTAGAGCAAGTATTTAAAGAGAAGAACGTAATTAAATTAAGTAGAAGGATATGGACAACTTTAGCCTCTTTAAGGGTTAAAAATCCTCTGAAGGAAATAAGAACAGTGTATTTGCGGAAACCATAACTACATGCTTAAAAACATAGGGCTATCAATTGAGAAAACCAAAAATGACTACAGATACCTAGAAGCTTTTCACAGTAGACCATGAAGACCATGATGTGGATTCGAGATTCTTGGCTTCTATATATATTATCAAATATGTATCTCACATCTCACAAGTCAGTCTCCAGAGAAGACACAGGGCAAGATTCCATTTCTATGAAATGCAAGAACAGGAAAAACTAAGCTATGATGAGAGAAGTCAGAACCAGGAGAAGAGGTGGCTAGAGTGATAGTCCAGAAGTTATGAACACACATTGCTCTTACAGAGGACCAAAGGTTCCTGGCACCCATACCTCGTGCCTCACAACTGCCTATAACTCCAGCCCCCAGGAGATCGGGTGTCCTCTTCTTGCACCCGTCAGCACTTGCACTCATACGCACATACCTGCCCCTCAGAGGCACACAGAGATTTAATGAAAAATAAAAGTAACTCTTTAAAAGAAGAAAAAGAAAATGTGGTTGATGACTAAATAAAGGGAACATGAAAGAACCATCTGAGGTGACTGGGATATGTTGATCATGTGCTTTAGTTAGATAAAATGTCATTATTGGGGAAGCTAAAGAAAGGGGATGCAAGAACTCACTCTATTATTTTTGTCACTTCCTATGAGTTAAAAATTATTTTGCAAACATTTTTCTTGAAAAAAAGAATATGGTTGAAGAGATAGCTCAGTGGTGAAGAGTACTCGCTGCTCTTGCACAGGACCTGGGTTTGGTCCTTAGTGGAGGCTCACAATCATCTGTAACTCCAGTTCCAGAAGATCCAACAGTTATATAGTTACGTGTAGGCAAACCCTCATATATATATATAAATAAAAAAGAATAGTCAGAATTCAAGATCAGTATTTATACTATTGCCCACCATCAGTATTATAAAGAGATAAGTTTACCATGGTTCATAATTTACAAAACAGAAAGTCGAAAAAAGGTAACTAATTTTTAAATAAATCAGTAGGTGGTTTGAAATCAAAGGTGAAAATATATAAATAACTATAACTTCTATATATCAAAAATTCAGAGAAAACTATGAATCAGCCTAAAATTTAGTCAATTGGCAAGGGTTTTATGTTCATAAAAAGAAAACTCAGCATGTACATTGGACAACAGTTTAAGAGGCATCAGGAAGGGTGTCATCTGCAAGCCAAGGAGACAAACCTCAAGAAAAGCCAACCTTGCCTTCACTTTGACCTTGGACTTCCAATCTCTAGAACTGTTGCAAAAAATGTTTGCTGTTTAAACCACCTAATACATAGTATATTGTCATGGGAAAATAATACAAACAAGTATGTGAAGCCATCATTTATATGCCATAAAATTTACCTCATAAGTACACAAATGAGTGGCTTTTTATAAATTTATAATGTTGTATAATGATTACCACAGTTTAGCTCAGAACTTTTCTATCCCCGTTAAAAGTTTCCTTCTGCCTATCCCCAACAACTACTGATCTGCTTTTTCCTATATATATACTTTTTCTAGGATTTCATGTACATGAGATCATACAATACAAAGGCTTCTGTGCCTTGTTTCTTTCATTTAGTATAATGTAGCTGAGGTTCACCCATCTTTTTGTATTTATATGTAGTTTCTTTAGATTGCTGAATAATTTCCACTGTGAGAATATTTTGTTTATCCATTATAAATGAGCAGATGTTTACAGTGTTCCCCAGCTGAGGCTACTCAGAGGTTAAGAGCACTGGCTGCTCTTACAGAGGACCCACATGGCAGCTAACAACCATCCATAACTCCAGTTCTATGGGAATCTGTACTCACTTCTGACCTCTGTGGGCATTGCATGACATAGGTGCACTTACACGAATGCAGGTAATACACATAAATAAAAATAATGAATAAAAATATAAAAACTGATATATGGGGGTGAGGAGATGACTTAGTCCATAAAATGCTTGTCATGCAAACATTAGGACCTGAGTTCAATTCCCAGCACCCACATAAAAGGTCAGACATGGAGGAACACATAATACCAACACTGGACAAGTAGAAAAAGAGGATTCCCTGGGGCTTACTGGTCAGCCAGTACACCTGAACTGGGGAGCCCCAAGTTCCAGCGAGATGCTCTATCTCAAAAAATAAGGTGGGAGGCTCCTCAGAAGTGACACTGAGGTTGACCTCTGGCCTCCAAATGCATTTACACACATGTGCATGAATACCTGCATAAATATATACCCACTGCACATGAGCATGCATATAATTTTTTTAAAATTCACTCACAAGTTTTTGTGTAAACACATTTTAATTTCTCATGGAGATACCTGTAGGAGAGATACATGTAGGAGAGAAATTGTTGGTTCATGTGTAAGTATACGCTTATTTAAGAAACTACCAAATTATCTTTTAATATGTGGCTATCATACAAAGATGTATGACAACAGTTCCTGTTGTTCCACATCCTCGCCAACACTTCCTATCAGTCTTCTGAAATGATAGCTATTCTAATGGGAAGGTACTAAGATCTAATAAGGTTTCAGCACAGACTCTAACTTTGGGCTAGTGAAATAAGCCAGTAAACTAGTGCTCCCCCTAAAATTATTTATGCCTATGATGAAGGCCTTAAAAATTTGTCAAATATGTAAATTCTAGGTTTTAGAAAAGATGGAAAAACAAGCCCTTCTTTAGTGAAAGACTCATTTATGAATATCATTCTTTCTATTCCAAAAACATTTATTCCAGGTTTGGGGAGTTTTTAAATTAAATACCTTTTAAATTTCAAAAGAAGATGAAAGAAGCCCACATTGTATAATGAAATTGAAACTCATCATTTTAACATAAATTTAAAGACTATAGTTGTATGTTTTAGTGATAAATGTAGGCTACATAGCTGAGAATTTAGGGCATGACATGTTTGATTTCAGACAAGCCTTTTGATTTAGTCTCTAAAGCTAAATTGCTAAAGATTTATGTAATTGTGAGTAAAACATGGAAATTAAATGGCAATGTACTACAATTACACTGTATTATAATTATACATATTGGTCTCCTTTATGAAATGTTTCTAGCAGGAATCAGATAATCTGAAAATTATATAGTGTATGGAAGTTTCCATGTAAAATTTGAGATATGGCTTAGAGGTATTGAGTCTGACATTTTCCAAAATATAATTGTATTTTTCAAAGTGTAATTGTATTTTAATTTGCTATACTGATTATATTTTATAATACAAATAATTGACTTTAGGACAAACTTCTAGAATATGTATTTATGTATTGTTCTTTGTTAATCATGTGAAAATTTGAGGAATTTAATCAGTCCTAAATCTCCTGGCAGAAAAATTTGAAATTTTGACTGGTATTAGACAAGAAAGAGAAAATCAGCCTCAGAAGACTGCTGACCTGGCACGATCAGCTCACCTAGTGTTCTCCTATGGAACAAGACCAATTTCAATCACCAACACTAGACAAGACCATTCTGTGACCATCATGGATTAAGACAAAACCAAGACAACTTCATAATGACATGTGAACACAGACAGAAAATGAATGATATCCAAGACAAAATGTCAAACTTCCCTCTTTCCTGATTCAAAGTACTGATAGCTGATCTTACCCCACCCCCGCCCCAAGTTACAGCTATAGCCTCATTCTGGTCTGTCTCTCTGTAAGGGATACTATTAAGATGCCCAATCATAGAAGCACCCCTACCCAATTCAGAACAAAGCTCCACGTCTGCAATCCCTCCCCTAAACTACCCAACACAAGGTCAAATCCTATCATAAATCTTTTCTAACACCTGTTCCCTTAGACACTCCATGGTTGCTTAGGGAGTTTGTCGCCTCTTGATACACAAGAAACTAATCCATTCATGTTTTTAAAGTCAAGTAGCTGGAGAGATAGCTCAGTAAATACAGTGCTTGCCATGCATGAGGACCAGAGCTTGATCTTCAGCATAAAAAGCCTGGAGTGCTGGCTCTTGATTGTAAGCCCACTGAGACTGGGAGCCTAGGGATTCTTGGTCAGGTAGCCTAGTCTAATCGGTGAGCCCCATCAATTCCTAAGTGAGAGATTGTCTCAATAAACAGTGTACATGACTCCTGAGAAATGACACGCCAAGTTGACCCCTGGCCTTCACAAGTATATGTATACATGCATACATACCTGCCACCTCTACAAACACATGCATTTGTGTATATGCATGAACACAACAAAGAAAATCAAGGTGACCCAAGAGATTGAATTATTTTTATGTTGTTCAAAGCACAAAGACTCATGAAGTACTATAAAATCAGCTCACTACAAACTCAATGTCAATTAATGCAAAGTTATTAAAATTCTAATTCTGTGGTCAGTAGTTTTAATTATAATTATGTTATAATAAATGGAAAAAAAGAAATAGTACTTTTAAATGCATGTATATCCCCATAAGATCAACCTTTATCCTGGTGCTTTCTATAATAGAATCATTTCTGAAATAGCAAACAAATTATGCTAACTAGCTGCCATTGGAAAATGAAAAGAAATGAGAGCATAATTGTAGAGTCTATGTAAATGGTGCTCAACCCCCAGATAAAAGTCCTATAAAAACATGCAGTTGTCTATGCATTTCTAAATATTTTGACTTTTTATAAAAGCAGCTAACCATAGGATTATATACAATAGCAGCCAACCACGGCATATCACAAACTGCTAAACACCAAGTTTCAATCAATAATGAAGTGGCGAGTGCCTGGTGTAATTAAAGCCCCAGGCTCAGTTCTAGGAGAACAAACTCAATTTGACTTCAGTCACATCTTAGACTGCTAGAGACAAAAGGATCTTAGAGATCAGCTAGTCAGGCCCTGTGTTCAGTCAAGGAGACTGAAGCTCAGAGAGGCAAAACAACCAAATCAACATCAGTCAAAGAGTAAATAGTTGGCTATGACCAGAACCAGTGCTGCTAACACTCAGCCTCAGATCCCTGCCCCACTCCACTTCTTGTGAACACATGACTCCTTATTTATACATTGAGAGCACTGATCTCGGTTTCTTCCTAATGGAGGTACTGAGAAGAAGGCATGTGAGTGATACATTCTGTGGCTTAGACAACACTCATGGTTTTGTTTTGTTTCTAGTGCTAGGTATTGAACCTAGGGCCTCACACATGCTAGTCAAGTGTTCTACTCCTGAGCTACACCCCTAGACCTGTCCTTGTTTATACTGAGACAGGATCTCAAGAAGTTGTCCAAGCTGGCTCTAAACTTACTCTGTTGCCCAGGCAGGCCTTGAACTTGTAGTCTTCCTGCTTCTGCCTCCTGAGTGACTGGAATTACAAGCCTAAACCACCGAGTTTAGAAATGCGCATGCTCTGCGATCAAATGTGTTTATGAAGTGGTCTGGCGTTTTCCTTGGCCTATGATGGCTTTCCTTTACTTAGTTGATTCAGTGATATAGTCTTTTCAGAGCTGGGGATAGTGTTAAGCAAAATTGTTTCAACTATTTGTATAAATCCACCCAGTACCAAGGATATTAAGCAAACAAGACCCTCAACAGGAGCACAAGAAACCAGCATTTTAGGAGGAATGTTTCTTTGCAGTGCAGGGTTGCTTTCCTCACATGGCAAAGATATGCAATACTCATTTGGCCCCCAGATACTCCATGGAGGTAGTACTTCCCAATAAGTGCTAGTCCCAAAGTGAGGCAGTATAACATATCAAAATTAAGGTCAAAAAACCACAATGAGCAAAAGATCAAAATCTTAAAGATAGGGAAAATCAGTAATACTAATCTTTTTACCTCAGGCTCCAATAAGGATCGCATGACATAATTACTGATCCTATCATTATTTAAAATGGTATTTTGTTAGCTATGAAATTTTGCCATTCCTTTTTACATATATTATACTGAAATAGTATCAAGCCTAGTTGTAAAGTTTTGGGAGTTCCCCCAAATGGCGCACCTAAGACAAGTACTCTCACCTGGCTCTAGTTCAGTCCTACTCCTTAATCCTGCCAATTCAGAACACCTCCACCACATTTCTGAATGCCTCTCTAGGTTGAGAACTTCTGAATGAGGAGCTGATTTTTCTACATAGTACCTCTGGTGAGAGGCAGTCCAGACCTGAAGTGCTTGCTGTATGATGCCAAAGGGGACCTAGGTTCCATTTATCTCTGCCGTACTCAAAGGATGGCGGCCAGGGCCAAAGAATTATGCACTAATTACAGACAAGAAAATAAAGACCAGGTAAAGGGCAAGAAAATCACACCAGCTGTGCTTACTCTTTTCATTTGGAAAATAATAACTGTCCCAGGTGCCCACCCAATAAACCTCAACACATATATCATTAGAAGGAGGTAATATATATCATCGACTGGAAGTGAGTTGCATAGACAGCCCTAGCTACAAGGAGGCTGAGAGAAGAGCAGCTTTACATGGGCACATTTCGAGCCTCAATGAAACTGATGGTCCACCTGCAAAAATTAACTGCAAATGAAGGATAAATGGCAAGACAGGTTCACTATGGGGACCATGTGGGATAACAAATACTGGCTCTTTTGGGTGACTGCAAATAGTATTGTCTCTGTTGGTCATGTGATGTTCTAACAGAGTATTTTGATGGCCACTTTTAGAATCACGGATGGAAACTGTGATATCCTAGGCTGCAACCTGTAGAGGTAGAACCTGAAACAGGGATTTAGGCACATGTGATTATCTTGAGAGAGCCTTGTGAGGAATGGAAGCAGCAAAGGAAAGGGAACAAGCCAAGCAAGGATGTATTCGTAGATCTAAGTTAAACATTGATCCGGTTCACAAGTGGCTATGGAACCTGGAACAGAGTACAGAGCTATCTTACCTTGAAAGACCTAAGCAGAGCTCCTTAGCTTTGATGAATCTTGCCTGCTCTTAGATAAGGGTAGGAGTGTATCTGGATGCTGGAACTTCCACTAGCCAGGTGCAAGTCTCTAGGAGAGGGTTACAAGTGTGAGCTGCTTATAAAACCAATCATTGCATCTGGAGCATGGGAGTACATCCCTAATGTGGATCTGGGTGGGCACCAAGAACATTTACTGTAAACAATCATTTTAACATGGTCTCCAAAGAACTGCCTTTATTTTTATTTTACATTACTTCAAAGCATAACCCTACATAGACTGCTGAGATTATGAGCTATTGGAAAAACTGGCAACAAGTTGAAGGTGTCTCATTTTAAGAAAAAAATGATTAACAGGTGTTGACTTGTTTGTTGAACCACTAATGGAGAAAGCACTTTATAATTTGCTCCGGGTATTAACTAGGATCTACTGGGTAGCTCACAATCTTGTCAGGGCATGTTAAGATTTCATAGTCTCAGGATCTCATTTAAAGCTCAATGAACATTTAATTGATGTTGACCAACAAAATTAGCAAAAGAATTATGTTGCATTTAGTCAGAGCCGAAATGAGCAAGCTCTTCATTTGCTTCAGCAGTCTAAAGCCAACCTTATTCCACCTTCATGAAATATTCCATAGAATTTTCTAAGTAATTATAGGGCTGAAAAATCATCTTGAAAGGCACACAATAAACATTGCAAAAACATGAAATAAAGTGAATTTTCAAAGTTATGTGCAAGGGAATAGCTTAATATACTATAGGCTATATTACTTATTCCATAGTGGATTTAAAATATTGTCAACAACCTCTTTTTGACCTAAGAGTAAAAACAGGATCTTTTCTTTAGCTTTTTAAAATTAAACATTCTTTAAGATTCAGAATTATAGAAACCCATGCATAATTGCTCCAAGTCAGTCAGCCTAGAAATTGTTTTCGGGCTCTAAGTCCAGCTCTGAGCCAGATACTGAAAATAAAATAAATAAATAAATAAATACGAGCCTGTGATGAAAGTAGAGCTGGTTTTCTAGGAAAGAAGCCTCCCTGTGGTCTGTTAGATCTCTCATAAGTATCAGAACTGGATTTCAAATAATGTGTGCTGTAATTGATGTACTGTATCACAAATGACATGGGGATGTATCACGTCCACCATGTCTGAGGTCATTTTGATTGGAATCAAAGTATTGCTAACCAACACCTTTTAAAGCCTATTACAAAAATCACTTGGTCAGTTGCGCATCTTGTGATCTGAATTCTTTATCTAGCCCTGAATTTTGTCATTACAGGGTCTAAAAGAATACAATAGGTTCTTTTGGAGAACAAAACATGGGGCTGGGAAAGAAGGGTTATCATAAACAGAGCACATTCACATAGCTGCCTTATAAGAATCTCAACTGCTCACCTTGGGTTCCTTTCTTTTGATCTCTGTCCCTTTTTTAGATTCTCAAAGGCTGGGTATATACCCAGTGCTAAAGTGCTTGCCTAACATTTTTGAGATGCTGAGTTCAATCCCCAAACCTTAGAGATACAAAGAAGAAAAGACAGAAAAATATATTCTGTTTTTCAACTATTGATGATTCTGTCTGTGTCTCTGTATTATCTGCAGACATAAAAATTCCAGAAGCCAGGTGTGGTAGTATACACCTGTGATCCCAGCAATCAGAAAGCAGAGGCAGGAGGATCAGAAGTGTGAGTTTGAGGCCATCCTTGGCTACATAAGAACCTCGTTTCCCTAAAAAAATAAAAATAAATAAAAGTTTAGACAGTTGCCTAATAACGGCACCTCTTCCCTTCACCTCAGCAGTTCTCACCATCTCACACTTTAGTCCTTAGGGATGGAGAACCACAATTCATGTACCGAAAAGGAAGGCATTTTTTTTTTTTTTTGGTTCCTAAGTTAATGCCACATTTAGAAGACACCAAATTAGTTAATGGCAAGCCGTTAAGCAAAAGTGATGCAGTGACTTGACTATTAGTATCTATAGAAAGACAGACTGCCCTGTCCAGAGAAGGAGATGAGAGAAAGGCTGATAAGCTTTAGACAGGAAAGATGAACATTTGGTACCCTGTGACAAAAGCACCTCATCGGAAATAGCAGAACAAGGACAATTTTTCTTTGTTTAAGGATACTTTTGTTCTCAAATTTATCTCTATTTAAGGCCAGGCAGGAAGTAGCCTTAGGTCAAAGGATGCAAAATTAGAAAGAGTAAATTCAGGAGATCTATTATATGGCATGGTGACTATAGTTAATAGCAATATTATATACTTGAAAGCTGTCAAGAGAATAGATTTTAAGCATTCTCAGCAGGGCATAGTGGTACATGCCTTTAATCCCAGTACTTGAGAGGCATAAGTGGATGGATCTCTGAGTTCCAGGTTAACCAGGACTACATAGTGAGACCCTGTCTCAAAAAAAAAAACAAAAAAAAAACAAAAAAACGAAACAAAACAAAAAAAAACTTAGGGATGGAAAGATAGTTCAGCAGTTAGGAGCACTGGCTATCCTTCCAGAGGACCCAGGTTCAGTTCCCAGCACCCACATGGTGCCTAACAACTATCTATAACTCCAGTTCCAGGGGATCCAACATCCTCTTCTGGCTTCCACTGGCATTACACACATGGATGCATTTACATACATGCAGGCACTTGTACACATAAAAAAGTGAATGAATGAATAAATATTATTTTAAATTTTAAAAATCTACTTTGATGGCTATAGTAGTAACTTAATAAAGCTAACTTGTTTATTGTTTGTACAGTTACTTTGGCTATTGAAGTCCAATGTGTATTTAGATAAACAGAAATAAAGTGTTATGATATCATTAAAAGTACATAAAAATAAAGCATTCTCCCCACCAAAAGTGTATGAGGTAATACATGTGTTAATTAGCTTAACTTAGCCATTCCACAATGTGTATATATTTCAAAATAACATGTTATATATTCTAAATACATAGTCATCCCTCAGTATCTGCAGGGGATTTGTTCAAGGATCCCTACAGATACATACAAGGATGTTGGAGCCCCTTACACGAAAGAGTATAGATTTGCATAAACCTTCATACCACCATCACTATATACTTTAAGTCTTCTCTAAATGACTTATGATACATAATACAATATAATGCTATATAAACAGTTGCCAAATTGGATTGTTTAGAGAATGAAATAAAATAAAACGTCTGTATATATTCAGTACAAATGTACTTTTCTTCCCCAAATATTTTCAATTACGAGTTGTTGAAGCCACAGATGTGGATCCTGCAGACATAGAAAGCTAACTTCTCATATTTTTATTTGCCAACTTAAAAAAAAAAAATAAGATAGGGGAAACACTAAAAATAAAGGCACCATGTACAAAACCCAAAATGAAAACAACTTTAACATGTATATTGAAGACTTAAATTTTCTCATATCTACATGTAAAATGTTAAGTTTGAGTTTCTTCCAATGTCATGACTTACCTGTTTATCAAAAGCTACCCAAGATGGTGCATCGGGTCCATCACCTTTGGGAAATATACTGTACTTTGGCTTTATCTTCTGGCCAACCATCAGTTCTCCACCTATTCCAGGTTTCTCATCACTCACCAGCATCCTAACATTGTTGCAAAAGCCCCAATGTTGGGATTTATGGAACTTTTCCTTTCCCACCTGTGAGCACAAAAGACAGCAACAAAAATGGTCAAAGTTACTCTTTCTGACTTTACTTAAATAAATAATTGTGAGAAATATTTATCCATAAAGTTGTGTCACATTTTAAATTCAATTAATTTTAACTGATATAAAACTTAGAAAAGCATTAAGAATAAACCTAATATTCCTATTTAAAACATTTCAAAATAATAATCACTGCAAGTGAACATTTGGAACATTAGTTTCCTGATTGGTCTTTCCCACTTACTTGTAAAGAATGCAAAGAAAAAAAAGACAGAGAAAACTTCTCTACTTCAGAGTAAAAAGTCAGTTTTCCACAGAAAACTATTATTTTCACCAAAACATAAAACAAAATCTTACCCTCATTAAAATCAATATGAAAGGAAGTTCCTCCCAGATGACATTCTCCTAATTGTGAGGCCTTGTCTCCACCTCTTTTGGTGGTATAGACACATAGATGGCACAGATAATGCCAGGGGTGACAAATAAATCAGCATCAGTTTTCATTCACTGCTGCTGGAAAGTCAAGAAAAACCAGTGGGAAGACAGGGAAGGCAACTCTTGGCAAGGTAAAAAGTATATATGCCCTGTGACCTGGCAAATCCACTCCTAAGAGTCTGTTGTCAAAGAGCACAAGGAGCTAGATAGCAGATGATCTGTGACCTTAGTGCTTGCAACATTAACAAGCAACTAACAATCTAAAGGTCTTCCGATGGCAGAACAGATACCTCAACTGTGTTTATAGCAATAGAGGGCAATGAAGCCAGGGCTCAGGGGCCAGTGCGGAAGAGGGAGTGGAAAGACTGTAAGAGCCTTTATAGAACTAGAGTCTTACAAGCTCCTGGACCTTGTTCATATGAACTTATAGCAATGATGTCAGTATGCACAAGATCCATGCAAATTCAAACAGACAAAACCTAGCATAGAACTGTGGAAATGAACAGCAGGCCTCAATCGTAGCCTAAGAACTTTTGGGAAGCTGATTACTACTGGATGAGGAAGAGCTGATCAGAAGATCATAGTGACTCTGGATAGGCTGACTAGACCCCAGTGGATGAATCTGTACTGAGGGAAATCTAGAAACATTAACTTAACTTGATAGGCTTTAACATAAATGACAGAATGCATGAAATCCAGTGATGGGGGGCTATGGGAGGGTCCCAATGGGAGAGTATAAAAAGGATTAAGATGTTCTATATGAAATACACAAAAATTTAATTTAAAATATTTTTAAAAAGAAAATCTACAGTCAGGCATGGTGGCACATGCCTTTGATTCCAGCACTCAGGAGGTAGAGACAGGTGGATCTCTTTGAGAATGAGGCCGGCCTTGTCTACATGGTGAGTTCCAGGCAATCTGGGGCTACAGGAAGACTGTTGGAGGCCACAGGTCAGAGAATAGCCAGCTTAGCCTGATTCCATCCCAGAGAAAAACAGCCCTGGGAAAGATCCTCCCTGCATGCCCTTCTGTCTTAGTGCTAGACTCTTGGCCAAGGGCTAGCCAGGATCTTGTCAATTGCAAAGCTCAAGTAAACAACTTGACCCTTAAGCTAGCCCAACCACAACTTCCTTTTTCCTGTGTACAGCTGTGTGTCATCAGTAGAGGATGTCTCCTGAGAATCTGAACCTTTAACCTCCTGTAAAGCCCCGCCCTCAGGGTATATAAGGCTTGCTGCCTCTGAATAAAGTCAGTGTGTGTCATTCTCCTTTCCTCCTACCTAGTGTCTGTCTCTCTCTGTGTCTGTGTGTGTATACTTTTCTCTTCAACCTCGACGTCCCTCGCAGAGACTCGGACCCAGGGCCATGCAGGCGCGGCAAAGACCCTGTCTGAAAACACACACACACACACACACACACACACACACACACACACACACACAACACAAGGAAAGATCTACAGTGACATGTATTGATAGAATAATTGTCAAAATAGGTCAAGCCAGAAAATTAAGCAGATAGTAAAAGGATTATTGTGTGATTTTTCCAGAGGAGACACAAAAACATTGATTTACCCCAGATAGAGCACTGACATATCAAAGAGACAATTTCATCTAAGTTCAGCTTGGTATATCAATGAGTTTGTTGGGGTTACTTACAAGAGCATCATTGGAGTCTCCTCCCTACTCAACCTTTACTTCCTAAATACTCTATACTTTAGCACCTCCAAAGACCACATGGAGCTGGGGCAGGGTTTCATGCAGTTGTGGGGAGCAGGAGGTTGTGAGTGGTTGGAATCTCAAGTGAAGGTCTCTTATTCCCTCTCTAACCCTTCTAAGAGGGAATGTTAATAGGTCCAATCTTGACCTTGTGGGGATCACTGTGGCTCTGATTTAAAGACCAAAGTGGCTGTACTGTGACCAGAAAACATGGTTGATAACAAGGATACATAAAATGTGCTCATTCCATATATACGAACACATGAAAATACTCCAGAATATAGTATTAGTATGTATAATACATGCATAGAAATAAGTAGCAAATTCACAGTTATATAATATCCAAGGCAACATAATATATGACACAATCATATGTAATATCATATAATGAATACTCACATGCCACACAGCTCTGTATAAGAAATAAACATTTCAGGTACAATTAAAGCCCCTTGTGAGTTCTTGGTCTTGGGTTTCTCTCCAGAGGTAACCATTTTCCTGAACTTGCTAATTTAACTATTTAGGGGATTGTATACAGCCAGAGCAAGAGCCTCTTTCAAAGTTTGTCAGGGCAGTCTGACAGGAGTCAAAGCAACCTTATTTCCTTTTTTGGAAGAATCCAGAAGGGCCTGGGCAGTCTGGCAAAGGGAGTCATGGGCCAAGAAAACTGGCCTGGGCAGGTGATAGCTCTGCTCTAAGTTTGGGGAGCGGGAGAGAGCTGGAAGCAATGATTAGGATTGTGAACTCCATGTAGCCTGACTCTGTGCCCTAGAGAAGCATCGCCAATACCTCCATTATTCCCCTCCCTCCCCAGCAACACATGCACATCCACACAATGAGGTTCTGCAAGTCAATCCCAAATCACCAAAGAGCAAGGCAGAAATTGGGTTTGTCAAAACGAACAGTGGAAAAATACAGACATAACAATGTTCCCTGTCCTCAAGTAAGTAATTGCAGGTAATCCTAAACCCACTTCAAACCAACAAAATATTTGTTTCCTTGGTTGGCTTTTGCCTGTGTTTTGAGACAAGATCTGAACCAGGTTGGCTTCAAACTTTCAATCTTCCTTTCTCAAACCTCTAAGACCTGGAATTATAGAAAAGCAATAGACCAGCAAGTGTTTCTGAAACATTTCTGTAGTACTAGCCTTTGTGCCAGGTGTATGAGTTAAAATCAACATAGGACCCTATACTTTCCTTGAAGAAGAAACTCAATCTTACTGATCAAGCAAGACTTAGACACAGAAAACAAACAGAAAGCTAGGAAATAGTACAGTTACTATTCTTGACTACTTACTATGAGCTGGACCTGTTACTAAGGGTTTAATATATATTATTAATCTTATTTCATTGTCTCAAAAATATTTGATCAGAATTACTACTACCATGTTCCCTAGAGGAAACCAGGCAAAGTGCAGCGTTGTGCCAGCACCTGAGCTAAGTGGCATTCTACTCTGGTAAGTTTGTCTAGCCACAGCTGAACACTACTGGGCTGGAGTAGGAGTGCTGAGGTTCTGTAGATAGCTGGCTGCTATCCTGGGCTTGGGAAATGGGACAAATCAGGCAGCTAAGGCGAGGTAAGTTGTGAGGTCCATGTTCCAATGGCAGGAAAAAGAGGAAGGTCACCAGAGGCCGGGACTTTGAAGAGATTTTGAGGAGTTGTAGATAGATAAGTCATAGTTTATTCACATTAGGCAAAAGCCATTAGGGACGCACACACAAGCACAAGCACACCCACAGACTAGCACACAGGCTGTTCAGAGGTTGGAACATAGGCTGTTTAGAGATAGGCACACAAGGCTACAGACCCCCAACATACATAGGCAGGTTAGCCAAAGCAGAAGCAAAAGGCTCAGGCCTCTGATTTCAAGGCTATACAGAACCCACACAAAAGTGGCATTAGGCCAGAACTGGGTACATAACAGATGACATCACTATTTACTTTTGGGTTCCCCAGATATCCAATGCCAGCCATTTTGTGTTGACTCCTACCTCTCAGATTTTAAAGGACATCCATGTTGTCTAAACATAAACTAGCCCCTACAACCTTCTGTTTCCAACACAAGGATGTTCCACGCAGAGGGGCACATTAGATGAACTGGCTGTACTGAGTATGGGAGCAATAGATGGGAACATCTAGTGAAAAGCTGAGTTCAAATTTAAAAGGATGGCTGAGCTAGAGGTGAATATCTATGGAGGCCTATACTATGGAAAGCCTTACACTTAAATACCTTAATAGTCTCTTCCTCAGGCTGCCAGAATATTAACTGAGTTAGGTTCTATTCTTAATAATATACCATAAAGATTAAATCAAGGCCAACCTCTCCATCCACTAAAGAGCTTTCTCCATTTGACAAGACTCTTCTGCATGAATTCTGGTTTTCACCCCTCAAAAAAGCCTTTACATTGTTGAAGGCTACAATCAGTGACCTGATCCATAGAACTCCACAATTTGCCCATACCTATCCTCCTCTTTGTTCAGACCTTTATCTCATAAGACATCCGAGGCCCATTCAGCATCATGTCCCTGGTCAGACTCTACATAAAATACCCTTCCATTAAGAGTCAGCTAATGTCCCACTCCATAGTTATTTCTCCCACAAATATCTGATGACCATCCACTTGGTGCTGAGTTATGTAGAGTCTAGGGACATGGCCTTGGACCAGTCCCAGCTATTAGTGATGGGCTTCTGGACTTGGCAGTCACTTCTTAGATGCAGAATCAAAAGCAACAATGGAAAAATAAGTTGGACTTCATTAAAGCCAACAATGCATGTGCATTAAGGTAAATGGTGGTAAAACCCATAGATTAGGAGAAAATATTCAGAAACCATTTTGAGTGTCTAGAAGAACTCTTACAACTCAGCCAAAAGACAATTCAATTTAAAAATAAGTAAAGTGTAAAGCTTACTTACTTACTTACTAGATAAGTTGACGAGTCTCCAGTGGCTGAATTTGCACTGAAGGACGTCTGAGTACAATTGCTTGACTGGATAGGACTTAACATGTATGAGGTGGAATGCATGAGGTCTGTGAGAAGGGAGTGCATACATGAATGGGGGAGGAGGTCTAAATTTGATTAAGAACTGTTGTATGAAATGTACAAAAGCTCAATAAAATTTAATTAACAAAAAATTTAGTAAAGAACTTCAACAGAGATTTCTCCGAAGAAGATACTCTAATGGTCAACATTTACATGAAAAGATGTTGTCCAGACTGACCTTCTGAAACTCCTGGGCTCAAGGGATCTTTCTGATTCAGCCTCCCAATTGGCAGGGATACAGGCCTGTGCCACCACACTCAGTTTAGATGGCAACATGTTTTTAACTCTGGTACTATGGTGTATCTTTTCATATAACCCCTTACCATCTAACACATTTATATAGACACAGGAAGTTCATAAAATTTAGTAATACATTAATTAAATGACTACCAATAGGAAAATTATGATCTGGATCAAACAGACAGTAAGGAGTTATTAAAGTTTCCCAAGGGATTCAGGATGTTCTAGTTTCCTTTTGTTTCTGTGATAAAATACTCTGACCAAAAGCAACTTAGGGGAGAAAGGATTTATTTGGCTTACACTTCTGGTTGCATCACTGAGGGAAATCAAGGCAGGAACTCAAACACGAACTCAAGGTAGAAACCATGGAGGAATGCTACTTGCTGACTCACCTACTTGTTCATGCTTAACTAGCATTCTTACAGCCCAGGACCACTTGCCTGAGTGCCACCCACAGTATGCTGCGCCCTTCTTTATCAATTAAGATAATCAAGACAAGACTCCCACAGACATGCTCACAGGCCAATCTGAGCTCAACTGACACTCCGTTCTTAGGTGACTCTTGGCTGTGCCCAGCTGACGGTCAAAGCTGACCAGGACAGGGGCAGGATGAGGTAGCACAGCTGAAGACAGATCACCTAAGAATAGGGCAGGATGGATGTGAAGGCAGATGGCCTGAAGACAAAAGTCTTGGAAAGAGGCAGTTGCCATATGGTAATGTGAGGCTTTTGAAGCTGATTAAATTCTACCATGTCCACTTGAGCTAAAAATCTGTCATCACAGTTTGGGGTGTCATAGACTCAGTAGCAGAGTGTCTGCCTTGTACATGAGACCTGAGGTTCAATCTCCAGGACTGTAAAAAAAGGTTTTAAATAAGAGGCTGGAGAGATAACTCAGTGGTTAAGAGTACTGGTTGTTCTTGAAGAGGACCCAGCTTCTGTTCCCAGCACCCACATTGCAGCTAAACATCTATAACTGCAGTTCCAGGGGGATCTGATACCTTCTTCTGACCTCAACTGGCACTGGACAGCATGGGTGCATTTACATACATGCAGGCAAAACACTTATACACACAAAATAAAAATACTATTTTTAAAAATTTAAATAAAAATCCCCTTTACACAAACATCTCAGCTGCTGTTTCTAAGTATGCTAACCCCAGGTGACAAGATTTCCTTTCTATTCTTTCCCTTTTGACAAAGGCAAGAGTAATGTCTCAGTTTGACAGCATAATGCTGACTTAATTGTTGACTTCGCAAATACTTGTCTATTAAAAAAAAGTAAACCTTAGACTCATAGCCTTTTCCAGGCATCAAATCTAAAAAGCACTGTTTTGTTTTTATTTTTTCTCTTTTCTCTTATCATGATCTTCTACTTTCATCAAGTAGATCTAGTTTCCACTTTAAACTGTATTGTGATTCAGTTGGCAGAATTATTAACTATATAATGGATGCGTTTTGTAAAATCCTGAAGGTAATTTGTATGCTACCAAAGTTTGGCAACCACTAACTCAATGAAACAAATTCCACAGAAATATGTCAGTTTAAGAAGCCAGGAAAAGTTGGGCAGGGCGAGTCACACCTGTAATCCCAGCATTTGGAAGGCCTTGAATTTGAGGCCAGCCTGAGCTACATGGTGACTTCCAGGTCTTCTTAGGCTACAGAATGAGGCACTGTCTCAAAAGAACCCAGCAGGAGGACAAGAATTGGGATAGGGAGACTTCCTAGATAGTGATCTAGCAAGTAAGTTACCCTCTGAAGCTGTATCAGATCATATGTGTGCCAGCATCACAAAGGAGGTGGGAAGAATGAACCAAGGGTGCTGAGAAGACTCTGTCAAAAAGAGCAATTACTTGGTGGGAAACTACACATCTATGGAAGCAAAAGTGACTGCAAATAGTCATCAGTCTCCATACTCACTCAGGCCCTAACTGCCTCCCCTGGAATTATGGGTTCCTTTGTGTCCTTCGTGCAGGAGCCAACAGCCTTAACCCGGTTGCTTTAACCCCTCCCTCCTGTGGACTCCTGTCCAGAAAGACATGGAGGCACTCAAGTGTTAAATGTCAGATGAGCAAAGCCTCCTCTAGCCATGAATTTCCCTTCTATTGCAGCCTTCACCCCCTTCCATCTTCACGTTTGCCAAACAGCATTCTGCCTTCACCAACAGCACTTTCTCTCCTTGCCGTCTCCTGAATTCTTGACTTCCATGCTACCTTATCTCCCTGTCTGGCCTTACCTTGCTAGATACTACACAATTCTTGCTTTATATAGGCCTAGGGAGCATTAGCTGGACATGTGAGGTGAAGATAGTATAAAGGACTAAATCCCTGATAAGCAAACAGGGTCACTAAAACATAATAAAGATGGTAGGAAGGCCTTATTTTTAACTCCAGCAGGGTCCCTCTAACTGACATGACTAGAGTCACGTAGCCCTGGATGTCTCTGTTTAAATTGACTAGTTCAAACATTAGGGGAGAAGAAATCACTAAAACCTGATTCTTCCCTGAGGGGACATTGGATTTTGCTTCTGAGTCTCCTGTCCACTTGTGGAAAGCTTTAGCTTTCTGTGTGAATGTGTGATTCTTGGTGTGTACGGATGTGATTTTTATCAAAATAAAAGTTTGAAGATTCTTACTTCATTAAAATGAAAGTTTGACAGTTACTCTATGCTATGTCTGAGATGTGTCCTGCCTTTTAATTCTTTAATTGATTGAGTAAACAAACCCAACAATACCCCTACACAGATTAACAATGCCAAGATGACTCAGAGGGCAAAAGTGCTTGCCACCAAACCTGAAAATCTGAGTTCAATTCTATGGTGAAGAGAACTGACTCCTCTAAGTTGTTCTCTGACCTTCGCACATTTGCCATGACATATGTACGTCCCCCATAAATGCATAAATATAATTTAAAAATTTTAATTATAGTAAATAGGGACCAGAGCTATGAAGGTTTAAAGGGTGTTGAATTTCAACTTGAGCAGGAAATATAAGGGATCACTGTGAAAATAAATGATAGAGATAGATAGATGATAGATAGATAGATAGATAGATAGATAGATAGATAGATAGATAGATGATAGATAGATAGGCAGTCAGGATCACTCTGGACATGATACAAAGAACTGGTTGTTAAGGTTTGAGTCTGCAAATGTCTCCCATGGGCACATGTTTTAAATACTTGGTTCCCAGCTTGTGGTATGATTAGAAGGCTGTAGAGCCCTTAGGAGTAAGGCCTGGTTGGCTGAAGTAGGTCACTAGAGGAAAGCCTTTAATATTTATAACCACCTCTTCTAGCTGATCTATAAGCTCTCCTTCCTGCTTGGCCACCACGTGAACAAGATTTCACTACAAGTTCCCACCACCACGAGCTCTGCTGGGCCTTGCCCACTAAATGGACTTCAGAAGCTAAGTCAAAATAAACCCTTCCTCCATTAAGTTGTTTCTGCTACGTATTTTGGTCACAGCAACACAAAACTAATACGCTGGGTATGTTGTAAAATTCTAGGCAAGAAATGATGGTGTCCCAGAGTCTGGAAGTTGAAACACTGAAGATGGTCAAAGCCTGTACCTTGAATGTAGAACAAAAAGGATTTACTGGGTGTAGAAAAAAGAGGTACATTTCTAGTCCCTGCAAATATTTTGAACTGAGAAACTGGAGTATGGAGTTTTCTGTACTGGCCTGTGAAACTGAACAAGCATAGATGAGACACAGGATTCCAAAATTCTACTTTGCACTTGTTGAGTATGAGACAAACATGTAGAAATGTTGATTAGCAGGTGGCTCTGTGAGTTTGAAGTTTAAGGAAGCGATTAAAGCTGGATATGAACATCTGCTATATACCATTTATGGCTAGCATTTAAGGCTATATAATGCAGAATTGAATGATAGCATAGTAAAGAAATCCAAGAGAAAGCTTTATGGTTTAAAATTCCTCAGTGTTACAATTGAAGAAAATGGTGTAGAATTAGCAAAGACAACCAGAAATGAGTATCTTGTGAGACAGGATGAAACCAAAATGGTTTAATGTAATGGGAACTGTGAAGAAAGCATTTAAAGAAGGAAGGCATGATTATCTGGGCCAGATGCTGATGACAAACCAAATGAACATGAGGCCTGAGACTTGATCTCTGATTTGGCAACAGAGATAGTTGAGACCTTGAAGAGACTGGTTTCAGCAGTCATGGGGACAGAAATATCCTGTGAACCATATGGCTTTTTGAATAGTTCTGGGTAAGGTACTGCAAATCAAAACTCTTGAGTTTCTAGTATTTATAATTTCCCTAAAATAACCCAAGCTCCGAATGTAAAAAATAAATAAAAGGCTGTCTAAACATCATCTCCTCTTGAAGTCTTTTCCTGGCTGCTAGAATAAGAACTCTGTGTTTGCACAGATCTTCTAATAATGTCTTGAAGGTGCCCTGTCTTTACTCAGCTTACATACTTGCCCTTTCCCTCCTAGTAGTATCACCGGGGCCAGATATAGTACCTTCTTTTTTTAAGATCCACTTTTTAGCAACCAAGTGTAATGAATAGCAGACCCTATGAATATGGATTAAGGAATTCAAAGGATTACACTATCAAATGTTACAAGCCAGAGGCAAATTCATGTCAAATTTTCATCGTCAGGTGAGCCTTGAAACAGTACACATGCACTGAACTTGTCTGGAAGAATAGGAGGAAAGATTCTGGGGCATTCTGAAGGACAAGAACCAGACTAGACTGAGGGGCATTTCTGGTGCTAGTAGGAAATTAAGTTTCAAAAGTTAATATGGAAAGTAATCCATAGAGATCCTTAAATTACAAAATCAGAGTTAAATTACATAGGAGAGATGAAGCTCATTTTGACTATTATTAAAGGATGCTGAAGCAGTGGGTTGAGCCTTAAGAACACTCAAGAAGGCAAGCCCTTCCAGTCCTGGTCCTAAGGCAGCAGCAAGGGAAAGAAAGGGGACTACAAGGAGCAAAGAAAAAGGAATTATGCCTGCTGTTTTTAGGAGCACCAACCTACTGCAACCACCTAGACACACACACACAGACACACAGACACACACACACACACACACACACACACACAATGAACTCTTATTAAAATATTTTTGTCCAGCTAGTGACAATGATTAAGAATCCTGAGTGATAGGGTTCAGGATTTCCTTTAAACATTAAAAACCACCAGTTCTCGGAAAACTGAGAAGAAACAAAAACATATCAGATTCAGGATGTAGTGCAAGCCTTTTCTAAAATGATGAGCAAATTCCCTATCCAAAGAATATTAGCCAGATACTTGTTCAATATTTTCAGTCCCCTTGCAAAGTAAAATGAAATTAGCCAGACTTAAGTCTTTAAAAAGAATACTTTCAGCATGAAAAGAATTATTACTGAAACCTTTCCAAAACTCTTGATTGTGAACTATGAATTCACACATTCAAACATAATACAGCAACACACATTTTTAAAAGTTAAATAATGCCAAATTCTATTTTTTAATGAGCATAACACACAATGTTCCATTTGCACACTGTACTATTAACTTGATATTTCAGTTCAAAATTCAATACTCCAAAACTGCACATCAGGGGACGCTTGGTATGCTGCAACAGACCATAAGGACCTATGTTGAATATTTATCTTCTGCACATACACAAAACTTACAGAAACTTGAAATTTGCCATTACAACCTGGGAGTTCTGGGAACCTGCTTTTTATCTTTATGTCTATGAAACAGTTCTCAGTCCAAGTACAAGAAATTTAAGTAGATATCTTAGCAAATGATGAACCCAGGAACTTTCTATCCATCTCAGTGCTCCTTAGTATTTCTACTCTCTGGTTCCCTTCCCATTTGTGACGTCACTATTAGAAAGGCAATAGCCAAATGAGACTTTCATTGGTTTGTCTTAAATGAACAGATGCTACCAAGTCTTTCTTGTCAAAAAAGACTGGAAGAGCAATTTTATCCATTGCTTGACTTGATCAGTGAACACACAACAAGTTGTCAGGACCATATGGAAACCATTAAGCTAATCCAAGTAGGAAGCAGGCTACAGTCATCCCCACCAAACTTCTTGATTCATTTGTAATCTCTCTTTCAGAGATCCAATATAGCCATATATTCTTTCTATTTTTAATAAGTATTTTTATTAATTCTTTGAGAATTTCATACATGGTATTTCAATCATATGCGACCCCAACTCCTCCCCTCAAATCATCCCATACCCACCGTCACCTCCCTAACACTCCATCTTGTGTCATTTAAAAGAATTTAACAATCCATTGACTCCAGTTTGTGCTGTTCATATACTTCTGGGTATGGGGCCATCCAGTAGAGTATGGTTAACCAACCTGGGGTCACACCATTAAGGAAAACTGACTTTTCTGTCCTCCAGAAGCTACCAAATGTCCATAGCTCAGTTAGAGATCAGGGCTCATGAACATGAACCCTTTCCTACTCTCAGCTAGAATGCTAACTGGTTTGATCTTCTGCAAGTCTTGTGCAGGCAACCACAGCTTCTACGAGTTCCTAAATGCAGTGGGTCTGTCATTTTCAGACCACCAGGTCCTCCCCAACCTCTGGCTCTAACCAACTTACCCACCCCTTTTCATGATGGTCTCCAGGCCTTTTAGAGAGGTGTGATACAGATGTCCCATTTGTGACTGAACACTCCACTGACACTAGTCTCTGTACTTTTGACCAGTTGTGACTTTTTGCATTAACCTTGTTTCTTTCTGTGCTGCACAGCAAAGCCCACATGTTCGACAACCACATCACAAAGGCAGTAAGAGCTAAGACCCTGGTGAGACCTGACTGAACTCTGTCTCTGCAGATACAAATATCATTTCTTTTGCCAGAACAGTTAATAAAAATTCTAGTACTCCTCTAGGTACTTTAGAACCATTCAGCTCAGTTCTCTTTTTTGTAATTTATTTGTTTTTACGTGTGTGAATATTTTGCCTGCATGTACATAAGTCTACCATGTGCATGTAATGCCCGTGGAGGACAGAAGAGGATGTTGGTCCCCCTGGAACTTGACTTACAGATCGCTATTAGTTGCCATGTAGTTGCTGGGAATCAAAACCAAGTCCTCAGGAAAAACAGCCAGTGCTCTTAATCATTGAGCCATCTCTCCATCCCTCCCCCCATTCAGCTCTTAATCTCAGAGAAAATCTTAGTATGTGCTGTCATTATCCTTGTTTTATAAATGAGCATTCTGAGGGGAAAGTTGAAATTATTTCCCCCAAGTTATCAAGTAGTATAAATGGTTAATCTAGGATGCAAACCCAATGCCTAGGCCTTAGTATTAGGCCTCACATTTTGCAGGGGGAGACTTTGTGTGTGGAGGGGTGCACATGTGGAGACCATGTGTGAGAAATCAAGAGACTGGTGTTGGATGTCAATCAATTCTCCAACTTCGTTTTGAAATTTTGTTTTATCTATTCTTTGAGAATTTCATAAACGTATACAGTACATTTTGATCACATGTAACCCTCCGACTTCCTAGGCACTTCCCACATCCCCTTCCCCAACTTCATATCCTATTGTTTTTTTCTTTATAATCCACTGAATCCAATTAGAGCTACCCACATGCACATGGGTGTGGGGCCACCTGGTGGACCATGGGCAACCTAGTAGAGGCCACATCCAGGAAGAATACTGATTTTCCCTCCCCCAGCAGCCATCTACTGCCAGTATCTCTCAGCTATGGGTGATGCCTTGGTGACCTCCCCCAATCACGTCTCCAGGGATCAAACCCATGTCATCAGCCTTGGCAGCAAGTACCTTCACCCTCTGAGCCATGTTGCAAGCCTAGGGACACTTAGTTATCTAATTACTTTTTATTTTTGAGACAGAGTCTTACTATGTAGCCTGGGCTGGCTTGGAATTCACTATGTAGATGAGGTTGGTCTTGAACTCACAGAGTTCTACCTGCTTCTACCTCCTGAGTACTAATTACCTTTTGTTGTTTGAAGAAAAGGTCTTCCTATGTATCTCAGGCTGGTCTGGAACTTGAGTTCTTCTTGCCTTCAGCTTCTTAAGTGCTGGGGTTACAGGTCTCTGCCACCACACCCAGCATCTAGTTACTTTTTGTGGTTAATAGAAAATCTGACATAGAACTATCCATAAATTTTTATTCTTAGTCATGCCTTCCTGATCAAGTTTTGGAGTAGTTTGCTTCTGCTCCAAGAATACTGGGGTTTTTTTCCCTCCCTTCATATCATATTTATTTTAGAAATTCATTTACTTTTTCCTCCTATACTTTTATGAAGAAGTCATTCAGCAAATATTGTGAATCTCCCAGAGAAAATAACAACAAAATTGCTTTAGGTAAAATGGGATCTTAGAGCTCAAGACTATAAGTGCATGAAAGCTATCATTACTTATTAATAGACCCAAATCACTCTAAAAATAAGCCCAAATGTGAAAATAAAAAAGCATGTCAAAAAAAAACCCCAAACATTTTAAAGCCAATTTTCCTCCCTTTCAAAACCTAACCTGGAAAAATGAGCATGCGATTCTTAGCCATCAACTCAATATAACAATAAAGCTGTTTTATATAGTTAATAATATATTTAAAGCAGAAAATAAAATTGAAGTCAAGAGCGAGAGAAATGCATATCACCGTCATCAACATTCTGATTTTTATTTCTCTAAATAATTCAATTCAAGGCACTAGCTAATAAAGAGAATAACTCCATAATAATTCTGAAGCCTTGTTAGTTAAAATCTCTGGCTCACTGGTTAATTAGTGCCTCCATTCCTAATTCCTTCTTCCTTGTCAGACTCCATTTAAAACCTCCAGGAAAAGCTAAGCACTGCACTTGTTTCCTTAGCTTCTTCCTCAGAAGACTGAAATAGGTTTTGCTCTCTTGAGTGAAAGAACACATATAGGTGGCACTGCCTCTTATTTACTTCTTCTTGCCTTGAGAGGTATACACAAAGGCTGGAGCTGCAGCAGCTACCTTGGAATGAAAAGCAGGGATGTGGGCAGGATTGCAGAGGAAGAAAAAGTTCAGCTTCTGAAGATATACTGGCAGGTATCTGCCTCTAGACTGCCTTCTTAGTAATTGACCATTAAGTCCCTGCTTGTGTAAGCCTCTGTCAAATAGGTCGGCATTCCATCACTTTCAGTAGCAAGCATTACAGTGAATGTATACAGTCTCTAAAAACTGTCCTCAGTTTACTTTTATTATTATTTTCATGTATTGACATACTTATTTGCAGTACTGTGAATAGAATCTAGAAACTTACACAGGCAAGAGCTTTACTGCTGAACTACATGCCCAGCTATTATTTTTAAAATAATAAGATTATGTGATCTGAAGGGTCATTTTATTCATATTTTGAAAAAGGGAGAAAAAAAATCCTTAACAGAAAGTAGGAGAAATCACTGACGCTGAAATCACTGACGCTGAAATCGCTGATGCTGGCATGAAATTTTGCTAAGTAGCAGGAGTAATAGAAGTAGTACAGCAATGGGAGACAAAAGGGCACAAAGGTCAATGAAACAGAACAAAGTGCCCAGAAGGCTCCACACACATGCTCAAATGAATTCTTATAAAGAAAAAGAGCAATTCAAAGAAGAGAGCATTTTTACCAATGATGTTGGAGCAACTGAGCATCCATAAGCCAAAATAATTAACCAGGACATAAATGTAATACTTTCTACAAAAATTATCTGAAATGTATCACAGACGTCAACATGAAATGTAAAACTAAAATACTTAGAAGGACAGAGACAATTTGGGGGATGTAATGCTGAATAGAAAGTTCTCAGACAACACAAAAAGCACAGTTTAAGCTCTGATATGGCTCAGCAGGTAAAGGTGCCTGCTTCTAAGCCTGGAGACCTGAATTTGATCTCCACAACCCCCCAAAAGGAAGAGTTGATTCCCACAAGTTGTTCTCTGATTTCCATACATGCCCACATATATGCACATATGCACGTACACACACACACACACACACACACACACACAGAGAGAGAGAGAAAGAGAGAGAGACAGAGAGAGAGAAAGAGAGAGAGATACACACAATGTACAAGTAAAACTGAAAAAAAACTGGAATAAGATTGGTGGATTATAGCAATGTCAGCATACTGGCTGTGATATAATGCCATAGTTTTGTAAGATGTTACCATCAGAGGAAAGTGGGTGAAAGGTGCATAGAACCTATATGTATTATTTCTTATGTGAATTACCTATAAACCTACAATTATCTCAATAAAAATGTCAATCCCACAAGAAAAAGGAAACGGCTAGAGAGATGGCTCAGTAGTTAAGAACACTTACTGCTCTTGTTGTGAACCTGGATTCAGTTTCCAGCACCCACATGAAGGTTAACAACTATCTGTAACTCTAGATCCAAGGCATATAACACCCACTACAGGCATTGGTCATGCACGTGGTGCACATACATACGTGCAGGAAAGCACACACGCTTAAAATAAAAATAAATGTTTAAAAAAAAATGAGAAGGCCCACCTCCCGGTGACTGGGAGAGGTTGTAAGCAGTTGTCTTTGATGGAGTAGGAGGTACAGACACGGACAGAGCTGGGAATAAATGGATAAATTCTAATAGAAATGATATGGAACTAGCCCTATCAATGAGTTTTAAAAACTACTTCAATCTGATGGAGTACCTATTTCAATTACTAAAGGATAACTAAAGAGACAAAATAGCCTAAATTAAGGTACAATCATATGCTGGCTTGACCCTCCCCCTTCCTAAACCTGACAGTTTAACCACGCCCTCATTTTAGATACCAATAATATCATTAGAAAAGAAGCAAACAATCTGACCTTCAACTGGTGAAGCTGGTCACGTTGTCTCATGGAGTTGCCAGGTCAAAACTGAGCATTCTGGGGCCCGGGTAAGGAGGGAGAGGACAAATGCCCACCTCTCACTTGGCCTTGCTTTGTGAAATATTCCTGTCCTTAAGAAGCTGCCTTTGTCCTTATTGCAGCTGTAAAGCAGAATACACTCCCCAGGAAATTCCTTTGAATTTGTGCTCCTAGCACCTCTGGAATCCTACTATAAGGAGACTGTTCTCCTAGGAAGTCCTAACTGATGAATGAGAGAGTAAGTGAATGTGTGTGCATGTGTATTGCTCCCTCAAAGCAAAACAGGACACCAACAAGAAAAAGAGAAATGTCCCTCACTATGCCACAGAGACACTGCTTTGAGTCATCCTCATGCAGCTCTGGCCATTTTGTCTAAGCCAAGCATCTCGAAAGCCATATACCCTATTTAAGTCACACAGGCAAATGACTTTCTTTTCTTCCCCCTTTCTATTCACTGATGCTAAAATAAGAATTCTTTTGTCCCATGGCAGTAATAGAAAACAACAGTGAGATGATAACTCCATAGATGATTGTCTCAAGCTGTGTTTGTCCCCTGTCTTGTATTTTTAACCATGGTCACCACAGGTAGAAAAGGACAATGGACAATCAGCTATTCAGGACATGCTTTGTTTAAGAAAGAGAATGAGAACATGAAACATGGCCCAAAAAGCAATCAGTCACAGTTTTTCAGTCAGCTGAAAACTGTTACATCATCACATGTGCACAAACACAATTTAGCCAGAGTCCTAGGCCAGAAATCCAAATCCAATAGTTCCAGCATGCCAGGTCCAACCTCTTGCTCCCAAGAAACAAACAATGGTAATGGTGAGAAGGCAAGAAAGGATTTTAGCAGCTGGAGAGAGGGCTCAGCAGTTAAGAGCACTGGCTGCTCTTGCAGAGGACCCGGGTTGATTCCCAGCACCCACATGGAGGCTAACAAATGTCAATAACTCCAGTTCCAGGGATTTCTCTTCAGGGACTGCCCAACACAGGTGTACTTACATACATGCAGATAATACATTCATATACAAAAAAATTTTAATTAATGAATAAAATATCTTTTAAAAAGAAAAAGTTTTAATCAAAATGGCTATTTGGCGAATATTCTACTTTCATTTCTGTTGCTGTGATAATACATCATGAAATAAAGGAAATTTGGGGGAGGAAAACGGTTTAACGGTGGGCTGATCATTATCACAGCTCGGATTCTGCAAGGAGACCCTAAAGAGTCCTTATTATTTATTGCAGGAGACAATCTAGTCCCCATGAGATGACTGTTCCTCTTTTCAGGGTGATATCATCATGAGGTGATATGTCTGGGAAGCTTTGTTAATCCTGGAATCCACAGTGACTGTAGGTTTAGGACAATGACAAGTAACATTCAGATGTCTTTTCTAGTGTCTGGAAAAGGACATTGCAAAAGTTGACAGAAAGAGCCTTGGGCCTTAAAGAGGGATGAGATAGGCTGGTATCCTTAGTTTTTAAATAAACCCTCCTTGAGTAATTCACAGGCCTACATGCTGCAGTAAGGAGGTGACTCACAGGAAAGCAGACAGACACAAAATGAAGGCAGGGGTGCCAGGCTTTCGTTCTGCTTTTAGTCGCCTTGTGAGCCAAAATGGTGATTCAGTGATTTTCCGCAAATGCAGCTTCTAAGTACCTGTTATAACATAGGAAATAAGGGACTTGGGGTTATGTGGATAGAGAAATGGTGCTGTGCTTTGAGAGTGTCCTCCCAAAGTTTATGACTGGAAACTTACCCCCCAGAGTCATAATGTAAATGGTCTTTGGAGGTAGGGCCATTGGAAAATAATGGGGTTTAGATGAGGTCAGGAGACTAGGTCCCCTATGGTGGCTTTAGCAGTTTCTAAGAAGAGATCAGAAATGACATGCTTGCTCCATCTCACCATGTTATGCCCTGTGTCACAGGGCAGAAAGAAGGTTTTCCAGATTCCAGCATCCACGCTCTGGACTTCTCAGCACCTAGAATCAGGAGCTACATAAACCTCTGCTCTTTATAAATGACTTGTTTTGTTTGCCTATGTAAGAGCTATTTCCCTTCCCTCTATTTCTTGCTTATCTTAAACAGTAGCTGTACTTGCAGGAACAGAGACAACTGGGTGTGGTAGCACACAGACAGTAGTAGCGTGTGCCCAGCATCCTAGCATCTGGGAGCCTGAGGCAGGAAGATTCCAAGTTCAAGGTCAGCCTGGGATACATGTCATACTCTGTCTTTAAAAAAAAAAACCTATTATTACTGATCTTGGATATTCAGCTATAGCAACAGCAAGCAGATTAGGATGGTTCTTTCTGAGGTGTCTAGTGAAGGTTTTGATAAGGAGGATGAGAAATAAATTTTGAAGGAAAGCTAGCATCTAATTGGGAAGAGGAAGAAGTATGAGGATGTTGTCACAGAAGGTGCCGGATAAACTAATAACTGAATGGAAAAGTCCAAAATATAGTCAAATGATAGACAATGAACATGCTGGTTTCACTGAATGGTAAGCTTCTTTCCATTATAGAAAAGAAGACTGTTTAGAAAGAATGGGATATCTCTGACAATCATGTTAAAATCTTGTGTCACATCATTTTAAAACTCATGTACAAAAATTAAAGGCTGGGGATGCAGCTCAGTGGTAGTTTATGTAATCCAAACATGCAATATCTACCACCACACAAAAAGAAAGGAAGAAAAAAAGGAAGGAAGGGAGGGTGGGTAGGACGGAGGAAGGAAGAAATGCTAAGGCCAGAGATGGCATCAAGATTCACAGGTTGTCTCCATGGCTGGTATGAGTTTGGCTCCCAACAGCCAATATCAACTCCCACTTTCCCTGTCTGAGCTCCAAAATAGATGAAAAATGTTCTCAGCACCTCTTATAACAAAGGATTAACCATGTGACTCACTTCGGGCATGTACAGTGAAAGGAGGGAACCTACTGGGAGCATGAAGCTTGCTGGGAAGCATTTTTTGTTTTCCTATGTAAGGGCTATTTCCCTTCCCTCACTTTCCTGCTTATCTCAAACATAAGTAGTTGTGCTGGAAGGAATGGGAATGACAATTTTGCAACCATCAAATCACAAGCATAGAAAGAAAAGCCAATATTCTGATGATGGCAGAATGGAGAGATAAAAAAAGCCTGAGTCTTTTAATAGCACTCACCAGCCACAGCTTAAACCTGAAACTGCTATACTGCTTCTTCTACTTCTTATGACACGAGAGAATTAATTTGGCTTAAATTACTGTCAGGTATGCTATTACTATAACTAACATATCCTAGATGACACAGCTATAAAGTTCTGTACAGAATGCAACGTGACTAGCTACATGTTTGATATGTAAATCAAAATGTAGGCAAAGGGACTTCCATTTCTGGATCTCAAATTAACATTTAAGATTATGCTCATTCCAAATATGAGCAGGAGCCTCAAGAGGTGACTCAGGCCAAGCATGTTGGCACATAACCCTGGACTAGGTAGACTGAGACAGGAGGATCAGGAGTTCTAGACCAGCTTGGGCTACATAGTAAGCGCAAGGTTAGTCTGTAATACATAGTTAGATCATGTCTCAAAACAAAGCAACAACAACAAAAAGAGAGGTGGCTTAGTATAAAATAATATAATTTTAAGGATTGATTTCAATAGGTACTAGGAATAAAGTGACACAATTCTTTAAATCAAAGCCATCCTGTAAGGAGCCAGGGAGCTAGCACAGTGGGGAAAGTGCTTTTAGGAAACCTCAATTGAAGAACTTCCTCCTTCAGCCTAGCCTGTGCATATGTCTATGAGGCATTTTAATTCCCACATGACTCGAAAGGCCCTCCCCAGATTCCAGTACCACGCTCTTGGACTTCCCACCATCTTGAATCATGGGCTATTCTGTATAAATAATGAATAAAGCTCTATTCTGTATAAATAACTAGGCTGGATGTGGTGTCACACAAATACAAGTACATGCACAGAATCCTAGGACTAGGGGGCACTTGGTATTTCTTGGGTACTATGGTAACACCACAGCATGTATATGCAGGTCGTAAGACAACTTTTGAGAGGTGGGTCTCTCCTTCCACTATGTGGGTACCAAGGATTGAACTCAGGTTATCAGACTTGGAGGCAAGCCCCCTTTGAGGACTGTGGGCATTTCTCTAGGTATCTTATGTGAAAAAAATCCAACGTCATCGTTGGCTACATAGCGAGTTCCAATGTTGGCACTGTGGGTAGTGCCATCCCTGGGAAGGTGGGTATAAGGTAGGTAGCTGAGCAAGCAGTAAGCAGTGCTTCTCAGTGGTCTCCATTTCTGTTCCTACCTCCAGGCTCCCACCTTAAGTTCTTGCCCTGACGTCCCTCAGTGATGGACTGTGATCTGAGAGTTGTAAGTTGAAATAAACCTTTCCTCCCCCAAGTTCTTTTTGATCAATGCTTTATCACAGCAACATAGGAAGCAAACTCTTAGAAGACTGTGGCAGTATCAGGACCTGAGTTCAGACCCGAAGCACCCACTTGCAAAGCCGGGGTCAGTGTAATGTGCCTGTAATCCTATCTCTGAGGAGGCAGAGACAGGAGGATACCTGGGTTGCTGGCCAGCCAATCTAGCCCAATCGGTGAGTTCCAGGTTCAATGAGAGACCTCGTCTCAAAAAGTAAGGTGAAGAGTTCTTGCAGATACCCAATGTGAACTTCTGGCCTCTACATGCACCCCTACACATATGCATACACACTCACAAACACACATAAACATGTACACACACATAGAACAATTTTTAAAGATTAAAAAATATATCCTGTGATAACTTCCCAGCAAAATCCCAACTCCACTTTAAAAATTATTTATGATTGTTCTTAACAGCTTTCTGTGACCATATCAAATACTGATATTATCTACATATAAGATAAAAAAAATTTTAAACATTTGATTTTGGGTACAAACTATATTTTTTAGCCACCAATTAGCTGACAGACATTTAGGTTCCTTCTATTTTAGCCATCATCAAGGATGGTGAGCTGGGTATAGAGTTCAGTGATAGAATGCAGACTTTGTTTCACATGTGCAATGCCTGAAGGTCAATCTCCATCACCAAAAAATAAATTAAGAGTGTTAAAATACGAGCAGTACTGTCATAAACATTTACACGCACATTTTCCTTTGTGAGTGTAGCCTGCAAGTGCTGTGTCAGTGCACTAACTCTATGCCTAAGCACTTCAGGGACTGCTTGACTACCACAGTAGCACAGCACCATTTTACAACCCTATCCTCAATGTAAGAGAGCTCTAAGTTCTCTATGTCCTTGCAAACATTTATTTTCTTTCTTTTTTGCTCTAGCCATCCTATGGGTCTGAAGTGATATCTCATTTCAGTTTTAATACTTTGGATGTTTCTAATGAGTAAGGATGGTGGGCATCTTTCCACAAGCATGCTTGCTGTTTATATATTCTCACTGGAGAAATGTTTATTCCAATCATTTCCCTATTTTAATTGGAGTATTTTCTTAGTTCTTGTTAAGTTTTGAGAATGCTTTATATATTCTAATTCTAAATCCCATATCAGATATATGATTTTCAAATAGTTTTTCCACACTATTAACTGGCTTCCTTTTCAGTATTTATAGAAGGAAAGAGAGAGCAAAGTTGTAAGGTCATGGATAGAAACTAGACCTGTATCTTATTTTGTAATTTTGACTTTTAAAACACACATTTTTTTACACTGTAATGAACAACAAGAAAAATTGAGACTCAAGAGCACAATGAAAGAAATGAAGATAATTGGATATGGAACTGGTGAGAAAACTATACTCCCAGAAACTATTTAGAAGAATTTAAATGCTGCTAATTTAGAGCACTTGCTTAGTAAAAGTGATGCCTTTAGTCCTAGCCCCAGCATTGTAACTCATCCCTCAATACATACCCTAATAATTTGATAATACATTTCTAATGAAGGATATCCTAAAAACAGAAAAAAACTACAAAGAAATCTCAAAGTATTTTTTAAAACTCAAACCACTAATAATAAACTATGTCATTGTTATTAGTCAGAAATTATATAAATACTTCTTATGAAAGTATATAATTGTTAACATCCAATATTTTCAATGTAAGATTTGTAAGTTGAAGATAAACATAAAATCAAAGAAGTTAAAGAAAATCCTATAATCCTTAATTTTTATTGGAAATGTCAGTTTGACTTCATATTATATTTCATCTTTAAATATATGCATATTTTACAGCCTGTTTTAAAAAACAGCAGTTAAATTCAAGTCACAGACTGGAATAAAATATTAGGAGTCCACATATCAACAATGAACTTGTATCAAGAATACGTTTTTAACTCAAAAACATAAGAAACAATGAAATTAAAGCAAGTGAAGGGCATCAATGGACATTTTCCAAAGAAGATATACAAATATTCAACAGTCCATAAAATGAAGTTCAATATCAACATCCCAGTCACTAGGGAAATAAAATTTTAAATTAAAATGAGACATACAACATTTATTAAAACGGTTAAAATCCAAAACACTGACAATACCAAATGCTCACAAGGATGCTGAATAAGAGGAACTCTCATTCTCCACTAGTAGTAATGCAAAATGGAAAGCAGTCTGCCAAGCACAGAACCAAATTATCAATGTGCTCAAGAGACGGAGGCAGGAGAATCAGGAGTGTAAGGTCAACCTGGCTACAAAGGAAGTTCCAGTTCGAAGCCAGTCTGGGTTACATGAGATTCTGTGTGAGAAAAATAAAGACAGGCGGTCAGTTTCTTCTCTTTAAAAAAAAAAACTTTATTGCATTATTTTCTTTAAAAGCTAACATTATTACATTGAAAAGCTTTGTATAGATTGGAGAATTTGGAAAGGGAGTGAATGGCAAACTCACATTACAGCAATAGTGACAAATTTCGAATTATTATTGAAGTTTGTAGTAGTTTTGTTGGTAAATATCCAAAAACTATAATAGGCATATAGAATTGTAAATTTACACTCTAAAATACAATTACATAGTTTTAGTTTGAGAATTTTATCACTTTAGTTACACAGCACGTCCTTTTCCTTTGTTTTTAATTTACCAGACAGCGATTTTTTTAATATATTGAGAAGTTCAAATGGGTGTTTTACATTTTCCATAGGGCATTGGTGAAGGCACACTAGGGCTGCAGAAAAGTAATAGAAAAATAATAGAAAACTTCTTGATGGCTGGGAATGAGAGAGGTACAATGTCAAAGCCTGGAAGTCCAGGACCACGTGAGGCGTCAAGACTACAGCTGGCCCTCAACGGAGGTGGGAAGTCCATTTTAGAGAATTAGTTCTCCCAAGACTAGAATCTGCAAATGACATAGACCTCCTCTGTCCCCAGCATAAGCCCAATACAGAGGCAAAGCCACTGCCATGCACAACCTGGAACCTCAGGGGAGGAGTCTGTGGGGAATGCAGTCACTCAGAGAAAGCTGAAACTCTGAAACTGCTGCCCAACATTGGGGAGTTCTCCATCCTCCAATATGCTCAACCATCAGCCCACCACCAAAGGAATGTGGAACCATGGCTCATGGTCAGGACCACAGCTCTAGCTCAAAGGAGGGAACCACAGCTCAGGCTCATGGGAGGAGAAGATGGTCAGTTTCTTATGTAATCACATATGGCCAGTAGGAAATTTATGTGAAAATCAAGTGTGCTACCATTCATAAATCATGTTGCTGCAGTTTTCAACTTCTATGTGTAAACACAGTTTTCCTTGTTCAGCAAGTATTGAAAGATAGACCAGAAATCCCACTTCAGGTGAAAATGAAATCACTGTGTGCATATCTCGTGCCTTGTACTCATTTGAGAATATATATGGCTAAATACAAGCATAGGTTTCACATTAGAGAGATAACTTTCATTCTTTTCATTTTAAAAATAATACTCTTGTATGGCTCTGCAGTTAAAAGCACTGGCTGCTCTTACAGAGAACCTGGTTCAGGGTTCAGTTCCCAGCACTCACAAAGGGGCTAACAGCTATCTGTAACTCCAGTTCCAGGGAATCTGATGTGCCTTCTGGTTCGAAGGTACTGTATGACATGGGTGCACTTGCATTCATGTAAGCAAAATACTCATAAAATAAAATAAATAAATAATACTCTTGTATATATATGAATACAAAGAAATCAAGATTAAAAATTTTAGCTGCCTATCTTTGAGCTTCCTCATATGTTGATGAGTAAAAAACAAAATAATTTTAAGTTCTACATAAAACTATGTCTTGGGTTATATTTTTATTTGGATTGCTTTCTTGGAAGGTGTTAGTAGTTCTACCAGTTAGCATTATCAACTTCTCTTCATACTTCATAAATTCATTCATGTAAATTTATGACATTTAACCCATATCAAATCAACTGACTTTTCGGAAAAATAAAACTCATTAGATAAAAATAGTAACACTAATTTTAGGTTATTTACCAGAAATATACTATGCTGATTTGCTACTTTTTAAATATATGAGGAATGAAAAGAAGGGTAAGCTAAATTTATCTGTTATTTTTCGTCCAAACAATCTGGCTAAAAGTATTTTATTTTAAAAAGGGGAGAAATCTAATGCTCATTCTATATACCATGTCTCATTCTAGACTAGCAGCATCATAACATAAACCAGGAGAGGACTTTTAAGCCTCATGGATAAGGTAGAAAGAAAAAATATCCAATAGGAATTTTTATAATAGGGGAGGACAGCCTAGAGCTGGGGAGGTAGCTCAGAGATATAGCACTTTCTGGCATGTGCAAAGCTCTGGGCTCCAGTACCACAAACAAACACAAAAGATCATTTAGTTTATGCCTGGTATTATGGTACTTGGAAGGCCAAGCCAGGAAAACTTCTGTGAGTTTGAAACAACTTTGGGCTTCATAGTGAGTTCAAAGCCAATGTGGGATAAATAGCAAAACTCTTATCTCAAAAACCCAAAAGTTTGGAACTGAGGAAATGGTTTAGCAGTTAAGAGCACATACTACTCTTGCAGAAAACCAGAGTTCAGCTCCCAGCACCCATGTTAGGCAGGTCACAACTGCCTCTAACTCCAGCTCCAGCATCTCTGACACCAACTTCTGGCCTCCATAGGCACCACACTCACATGCATAAACCAATATACAGAGACACACATATTCACTTAGTTTTAATAATCAAAGTATTATAGTTCATAGACCTCAATAAAATACTATAAATAATATACTGATATTAAAGAAAGAAAATAAACAGAAAAAGGAAAGAAAACAAATAACCTGAAGTTTCCTCTATGACACTTCCACTTGCTTGAAAGTTGATCCTTTGTGGTAAAGAGAAAGAGTAAGTGAATATGTCAGATCCATAGAAAGCATTCGTTACTTAAAAATGATAATTACTAGCCAGACATGATAGTGCATACCACTAATCTCAGCACTTGGAGGGTTGAGGTAGGAGGATCATGAGTTTGAGAGCAACTTGGGCTACATAGGTTGACTCTATCACAAATCTGTATGCCTATAGATGTATGCATGTACACACACACACACACACACGCACACATATACATAGCATGAAAGAATAAAGGGGATATCAAGTGGGGAGGAGGGAATAAGAAAGTGTAATGGGATATAATGTCATGAAAGCAGAAGGAGGAGCTATTTGGGAGTAAGAATGGGACCAACTAAAGGAGGTAGATGGCAGTGAGGGGTCAATTAAAAGCAAAGTATAGTGATATTAGTGTGTGTATAAAAATGTCACAATGAAATTCACTTCTTTGTATGTTAACAAAAGAAACTAATAAAAACTAACAAATAATATGATCATATCTCAACTCACTGATCATGTTAATGCATGTAGGATTCCCTGAGGCTTAAAAACCATTCTGCAGATTCCTCCACATAAAAAGATTGGTGCTTAAGAGTGATGAAAATGTCTTGGGACTACTTAGAGACAACTGTTTTACAACAACAAATATACTAATCACCATTAAATGGCATACTTTTAAACAACTAATGATTCATTTTGTTATGTGAACTTGAGCTCAAAATGTAAGAAAATTCCAAAAAGATAGAGAAGGGTTGATGAGACTCTGGCACTGCTTTCCAAAGGGTAGAGACTGCATCTGGCCTTGAAAAAAGTTAAAGATCTGAATTAAAACACTAAGGCTAGAATTGGCAGAGGTGTCTGTAACCAGTGTTTTTCAAATATTGGCTTCAGCCACAGGAACAGCTATATTTTAGCAGCACAGTTCACACCCACCCACATGCACCAGTAGACATGTACACACAGGAAGGAAATAAAAGTTCACAAAACAATACCAACTCTTCCCCAGCATAATACCCTCTGATCTTTCATTCTATTGCACCTTATCTTTTGTCTACCTTTTTGCTTTTGTAAAATGTTAATCATAGTTCATTAAATTCCTATTTTATCATTGTGAATTAAAATAATTTTTCTTCTTGGGATACATCTGTTTCACCATAAATTAGATGGTAGAGGCTAGAGATACATCTCAGTGGTTGAGCTCATGCCCAGGCCCTGAGTTAGAGCAGGGGGAAGAGATTAGATGATGAGCTGCTTACTACAAATCCTCCTAAAATGGTGATAAGGTAGCTTAGTAAGAAGCAGAAGGGAGAGGCTGAGGATTTGGTAGAGTGCAGTAACAATGCCTTGGATTCCATCCTCAGCACTGTCAAAAAGAGGAGGAAGGGGAGGAGGGGATGAAGAGGACGAAGAAGAGAAAAGTAAAAAGAAAAGAAAAGGCAAAGTGAGAGTGCGCTGCTCCTTATCCACTCAGGATCAGTTGCCCAACCATCTGTCCAAAGTACTGTGAAAAGGTTTTTCAGTTCTAGCTGGAAACTTCCCTTTTAACTTTGATATACTAAAATTCTGAGAATATGCCTGAGATTCTCCTACTATGCTATAAACCCAGCATGTAAATTGTTGGAAAAACAAAAAGAAGCTGGCTGTGGTGGTGCAACACCTGTAATCTCAGTACCTGGGAGGCTAAGACAGGAGGATTGATATACATTTGAGATTTGAGGTCAGCCTGGGTTCTATGGTGAGTTCCAGGGTGACCTGACTACGTGAGACTTTATATCAAAAAACTAACAAATAAAAAAAAACAAAAAACAAAGGGCTGGAGAGATGTCCCAGCAATTAAGAGCACTGGCTGCTCTTGCAGAGGACCCAGGTTCGATTCCCAGCACCCGTGTGGTGGCTAATAGCCATCTGTAACTCCAGTTCCAGGGGATCTGACCCATGCATTGCACAACATGGGTGCAATTACACACATACAGGCAATACACTCATACACATAAAATAAAAATAAATAAAATATTTTTTAAAAAGCCAAAAACAGGAAAGGGGAAGGAAGGGAGGGAGGAAAGGAGACAAGATAGGTAGGTCTGGAATTCACCTGTAATCTTTTACTGAGGCTTTAATTAATTCATATTAAAATTTTAATACCACCCATGGTAAAAATGATTAAATTTTAGAAGGTCCAATACTGCTTATATTTCCAAGGCAAAAACAGAGGTTGCACCTCACTTGGCTGTGGACAGATCTATTGGCTAGGCATGGTGGCACATCTGTAATCCTAACATCTGGGAGGTTGAAGCAAGACAATCATCAGTTTGAGGATGACCAGAGCTACAAAACCAGAACCTGTTTCAAAAACGAAATGGCATGGGAGAGACTGAGAGACTGAGAGAGAACGATTGAGAGAGGGGGGTTCTACTACTCATGACAAACTACTTACAGCTAAACAGAGAATCAGGGCCTTTTGAATTTCTATGAAAAGGCAATAAAAGCACATGTTATAATTTTAAACCAAAATAGCCAAGTAATCCCACTATCTATAGGAAGCCAAGGTCTTTCACTTCATACTTTTAGTTGAGCAAGCTAGGAGAGGTGATTAAAAGAACTTTTACTGGCTTTCTGACCATTCTAAGCCAGAAAGCATCCAATCTTTACTAAGTACAAGTTGTTAAAAATAAATAACTGTTTAAGCAAAATGGAGCACATTTAGTTCCATGGTGAGTGGGACAAGTTTGAAACCTACCACCTGGTCTGGGCACATCCCAGGAAACACAATTAAGTACATAATATTTACTGAACTTCTTGTTATCATCATTTTCTAGTTCACACACATTCTCTTTCATCTCAGACACAAATCAATATACCCGTAAGTAGTTAAATATATTAATAAAATATTGTTGTAGAACACTCGAGAGTCTATGAATATACGGATGGCTGATTTACAACAAAGCTGGATCTGCAGGTAAGTGAAGAGGTAGTAAGTACTCTTTTCCGAAAATGTTCTTAGAAAAAAATACAACCTGACCCCTACATGTTTTCACACACACACACACACACACACACACACACGCACACACACACACAAATGTATTCTCATTGGATTGCAGATATAAACATGAAAGGAAAAAACAATGAAGTTTCTAGAAAATAAAATAAGAAATATCTTCCCAAACAAGAATACCCTAAAGGAAATGTTATTCATCAGAAGCACCAGGAAAGAGCTGGAAGGTATAGTTCAGTGACAAAACACTTCCATAGGAGATTCAAGGCCCTGGGTCCTATCCCCTGCACTGCAAATCAAATAAATTACTGTAATAAAAGCAACCTGATTTCCTAGAAGAAACACCACTAAGATAACGAAGAGACCAAGTACAGACAAACAATACGAAGAATGATATAGAGAATGCCTATAAAAACCACTATGAAATAGGCAGGAAACCTAATTGAAACCAGACAAGGGGTCAAGCAGACACTACACCCAAAAATATGCAAATGAGCAGCAACTGAATAAAAATGAATTGCTCAACCTCAGTATGAAATCAGGAAAATACAGACTAAAACTACAAAGAAGGGGGCTGGAGAGATGGCCCTGTGGTTAAGAGTGTTTGCAACTCTTCTCAGGGACCCGACTTCAGTTCCCAGTAGCTACATAGGCTCAAGAACTGCCTGTAACTTTAGCTCCAGGAGATCTAATATCATCTTCTGGCTTCCACAGACACCCACATTCATGTGGCATACATTTACACATAAGTAAAAAAAAAATCTTTAAAACAACAAAGTAAGTCAGGTGTGGTAGCCCACACCTTTAAATCCAGCACTTAGGAGGCAGAAGCAGGTGGATCTCTGTGAGATGAAGCCCAGCCTGGTCTACATAGCAAGTTCCAGGCCAGCTGGAGCTACAGGGGAGACCCTGTCTCAAAAGGACAAAAACAAAACAAACAAGAAAGAAGAACAGCAAGTAGTGCAGTACACCCACTGACCACGAAATGTAAAATCTAAAGGACCAACAGTATCAAGTTTTAGAAAATAAAATAAATTATATAAATAAAAATGCTGATGAAAATTAAAATTAGTCTATCACTTTGCAGTGTCTACTAAAGTTGAATATACCATTGCCAAATAATCTATCAATCACACTGAAAGATACAAACAAGAGAATCAACAACAAAAGTATTTGTAAAAGCCCAAACAAGCTATGTATGACGAGTAATTCATATGTGTGTGTGTGTGTGTGTGTGTGTATGACTATGTCATACAGTGGAATGCTACAGAGCAATGAAAATATATAAAGTCCATCTATAAATATCCACATGGACATATCTCACAAACATAATGTTGAACTAAAGATGTCACAACAGAATAAGCATAGGACATTTCCATGAATAAAAGTTCAAAAGCAAATCAAATCTAATTCTAGTGACAGAAGTCAGGATAGTAGACGCACTTAGAGAGCAGGGAAGGGGTAAAAAAAATTTCAAAAAGCTATAGGTAAGGTCGCCACATAAAATCCAAGCTTCTCAGCTCAATTTGAATCTGAAACAAGTAACCTTTAGTATAAATAGGTCTCATGCAGTATTCAGGACATGTATTTTTCCCTGTTAAAAATGGCAACCCTAGTCAAAGGGGGTTGCTGTTGAAAGACAGCAATTGTGTTCAATTTCTTGATGTTCATTTTATGGTCACCCATTGTGCCTTTTTCTGTACATGTATTATTCTTCCCAATTAAAAAAATGTTTTTAAAAAGAAAAGTATACTCAGTACAATTGCAGATATTAAAATACATCATCCAGTCAGTTTGTCACTCCCCACCTTAATCACTGCATGTAAGAGCCGAGACTCCTCTGCAGGCAGTAGGTATCAGTAATCAGAAACCTAGCTGGGCTATAGCTGTTTATATTTTTTAATTAAAATTACTTTTACACAGCATGCTTCTCTATTTCTGGAATCCTCTTTCATGCCCTCCTTCTTGGAGCCTTTCTTACTCGAGTGACTGACTTAATCTTACCAAAGAGCAATTCTCTGCTTCAGAGGCCAGTCTCTAATCATGAGCCAAGAAATGAAATACACACATCAGTGTTTAAAGTTGGACTGACCAACCAATGTGTGAGGTAAGAATCTATCTCAGATCGGGAAGCTACACATAAAACTGGTATTTTGAGGCCAGAAACTTAGATACAGACACTTACGAATTTGTAGTCAGTTCAATGTACTGAATACTTTCTAACTTATCAGAGGTTTACAGATAGCTTGAGTGGCTCCACATCAATTCCTTCTCATGAGTTTATTCGATTTTCCTAAAAACACATCTGGCAAACCCAAGTAAAGGGCAGTAAACCCCAGCAACAAGAGCCCGAATCGTCTCCTACTGTTGAAGTAAGGTGTTATTTATTGCCAAAAGTTCTTTAATGTTCCAGGGGTTTTGTGGTTTGACTTTTGTCCTTGCATTCCAATACCCAATACCATGAAAAGTGATTAAAGCACCGGACTTGGCACACACTAAACACTCAATGGTTATTTTTATCATCACTGTCACTGATTACCTTGGACGGTCCTACTTAGGTATATAATCTGGGAAAAACATCCAGATCCAATTGGAGAGACAAGGGTGAGGGAATATAAAGTTTGGTTTCAGGTGTATTCAACACACAGAAGTAGGAGGTAGGGAGGTGGCCACGCCCCATCCTTTCTGACTCCCAGGATCTGGCCAGGACCTCTGACCTTGGGTCTCCTGGCTACTCACATTACGATTAAAGCTGTTGCCGGGCAGAAGTGGCAGGGTCATGCCTGTCAGCGTCTGAGGACCGAGGGTCCAAGAGAAGAGAGGTGGGTAGGCAACTGCCTCAACAGTCGCTTGTTTGACCCCTGCGTTACTTGGAGACGGGAGGTAGCGTCACGGAGAGAGGAAGGGCTGGGATAGGCTGGGTAAGACAAGGGTCGCCAGAGCGAAGGCTTAGGGCGGGGCCGAGGCCTGGGAGGGGCGGGGCTAGGGCGAGGCTCGAGGGACCCCGTCTCTGCGCGCTCTTTGCCCCGCCCACCCGCATCCTCAACCTCCCTGGTGGAGGACTGCGCCACTTCCGCCCCCAAAGCTTTCTGCTTGCTTCGCCCTTTTTTCCTAAAGCTCAGATTCTTCCACGCGCTTCAGCTCTTTGAATTCTTGCCACAGCATTGTTTTGCCATTTTGTTTTTAAATTTAGCTAAAATGTGGAGAAAAGTACAGAAATATGACGACCATGAGCCCTCAGAGTGGGAGCATAAGTGTTTTACTGTGCTGCGTTTACGTCAGCTTTTTATTTTGTAATTTAAACATTCGCGATGAATCTAAAGCTACACGTACCCTATAGGAAAACCCATTCCAGCAGTAACCAGCGCCTTCGATCCTCCCTTTCTGTTTTCATATTTGAGCTAGGAGTTGACATTCTCAGATCCATTCTGAAGTGATGGCATAAAATGAGACCCTTTAACCGGGCATGGTGGCTCATGCCATTAATTCTAGCACGCAGAAGGCAAAGACAATAGGATTATTTCCATTTCCAAGCCAATCTGGGTTACTGTGTGAGACTATGTAAAAACAAAAGAACAGAAACAAAATAAAACCGTGGCCGTACACCTACAGCTAATTACCCAGAGTCCCACTGGCAGGACACACTGTGATATTTGTCACCCCCTCTGCTATTTCTGTTGAGACTCCCATTCTTGCCTTGTTTTCTTCCTTAAAAAGAAAAGTGGGGGTGGGGTGAACAACTGATCTTGCCTCCAGAGCCTGCCTTCGTCAAACTGCAGTTCTTACTCGCTTGCTTCCCCTCCCCTTCTGGCTGTCAACCCCCTAAGTTTGGTCTTAGAGCCCTTGTCAGGGGTGGGAGAGGTGGGGGTGGGCACCTCTCTTCAACCTAGTACAGTCCCTTTTTGCCCCTGGTCTGCTCAGGCTCAAAGAACCCTCTGGCTGTTTCCGTCAGGCTCTGCGGTTTCTCCCTTCTGGGATTTTGCAAATAACAGTATCTTCTAGAAACCTCCTTACTTTCTGTTTCATCTGAGTAACCCCTTCTTGTCCTCTAGGCCTTGGTTGAGATGAGAGATAGAGATAGAGATATTGAGAGAGAGAGAGAGAGAGAGAGAGAGAGAGAGAGAGAGAGAGAGAGTGTTTTTGCCATTTCTGAGACATGAATGCTGCTTGGCTTCTCTCGAGCCGCCGCTGTCAGGCAGGACACGTATTACTGCCCTCCTCCTCCTGCGTGTAACCATGTGTTTACTTGACTTTTTTCTAAACGCTTGAAAATTCTTCCAAGATAGAGATTGTTCTTCAACAATCTCCATCTTTGTTTCTGTGTTCATAAACTGTACATTTGTTCCTGCCTCTCCCTGCCCCCTCTCTCTGTGTTGGACATCTATCCCTGGGCATGTACTCTACCACTGAGTTACACCCCCAGTCCCTGCTGCCTATTCTGGCACTTTTATTTTTGAGGTTGACACATCTTGACACGTGCAGATCAACATTCATTGATCTAAAATACATTCTGTGACTATGATTAGAACACAATTTGTTTACCCATCTGCTGTCATTTACTGATGACAATTAGATTGTTTTCAATTTTTCAGTAATTATCAACATACTGCTAGATAGACCTCTTTCCCTTTGTTTTGGTTTTGGTTTTCTTTTGAGACAGGGTCTCACCATGTAGCTCTGGCTGAACTCAAACTGGCAAATTGGTAGTCCTTCTGCCCCAGCCTCCTGAGTGCTGGGATAACAGGTGCGTGTCCCTGCACCCAGCTTCTCCTAAATGTTTTTACAAGCATTTTCAAATACTTCTTTTTTTGTTACTTTCTAAAATTAAATCATTTCAAAGTAGCAGAAAACCTGCAACAATGATAGCCTTGCTTGATGGCACAGGCCTGTAATGCCAGCTAATTAGAAGGCTGGGGCAGGAGGATCACAAGTTCATGTGTTGGTTCAAGGCCAACCTAGGCTATTTATTGATACCTATGTCAAGATAAAATAAATAGTATAAATATATCACAAAATAAACTGAAAATGAAAATGTTAAAAACTGGCTGGGAAAGTAGTTCGATAGTACAGTAAGCACACAACCTCAGGTTCACTCCTCACCACTGCACATAAAAAATAGTACAGCCAGCTCCCAGTTTATACTTCATCCAGATTCCTCAGTTGTTTAGCCTCTTACCACATTTGTTTCTGCCATTCTCTCTATGTGTAGACTTCTATTGTAAACCTGCAAGCATTGTGCCCCTTTATTTCCGAACTAGTAACTTTCTATCACTGTGATAAAACCCTAACCAAAAACAACTCGGGGAGGAAAGGGTTTATTACATCTTACTTTTCCAAGACACTGTCGGTCCTCAGGAACTTAAGCAGGGAAGGGACCTAGAGACTGGAGCTGAACACAGACCAGGAAGGAACACTGTTTACTTACAGTCTTGCCCCCTGGCTCAGTGCTCAACCTGCTTTGTTATACAACCTAGGACCATCTATCAGGGGTGGTATAACCCACAAAGGGCTGGACCCTCCCACATAAATTAGTAGTTAAGAAAATACCTCACAGATATGACCACCGACAATCCAATGGAGGAAATGCCTCAGTTCTGTTCCCCTCTTCCTGGGTGTATGAAGTTGACAACTGAAGTTATCCAGCACAGTCCCTAAATACTTAAATGCTCTTAAGAGATATCCTAAGAACAAGGATATTCTCTTATATAATTGAAATATCATAGTCAAAAATCAGAAAATTAATGTGAATACTATTTTCTCATATAAAATTTAAATTTCATCCATTTTTTTTCAATAATGTCCTTTTGTCCAGAATCTGAGCCAGCATCACACATCACTTGGATCTTGTATGTTTCTTTATTCTCCTTTACTCTGGAATAGCCCCCCTCTCCTCACTCTCTTTCTGTCTTTTTGTTTTGTTTTTTTGTCTTTCCTGACTTTGGTATCTTTGAAGAGGATAGGCTAGTTATTTGGTAAAATATTCTTCAGTTTATGATTGATAAGTGTTTCTTCAAAGATTCACGTTATGGCTTTGGGCAGAAATGCCACAATAGGACAACTGTATCCACTTAGTTTAGCAAAGGAGCAAACACATGACATTTTATTTCTGTCACCAGTGGTGATGTTCATTTGATCCTTGGGTTAAGGTGAAGTATATCAAGTTTCTGTCAATGTACAGAAAAACAGATATAGATATGCATAGAATGAAATAAATTGCAAACCAAAAGTTTTACGCTGATATCTCCACCTTTAATCAGCACAACAGAGTAACTGCTTATGTTCCCCCTGTTTTAGCATGTGTATATGTGTGATCTATGTATGTGTGTGTGTAGTATTTTTACATATGTGTTGGTATATATATGTGAATGATCAGTCTTCCTGGATGGCTCTTCACTTTATTTTCTGAGACAGGGTCTCTCGACTAAAGCTGGAGCTCCCCACTGGGCTAGTCCAGTTAGCCAGATTGCCCTGGGGATGCCCTGTCTCTGCCTCCTGAGCGTTATGATTACAGGTTCCACCCAGCTTTTTGTATGTGGATGCTGGGGATGCAAACTCTGGTCCTCAGGCTTTTGTAGCATCAAGTACTTTATCTACTGAGCCATGCTCCAGCCCTGATGTTCCCCTTTCTGTATCTCAAACCTTAGAAACCTGATTCTAATGAGCCTCAAAACATTTACCACAACAAGTCCTCAAAAACAGTTTCATTCCATCCAGCTGGGTGGTGGGTAACTGTACAGGGGTTCCGGAGTTCCTTCCTAGCACCATTAGGGGCAAAATATCTAGCTTAGGTCTCTGTGAAAACTAAAGCAACTATGGGGTTTCACTATTTGTTCACAGCCTTTTTCCCTTTAGTCTTAACGCATATAGTCAAAATAGCATGCTCAAGAATGACTTAGGTTTGCTTTCCACTCTCTTGGTTTTGAGTGCTTGTGTTATTCATTTCAAAATCTGTTTCGATCATTCACCTCTGGACATCCCACATTATTTAGTCTTTCTCTTATTTGATATAATTTGTGTTCTATTTTGATTTGGTTAATTTGGAAATGATTTATGCATTTTTCTAACTTTTTTAGAGAACAAGCACTTTCATTAATTCATTTGTTTTAAATATTTACTTTTCTGCTTTTGCATGAATTATTTTCTTCCTTGTAATTTCTTTTGGCACATTTACTTTCTTCGCTTTAAAAGTTAACATAATTCATACGCTTTTACTCATTTTTGTTGATGTTAGTATTTAAGGCTGTGAATTTTGTCATGATCCCTAAATGGATCCACTAGTCTCTGATGTCTACTATTTTCATTACTTGTTTTCTTTTCTTTGCTTATTTATTTGAATTTTTGCTGTTTAATAGATTTTTAATTTCTAGTTTGGAGACCTGTATGGAGTTTATATTTTGTTTTTATTGTAGCTTGATTGTACTTCGAAAACGGTTTTGGAATCCTTTTAGTGGTATAGAGGATTCTTTGTGATCTAATATTTGTACAATTGAGAAGAGTGATGGATTTTCTTTAGTTTAAGTGTAGCTCACCAGTGTCTGCTTCCTTCATTATGTCAGTCACTATTGTACACCCTTGTTTCTGACACTTTGTCTGCCTCTGCACTGAAAGTCTTCTACTAGTGGCTGTTCCCTTGAACCTGTAGCTTCTGCTTTTTAAAGATGGTTAGGAAGAGGGCAGTAGACCACTGATAGAGTACTTGCTTAGTGTACATGAGGACCTGGGCTATTTGACATCGTAGATTTTTATACCTATTATACTTACATCATAAAAATTGGTTTTCATGGGACAGAAGAGGTGCTCTGCAGTAAAGCGCACTGGCTGCTCTTACAGAGGACCCGGGTTCTATTCCCAGCACCCACAAGGCAACTAACAACCATTCTAACTCCAGTTCCAGGGGAAGCTGACACCCTTTTCTGACCTCTGTGGGCATTGCATGACACAAGTGTACTTACATACATGCAAGCAATATATTCATACACATAAAAGAAAAAAAAATTTTAATGCATACTAGAGCTGGGCATGGTGGCACACACCTTTAATCCCAGCACTCAGGAGGCAGAGACAAGTGGATCTCTGTGAGGTCAAGACCAGCCTGGTCTACATAGTGAGTTCCAGGCCAGCTGGAACTACAGAGAGATCCTGTCTCAAAAAAAGAAAAGAGTGCATACTGGTCTTATAGCAGAGTTGAGCTCAGTTCTCAACACCTACATTGCTCACAGCCACCTGTAACTCCAGCTCCAGGAAAATCTAACATCTCCTTAGTGCACAGACCAACATACAGACACACATCATTAAATAAAATAAATCTTTAAAAAGCAAAATGACAGCCTTATAGTATTCCTTTTCTCGCTTACTTATTTGTTGGTCTAATTCTACTTTGATATCAAGATCATAATCCCCATTTATGTGTCATTTCCTTTTGCCAGTTCCATCTCTATTCCTGCCTTTATTTTTAGCCTGCCTGAATTACTTTGATTTAGATATATCTCTGACACACCACATATAGATGGGCCCTGCTTTGCAAGCCACATTGAAGATGCTTTTCTTTTAGCAAAGCATATTAGTTGCTTTTCTCATTGTTGTGGTAAAATACCTGACCAAAGGAACTCAAGGAACACAGGATTTATTTCGGCTCACACTTTGAGGATACAGTTTCTGATGGTGGGGAAGCTGGAATCATGAACATGGCTCTCTCCACGGTGGCTGGTTATATTCTGTCCAGCACCAGGAAACAGAGATGATGCTGGTGCTCATCTCCCTTTCTCCTCTTTATTCAACATAATCAGATACTGCTGCCCACTTTAGGGTGAATCTTCTCACCTCAGTTAAACTTCTCTCGAAACCCTCACAGATATGCCCAGAGGTGTGTCTCCTAGGTAATTCTAAATCCTGTCACCATGAAAATCAAGATGAGCCTCACAGTGAGTTAAGCTCATTCATTGATTGACAAGACTGATACTTTTGGTCTCAACTCCAATATATTCTATTAAGTTGTAATCAGTACATTTATTTACTTGTTCATTTTCTTCATGATGTACTTTGTTTACTCTTATGAAGTTAGGAAGTTCTTTGGTATTTAGAAGAGCTTATACTTTTGTCCTAATTTTTATCTTTATATTTGGAACTTTTTAAAGAGACATAATGTATGAACATTCTCCATTTTCCAAAAATTATAATATAATGCCTATTTTTTCTTGTGGTGCTAGGGATGGATCCCAAGACCTAGTATATTCTGGGAAATTAATCTAAGCTGAGGCCTCAAGCCCTTAAAATTGTTTTTAGGAGATTATATCTGATATGTGGAAATTTTTATATCAAAAGCTTTTATTTATAAAACCTCATCCATTCTTTTTTATCTATATGCTTTTTCTATTAAATAAGATAATCTTATGCACACTGATGCAATAGTAGAATGACTCTTATAGGGTAATCACTTGCTTTCTGATTGGATTTGAGGCCTGCTCCACAAAAAGGAATTTCATGCCTAGAACTATAAACCTGGCCAAAGTCTATGGCTAAGGAGATCACAGGCCTTAGGGTAGAACTTGCTATTGTTTATTTTGCTCAATGGTCATGTTGTCAAATTGCCTACTAAGTGTTGATATTTTTCAGCCTTGGTTAGAGAAGCTTCTTTTTTGCAGTGGACAGCAATCAACAGAGACATGTGTCACTGGTCAAGACCAAGTTCTTAGAATAAGAGACTGAATGCTCAGCCCTAAATAGGACATCTTTATTACGCACACTTCCTTATCAAGACTCAGGGAACACTGCAGAAAAGGTGTTAGAAAGAATATAAGAACTGGAGGAACAGGAGGAGTGCTGTGAAATTCTGTCTTCTGGATTTGACATGACTGTTGCACTCATGAACTCAACAGCAGCTATGGTTAACTGCACAAGATCACCCAAAACTCCAGCGTGGTTGGAGGACATGCTCTCCAGGTCCCACCACTTATTAAGGAGCTATTGGTAGTTGACAGCTGTTGTGGGAGGGAGAATCATTCTTTCTTTTGAGAATGTGACCATTGGTAAGTTTCCCATGCTCCAGCGGATGGCCCCACATCCATGCACATATGGGTAGCACTAATTGGACTTAATGAGTTTTTAGAGAAAAAAGAAAGCATGACGTTGGGGGGAGGGTGTTGATGGGAATATGGAGGTAGTTGGAGAGGAAAAACGGGAAGTGGAAATGATCATATTTCGTTGTTTAAATATACGAAATTCTCAAGAATAAAGAAAAACATAATTAGAAATACATGCACCGCAAAATAGTACCAATGCATGAGCATTTATATATATTTTCTAACATCCTCACAATGACTATGTATTTCTTTGCAACAAAAGTCAATAAATCACTCTGGAAAATAAAAACAAACAAACAAATAAATAAATAATAAGATTATATGCTATTTCATGGTGTTTTAATACTTATTTTATCTCTCCTTTTTCAGTGCTGGGAATGGAGCTTAGAGCCTTGTACATGCTAAGCACATGCTCTATGACTGAACTTTCTCCCCAAGCTCCTAATTTCATCTCCTTAATCATCTTAAATGTATCATCTTCCATTTGTATCCATAGGGCATTGGTTTCAAGATTGTCTATGGGTACCAAAGTCTATAGATGCTTGTCTCTTATGCAAACTGGTATAATATTTGAATAGAACTCTCCAACTTTAGTTTACTTAATATAATACAATATAAAAGCTATGTAAATAATTGTAACACTCTTGTAATATTCAGTAGCATAGGAGGAAAACTATAGTTGACAAAAATTATGTAGCTCACAAAAGTTAGTAGAGATCTCTGAATGTTTCCAATGGAGAAAAATTATAAATATCTAAGGTCTGAAGTGGTGGATATACCAAATAGCTTGATATTAGTATTGTACATTAGATAGGTATGTATTGAAATGCCATGTGATATTCTATAAACATGTATAATTATCTGTCAATTAAAAGTAAAACTTTTAAACTGTTTTACTGTATTGTTTAGGTGATAATGTCAAGGAAAAGAGTCTGTCCATGCTTAGTGATGATGCCAGATACAGTTAGTTGAATCTTGTATGCTGAGGAGAGATGGTAGGTCCTTCACCAACAATTCTAATCTCTTAGGTTCATGAGGCATAACTTCTCTTTCTGGTGTTGGCTGACTTTCCTTCAGGGTAGATTATTTCCTTGTGTGCTTATTTATGCTTATTTAGGCCCACGTAGGCAACTCAACAGAGCTGTGACTCACTCCTTCTGTTTATGTGTGGAGGGTCCTCCTTACTTTGTCATAGTTTGTATTAATTGCCCACTGTTTAGTCACATCCACACTCCACACAGGCCTATGCCTTCCCTGGTGAAGATAGTTTCCAAACCAGAACAGCAGTTCTAATGAGAAAGATGGTTGGAAGGGAGTAGAAGAAGAAAATATTTTAAATTAAGGCTACCTTTAAAAAGTAAGACCGGAGTGACACACACAGCCATCTATCAACCCGTATGCTCACACTTGCCACTTTTTTGTGCACACTGTTATCTCTACTTTTCTGGATACTTCTGTGGATTTTCCCCACATACTCTACTCTCCCATAAGCACAGAGATTCATAGATGAAATTGTTTTTCATTTAATCAATATTTATTGAACAATTATTCTGATATATCTGGACCTTTTCCACCTGCAGGAATAGATCAGTGATTAGGACAAAGCAACATTGTTACACACCTAACCCCAGTGCAGGGAAGCTGGACATGCAGTCTCTCGTGTAGAGAGATACTTTTGAATACCCCAGATCCAAGAATTTCAGCCTTTTGTAATTTAGAGTTTATAACTTTTTTCTTTTCCTTCCATGACACAGACCTTCCTTTTCTGTCTCCCTGACACCTCGACCACAAAGAAACTTCTAAGATGGCATGTAGCTCTTCTCTAAAAGAAAATTAAAGTGAACTAGTTTGGAGAAGCATAAGATACCCCCTAAAATAACTGATGGTACCTTGGGGCATGTCAAGACCAGTGCTGGGCAACATTGTTATTGATGTTCAAAAAGTGTGTTACACACCCATGGATGAAAAAAGCTCAGAGGAGGCCGATAGAGCTAACACTTCTGAGCAAGCTCCAACTGGCCTAGGAGCAAGAAAATATTCACCCAGTTGGAGAATTTCTTTTGAGGAATGAGGTCATCCTGCAAGCTAGATCCTTTCTGCTAGATGCCAAAGCCCTGGACAGCAGGAGGGAGTGCCTTTGACAGATATTCTGTGCAAACTTCCTTCTCCCCGCTAGGGAAACCTTGCCTGTCAATTTCCATCTGTCCAAACATTCTCATCAATACCACTTCCCTGCTCTTCTCAGCTCCTGAAAACCAACACTCTACTTTGTTATTGTGTGCTTGAATACACTATAGCCACATTTCAATTCCTCATCCTGAACAGTTAATGGAATGAGCAGCCCTTCCTCACAAAAATGGAGGTGATAACCCTTCCTAACTTATTCTGTTTGGCCAGATTTCTCTGGCACCAAAATCAGACAATGGCATCACCAGAAAAGAAAACTACATTATCTCTTACCAATTAAGACTCAGAAATGAAGGGCTACAGTGCATTTCAGTGGTAGAGTATATGCCTAGCATGCACAAAGCTCTGGATTTTATCCTCAGCTACAGTAAAAAAGAAACAGAAATCCTCAATAAAATACCAGCAAAGCAAATCCAGCAACATATAAAAAGGATTATATACAAAACCCAAGTGGGATTTAGTCCAAGAACTCAAAATTAACATCTTAAAAGCAAATGATGTAATATGCCACATTAACTGAATGTGGGCGCTGTAAAAATATTGGCAGCAATCAGAGGTCTCTGAACATGCAATGACCAAAATTTAACTCAAAATCAAAAGGGTAATGAATCCAAGGTGTTTCTGGCTGCACTCCTCTCCTTGCAACACATGATTTCATTGCAGTCTTAGTTCTGAGCAGACAGCAGGTGGACTTTGCATTGTGTATGCCATCGCACTGCATGACACTGACCGATGCTTGGCTCAGATAGAGATTATTGTATGTAATGAGTTATAGGGTTTTTTTTTTACTGTACATAAGTCTACTCTTTTTAAAAACTATTTTTCATGTTTATTTCCAAGAAGAAAGTTACTGGTAGCATACATTGAAAGAAACTTACTACTAAAACCTTAGTCATTGAAAATGTTTCTAGCATGATTTCTGTTATATTTCACATTGGGGCTGGGGGTGCGGCTCAATGGCAGTAGACGTTCTTGCATGTGTAGGACCCTGGGTTTGATTCCCAGTATCACAGAAAGATATCATATTTAGGGAGAACAAAGTAAACTATTAGGCAATTCTAATCTATTACTGTTGGTACTCAACATTCATGTACTGAGATTTATTAACACATGTATTTTGAATTGGGGTTACTGCAATGTTCCTATGACTAGGTAAAATTTAATTATGGTAATGTACTTGTATGGTATGGTTACTTGCATGAGCACAGGGATGGGGTTATTTCCTGGAGAATGAACAACTTTCTTTCATGGTTCCACCACTGAAGAACATAACTCCCTCTCTCCCAGCAATCATTAACTGCCAATAGTTCTTTGAGGCAGCCCTCGTGAGCTCCTCCCCGTCTATGATGGAATGTTGATGGGCCCAGTCTTGTGCAGGAATTGTGTAGTTAACCACAGCTGCTCTGACTTCATCCATGCCATAGCCTTATCATACTCTGAAGATTGATTTATATACTCCTCCCCATTCTCTGACTTTTACATTCTTTCCACCTCCTCTTTGAAGGGGATGGATATAGATGTCCTATTTAGGGATGAGCACTCAGCAATAGTTTTTGCTCTTTAGAAACAAAATGGTTTGTAGAAAACAAAGACAATATTTTCTTGTTGTTATTCCTCAGCATTTAAGTATCAAATTAGTATATCTTGGGTTGCATTGTGTTACAATGTTTGGTTTTAAATTTTTTATTTATTATTTTAATTTTAATCTATGTGTATGAGTATCTTGTCTGCATGTATGTAAGTGCATTCATGTGGTACAGGGCCCATGGAAGTCAGAAGAAAGCATCAGATCCCTGGAACTGGAGTTATAGATGGTTGTTAACCACCATGTGGGTACTGGGAATTAAACCCAGGTCCTCTGCAAGAACAGCCAGTGCTCTTATCCACTGACACATCTCTCTAGTCCCCAATGTTTGGTTTTTGAAATTGCTACCTGAATTGATGACCTGAGTTTCATTTTTTAAAAATCACTAAATAAATTTGGGGTTGAAATTAAGATAGAATCACCAACAACTTCTGAGTTGATTCTGAACATATTCCTGATGTTTGGTGGCATGCATTTCTGCAAAGCAGCATTCTCAGCACCGGCAATTAATAAATTCAAATATCAATCAACTCTGAAAAATGTTGAAGTTCCTCTGTGTCCGGTAGTGTCAAATATTCAACCAAGATTTAATTCTTTGAATAGGCACATCCATCTCATTATCATGCAGAATTATATATAAACCGAGGAACTGCTTTAAAATAAAACTTTTTTGATATATTATCAGTAAATTCTTAATTATATACTATTTTATGTGCCAGTATATCTATGGACACATAATTATGTCTTGGTAAAGTAGGACTCAAAATAGAAAAAGTTGAAGAATCTCTAGTATAAAGGACAAAGCCAACACAAACACAATACACAGAAAAAACACTTGACAGAAAAAACAGTCCACCATTGTTGTTCTACAAAAACACTCAACAAAATTGAAATAGAAGAGACTTCTTGGAACTGGAGGTACAACTCAATGATACAGCATATTCTTAGCATGTGCACTGGATTCCATCCCTAGTACCGAAAACAAGGAACTTCTTCAACCCAATTATGGCAATTTATAGAGCACCATGATTAACATCATGCTTGAACAATACATCACATTCAAAATCAATTGTATAAAAAGATGGAGTACAATTCAGTGGTAGCATTCTGCTTGAATAGCAGATTAGAGACCAGACCCTGGGCTAGATAACCGACCGTATGTCTATATACTAACAATGAATTTGAACTCAAAAATAAAGTTTAAAATATCAGTCTATAATAGCATCAAATGGAATAAAAATTTAGGAATAAATTTAATAAAAATCTCTAAGACTCAAGCTGGTCCTGGTGACATGACTATAATCCCATCATTGAGGAACCAGGGGCAGGAGGATAGCAAATTTGAGGTTAGCTTGGGCTACGTAGTGAGTCCTCTGTCACCCTTAACCTTGTCTCAAGAACACAAAGGCAAAACTGAAACTAAGACAAAATAAAAAAAAATCCCAAAGATTCTAATAACAAAAAATTTTAAATAGGAAACTTAGACTTCAATACAAAGTCAAAATTTTTAGAATCCACCATAACAAAAGTGAAAGAACAGATTAGAACATGGAAAACATTTGCACATTAAACATTGATTAAGCAACAGAATTATACCTATAATCTATTCTGTAAAAATTATAATTCAAGAACTGAAGAAAAATAAGCCAGGGGTTGAGTCATACCTCTATATTCCTAGCACCAGAGAAACTAAGGCAAAATGAGTACAAGTTCAAGGCCACCCTGGGATAGACAGTGAGTTACTCTGAGATGTATAGTTAGACCTCTCAAAAATCAAATAAGCATGGCATGGTGATACACCTGTAATCCCAAACCTAGGGAGAAGAATCAGGAGGACACCCACAAGTTTGAGACTAACCTGGTGTACATATCGAGTTCTAGCATGACCCTGTCTCAAAAATAAAAACAAAAAAGCAAAACAACAACAAAAACTGAGGAAATAAACAATCAAACAATAAGTAACCCAATTTATTGTAGGATTTGGAGGAGTTTGTTTTTGTCATGATAGGGATTTAATCCGTAGCCTTGTGCATGCTGAGCAAGTAGTCTAACACTTGAGCTATGCTTTCACCCTCATAACCCAGTTTAAAAACTGATAGTGGGCCATCGAGATGCTCTGTGCATAAGGGTCTTTACTGCTTAGACTGATGAACGGAGTTCAAGCCCTTGGATTCACAAAGTGAAAGGAGAGAACAAACACCCTCATGGTGTCCTCTGACCTCCTCAGGTGTGCTGTGCCCCTCCCCAACCTCCACCAAATAAATAAATGTAAAGAAAATTAAATGATTCAAAGAATTTGAATATACATGTTCCTAAGAAAGATAAATAAATGACCAATAAACACATATGAAGAGTTCCATCGTTACGAAGTAGATGGAAATCAAAACCACAATATCACTTTACACCCATGTGGATGGCTATAAAAAAAAAAAAAGAACAGGTGTTGGTGAGGATTTGGAGAAACTGGAGCCTTCATACATCACTGGAAAATAATGCATTCACTTTGGAAGACCGTTTGGTTGTCCCCCCAAAATTAAACATTGATTTAATATACTCCAAGCCTAGGTATGCCATCAAAAGAACCGAAACCATATGTCTGCACAAAAATGTATACATAAATGTTCACAGCTGAATTATTCACAATGGCTAAAAGTTAAAGTAACTGAAATGTTCAACAATTGATGAATTGACAAACTGTGGAATATGCACATAACAGAATATTATGCTATCAAAATGAATTAACTTATACAATGTGGAGGAACCTTGAAAACATATGGCAAGTTGTTTAAAAAGTCATGCACAAATGGCCACTTATTATGGATTACCCTGTGTGAAATATCCAGGCAAGTCCACCAAAACAGAAATATTAATGATAAGTGTGGGATCGGTGGAGAATGAGAAGTGGCTTCTAATATATTTCTTTTAGATTTGATGTTGATATTCTGGAATAGATGATGATCAAGGTACAATTTTTCCTAACATACTAAAAGCTAACAGAAGTATACAATTTAAAAGGTCAACCTCGTGGTTTATGAATTGTATCTCACTGTTATTCATAACATTTTTATATAATTAAATGAAATAAAATTAGGAATCTAGCTTTTCAGTTGCACTTGCCACATTTCAAGTGTTCAACAGCACATGACGAAACAGCTACGGTGACGTTAAGCAGTACAGATAATAGCACAGAAAATGTTGCTGGAAATTGATGCTCTAACCCTACTTAGCAGACAGCAGAGTTTTGGGGGGAATGCAAGAAGCATGTGTCATGCAAGGGCTTGATATGTTTTTTTAAATATTTGGGTGGGATAGGGCCTTACTATGTAAATCCACACTGCTCTTAAACTTGCTTCGGCTTCCCAAGTGCTGGAATTATCAATATACACCTCCATACCTAGCCATATTTGAATTATTATTTGAACAAACTATTGAGATTAGAAATTTGAAATTTAAATACTGAAAGGATGAGATTATTTTAGTTAATTATTGATAAAAACTTTAAGTGTGACAATAATACTGTGGTTGTGTTTTTTATTATATATGTGTGTGTGTATGTGTGTGTTTTTGCATGAGTGCAAGTGCCAGCAGAGACCAGAAGCTGGACTCATGTAGTTGGAGTTACAGATGGTTGTGACCCCCAATGTGGGGGCTGAAAACCAAACTCAGGTCCTCTGCAAAAGCAGCAAATGTTCGTGACTGCTAGGCGGTCACTCCAGCTCCATTAAATCATATCTTTAAACCATTCATCCATTAATGGATATTTATTTTTATTCTTGGGTATCATAAACAACTCTGCAGTGAGCACGAGAATGAAAATGTCTCTTCAGTATACTGATTTCATTTCTTTGGGGATAAGTCCAAAAGTTGAATTACTGGATCATATTGTAGGGGAAGGAAGTGGGGAGTGAAAGAAAGATATATACACACAGTCAAATACTATTCAGTCTTTGAAAACAGTGAAATCCTGTTATTTGTGACAGCACGGATGAACTTAGAAGACATTAGGTGGAATAGGGCAACGTAGAATGACACATACCACATGGTCTCATTTATAAGTGGAATCTAAAATCATTGACCTCACAGTAGCAGAGAGTAGAATTGTGGTTAACAGGGCTTGGGAGAGGAGAGAAAGAGACGTTGATCAAATTATAAAATTTCAATTAGGAAGAATAAGGTCAGGAGCTCTGTTGTACAACAACATGATGACTATAATTATTAACAATATATTCTTGACAACTGGTGACAAAATAAATATTAAGTGTTCTCACTGCAAAAAAATAACATTGTGAAGTAATGAATATGTTAATTCCCTCCATCTAGCCATTCTCCAATGTATACATGTTCCAAAGCAGCATGTGGTCCACAATAAATACATACAATTATTGTTGGTCAATTACAAAATAAATTTGGGACCTGGGATGTGGCTTGGTGGTAGAGCACTTACCTGGCATACAAGGGCATTAGTGTCAATTTCTAATCCCACAAAGAGAAATATCTATTAGTGGCTGAGGATATAGCTCAGTGGTATAGCACATGCTTAGCAAGAGCAAGGCCCTGGGTTCCATCTCTAGCACCTAAATGAATTAATGAATAAAAATATTTTTAATTTAAAAAATTTTAAACATTGGATCATAATTTAATCATTGTTGAATTTCCTTAATTGGTATTTGAGGGCTTATTATTCCCTTCTATATTTGAAAATCTGTGAAAGTTATCATAATAACTGAAAAACCAAACAGGCACCTACTGTTTACTCATATCTAGTGAGCCGTCATCTCACAGAATTCCACCCATAGAAATCCATTGCTGTCACATTTCCAATTGAGAGGGGGGTGTTCAGTGTTGGAGATCAAACGTTAGGCAAACTCCACCTCTGAGCAACATCCCCAACCCAGATTTTCTAATCTTTTAAAAGAATTCAGCAATCCAGATTTCTAATTCAAAGTTGCTGGCATTTGCTGATCTATTTTTTAAATCACAGAGCACAACAAATAATTCTATCTGAAGTCTGGCACCCAGCCCCCAATTTATAGCATCCAATTTAGAATTAATGGATTCTGAGGACATTCATCATAAAAGTGATTTATCTTGAGCACATAGTACTGTGTATTTTACTTTTAAAATTATGACCTGTTTCCAAAAAGCACAAAGAATAATAACACAATCGCGCATGCACTTGCTATACAGCCTTTACAAATCTTAATGTTGTCATATTTGCTTCAAAAAGAAATAAAATACTATGTATGTTATTAATGTCCTCTCTATGCCTCTCCCATCCCCTCTGCCTCTCCAGACACCACTGCCCTGAAGTTTGTATCCATCTTTCCCAACCAAATTTATAAGAAGCTCACTTTAGTTTTTCCACATTAAAAAAACAATGTGATATTTTCTTTTGTCTTGACCTTTTAAATAAATGTTTTCATTCAATCAAAAACATCAATTGGATTTCTGTCTAGCAACAATAAACAGCTAAGAAACTAATTTTTTAAAAGACCACTTAGAATAACATCAAAAATGATTTTTACCTAGGTGTCAATTTAACAAAAAGATGGGCCAGACATTTAACAGGGATATGAGGAAGCATATTGAATGGCACTAAGTAAGACGTAAATTATGGAAAACTCAAAATCATTAAGATCTCAATTCCCAATGTCATTCCTGTGACAATACCAAAAGAGACACAAAGTGGAGAGGGATAAAAGCAAGTTGAAGAAGGCACATTTACAAAAATTTCATAAACATACAAAATATGTTGTATGAAGTATAAGTATTCAGTACTTACTGTTTGAAAATTCATTTTGTTTTTTGAGACAGAGTGGCCCTAAACTTGCCATATAGCCAAGGATAAATTTGAACTTCTGTTTCTCAATAGATGTTTTTATTATATGTGTATGTGTTTTGCCTGTATGTTTGCATGTGCACCCATGTCATGTAATGCCTGTGGATGTTTAAAGAGGACATGAGATCTCCTAGAACTATGGTTACATATGATTGTGAGCTACCATGTGGGTGCTGGGAACTGAATCTGGGTTATCTGAAAGACCAACAATCACTCTCAACAATCTCTCTATCTCAACAATCTCTCTAGCCCTGACTTTGAACTAGAACCTCCTGTTTCCACCTTCTTAGAACTGGAGTGACAGACATCTACCACCATGCCTGGTTTCTGAGATGCTAGGGATCAAACTCAGGGTCTCACGCTTGTCAGGCATTTAACCACTAAATTGTGTCTCCAGCCCTCAAAAATCTTTATAGTTTACAAGATTTCATGAGTATTCTTTGGTATTCAATCAATATTTAATACAAGCAATTTTGTAAAGATAGTGAACTAGTTCTATATCACTCCCATGAGTATATGTCAACATATAGTTAGATAATATTGAAAAGGTTTTGTGTAATATTTGATAAAATATGGACCCAAATTTTAATACTGGTTATATAAAATATTACACAGAATATGTACAGTTTTTCACTGGTGGAAATAAGCAACAAATGTTAATAATGGTCATGTATATTAAGTGCCAAATTTTAATAGTGGTTGTGTTATAATATTAAATAAAATGTGTAAAAATTTGTTGAGTGATCATATACTTGAAAACATTTGGGGTTACTTATTTCTCTGCTCTTTAACAGTTTAGACAACACTCAGTTTCACATCTTTGATATTGCTATTCAAAGGGGGTTAAAAGTGTGCTGTTGTAATATATTTCCAGGCATACAACTCCTAAAATCTTGGGACTCTCTGAGGTGGTAATATCTTTTACAAGCTAATGTTGTATGCTGATTGGCAATTCTGAAATAGCTTTAGGATGAGCACTGGTCACCAGAAAAATTTGACACGCAGAAAAACTTCCCCACACCTTTGGTGTCAGAAATCTTCTGTGTTGATTATTGAGTGGAAGCGTGAGAGAAACCGAGCTTAGTATTTCCTGTGTTCTCAACAATGGAGGTGTTAGAACTGGAAACAGAAAAACTTGAGAGTGAGCCACAAACAAGTGACGGATAACGAATTCTCTTATAGGAGATTAGAAAGGACACCAGCAGGAGAAATGGAAAACGAACCTGGGAAAATAACTGTGACTGCTGTTATTGCTTACCAAAGTCAATTTGCTATAAAAGACAGGATTCAGAGGAAGAAAGGGGGGGTCTGTTTTCAGATGCCAGCTCTGTTGCTTACTAGCAGAGTAATCTTTGTAAAATCACATAACGCTCTGTTTAAGGTGGTTTATTATTTTTTACATTTTTTTATTTATTTATTATGCGTGAGTTGTGTTTGTTTGTGTGTCCACTGACTTGCCACAACTCATATGTGGGTGTCAGAGGACAGCTTGCAGGAGTTGGTTCTCTCCTTCCACCATGTGTGGGTCCTGGGAACTGAACGTGAGTAGTTAATGTCAAGTGCCACCTTTCTGGTCCTGTGTTCTAGGTTCTCTGATTTTGGACTTTAAAAAAATATGTATGATTGGGGGCTGGAGAGATGGCTCAGTGGTTAAGAACACTGAATGCTCTTGCAGAAGACCTGGGTTTGAATCCCAGCACTCACATGGAGCTGACAACCATCTATAACTCCAGTTCCAGGGATCCTATGCCATCTTCTGCCCTCCATGAACATTGAATGACATAGGTGCACTTACATACATGAAGGCATAATACTCATATAGATAAAATAATAAAATAAAATAATTTTTTTTAATGTATAAGTTTTCTCTACCATGTGAATACAAGGCCCATGAAGGCCAGAAGAGGGCATCAGACCCCTAGATGTGGGTTCTGGGAACTGAACCCAGGTCTTCTGCAAGAGCAGCCAGTGCTCTTTACTGCTTAGCCATCTCTCCAGCCTTGTGTTCTAAGTCTTTAATGAACAAAACAGTCATGAAGATTACATGAAAAATACATATAAAGGGTCTTGCACTGTAGCAGGCACACAATAGGAACTCAATAAATGCCACTTTATTTTTAAGTTTTGTAAAGTTGTTAAAGCTAAATAAATGGGAGCTGGGGCCTGGAGAGATGACTCAGTGGTTAAGAGCACTTGCTGCACTTGCAGGGGACCTGAGTGGTTCAGAAGTGCTTGTAATTCCAGCTCCAGGGAATCCAACACCCTCTTCTGGTTCCCATGGGTACCTAGACTCACATGTACATACCCCCACACAGCTACATACACATACACATACATATAATTTAAAATAAATCTTTAAAAGAAAAAAAAACTAAGAAATGGAGCTGGGTACATAACTCACTGATATAGCACTTTTCTAGCATGGTCAAGCCCCTAGCAACACACACACACACACACACACACACACACACACTCACAAAACACACCCCAAGTAGTTCTCTATTCAGAAAGTATTTAAAGCATATCTTATATAAAATATTAACATATGTAAGTTTTCTATTTCCTGTTCACTGCTAGCTTTGGCATAATCTCAAAAGCAAAAGCAAAATAGAAGTAACATGGTTTAAGACATATTTAAAAAATGATTTCATCTATTGGCAGGCTCCATTAGAGATAATGGTAAAAAAGAGGTTGGCAAAGTGATCTATTCAATGCCTCCCGGTCACCAAATCAAAGGCACTTTTCTCACTACTTTGATGTATTTCATTTTAAAGTAAAGATATCTCTTCTTTCTGTTTTCTTTTCTCTTTTCTGGATGAAATACCAAGAAAATGAGAAAATAAGGAAACAGCAAATCAGAGATGCACATCAGAATTAAAGACTGCAAATGAATGGTAATAATATTCAAAAGTAAAGCAATGAGAGTAGAGAATAAGACAACACAATATCAAAGCTGATGAGGAATAACTGATAAATGAATAAAAGGATGACTTCTAGAAATAACAAATGTAATTATTAACACTTAAAGAAGCAGATATATTTGGAGAGAGAATCAATGACTTGTAATACATATCGCAGGAAGTTTCCCAGGGTGCAAAAGAAAGAGATAAAGATGCAGAAACTGCTAATAAAATGTAAACAGAAGTGTAGAAGAGCATGAAAGGGTAAAGCATATACTTACTAGAGTTCTAGAACTAGAAATTAATGATAGCATGGACAAAGCAATTTCAAAATTGTAATGAATAAAAATTTTCCAAAATGGTTGAAAGACATGAATTCTCACTTATAGGACAAACTACAGATCATTATCCAAAATAAAAACATAAACAAATACCAGCCATAAACATAGCTATTGATAAGTCAAATGAACGAATGTGAGTGAAGCTGCAATATTCTCTCCTATATTGCTAGTGAGAAAGGAAGATGACATGGCTGCTCTGAAAATCTCTCAACAATTTCTCATAGACATAAAAAAATATTCACTTTATTTTTGGTTGTAAACCTGAGCTTTTAACGGCTATACTAGCTCTCTAGCCCAATATACTTTGACTTATGTGTATATGCATGTGCTTATGCATACAAGCACCCATGGGAATCAGAAGGGGGAGTAAGATCCCCAGAGCTGGAGTTACATGCGATTGTGAGCCACCCTACAAAGGTGCTAGAAATAGCACTCCAGACCTCTACATGAGCAATCAATACTTGCTATTAACCGTTGAGCCTTCTCTTCAGCCCCCAAATATATACCTACCACATGATGAAGATAACTCACTTCTGGGTATATGCCTTACAGAAATGAAAATTATTTTTATTCACAAACCTGAATGCATATGTTTATGACTGCATTACCTGTAATCGCCCAAACTGGAAACAGCACAAATGTCCTTCAAGGGACAAAGGAAGAGGCTACAATTGACTAGATCTCTCACAGGATTATAGAAGAAAATTTCCTTAAATTACTGAGAGATATACAGATACAAGAAACACAAATAATACTAAATAGACAGTACCAGAGCAAAAAATCCCCACAGTATATCATATGAAAACACAAAATGTACAGAACAAAGGGAAAATACTGAAAGCTGCAAGAGAAAAACAAGTTACACATAAAAGAAAACCCATCAGAACTACAGCTGACTTTCCCATGCGAACTTTAAAAGCCAGAAGACCTTGGAGCAAAGTATTCCAGGTTCAAAATGATCATATATACCTACCCAGAATACTTTATCCAGAAAAGCTATCTTACATAGTCAACGAGGAAAGAAAAACCTTCCATGACACAAAGGCTAAAAGAATTCAGAGCAGAAATCAATGAAATAGAAACAAAGATAAAAACCCACAAATAATCAATGAATCTAAGAGCTCGTTCTTTAAAAAGATAAACCAGATAGACAGACCCTTAGCCTAAATAACCGAAAGAAAGAAACAGCAAATCCAAATCAACAAAATCAGAGATGATAGGGGAAACATCACAGCAGACACCAAAAAGAGCCAGGACATTATATGGGAATACTTTAAAAACCTATACTCTATTAAATTTGAAAACCTTAAAGAAATGAATGAATTTCCAAATTCATTGCAAGCACCAAAGTTAAACCAGCAAGAGATCAACAGCATAAACAAACCCATAAAAAATAAGAAAATTAAACAGTAATACAAAGCCTCCCAACTAAAAAAAGCCCAGGCCCAAATGGATTCACAGAAAACGTTTACCAAGCCTTTAGAGAAAAACTACAACCAATACTACTTAAACTATTCAAAAAGATAGAAAGAGAGGGTGAACTCCCAGAATCCTTCTATGACACTGGTACTATTCTAATATCAAAACCAGGAAAAGACAACAAAAAAGAAAACTACAGGTCCATATCTCTAATGAACATAGATGCAAAAATTTTCAACAAAATACTCACAAATTGCATACAGGCACATATCAAAAACATAATCCATGATGATCAAGTAGCCTTTATTCCAGAGATGCAGGATGGTTTAATATACACAAGTCAATGAATGTAATAAATCATATAAATGGACTTAAAGACACATGATCATTTCAATAGACACAGAAAAGTCCCTTCAGGGGCTATAGAGATGGCTCAGTGGTAAAGAACATTTCAAGTTCTTCCAAAGGACCTGGGTTCTATTGCCAGCACCCACATGGCAGCTAACAACTATCCATAACTCCAGTTCCAGGGGACCCAACACTCTCTTTTGGCTTCTTCCGGTACTGCATGATTGTGGTGCATTTATGTTCATGCAGGCAAAACACTCATAAACATAAAATAAAAATAATAAATAATTTTTGAAAAAAGAAAAGACCTTTGACACAATCCAACATTCATTCATGATAAAAGTCTTAGGAACTGGACTAGAGGGAGCATACTTCAACATAATTAAGGCTATATACAACAAACCCACAGCCAACCTCATTCTAAATGGAGAAAAAATTAGAAGCATTTCCATTAAAATCATGAATGAGGCAAAGCTTTCCATTATCCCTACTAGTTCTCAATATAGTTCTTCAGACTTTAGCTAGAGCAATAAGACATAAGAAGGAAACTAAAGGAATACTGATTGGAAAAGAAAAGGTTAAATGATCCTTATTTGCAGATGATATGTTATTGCATGTAGAAGTTCACCAAAATTCCACCAGAAAACTTGTGGAAATGATCAACACTTTTATCAAAGAGGCAAGCTACAAAATCATTCTACAATAACAAGTAGCCTTTCTATAGACCAATAACAAGCAGTCAGAGAAAGAGCTCACATTCAAAATAGCCTCAAAAAAATCTGGGAATAAACCTAGCCAAAGACAATAAAGATTTCTATAATGAAAACTTTTAAATCTTTAAAGAAAGAGATTGAGGAAGACACAAGGAAATAGAAAGACTTCCTGTGCTCATGGATTGGTTGAATTAATATAGTGACATGACCATCCTACCAAAAGCAATTTACAGATTCAATGCAATCCCCATCAAAATCTTAGTGACATTCTTCACAGAAACAGAAAAACTCATTTTAAAATTCATATCGAAACACAAAAGATTCCAGATTGCCAGAATAATCCTGAACACAAAGAGCAATGCTGGGGGAGAGTAATATAACAGACCCCAATCTAAATTACAGAGCTATAGTCATAAAACCAGCACAGGATTGGCACAAAAATAGACATATAGATCAATGGAACAAAATAGAAGTCTTAAACATGAGTGTACTCAATTACAGCCACTCAAGATTTGACAAAGAAGCCAAGAACACACACTGGAAGAAAGGCAGCATCTTCAACAAATGGTGCTGGAAAAATTGGATCTCTATGGCTAGAAGAATTAAATTAGACCCATACCTGTCATTTTGCACGAAAGTAAATTTCAAGTGAATCAAAGACCTCAATGTGAACCCTGAAATGCTGAAACTTTTAGAAGAAAATTAGGTAGTATGCCATAAGATATAAATGTAGGAAAGAACTTTCTAAATCAGACATCAGTCACTTAGGAATTAAGGTCAACAGTCAACAAATGGGAACTCATTAAACTAAAAAGCCTCTGTACAGCAAAGGAAACAATGATGAAGAGGAAGTCCATAAAGTGGGAAAAAAATCTTCACCAGCTATACATGACAGAGGATTAATGTCCAAAATATACAAAGAACTCAAAAAACAAAGGATTAAGAAAACAAAAGACCCAATTTAAAAATGGGTTATAAATCTGAACAGAAAGCTCGCAAAAGAAGAAATGAAACATCTTAAAAAGTGTTCAACATCCTTAGTAATTTAAGGAAACACAAATCAAAGCCCTTTAAGATTTCGTCTAACTCTAGGTAGAATGACTAAGATCAAGAGAACAAATGACACCAAATGCTGGCAGTGGATGTAGAGAAAGATGCTCATTCACTGCTGGTGGGAATGCAAACTGGTGCAACCACTTCAGAAGTAAGTATAGAAAACTCTTAAAAAAAGAAAACTAAATCTGCCATATGATCCAATCATACCACTCCTTGCCTTATACCCAACAAACTCATCCTACTACAGAGATACCTGCACAGCCATGTTTGTTGCTGCTCTTTGCACAATAGAAAAGAAATACAAACAACCTAAATGTTCCTCAAATGACGAGTGAATAATGAAAATGAGGTTGATTTAAGAAATGGAATTCATTCTACTCAGTGGTAAAGAAAGATGAAACCATGAAATTTGCAGGTAAATGGCTGGAACTAGAAACTGCTATACTAAGTGAAGTAACACAGATTCAGAAAAACAGGGGACATATGTTCTTTCTCATTTGTGGATCTTAGCACCAAATTCTTATATGTGAGTATACATCTTGATATAACAGTAAGAGCCTGTGTGTGTATGACTGTGTGTGTATACCTGTGTGTGTACACATACCATGGAAGGTATGTGAAGGTCAGAGGATAGCTTGCCAAAGTCAGTTATTTCATTCCACCATGTAGGTTCTAGGGATCAAACTCAAGTTATAAGGCTTGGTGGCAACTGCCTTTACTCAATGAGCCATCTGCCTGCTCTGTCTTTTTCATGTCCTTTTCTCATTGTATCTGGTATCTGTCATCACTACATAGCTCTTCATGTGACTTCTCTGATTGACTGAGCTTAACAATTTAACTATTCATGCTTCATGATCGAGGTCCCAGCCCAGAACTGAGCTTTGGAACTAACAGGGCTCAGAACACATTGTCTCTATTTAAATAGAGTACCTTGACATAGTGAATATTTTAAGATAAAGGAATTTTAAGACAGATGTACATAACAAAAGCATTCTGGAGGTTAAGGCAGGAGGATTGTCATGAGTTGAAGACCAGCCTGGACTTCTTGGTGAATTCCTATAGTGTGAGACTCTGTCTCAAAAACAAAAAGCAAAAAAAGTTGAAGACAGAGAATATGGCAATCCAGACACCCAAAAATAATTTAATAAGGATAGATTAGAGGAGACACTACACCTAGCAAAAAGTATGACCTTTTTTTCTTTCCGTCAGAATCCCGTACTGTTCCTAGAGTGACCTGGAACTCACTACATACATAGCCTAGGCAAGCCTTGAACTCATAACAGACCTCCTTGACTTAGCCTCCTAAGTACTTGGATTACAGGTGTGAGCCATTACACCTGACTTAAACATATGAAATTTAATAATGTTGTAACTTGAGAATAAAAGTGAGGTGAGTATGGAGGAATTTTCTGAATCATTTGTGAATGTTTTCCACCACAAGCAATATTACTGAGCATTTAAAAGTGATTCAAACTCCCAGGCAAATGATCTGCATTTGGCAGAGTAGTTAGCAACTTCAATTACTGTGCAAGTTTAGGATTGGTTAGGGAGCTCCCCTGAGGAGAGAAAAGTTTTCACTCAGAAACAAAATGTATTGAGTTAAGCAATAGGGAGTTCAAAAACAATTATTATTAAGAGTCTCACTGTTGTTTTAACTTTGCAAAATTGGTTTTCATTACTTTCACTCTTGGTTCAATAAAAAAGCTTTTAAATTGGATCTTTTTAGAATTTAATAAGCTCCTTAAAAATGATACCAAAAAAATTTTCACAAATCCTGAAAGAAGCTTTCCACTACATTCAGATGTGCTCATCTGAAAAAGTTGATTCCAGTCACTGGAATTTTGCAGATGCACCTAATTGAAAGATTACAGAGTGGGCACCTTGCAGAACAGGAGGTCAGGCAGCCACTGCTGCTATTTTACAGGAACTTAAAATCTGGTAGAAATGTATTCATTCATTCCTTAAACATTTTTTCGCAAAAGGTCACAATGTGCCCTGGTACTGTACAATGTATGATGGTTGGTTGTATGAATGTCACATCAAGGATAACTAGGTTAAGAGGTCACTTAGGACTGATATAGCCAAAGAGCTCAACTAAGTCTCTATCAATATTTTTCCCCTTTCTGAGCCTTTCGGAAGAATTATATCATCTGTCCTCTTTTTTCTTTTAGTGCCATATACATGAATGGAGTTTGTATTACCCATCTCTCCCCACCATGGGACTATAAATATCTGGAGGGAGAGACTGTGCTTTGGTCTTCTTTGCAGTGACAATCTACAACAGTTTGTGATATTAAATATTTATTTTGTTTTGTTGTTGAAACAGGATCTGATCTTGAACTTATTATGTAAATTAGGCTGGCCTTGAATTTCTGATCTTCCTGTGTCCATCTCCCAAATGTTGGGAGTAAATATCTGAAGAATGAAAGAAAAGATGGATAGATGGATGGATGGATGGATGGATGGATGGATGGACTGAGTTGACAGTGGAGAATCACCTTAAAGGATGAATGGAATTCCAATATGTAGAGATATCAGAAAGGTTCTGGACAAAGTTGAGAATGTGAAGAAATCCAAGACTCATTCAAGAATTTACAGAGCAGTTGGGCACATTTGGAGATTTGTGCGGAGTAAAGCTGAGAATATGAGTTGGCCCAAGACTAAAGAAGCTTATAAGTAAGAACAAGGAGGACATTATCTACTAGCCAGTACAGATCTGAGCCCTAGAATAGTAGAAGCTGGTAGGATGAGGCCAGTGGGCAAGTTGAGAGATTATTGCAACATATGAGCAATAAGGTGTATCTGAAGTGAATATGAAGGACAGAAAATTGTGAAAAAGAATCTTCAGGCCTAGGACACAGGTTGTATTTAGAAAATGAAAGAGAAACACTTGAATATAAACTCTGATTTTATGTGTGATGACAATCTCCATGATAGCACCAATCATAGAGACAAAAAGGTCACAAGTGGAGGTCATCTGGGGTCAGAGGGATTTCAGTACAAAACTGTTTGGTCCTAAGTACTTGGGCAGAGAGCATCATAGTGGCCAAAGCATATGACTGAGGAGGTTCTTCACGTCAAGGTGGCCAGGAAGTAGATATAGGCCAGGGCAAGATAACAGCCCTCAATGACATACCTCTGGTGACTTGTTTCCCCACCTTCCGCAGTTCCACTCACTGCCTCTTCCCTCTTCCCCTGCCTGCAGTTCTACCACCTCCTAATAGTCTGCTCAAAATTTAAATCCACCAATATAGGTTAAACCATTCATTGGAATAATGTAATACTTTAAAATTTCAAAACCACTCAATTATATCTCAAAATACTCTAATTAATGAGAGATCCTCCAAACATAAATATTTAATGTTTCTATGAGATTGTGATCACTATTGTTAGAGGTAGACAGTTGGCTGGGGTACAAATTCTTGGTGGTACAACTGCCCATAAGTTATCCAGGGCCCTTGCTAATGGCATAGCTGCCTATAAGTTATCCAAAGTCTTGTGAGTAACTCCAATAGACTCATTGGTTCATCAATAAATACAGATTGGTTGAAATACTTTCTTTGTTCGATTGATGCCCTATCTGTGGTGAAGAGATATTTCTTATATATCCCAGGAACAGTCACAGAACACTTGTGATTCATTTAGTATTATGGGATGACAGAGTTCAGAGCATGTTTTCTAAAAATACAGCACCTGGATACAGTGAGTATTTTACACTTAAGGAACTTGGAGAACAGCAGGGGCAAGAAGGACTCTCTGGGCTTCTCTGAGCAGATCAAAAGGCCTTCCCATGACAGATGTCTCACCCAGACTCAGAAGGCAAGGCCTGGAGAAATAGCTCAGTGGTTAAGAGCAATAGCTGCTCTTGCAGAGGACCTGGGTTTGGTTCCCAGCCCCCACATGGTAGCTAACAACTATCTGTAACTCCAGTTCCAGGTGATTCAATAAACTTTTCTGGATTCCTCAGCCTATGCACACATGGGTACACTTACATACATGCAGGCAAAGCAGTCACACACATTAAAAAAATAGGAAATTAGTTAGAAAAAGACTCAATAGCAGAAATAACATCTCTCAAGGTGGCGAGACAGCAAAAGGAACCCAAATGAATTTCCCTTGCTAAGTGTTGTTCAGTCAAATACACCTAACCATAGAACCCCTTGTTCTCTCACATTTTTCCGTGGTTGCACTTTTCATCAAAAATAGAATAAAAGCAGTCAAATGTAACCACTTCTTTGAGTCTTCATTTCTCAATGATGGTTTGCATATAGTATCACATTAAACAACCCTAATTAAATGCACTAGTTCACAAAAAGATATGAAAGTAAGAGGGAGACTTGTTGGGAAGAAGGGGCATGGAAAGGGGATAGGAGAGACGGGAAGGTGGTCCAGCATTCTGTATATGTATGAAATTGGGAAAGAATACATTTTTAAAGAGAAATTTTAATTCAATTTTTTTCAAAATATATTTTTATTGAATTTTTGTGCATTTCATACAATACATCTTGGTCATATTTAGAACCCCTTCCCTATCTGCACCCGCACACAGCCCCCCCTGCGGGATTTCATGCATTCTGTCATATATGTTAAGGCTTATTTAGTCAAGTTTGTGTCCCCAGATGTCCCTCAGTGTGAGTTCATCCTCTGCAATCTGGTAAACCTGTCTAGTGTCACTCCCTTCAGGAAGACCAACTCTCCCTCCTCACCCAGCAGTGATCAACTGCCAAGAGTTCCGTGCTCAGGTTGGGGCTTTATGCCCAGTTCCCCAGTTCTATACTGGATTTTTGTCTTGTTTGAGCTTGCATGGGTCTTGTGCATGCTGTCATTGTTGCTGTAAGTTCATATGAACAAGCTCCCAGAAGCTCAGAAAACTCTCTTTCCTTATGGTCGTCCACCACCCCTGTCTCTTACAATATTTCTGCCCCCCTTTCCCAAAATGGTCCCTGAGCCTTGGGTGGGTGAGGTTTAATATAGGAGTCCTATTCAGGGACATGCATTCTGTAGTCTCTTATTCTCTACATTTTGGCTAGTTGTGACTTTATGTGTTCATCACCCTCTGTTACATGAGGAAGCTTTGCTGATGGGAACGGAGAGATGCATTAGTATATTCTGTACCCCTATTCCACTACGTTTTGTGAGCATTAGGTGTAGAATCCATATGTTGCTTAGGACTGGGCATCTCAAAGCACTTATTCTCTGTGTTTGACCAGTTGTGGAACTCTGTAATAGTCTCCACTTGTTGCTAACAGAAGCTTCTTTGGTGAGTGGTGACAGGTATACTCGACTATAAATATAAGGATACATAGTTAGCATAGAGTAAGAAATTACATTTGCCTAGGGATGTGATAGACACAAGGCTTTCTCTAGAATCTAATTTTTCTCTTGTTAATCTGCTTTTGTCAATTTACTTTTCAAATATAGCCAGAAACCCCAGAAAGGGTCAGGTAAGGGCCTTTCCTCTCTTACACTAAGCAATCATTTCTGGAAGGATGTTCTGTGTCTCACACTGAGGTGCCATGTGAGAACTGTTACAGGGTTATATTATAGTCCTGAGCCTCAAAGTCAGGAGAGAGAAATGATCTTAATAGATTGTGATTAGTCTCCGGAAGATGGGGACACAAGGTACAATGTACAAACTGTAAAGGGAATGGCCCCTTAGGCTGGGATGTTTAAAGTGCTGCATTGCTGTGACAGTTGGGTTGAATCTGGAAGTCTGAGTGGCAAGCCAGTAGAAAAGAGAAAGGAACTCTAAGTAATTTCTCTTTTTCAGAAAGAAAGTCAAGTGTCTTGACATGGAAATAGCATTTCCAAAGCACTGCAGGTGCCTGCAGATTTTTTCACTAATCAGCTCCAATACTTATACGCTTTATGTTGGACAGCGCTGACTGGCTTGTTTGGGGGAAATTTTCAACTTCAAATTGTATTTTGTTTTATAGAAGTATACATGAGTTTATTTTTTTTAATTTTTAGTTTTGGTGTGGGGAGTTGAACCCAGTACCTCATTCTAGACTCATGCTATTTATGAGTTTAAGGTTGGAAATGGAGAGATGGCTCAGAGCTTAAGAGCATTTGCTCCTCTTCCAGAGGATCCAAATTCAGTTCCTAGCACTCATACCGGGTGGTTCACAACGACTCAGGGGATATATACATACACACACATATATATATTAACACACACATAATTAAAAATAAAATAAAACTTTTTTCAAAATAGTTTGTTGCTATTTATTTATTTTTCTTCAATAAGAAGGATCTGCTTTGAGAATATTTACAGCATGTCAAAAAAGGAAAATACTAATAGCCTAAGGCTATTAAGGAATGATTTTTGAGTAAGGTCTTAAAAACACCCAAATCTAGTGTTTAAAGGAGTTTCACGGACCTCAAGATTACCCCCTAGTTACCATGATTCTTTAGGATAACACACAAGACAGATAACAACAAGCCATATACATGTTGCAATCATGGCTGGTTTTTTATGGTCAGTGGACACAGTACACAATCAGCAAGGGGGAAGACACAGGGGTGAAGTCTAGAGGAAACCAGGAACAAGCTTCCAAGAATGTCCTCAGTGGATTTACGAAGGATTTAAGGACACACTTAATTCCCTCAGCAAAGCGTTATGAAACATGCATAAAATGTTGTCTACCAGAGAAGCTTCCTTAGAGAATCAGAACCCAGGGCGTCTAGTAGCAATTGGTCATACAAGCACCCAGTACACACCCACATTCCAGGCTCCCAGACGGAAGGCCAGTGCTCAACAGAAACCATATGATTTACATGTCAGTTCTAGAAATGGTGAGAGTAAAAGGGATGGGAAAAGGAAGACAAAGAAATAGGTAAAGAGAAAGAAAAGGCAATGATGGTAACACTCCTGAAATTTGGAGTTTCTAGATACCACCCAAGAACCAGGCTTGTCAGGACCTGGCCTTGCTAAAGATAGGCAATCAGGTGTTCTGTTAACTCTTTTTTGCACTAAGAGTAATATCTTTCCCATAAGTAATTTTTTCTCTTTTTGTAATTCATTATTGCAGCCTCTTTCTATCCAAAGCAAAGGTCCATTAGAATGAAGTGCATATCTAGGCCTTGAAGTATGTGTTTGTGTGGATATTCATGCATGTGATTGTGTATGCATGCATGTGTGTATATGCCCTGAAAATGAACATCATCACCGAGGCAGCCTCAACACTGTGAGTTGCAGTTACACATCCGGAATCTTTCCTTTATGTGCTGGTACGTTTTGAAGCTCTTACCCACATGAGTGAATTGCTTGGATGGGTTGTAGCCTACTGTGGATGTTCTATTTTAAAATAATTCCCCAGTCATTCAAATTTTCTCCAGCTGTCCTTAGCATCCTTTTTTTATACAAGGCACTCAGTGAAAAACAAAATATACCTCTGAACAATATTTCTTCTTCACTTCAGTCTATATCCTACTGTCATGTGTGGAATATCGACTACATTTTTAGTACTGAGTTTGCTTCCAGGTCTGATTTTACCTTCCTTTGTTTGCTGTGTGATTGATAGATCAATAACACTCAATCCTATACAAAACAAAGCCAAAGCTTTCAAGACATTGAAAGAGTTGAAATCAATGATAATCACATTTTATTCAATTAAGAAACTTCTTTAACTTCTTGTGTTATGTTCTGCCCAAATCTTACAGTTTTCAGTCCTGGAAGAGGAGGTTGAATAGTAAGCCCTGTCCACATCCATTTTATCAAATGCTTCCATTCCCCATTAATTTTAATTATGTATTTGCCTTTTATTCATGGACTAAAAATATATTTAATGTCCTTCATATGCTTTCTAAATATTGAGTATAAAATTTAAAAAGCAAGTAAGACTGGATGGTGCATGACTGTAATCCCAGCATTCAAGAGGCTGAGACAGACAGTGAGTTCAAGGTCAATCTGGACAGACTCAGAGATGGATGAGGAGGGAAAGGAAAAGGAGAAAAAGGATATCACTCTCAAAGAGTTAAAATTCTAATAGGAAAATCAAATATATTAAAGAAAAACAAAGAACACCACTGTAAGTAATGCATCAGTTATATAGGACGTGGAATCAGTAAAGGGGGTAGAATTTAGGTGGATCAGAAAACTTATTTTTGAAAAATAAGCAGAAGTTCATTAGAGAAATATCAGTATTCCATGTATGCATAAACTAGAAATTATAGGAGCACCTAATCATAAAGACAGACAGGAACTTGCTCCCATCAAAGTGGAGGTGTCAGGAGAAATTCTTCAGGATATTTGTACAGTAAATTTACTTTGGAATTTCCCTCTGGCTTGATGGATGGACACACCCACAGAGAAATGAAGCCAATAGATTTAACCACTTTCCAACCAACCAGTGACTAGAGGAGGGCCTAGGGGGAAAAGCAGTGAATGCTGAGTAGGAGGGCGTGGTCCATCACCATCTTGGCAGTGGGTGCGAGAGGTCCAAGGTGACTCTAGTCAATATGTAGGCCTCAATACGCAATTACTGTCTCACTCCTTGGTGAAACAATCCTCTATAAGTAACCCCAATAAACTCTAATTTCTAATTGGAGAACAAATTTCCATTCTCTTGCTCAGCCAGCTGGACCCAGAGGGGCAGGGCCGGATGCCACATCTCAGTGTGAGAAAATTCTTAAGACAATATTCAATAGCCTCATAAGGAAGTCCAAGATAACATGTCCCATTCTTGGGTTGTAAGGAATCTTGTTGGCTTAGCTAGAAAGACACACAGAAGAGATGATCACCCTATGTCTTGAGCTTCCTCATGTTCCTGTAAACTGGTAGAATAAACCTTACACACAGTGGGAGAACCTGATCTTGGGGTGAGAAGTCAGGGAATTATTCCCATAAGCAGCACATGAATCTCATAAAAAACACAAATCCTTCCCCTAAGCATAAAGGTTGAAATTTTCAAGAAAGAAAAGAGACACAAAATTGGGCAACAGAAATCCAAGAAAGGAGGAAGTGTTTAGAGAAAAACCATGATTTGGTATTTCCTGTGGTTCAGTGTTTGAAAATTATGTTACTTCAACTTGCAAGTATTTGGAAAAATGAGAAACATTTGATATTCTCCGTGTTTTTCGGTTAGTTGTGATGCACTAAACTAGAAGTCCTAGGTAACAGAACTAAAGATGATAAATGGGCAGCCTATCTTCACTGAAATTTTAGAAACAGCTCAGGGAAGAAAGTTAGAGTTGCCAACTTGCTAGAGCTTAATAAGAGAATATTGGAAACTATAAAAAAGGAATGAGATGCTAAAGATAAATTCTGAGGAACCTAACTTTGCTCAGTCCTATTTTCATGTCTCTGACCTTGTCTTTTCCTTTTTTAGCATTTCTACTCTCTTTTCTAGTAATCTGTAAGCAGAACAAAAGTCTACATGAAAGGAGAAGATTGTTGTGGTTTCTTTTAATAAGAGCCTAAAAGGAGAAGAGACCCTGGTACTATCTATACTCCCTGGGCCAAAACTAGGCTAGAAACTTTGATTATAGTGTGTCCTGAGCTGTTAGGAAAAATGATATACCTCCCGTCCCTTCTTTCTTCCTCTGCACATCTGGTATGGGGAGTGATCATGTTTTGCTCAAGATTTTTTTTTTTATTAGTTTCACAGTGCCTTGCAGACAGACAAGTTTCTGCCCAGTCTCTTCCTGCCAAAACGGCAACTTCTTCAACTTCAGCCTTCTCTTATCCTATATAGTCCCTGGATAGCAGCCATTTTGTCACTAACTCTATGCATTCCAAGCTGGTTATTAGTCTCCTGCACTTCTCCAGTAAACTTTGTTCTCACAGCCCTCATTTTGCCTTCTATTCTCTGTCTCTTGTTGTCTCTGAACACACGAACCTTACATGAGTAATATCAAATTTCCATTTGTAAGAATATATCTCTTTCTCTCTTGCTGATGATTGGCTAAGACAGGAAAAGATATTAATATAAGTCTGCATAATAAACTTGACCTTTTGCCCTCTATGCCTTGTTTGAACTTAGTTCCCTCTGAATTAATGTAATTGTGTTATACCTTCTTTACTCTTTGTTCAGGCTACATTGATGATTTCATGAAATTGTGTCATTTTGTCTGTTGGTCTATTACTTTGTGTCTATGATTTAATATTCTTAAGACTGCAGTATAGAAGCTTTTACAGCAATACTAAGAAATTTTATTGGAATAGGCTTCATCAGAGCTCTGTGGAGAAGTTCATTAGAGAAAGCTATTTCTCTGGTCTGGGTGGAGACCTAATATTCTAAACTATTCAAAATATAAGGAGTTAATCCAGTTGGGCTAATCAATCACCTGGCCAAAGAACCACCCCTTAGGAAGGCAGGTTTACCTTAAGACATGCTAAAGATAATGTACTTTCTTTCCCAGAATTCCTGCCTTCTAGCATAGTAGCTTAAGGAGCCACAGCCATACCGACTTTGTAATTCTGCCTATTTTTCTGAATTATTCAGAAAAGCATAATATTTCTTTTCCTTCCTTTTCTATTATAAGCATGCTATTCCTAACACTTTGTATTTTTCACTCTTTCTTTAAAGTTTCCCTCCCCACCATGTGGCTGAACTCCACAATGTTCTAATTCAAATAGAGTGGCTTTTTCTCTGTCTTCCTCCTCTGGGCAACTGCCAAGATTCACAGCTTGCCTTCCATGGGTTTTTCTTTTAAACTCTAATAAAATTGTCCTAAAGCTTCTTTTTGAGTCCATTCTTAAATTATTTTATTCATGTGTACCAGAACCCCAAGGGGGGGACCTAAATTTCCCCACTAATATGTGGAAACTCTAACAAGACTCTCCTAAAATTTCAGATAACATTCTGGCCAACTAAAAGGGTGATTGATCTTAATTTATTTCATTCTATAATAAACTTAAATCCCTACCCCCTTTTAAGCTGGAAAATGTGTTTTAGTTTGCTTTATGACTAAATTCTAACATAAAACGTACATCATCTTGGTCTATCAATATATATTTGTCTGTATGCTAGCTTAATATAAATGTCATGTAATAATAAAGTACCACCAAAAAGGGTTTGATTCAGAATGGCTTATAAGTAAGTAAATATGAATTTAAACTCAGTCTAATAGTCCAAATTTCTTTTAGTTCATAATGCAAAAAGAATTTTAGGAAGCACAAACTCTAGCAGCTCCAATAGGCTAGGTCTCCTGTCCCAATATGCTAATTACAGGGATAAGAATGATAAGAGACAAAGTGAGAAAGTTTGATCAATGTGGCCATGTTAGGAGGTACAAATGAAGGAGTCAAGTCCCTCTGCAGGATACTGATATGATCTTTGAATTTAAATTTAAAAGAAAATTAGGACAGGGGCCAAGATAATCAACAGTTCTGGTCAAGGTGTGAGCATTGACTGGGTTTTGGTTTGCAAGATGATACTAAGAAGTCCTTATTGTTTCAAAAGACTGGAAAGTTCTCAGGAGACAACTGCAGACATTCCAGGGTGGAGCCAACACCTGCAGGATAATTGCCCTCCAGTGAGGGATGGTCAATCCTAGGAGGCTTTGCTGTTCCTAGAATCCAAGGTGACTGCAGGTTTTAAGATAATAGCTTATCTCTGTGCTTTTAGCCTTAAAGGGATAAATTAGAGAAGTTAGACAGACCTTCCTTGGGCGATTAACATAGTAACTGCTGGGTCAAGCAAGAATCGGAGCCAAATTAATGAGGCAGGCACAGGATGTAGGGAGAGATGTGACTATTATCCTGTCTTTGGTTGCCCATGGGCCCAAATGAGAAATCAATACTTTTTAGCAAAGGCAATTTCTGAGTGCCTGTTGTAATAAGACTTAAATCTTTAACACAATATTTACTTTAGATTTATTGGTAAGAGGAAACAAAGGTCTCCAGGACTCTTAATGTGTTTTGATCATGTTTTGATCCAGCTTACTAGATTTTCATTAAAATACAGTTATTTTATTTTGTTAACAAAGTGATCTTTCTAAATCAAAAAAATTATAAAGAAAAATAAGACAGAAAAGAACTATCAAGTTTCAAGTATACAAGGTTAAAGAGGGAATTTTTTTTTCTAAAACTGTTTAAAGGAAAAACATACTTTTAGATGAGAAAGGATTTTGGATGGTAAAATGAGATTTTTTTTGGCCTAAGGAATTTTTCCAAAATTAAAAAGGAAGATAGGGACTAAACTAAAAGGCTAAAATGTATGGAAGAAGGATGGTCAAAGTAGAAGTTTAAGGAAAGATGGCCTGGTTGACTAAATTGGCTATAATTAGAAATTATTAAAAAATCTTACGGTCAGGTTGGTTAGAGAAATGGCTCAGCAGTTAAGAAGAGCATTGGCTGCTCTTGCAAAAGACCAGAGTTCAATTCCCAGCACCCGCATGGATCCATAACTCCAACTCCAGGGGATCTGATGCCTTCTTTTGGCCTCTACAGGCACTGCATGCACATGTGCACACATATACCTGCAGGCAAAACATTCATACACATAAAATAAAAATAAATTCCCAAGGTCAAAATTCTGCACAGTGATGTAGAATTAGAGCCTAATTCTGTTGACTACAATAAGGTTTTCTTAAAATGTTAATCTGTCCCTAATAACATTTATTTTTAAAATTGACTTAGAAAACAGTATTTTATCCTTTATTCCTTGATGATAGTATTTTTTTCCAAATGCCTCTAACATGAGAATAAAAATATGTCTTACTGCTAAGTTTGTATGTTTTTCATTGGGTTCAAATCTTCATTTGTTAGAAAGCAATAGTGAAAAAATTCCTATTGGAAATTAGTTCCACTTGGGGCATTCCTGTTAAATTATATAATGACTGTAAAACTCAGCTTTATGGACAAATATTTTAATCTATTTGTAAACTTTGGCCTTTGTACAAAATTTTCATTCTGCCTACAATATTTAATCTCCTGGATTAATGGTTAAATAATCAAGCAACACTACAAAAAAAAAGAAACAATTGTCAAATTGACTTAAGTCTTTAGCTTCATAGCCAAAAACATTCTCATTAGTTCTTTAGGTCTAAAAATGGATCCCATTTGGAAAATATTGGTTATCTTCCTATAAAATAATTACGGAGAGTGACTGGAGAGATGACTCCATGGATAAAGTGCTTACACAGCATGCACGAGGACCTGATTTTGGATCCCCAGCATGAATCTATAAACTCAGTGCTAGGGGTTGGGGCACAGATAAGCTGGTCCCAGTCTAGCCAAATCCATGAACTCCAGATTCAGTGAGAGACCCTGTCTCAAAAAAATAAGCTGAAGAGCAACTGAGAAAACACAGGATGTTGACCTCTGGCCTTCACATATGCATGTGTACCCACACTTGTGCACATAGACATGAATACTCACAGACACTGACCATACAAACACAAATAATAACATAAAAATAAATATACAATAATTATTAAGAATCCTATAAAAACTGGCAAATGTCTATGTGGGATATCTTTGCTAAAGAGAGACAGTACACTATTTGTTTGGTTTGGGTTTTTAATTGTTGGAAAGTCTATTTTTCATTTCTGCCATTCATTATTTCCTTATTTGTATTCGCCTACAAGAATTAGAGCTCATTATGACTTTTTTCCAAACAAAATTTGCTTTTGTTGTTTCTTTATCCCTCTTCTTCCTCATCCCCACACCCTCCCTTACACCCTTCTGTTCCACTAGGAACACTTTCATGTCACATGTGACTTTTTGCCCTGTCCATTTCCCAGGAATGCTTGTTCCCCTCTTGTGGTTTCCTATGTAGTTTCATCATCTATAACCACTCTAACAGCATCTTATTACATAAATGCAAAAATTAAATGTTTGAATCTGCATATGAGAGGGAACATTCGATGTTTGTCTTTCTGATATTGGATCACCTCATTTAATATAATACTATCCAACTCCATTTCTTTTCCTATAAATTTCATAACTTCCTTTTTCTTAACAGCTGAATAAAATTCCATTGTGTGTGTGCCACAGTTTCATTGTCTAGTCATCTGTTGATAGACAGCTGGGCTGGTTGCATTTCCTTACTATTGTGAGTAGTACAGCAATAATAAGCTGTACAGGAATCTCAATGATAAGATACGAAGTCTTTTGGGAATTGCCACCTGGAGTGCCATGCCTGGGCTATATGGTAGTTCTGTTTTGAACTTTTTGAGGACCTTCTATATTGACATCCATAGCTGTTGCACTAGTTTTCACTTCCATAAGTGACTAAGGGTTTATCTTTCTCCCCAGCCTGCCCAGCATTTGTTGTAGTTTGTTATCATGATGACAACCATTATGTCTAGGGTAAGATGGAATCTCAAAGGAGTTTTATATTGCATTTCCCTGATGGCTAAGGGTACTGAACACTAAAAAACATTGTACTGGCTTTTTATACACTATTGTAAGGTTTCTTCTGTTTTGTTTTGTTTGTTTGTTTTGAGACAAAGTCTCCCTGTAGCCCCAGCTGGCCTGGAACTTTCTATGTAGACCAGACTGGCCTCAATCTCAGAGATTTGCTTACTTCTGCCTCCAGAAGTGCTGGGACTAAAGTCATCTGCTTCCATGGCCAGCTTTTTAAAAAAATATATTTTATCTATTTTACTGTATGAGTGTATTGCCTGCATGTGTGTAAGTGCACCCATGTCATGCAATGCTGGTAGAGGTCAGAAGATGTTGGATTCCCCTAAAACTGGAGTTACAGGCAGTTGTTAGCTGTCATGTGGATGCTGGGAATCAAACCTGGGTCTTCTGCAAGAGCAACCAGTGCTCTTAACCCCAGAGCCATCTCTCCAGCCCCATGCCCAGCTTTTTATAAGGAATTTTTTATAATAATTAAACCTTCAACATTGGTCACATGGTCTTTCTACAGTGAGCTCCTAGGAAAGGAAGAGCTAAATGAATCAAACCTGAAATGAGGTGATTTTTGTCAACTGATTAAAAACACCATCTCAAAGAGTCCTGTCAGCCAGGTTGAAAAAGGCTCTATGAGGCACATCTCAGTTCTTCCTATGGTACAAAGCTCTAGGGTATAAAATGGTCAATTTGTATTTTTCACCTCAAACTTGTGGAAACTTCTGAGAACATACTCACATGCACTTTCCAACTACACGACAATTATTAGTAACCCAAGTTCCTGAACTCAAAACCACCCTGAGAACATGTCTACTAACTCTCATCTCTTTTATAACCTATTTCTTAAATCCTTTTATATTTAGACATTTAAAAATGTCTCTAGATTTTGCCATTTTCCTTGGCATAATTTCTTAGATAATAAAAGCAATGCCAATCTTGGTTTTAGTAAATCTACAAATGAGGACAATCATATTATTTCCTCTCAATCATTTTTGTTGCAACTCTTTATATATCAAGATCTCATACTTAAGTCTTCATGTTGGAATTTATTTATTTATTTATTCTTATTTTATGTGTATGAGTGTTATACCTGCATGTGTGTAAGTGCACCCATGTCATGCAGTGCCTTCGGAGGACAGATGAGGGCATCAGATCCTCTAGAACTGGAGTTACAGACAGTTGTTAACTGCCATGTGGGTACTGGGATTCGAACCTGTGTCTTCTGCAAGAAGAGCTAGTGCTCTTAACCACTGAGTCAAGTCTTCACGTTTTATAAGACTCAAAATTTTCACACCCTTCATTAAAGAATTTAGTATAAGTTGGAAGAAATCCAGTTTTTAGATTATAGAGATCTATTTTGCATCTTCTGAAAGGAACTCAAAATTGAGGATGCTGCTATTTTAAATTCATACTACTAAGCACAAAACAATAGAACTTCTTTCTACTAAGTATTAGGAAAAATATTAAATGAGTCCAATCAGTTAGATTAGGATGTTGCTATTGATATTAAAAATGTTAATGAATGTGGGAAGGGGATTTGTGGAGATGTGGAGTTGACGAAAAGAGGAAGAAAAATGAGAAAGGACAAGGAGTGACAGAAAGGAATGCCTTGTATACATGCATGATACTCTCAAAGAACAAATTTAATTAATAAAAATAATAATAACTATAAATGAAGGAATATGTGGAATATGTTATAATACAAAAACTTAAAAGGCTCTGAGAATCTCTATGGCCATAAACTTCTGCTTACCTTAAACTAACCTTTACTCTATTGACCCTTGTTAGGGATAACCAGAGAATTTTTAAATTAAAAAGAAAATAAATAAAAACAGGGTCTTACTGTGTAGCTTTGGTTGACCTATTACTCACTATGCAGACCAGGCTGGCTTTCACCTTGCAGAGGTTTGCCTGCCTTTGCTTCCTGAATGTTGGGATTAAAGGCATGTGTCAGGATGCCCTGTTCAATCCAAAATTTTAAATTACATTTTATCTATTGATTTATTTTGTGTGTGTGTGTGTGTGTGTGTGTGTGTGTGTGTGTGTGTGTATGTGTGGGGGTGTACATACAGAGGTCAGGGGACAACTTGTGAAAGTCAGTTCTCTCCTTCTTTCATGTGGGTCCCAGGAATTGAACTCAGGTCATTAGGCTTGGCAGCAGGCACCTTTATGGGCTGAGCCACCTCACTGACCTGATTCCTGAAAATTTTGGGTAAACTCTTTTTTATCCAAATTATATAAAAACAATCTTCAGTGGCAATACTACTCATGATGTTTTGAACCAAAATTAGCTAACTGTTAGAGCTAAAGGAAATCTCATTAAAGGAATAGGTGCTGGGCTAGAAATTTTAAAACAAGCCAAATTTTCTAAAAATAATAAAAGGACTCCTGTTTAAAAATAGAACATATAGCCAAAATGTGGTGGGTTGTGGGAATGACTTTTCTGGGAATGCTTCCTGTCTTCCCTAACCTTGTAACCAAAGTTAATCTTATGTTTTGAGACTATTTAATGTTATCTATTCAATCTGCCTTCCTACTCTGTCATCAGCTTATTTAAATCTAGGAAACCTATAGGAAAACACTAGGCCTTGGGCTCCTCTTGTAATCAACTTTTACAAACTAAGCTAAACACAGGTTTAATCTTATACTATGTTTCGTATTTCTCCCTCATGACCTTTCCTTCCCCTGGCCGCCAATAATATGTGTGTAGGTATGTTGTGAAAATATCATCACTGAAAGCAGCAACCCTGGAAGCATGCTGAAAGCAAAGAATTACCTACAGTATATATTGCAAAACAAGTGCGCATAGGTTGATAAAGTCTGTTTGTGGTTTTCTATGCTGTTCTGAATCAGTCGGGGTCAGAAAGGGAGAATTCTTCCCAATAAAACAAAGTTCTTCATTCCTTTCCCATCTCATGCTGTATGCACTGCTTAAATAAATAAAGTACATTCTTGATTGGAGAAACAGTTCCAAGAGAAATCAGAAAGGAATAATTCTGAGAACAGATCAGGTCATTGATTTAAATGGCTCTAGGAGTTAGACTTTCTTTGTTCAGGCAACACTTTATTGTGGCATCTGCCACAGGGTGGGTATAGAAGGAAAAAGAAGAGCTATAGGGGAGGGAATGGGGTGGATTTTATCAAAATATATTGTATGCATGTGTGAAATTATCAAACATTAAATTAAAAAATAAGCTGAAAAACAACAACAAACAGAAAGGCTTGGCTTTATGAGATGAGATACCCCTTCTTGCTGCCTCCAAAATAACTTCGAGGCCTGGCTGCTCAAGGCAGGTGTGGCGATCCCTGGCACTGTGCAATGGCTTCTGATCTTCTGGGTTATCTAACAGGAAGCTGGTGAAAAGACTTCCTCAGTTCCCCCTACCACATCCCTACCAATCTCACCATAGTACTTTTAAGATGTGGCACATTCTAAATCTACAACAAATGTTTTCCTCCTTATCGCTTAATTGGTTTGCTTTGCAAAGCTCTTTCTTCACAGTAGAATCAGTGCTTTCTATTATTATACAAAAGCTAATAATAATACTAGGTTGTTTTCCTTAGATTTCAATTTCCTCCTCATTCACCTTTGTTCCCAGGGAGGAAAAAGTAGGTGTCTCCCACTCAATTGATGAGTTCTTGGTGGCTGCTGTCTGAATTCTACAAGGGCATAGTCAAAGGTTTTATAAGCAGGTGAAAAGATTAATTAACTTTCTCAGCCTCTGACTGCCAATCTCTGTGCAATGGGAAGGGAAATGTACATTAAACTCTTCCGATTGCCACTGTAGATCATGCAGACCTTTTCCTACACATTATGGATTCATTTAACAAGAAATATTGTGTTTCAACCACATATCAGCCACTCGCCAAAGCACTGATGATATAGGAGTATGCAAAATAGAAAACCTTTGTCCTCGTGCAGGCTCCATTCTGGTGGAAGGAGGACAATTAACCAGGGAAACCAGATCTAGCGTAGGCCCTTGCAGGTTTTTATTGCAATTTAAAACAGGATGGTTTTATCACTTAGGGTACAGGTAGGAGACAAAGCCCACCAATTAATTGAGAAAATGGAATTTAGTAGCAATGTATGTCTATAACCGGGATTGGAATATTACAAGGTAATTCGTTTTTCAATTTTTTTTGAGGAGCTATCATACTGTTTTCACACCAGTTGCACCATTTTTCACTCCCACCAATAGTGCACAAGGACTCCAATTTCTCCACATTCTCACCAGTACTGGTTACTGTGTTTATTGTTTGACTCTTTCCTAAATTTAGGCACCATGCTAATTGGTGTGGACTTCCATCTCATTTTTTGATGCATTTCAAAGTAAACTCGGGACTTCTTCCCTAAGTATCTCAACTTGCTTATCATTCACTGGAGTTGCATATCTATTTATAGAGTTCTGTTAGTTCATTATTAAGTAAAATTATCATAAAATGCAATGCACAGAACTTAAGTATCCACTCACTGAGTTTTAATTAATGCCTACTGTCATCAGTGCACCATGCCAGAAACATATGTCTGTGTCATTCCACAATGTTGGAATTTGTTAAATAACAATAAATTCACAAGTTTCATTAGGTGTTTTGGCTGCAGTTTTCCAAGCACTTCCACATTCCCTTAATAGCTGGTCGTTGGCAAACACTAGTTCTTTTATGCTGATATTAATTACTAATACTAATGCTCGTATCACACATTACATACCACACAGTAATTATATCCATCAATCCTCTATCTGTCTGTCTAGCTAGCTATATATACTGTAGAAAGATTACAAAGGGTTAAAAAGGCTGTAGCAACCTTCAAGAAGTTCAGAGAGGCCCTACTGGAGGCAGAGAGCTGATAAAGATGCAGAGAATCGCTGCAGTGTTTAAATATTAATGAACTCACATTTCTGAGCTGCTGCCGGCACAGAGCCACAGAATCAGGCCTGTGCGAGGTTGTAAGGTCACAGGGTTGAGTGAGCCTTAGGGCTGAATTGAACTGCAGGGGCAAGGCATGGTACTATGGAAGTACAAGCAGTGGAGGTGAGGTACTTGAGTACAAGACCATGGAGACAAGGCACAAGACTCCAGATCATCAAATGTAAGTATGTACATATGTATGTAGGAATGGATGGATGGATGGACGGATGGGTATCAAGTTATATAGGCTGTGTCAGCAATGAGGATCTCATCTGAGCTGAATTTTCTGGGCAGTTGAGTTTTTAATGGTTGGTCCCTTGATAGATACATGGGGTGTTCAGATGACAAGTTGCTGGGGAACTGTCACTATTGAGTTCTTAGGTGTCCACCTCTTTGTGGGGTCCAGATGAGGGTATTGCACCCCTCCTCAGTCTAGTGTGTTTGATAATTTAGGGGGAGGGGGCAGATGTGGTTTTAATATACCTATATGGTCCCAATCTTTTTTTGTTTTTTGGACTTTTGAGACAAGGTCTCCCTGTAACCCCAGCTGCCCTTGAACTCACTATGTAGATCACTATGTAGATCAGGCTGGCCTTGATCTTGCAGAGATCTGCCTGCCTCTGGCTCCCAAATGCTGGGATTATAGGTGTGCACCACCACTCCTGGCTTGGTCCCAATCTATTTTGATAAGTTTATAGGGTGGTGTCTTCTTACTGGTAAGAATAAGTTATCAGTTTGTGCCTCATACATAGTGCGGGACAGGTGGCGGTGTTTATGAACGTGATGAGGTAGAGTCATTCTGCCTGTCTATTGGCACTCAAAGCAGAGTCAAATGTTACTCATAAAGTGGAATCACTGGGGTTAGAGAGTTGGTTCAGTGGTGAAGATAGTGCACTGCTCTTGCAGAGAACATGAATTTGGCTCCCAGCACTCACATGAGGCAGCTCCTGGGGATCTGATGCCCTTTTCTGGCCTCTGTGGGCACCTGCACTGGTGTGCATCTACCCTCATGCATACCCACATACATATGCATCATTAAAAGTAAAAATAAGTTTAAAAATGGAGTCACCCAGGGGCAAGGAATGGACTGAAAGCTACTGTTTTATATAATTTAAAGTAACTTAGAGTAAAGAGCAAGGCACAGCCTGATTGCAGCATCTACTATTTTATAACCACAATCCCTATTAAGAAACAGAACAAGTTTTTGTTTTATAGTGCTGGAGATCAAACCTAGGGCCTGGTGCACCATAGACAAGTGCCTTACCATGGAGCCACACCCACAGCCCCAAGCGTTTCTTTATATTACTCCTCAGTTAGTCCCTACCCCTATCTCCACTCTCAGAAGAAACAACTGCTCTGATTTATTCTACTATAAAGTACTTTGGCCTGCTCTAGAACTTTATATAAATAATGTAATCATACATTAGGTGCTCACCATGACTATGAGAAAGTATGTGTTCCTCAAATGTTCAACTCTAGGCACTTACTGTAATTCACCAAGGATCCCAGCTACTTGGTTTCAAAACCCATCCTTGTGCTGAGGGTGTCACTTGGTGGTAGAACACTTGCCTAGAATGTGCAAGGTCCTGAGTTTCATCCTCAGCACTGTAAAAGGAAGAAAGAAAAAAAGGAAAAAGGGACATATCAGGTAGGAATGCTCTAAGCTGCAAGTTACAGAGAAGCAGACTCACAGTGGCTTAAAGAAGTAAGAATTTATTTTCTCACATTCCATGAGATCTAAAACCAACTGACTCTTGTTAGTGGTTTTCAAGTTAACATGTCAGATCTGGCGTGATGATGTGTGACTGCAACACCTTCAGTCATCTCTTCTGTATCCAAGACTATAGAAACTGCAAAGCAACTGGTACACACTTCTAACACACTTGTATTCATGCTACACTGACTTCTTATAATTGCAACGAAGACTGACTAGGATAGATTTGGGCTTTCTAGTCAAGCAGTGGAGATGGACAAAGGAGAAAGGGATGAGGAATGGGCACTGAGATTGAAAACCATGCATGGTGTACCTGCTTACTACCTGGACATACTGGGTAAGTTTCCTGACTTGCTCTCCTCAGTTCCCATCCTTAATGTAAGCAGTGGGCTAGGGATATAGCTCAATGATAGAGATTTTGCCTGGCATGTCCAGGACCCTGATTTCAATCCCCAGTAACACACAAGCACACACCAAAATGTATAATTATAATATTTAATTCATAAGTCGTCCTGTAGAGGTCAAATTAGCTATAGAGTATAAAATGGTGCCTGTAACATTGGCCTCAATTGTGGAAGGTTTATTTATCACAGGGGCAAATAGAACATAAATTACCATAATGCATAAATGCATAGGGGTATACACTTGTAATGCTATACACTCAGTAAGCTAAGGTAGAAAGATGAGAGAGAGAGAGAGACAAAGAGACAGAGAGAGACAGAGACAGAGACACACAGAGAGAGACAGACAGAGAGACAGAGACAGAAAAACAGAGAAAAAAATGTCTATGTCTATCAAAAAGAAAGAGTATCCAGGCATGGTAGCGCATGCCTTTAATCCCAGCACTTGGGAGAGAGAGGCAAGTGGATCTCTATGAGACTGAGACCAACCTGGCCTACATAGTGGATTCCAGGACAGCTGGAGCTCAGGGATACCCTGTGTCAATAATACCCCCAAAATGGGGAGGGTAAATAAATGCATCCAGCAGAAATACTATACAGCCCTTAAGATGTCAGTTGTTCATGCTTGACACTGAAATACCCATCATACATTATTCAGTAAAGATAGCATTTTGGGCCAACACATAAAATATAATCTCCTTTATATAAAATTGTACACACATGATAAACAGAGTATAAAAAGAGACATCATTTTTCATGAATCAGAAATCTCCTAGCACTCAAATCCTTCCCGCTTACTTGAACCTCATGTAATGTTCAGACCAAAAGTTGACTCTTTCGTTCCCTGAAGAAATGTTTTACCTCTTTTTCTAAATGTCCAGAAAACTTTAAGAAAGAAATTAAGAAATTTCCTGTAATCTTGAGTAGAGAAGATATGACTGAAGATGATGCAGGATGCTTAGTTCATAGTTGAGTAGCCCATTCCCAGAAAGACTGGGAGTCAATTAAGTGTGAGTATGCCCCTCCCCTTTCTCCAGTGCTGGGAATTGAACCCAGAGACCCAGGTCCCTCACACATGCTCTCCAACTGAGCTATGTCTCTAGCCCAAGAAAGGGTTTTCATTTATATATTCAAATATTAATACCTTCATTTTTCCCCCCCAAAGAATCCAGGAAATATAGGAATAACTTGTTTCGTTTAAAAATGTCCTTATGTTTATGGCCCAAAGGTGGCTCTGATGACTTCAGACAGATCTGCTCACCTGTCACTGAGACTCCTTACTTCTTCAGCTCTTTTCAAGGCAAATTTTGTGTTACTAAAATAAACGTGTTGGCCAGACTAACACTAACAGCTCACCAACTTGAAAGTTCAAGTTTCCATGCAAAAGAGCAATACCTTCAAGGATTCATTTTAAAGTTTCACCTTCACAATGAACTCCTCATTTGGATAGCAGATCCCCCGTGGATCTTGTCTCGTTTCCATGCCTCTGAAATAGTCATATGCTCCGGCATGAAAACACCAGAACAAAAACCCTTGAAACTAGAATTTAGACTGGAGAATGTAATTGTAGATAAGATTTTAATGATATGAGCTAATTATTGAAAGACCTAGGAGAGCTTTGTATTGTGTTATGCAGCATCCAGAAGAAATGCCTGGACCACAGCATCTGGAAGAATCAGTATATTCTTAGTGACATCCCTATCCTCTGTTTTTGGATCATCTATGTTCGCCAGCCTTCTGTCCCTATAAGAAATACCTGGGCTAAATCAGCTTTAAGGAGGGAGCTTCTCTGGGATCACAAATTTGGAGATTTTAGTCTGTGATCACTTGGCTCTGTTGCTTTGGGCCAACAGCAAAGCAGCACACCATGGTGGAAGCAGAGCAAAGCCACTGACCTCAGAGTAAGAAAAAGAGGATTGGTTTCCACTGTGCCCCTCAAACGAATGCCTCCAGTAACCTAAAGACAACTCACTAGGCCCAGCCTCCTAAAGGTTCCACCAGTCCCCAGAACAGCACCTCCATCAATGAGCCTTTGGGAGACATTTAAGACCTAAACTATATGTCTTAATGTGGATGTAGCTCAGTGGTAAAACACTTGTATAGCATAGTCAAGGCCCTGGGTTCAATCCCCAGTAATGAATCTGAAAAACTCTAAACTATGTTTCCATATAGACAGTGAGCTCATGACTGATTTTCTGGTCCAATATGAGTTCTAAAGTGATTTTTTTGTTGTTTAAAATATTTAGCACACCCCCACCCTAGCACAACACAGTGGTCTCTACTCTGACCCCTGATGGTGGTTGGATTCCTTATTTTCTCATATGGGGTTGGGGAGGAGGTGGGTAGGCTTGGAAATGAGTGCAACAAGTTAAGACTCTGTGCTGAACACAGTTGACCAGCACCACAGGCAGGGCAGAAGTCCACGGTCCTGTATCACCTGTGTATCACTTGCCCTCACCCATTTGTCTTTACCCCATGTCTATCCTGTATTTTCAACATCTTCATTTCTTAGATTAAAGGCAGGCTCTGGCCATGAGAGCCAGCTTTGTCATGCCAAGGAATTAGTGTGTACCCACAGAAGCCTTCAACCAACAAGAGATAAGAGCAGATGCTACATAAATGCACCAACTACCTTGCCCTTCCAGTAGGATAACTCAGTTTCTACAATTTGTCTCCAGGACAGGGCTCTGATTGCCCACAGTGAACAACTAGCTCAATGACACACCATTTCTTTTTTAGTTTTTTAACTGAAATTTTGCAAATTTCAGACAACATATTTTGATATTTATGCATCATCCCCTGTCTGCACCCCTCTTATAGCCCCCCTTGCTGAATCTCATGTACTCTGTCATATAGGTTAAGACCTACCAGTCAAATTTGTGTCCCTAAGTATCCTTCAATGTGAGTCCATCCACTGGAGCCTGGTTAACGTATCTAGAGTCACACCTTTAAAGAAAACGAACTCTTCTTCTCCCAGCAGATATCAGTTGTCAATAGTTCCTCAGCTAAGGTTGGAGCGTCTTACTCACTCTCTACTTCTATGTTGGGAGTTTGTCTGGCTAGAACTTGTGTAGGCCTTGTGCATGCTGTTACCATTGTTGTGAGTTTATATAATAAGTACTTCCCAGGTCTGGAAAACTCTGTTCCACTGAGGTCATTCACCACCTCTGGTTCTTACAGACTTTTTTCCCTGTCTTTCACAATGATACTTGAGCCTTGGGTGGCAGAGGTTTGATATAGATGTCCTATTCAGGGTTAAGTACTCTGCAGTCTTTTATTCTCTGCATGTTGGTCAGTTGTGGCATTCTGGGTTAATTGTCATTTGTTGCATGAGGGAGCTTCACTGGCAAGAGTTCAGAGAAGCATTAATACTTTTTCCACCTCCTGTTCCATATGTTCATTGAACCTTAGGTATAGAGATTTCATTGTAGATATGTCACTTAGGGTTGGGCACCTCACAGGCACTCGTTCTTTGCATTTGACCAGTTTTGGAACTTTGTAATAGACTCCATCTGTCGCAATAAAAAAGTTTCTTTGATGAGTGGTGAGAGCTATACTTATCTATAAATATAAGGATACATATGTAGAATATAGTAAGAAATTACATTGGTCTAGGAATGAGACAAAAGTATGTTTATCTCTAGGGCTTATGCCATCTCTAGCCATGTGTATTTGGCTCTGTTTGTAGTAGGACACATGAGTTCCCTCCCATTGAGTAGAACTTAAGTCTAATTAAACAGCTGTTGATTACAAGATAAAAGTGCCTTTACTCCATTCATAGAGATTACTTTCTGGCTTGTCATTGCTGTGGTTCATAGACTTTACACCTAGATGAGTCATTGATTGATTTTCTCTCTTGGCAGTTTGTAGTACCTTCTGATATTATGAGACTTAGTCTTTGTGGAGGAGGTTTCTAGGTCAGTTCTAGCTCAATTACTTCAAGTCCTGTATCTAAAATATATCATATCTCCGGCAATAAAAACTTACCTTCAAGTTCTGGGAGGCAATCAAGGACTGTGGCAATAGCCTGTGTTATTTTGAGAGTCTCTTGAACCACCCTGACTAATAAGTAAAGGGATGGTTCCCTTGCCTTGCAGTGTGTGGGATTTTTGTTGTTGTTATATAGCCTTCAGCTATATACATGCAATTATGGGTGTGTGTGTGTGTGTGTGTGTGTGTGTGTGTCAGTGTGTGTGTGTGTCAGTGTGTATGTGTGGTGTGTTATGTGTTTGTGTGTATTTTTCAGAAGTCTTTTAAACTAATACATTTCCCTCTGGTTTTTCACATCACCTAAAGGTTATCTCTCCTCTCCTAGATAGCCCTCCCAATTACCTCCCTAGTTAAAGTATCTATCATTTTCTCCGTTTCTCTCTGGATAACACCTGTCTCCTAATATCCCCCTCTCTTAAACTCCTTCGTCTCCTTTACCACCCATGGTTCCTTTCTATTTTTCTGCCTCCTGTGGTTACATCAGAATATATGCTCATGTTTAAGGATTTTGAGCTAGGATCCACAAATGAGAGAGAACATATGTTGCTTGTTTTTATGAGTCTGTGTTACTTTGCTTAGTATAGCAACTTCCAGTTCCATTCATTTACCTGCAAATTTTATGATTTTAATCTTTCTTTACCTCTGAGTAGAACTACATTGTCTAATGTACCACATTTCCATTATCCATTCATCAACTGAGGGACATTTAGGATGTTTCCATTTCCTAGATATTGTGAAAAGAGCAGCAACAAACATGGCTGAGCAAATATCTCTGTAATAGGATATTGATTCCTCTGGGTATATGCCAAAGAGTGGTATAGGCAAATCATAGGATTTATTTATTTCTAGTTTTTTAAGACCTCTCCAAACTGAGTTCCATAGTGATTGTACCATTTTGCAATCTCACCAGCAGTGAATGAGGCCTCCTTTTTCCCAAATCCAGCTTATGTTGTGATTTATTCTCTTGATCTTAGCCATTCTGACTTGCAAGATAAAAATCTTAAAGTAGTTTTAATTTGCATTTCCCTAATTACTAAGGATGCTGAACACATTTTAAGGTATTTCTTAGTCATTTTTTTCTTCCTTTCAGAATTCTCTGTTCAAATCCATTTGCTCATATTTTAAATTGAGTCACTTTTAATTCTTCATTTTTGAGTTCTTTGTACATTCTGGATATTAATCTTTTGAGGTCCCATTAGTCAATGGTTGACCTTAATTCTTAAGCAACTGAAATCTGATTTAGAAAATCTTTTCCTGCATATATATCTTGTATGGTACTACCTATATTTTCTTCTAACAGTTTTAGTGTTTCAGATTTCACATTGAGGGCTTTGACCCACTTTGCGGGACCTGGGCCTGGTGCAGAGGTATTGAGCAAGCAGCCTGTGGTAGGAGTCTGGCCTGCTCTGCCTGAAGCTATGGCCTGGGTCCTAGGAAGTAGCTGCAGGCATGGCATAGTTTCATTTCCTCCTTCCTCAGAGCTTGTTTCACCTGACCCCTATAGGCCACGTCAGCCCTAGAACCTTTACCTAAAAACCCTGCCTTGAACTTTCCCGCCTTCAGTAACGGCCACACAGGACCTCCCTATATAAATCCCTGTCTTGGTTTCAATAAATGAGCTGTTCACCGACACAGTCTCCCAGGAGTTCTTTCCCGTCACACTCTGGGCCGACTGAGGACCTGGTCATCTTGCCCTCTGTTCTCTGTAAATGGCTGTTGTGCAATAGCCACCCAGGGAAATGGAGACCCACACCACTTGGGGCTGAATTTTGTGCAGGGTGATAGATATAGGTCTACTACAAGTGGAGATCCAGTTTTGCCAACAAGATGTGTTGGAGATGCTGTCTTTCCAGTGTGTGTTCTTGCTACCTTTATCAAGTATCAGGTGGCTGAAACTGCATGCACTCATGTTTGGGTCTTCTATTTTGTTCCAGTTGATGTACATGTCTATGTGCCAGTACCATACTGTTTTATAGCTATAGCTCTGTAATATTTGGAGATCTATTATGATTAATCCACCCCAGCATTGTTCTTTGCATTCAGTATTGCTTTGGCTGTTCAGGATCTTTTGTAACTCCAAAAGAATTTTAGAATTTTTTTTTCTATTTCTGTGAAGAACGTCAGTGGGATTTCACTGAATCCATAAATTGCTTTTGGTAGGAGGGCCATTGTCACAATATTAATTCTACCAATCCATGAACACAGGAGGTCTTCCCCATGTCTTTCTCAGTTTCTTCAAAGATTTAAAGTTTTCATTGTAGAGATCTTTAACATATTTTATTAAGTTTATTCCTTGATATTTTATTCTTTTTGAGGCTATTGTGAATGTGAATGTTTCTGTGATCTCTTTCTCTGACTGCTTGTTATTGGTCTATAGAAAGGTTAGTGACTTCTATAAATTGATTTTGTATTCTCCCACTTTGCTGAAAACATTGATCATTTTCTAGAAGTTTTATGGTGGAGTTTTGGGGATATGTTATTTATAATTTATTATATAATTTATTTATAATATATCCCCAACAAAGAGTGATAATTTGACCTCTTCTTTTCCATTTAGTACCCCTAAAATTTCCTTCATTTATCTTATTGCTGTAGCTAGCATTTCAAGCACTATATGAAAAGATGTGGGGATAGTGGGCAGCCTTGTCTTATTCCTAATTTTAATGGGAATGGTTCAAGTTTTTTCCACTTAGAATGATGTTGACTCTGAATTTATTGTATATAGCCTTAGTTATGTTGAGGTATGTTCCCTCTAGTCCAATTCCCTCTAGGACTTTTGTCATGAATGCATGTTAAATTTTGTCAAAGGTTTTTTCTATATCTAGTGAGATGATCATGTGATTTTTGTCTTTAAGTACATTTATATGATTTATTACATGTGTTGACTTATACATATTGAAGCATCCCAGCATCTCTGGAAGAAAAGAAACTTGATCTTGGTGAATGATGTTTTTCATCTGTGTCCATATGTGATTTCCAAGTATTTTGTTGAGAATTTTTATATTTACATTAGGAATAGGTGCCTGTAGTTTTCATTTTTATTTTGTCTTTACCTGGTTTGGGTATTAGAGTAATACTGTTTTCACAGAAGAAGTCTGGCAGTTCTCTTTTTCAATAATTTAAGCAGTATTGGTTGTAAATCTTCTTTGAAGGTCTGGTAGAATTCAGCTGTAAATCACCTCGACCTGCTTTGTTGTTGTTGTTGTTTTTTTTTTTTTTTTTTTTAAGCTGGGAGAGTTTGTATTACTGTTTCAATTTATTTATTTATTATGGCTCTGTTGTAGTTGTTGATCTCTTCTCGGTTTAACTTTGGTGGTTCCACTGTATTTAGAAATTTGTCTGTTTCTTTAGATTTTCTAATTTAATAGAATATAAGTTTTTAAAAATATTCCCTGATAATGTTCTGGATCTCTTTGGTATCTGTTGTAGTGCTTCCCTTTTCATTTCTGATTTTGTTGATGTAGATTTGCTCTTTTTTCTTTTTTCTTTATTTTTTGGTTAGCTGGGCTAAGGGTCTGTATATCTTATTTATCTTTTCAAAAGAACATTTCTTAGATTCACTGACTCTTTGTACTGTTTTCTTTGTCTCTGTTTCATTGATTTCTGTTCTTATTTTTATTATTTCTTCTTCTCTGCTGGCTTTCTTTAACAACTTGCTAAGTGACACGCTATTTTTAATTTTTTTTTTTAATTTTGTGTGTATGACTATTTTGTCTACATGTATGTAGGTGCACCACATGCATTTAATGCCTGCAGAGACCAAGAGAGAATGTCAGATCTTCTGTTACAGAGTTATGGTTGGTTGTTAGCCATAATGTGACTACTGGGACACAAACCCAGGTCTTTTGCAAGTACAACCAGTGCTCTTAGCTACTGAGCACATTTCGTGACTGCATTCCTTACTTGCATTACTTCTGCACCAGTGTTTACTGGGATCGCATCCCAACTTAACTGTTCCCAAATTCTTGTCTCAGAATTTGTTCTGAAAGAACCCAAATGAAAACACAGACATGAGTGAAGGGTGAGAAGGTAAGTAACCATTGTTCCCCTATCCAGAGCCTGTTGAGTCTGATGGGGCTGGCCTGGAATCTCTACTTGCCTGTATCCCTATTTTGTGACCCTGGCCAAATACTATACAATGTCCAAGTCTCTGATTACTCACTTGTAAAGCCTTATTTCACAGAGTTGTTGTATTAAACTGCACAAGAGACAGATAAAAGGGGCCTGAAACATAAGAGGATGAGACAAACTAAAAGGAACGAGATTATTGTGAAGTCCAACTCCTTTCCCAGGCTCTGCAATGGAACAAAAAAACTGTGCTTTCTTTATGAAAATGGCTTCCCTCTCCCTGGTATGGTGATGTTCACGTGCAATCCTAGTGTTCAGGAGGTAGAGAGAGAAGGATAGTGAGTTAGAGGCCATCTTGAGATACTATCAAAATTTCATCTCAAACCAAAACAGGGAAAATAAAGGAAGAATAAAGAAAGAAAAAGGAAAAACAAGAAAAACACATGACTTTCCAAGAGAAACTGTCTTTTATATTCACACACATGGTTCCAATTTCTCCCAGAGACCATAAATAGAAACACATCCTACTCTAGCCCAATTCCTGCAAGGAACTGAATAGACAAATATCTGAAAACTTTTTTAAAAAATCTGTCTCTCCCTTCCTTCCTTTCTAAAAAAGATTTAATTTTATTTTATGTGTATGTATGTTTTGTTTGCATGTATGTATATGCATTATGTGCATGCAGTGCTGATAGGGGCCAGAAGGGGATGATTTATCTCCCGGAACTGGAATTAGGAATGGTTGTCAGTTGCCATGTAGATGCTGGGAACTGAACTCAGGTTCTTGGCAAGAGCTTCAAGTGCTGCTACCCAGTGTGACATCTCTCCTTCCCCTTCCTTCCTTTTAAATTTTTTAAAATAGAGTTTTGCTATGTGTTTCAGGATGGCCTTGGGCCTTAAATTCACTATGTAGCCCAGGCTACCTTCCTCAAACTTGCAGCAGTCCTTCTGCCTTAGCCTCCTAAGTGCTAGGATTTCAGATATATACCACTACCCCTGGCTTCAGCAAGTCTCTCCAAGGGTTAATGTTTGATCTAACTCACCACCCAAAGCAGAGGCGATGCAGACCTACACCTCACTTGAGATTTCCTAACAGAAACATCCGTTTACATCAGGGAGCACCTGAGCCCAGCAAAGTGAAAGGGTAAGCTTTCAGGAATTGGAAGAAGCAGGCAGAATACGTCATGCCCCTGTGGGACCCAAGCACACAGTGTAATCTCACCTTATCCCCTAGAGAAATTGGGACCTACATTTTGAGATCCACAACCACTGTGGGATTAGTTATCTCCATTACTGCTTAGGTGTGTTTTAATGGTGTAGTTGCCACCATTTCCCTTAAGGGATGAATAATAATGATGCTTTGAATATGCATAGCACTTTTATTCCTCCAAGTGCACCAAGATACATTTGATTTTGTATTCCAGTAGTTCTCACATCAAGTCATTGTTCTTTTTCAATCAGGAGTTTTTTTGTGAACTGCAAAGTCTTTCTCAAGGTTATATCCTCTAGGAGGTGTGTGTGTGTGTGTGTGTGTGTGTGTGTGTGTGTGTGTGTGTGTGTGTGTGTGTTGTGCTGGAGGTTGAACACAAGGCTTTGCAAATAGTAAGTATATGTTCTACCTTTAATTTACAACCCTAGTCTGGCCTCTGGGATTTATGGACCAACTAAACCTTCAGTGATTATAGACTGAAACTCCTCTCTCTTTTAACAGTTTTAACCATCCGATTCACTTGAGACCCATGGCAAGATGAAGGTGGGAGGGGGCAGTTAGGATGCCTTTAAAGCTCCATAAAACTCTGTCAGTGACTTCTTGTTATGTGCCTTACAGGATTCCTGGTCCTTCCTTCCTCCATTCTTGTGTCTCTTCTCTGGTTTTAACAGAAAACAAATACTCTGTTTAAATGATTGTCAACATCACTGTAAAAACAAAACTTTCCAAATCTGAATGTCTTCAGAATGTCAGTGTTGTGTTTCTTTGTTTTTCATTTTTATGTGTATGTGTGAGAGACTGCATGAGTTTATGTGCACCACATGCATGCAGGAGGTCACAAGAGGGCACCAGATGCCCTGGAGCTGGGGTTCCAGGCAGTTGTGAGTTGTTCTGTAGATATTGAGAACCAAACCAGGGCCCTGTGCAAGAACAGTAAGCTCTCTTAACAGCTGAGCCATTTCTCCACCTCTGTTTTGTTTTTTGACACACTTCTTGATATATTGCCCAATACAACTGATCCAATACTATGTAGGCCAGACTGATCTCAAACTCATGGCAGTCCTCCTGTCTTAGCCTCCTGAATGCTGTGATTATACTTTGTATTACCATACCTGGCTTCTAGCAAAATCTCTTTAAGACAAAACAATGGGCTCTGGGCACAGATCACTGGTAGAGCCCAGTGCTTAGGCTGGTTCAAGGCTCTTGATTGAGTTAGTAACTCTCCCAACTACCTGGGACCATCTTGCTTTTCCTGGCTTCCTTCCATCTCTGAAGGCATGTAAATCCTTCTGCAAAGTTTCCAGTAAACCAGAAAATTGTTAATCTGGCATCAGTTATTTCTCTGGGGTATAGCCCACGCAGACATCTTAAATTTGCAGTCCTGACATTTGAGAAGGCCTCCCTGTAACTACACACACACACACACACACACACACACACACACACACGAGAGAGAGAGAGAGAGAGGAGAGAGAGAGAGAGAGAGAGAGAGAGAGGAGAGAGAGAGAGATTGCTTTTTGATGCACACCATCCGGTTCTTGCTCTGCATGACTGTGTCAATAGCCAACAATAGCCAATCTCCCACCAGGCTGTGTCCTAGATTCAGTGCAGCCTGAGCCTCAATTAAGCAATCATTGGATACAAAGCAGCACTTAGTTTTTAAATGGAAAGGCCTCCTAGCTTCCCTCACAGACCACCCTGATCCCAGCTGCTTTGAACCACTCCCCTGCCTTGGCAGGTTCGCCAGTGAATACCACTCATTGAAATGTTCGTGGAAACATTACACTCCAGCAATGTGCAAGGAGCTGAAGTACTGGGGAAGGGACTCCAAAGTTTGTTTGCTCTCATTCCAAGAGTCCTGGAAGAACATGATTAAAAACAGAAATTATGATCCATATTCTGAGTTTACTTCCCATTTTTATAAGCCTTTCCCTTCTTGCTTCTCAATGCCTCCTTGCTTGTTTATTGCCCAGTTTTAATTCTCTTTTATCACTTTTGAAACTAATTTTCCCCCTTGGATTATCTCCTTCAAAGATCTCCTTTGGTCTCATTTCCCTACTACTCTAGGGTCTTGCAAATTACATCCCCTTCCTCTTCTTTTTCTCCCCCCAGCCCCATCCTGCTGTGATTGTAAATAGGGCCTTATGTATGCTATGTAAGTGCACTACCACTGAATGAATCTACAGCTAGCTTCTTATCTACTCTTAAAAAAGAAACTAGAAAGCCAGACATAATGGTAAATACCTGTCATAATAGAACTACAGAGGCTGAGGCAGAAGGATCACAAGTTTGAGGCCAGCCTGTTACACATAATGAGATTCTGTTCCAAAAAGAAGGAAAAAAAGAGAGGGACAAAGAGCAGGAGAAAAACAGGAGCGTGTGAGGCTCTGGGTTTCCCCTACTACTGAAGAAAATGAGTGTGGGGGAGGGGAACGGGAAATATCATTACTAAGCCACCTATCATCTTACTATTTAATCCCCTTAAATTTGACTTGAAGATAAATAATGGTTAGTGCTATTCATAATAGACTCAAATTGGAAGTAATTCTTAATGTAGGGAATCAAGGCTGAGAGGTCCTGTTTATATTTAGACAGCACGGCACCGATACAGATTTCTGGCATGAGCCAAGATGACTAATGCTGGACATCCAGAGTGCTATGAGTCAGCACAACATGTCTCACACCGGATGTCTGGGGACCCCAAAAGTAAACAGTGATGCAATCTGTAATATAACCAATTTTGATAAGAAGCCTCCTTTGTATGATTTCCTATAAAAAGTCGTTGGGACCAAGGGCACAGGCATTCTTGCCTGGTGCCTGTTTGCCCAGCACCCTCTGTGTCCTTGCCCCGAGAAAATAAAGCATGTCTCATTTGCCAGCAGCTCCATGAATCTTCTTTAATCTCTCCGCTCCTCTTGACCCTCTCTCTATTCCTGGCCCCCAAACTTGGCCTCCACACTTATCAGGTAGTGAGTATAGAAAACTGATGTCCTAGTTAGGTTTTCTATTTCTCTGATACACACCATGACCAAAAGCAACTCATGGAAGAAAGTGCTTATTTTATCTCACAATCCCCCACTGAGAAAATAAGGGCAGAAATTCACGGTAGGTACCTGAAGCAGAGACCATAGAGGCACACTGGTTACTGGCTTGCTTCCCATGGCTTATTCACCTAGCTTTCTTATACAGCTCAGGCCCACTTGCCAAACAATGGCACTGCCCACAGTAGGCTGGGCCCTCCTACCTCAATTATCATTTAAGAAGACACATCATAGACATGGTCACAGGTCAGTCTGATGGAAGAACTTCCTCAGTTGAGGTTCCCTCTTCCCAGGTGTCTATATAATGGAATATTATTAGCAATGAAAACCCAGAAACTACTGATAGATGCAACAACATGGATAACTCCCAAAACAATTATGCAAAAAAAAAAGTCAGACATAAAAGGGTATATACTATGCAACTACACTTACAGGAAATTCAAGAATAGACCAAACAAATATGTGTTGGTAGAAACTGAAGTGCAGTTTCAGGGAGATGGAAGCCTGAATGGAAAGAGACATGAGTGCACTGTAGTAGGGTGATAGAAACACTCTTTTTCTTGATTAGAGTACATTTGCCTTTGGAAAAACTCACTGAATTGTGTGCTATGGATCTGTGCATTTGAGTCTGTACATTTTGAATGAAATTTGGAAAGAATCAATTTTGAAAGAAATCTGCTAAAGAATTAAAATCAAGAGAAATTTAACATCAGTTTTCATTGTAATAGTGAGTATTTGGGGTTGGGATGGGTACAGGGGCAGGGGTGGAAAACAGATTGGATTTGACCAGGACAGGCTATACATGTATATGGGAATATTACACTGAACCGCATTAATACATAGAGTTAATAATATATGCTAACAAAAAATCATTTTTAGACAGAGATGGTGACTCATGCTGCAATGTCAGCGTTTTGGAGGAACTGAAGCACAAGGATTACCATAAGCTAGAGGTTAGCCTGGGCTACATAGCCAGACCTTATCTCAAAAACAAAACGAAACAAAAAAAGAAAATAATTTTTACAAATAAAAATTTTTAATGAACAAAATTGTTTAAAAGATCAGATTGATTTTTCAGAAGATTTTACTAACATGGAGGGAATGTTTACCCGTGGAAAAGGCAGGGGACAGAATAATGCATGAAAATGGCCCCATTTTTCATAGGAAACTTCTACAACATAACAGTAATAAAAATTCAAATTCTGGCCAAAACAACAGCAGAAGAATGGCTCCATTTTTCATAGAAAAAAACTTTACATAACATATGCATGGGAAAAGATGGAGGAGCTAAAGAAATAAATAAAAAGATGATGTCATTGCTTTTCTTCATATGAGAGATTTTTCTTTCCCTAATGTTTGATTCTGAACTTTATGGAAAGCAGGACCTTTAAAAAAGGCATAATTCTTTGAGAAAGTCACAATGTACAGTAGTTTGTCTACTAAAGTCACCCAAAGGCTTGTACTAGATTATTCAAAAAGTGATGGGATCCTGAGGCCTACTTGATTTTCTTCCTAAATCTCTCTGTTTGGTTCAGTCAACGATCCCTGTGGGTTCCCTTCTTTTGTTCACATGGTCAGAGCCCTGAAAATGGACCTTCAGGGGAATGTCCTCTGATTTTCTCTGCTTTTTAAACTTGCTGTGGCCAATCATGTGGTTGTCCATACAGGGTTTCCTATTCACTTATTTTACTGTATTTTATTATTTTGAGAAAAAGTTATGTATCCCAAGCAGGCCTCAAATTTGCTGTATAGTCTGGGATGGCTTTGAACTCCTAATCCTCCATCCTCTACCTCATAAATGCTGAGATTACAGGAGTGTACCACCATGCCTGATCTTATGTGGTGCTGTGAATTTAACCTATAGACATTCCAACCCCACCAAGTCATTTTCCTAAGTCAGTTCAGAAAATGTTAAATAGCCAGGGAAGAGGATCTTTGCAGTACGCAGCTTATAGACCCACATTATTTTCGATGAGAACTTATGAGAAGGATAGGACATTTGGGGTCTCTTCCCCCTCTTTCTCCTTTTTTCCTCTTCCTTTTTCTCAAATCAAGTTTAGCTGAAGAAGGAGCAAAACCTATAGGAGAGATTAGGCGAGATGGTGTATGTCTGGAATCCTAGCACTCAGGAGACTAAGGCAGAAGCATTCCAGGTTTGAGGACCACCTGGGTGAGTTCCAGGCCAGCTTGGTCTACATAGTGTGTCCCTATAACTAATTAAAATTAAAAGCAAATAGAGACTAACTAGTCTGATTTCTTTCGAAGGGCCGTAGATCAAAGCCCGGGCCTCGTGCATTCTAGGCAAAGACTCTACCACTGAGCTACATCCCAGCTCCCCGCCCCTGTGGGGTTTTAATAGATACCAACCAAGGGGAAAGAAATTTTTAAGAATTTAAAACTTTGGAGGAATGACCACATTCTCCTATTTGTCCTCATTTCCTCAGTTCACTGATGAGTGGATGTGGAGGAGATAACGAATCCAAATTCTGTGAAGATACTGGAATGCTTTTTTACTCAAAATGACTTATTTACTTATTATTTATTTTTATGTGAGAGAAAGAGAGAAAGAGAGAGACACACTAGTGAGTTTATGTGTACCACGTATGTACAGGTGTCTGCAGAGGTCAGAAAAGGGCATTGGATTCCCCTGGAACTGCAGTTATACTTAGTTGTGAGCTGCCATGTGGGTGCTGGAAACTAAACCCTGGGCCCTCTGCAGGAGGGGTAAGTGTTCCTAACTTCTGAGCCATCTCTCCAGCCCCTAGAATGCTTCTTGATTAATGATATCAGTTTCTCAATGAAGAAGGATGGTGTTGGACTGCATGTTTTTTATGCATATATCAAAGATTTGGGACTGGAGAGATGACTCAGTGGGTGATTGTACTCTACATGCAGAGGACCTGCGTTTGGTTTCTAGAACCCATGTGAGCATCCAATAAGTCCAAGGTTTCTTGGATACCTGCATAAATGTGCATATAAACCACAAATACACATACATTCACATAATTAAAAATCTTTAAATGATTTTATTTCTGTAAGATTCTGAAAGAATATCTGAAAATATAATCAATTGTTTCCAGTCTACATTATATGCAACATTTTCACATATTTTCTATCTGACATAATTATTTTGCTAATTTACTCAATTTTTTTCTTGTCCAAATTTAGTTAATGAATTAAAGACACTGTTGCATAGAGAAATTATAGAATTATAATGCCATATACATTCTGGAAATTGCTTTTGATTTGGGCTAAAGTAATGCAATCCTTAATTTCTTTACAGCATTTCACAATTACATTCTTTCATGTGATATATTTGGCCAGGGAGATAGTATGATACATAAAGAAAATGATAGTAGGTAGTACATACTGTTTATATGACAGGAGTATTCTACTTTTAACAGGGGATCTATACTGGATATTCCCATTCATTTACATAAATGCTGAAAAATCAAAATATCTAATGAAAAAGGATGAGGAAAACTGGAGTGTAGACTTTGGCTCCATAAATTTATCTTATTTACATTCTCATTCTAAGTAGTTTTCTTTCCTGAAATTTCACTGATGAATACATTTAAGAGATCAAAGGCAGGTTAAAAAAAGATGAGTCATGCCGGACTGGATGCTGTTTGCCTACACAATTCTTGAAGCTAGATTCACCGTCACATGTGGCAATGAATTTTATTTGTTCTAGGCCACTTTGTGCTTTATTTCTATTACTTGCTGCTAGAAACCTATTTCCTACTTGACATGTATAAATTGGATTCTGTATCATCTTTTGCTCTTGTATGTACTTAATTGTTTTTGCTGCATTCCTTGGCAAAGTATTCTCAAGTCATCTCACTCATAGTTATATTTAGTAATAGCGTGAGACTCCAATAAGATCAGGCAGCAACTTAAATTCATGGGATGTGGCAAAATCTGCCAAATGGGACAGTTGTGTTATTGACAACCTACTATGCACCAAGCATTAGATAATGTGAAGTCTGCTGCTGCACTTGAACTCTGTCCCTTTAAATTACGTTTGAGTGCAAAGAAAATAGGGGAATCTGTGATTATGCATATATTCATTACAAACTCCTGCACAAATATTTGGCTCATAACTATGAGTTAAATGGTATGACATTTCCATGAGAAAATTAATTACTTGAACATGTGTTGTATAAAATATGTCAAATCGTTTATTTGAATATTGTAGATTGCATATTCAGGTTTTTTAAGCAGAGGAAATAAATGAGAAATAAACATGAAATGCATACCCTATACATCGTAAATGTCATGTTATGCCCAAGGGCTTTATTGCAACAGAACATTTTTTTTTCTGGATGAGGAGAGAGGCATCTATGTGATTCACAGGATTACAGATCCAAAGAACGAGTCACTTTGCAATGGCTTCTTCATGCATTTCAGGGTTGTGCCTATTGGCAACGTGTCTATTTAAAGACCATGCATCTTACAAACAGTTATGTGTAAAGAATGGGTAGATTCATCATCTTAGATAACAAACTGTCATCTAAAATAGTTTGGAATTCTAACCTCATCGGAATAATAAAAATAAAGATTTATGATGTGACACAAAGTACCACCATTCTTGTGCTTTTTATGGTTTCAATAACTTTGAGTGGGTGATCTATATAGAGATCTATAAGTTGCAGATTGTAATAAATGCCACTCAAGGTAGACATATAGCACCATCATAAATTTTGGTATGCAATAGCTAAATTTTAAAAAGAATCTTGTAAGGTCAAATAAAGACACAAATAAAAATGAAACTTGTGTTGTTTATTGAGGGCCAAGTAACAGAAATAAAAAGGACTTACCCAGGGAAGCACCTGCAGATTCTTCCTAATGTTCCAGGGGTTCTTCTCTCCATTCATATAGGTACAGGATGAGCAACACTATTACAAGAATTATCTGTGTTATCACAGGATTTCATTATATCTTCCTTGGTTAGAAAATATCCTATCCTGAGGACTGGAGAGAGAGCACAGCAGTTAAGTGCATGCACTGCTCTTGCAGAGGACCTCAGCTCAGATCCCAGTACCTACACTGGGAGGCACACAGCCACGTGCAACTGCAGGTCAAGGGGATTCAACCTCTTCTAGCCTTCATAGGAACACATATGTGCATACACACATGAATAAATATAAATAAAATATTTGCAAAATATACTCTATGATTATAATACATCCTTCTGTACCACTCTGTTACTGTTTCTGTCTCTCACCCCAGGTTGGGAGCTCCATAACTGCCCAGAACATGCAAATATCTGAGTCAGAAATGAAGATTCAGTTCATGTCTGCAAAAATTAATAACTGGATAGAAGAATGATGACACTCATTAACAACAGTAGCATTGACAAAGAAGTTATTAAATTCATCAAGTATGTTCACTCAGACTTTTACACTTGTGTTGCATAGGTATCTTACAAGTTTCCCAAATCCTTTTCACTTGGCTGGGTGTTCTAACTAATGAGCAGCATATATGAAGCCCCAAGCAAGGTTGTTTGACTCCTCTACCGGTACAAGAAGGGACCGTGAAGTAGGAACTGGGCCCTCATTAAATGTGGAATCTCCAGCCTCCAGAACTGTTAAAAAACTTTTTAAAATCATACAGTCTATGACAGCTCAAAGGGACTAAGACAATAGCGGTATTTAGATTCATTAAAGTATTTCATGTATAAAACACTAGTTTTTGCTTACCTACAAAAATATTAAATCGCATAGTTTGTATGTTAATTCGCCATTTTTAGAATGTGAAAAGAATTGGGTGTCATAATGCAGTCCTAGTACTCAGGAGGCAGCAGGAGGATTAGGAGTTCAAAATAATCTGCAGCCACATAGCAAGGTTGAGGCCAGCCTTGGCTACATGAGAATCTTTCTCCCAAAACAAAAAGAACAAATTAAAAAATAAAGGAGAACATAACAGAAATTCAAATTAACCCATCTCATGATTTATTTCTTGTGTGTGTGTGTTTGACAGGCTATCCTAGTTCCAGCCTCCCTGGAAGTCAGTATATGGACAAGACCTCTGCCTCCCGAGAGCTGGGACTAAAGGCACGCGCTACCACACCTGACATGATTTATTTCTTATGCTTTGCAATCACTGCTGTATTGTTGCTCATTTCTAATCTGTTATTTGATCTCAGGACTGTACAATACCGCAATAATAAAGGCTGAGACTGTAACCAAGTCTGGGCACAGTTGTGTACATGTCTAATTCTATCACTTGGGAGGGTGAGGCAGGAGGAGGTCAAGTTCCAGGCCAGCATGGGCTATATAATGAGAAGCTGTCTTTAAAAAGAAAGAAAAAAAAAAAACAAGAAAAAAGACAAAAACAGGAAAACAACAACAAAAATAATAAATTGTGCCTAACTCAGTTCTAATAACTGTGAACTGCTACAATTTAACCTACAAGCTAACCCCTTCCTCTGAATGTTTAGTTCTCCAAACTGACCCTTCATGTAGAGTGAAATGTTTGTTAAAGGATAAGTAGTAATATTGTGCCAAGTTGAAGCACTTAACCTGTTATTACAAGGCAATGGTAACCACAGCTTTATTCAGATGTAAATACTCACTATCGAATACAGAAGCCATGCACCACATGTGGCTACTGAGTGCTAGAAGTATAGCCAGTTCAAATTACGGTGTGCTATAAGTAAAAAATACCACATTTTGAACACTTCATGTGAAAAAGACTATGTAAACTACTTTGCTAATATTTTATGCTGATTTTATCTTAAAGTGATAGTAGTTTAGCTATATTGAGTTTAAAAAAGATATGTTATTAAAATTAAGTTTACTTGGGGTGGTAGGGGAGGAAAAGAATTAAGTTTACTCATTTCTTCTTGCTTTTGTAAGCATGGCGACCAAGAAATTTAAATAGCGTACACGCATTGCACATTTCCACTAGATAGTGCGGCTCTAAACTGACAAAATTATTGGGGAGGCTAATTTGTCACTGATTTAATAGCGTAGTTGCCAGTTGAAGATGAAAATGAAAAAGTGATTGGATGGGGCTAGAAAGATGGCTCAATAGTTAAGCTCTTGTAGTGGACCTGATTTGGTTCCTAGTGCCCAGGTGAGGCAGTTCAGGACTATTTGTAACACCAGCTCCAGAGGATCCAGGCTTCTAGCCTCTGAAGGCATGGCACTCGTTTACATACCATCCCCTCTCACATACCCATAATCAAAAATAAATGACAAAAATGTTAAAAAATGGCTGGACTTTAAGTTAAAGTTAATGTTTCAAATTCTCTGTTGGTGATGGGAATTGCTTGCATTCACTCAAATCATGTTGTCTGTCCTTCCTGTCCTTCATATGCTGCTTCTCTTGGTGCTTTCTGTATAGTTGTAACAAAATATCTGAGACTAAGTACTTCATAAGGAAAAGAGGTTTATTTTGGTTTATGGTCTTGGAGGCTGAAAAGTTTATATCAGGACAACAACATCTGGTATAGGCCTCATGCTGTGTCACAGCATGGCAAATGACTTACATGGTGACATTTCTGTATGAAAGCATCAAGGGTCCGGGAGGAAGTAGGCAAATGGCTCAGTCCTGTAGTTACTAATCTAGTCCCAAGAGACCTAACTCACTCACTCTTGAGAATGGCATTCATTAATTGCCATGGCCCAACTGCTTGACACCAGACCCCACCTCATCAAGCTTTCAAAGGACAAACTTCGAGCACATGAACATTTGGGGAAAATACCACATCTAAGCTGCAGCAGGTATTAAAGCAAACCTGTCCAGCTCATGCCTGGAGCATCTTTACCTGGCCCATCGACTGCAGCTGGGCCCTCGAAGTTTCTTCACTGGGTTCAGAGACTTTCTCCACTGTGCCCTCGGTTTTCCTGTATCCTCACTCTCATTTCCAGACTTGGCTAACATTGTTCCTTCTCACCACAATGTTCTCTCTAAGTTCCTAAGCACCCCTCTTTCGGTTCAAGCCTTCTTCCTCAAAGCCCCTTCCAGTTTTGAGGGCACTCCACTCTGCATTCATTGAGGCAAGCATTCAGTTGAGTAGACAAATAGTACTTTGTTACTCAAAACAATATTATTAGAGTATATGCCTTACCTGGCCAATGGCCTGAGAGTGTCTTCAATAACTGGGACTATGATTTCATATTATTCAGTGCTTAGCAGTATTGAAACATTTTCTATGTTCAAGAAGTACTTGTTAAATGAGTGAATGAGCATCATTGCAGCTCAGATTTGTTAAAAGTAGCTCGTCTGTCAGTGACAGCTCAACACAGGTTTGCTGAAGATAGAGGTAGGTTTTTCAGACATAGAAGTGAATGGATAAGTAGCCTAGAGCTCTTTGGATACTCACTTGTGTAGGGAGCCTTGGCTCTGAAGTAATCCTCATCCTCATGAGTATTTTATACAGCAACATCAAAACAGTCAAATACTTAGGAATAAATTTAACAAAAGAAGTAAAAGTCATGTACACTAAAAACTATAAAACATCTTTGAAATAAATTAACAGATACGAACAGAATGACAATATAGTCTGTGTTTGGGGATCAGAAGACTTAATATTATTAAAATCATTACATGCAAGCTGAGTATGGTGGCACTCGCCCTTTATTCCCAGCACTCAGGAGGCAGAGGCAGGAGGATCTCTGTGAGAAGACCAGCCTGTTCTACATAGTGAGTTCCAGGGTAGCTGGGGTTATAGGGAGACCTTGTCTCAAAAAAAAAACAAAAAAAAAAACAACAAACAAATAAACAAACAAAAAACAATAAATGCATCATTACACTCTCCAAACTGATTTAGTTCAATCCTCATCAAAATTCCAACTGGCTACTGTGTAGACGCTCATATGGAACTCCATAGCTAAAACAATTCTTTTTAGTTCCTTTGTTTGAAACAAGGTTTCAGGAAGCAGCCCAAAGCTGGCCTCAAACTTTTGATCCTTCTATTTTCACCTCCCAAGCCCAGGGATTACAGGTATCACCACCATGTACAGATCAAAAGAATTGTCACAAAGAACAAAGTTAAAGGACTCCATTTCCCTGAGATTTTTGTCTGCCTATTTTTGTATTTTCAGTGCCAGGGACATAATTCAAAACCTCAAGCATTCTATCACTGAGCTACATCCCCATCCTTCAGTTAATTAATTAATTGACTTGCCTTTCTAGAGAAAGGTCTATCTCTGTAGACTGGCCTGGAACTTGATATACAGCTCAGACTCACCTGGAACTCAAAACCGTCCTGTCTAGGCTTTCTGAGTGCTAGGATTACAGGCGTGAGCCCCCTCCCAGACACATACACTCTGCTTCAAGTCGAAGTGTTTTATTTCAATACTTGCTACAAAGCTACAGGAATTGGGACACTACATTGCAAGCAGAATAGACATACTGAACAATGGAATAAGAGTTCAGAAGTAAACAGTCACATTTAAAGTCAGTTCACTTTTTTCTCTCAGTTCTGGGAATCAAACCCAGGGCCTCACACATGTCCAGGAAGTATTCTACCACCCCAACCCTATGGGGTCTCACTAAATGCCTGGTAACAATAAACAGACAGTTAAAATGGCGCCTGAGGGAAGTGAAACCTAACCACCCGGGCCAGAGAGATAAACAAGCAGTTCCAAGAAATTGAGTGAGCCTTGGAGAAATAAAAACCTACTCCCCCTCCCCCAGGTATGATAATTGAGCTTAGGCTTGCTATTCAATGATTGGATTATTAATTCCTCTTGTTACCACCTTTTGCAACCACCCATGTAACTGCCCCTTGTGCTGGAAAAGCAAGGCTTGAAAATGTGCAAATATGATAGGACAATAAGAAGTGGGGAAGTGTGTTTTGATTGGGGGAGGGGGTATGAAAGAGCATGCTTAAGCATTGCAAAGCGGAACCTGCACTTGAGAAGAGCCGTAACACCTGTTAAAGCTACAGCATAATAAAGAGTTGCAACACCAGAAGACTCCGCTGCTGACTCTTCTCGGTTCCACGGGGCCCCGGCCACGCCTGAGGGGTGTCCTGCTACACCCCGGGTCCGCGCTGTACCCAAGCAAGCGTGGGCTTGTCTGGGGCAGGCCGCACAGCTGATCTCTCCCGGCTTCCCCTCCCCGCAGGTTGGCCGCAGGTCTCAGGAGGGGCAATCAAAGAAGGAGGAAGGGGCACCCCAGGAGCACGCTCCTGATCTTCTGTGGCTACACTCTCCTGTGAGAGCCACAGGAAAGAGAGAGAGAGAGAGAGAGAGAAAGAGAGAGAGCCACACAACCCTTATTTCTGACAATGGTGCCAATACAGTTCAATGGAAAAGAATGGTCTTTTCAACAAATGGTGCTGGAAGAATTAGCTAACCACATTCAAAAGGATTAAGTTGCATGCTTATACCTCATCATACAAAAATTAGCTCAGAATGGATCACAGACCTAAAACTATGTAACTCTTAGAAGAAAACATAAAGGTAATTGTTTCATGGCCTTGGATTTGTTACTGAATTCTTATATCAAACACATAACCAACAGAAATGGAAAAATAGATATATAGTCTTAATCAAAATTTAGCAATATTTTGCATCAAAAGATAATGTCAAGAGTATTGACCAACATGGTGGCATATGCCTATAATCCCAACTCTGAGAAGGCTAAGATAGGATAATTGCAAGTTGTAGGCCATCCTAGACTACAATAGTAAGACCTTGTCCTAAAACGGAACAAAACAAAGAAGGAGGAGGAGGAAGAAGCCTAGTACATGGTAGGCTAGTACTCTACATCTCTAGCCCTCCTCCCTTTTGTTAGGAGGGAGGGAGATGATAGCAATGCTTTCATAGCTCTGTAAATATACTAAAAGTAGTTGATTTGTATATCTGTATACTTCAAATGGGTCATTTGTATCATATAGGAATTGTATTTTCATGGATGCTATTTCAAATCAGAGGGAGAGAGGGAGAGAGGGATGGAGAGAGAGAGAGAGAGAGAATATCTTATTCCAAGAAACTATAAGGAAGGAAACCAGGAAAAGGAAGAGGTACATACCCATGACGATTTAGGATGTTTCTGGGCAAATTTACTTACTCTTTATGACCTCATAAGGTAAAACTATTATTATCCATATTTTCAGGTGAAAAAATCAAGGCACATTCATTTAAATAAATTCCTCAATTACAAGCTAATACATTTAGTAATCAATAAACAAAATTGTCTGTCTCATGTATTTGGTAATTAAGAATACAATATAAATAGCTTGTTGGTTAAAAACAAAACAAAAAACCACTATGGACCCCAACATTTCAGCTCTCAGGCCTCTGTGTCTCTGAGATCCTTGCCCACCCCACATCTGCCCACTCCCCCCAGACTTGCCTTGGTGAAGCCCTCCACCTCACCACCCCCCCCCCACCCACCCCCTACTCCCATCCCCACCCCATCCCCAGTCATTTCAGCTCTCAGGCCTGCTGAGGTCTCTGGAACCCAGGCCTGTGATTCTAAGCTTCCCTTCCTGAGACTTCCCAGCGCCCCACCATCTCAGCTGGCAGGCCTCTTTGTGTCCCAGGGCTCTTTGCCTGCCCCAGATCTGGGTCACTGGAATTCTTCCGTCCCAAGATCTGCAGCCCTAGTTCCCTTTTCTGTGTCTATCCTGTGTCTAGCCACCTCAGCTCTCAGGTCTCTCTGGGTCTGGGGATCCTTCCCTGCTCCAGATCTGCAAGCTCCCCCAGCCTAACCTATCAGACAGCCTATTCATGTAGCAGCCACTCAGCCTACCCAGCTGATTCAGAACCATGTGGAGTTAATCCTGGAACGTCAACTCCAAAGTTATACCTATCCATAGCTGAACTGAGACCATTTCTTACACCCCATTAGCCCATCAATATAAAGTGGCTGGAAAACTGAACACAAAGCTTTACTCAGCTGGGCCACAACTTGAAGAGTTGGGGAAACAGCAAAGACACAAATAAATATTCAAGACAAGATCACCTCCCTATACCAAGAAGCACCAGCACACAAGTCCAGATGCCTAAGTCTCATTGAAAAAGCACAAACAACATGAATAATCAAGATAATATGTCTCCTTCAGAAATTAGCACCCCCATCGCAATGTTTCCTGAGAACGACAACCTGGCTGATGCACAAGACAGTGATTTCAAAACAGCAGTTATAAATGTGTTCATGGAACTCAAAGAGGACGTGAATAAGAGACTGAGGTTCATGAAAACACAAACAGTTGAATGAAATACTAAAACAATTCAAAAAAGAAATTAGAATTCAATAAGGAGATAGAATCTCTGAAGAAAAGTCAAACCGAAATAAAACTTGAAATGAAAACCTTGGAAACTCGAACCAAAATCTTAGAGAAAAGAAGCAAAAACAGGAGGAAACAGAACAGAGATTACTTATCAGATTACAGAAATTTAGTGGGAGGTAAAAAGGAAGAGTGCGTATAGGAGGAGATCTGAATACGATCAAAGTATGTGCTATCAAATTCCCACAAAAAACTAAATCTTAAAAAATGTTACAGTAACGAGTTAATAAAGTCTGTCTTTCATCAAAGCAATGAAAAAATGAGGGAAAAACTGGGAATTAATCCTACTGCAGGTGTTAAAGTAGGAAGCTGGAAAACTCAAGACAGAGGAAACTCAAGGGCAGCCTGGGAAGCTTAGTGAGCTCGTGTTTCAAATTAAAAGTGAAAAATAAGCTAAGAGGCTGGCGAGATAGCTCAGTGGGTGAGGGAGCTTGCTGCCAAGACTAATGACCCGAATTTGGTCTCCAGAGCCCACATGGTGGAAGGAGAGATGGGCTTCCTGCAAGTTTTCCTCTGACCTCTATACATGTGCTGTGGCACGTACACACACAGACACACAGACACACACACACACACACACACACACACACACACAATAACTGTAAAAATGTTAAAGAAAAGAAGATGGGAATGTGGCTTCATTGCAGAGTGTGCAAAGTCCTGAGTTTAATCACTAATATCACCAAAAAGTTCGTTCCATAGATTGGATTTTTTGTAGATTTGATATTACTGCTTTCTTTTGAAGATAAAATATGCCTGGAATTCATGTTTGATAGAATTCATATGGGTCTGGGATTACTTTCTTGGGAATTTTAAAGTTATCAAGCCTATTCCCATTCCAGCATGGATTAGGGAGAAGCACGTGAGTCCTTACCCCACCCGCATGTGGGGAGCTATTGACAGATAGTGTTAAGAGGAGAGAGAGAGTCAGCTTTCTTTCAAAGTGTGGTCCCTGATCAGTGGATCATGCTCCAGTAGGTGGCCTCACACCAGTGTGTACATGGGCGGCACAAATTTGGACTCAGTGGGTTATAAAAATAGAAGATATGAAGTTGAGAGGGGATATGAGGATCTGGGGGAGAGCTGTAGTCAGAGAGAGTTGGGGAATGAATATGATTGAACTATGTTGTATGCATGTTTGACATTATTAAAGAGAAAATATGTAAAAGAGCAGAAAAGATGAGAAAGATTCAATTAAAAGAAAAAAAAAAGTCCAAGAGAAAGACAAGATTGATAGGAGATGTAGGCTATCCCTAGATAGCGGAAGAAGAAAGATTAGGTTCTTTTATCCAGTTGCTGGAGTGGCCTTGGGTTCAACATTTTTCCACTACACCTGAAAATGGCAATTTTTATGAACCATCCTCCTTGTTTCTTAGGAGAATTCCTTTTCCCTTGTGTGATATAGATCAGTGGTGTATTCAGTTTGGGAAATACCACGGCATCACCATGCAGCTGGTGGGTTTTCTGTCCTATTTGTGTGTGTGTGTGTGTGTGTGTGTGTGTGGTGTATGCACATGTTCATGTGGGCCCGTGTGCATGTGTGTATGCATGTGTGTATGCAGGAACACATGCACACGTGGGGGCGAGCATATGGAGGCCAGAGTGCCTTCTTCAATCAGCATTCCTTTTAGGCATCCAGGATACAACTGAAAATCATTCATCCTACCAGGTTTAGGGAAATATCAACTTGAATAAGAAAAGACCATGAACAGAATCCAGCGGTAAGATGTTAATCAACAATGAAATTATCTGATAAGGATTTTAAAACAATGACCACATATACTTCAAGGAGCAATTATGAAAACAACTGAAATAAATTGAAAAAATAGAAAGTCTAAGCAAAAAAATAGAAAGCATCAATAAGGAAACATAAGATAGAAAATAGCAAATGGAGACCAGAACTGGAAAATATAATTATCAAATTTTAAAGACTGAACCAATTGACATATGAGGAGAACAGACTGGACCTGCTTTGAGTTACTCTATGTTATACAGAATGGAAACTTCAGCTAATGTCTAGTATCCAGTCATTCCATTTTAGAGAACAAAAGTTTTTATCTGAATTATAGTAAATAACCACCATCTTCCAGCACACCAGGAGGGACAAACTAATTATTTATTTGTGCCAATAACAATTATACCTGTAAATATATCAAATCATATCAGAAACATCATACACACATTGGCTTATCAATCACACCAGATGTAACCCCTTTACCTGAGACTATAAAAGATGAATCACCCTAAGAATGAGATGTGACAGGCACACTGACCATCAGAGTTACAGTGTGAGACTATTTCTCAAAATAATAATAATAATAAATAAATTGACTCTTCCTATAAATTTTCATATAGCAACTGATCCCATAGTAAACTGAACTGTGCTTTTCAATATGAAAATAGCACAATGAAGGAAGGAAAATGAATGAGATCATGGCAAGCCAGCTTCCTGAAGTTTAGTATGTCTTGTTCATTGTAAAGACTTTCACAGTTTTTTTCTACTCATATATTTTCTATTTGTGTTATACATCTGCAAGTTCTTTTTTTCCCCCCTTTGGAAAAAAAAAGCCTGGAAGTCACTTGTTAGATCAGGCTGGACTTTTTTGTAAGAGATCTATGTCCTCTGCCTCCAGAGTGCTTGGATAAAAGGCTTGCACCACCACACCCAGCTTATAAGTCTGTAAGTTATTGAATGACAGAAAGCTTGTTTTCTACAGATTGTCTTGGGCACTTACTTTCTCCATAGATTGGCTCTGTTGCTTAATTATATTTTTTTAAAATGTGAATCAAGGGCCAGTGAGATGGCTCAGCAGATGAAGGTGTTTGTTACCAAGTTTGAGTACCTAAATTTGATCCCTGACTCCCATAAACTAGAATTAGAGAACTAATTCTCACAAACTGTCCTCTGTACTCCACTTGTGTGCTGTTGCATGCCCCCCCAAAATAAATAAATCTATAGATAAATAGATACAAATAAATAAATAAAATTAATTTAAACATTAAAACCTCATTTTAGCAACAGTATATGTAATGTACCATCACATACATAAATCTCTTATCCCCATCCTCCTACTCTCATCAAGGGGACAGAAAATGCTGGGAAGAAGGCTCCATTGGTAAAGTATCTGCCATGCAAGCATGAAAATCTGAGTTCAGATCTCCCAGAGCTACATAAAAGTCAGGCAGAGTGATACATATATGCATCTGCAACCACAGGACAAAAAGGATAAAGACAAGTGGATCCCTGAAATTCATCAATCAGCTAGCCTATCTACATGCTACTCTATGATGGTGAATGTTTACTGTCAACCTGACAGGATTAGGAATCACCAGGAAATCACACCCTTGGGTATACTTATGAGGGTATTCCTACAAAAGTTTAAAGAGGGAAGATCCACTCTGAATATGGGCAGCACCATTCTATGGGCTGCAGTTCTTAACTCAATAAAAAATTAGAAAGTAAGCTAGGTACCATCATTTATCTCTCTCTGCTTCCTGACAGTGAATGAAAGCTACTCAGTTGCCTCACATTCCTGCCATCAAGACTTCCCCACAATGATGGAGTATATCCTGAAACTGTGAGCCAAAACAATCTGTCCTTTCTTAGGTTTCTTCTTGTCAAGTCATAACGATAAGAAAACTCACTAAGCCTGGCATGGTGGCTAACACCTTTAATCCCATCACAGAGGGCAAGATAAAGGCAAAAGTTTTGAACTGGTATTCCAAGGAGCTATTAGATGGGCCAAAGCAAAGGATCACAATTCTTTGTAAATACATTCTGTTCTGCTCCCTCTTGCACAGGCGCAGGGAGAGTGTGGAATTATTTTCATAAGCACATCTCCTGGAAATCCATAATGTCATCCCTGTGAAGCCTGAAAGACCTATGCTTTTTTAAGGTTGTTGAGAATGAATTGGACTTCTCTTTGGGCTTGAGGAACATAGAGGACACAGGCTCCATATTTAGGTAACAGTGGGGACTCTGACTGGTGACCTGTAAGCCAGGCAGCCATGGATCTCAGTGACCATCAAACAAACAGTGCTAAAGGAAGATGGATAATTTGAAAGCCACTGATGGCTACAAGCAATTCATTGTATTCTAGACCACAAGACAGGTTGTTGTCCTTGGGTTCTAGGGACAATACCACTGCCACTGATCTTTAATCCCAGCACTTTAGAGGCAGAGGCAGAGGTAGATGAATCTCTGTGAGTCTGAGGTCATCCTGGTCTACATAATGAGTTCCAGACCAGCCAGGGCTATGTACAGAGACCCTGTCTCAAAAAAAAGAAAAGAGAAAGAAAGAAAGAAAGAAAGAAAGAAAGAAAGAAAGAAAGAAAAGAAAAGAAAAGAAAAAAAAAGAAAAGAAAAGAAAAGAAAAGAAGGAAGGAAGGAAAAGAAAAAAGCCAAGTCACCAACACACCTAACACAAAATTTGCTCAGTTTCTCAGAAAGTTAAATGAAGAGTTACTACATGATCCATCATTTCTACCCCTGTGTATGTACCCTAGAGAACTAAAAACATAGGTTCACATTAAAACTTATACATGGATACTCATCAGAGCACATTCATAATAGCCAAAACATGGAAACCACTGATAAATAAATTTTAAAAAGCTTTGGTATACCCATAAATTAAATATTATTCATATTCCTGCAACGAAAAGAGTCAAAGTACTAGCACATTTTGCAGTATGGGTGAAGTTGAAAACAGTATGCTATTAGTTAATAGATACCAACCCAAAAAATAAAAGATCACATGCCATATGATTCCATGTATATGAAATATCCGAAACAGACAAATTCAGATAAATAGGAAGATTAATGGTTGCTAGAGACTATGGAAAGGGAGAAATGGGGGATATTGCTTAATAAGGATGGGGTTCCATTTTAAGGCAGTAAGAGCATTTTGAGACTAGAGATGTAAGTCAGTAGTAGAATGCTTGCCTAGTGTGTATTCCATCCACAGCACTACCAAGGGAACAAAGAGTGTTCTAGAAGTAGATGATGGTGATGGTTATGGAGCATCATGAATATACTAAAAACTATCAAACACTGGATTACATACTTTTAAATGATCAAAGTAATGAGCTTTTGTATGTGAACTTTATTTCACAAAACAAAACAAAAATAATTCAATACCCATTCATGATGAAAATGTTCAGAGAACTTGAAAGAGTTCCTAAAGACTGATTACTGCTAGGTGAGAAAAGTAGACATTCCTTATAATCTCTAGATAAGCTGACTAGACTCCAGTGGATGAACTTGCACTGAAGGACATCTGGGTACAAATGCTTGACAGGATAGGACTTAACACTCATGGTGGAATGTATGAGGTCCAGCGGAGTGGGGGGGGCATGGATAGGGGACAGCATCTAAATTTGTTTAAGAATTGTTCTGTGAAATGCACAACAGTTCAATAATTTTAAAAAAAACCTTATAAGTGATATCACAAAGAGTGGTCAAAGTGATCTCACAATATGCAAAGCAAGGCAAGGATATCTGCTCTCATTATCCCTACTCAGCATGATCCTGGGATCCTATAAATACATTAAGACAATAAAACTATGAAGATCAGGAAAGAAGAAAGAAAAGCATCCCTAATTTCAGATGACATGAAAATTCTAAGAAAGCTACATAAAAAGCTCCTAGAACTAGTGAGTGTATTAGTGACCTTCTGTTGTTGTAATAGATTACCATAACCAAAAGTGACTTATGAAAAGTTTCTTTTGGTTTATGGTTCCAGAGGGAGAGTCCATAATGATAGAGGAGGCATGGCAGCAGACAGGCATGGCAGCTAGAGAAGGATGCTGACAGACCACATCTTCAACAGCAAACACCAAGCAGAGAGAGCAAACTGAAAGTGGATAGAGGCTATGAACTCTCAAAGCCTGACCCCAGTAACATGATTCCTCCAGCAAGGCCACATGTCCTAAAGGTTCCATGACCTCTACTAGACAGGACCACCAACTGTGGGCCAAGTCTTCAAATTCTTGAGCCTATGGGAAACACTTCTCATTCAAACCATCACAGTAACTAATAACAAAAACTTGGAAGCAACTCTAATGTCCTTTGGTAGATGAATGGTTAAACAAACTATCATACATACATACCACAGAGTGCATCTCCACATTAAAAAGGAGTAAACTACTGATGCAACAATTGGAATGAATCTCAAGAGTGTGATACCAAATGAAAAGGATCAACCTCAAGGATAACTTACTGGATGATTTTACTTAAACAATAGTCTCAAAATTGTGGAATTAAGGGGATGTAGTTACCCAGAATTACAGATGGGACATGGAAGAGGACGGAAGTGACTATTAAAAGGCCACAGGAGAGTGCTCAACTGTCATAGAATCCTTCTATATATTGACTGTTATGGTAGATACATAAAGTAATACCTGTGACAAAGTGGTAGAAAACTCAGTACACATGGTTAAACAGCATAAAACAATATGTATTTGTTGTATCAGTGTTGGTTTCCTGGATATTGCAACAGATAAAAATTTTAATGTCAAAAATTAAGAACTTAGACAAAATAGCAAAATGCCTTGGAAATTTAACCAACTCAAATTAACTCAGAGAAAAAGAGAAATTCTGGACAGTCCCATAAGCACGGTGGATGTAAATAAATGAATAAACGTATCAGGCCCAGATGGTTTGTAAAGTTTCACTGAGCATTCAAGAAAGAAATCCTTCCAACATTGTAAAAGTTCTTCTAGGGAACAGAAATAGTATTCTAATGTTTCAACTACATAGAGCTAATAAAACCTTGTCAAGAAGAAATAGTGAATAAAAGTTTAAGACTGAGGATGGGGTGTGGTCCAGTCCTTGCCTAGTATGCACTAGTTACTAGGTTCCATCACCAGCATTGAAAAACAATCCATTGCCTTTATTCACTGATAAAAACAGAAAAGTTTGTCTTAACAAACATAGCAAAAGCTTTCAATGCAATCAGTGTCTACTGGAAAAAAATACTTTGCAATTTAGGTATAAAAGACAATGTAATAAAAGTTATTTATCAAAGACAGAAAACCAGTGTAATACTTAAACTGAAACATGAGATCATTGCCTTTAAAATCAAATCAAGAACAAAATAAAATATTAGCACTTCTATTCAAAACCAGAAAAGAAACTCTGCCCGGTTAAGTAAAGTGAGAAAAATAATTTATAATCTTCTGAGATTATAATGATTGGAAAGAGGGAAAATACAATTTGAACTCAAGGATACAGTATCTGGTTTCAGCTCAGAGAAGGCACTTATTATATTGGGAATGATATGCTCCTATCTTTAATTTCCTGTGGCTGTTGTAACAAAATACCACAAACAACTAAAATTTACTCTCTCACAGTTCAGGAGAATGGAAATTTAAGGTCTCCACAGGCTGGAGTCCCAATGGGGCTCTAGAGAGAATTTATTTTGTGTCTATTCCAGTTTCTGGTAGCTGTGGCCACATCTCTCTGATCCCCACGTCCACTCACACTTTGTCTCCTCCTTTCTGTCTTTCCACTTGTGTGCTTCTTATATGAATGTTTGGCATTGGATTTAGGATCCTGTATAATCCAGGTTAGTTTCATTCTCAGGACTCCCTATTTAGGCTAGGGACTGTATCTCAGTAGAATACTTCCCTAGCTTGCAATAGGCTCTGAGTTCTACACCCAGCACACACACACGCATACACACACACACACACACACACACACACACACACACACAGACACGATGCAGACACACGCTGCCACATCCCCAAAACCTCAAACCTAAGCAGTCAGACTGAACAAATTTTTCCAGAACTCTGTGAATTAACCTAAAGGTTAATGAAAAGACGATCCTTAATTACATCTTCAAAGATACTATTTTTTTTTTCAAATAAGGTCACATTTACAAGTTCTATACTCTACAAAAAAAAAAATCCCTCAAGTGAGTGTCTCTTAGATTTTAGTAAGATGTAGAGCACTTCTAAAATAAAGACAAATAGCAGGGGAGGGATGTCTCAGTTGTAGAAAGCTTGTCTTGTATGTATAAGGCTCTGGATTCTAACCCCAGCACTAAAATAATAATTAATTATTATTAATTTAAAAAGGTATTTTCATTGAAAACAAAGCAATTACAAATTTTTATGTGGAAACTTACAAACTGATTTAAAATTTACATGGTAGAGAAGATCAAGAGTAACTTAGACATTCCTGGAGAATAATAGCAAGGTTGAAGTTACCTGTTTCAAGACTTAATGAATTCACAGTGATTAAAGCACGATGACATTGATTCAGAGACACACAAATGAGTCAACTTAGCACAATCAGCAGCCCAGCAAAGCCCCAAACATAGAGACACTTGAAGAGGCATCATTGCAAATTAATAATTATTTTTGTATTTTTTTAAAAAAATAGTTATGTACTTTGCAGTGTGGAAAAACAAATCACTTTCAAGTTCATTCAGGACTTGAACATTTTCGTGGCTAATCTTCATGGTCAACTTGACACACTGGGAAGAGGTAATCTCAATAGAGGAACTTCCTTTGTCAGATTGGCCTCCAGATATGTTTGTAGGGCATTTTCTTGATGTAGGATGGCCTAGCCCACTATGGGCAGTGCCATCTTTGTAAAGGTGGGCCTGGACTATATAAGAAAGCTAGCTGAGCAAGCCAAGGGAAGAAGCCAGTAGGCCACATTCCTTCATGGTCTCTACTTCAATTCCAGCCTTGAGTAGTCTTGGCCTCCACTGATAACTGAGTAAAACCTATAAGCTAAAATAAACCCTTTCCTTCTCAAGCTGTTTTTTGTCAGTGTTTTAGCACTGCAACACAAAGCAAACTAGAGCAAATATGAACAGCAAAGATTTAGTACATTTAGAAAATATAAGAAGATGTCTGATGATCTCAGGAATTCAAATGGTTAAATTCAAAGAGGTTAAATAGTCATGTGTTTATACAGTAAAATATTTTTGGATGCTGTGCACTTCTCTGATCCTCTTTCTAGAAGGAATCTGTGGTGCCAGTTGCTGCCAGCAATCTACCCTCAGACTTCAGGGACTTCCTGAACTATATACGAAGGTGACCTGCCTCATCCAAGGTCACCTTCCTTGCTTCAATGTCTACATGCAATGATCAACCCAACTCAGGACAACTGTGAATGCTCTGAAGGTCCTTCCAGTTCCATTTTATTTTCTCTTGATACTCTGTGTCAAGAATTGGGTCATAGCTCAGCTGGGAAGTTCTTCACATAATACCAGCTGGGCTTATTCACTTAGCTGCATTCACGTGGTGGCTGGGCTGAGCTAAAATGTACAATACATATGTGGCACCTCAGTGCTCATCTAAGTGGTCTTTCTCTTACCAAATAAATGTTCAGCTTGAACTCCCTCACAATGTGGAGACCTCAGGGAGACCTATGGTAGCTTGGCTCCAACCTGCTGGGCTCAAGCCATCCTTCTGCCTCAGCCTTCCAAGTAGCTGGGACTACAGCTCTCCCTAATCGGGAGATGTTGCATTCAGCCTCGTCCCACCCCCAGTTCTGAACCGACTGAATGAATAGAGAATGTTCTCTAGGGAGATTAGTTTATTCCATGTTACTCACGAAAAGTTCATCTCCAGAGGGAGTGGGAGTGAGGTTTCCTGTGACGGAGCTTGCATTTTGATCATGGGAACCCTGGAGTGTGTGTACAAGATGGATACCTCGCCCTGCGCCCTCTCTCTTCTTTTCAGCCTCCCCTGCGTTTCCCTTAAGCCATTGGCTACTCAGTTGTCAGGCTGAAGTCCATCTCTTATAGCACACAGACAGAAAGCCTCTCTTTGCTTTCTTGTTTTCATGTTACAGGAGATATTTTTGAGGCTTTATTTGAAAACACAATAGGCCTCAGTTCTGTTCAACTCCAGGGAATGCCAGTACAACCAGTCCTCGAAGCAGACAGCTCTCCTTAGACTTGTGCAGTATACAACCAGTACAATTGGTCTCCAAAACCCCAAATTCACATACGTAATGCTCATTACAAAAGGCAAACTGCAAATGATTATATACAGTGTTTTACTACTTAAAGTTTTAAATGTCAGACTGAATATGCATCATTTTTATTCAAGTACAAATGTACCAAGATTATAAAGACCAGCAAGAAAATAATAAACACAAAATTTAGGAAAGGGAAGGGAGATTCAGTTTTTGGTTTTTGAGAAAGGGTCTACTATAGCCCAGGCTGGCTACAAACTAGCTATGTAGTCAAGGATGACCTTGAATCTCTGCTGCCCCTGCTTCTATGTCCTGAGTACATAGATTATAGTTCTGTACCACCATGCCTAGTTTATACAGTACTGGGCATTGAAACCAAGATCTCGTGCATGCAATCACCAAGTACTCTACCAACTGAGCTGTATCCCCAGTTCCAGGATTCAGCTTTCAAATCAGTGAAAAATAGAGCAACTTCCATGGTCTTGGTAATAATCTGTTTTAACTGGGTCATAGATTCACGGGTATTTGTTCTTAGCACAATGTTCTTTTGTATATAGAAAATAATCCACATCCAATTAAGAAATGAGGGACTGGAGTGATGACTCAGGGATTAAGAGTACTGGCTGTTCTTGAACAAGACCCAGGTTTGATTCCCAGCACCCACATGATGGTTTACCACTGTCTGTAACTCCAGTTCCAGAGTATCCAATACCCTTTTCTGAATTCTGTGGACATTGTATGACATGGGTGCACTTATATGAATTTAGATAATACACTCATACACATAAAAAGTGAAAATAATAAATTTTTAAAGGAATAAAATTGAGTAAGGTAAAATTAAGATTAGTTTAGGATTATAATTATTTCTGGAATATTGGAAGGGAACACGCCAAGGGAAGGTTATAAGGATCTAGTTGTATTAATTTCTATTTATAGGAGCTGGGGGTATAGCTCAGCGGCACAGCACATCTTTAGCATATGCAAGGCCCCGGGCTCCATTCTCTACCCCCACTCATACCCCCAAATTATAGCTGTTAATTTAGCATAGTATTTACTGAAATTTTTCTTTCTGCCTCATAAATTGATTACACCTTCTTTTGCTTGTGTTAATATCTCATGACAAATTTACGTTCAGTAAGTATTTGTTGGGTACTTGATATGTATGAGATACTTTCCTAACTCCTTGGGATACATTGATGAACAAAATAAGCATGAACCTTTTTCTTTATATGTTCTCATTTGCATTTTTCTGAAAGAACATCAGAAAATGACAAACTAAAATGGAAGCAGTAAGAGGAGTTGGTCCTGCGTGTAAGCAATTAAGGCTGGCATTGTCTGTGCCTATTATTAGCACTGTACTCCAACAAGTGTAAACAGTATTCATTATAAATGGCTTCTCCCAACTGGGATGCAACTCTTCTCCTATCCTCTCTTTAGTGCAAGAAATATTCAGTGCATCTACATGATTTCTTGCTTATATAATTCCTTAAAATGTCACATGACTTTAGGCTTTCAAAATGGACTTCTGAGCTTAGTATGCTGGTCCATTCCTATAATTTTAGCATTTAGGAATTCAGAAGGTCAAGGCAGTAAATTTGCCATGAGTTTGAGGCCAGTGTGGACAACAAAATGATACCTTCTCTTTATATAACAAAAAGAGAGAGAGAAAACTTTTGTGTTGTCTTTCCAACTTTTGTGCTAAAGACCATGGTAAGATTGTGGGGAGAATAAGAGAATATAAGAGAGAAGTGGCAGGTATGCCCTCATTGGCCCCTGCAGGGAAAGATGGAGTTGTCAGAAAAGGTAGTCCATAAAATCAGTCACAAACAGCTTCGTACTTTAACAAGGAATATTCTAATCTGGAAAAAAAAAAATGATTCTGTCTTAGTGTACCTTGTAGTACCCAGAGAGCATACGATGGAAACAAAGCCTCAACATCTCATTTAGAAAGCCCAGAGGTGATCTTATAAACAAAGAAAGAGAAATATTCAGTTTCTCTTTTCAAGATAAAAGATAGTAACACTAAAGTCAAGCTCAACCAAGAGCAGTAAGTATAATAAAAGTTCTAACAAGTGTTGGAGACAATGTGAAGAAAAGGGAACCCTTATGCCCTATTGGTGGGAATATAAATTAGCACAGTGATGGAAAATAGAATGGAAGGTCTTCGAAAAATAAAACTGCCATTTTATCCAGCAACCCCACTCTTGGGCATATATCCAAAGGCAATGAAAGCAATATGTTTGAGAGACATCTGCACTCTCATATTCATTGTGGCACAATTCACAATAGCGAGGAATGGGAAAACTGAAGTGCCCATCGAGTGAATAAAGAAGAAAATATAATACATAAACAGCATGGAATAACATTCAGTCATCAAAAGGATGAAATTCTGCCATTTGCAACAGCATGAAGAACACTGAAGATCATTACATTAAGTGAAATAAATCAAGCAGAGAAAGACAATCACTGCATGATCTTAGTCATATACGGAATCTCAAAAACTTAATCTCATAGAAGTTGAGAGTATAATAGTAGCTCCCTGTGGCTGAAGACAGTAGGCACGAGGGTCAGATGGGGAGAGGCTGATCAAAGGGTACTAAACTACAGTTAGGAGCAAGAAGTTATGGGGTGCTACTGCATAGTAGGGAGACTACAGATAATGATAATGTACTGTACATCTTTAAAAACCTAGAAAAATTCTATCAAGGGCTAGAAGTTTACCACAGTGTAGAGTGTTTACCTGGTATGCAGGAAGCCCTGGGTTCTAGCCTCAGCACCAGAGGGAAAACAAGAAGATATGAATATTTTTCTTGCTCTTTGTTTTTTGTTTTGTTTTTTTGTTTGTTTGTTTGTTTTGAGACAGAGTCTCCCTGTAGCCTGAACTGACCTGGAACTCACTATGTAGACCAGACTGGCCTTGAGGCCTTGAACTCACAGAGATCCACCTGCCTCGGCCTCCTGAATATTGGGACTAAGGGCGTTTGCCACCACTCCCAGCCTGAATGTTTTTACCATGAAGAAATGACAGACATTTGAAGAGATATTATTTGAGTGATTTAAATATCACACTAAATATACACATATTGAAACATCACATGGTATCCCATTAGTACACGAAATATTTATTTTATGTATAAGTTGAAAGCTTCTAAGTGTAGAAAAACAAAACAAAAAACAAAAGTTATACTTTATTGATAGGTGTGATGGTTTAATCTGATCAACTTGACAAGATTTGGAATCACCCAGGAAATGTATCTATGGATAAAATGTTAAGGAAGTTTCTAGAGATGTTTAACTGAGGAGGTGTCCTACTTTGGTTCTCTGATGTAGTGATAGAAATACTGACTAAAAGCAACTTGAGGAGGAAAGGGTTTATTACATCTTATAATAAGCTCATAGTCTATTGAGGGAAACTGGGACGATCTCAAGGTAGGAATCAATGGAATGCAGTAAGCAGAGAAACACTGCTTACTGGCTTACTTCCCAGGCTTGCTCAGCTACCTTTCACATATAGCCCAGGTCCACCTGTCAAGAGATGGTCCCACCCACAGTGAGCTGAGCCCTCTCACGTCAATCAGCAATCAAGAAGATGCCCCCATAGACATTGCCACAGGTCAATCTGATGGAGGAAATTCCTCAATTGAGGGTCCCTTTTCCCAGGTGACTCTAGTTTGCATCAATTGGAAAAAAACCTAACCAGCACAGGAGGGAAGACTCACCTTGAATGTGGATAGCACAATCTCATGGACTGGGGCCCTGAACTGAATAAAAAGAAAAGGGGGAGGAAGCCAGCTGAGCTGTAGCAGTCACCTCTCTCTTTGCTTCCTGAGTGTAGATGTGATGTGACCAGTCACCTCACATTCTTTCCACTAGCTCTTTCTACCATATTAAACTATATTCCCTTGAACTCTGAGCTAAAATAAATCCTTCCTCCTTTAAATTGCTTCATGTCAAATATTTGTTCACAACAACAAGAAAAATGACTCCCTATAGAGAGGAAAGGGCAATATAATAATGACAGAGATGTTTCAGTACTAGATCTTTATCACTGCTTCAAATATATTAAATGGTTGCAGTATTATCATAGGGAGCCTTTGTGTTATTCAGATGGAAGAATTTAATATTAAGCAAATACTCATTGACTCTGTTATGGTCAGATGTAAAACACCACCCAGACAGTGAAGAGAGGCCATTTATGCACTTAAAAATGTTCATTGTCATTCTAATAGCCATGATAGAAGAGTCTATTTACTCTTAAGGCTCCTAAATTTCCATCCAACAGTGTCAAGAGTCACTCAAAAGCTTAGATATAAATATTGCCACATCATCTAATTCTCTTTTTGGAGAATCAGCTTTCATACAAAAAGACAGTTTTTAAGAAAACTGGGTGCACACATATGGAACCATTTAAGTCATTTGTTCTGACAAGAAGTAAGAAACAGAATGAGCTGTATTTCAAAAAAGAACACCACTCTGAGTAAAGACAAGGACTATAAAACACATTGTGTCATGATGAAATCCACTCAGGGCAAGGTTCTTCATGAAAACCTCAGCACACTCTGTAGCAGCCTAGCCTGTGGATGTAGTGGAATACTCTGTGTGAGATATAGGTGAAGATTTTCTAGATCTATCCAAATGTGAGAATCAATGGTTGCAGAATGCTTTCTGAAATTTTAAGGCGGTCTTGGGCAAACAGTATCTGAAGTAGACAGTTCGTGTGATCCTTCTCTTAGAAGCAGCTCCCTTATTAAAGGTAAAGTGCTCACAGTATGGCAAGTAATCACACTGTAGCAATGTAATATGGACTATAAAGAATTAAAATTTCTCCCCCATACTGAGGTGAGAATAGCCTGAGGCCCGGGCACCTGAGGAGACTTCTCCCAGGAAAAGATTCTGACCATTTGACCATTTGCCTCACAGCAAAATCTATACATGAAAATTGCCTCAAAAAAAATGTGTATATATATATATCACTGCTGTAGGCAGGGCAGAGAAAAGCTGAGGCTTTTTTCCTGGCACAGTAAATAAACCTATCTCCTTTGACCAATTCCTCCCACTTTCTGAGTGTGGGTAAAGCTGCAGATGCCAGACCTCAGATTCTAGTTGCAATACCTGTGACCTTGGGACCTGCAAGACTTCCTCATCTTCACACCCTGGCCTGACTTCACTGGACCTCGTAGGAGCTGTCTCTCTAAGACAGCACTCTGTTGGCCCAATCTGGTTTAGGCTATAGTCCTGTCTCACTCATACAGTTTCAGTAGGCCCCTAACTGGACTCCCTGCTTGTACCCTTGCTTTCTATAGTTCATCTTTAACAAAGAAGCCAGAAAGGAATGCAAGAAAAATGATGTTACTTCATACATAACTTTCTACTAATTGCCTATCTCATAGTCCAAGTCAGAGTTTTTATGACGACCCTCAAAGGGGGTCATGAAATTGATGTTGCAATTTCATGACCCTCAGCTGGCCTGAGCATTGCAGAATTGACGGGCAGGGAAAACTCTCACATCTATATTCAGGGCCAGTTTTCTCTTTTACCTGATGACAGCCCCTCAGAGTGGTATGCATCCTCTGTCTCACCCTCAGCTTGTCCTGTATAGTAACGGCATTAATAGTTGACTCAATGCCAGGAGGCATCTATTGCAACATCAGTTTCAGTTATTTGAAATCTTTAAGTTCATCAACCTTGTGCAAGTGGTATAGGGATAAGACACAGTGTGCTTCTTCCTGCTTCTAGCTCCACCCTAACTCAGCTCTGCAGCTCTCCACCCCAAATGCCTGATCTCTAGACACATCCCTATGTGCCTGTGTTGTTCCACCTTCTCTCCCTACCACAGTTACCACCAGCCTCGCCCTATTAGCTGGAAATTGATCCCAGAGAACAAGGAAACCGAGCTCTTATGACACATAAAGAATATTGGTATGACCCTCCCCAAAAATTTCCAACCTACAGATTGGTAAATAGCAACTCAGAAAAGTATATACTGCTCATTTGACAGAATGTCCAGTCAAATGAAAAGGACTTAGAGAATGTAAGAGGCCTATGTAATACAAGTTTAAAAGTCTGAATGAACATACTTGATATATGTTAAAACCAATTCTTAGTTCCTGTTTCCTCCTCTCTTCCACAGTCATTGATCCCAGCAGCTCTCCCTAATAACTATGCTACACATTATCTCCATCTGAGAGTCTGCTTCCCAGGGAACACAAATTATGACACAGGCCATTAATGCCTGTCAAGAAACTTAAACCTGAGACATCAGCAAGTGCGTATGTCACACACACGCGCGCACGCGCACACACACACACACACACACAGGAAAAAAAAAGAAAAAGAAAAGAAATTTGAAGTTAAAAAAACTTCACTGGGGTCTCAAAAAACTGCCATTCCACCACTATACATCACTATAACATTATCGCTCTGTGCTCCCTTGAGAAAAGATGCTGACAGGAACTATAGGTATCCTTCTACTTACCCTAACAATCACATTTAAGAGTGGCTGCCTAGAAAAGAAATGCAACTCTGCCCTTCAGTTTTCCACTAAAGGTGACTACAGTGTGTCTAAAGAGAAAAAAGTATCCTTTGTGTAGGACTTCATCCATAACTCAGCCACACTCATTCGTCCATTCATTGAAGAATCATATCTAAGGGGCTGGAGAGATGGCTCAGTGGTTAAGAGCACTGGCTGCTCTTGAAGACAACTGGGGTTCGATTCCCAGATCCCACATGGTGGCAACAACCATCCATAACTCCAGTTCCAGGATATGGGATACTCTCTTCTGACATCCCCGGGCAATGCACAACATTGATGTACCTACCCACACACAGGCAATACACTCATACTCATAAAATAAAAATATGTTTTTAAAGAATTATATCTGAATGAATGAGGGTCTGGAAGGTAAGGAGTTAAGTTTCCAGAAGTAAAAGCTCTCTCTCCCTCTCCCTCTCTCTTTCAGTGTTTGTATATATATTTATATTTGTATATGTGCATGTGTAATATATATTTGTATATGTACATGTGTATATAAGTGTAAATGTGTGTGTGAATATCAGAGGTTGATACTGGGTGTCTTCCTGAATTCTTCTCCATTTTATTTTTTGAAACAGAGTCTCTCACTGAACTTGGAGCTGACCAATTTGGTTAGACTTGTGTCATAGTTATCTTCCATTGTCAACCTGACACGCCTAGGAAGAAGGAACATCAATTGAGGAATTTCCTTTGTTAGATTTGTCTATGGAAATTTTTCTTTTCCTTTCTTTGGTAAATTTTATTTTTAAATGTTTTATTTATTACTTTTATTTTATGTGTATGAGTGTTATGCCTGCATGCATGTAAGTGAACCTGTGCCACACAATGCCTGAGGAGGTCAGAAGAGGGTACATTGGATCCCTTGGAACTGGAGTTATGGACAGTTGTTAGTCATCATGTGGATCCTGGGGATCAAACCCAAGTCCTCTGCAAGAGCATCTGGTGCTCTCAATGTCTGAGCCATCTGTACAGCCCTGTGGGACATTTTCTTTAATGCTAATTGATGTAGGAGGGCCCAGCCACCGTGGATGGTGCCATCCCTGGGGCATGTGAACCTCCATGGTCTCAGTTTTGGTTACTGCCTTGGCTTCCCTCAATGATAGACTGTTAACTATAAGCCAAATAAACCCTTTCCTCCCCCCAAGTTGCTTTTGGTCACTGTTTTATCGCAGCATCAGAAAGCAAGTTAAGAACAACTGACTAGCCAGCAAGCCCCAAGGATCCTTCTGTCTTCATCTCCCTGGGCTAGAATTACAGACTTCCACTGCTCTCAGATCTTTAAATATGGCATTTTTGTGATATTTTTTCTCAGCATATAGAACAGTGCCTGGCAAATAGCAGGTGTTTTTACCTGTCAGCTTTGCTCTGGTGATACTAAACTCCAGAAATTCCAAAATCTCAGTGACTTACAGCAGTAAACATTTATTTCTTATTCACAATTGTACAGTCAGCTACAGCAACTCTGTCCCAGACTGAGGACTGGCTTCTGTGTGACCTCCTAGTCAGAGACCTAGTTAAAAAATGTTGGAGACATACTATTCTCTTAGTGGAGGACAGGATCCCCCAAGAACTAGAAATTTCAATGCCTCTCAAAAGCACTTCCACAACCCCCATTTGATTTGCATAACCACATCCTATGAATAAGCTCCACATCACTAGGGCAGGGAAATATTCTATGACTCTGGGGTACCAGAAAAGGGGAGCATCTTCTGAAAAACAGTGAAAGCTACAGTAAGGCTCAATGAGTAGTTGTTGAATGGTTCTATGGATGGAGGCACATGTGCTGAAAAGGGGATGAGCAGTCCACTTAGCATAAAACTCAAACCACAAAGCAATGAATGTACTGGCATCTAGTTTCTTGTCTTTTTAGTTGTGAGCCTGAGTCTTTAACAGCTGCACCAGATCTCCAGCCTGGGATCTAATTTCTAAACATGCAGGCTGAAAACAAAGTCAGGCATTGCAAAGCATAACCGAGAGAAGGAGCTGGGAGTGGAAGCAGTAAGCAGTTAGCAGTGTAGTTTCAGAAAAGAACATTTGCCTTTTCATCATTTGTACATGTTTTACAAACAGGTATTTGTGCTGAAATTTGTATGCTTTTTTAAAAATGTACAAAAGAAGAAAAATAGAATGACACAATGTCCATTGTAGAGCTTCCCTCACAGTCTGGATTGGAAAAATGTCAAACGTGCAATTTAGAGGAAGGAAGTTAATGTCATAGTAAGAGTGACAAATTAATAACAAAATGTGCCCTAACTGGTATAATTGTTCAGTTACTGCTCTGACATTTAAAACATATTATAACCTTTATGATAAGTGCCTTTATCTGGCTTAGGAAATGGTTACAAAATTATTTTGGCAGTATCCTGCACTTAACATTCTATAAAGAGGAACATTTATTTAACCCATTACATGTACATAGTAGATATTTAGTGTTTGTTGTACTTAATAAGCATAGATCCAAGAAAGTCCATTCATAGCTTCTATTTCCAGTTTATATTGGACTATTAATGAAGAGTAATGTCTTCTAAATGGCACTGTTTGTCCTGAAGATACTGCAAAATTTCTGCTGTAAAATAAGTTGGACATTCCTCTTTCTACACATTTTCTCTGCACCTGGATGACTTTCTAGGGTAGATGCAGATATAAACTTTCTAAATGAATCACTTCATCAAGTAGCATATTAGACTATCTTACCAGAGATATGAATGGCCCCTTTTCATAGCTAACTTCTCAACAACCACAGAGAGTAGCCAAAGGGACCCAGAGATGTAGCTTGGTGGCAGAACGCTTGCCTAGCAAGGCTTTGCATTCAAAGCCGAGTACCACAAAAGAAAAGATTGAAAAGCTGGATAGCTGAGGGGGTGGAAATGTTGACAAGTCCATCAATTCCCAGTCTTTGACCACCCACCCACACATTGTATCTAAGACTTTGGACAAGAGAAATATATTAATTGCAAGGAAAAAATATCTACTTCACTCTTCCCTCAAGAAAAAGAAACAGTTCATTTAAAAAACTGGCATGTTTGCTTGTGGCTCAAGGGATGGAATCTAGGGCCTAGCTTATGCTAGATAATTGCTCTACCATTGAGCCTTTCCCCCAGGTCTATGCTTTTGTGTTCAAAGGACTCTCTAAGGTACTTCTTTACTTGGTACTGATCCTTTCTCTTTTTGGTGGGATTTTCAAATTTGCAGGTATATAACCAAATTCAGGTTTTTTTTTCCATTATTCGAAGCTGAACTCACTAGTGGGAATGGCTCCTGTTAATCACGTTTACAGGAGATTCAATTGCAAACCACACCATGAGTTTTTTCATTTACACTTACTCCACCAAATACTTCCCAGAGCGCCAGTTTCACCTTCTATCTCCACTCCATTCCCAGTGAAGAAAGGCTAAATTAAGTGCAAATGATTGGTTGAAAAACAGTAGGTTTAAGAAGAGGGAATTGTACAGTCTAAATAAAGGTTATTGATTTTATAGTACCACGGTAAGCTCACAGATAATGAAAATATCTGCCAGGCTGATTTTGTAGCTGGGTCAGTGCATTGGAGACAATCTCTTCCTAAATGGTGCCAGGGGGACCCTGGCAAACTCTCCTCATCAATGTCTCATTAAGGGTTTGCTTCCAGCATTGACCCATGTTTATTAAGGGTGTGACTGGTCCCCAACTCATCTTGATTTTCCATTATACTGGTGAAGATGAACTCTTCCCATTGAAAGTGTTAGGAAATTAAGACTCAAACCAAGCAAATACTGTAAGTTATTTGCTCATCTCTGAACCATATAGAATGGTCAAGGGAAGAAATGCCCTGACTATCCAAGCTTGGGTTTCTCAATCAACTTTTAGATAAGTCCTGTCCCTCGATACAACATAAGGACTCAGAAAGGATAGAATTTCTCCAGTGGAAAAGAAGGAAGACTGGATGTTGGGTAGGCAAACAACAACCACATATGCGTACTACAATAAATTTGAGGTTAAAGTTCTTGGCCACATTCCTTCAATAGCTAGGAATCACTTCCAGCAGCTAGGAGAGCATCAACACCTACTATAACAGAATGTTGCCATGAAGGATTCCACTTGCCTTATTCTTGTTTCCTGCCTCATTTCTTGTATATGGTCTTCATTCTGCATTCCATAGCATGCATCTTGCACTCAAGAAATGATTACCTCTGGTCAAGATTCTAGGCTATGTAGCTCATGTTCCTAGAAGAACACCGATCTTTGTACATAGTCCCTAACCAAATCCATACATTAATAATCCCTACTTCCCAAAGAAGTAGAAGGTGGCACTTCAGACATTGGAATGTCTTCCTCTGTCTAGGGCATTAACATCCTCAATGAAGTGTCCTTTCTTTTCCCTCATCCCATGTCTTAGGAATTGGTTTTTCTATGGGGTAAGCTTTGATGACATGATCTAACTAATATAATCATGAGCTGTTGATTTTTTCTAAGGAGAAGAAAAAAACACAAAATGAAGCAGACAGTGTTGGAATAAGCTAAAGACTCAGATTCACTCCAATTCTTTCAGTATCTACTCTTCTGTTTACCTGTTACACTATTTTGATACCTATTTCCTGATATCCCAGAAGCACAGTATAGAAGTAATAATATAGTATATATCAAACAATAATTGTGGGAATCTGTATAGATAAGCTTAAAGATTAATATTTCAAGTTTAAAATGTTTATAGGTTCATATAATTTGTGTCTGGTGAAGATAATAGAATTAAAAGGGCAGGTAGAGGTCTGAGAAATCCAGGAGTCTGGGCCATGACATGAGGAATCAACTCACTATAGATATGTGGTTTGCATTAATCTAGTTTCTATAGCCAGTAACACAATGCCACAGAGTGGGTGAATTATAAACAAAAGAGGTTTATATGAGTTCATGGGTTTAAACACAAGTACACACAGATGAGTTCATGCACACACACACACACACACACCAACATGCTTTCTGTTGCCCTGGGATTCCCCACACCACATTCATCAGGGAGGCTTCACCTTCATAACCTCCCAAGGGTCCCACCTCCAGATGCCACAATGTTAAGTATTCATCGTTTTAATACTTAACAATGAGGATTAGTTTTTATTGCATGAACATTTGGAAGACACATGAAATCACATCCAAGCTTTAGCAGAGCTTGTTTCTCACTATCTGGGGCCTCCCTTTAGGGCTAGAAGAAAAGCATCTCTGTAAGTTAGTCACAAACTTGCTTCCTATCTAGGCTTCACCACTTCCTAGTAATGTCACCAATGGCCAAGTTACTGAGTTATAATATTGATTACTATTTCCTGAGTTCTGACCCTGTGCCACATACTTCAAAATATGCAATCATTTTTTAGTATTTTTATCATGTTTCATACAGATCATCTTCATCAGTCTTAATCATTCTTATATCCCTTTCCTCATGGACACCCTCAATAACCCCCAACTGGAATCTTAACACATTCTTTCATCTGTGTTAAGGTCTGTTGTGTCAAGTTAGTGTCCCCAAGTGACCTCAGTGCAGGTTCATATACTGAGGTCCAGTCAACCTACCCAGAGTCACTTGATTTAGAAGACTAGCTCATCGTCACCCAACGGTAATCAGTTACCACTTTTTCTTCAGCACAGGTTGGGTCTGCTACCCATTTCCCCAGTGCCATGCTGGGGTTTTGTCTACTTGAGTTTGCATGAATCTTGAGCATGCTGAAACCATTGCTGTAGGTTCATACGAGCAGGGTCCCAGGAGCTTTTAGGATTCTATTTCAATCTGATCATGCATCTCCATATCTCTTACAATCTTTCCATCCTGTCTCTTTCAAAATGATCCCTGAGCCCTGGGTGAGTGAAACAATATAAGCGTCCTATCCAGGGACCCACATTCTGCAGATTCTTAATCTCCATGATTTAGCCATTTGTAACCTTTTGTGTTACTGGCCCTTTGTTGCATGAGGGAGTCTCATTAATAAGAGTTAGCAGATTCATTAGTGACTTCTTTACCCCTTGTTCTATATTGTGTGAGCCTTGGGTGTAGAGGCTGCATTATAGATGTGCTACTTTAGGCATGGGAAATTCACAGAAAATGTCTGTGTGTGACCATCTGTGGTACTCTGTACTAGTCTCCATCTGGTACAAAAGAAGCTTCTTTAATGGGGGATGACTGGGATATTTTGTGTATGAGTGTATTTGCCTGCATGTATGTAAGTGCATTGTGCATACAATGCCCACAGAGTCCAGAAGAGAGTATCAGATTCCCTGGAACTGGAGTTACTACTGATGGTTGTTAGCCACCATATGGGTCAAACCTGGGTTCTCTGCAAGAGCAGCTAATACTCTTAACTGCTGAGCCATCACCTCCCCCAACCCATATGTAGTCTTAAGGTTGTTTAGGAACCTTAGAAATCAAATATAAAAATCCTTTTGGAGAAGAGATCACAAGTAACACATAAACCATCTAGACTGTAAAACTGAACTTGGCAGATTGAGCTGTAGCTGCCAGGTATCCCATTAAGGCTGCTCAAATACCAAAGAACTTTGTTTGCTCAGACTTATCCAAATTAAACAATGATATTTTTTTCTAACTGCTTTATAAGAATCAACTCTTTATTGAAATGGTTAAACATAATTGGAAAGGTTTTTTTAACAACAGACCTGAGCTGACGATGGTGTAAATTCTGAATCGGTTCAGTACTTTTTTTCTTTTTTCTTGCTGCCTTAGTTGTTATCATTCCCATTCACTTTCTTTTTCTTTTAATTTCCATGTTTCACTTTAAAGCAAATGTTCACTTACTTAATTCCATGCTAAAACTTTCCTTAATAGAAGATACTACTGCTTAACTGACTCAGTCTGTATTATCTCCTTTGATTACTTCCCTTCCAAGTTTTCCCTTATGTTGGCTTCATTGCAGCTTTTAATATTGTTTTCTTTCAGTCCATTTAAAGAGACTGTACATGGTGTTTTGAGTTTTTGTTTTTGTTTGCATGTGCATATGTATATGTCATGCATACATATGTTATGCTTGTTTGCATGTATGTGGAGTGTGGACATTGTCATGTGCCAGGTGCCATAATATAGGCAGGACCAGGCTCCCTCTGAGCGCCAGTAAACCTTATTTAACATCTTTTGGCTATAGTGGCACTTGCATTCCCTGGCTTACAGCCACATTGGTCTAAGCCTCTAGTTTTCAGGCTGTCTTCCCCTATATTTTTCTTTTTTAAATTAATTTTATTGTTTATTAATGTATGTGTAGGGGAGTATGTGTATGTATGTGTGGGTGCCTTTAGAAACTAGAAACGGGAATTAGATCTCCCTGGGGCTGGAGGTAGAGACCATTGTGGGCTACCCGAAGTGGGTAATGGGAACTGAACATGGGTCTTCTGCAAGAACTGTACATGCTCTTAAAAACTGAAATATCTCTCCAGCTCTCCCCTATGTATTTCGGCCATGTTTATTTTCTTCTTATAAGGGCACTAGGCATTGAATTTAGGACTTACCCAATTAAACATCTTGACATCTTAATTATATTTGTAAAGATTCTTGTTTTGTTTTCTTTGAGGCAGGTTCTTCCTAGAGCCCAATTGGCCTAGAACTTACTATATAGATCAGGCTGGCCTTGAATGCCTCTCCCTCTTGCATGTTGGTTCATTTGCAGAGATTTTTCCCAAATAATGTCACATTCATAGGTATTGGGTGTTTGGACATGCACCTACAACATTCCTATACTACTAAGGATAGAAACCAGGGCTTCTTGCATGCTATAAACTCTACCTCTGAGCTACAGTCCTCAGTCTTTAAATCTGGAAACTTGTTTAAAATTCTATTTTTTATGTGTATGAGTGTTTTGCTTACATGTATATAAGTGCACCCATCCATACAATACCCACAGAGGCCAGAAGTGGGCATTGGATCTGTTGGAACTGGAGTTGCTGATGATTATTAGCCACCATGTGGGTGCTGGGAACCAAACTTGGGTTCTCTGGAAGCAGCCAGTGCTCTTAACCACTAAGCCATCTCTCCAGCCCATGAAAACTATCTTTTAAGAGATGGGGTCTTGCTGTGTTGCCCAAGAGGGCCTCAAACCCTTGAACTCAAGCCATCCTCCTGCTTCAGCCTCCTGAGTAGACCTGACAATGAAAAAGAGTCACTATACTCCTTGTGTGTATAATTTTGGCACCACAATCCTACTCGTTGTATCAACCAACTCAAGAGGTCTCACAGAGGTATCATATTTCATCTAATAACCCCTTAAATTTTATTTTTTAGCTTGTCTGTATTTTTAAATTTATTTTATCTTATGTGTATGAGTATGTTGCCTGTATGTAGGTAGGCACACCTGTGTCGTGCAATGCCTGAGGATGTCACATCCCCTGGAACTGGAGTTATGAATGGTTCTTAGCCGCCATATGGGTGCTGAGATTCAAACCCAGGTCCTCTGCAAGAGCAGCCAGTGCACTTAACCACTAAACCATCTCTCCAATCCCCACTGTCTATATTTTTATTTTGAGTATGTATCTTCTATAATGGAATAAAAGAACATATTTTAAGTGTGTGGTTAATTAATGTCTCTCAGTTTTGGGATATTAAAATATCACAGGAAATTATGAAGTTCCTTTCCATTTACATTGCCTTAGATAATCCGAGAAGCGCTGTTTGACGGGTCTAACACACACATTGCTCCAAGTTAAGGAAGTAGCTCAGTGGTACAGCACTTCCCTGGCACGCATGAGGGCGTGGTTGTATTCTTAACCACCAGAAAACCAAAATGAAACAAAAGAAAACATTATTTCAGAAAAAGAAAAATCTGAGTCCAAGGAAATTGTTCAAAATCTCCTGTCTCTATAAGTCAAGGTTTCCTAAGTTGTAATCTTTCCTTTATAACATTAAATAATATACGCAGAACACATATTCATCTTAAGAACTAACCTTGATAAAAGAGAGAAAACCCATGAAATTTAGTGAATGTTTATGGTCTTCCAAAATGCATATAGTGATATAGACATCCTAACCCCATGGTGATGATGTTTGGTAGTGGGTCCCTTGGGAAGTGATTAAATCATGAGAGTGGAGCCCTCACAAGTGGGGTTAGTGACACTGTAAATGACACCCCAGCAGATTCCTTAGCCCTGTCTGCATGTGAAGACATAGAAAGAACTGGAACAGTGATTATCTTTCATTTGTTTTGTAAACATTTTTCTCTCCTGAAATTGTGGAGGATCTTCCCATGGGAACCAGAGTTTCCAACATAGGCAGCAGAACCATGATACTTTCAGGTAAGTAGACATGTTTAGTGCAGGAGAAGGACTTTCCCAAAGAATTTAAAGAAGACCACTTTGAAAAATATACCAAAGCTCTATTTCTCCCTTTTCCAAGGATTACAAGTGTTGGAAAGTTGGAACGAGAACAGAGCATAAGGTTTATTGCCTTCCCTTGAACTTAGAGAAAACAACATAGAATGGTCATGACCTTTGGATTAGCTCTGGAATGCTACACCTACATCCTATCCAAGTGGGCACTGATGGTGTTGATTCGGTTTTTCGTTTGCCTCTAATAACAAAAGGCAACTGAGAGATTTCTGGTGGCAGGCTGCCAAACAATTCATCTAACAGTATGGTATGTGTACACAGTTATTCCCATGTTGTCATTTATATTGACTGTAAGGAAGCAAACAGGGCCTATGTGAAAAGTTACGTTTATCATGTGATTCAGAGGCTGCTTTGAATAGAAATCCCATTTCAAAGAAAATGGTGAGTTGTCTGATTTCAATCATCAAATGTGAATATCCCAGAACACCAGAAATTAAACAAATAGCACTTGCTGGGTCCTTTGAGAGGTACATAAATTAGGAGAGTGGTTCTGAGTAAACAACGCCCACATCAAATATCCACATGCTGGTGCCCCTGCCTACAAATATGCTGGGCAGAAATCCAGTTGTAATTGTCCTCTGGCTAGGGAAGGGGTCATGTAGACTACTGCAAGGCTGACATCTTTTTGGTGGACATGCTGATGTTTGCCTGACTTCTGTTTCTTGGGCCAACAGAACTTCCCAAGCTACCATCAATGGTGGTCTATTAGAGCTTGTAGGTGCCAGCTTCATTACAGATTTGGCCAAAATTGATTTTGGCCAAATACAGCCTTCTGGCAAAACAGATTACATCCAGCCTTAGTCCCGGTAGTTTAAGACCATTGACTAATAGTGGGGCAGAAAAGGAACATTCCTCACCCCCAATATGACTGAAGGTGCAACTAATTGTGTGGTGTGGTCAAATTCGAGAGCTTCTTATGAGGTCTAGCTGAAGCTAGTTTCTAGGTGAAACGACCTCCTTTCTTTGCTTTCTCCTCCTCCTCCTTTTTCATTTGTATGTGAGACATGTTTTCACTATGTATCCCTGGTATCCTAGCTGACCTGGTATCCAGGCTGGCCTTGAACTGGCAGTGATTCTCTGTTTCCAGTGCTTGGATAACAAGTGTCACAGGGCTACTACATCTGGTTTGGCTTTTTTCCTTTCCTTTCTTTCCTTTTTTTGTCAATGCTAAGAGTGGAATACAGGGACCTACACATGCTGGGCAGGTGCTCTACCTCTGAGCCACATCTTCAATCTCTTACTTCCTTAAGTTTTCTTCTGTTCCATCCTTCTTCCCCCATCTTCATTCTCTCAGGCATTCACTCAATATATAACTTCACTGAGAAATCAAATCTCCAGTTTTCCTTCTAGGACCTTGGAAAGATACATCATTTTGTTGTTTCTTGTTACTGGAGACAAAATCTAGGACCTCACCCAGGCTAAGCACATATCCTGCCACTGAGCTACATCCTCATCTCCACAAACACAGGACCTTTATGTAGACTATGAGAATAAGTCTACACAGCAGAAATGGTGGCTGGCACAGTGCAAAACTAGGAGGACTTTCACTCTGACCTCTGCCTCATCAGGTTCTCCCTCTCCCTCACCCTTGTGAACAATGAGCTACCAAATAAAGTCTCTACCTCCTCAAGGTCTCACCGTGCTATGATCTTCACATTCACTGCCTCAGTTCAGATTGTCTTGACTTCTTAACAAGTCATAAACTTGACCTCAGATAGGGCTATGAAACTTTGGCTGGATCCCTTACTCTTCCTTGCAAACATGCCAAAGTGACCAGTTTGTTATAGTTTTATTTCACAGAATAAAGTAATGAATGCAAATGAGTTGGCATGTAAGAAAGGGTAGCTATTATTATTATTATTATTATTATTATTACATAGGTAGTAATAAGACAGCCAATGAAAGGTTTTGAAGATAAAGTAACATAGTCATATCTGCAATTCAGAAAGGCAGAAGCAGGCTGCTGCTGCCCTATCTGGGTATATCGACATTTGTTTATGTCTCTCCAGGAAAAGCCTCACAACAACCAACCATATGACTGTGCTACATCGTATATCCAGCTCCTTATTTCTTCAAATGACTACAGCTCCAATCAGCACTGATTACAATGACTTGTGAAACTCTAAGCATTAATTATTTATTGGATTAAATAGTTACACAACAGTAACCATGTTTCTAGTGCCCTAATGAAGTGCCACTTCCTATTTAAAAAAAAAATCTCTTAAGGTCTCAGTAGTGTAACCAAATACAGTGGGCTCCTATCTTGGTAAGGTGTTGTCTACCATGGGTGCCAGGTGTTGGCTACCATAGGTGCCAGGTGTTGGCTAGCATGGCTGGGTCCCTCGGGGGAGGGGGTAAGGAGGCGCAGAGTCAACGTCACAGACCCTGGGAGAAAGTGGAGCCACAATCTCTTTTAATTTTAGAAAGGAACAGGATTTATACTTTTGTCAGGCTTAGGGGAGGTCTTTATCTAGTCGTTTGACGTGCTTCATTCTGATAGGTCCTGAACACCTGACGATCCGAAGTTCATTGCTCTCATTGGTCCTGGATGGCTGCTAGCCTGGGAGCTGCCCAGGTTCCATGCCAGGAAGTGTTCACTGTGCACGCATGCTCAATATCGGTTCTAGATTGTTCTAGGCCAGCAGGCCTGGAGCCTGCCTGACCTTGCCAGATTCATCCTACATATCCACCCTTTTTTATGTTTTTTGGACGAGATTAAGTGGGTTGCTCCACCTCGGGGAAGCCCAGCATTCGAGACTGTGCCTGTCTTAGGTGGGTTCCTCAAGCACTGAGTTTTACCTGTCATTGGCATACGAATGTTGGTATGGGTACCTTGGCATTCGTATCCTGTCTTAGTCACCCAGGCTAGAGGAAGCCTTACCCATCTCTGACTACCAGCCCTTAGAAGGGTCTTACCCCAGTACATTCGTCTGGGTGGTAGGATGTTAGATAGTGTTATGTTGTATTTCCATAAGCCATGCATGCATCACTTCCTTGGGAGGGCCATGCTCGGGGTGTTGGAGAGCCATCAGGACCTGAAGAGTTGTTTTGTTGATAGCACGTTGCCGGGATCGATACTGTAACAAACACTTAAAGAGAATTAATAAAGCGATACATATACCTCCCAAGATGGCATAGGTGGTGATCCAATTGAGGTCAAAGAGGGTTTTAATATTATTCCAGATTTTGAATAAAAAGGAGTTATCAAATTGGATTAGGTCAACCTTAGTCATATTTAGATGGGATATATGTTGATTGAGGAGGACAGAATAATTTAGAAACTGGTCTGACCAGTGGCCTGTAATATATTGAGCCAGTATAGGCCTTTGTTGATACGCATTATTTACTTGGTATGGCGTGAGGCAGAAGGATTTAAATCGGGGGTCACATGCCAAGAGCGTCATCTGTCTAAGAGTTTCCTCAGCAAGGAGGTTGTTGTTGAAGGATATGGACTGCCTGATAAAGATGCTGATTAAGGAGTTCCTGCATATGCAAAGCCTCAGCTGATTGGAACACAAACTCATTCAATGCCTTAGTTGTGGTAATTGTTTGAGTCAGAGCCACATAAAGCTCAACTAATCCTTAGGTATTAGTATGGGAGGCAGGGGCAATAAAGCCCAAAGGTTGGCAGTCTGGGTGTTGAGAAGAGTGGACATAAGGAGAAGGGAATACATCACCCAAACGTGTCTTTGGCAGCTCCTTGATCTGTGTCCAGACACACATTTCTTGAGGGCACCCATATTGGTGTAGTTGCATCCTGCTGAAAGACACAAGCATATCCTCGCCCCCTGGGTCAAAAGGGGAGCAGGCAATTGCCAATCCTGTGTTAAGAGGTCCCTCCATCTGACTAAGGGTAATGGCATTTCCCAAGGCAAGAGGGGCCCAGTGTTTATATGCTGGGCTTAGTCCCTTGTCATAAGCGGGGCCATTGTCTGTATTAAGAGCTGATGGAACCTCCATAATTAACATTGCTGATTTTAACATTTTTATAGCATTGGAGGCGTTTTCATATTGCTAAGGCATAGATAAAGCCAGAGTAAGTATCCACTATCACATGTCCCTGTGCTAATTCCAATTGAGATAAATCTATGAAGCCAAAGGACCTGGAAGTCCAGTATGGACCCTAATATGCCCTACAAAACAGGGCTGAGAATGGGCATGTAAATAGTTTTGTATCTGACCAAGTAATTCCTGAACTTGAGTGTTAGTTGCCTCGATGTAAGACACAGTTTAAATCACCTGTAAGGCTCTAGCAATGTAATGACTATCAGTATACAAGTTAAAAGGAGAAGCAGTCATAATTTGAAACATAGTAGTTACTGTATGAAGTTCCATCAATTTGCACTGTTAATTACTGTATGCTATGCTGCTAAAGCTTGGGCAAAAACCAAACATTCTCAAATAAACCTTGACTAGACATATATTTTGTTCTTTAGACTATTTGAATTATTAACTTTAGAAATTTTAAGATTACGTATACATAGTTTTCTCTCATCTTTTATATACCATAACATATCCACTCAGATCTTTAATCACTTGTATAGATTTTTTCATTTAAAAATATTTCCAGTCCCATATCTTTTAACATCATCTTTCACCCTTTCATTTTCTTTCTTAGTACTATGAGATGTAATAACATTATAATTTAATGAACTAATATTACCTGTATACATTTTGCAATTTACAAGTTTCCAGATAAACCTTAAACCATTACCATTAATTATTTTTGTTATAGACATTTTATATCATGAGATAACAATAACTTTTGTTGAAATTAATTCATCTCCCCAGTAATTTTCAATAGTACAATATCTTTTACTCAGAGACTGTTTTGTTCTTTTGCTTGTCAAAGTCCTAAAAAACACCTTGAGATAACAGGCCAGACTCCGTGGCGGGAGGGCCCATCCCAACCCCAGAGTCATTTTTTTTAATAAGCTCGAACAGCACATGATAATCTATCAGTATTATTTATTTAAAGAGGTACTTGTTTCTCTTTAGGATTTAACTCAGTGATTTGCATTGTACAGAAGAGCTGTTAAGTTTAGTCATTATTAACATGAATTAAAGTATCTATAACTCGAAAATAGAAGATTTATTATTAAAATATTATTTTACTTAATAGTTTTTTAACTTTATAAAGCCATGGATGTTGGTGAGCACCCAAGATCAAGCATGACTAGGCTGACAGGAGTTTTTGCATTTCCATTGTCAGACCTAAGATTCTCTCTGCCTATACTTGATGTGACCAGAGGCATCTGAGAGGGAAATATTCTATTTCAGAAAAACAGGCTTTGGATTGCAATGTAAAAAGGCAGGAATTAAAACCAGTGAAAGCTGAATCTCACATCTCTCGCCTAAGTAGGCTATTCCTCCTTATCTCCCATTGTCGTACTTGTTTCTTCTAAGGTTTGGCATTGGAGTACTGTAAATTCACATGAGCTTCTTAGGTTTAGCCGTCACAAAACGTCAGCTCACTTTGTATTTGGCTAGTCTTAGATGCCTAAGGCTAGAAAAATATTTTTAAGTTTCCTTTAGAAACTGACAAATATATTATGTAAAACAATGTAAGATTTTAAATAATTACTTTTAGAAATCAGTAAATATAGCGTATAAAGATGTAATAGTTTCCTGGAAAAACCTGTTAATGCATAAAACAATGTAAAAATTAATCATTTTAAAAAATTGGTAAATACGATATCAAAAGTTAGAATTTAAAATAATTTTCATTAGAAACAGATCAAAATGATATTAAAATGCCAATTTTTTTTAATTTGACATAAAAATATACTAACCTTGTTACAAAAGACCATATGAGAATCTCTTGCTATTCTAGGATTCCATCAAGAATCTAAAAATGAAAACCAAAGCAAAAACATAAATTGCAAAAGATTAGGATGTATGATTAAATTTTATGGTCCAGGGAATTTCCAGATTATCATGATCTAGAACCAGTAAATTCCCGAGTGTGGCCATTTTGAATTATGCCATGTGGTTGGATTAAGATGGCGGCAGGGTCAAGTAGGTCAAAGCCATTTTGAAAACTTTTGTCCAAGATGGGGGCAAAGTCATGTGACTGCCACTATATTGATGATGTCATCACCCAATGGAGGCGGGAGCACATGGTTCCTTCTAGGTAAGGTCACCAGCTATGATGGTGACTAAGCATATGGATAAAGTTGAACCCCAGGATAAGATTCAGCCCTTTCCCCACTAGGATATGAACCCTGTGGGACAGGATACAACTGTGGGAAAAGATCAGTTGTGCTTACATTACTTACATGTTATACTATGGCATAGGTGGGAATAGAACTCACGACCTTAAGTATACTGGGCAAGCACTCTAACAGTGAGCTAGTTTCCCAGCCTAACAAACTGGGAACTGAAAAAAAGAATTCTATTCAGTAATAGTTGTGGAAAGCAAAGCACCCCAAGGCAGGATTCAGAACTGGTGGAATTTGAATGGTCCGTCTGGTTAATTAAAGAAACAAAACCTAGAGTAATAAAGGGGAACTAGAGCCTCCTAACAGTGGAAAAAGGGGTCTTCATCTCCATTTCCAGTAGTAGTAATAACAGTCCCCATTTCCTCCAAAATATCTTTGCCCCAGAGATTTTGGGGTACATTGCCAAGATAGGATTAATCACATCTTTATTCCCATTTAGATCTTTCCATTGAACTGGCCAGAGGGTAACTCGTGAGTCCTGCTGGCTCCCCACACTGCTAATAGGGGGGGCCGGGCTTAAATTTAAAGGCCAGATCAGAAACTTGATGAAAATAAAGCATATTGCTCAATAGTGGCCTGGGAGACAGGGTCAATAAATTGTCCCCTGCCTGTGAGCATATCAAGGGTGATATTAATCCCATATTGTAAATTAAGTTTTGCTTGAGTTTCGGCCTGATCATTATAGGCAGAACGCCAGTTCAGAAAGGCAGACGGCTCCAAAACGGCCTTTAGAAGGTTATACCAGTCATAGTGGGTCTGGAGCTGCATAGACCATTGCCTCAATATCTGCTCGAAATAGGAGAATCTGGACCAGACTCTGGCTGCCTTGCGGATGAGTGAGAGGTCTGTAAGTGGAGTGGGAATCCTGGGCCGGGCCTCCGCATTAGGGCCTACATTAACAGGGAAAGCCCGGAGAGGCCAAGGAGTTGTTTGGGGCAATCCCTGAGGAGGCTGCATGGCAGGACTGATGGTATCAATAGGAGCTGAACCACGTGGGAGTCCACTCCAGGGGTAAATAGGTCAATGTCTCATTTAACTCTTTCAGCAAATGCAGGGACCACTCCCTTAGCAAATAGCTGTAAGAGCCATTCCTTTAATTCTTTTCTTAACTCTTACACCAAATAACTCAATGCCTCATTCTAAAGTCTTTCCAACTTATGAAGTTTAACTTTAAGGCATGATGAACAAAACAAACACGCAGGCGAACAATGAAACATGTGGGTGGACAAACAAACAGGTGGGTGGACAAACACATAAGAGAAAGTGGGGGCACCAAGAGCATGCTGAAACTTACTGGAGATGGGAGCCTCCAAACCGGATTCAGAGTGCCGAGAGTGAAGATGAGGGTACAACCTGCTAGAAAAATTTAGGTTCCATGCAAGCAACGATGGCAGCAACAGGCGAAAACAAAAAGTCAAAAAATGAAGACCAGAAGCACAAAGGTGCGGGTGATCAGCCACGTTGGGCGCCAGATGTTGTCTACCATGGGTGCCAGGTGTTGGCTACCATGGGTGCCAGGTGTTGGCTGGCACAGCCTGGTCCCTCGAGGGCAAGGGTAAGGAGGCGCAGAGTCAACATCACAGATCCTGAGAGAAAGTGGAGCCACGATCTCATTTAATTTTAGAAAGTAACAGGATTTATTCTTTTGTCAGGCTTAGGGGAGGTCTTTATCTAGCCGTTTGACGTGCTTCATTCTGATAGGTCCTGAACACCTGACAATCTGAAATTCATTGCTCTCATTGGTCCTGGATGGCTGCTAGCCTGGGAGCTGCCCAGGTTCCATCCCAGGAAGTGTTCACGGCACACGCATGCTCAATATCGGTTCTAGCTTGTTCTAGGCCAGCAGGCTGGTAGCCTGCCCGACCTTGCCAGAATCATCCTACAATAAGACAAAACCAAAACAAACAGAGCAAATACATAGAAGAATGGAGCGAGAATTTTTACCTGAGGCAGGCATGGAGCTCATAGAGTTATTTCCAGAGCAGTATCCTCCTCCAAAAGAAAAAGCAATGGAGATTTTACTCAGATTTTATCAGCCTAGTTAGCTTTAATTATCAACCTGACATCAGCCAAGATGGGAGCCTTAACTGAGCAATTTCCCAGATCAGATTAACCTGTGGGTATGTCTATGAGAGATTATCTTAATTTCCTTAAATGATAGAGGAAGAGTCAGCCCACTGTGGGCAGCACCATCCCTAGGCAGCTGGTTCTTGGCTGTTTTAAAAAGCTGGCTAAGTTCAAGCCTTGGAGTAAGCCAGCAGGCAGCATTCCTCCATGGTTTCTACTTCAAGTTCCTGGCTGGACTTCCCTCAATAATGGACTCTAACCTGTGAGCTGAAATAAACCCTGTCAACAATCTCTCACCCATGTTCCTGTAAGTAAACCTAATGAAACTCATTGGGTCACAAACAAAAGGCATGAAAATAGAAGGGGGCTAGTTGGGAAGAGCAAGGGAATTTACAAAAGTAAAAGAGAGGCAAGAGAGCGTAATGCAGGAATGTGATTTAAACACACCATGTACATGTATGAAAATTTCATGATGAAACTTTTTAGCATGTATCGTGAATATATGCTAATACAAAAATATTACAAAGGGAGAATAAGTTTTGACAGCCTGGGTGGGAATGCCAGCTTTCCTGTTTACTAGCAACACAATCTTGGTAAGCTGCTTCACAGCTCAGAACTGCAGTTATCCTCACTCTAAAATGAATGAATGCCTCCCACTTCCTACAGTTGTCTTGAGGAGAAAATATGATAATTTTGTAAAGCATATAAGTGGTAGGTATTTGTGTTTTAGGTAGTAAGTATGTATTAAAACTCCTGGGACAGTATCAACTTCATTTTCAGTCTTTTCTATAATTATCTGTCATATAAATAATTGAAATCAATTCATAATGTTCCCTTTAAATATACCCATAGACCACAAATATTTCTTTACCAGACCATTTGTTTTGTTTTTTCTTTGAAAAAGTGTGCTCATCAAACCCATAGACCAAAGGACCCAAATCTATTATCCTAGATGGGCTACCCTCTGCCCTCTGTGTGATGGCTGCATGCAGGATGGAATCCAGCTTACACACTCTAGCTGTGCTCAGAGAGAAAAGGGCATCTTAATGTTTCTGTGCTTGATACCTTTTTTTTTTTTTTTTTGGCAATACAATACTGACTTTGGGTTATTGCCATAGTGGCTTGGACTACAGACAATGCTTTTTAGGGAGACTCGGTGAAAGAAGATCCCCAAAACAGCACATGGAAGCAAAATGTGGAATATTACTGAGTGATACACAACTCCAGAGCTCAATGTTGAAGTGCCATTCACAAAAAGTACAGAGCAACAGCACTCTTGGACTTGAGCACCATGACGCCTGGGTGCAGGCACCTGGCGAATGCTATGTGCTTTTACCCAATCTGCCTCTCTACTGCAAATGAGCAAGTGAGCGAGAGAGAGAGAGAGAGAGAGAGAGAGAGAGAGATAGAGAGAAATAAAAACCCTAAGCACATGTTTCATTTCCAATCTGCCTTTGTAAGTTCTGTAAAGTGTAAGTGCCAAGAGGTTCTTTATTCTTGGAAAATAGGATAAATAATTTGTGCAAAGATTATTTTGCAAGATGCAGAGATATACTTTCAAACTATTGTCTAACATGAAAGGCTCAAAACAGACCTGGTTTTCTTATTTTCCTCAAACAGAGAAAACTCTTTCAACATAAAGTTTTCTTAAACAAATGCTCCAATTTTCTCATCTCAAAAGATTCTACTTGCACCACCAAAACAAATAAGCATATAAATAGGCCCTCCTCATAATACAACACCAACATTTGTGCACAGGCCTACAGTGGGGATATCATGCAAGAGATACTTTGAAACTACCCCCCCAAATGATGTTAGGCATAATGAAGCTTTTGGAAAAAATACGATCCTTGGCTTTGTTCTTAATGTGTGCATTTTGTATTATATGTGGGACTCCTTTGGGCGCTTAGACAATACAAAGCCCATGTGGAATTAGAAAGCTGGACTATACTCAAATAACCAGAGGCAATGTGTTTACAATATGGGAGCTCCCAGCCCAGAGGATCTGGAAAGAGCTTGCTTAAGTCTCTCCAAATCCCTTCTGCTCCAGTTTTTCTATATCCTCTCATGTTCTCCTCAGAGGAAATGGGAAAACACCCCCTGTCAGGAGTCAGTGTTTGCCCTCCATGTGGACCCTTGGTTTTCCCAAGCATTTACCAGAAGAGAGCATCTGGCTATTTAAGTGCACTGGCTTCCTCACACTGGCTACCTGAGCAAGCCCTCAAGATGAACGTAGGTTATGGGTAACACATGGATCTTTGTTAGGGTAGGAGGACTGGAGCAGGACAACGTCAATGAAGGAGAAAGAGAGAGCTGTTGGTACTTGAAGACCAGGTAACCTCCTCCCAGGCCTCCTCCTTTTATTCCAAACCTACTTCTTTCAGCATACTCCTATGAAAGGGTAATAACTACAATTCCTACTACCTGTTCACATATTTGTAGCTCTAGGGATGGAACTTAGGTCCACACACATGCCAGGAAAGCTCCCTACCAGTGAGCTATGTTCCACCCCAGTGTAAGAATTCTCATTTCTTTATCAAAATGAGGCCAACCAACTATTGCAACTGTAATAGTGTCTCATAATTAAGTCAATCTATGGTCTTAAGCTATACCTGAAGCCGAGTATTTGCCCAAATGTATTCATCAGAGTGATTAATCTTACTGCTTAGGTGCTGACAGGTAGCTCAAAATGAAATGGCTCCATGACTAAATAAGTTCAGGTTATATAGAAGTCTGGGCTGCAGAACTCATCTGAACCTTTAATGTTACCCTGGATATTTTGAATCTCCTAAAAATGTGAGTTTCCCTTGAATGTTATTTGAATGAAGAATTGTAGAAGGGCTCGTGTGGGCAGTTCTTCCTTAAAAGCTCTCAGTGACTGGAGTTCTCTAAAAGCTCCAATGCATGGAGTACCCAGAACAGCTCATATATATTGACTGGGAGCTTGATGGGCTGCTGATGGGAGCGTCCTTCACATAGTCCCAATTTTAGAAGGATTTTCTAGGTATTTTGGGCTTATATGGTACCTGGGTTGCCGTACAGCATGATGGTCCCAAAAGAACCATCTGGGAGCTGCCTGGGCTGCTAAGCACTAACCTCAAATGTCATGTAGCCCGCTTCTGCTGATTGTATTGCTTGTAAACAAGTCACTGTGGTCACCTCTTGTTTAGGTGGAAAGATCACAGGTCTCACTTAGAAAGAGGGTCAAAGAATTTACATTTTTTATTCCATCCTAATGAAATATTATTTATGAAAACAAGTGATGAGGCACGTTTGGTTAATGGGCCATAGTTTATTGACCCTTGAAGTAAATCAACTGAAAGTAGGGATGCAGACATATGCTTTTAGAAAATCATATTGCTTATTGCAATGATTATACAAATGAGATTCCAAAACTAGATTTGACCAACCACGAATCCAAAACAATCAGAAAAATGCTACACTGTTACTGACATGTACTATATAGTTAAGCCTATAAAAATTGGGTCTGTACTGAACGTGTAGTCTTTTATTCTTGTTATTATTCAGTAAAGCAACTAGTTTCAAAACACATTGTATCAGATATTCTAAGTCATTTAGGGATTATGTAAAGCTCACAGAAGGATCTGCACAGATTCTATGCAGAGGCTACCCTTTGTATAAGAGACTCCAGCGTCCTCAGATTTTGCTATTCCTGGGAGGTTCTGGAATTCATCCCCTGAGGATAGCAAGAGGTGACTATGAATTTCAGCCTCAGGTACAAGCCTTTGTTAAGTACTAGGAAGAAGAGGCTGTGCATGCATTCATCGTGATTTAAAGGCAAAGGTGGCTTCTGTGTGAACAGGAGTCTTAGCTGTCATGGAAAGCTACCATGTGTTAACTGCATGCCTCATTGACTTATTTTTGAAAAATGACAAATAAAGCTGGTTTTGAGATTAATTGTAGTGTCTAAGAAGGAAAGAACTGTCAAGTGCTCTGCACCAATATATTTGATAAACATAACCATTTACAAGTCTAAAGCATTTCTCATCAGTTAATGTCAACATGTTTATGAGGACTGAACTATTTATACTGTTTTTGGAAGACAGTATCTCTCCTTCTAGCCCAGGCTAGCCAAGAATTCATGGTCTTTTTGTCTCGGCCTTCCCTATGCTGGGGTTGCAGCGATCTGTCATCCTCCTCCACCCCTCCACTCCTCTCAGCTTATATATCTCTTCTGAATCTAAAACTTGAGGGGATGAAATGGTGCTCTGTGGTTTACTCTGACAAATAATAAAAAACACATTCATCTTTAGTACAGGAATTTGTGGTCCCCTGTTTAGATCATCAATATCACTTCAGTCTTTTTATATAATATTTTTATTGATTCTTGGCGATTGTCATCCACGTACTTTGATCATATTCAGACACCCTGCCCTATCTCTTCTCGGATCCACCCCACCTCCCTGGCCCCTCACCGTCACTTCACCTCAGTCTTCTGACGACAGTGTACTTCGTAGTAAAGCTGAACACCCAGATAAATGAAAATATTGACTTCTTTACCATCTGACTAAGAAAAGAAAATGTCAAAGGGAATTTGTTTCGTCTGGAGAATGAATCAAAACTGAGAACCACCGCCCACTTAAGCATATTATGATGATGAAATTAGCCATCAAGAAGTCTGAGAATTATATAACTATGACAGGCATCTTCTCCCCAGTCCAGTAAAATGGCATTTGCAACCAAAGCTCAAAGTGTGTGAGGAATACATAATTAGAACATTTTGAAAACCATGTCACCAGGACAGGCTTGTACCACACAACAAAGATTTTGCATGCTCAGTGAAGAAAGCAGAACAGAACAGACTAGCTGAGGAAAAGGTCTGAAGAAGAGCAGTGCGTGCCTATAATCTCAGCACTCAGGAGGCTGAGGCAGGAGCCAGGCAGGGGTAAAGGGCAAAATCCTGTCTCAAAAATAAATAAATTAACAAACAAACCCAAACGAAGCAATAATAACAAAGTAAAAACTCTGGAAAATGTAGGCGGACTAACTCTTTAAATGAGAGGAAGGCACGGGTGGGTGAATCTCTGCATGTAAAACAATTGGTTAGGGACACAGAAGAGGCAGAGCATTCCTGTCTGCTCCAGCCACATTGGAAATAATGCTGCCCCTCAAGGAATTGAGAGTAGGTGAACTGGAGTGGGAAAAAGGACATCCTCAATGCCAAATCATAGCACAAAACTCAAGGGACAGAACCAGTGGAAGGTGGGTAAGGACTGGAGAAAGGACTGGCTTGTTGAGGAAAGTCAATATTAGAGGGAAAATTATGCCAAAGCACTGGGGACATCCCTCTCGATCACATGTCAGGGTATAAGGGCTTCTTATTGCTTTACTGAGAATGATCCAGATTCATAATTTCTTGCTGTTTCTTGGCTACTGAAGAAGTTACAGGAAGAATATTCCGAATCTTATGAAATAGCTTATTTTAAAACTTGGAAGAATCTTAGAGTTCATTTGACTCTTGGTTTTGCTTTGAGAAGAATAAAAGGGCAGTGGCTCTTAATATATGACTTTTTTTTCTGTCTTCAAAGGTCTTTGGTTCAATTGCTAGTTGTCAGTGGTCAATTTCGCGAGCTTACTACTGACTCTTTTTCTCCTCCTCCTCCTCTTCTTTTTTTTTCTTCTTTACTTTTTTCCTTTTTATTTTTCAGTAGTACTCAGATCAAACTCAAGGTCTCATGCATGCCAGGCAGGTGCCTACCACAGAGCTCTATTTCCAGCATTCTTTTTATTTTTCATTAAAAAAAATTAAGACTTTTAGTTTTAAGTATGTGTCTATATGGGGAGAGGGATGTGCATGTGAGTGGAAGCTAGAGGCCTTGGATTCTACAGAAAGTGGTGTTGACTGTAACCTGCCTGATGTGGTTGCTAGGAATTGAACTAGGGTTTTCTAGGAGAGCAGTATGTGCTCTTAAACACTAAACCATCTCTCCACCCCTTTTTGTTTTGAGACAGTCTCACTAAGTCCCCAGGCTGATCTTGAACTCACCGTGTAATACAGACTGGCCTTGAATTTGTTATACTCCTGCTTCAGCATCCACCAAGTGCTAGGATTACAGGGATGCTTTTATTGTTCACTTCTGAGGATTCTTGTTCTTAGTTGTTTGTAACTTCTCCCTTGGCAGTCATTGTGGGCCACAGCTTCTCAGTCTCTTCTCAAACTCTCTTTGTCGCAGAAGAGTATTAGTTTGCATTCTCATCAGAAATGAATGAGTTGCTCTATATCCTCCCTGGCATTTAGTGTTGTCAGTATTGGGGATTTTTTGTCATTTTAATAAGAACTTGATTCTTTCATTTTGTAATTCCCTAATGCTTTGGGAAGAAGCTTATTTGGAATCTCTAGATCTTCTTTGGTGAGGTATCTGGGTTTTTTGTTTGTTTGTTTTTTTCTCTTTGCAATGCTGAAAATCAAGCCCAGGGCCTCACACATGCTAGGCAAGGGATTTTTTTTTACCACTGAGCTACACCTCCAGGCCTAGCCCCTGTGCATACTTTTGATCAATTTTTTATCTGGGTTATTTTGAGTTTTAAGTGAATATCTTTTTTAAATGACTGGTTTTGTAGAAAACAGCTCTCCAAGGTACTGACTACAAGTCAATCCAGTATTCCCTGAGATGCTTCACAGATTTTAAATTGAGGTTTATTCCTTGACTTTCACAAGAACTTTCTTCTTGTTTTTGTTGCTGCTGTTGTTAGCTTTTGCTTTTTTTGTTTTTGTTTCAAAGATTGCATTTTTTTTTACTTTTTAATCCCACACATATATGTGTGTACAAACATATATGTAAGTGCATGTACCCACAGAGGCCCCGGGGTGGTAGATTCCTTAGAAGTGGAGTTAAAATGTGGTTTGAGCCACTTGGCATAGGCTCTGGATACTGAACTCCAGTTTTCTGCAAGAAAGTATGTGCTCTTAATTACTGAGCCATCTCTCCAGCACCTTCTTTGTTTTTTCAGACAAGTCTTACTATGTAACCCAAGCTGACCTGGAACACCCTATCTAGCCTAGGCTTGCCTCAAACTCATAGATCCTCCAGCTTTGGCCTTATGAGTGCTGGAATTACAGGTATAATATGGTGAAGCCACCATGTCTGACTTTACGGGAGCTTTTTGATGGCCTTTGGCACTGCATGAGTCACTTGCTTTGGGACCCAGTTACAATCTAGAGCTATAGCTCATGTATCCAGTGCACCTTGCCAGTGGGGGGACATTCACAGGTCACAATGCTAAACTACTTGTGACAAAGAAGGTTCATGCTAAAGCCTTGGTCACCATTCTGTGGGACTGTCTGGAGGTGGTGTAAATTTTAGAAGGTAGGACCTAGTGGAAAGAATTTAGAAGGGGACTGTATAGGATTCTAGCCTCTTCTTGTCTTTCTGTTTTGTTTCCTAGCTGCCGTGATGTGAGCTGTTTTCACGACTATGGATTCCAGCCATAATGCACTGCTTTACCACAGGTCCAAAACAGCAGGCCTAAGGAACCATGGTCTGAAATTGTAAGCCAGAGTAAGTCTTACCTCCTTCAGGTTTATTTTGTCAGGTCTTTTGTCACAATCATGGAAGGCTGACCAGCACAATTGCATTTTTTAGTGCTGACTTTAAGGTGTTGTTCAATGGTAGAGAGCTTCCCTAGCTTGTGTGAGCCTCTGGATCCCATCTCCACTACCAGGGGAGCAGGTGATAATAAGAATGAGGTGTTGACACAGCCCCATAAACCCTACACTTGGGAGGTGGAAGCAAGAAGCTTACAAATTGAGAAAGGGGTGGGGGTGCTCAAAAGTGGATGCAAAATTTCTCCCCTAAAAAAATGTGATATGATGCATATGTTAATTGCTGGTCTTCATCATTCCAAAATATATTTGTACTTCAAAGCATCATGTTATACAAGGTTAATACACACAATTTTACATAATAAAGAAGAGCATAGATATAATTTTAGAAAAGGAGAAAAATCACCAAAGAAGCTTAAGAAAGGTGATGAGAAGAGAAAGAAAGGAAAAGATGAGCCCTGAAGAAAAGAAATGAACAAACTACAGGTTTTCCCAAAGCTGGCTTCATCCAATGTTGCTAAAGAGAAAGATGAAAAATGCTCTTGGGACTTTGAGTGATAAAGGAATGTTTGAAAAAATCAGAAGGAGAAATCCATCAACTGAGGAAAAACACAAGTACATGCCTGTGAGAATTGGGGTACACCTCTCACCACCTGCTTTCAACCTTCCATTCTGTTTTTGTCATTTGTTTGTTTGTTGGGGGTGCTTTTTTTGAGACAGGGTCTCACACTGTTCTCCAGGCTTGCCTGGAACTTATTATGCAGCTCAGGTTGGCCTCAGACTCATGGTAATCCTCCTGTCTCAGCCTCCAGAATACTGGGATTAGAGGCATGATTCTGTTCTGCTTCAAACAACACTTTGCTTCAGGCAACTGCTTTCATGAGCATTCTGATTTGTTTGGGTTTTTTTAAGTTTAAGAGAAATTTTATTTATTCAAGAATTTCATACAGTTAACTTTGATTATATATTTGTGGACTCATGATCCCAGTCACTACATGTAAGACTCCACCTCCTGTCACTACATTCCAGCCACCGCATTTGGGAGACATAGCCTGTACATAAGTCCCTTTGTTGGCTCTATGTCACAATATGGGGCTCCTTCCAATAGCTCTTCCTCTGAAGGAACAACAACTTAGAGCCGTACATCCTCATGGAAACTTGTCTCCATATTCACAGCCTCTCTCCACAGAACAGGAGGTCAACCAACAGGCCCAAGTCCACCAGTGGGCATGCCTGCCAGAAGCTGGGTTGGTCGTTCAATAGAAATGTCAGTGATAGGAGCCAGGAAAGAACAAAGAACCCCTGTGACTAATAGCCTGATGGTCCTCACAAGGAACTTAGCTGGATCCTTTTCAGGTGCTCTTGGCTTCATAGCTATGTCACAGATAGAATAGAGGTAGAGGGAAATCAGCATGAAGAGGGTTTGAAGCACGGATGATTCTGACTTCCTGCACTGTGCTCAGTCAGTTTGTACACCTGCATATTTGTGTACTGAGCATTGAACATAGAGTATCATACATGCTTGGCAGGTGCTTTACCACTGAAGTATATTTCCAGCTCTCTCTCTTTTTACTATTTTGAGACAGGATCACACTAAGTTGCCCGTGTTGACCTTGAACTCACTCTAACTCAGGCAGCTTTTGAATTTGGGATCTTCGTGCCTCAGCCTCCCATGTAGCTGGAATTATAGACCTGTGCTACTAAACCAGCTAAACCAGGCTTTCCTTTTCTTTATTTCTTTCTTTTCCTAAACAGTGCTTCACTCTGTAGCTTAGGCTGGCCTGTTATTCACTTTACAGCCCAGGCAGGTCACAAACTTACAGTGATCCCCTCACCTCAACTTCAGTGCTGGGATTATAGGCATGAGCTACAATAGTTACAATAGCTTGGCATTTAGTCTGGGTACCTCATGAAGTCCCACAGGTCAAGGGGCCCTTCTAGCCACAAAAGAATGTGTGGACTTGTCTCTTCAGACATGAATATAACAGGATAAAAACTTGAACTACGGACTGGAGAGATGGCTCAGTGATTAAGAGCACTGACTGCTCATGCAAAGGACCTGGGTTTGGTTCCCAGCACTCATTTGGTGGCTAACAACCATCCGTAACTCCAGTTGTGGGGAATCCAGCGCCCTCTTCTGACCTGCATGGGCACTGCACAGTTTGGGTGCACTTACATACATGTAAGGCAATACACTCATACACAGAAAATAAGAATAATATAAATATTTTCTAAAATCCTGGACTAAAGTCACAACTGAGAGATTTAGCTTTGTCTTCTTGGAAGTATATTAAGAACACCTGCTACATACTCATTTGGGGGCCACTGTTCTCCTCTGAACATGACAATGAAGTTCTTTTACAGATTTAGACTTTAATAGATTCATCAAGCCAGATAGTTGTGAAAAGATTTTAAAAGGTATTTATTTGGGGCTCAGTTTTCACCAGTACCAGTAAGTACACTGGATAGAATAGGCCTACATTACAGGAAGACATAATTCCAGTGCATTTAAACAGTGGAGCAGAATTAGATAGCTCACATCCATTTTAGTGCTTGAAGTACTTCTCAAAGACATTTTTTTTAAAAAGACATGTCACATTTCTGAGTCAGGGTCTTGCTCTGTGACTCAGACTGGCCTTGAGCTTTTGGTCCTCCTACCTCAGCCTCCCATGAGCTGGGTTACAGATGTGAACCACCTCACCAGTTTGTAGTTCATTATGTAACATCCTGACTTATGGGTCACCTGAGCCCAGAAAACCAGATTTCAAGTATGAGCAGAGATGTATTTTTATTTTTCTGGAGTTCATACCAATGGATACCAGAGTTCCATACTCCTTGCTAACCAAATCTTCATCACATTATAGGCAGAGGTTATGACAGGTTGGATGTCAAGATTGCTCCTGGAATTCTCCTCGGGCAGCACCGCAGTAACAGGCTTCTATGAAGAATCTGTCATAGAGAAATGGGCTCTCAAGTCATGAGGGCAAATGCACCGTGGAATATGCAGTAGCTTAGGGAAACAGTTCCCTTGCAGGCTAGATCAAAGACAGATTAGATCAAACAGAAATTCCAGAGTTTCCATACCACTAAGCTGCTCACTAAACATTTTACAATGTTACTGGGGTGTCATTCTGGCCTCCTCTTGGCTCCCCCCATGTGAGCTACATCAAATGAGATGAGACACAGAGCATGATGTAAAAGATAGGCAGAGCTTATTATATAATAACATGAAGCACTCTCAAGGATGACACTGGACAGTTACCAAACAGGCCACTGTGAAGGAAAACATTGTGGTGGTATGAGAATGGACAATGGCCAGAGAAATCATTGTGCCAGCCTACATGTTTAGGTAGTCTTTAAAGGATTTTCTAAAGTTTCTGGAACAGACAACTTTCCTCTGCCTTCCTCCCTTTCATATGGTGTTTTAAATCTTGGAGCTGGGGAAGATGGCTCAGTGTGTAAAGCGCTTGCTGCTCAACCATGAGGACCTGAGTTCAGATCTCCAGCACCCATGTAAAAACTTGGTAGGTGCAGCAGTGCATGTCTGTAACCTAAGTGCTCAGGGAGTGGAGACATTTCGATCTCTAGAGCTTGTTGGCCTGCCAGTCTAGCCCAAACAGCAAGCTCCGAGTTCAGTGAGAGACTCTGCCTCAAAAAACAAAAAATAAGGTGGAGAGTGATAAACTGATGTTGACCCATGTCCACTCCCCCACTCCCACACACGTGCATGCTTTTTTTTTCATCATAAGTGGGAGCAATTGTGATGCTTTCTCCCGCCTTTCACATGACTTTTCAAATTCTAAGGAGGCACAGTTGTGATGTTTCCCCTTTCCTTAAGAATAGGGTGTTAAGGAGGATTTAAGGGGTGGGGCCTGAGGATTATTATAAGAGACCGGTTCCATCTTTGATGACTTTCAAATCTACTAATTCCTAATTAGCTACCTAGCAGGAGACTTTAAACTTGTGTCTCTGAAATTCCTACCACAAGGTATGCTTGAACTCTCTGTTCAAACTAATTAAAATACGCTAAGTATATAAAGTATCTGGGTGAATTTTATACTTTTGTAATTTATGCAAAATCCAGAATGTGGTAGACTCTATAGAACAAATGACTCATTTTCTTCCACAAATAAACTGCAAGGAAAAAATTTAAAAAGGAAATAGACTCTATAAACTAAAAGAACCTTTAGATACAGAATAACCAAATAAATGTGCCTTGCTCTGTTAAAACATTGCTTAGTAGATGGCAGCTAATCTAGACAAGGCACCTGCTCCTATCCACTCCCCCCCCCCCCACCACACACACTGCCCCCAGGAACAGACAGTTCCACAGAGCAAAACCCTAATAGAGAAAGGCTACAGGTAGGACAAGTAACCACAGTCAAATCATGTGCCTTCTGACTAGGTGCTTTGTTCTTCCAGATGTTCTTTATCAGGAAGTGTCCTTGGGACTTTCTAAACCCCAACCTCAGCCAGAAAATAGAAGAAAACCCATTGTCTCTTAATCCAGTTAGGTGATGTCAGCCTATCTTGAACCCATTACTTCCTGATATAACACTTGCCTCTTCCCTGCTCCCACAAGGAACCTTAAAAGAACAGCCCTTGTTCTCCCTAGGAGAGACTGAAACTCTCTACTTCAAGCTTCAGCTGCACAGTGCTGCCTGTGGGAGTTAATAAAACTGAAGAATGATTCTGCTCTGTGCCTCTGTCTTGAACCTCCCTTTCTTTCAAGCCCTAAAACCTGAACAATAGAAATCAATTACTGTATTTTAAAAGTAAGTAACTGGATAAATTCAAATATTTATCAGACATTTAATGAAAATAAGGAATTGTTTTAGGTTTTGAGGTGTGATAATGGTATTGTGACTATGAAGAAAGAAAAAGGAAGAAAGGAAAGAAGAGAGGGAGGGAGGAAAAGAAAGAAAGAAGGGCAACCTGGGCTTGGTCACTTGGCCTATAATCCTAGGTCCTTAGGGGGCCAAGACAAGGAGAACCATAAGTTCAAGGATAGTCTGTCTGGGCTACAGAATGAAACCCTGTCTCAAAAAAAAAATAAAATAAAAAATAAAAAGGAGGGCTTGGGACATAGTTTAGTGATAAAGCACTTATCTAACATGACAGCGACCCTAGGTTCACTCTCCAGTACATTAAAAAGAGAGAATGAAGAGGGAGATAGTAAGGGAAAACAGGAGGACTAGAAAGAAGGAGGTAGGAAAGCAGGAGGAAGAGGAGAAAGCAAGGGAAAAAGGACAGGAGGAAAGGAATTTGACTTTTGTCCACAGTTAGGAAGTAACTAAACCCTTGAAATCCCCTAAGTGATAAGAGTGTCTTTGTTTTTCTTGGTAGGCTACCACATCCCACCTGACAATTTAGCTCAGAGTGCAGGCTGGCCATTCCAGAATGACCAGCACATTAGAAATTTGGGGCTGTGAGATACATATCACCCTGACTTCTGTAAACACAAGAAGTTGGAGTTTAAATTCAACATTAAATGGTGAATAATTTCATCAGCCATACCTATATAGTGAAACCCCAATAAAAACTCTGGATTCCAAGGCTTCCTGAGTTAGTAATATTCCTTCCACATATTGCCAAATATTGATGTGGGTGGATGCCCTTATCTCCAAAGACTCTGAAGCTTTATATTTGGAAACTTCTATTTTCAAGAGTCTATCCTATGTAAATTTTGTAATTTGAATCTTTGCCTAATTTGGTTTAAATGATAAGTGTCTCCTATAGGCTCCAAGTATTTGAACACTTGATTACACTTGTGGCACTGTTTGCAGAGGTTTAGGAGGTCTTTCTGGGAGAAGCATGCCACTGGAAGTGGGCCTTGAGAGTTCATAGCCTTGCTCAACTTCCAGTTCTGCTCTTTCTGCTTCCTTCCACTGGATGAAGATAAGAGTCCTTGGCTTTCTGTTCCCCTGGCCACCTGCCATGCTTCTCTACCATGATGGACTCTTATCCTTCTAGAACCATAAGAACAAATAAACTCTTCTTTCTCTAAGTTGCCTTGATCATGGTGTTTTATCACAGCAACAGAAAAGTAACTAATACACCCATAATAAACATAGTTGTGAATATATCAGGCTTCAGTGAATTTTCTACCTTTCTAGCAAACTTTCCAAACTAAGTGTGGTTTGGGGAACACTCTTAAACTTATGTTTGGTGTCAGAAGTCTTAATCATGGGGCCTGGAGAGATGGTTCAATGGTTAAGAACATTGACTGCACTTACAAAGGACCTAAGTTCACTTCCCAGTATCCACACGGCAGCTAACAACTGTAACTCCATTTCCAGGGAATCCGATGCTGTCTTCTGGCCTACTCAAGCATTTCACACATGTGGTGCACTTACATGCATGCAAAATACTCATACACATAAAAATAAATATATTTTTTAAAGAAATATCAGATTTGGAAACTTGGAAGACTGTGGTCTTAACCTTGAGTTTAGCTAATTCCAGTTACGAAATAAAGAGGAAAAAGGGAAAAGGACAAGGGAAAGAAAGGAAAGACATCTTTGAAGATATATGCAGAAACACTTCCAGATGAACTGGTATCTTAGATTTGTAGTAAAACAACATAAGAATTTGGGTGAAGTTAGTTGTGTTAGACTTAAGTTTGAGGGTCGCAAAGAAAGAGACCATCTCCACTCCAATTAAAGCATCTCACCAAGGCAAAGCTTTACTTCTGACTCTAAGGGCACACTGGTCACACACAAAAAGGAGAAATAAGCACATGGAAGCAGGAACTATGATAGGTTTTTATCTTAACACAAGAGTATTGTATCTTTTCCCCACTGGCTGGGCTCCAACCTCACAAACTTTTGAGGTTAGTTGGTTTTAAAAGAATTAGCATAAAGGAAATGAAAAAGAGGAGGAAAAGGATTGGCAGAAAAGAGGAAAGGGTCAGCCACCCCGGCCATCAGGTTTCAGGAATGCATTATGGCCTTTCTGTAAACAAAAGAGGGGTTTTTTGGGGGGGGGGTTGTCTTTTAAAAGACTTAAATTACTTGTCATAAACAAAAGTTTTAATGTTTCTTACAGTTCAGTCATAATGTGTTCATTTGGAATTACAGCAAACTTGGGTTTCTACTGTTGTGCCTATTCTGTATATGTTTTACATTTTCTGAAATGAAATAGCATAGTGATCCATATTACTTCATACCATGTGGTAGGCAGAGTTCTAAAGTTCTTCCTCAGAACTCTCAAAGCTACCCCCTGACACACACACACATCTCTGTTACTCAAGCAGGCACTAACCTAGATGGTATTGTGCGAGAGTTTTGCAAATGTGATTAGGTTCTTAAATTAGTTGATCTTAATTCTACCACATCTTGGTAGCTTGGAAGATGGCTTCCAATTTCTACAAAAGTGGGTAGATAACTACCAACTTGCTATCAACCCCATGAACTTCTCAGTTCATGGGAATTTGTGGATGTATTGTATCAGAATTCTGACTGATAGGAATATGAGCTGGTAAATTTGTGAAGTCTTCAACAGCCTGTTGGTAGGAATATGTTATTATTCGTATCTCTCTGCTTCTCTATTTCTGGGATAAAACACTCAGGATAAAGCAACTTGAGGAAGAAAGGGTTTATTTCAGTTTACAACTCTCAGGTCGTAATTCATCACTGAAGAGAGAAAGGACAGAGCTCAGGGCAGGAATCTAGAGGCAGAAGCTGAAGCACAGATCATGGAGGAACACTGCTTACTGGCTGTTCTTCTGACCTGTTTTCAGCCTGCTTTCTTTTACAACCTAAGACTGTCTGTCCAGGAGCAGCACCACACACAGTTGGCTGGGTCTTTTTATATCATTCAAAAATCAAGAAAATGCCTCACAGATATGCCCACAGGCCAAGCTGATAGAGGAAGTTCCCCAGTTGAAGTTCCCTTTTCTCAGGTGTGTCAAGTTGACAATCAAAGTCAACCCACGACAGTATTGGAGAACCAATGCATACAACAAATAAAACAAATTCAGGTTGTGAAAAGCAAAGCTTCACCAATTTTTAAACTAAATTTAGACAATTATATTCATGACTGTGGGTAAGGGAAGGAGTTCTCAAAATACAAAAGGCACAAAGTTTAAAGGAAAAAAATCAACAAACTCAACTTTGCTAAAATCGCATACTTCTGCACCGTAAAATGTACAATAAAAAGGAAAGTGAAAAGAAAATCCATGGTCTAGAAGATGTATTTAGAACTCAGAAAACTTAAAGAACATTTTTAGAAGTTCTCCCCACTACAAAAAAAAAAAAAAAAAAAAAACAAACCTGAAAAGCAAACAAATAAAAAAAGAACCTCCTAAAATCACTAGGGGAAAACAAAACAGTCAAACAGAATACTAATTTGTAACCCACAGAGGAGAAATGTGTCCAATGTGGGTATCTGTTACAGGAAACAAAACTAATGAAATGCGACTTGTACCTCCTTTAGAAAGACAAAGCAATAAAAATTCAGACACTCCAGAGTTTGGTGAGCAGAAATTTTCTCGACCTGCTGATTGGAGTGGAAACTGGCTCAGGCACGATGGAAAACAGTATGTTGTATCTAGTAAAATTGAAAATGTGCATACCACTTCATCCATCAGTTCTACTAATGGGAATATATTCTAGAAAAAAATATCTCACACATTTGCTAGGGGAAATACATGCTACATATTTCTCATGGAAAATGATCCACAATAGCTATACTCTCGATTCTAAAGGAGTGAGCTCAGTAAGTATACAACAGGCAGGAATAAAAGAATAAAATAAGCAGTAGAAAGATAACAGAGCATTGGATCAGATGCTTACACCATGAGGCAGAAACTGACTAGTGAAGCCCCAAGAACCAAAACATATGACTAGAACCACTGATGAACAAAGATGGTCCCAGGTAGAGCATTTTCTCCTGGGTGAGACTTTCAGTTAGCAATTCCCACCAAGGCATTTTCATATCATGGAAAAAACAGTAGCTGAGTCTTTTTAAAAACAAAGATTTTATTTTATTTCCATCTTTAATTATGTGTGCCTCTGTGTGTGTGTGTGTGTGTGTGTGTGTGTGTGTGTGTGTGTGTGTGTGTGTGCATAAGTGCAGACACCCACAGAGACCAGAGGTGTCAGCTCCCCTGGTGCTGGAGTTCCAGGTAATTGTGAGGAGCCTGCTGTGGATGCTGAGAACTGAACTCAGGTCCTCTGCCAGTGCAATATAGGCTCTTAATCTCTGAGCCATCTGTCTAGCCCAGTCTCTGAGTCATTTGCTTGGAAGGTGCTTGGAAATTGACTGACTTCCCAGCTGTGTTGATGGACACAATGATTTTACTCTAAACAAGGATCTGGTTTCTTCACTGTTGGGCTGTTCTGCTGTTCTCCTTTCCCATTCTCACAGGGCCAGGAGAAGAGGGGCAGCCCATCCTTGAACAAGTGGTCTTAGAGGACTCTCTAAGATAAATATACTTCAGTCTGAAGTGGGGAGACCAACCCCACCTCTAGAGCCAACTTCTCAGTGAGCTAGACAGCACGTGGCAATTTACCAGTATAATGTATATATATAGTCTACACAAGTTATCAATGCCACACTACTCGTGATATTGAAAAATGGCAGACAATCTAAGTGTCCATTAACAAAGGAAGGAACTTTTATATCTGTTCTCAATATGATGCTTTAATCTTGAAAGCCAACTCACTCACAAATCTTTGAGTGAAGTGCCCCAGTTAGAAATGAATGGCTTGTTTCTCCAGCTGTAAGAATTACCTGTCATTCTCTCAACTGTTGTCATCCATGGGGGTTGAGGGGGTGTCCACACTGATTGTGATCTTCAAAGAAGGCCTCTGAATCAACGGGGATCAAAAGTGTCCAATATAACTGGAAACGGACTTCTACCCAAGAATGAAATAAATGACCAGCTAAAGTGGGCTGAAATTGCTAAGCTGAAAGAAAATATAGACAAATCCAAGTGAAGCGAATGGACGTACGTCAAAGTTACTGAAAAAGGAATCTCCTTTCAATTTTTTTCATTTCTTATTGTGTGGGTATGGATGCCACAGTGTGCATATGAAGGTCAGAGGGCAACTTGTGGGAGCTGGTTCTCTTCTATCAAGTGGGTCCTAGGGATGAACTTAGGTCATGAGGCTTGAAAGCAAGCACCTTTACCAATCAAAATATCTCACCAGCTCTATAATCCACTTTGAAAAGATACCTCCTAGTCAACATGAGAATTAGTTTCACTTAATGAAAGTGTCCTAAAACCAACATGTCAACACCTCTATTACATAATAAATTAGGAGTAGTATTCTGCTGTTCAAAAATAACCCAGCTCTAGGGCTCACCTCCAAATGCTGCTGTCTTCATTTTGGTTTTGTACATATTCCTGCCTCAGCTGGGAAATCTCTGAATCAGCTACCAGGCTAGTAAAAATATGAGGCACCTTCAAGAAGGTACTTAGGAATAGATTGAACAAAATAAAGAAACAGGTCTCTTTTATTTTTGTCTTTTATCTGTACTGAGAAAATTTACTTTAAAATTTTTTAAATATTCATTCTAGATCCAGTGTATTTACTGGATTTTATTTGATTTATTGTGATGATTCATCTCAACTGTCAACGTAACTGGATTTATAATCACCTAGGAAACAAACCTCGGTATGTCTATGAGTGTGTTTCCAGAGGTGGTTAACTGAAAAAGACCCAATCTGAATGTGGATGTGTCCTGTGAATTCTCCTCTCACAGTGAGGCCAGGAGTTCAGGCCCACCCCACCCCCAGGTTTGAACCCATTGAGCAAACAAAGAATTCTCTCCAATTGGAGAAACAAGTTTATTCCCAGTTACTTACAAAGGATTCATCTCCGTGGACAGATCGCACACACACCCAAGCTGGAGACCCGCAGCGCCCCAGCCCATGTCTCCTACCCAGCTTTATCTACTTTCCCAATGGACCCTACCCCTCCTAAGTCACTGGTTGGTTGGAAAGTAGTTGACTCTATTGGCTTCATCTGTGTCAATCACATTCTTGGACCCATGTTCCTCAAGGCAGAGAGAAACACTGTAAATTTACCCTGACAGGACGTCACCATTACATAGGCTGAATAAAAAGGAGAAAAAAAAAAAAAAAGCTGGCACCAGTATTCAGCTCTCTTGCTACTTTCTGAAAATGAACACAATGTGACCTACTACTGTGTGCTCCTGCCACTTTGACTTCCCTGCCAGGATGTACCCTCAAACTGTAAGCATAGACCCTTTCTTCCTTAAGATGCTTCTCTTGGGTGTTTTGTCACAACAATGAGGAAAAATTGATACCTTTCATTAGAAATTTATCAGGGAAAACACATTGAAAGTGACTAAATAGAACTAAGATACATTCTTCCATTTTTGTTAATAAATACAAGTGTATGTGAGTTTGACTGATGATTTTATGAATAATCATCATATAATTACCCAGATTTATCACTTTAAAATAAATGAAAATTTTTTGTGGCAGCAGGTTTGTGTGAATATGAAAGCATACGTTTTTCTTATTTGCTCAAGTTGGGTTATTTGAGATGGGTTTCCCGGAGAAGGTGGATAGGCACTGAAGAAGTGTGTGGCAGATGACAGGTCCCTTGCCCTGTTCCTGGCTCCGGGAAAGGGGCCCACCCTAACTTCCTGTCTACATCTCCAAACACTGCTACACACCCAGTTGCTGCTGGTGACATGCCTGAAACATAAGGGCCACCTCAGTCACCCCTTAGGGGCAGAAGGAAAGGGCAAGGGTGGGGGGGGGCAATAATGGGCCCACTGGGTACCAGGCAAGGGACTGAAGCCTAGGATGGGAGCATGTGTAATACAGAAAGGGTCTCAAGATGCACAGTTGGGAACTGTTCAGCGTGATGAAAGAGAAGAGGCAGATTTTGCATTTACTTGAGCTATAGAATCACCTCTCTCCAGGATTCTAATGGAGGCTCCCAGATAATCACTGCCAGAACCCCGGGATCTCCTTTGTGAAGCCTGGGGGAAGCCTGTGTACCTCCTGGGTGGGGGCAACTGTGCTTGCAGTGTGTAATAGGGAGATATGGGTTGGTCTGACACTGCACAAGTTCTTTCCTTCCTGTTGCCCCGGCTGCGAAGCTGAAGAGAGGCTAGAAGAGACAGCTCTGCTTGTCAAACCTTTCCTGAGTAGTGAGCTGCTGATCCCAAGGGCCATGCATCCACTTGGCCAACCCAGTCCAGGGGAAAGAAAGCAAGGAAGGGTGGCGAGGGCAGAAGATCCCAGAAGCGGGACATGGAGGGGATCTTGAGTGATGTCACAGGATTATGGCACTAATATCTTGCTTAACAATGATTACAAAAACAAGCAATTTGTAATATTTGTGTACATGGCCAAAGTCAGCAAGGAGCTGTGCCCAGGGCCACATTCTTCATCTACTGTCCCAAGCTCCTTCTCTGGGTCTGAGTTGGTGGTTCCTCTGTTACAACTGTATCTGCATGGTGCACAAGAGGGATTCGGTGGGAGCTCCAAGGCAGGAGTTCTGAGAAGAAGTCTGAAGAGAGAAGGGGCCTTGCACTGGGAAACTTGGTCAGCAGTGCTATTGCAGTGCACTGACATGCTTGTCAGGTCTAGTGAGTGAGGGTTTCCAAGCAGACACCGTAACATTTTATTAAAAGCCTGCCACACTGACTGTCCTATCTGCTGCCAAGTTTTATAGAAAACACTCTGTACCATTTACATGTGACCATGGTACTAATGAGTTCCCAAGAGCCCAGGAAAAACGACAGGAATCTGAGCAGGCCTGACATTAGCTAGGAAAGGCTTCTGGGAAGAGGCAGTTCTGAGAGAGTACAGAAAAGGCCAAGCTATGCACCATCAGATGCAAAATAGAATGCAAACAGGTGAGCTGTTTGAGGTACTGAGCCTATTAACTTACATGGGCCCAAAGGTGAGCAAGGGAGATGGTTGACATGAAAGTCAGGAGGCTTTCTGGCAGAAGGACAGGAAGAGAGGAGGAGAGGTTGGTAAGGAAGTTGGATATAACCCAGGGGCCTCACAGAGACTCCCATCACAATCACTGATACAGTGCTGCAACCCAATCAGGGACAAATCCAAGGAATACTTGATACAACTGTGGGTGATTTATCAGAGACTGATCTGCAAAGGTCCTGAGGCAATCAAGGGATAAACTAATCAGGACTGGCCACAATAAGGAGTGATTTCAACTAACTTGATCCAATCAGCACTTGATAAAATTGGGGACTGATTCAGTCAAGAGTTGATCCAAACAGGGACTGATTCGATTCAATCAGGACTTGTTCAATCTGTACTTGACTCATTCAATGGCAGACCTAATGCGGCAACTAATTTAATCAGGGATTTCAGTCTCTCAGCAGCTAACATAACGAATCTTGACTCAATCAGTGGCTGATGAATTCAGGGTTTGAACCACCAAGGGTTGAGCCTGTCAAAGGTCAGTGTCAAGAGCGGGTACTTAGTTGCTTGCCTACCGTGTACAAGGCCCTCAATTCAGTCTCCAGCATCTCATAAACTGGGTATGGTGGCACAAGCCTGTGATGTCAGCACTTGGGAGGTGGAGACAGAAGGATTAGGAGTTCAAGACCAGCCTAGAATACATGAGACTAGGCCTGATTTATTTTTTAAAGACAGTGTCATCTGCTGGTCATCAAATGTGGAATTAGTCCAACAATGAACAATTCAACCAGGAGTTTGATCCATTATATTCAGATTCTAATCTCATTGCTTAATCTCTTTGGAGTCAAATTTAATTTGTGGTTGACCTCAGCATAGATATCAGAATCCTTAGATGATCCGATTAATGGCCAATCATCAATTCAGTGGATAATCCACTGGAGACATTTGATTTCATACCCTTGGCATTTGAAAGATTCTTAATCTTTATACATAAATAAAAATTGTGGAGTGATTGACAGTCTGATACTGTTGGTAAATGAAGAACTTTAATTTATGTAGGGTGAGGACAGTGTTTGTAGTTCATGTCAGCATTTTAATTTATTGGAATTTTAATATTTCAGTTGACAAATATACATTATAGATATTCAATTAAGGTAATTAACATGTCCATCACCTTAACAACCTATCATTAATTTTAAATCTGTTTCCAATTTCTCCCACTGTTTCAACATCTTCAAATACATTCAATAAAAATAGAAATGTAAGGTTTTACGTGCATAAATTTTCATACTACATTGGCTATTATAGAAAATATTAGAGAACATTCACTATTCATCAGTAAAATATCAAAAGCACTTATCAACAGCTATATAATACAGCACATAGCTATTATAAAGAAATTAGCATTTCTCACATTAACGCTTCATGTAATTACTGGTAAATTTGAGATTATTTCAAAAATCACACTCTTCCCCTACCCTTTAGTCTCTTTTCTTGACTTGCTTTGAATTAAATATTTTATTACTCCACTTTTCCCTATATGCATTTGTTATAATCATAAACAAATCTGTATGATTGTGCTAATGATTAAATCATGGTTCCTTTATCTGCTCTAAAACAAATACAAATTCTATCACTTCCCGCCTTTAATCATCTAAAACAAATATAAATTTAATCATTTTCCCCAAATGCTAATATCTTAGAACATTTAAACCCTATTTTTATTCTTCCTGCCTTCTGTCTGTATTACTGTTGTCATGAATCTTAATTTTCCATATATTTTCATCTCCAAGAGTCATTCCTCGCATTACCTCACTTATATTTAATTTGCATGTTTTGTTTTCTGTTCCTCCTCATTCCTTCCAGTTTTCATCTGAAATTATTTTTCTTTGAACTTAAGCACTCAATAATTTTTTTCTCCTTTCAACTCATAGTTTCTTTTTTCATTTTCATGGTTGATAAGTAAATTCAACTTTCTAGATACTAAATAGCAAGAATTTTGTTTCCTAAATCAAAGCTGCTAACAATAAAATATATCTGGCTAACACTCTTTTAAGGATCTGCATTTTGGGGCAATATTCTTTCTGCATATAAAATTCTAGTCTGACCAGACAGTTATTTGTGCTTTCTGCTTTGTTTTGTTTTGTTTTGTAGATAGGGTCTTGCTGTATGGCCCAAGTTGGCCATGAATTTGTGGTCCTCCTGCTTCAGCTTTTCCAGTTGTAGGATTACAGAGGTGACCTACCATACCAGGCTTCAAAAGAGATCTCTTTTAGCACTTTAAAAACCAAGCTCCACAGTATGGACATTTATCTTGTTTTATGTATATTTTTCCAATAATCTATTCTCTCAAAATCTTTCTCATTATCTTTGGCTTTTACTCCATGATATAATTCACTATCATTTCTTCTGCATTTACTTTGTTTAGGAGTTGTGGATTTCATTGAATCTGAAAGTTTGATCCATGTGGGTATCACTGGGACAGAAGGTAAATAAAACCTGGGCCCTTAGCCAGGTGCCTTACAGCACAATAAGTGTTATTTTTCTGATTCAATCCTTATACCCTCTCAGGGCATCATAAAATACCACATTAGGCCACAGGGACAGGCTGATTACAGAACCCCTTATGTAAGCTAAAACTACTAGAGTTCAAGATTGGCACACAAAGGACAGAAATAAGTAGGAATTGTTTGTTACCAAAGGAAAAAACCTAAATAAGCTCTGTGGCTTGGCATCTCTGCCTCCATATTGTCTCTCTGACCCTTTTACTCTCTTCTCAGTCATGTTCTACTTTACCGAGCACGAAGGCATGCTCATCACTTTAAAATGTTTTGCTCAAGTCTATGACACGGGGTTAAGCAGACCTAGTGCCCACTGTTTCTGATTATGTATTTCTTCTACCTGGCCCTTGTGCCGTTCAGCAGCTCATGCATGGAAAGTCCTTTGGCCCACACCAAATCATGAGGCCCGGATGCTTAAGCAAGATAATGGTGCCAGCTGGAAAAGTACCTCAGCAGTTCCTGGGTTAAAGTGCCAGCCTGTTGTGTTGACCTGCTAATCTCAAGGCCAGAATCTTGTGCACAAGCAGGAAAACACCTTTTGAAAGTGTGTCCCTGGCCAATGAACAGCTACCAAACTTTAGTACAACTGAGAAACTCAATCAAAGCTTGCTGCTCCCTTTGTGGAAGAAATAGCCTGCTACCCTCTTTGATCAGTGTGAGCTCCCTTTTGCTCCAAATCTGAAGTCCCAATAAAGGAGCCTCTCCTGCTGGATTTGGAACATGTGCTAGCTTTCATTTTTACTCTTTCCATACAATATGATCCTGTTCACCCAGTGTCACTCACACTGAAGCTTCCGTCTCTAACTTGTTCCATTACTTCCTCTCCAAATGTTGGAAATAAAAAAGCAAACAGAATTGACAGAGAAGCTGGTGCTGAGGGCCTAAGAAACTGAGTTTCTGACCTTTAGTAAAATTGCTCCCTCCTCCCAGTGGGCCAGGGCTCATTGACCTGGCTGTCTCTGTTTATTTTCTCTCTACCAGCCGCTCCTAAGCAGCTCAGGTTTCATTCTTTGTCGAGGTGAAGTTAAAAGGCTATTGTGGATGCTATTGTTCTGCTATTTTATCTGAGAGAGATTATTTAAAGGAGGAAAGGTTTGTTTTGGAGGATTTTAGAGGTTTGGGTTTAGGGTCCATTGCTGTGGTCCTCTGGCAAATTAAAACATAACAGTGGATGGGCAGGGGCGGGGGGCAGAGCTGCTCACCTTATGGGAGGCAGGAAGAGGAAGCAGAGAGAGACAAAGAGGGGCTAAGGACAAGAGAAATCTTCAGTGACCTACTGTCTCCAAGTAGGCCCACCCCTAATAGTTTCCATCCCCTCTCAACAATGCCATCATATCACGAGTCCAAGAGGAGATGAATCCGTTGCTTAACTCATTCTCACTTCTCTGAAGCCCCACCTCTAATGACTGCAGAATTTGGAACCAAGCCTTTAACACAGAAGTGTTGAGGAGGGAGGCAAAGCCTCATATGCAAACCATACCCATACCCACCACCGTTGTACATTTAGTCATCATTTATTGATAACCCTTTATGTACATGTTGAGAATGGCATCAGGTGTTCATATTAACTGTATATTTCTCGAAACCTGTGAAAGTCCAAATATTTTGCCTTACTTGCAAGCTAATAAGCTAACCTGATGATATTATGGATGCTGGTGGAAGACATAGGTTCCTGATGAGAGAGATGAGATATAAGGCAGTTTCCTTTTTAGGGAGCTAGATAGGAAAGAGAGGCCCCTGACAGAGTTGGTTTCACAATGAGCTCTATATAAACAGAAGCCTTGAGTTTATCTCAGAAAAGACCATCTGCAAACTCACACACTTTCACACTGAACTCTATACACACAGTGAATGCTGAAGCCGGACTCAAAAACTGTAAATTTATCTCAGAAGCTCTGAATTTTTAAAAGGTCCTGACTTACCAAGTTACCAACTGACCATCAGCTTTTATTCTGATAATGGATTACCACTGCCCTGGCTTTCCTCACTTCCTAGTTTTTCCTCCCCCTTAAAACTTTAGGCAAGTCTTTCTTCCCAGCAGGCGTTTCCTGAGCCAGTACCCTATCTTCCACCCAACCAGTCTCCTACACCGTTCATGTCAGCCAAACACAAGCCTCCCAACTCAATCCCTAGTTTACTTACAGGCTCAAGCAAACCAGGCTCAGGTACCAGGCATCAAAAGATCCAGTCACAAAGACCAGGCTGGCAACTCGCGTTTGAGTCATCTCCCTTGCTGCAGGGAAGTACTTTTTTACATCAGTAATACTCTGGTACTGTACTGCCCTTGCTAGCCATTCTTTGCAATTGTAAGACAATGAATCTGAGAGCCACTTGGCTTGTCTGGGAGTGACCTAGGTGGCCTGCTGAGTTTCCAGGACCCTAGTTCCTGAGTCTCTGAGCCAAGAAATAGGCTCTGTTGCTCTCAAAAAACCCTGCAATACTAAGTCAGAGACAAAAGAAAGGTCATTATTCACAATAGCCTTTGTAAGAGCCTCATTTGTCACAGTTTTCCAAACTCTAATTGCCAAAAGCAGATACAGTGAAGGCCAACTGAAGCCTGTACCCACTGTGAGTGCTATAACAGGAGAGGATAAACAAGCTTACAGAATCCAAGTCTTTTCTAATGGGTAGTAATATACCTATTATCTGAACTTTGCCCAGAAAGAGACATTATTAGCAGACAGCAAACCAATGTATTGTCAGCCCTGGAGGGAAACACAATCTCTACCTTCCAATGCTCTTTGTAAACAAATATCCTTGAAAACAACTTCTGGAACAAAATCTCTGTTTTTGTGAAACATATCTCTGTTTACAGGGTACCACACACAGAACTGTCCCACAATTGTGTTTTTCTGTGTTAGCTTCAGCATTCATCCCTTTCACCATTTTTCACAGAAAAAGAGAGCCCAGAGCTAATTCGTCCAGGAGTCCAACATTTAGGAGGCAAGGTCTGTGTGAGCTCAAAGCCCAAGCTGCATCCCTGACCTAGAGAGATGACTGTAGAACATTTACTGTACCAGAGGATAATCCCCTACTTCAGCAGGACTTATAACTTGGAAGATGGAACCAAGGGAAGCCCTCCATACTCCCGAGGAGTGTGGAGGGAGCAGGTGGAGCTGAGACCATTTTTAACAGAGACTAGTAAGCAAACTAGGCTTTTCCCAGTGTATTCTCTCTCTCTCTCTCTCTCTCTCTCTCTCTCTCTCTCTCTCTCTCTCAATATGTTGCTGCAGAGACATTAATGAGTTCTGCTTGTGTGGGTTCAACCAACCATGATGTGATGGTTAGTGTTCATGGTCAACTTCATAGAATCTAGAATCACCTTTGTAGGTGATGAACCTCTGAGCATGCCTGTGGGGGAATATCTTGATTACAGTAATTGATTGATGTGGGAAGACCCATCTTAATTGTGGATGGGACCACTACTTGGGTAGGGATCCCAAACTGGATATGATGGAGAAAGTGAGCTCAGTACTCAACGCATGCATCTATTGCTCCCTGCTTCTCTATTGTGAGCTCAACATGACCTTGAGCTCCTGTTCCTGTGACTTCACCAGAAATGATAGACTGTACCCTTGAACTGTGAGCAAGAATAAATCCTTTCTCCCTTAAGTTGCTTTTGCCAGAATATTTTCTCACAGTAGCAAAAAAGAAGCTAAGACACATGGATTAAAAATAGCTCAAAAATTGTACTGAACATGTACAGTTTTCTTTTCCTGTCATTACTTCCTAAACAGTACATTATGGCAACTATTTACATAAAATTCACATTGTATTAGTTATTATAATTAACTTGGCAGAGATTAAAAGTATATGAGAGCCTGGTTAACCTACTAAGAGTCCCATCTCTGTGAGAGATTGTCTCTTGCCCTCCCAGCAGCCATTAGTTAGTTGCCAAAAGTTCCTGAGGTTGGATTGGGCTTTCTTACTCACTTCCCCTTGTCTAGGTTAACCAGGCTCCAGTGGATAGACCCACGATAAAGGACATTTGGGGACAGAAATCAGACTCTATAGGGTGTGTGTATGTGTGTGTGTGTGTGTGTGTGTGTGTGTGTGTGTGTAATAGAGTGTATTATATTGGGTGGGAGGAGTAAGGGAAGATGCAGAAATGGAGGGGCTCTAAATACTACCACATTCTAATATATAAAAATCACAAAAATTAAGTTAAAAAAATGTTAAGTATATGAGAGGATGTGCACCTCATGTAAGTGAGCTTCTGGGCTGGCCCTGGATGCCCCTGACCTCTGGGGGTATGCTGGTCATCTTTGGTGCTTTTTTCTTTGTATCAGCTTAATAACTTCGTTCTCTGTCACTGTCCACTTCTGTAGTCAGGTGGCTTACTTCCCATGCCATCTTCTTAATAAGGACACTAAGTCCAGTTGCATCAGGGCCTTCCCTCTGAAGCATGGCCTCATCTTCTTCACCCTAACTTCCCTGCTTCCTCAACGACTGTATTTCCAAATAAAACCGCATTCGCAGGTCCTGGGATTAAGGCTCCCAAGACAGCTATTTTGCTGTTGTTTTTGGAGGTCTTGTGGAGGTAGAATGTAGGGCGAGATGACATAATGGAACCTATCACACATGAAAAAACACCAACTTTGGCACATAGGGTCTAAAAATATGTTCCCCTGCCTGGAAGAAGAAAACAATCCCATTCCCTCCTCCCCCCTAAAAAGTATTATAAGCTGTTGAAAGATCCTAAAACTAGAAAAATGAAAGGAAATTTGACTATTCCATTTGGGTTGGTGGCAGGGAGCATATTAGAATGAGGATAAAAAGCTGACAAGGATGGTTGTAGTGCAGTTCAGTGGTAGAAAACTTCCTGGCAAGCATGAGTCCCTGAGTTTAAGCCTGAGCATCATAGAATTAAACAGAATTGAAGTGTATGCTGGATTCAGAGGCAATCAGAAGTCTGTGAGATTGAGGCCAGCCTGGGCTATATAGCCAGTTACAAACAAGCTAGGTCTACAAAGAGACCCTTTCTCAAAACAAAACAAAAAGAACTAGAAAGATAGTCCAGACATATGGCACACACCTTTAACGTTAGCACTCAGGAGGCAAAGATCCGCAGGCCTCTGAGTCTGCGACTAGCCTGGTCTACATGGCAAGTTCCAGGTAGACAGAGATATATAGTGAGAACTTACCTCAGAAAAAGACTAGAGCTCATACATTAGCAAGACAGAAAATGAAGCAACAGGTAGTATAGCCTAGTGTCAAGTCATCTTCGGGTTTAAAGAAGTTCAATGGTATAGTCTAGACCGTTTGCTTCATTTAACATCTGAGTACTTCCTACTGCCAGCTACAGAATCCTAACATCATCTTATGTCCACAAAATTCAATTCAACATGAAATAATATGTACAGATTACTTAGCCAGCTCTATATTTAGCTGCAATAATTTTAAAAGGGCACATGTCACGAGAGAGGACTATTTATTTAGGTTTTTCACTGATGTGAAAATTTAGTCTTCAGCTTATAAAATTTACTCCTCGACTAAATTCTGCATGGGCTTTGTAACTCAGTTAAGTCCAATCTTATCTCATAGCAAGCACTATGCACATAATTGAATTTTTGTAAATCTAATCATAATCTAAACCAAGAGCCAGCAGGCATTCTAAGAAGGACAAAGAGCAATTGTTTTAGGCTTTGAAGTGTATATGGTGACTGTGGTAAACTGAGGCTCTGCTGCTGCCCTTGCCTCCCAAGAAGCCACAGATAGCACGGAAACAAATGGGCAGTGTAGCTGGGTTCCAACACAACCTTCTGAAAAACAAAAAGAGACAGCAGGATAGATTTGGCATAGACTGTAGTTGTAGTTGACTGAGCCCCCTAGTCTAACATACTTGAAGACATCTGGCTATATAAACCTAACTTGTAAGGAGTCTTTTACTTCATTAAAGTCTTCCCATGCTAGGCATGGTGACACATGTCTGTCATCCTAACACTCAGGTGACCTAAGCAGGAAGACAGCAAATGAGAGTTCCAGATAAGTCTCAGCTAGCTGTATAACAAGGCCGTGTCTCAAAAAACAAAACTGAACAGCGAAGTTCTTTCATGCTGGGCATGGCGGTGCTCACTGCAATCCCAGTACTCCCGAGGCTGAAGAGGAAAAACTGAGCTCACGTCAGCTTGGGCTACACACTGTGACCCTGTCTGAAAAAGAACCTCACCCTCCAAGGAAGGAAGGAAGGAAGGAAGGAAGGAAGGAAGGAAGGAAGAGAGGGAGGGAGGGAGGGAGGGAGCGAGGGGGGGGGGGAGGGAGGGAGGGAGAGAGGAAGAGAGAAAAGAAAGAAAGAAAAAGGAAGAAAGAAAGAAAAGAAAGAGGAAGCGGTCCTTTCCTAATGTACTTCCCCCATGTTCCAGCTCTGCTTCCTTTCCCCTGCCTCTCATCTCTTTATAAGTTGAACTTAGGATATTGGATTTGTTGCAAACAAGGAAAACACTCACAGAATGTCATTGTAACTGGAAGGCTTCTTGAACAGCGGTTTCGCTTCCTCTTCTAACATGAAATAAACCTGTGTCTAAATTGCCTCCAAAAGGAAAGAATTTGATGATCCACTAAGTGCTACAAGAAAGATTGATCCCAAATTGCCTTAATAGTCTGTGCTGCCCTCAAACTAAAATTGTTTTTCTTCATATCTAACCCAAATCTCTTGCTGTAATTCAAGTCCATTTCTTCTTGGTCTCTCTTCTATGGAAAGAGTAAACAGTCATTTTGTCATTTCTATCAATGCCGCCCACATCTGCACAACAATTCATTCATAAAGCTGACCTGAGATAAGGAAATATCCCAAGGCTATGGTAGCAGGTCCGCTTCAGCAGCCCCTCATGGTCACAAGCATTCTCATAGAGACAGTAAAGTCTTACCATGGCATCTGTAAAACCACCATGCCTCTTCTAGTCATCCTTATCCTCATCCCTTCCCTTCCCTGAAACACTCCAAATAGGTACAGAATTCAGGAAGCAGAGCTGGAGGGATATCTCAGTTGGCAGAGTGCTTGCCTAGTATGCACAGAAGCCTGGATTCAATACCCAGCGCTAAGTAAAACTGGCCATGGTGGCACGTGTCTGTGGAGGCCTGTGGAATCAGAAGGATCAGATGTTCAAGGTTATCCTTGATTACAAAGAAAGTTTAAAGCCAGTCTGGGCTACATGAAACCCCTTTTCTTTCAAAAAGAAACTGGAAACATAGGCCATGGTAATGGGGAAAATGTGATTTTAAAATCATTTGTCATGACTGACTGCTTCTGTAAAGTCAAGTGGGAAGCAAAATACACAAGGAAGTTTAAGAGGTAACTTGTGGAGGAATCTGACACGTGTCACAGACAGGCCTCTTAGAACCTGGCAGAAGTGAATCTACTGTGAACCTTTCCTGTGGTACCCTCATTACATGAGTAACTTACATGGGTCCTGAAAGGAGTGCTAGGAATGTGTTCATGTACTCAGATGTGTCTATAAAATCTACAAAGAGCAGAGAGTAACATTCTAATCACTTAAGACCATTGAGTTCCATTGCAATTTTTTGTTGTTGTTGCAGTGCTGGGGATCGAACCCTGGCCTCGTACTTGCTAGGCACACTCCCAGCTCTTTTTCAAATGCAAATTACTCTTCATTATATTGTCTTTCCTATAGGGTAAGGGTAGAGGGGTTGTGGACATTCCTAAATACATATTCTTCTTATATTTATTGTTTTTATTTTATATGTATGAATGTGTTGCCTGCATGTATGTAAGTGTACTCACAGAGTCAGAAGAGGGTGTAGGGTCTCCTGGAACTGGAGGTACTGACAGTCGTTAGCTGCCATGTGGGTGCTGGGCACCAAACCCAGGTCCTCTGCAAGAGCAGCCAGTGCTCTTAATCACTGAGCCACCTCTCCAGCCCCATAAATACATATTCTTAAAACTGGTTTACTTCTAATATTCACATTCAAATCTAATTTTAGATTTTCTTCTCAATGAGGACACTTGCTTAACTCCCAAACATACACACACACACACACACACACACACATACACACACACACACATGCACACACACACAAAGAGCTATCTCTGTATCCTGGTTACTACTTCAGAAAAGAAGATTGCCAAATGTGGTTGTGTCACAGTAGCTAGAAGCCAACCAATTGAAATTGAACTGCACCTGTTTGAAGAAAGGGTGACCCCAGAATGGCCAGAGTCAGGCTTCTGTCTAGAAAAAACCTAGAATCCAAAAGGGGCCATATTTACCCTGCAGCTGCTGAGATGAAGCACACCCAGCCAGGATGAACAAGCCATTGAATTTATGTGCCAAGCCCCTTGATTCTATCCTTTCCCCAGCTCGTTCATAATAAATAATGCCATCTCACCTAACTCCTTCATCTAGAAGACAGTGATTGGCTGAGAGCCAGGAGGCTCTGGAAATCAATCAGAATGTCTCCCAAGCTGAACTTTTGGTAAGTTTCCATTGTATCTTTTCTAAACATAGGTCAGCCCACAAAATAGGGAGAGGAAATGGGAGAGAAAACGTTGGCTGTTTTTCATTTCTTTGAGTTTTTGTTGTTTATTTGTTTGTTTATTTTAGACAGGGTCTTGGTAACCCAGGCTGGTCTCAGTCTTTGTCAGGACACCCTTGAACTTGTGGCCCTTCTGCCTCTACGTCCTCAGTGCTGGAATTTCAGTTGTACCACCATGCCTGGTGGATGAAGTGCTGGAGATTGAACCCATGGCTTTATGAATACTAGGTAAACACCCTACCAACCTAGCTACATCCTCAGCCCTTAGAAAATTAATTCTTTACTGTGTTACCAGTAAAGTCAAAGCCCCCTGCTCTGGTTCTGAAGATTTTGATTTTCCAATTATCTCTACCCCATAGTCCTCTCTTCTGATCCCAGCTACCCTGTGCCAGACAGTAAACAACTATTTACAGTGCTCCCCATTGTGTTACCAAGTGAGGATTAATGTTTCTCTTACTAAAAGAAGCTGAGTGCAGTAGAGATTGAGTGACTTGTCCATACTTACAGAGCCATTAAGTAGTAAATTCGCATGATGTTCTGAAAACCACTCTCCCTCTCCGAAAATGCCCCGTAGTTTCCAGATTACTTTGAATCCAGAATAAATGACTGGATTTCTGCCCTACAATTTATACTTAAAACATGTGTCTCTGCTAATAAAAGGTTGGAGACCCCCAGAAATTCACTGTGACTGAGTTGGCAAAGGAGCAAGGATGCAAAGGAATAGATATGTTATTGTTACACATAAAAACTCCTTACCGAAAAGATTCCAGCCACTTCAAAGCTTCAGAGGAGGAGGTCTCTCTCCTCTAACAACTCCTGGCTACCCTGGGTATCACCAAGCCTCTGGAATGCTGACAACATTCTCATCTTGTTTAGACAGGTGCTTTCACAGGTGCACTCTTAGATAAAAATCCACCGAGGTGTGTACATAAGACATGCTTTTTCTTATATACAGATTCTACATCAGTGTTTTTTTAAAGGCATGATAAAGCATGTACAGAACACTCTCATTTGTATAAAAAGGAGCTGGGACTCTCGGCACCTAATTGGATAGGGTCTGGAATGATATACTTTTTAAAAAGCTGGTAACTTAGTTGCTGAGGGGCACTTAGAGAGCCCTGTGTATCTCCTGTGTCTGGGAAATTTTTCCAAATGAATTATTTACCTACTTAAACTATTGGTGAATAATTTCAAGGAAAAAAAAACACAAAAACAGGCCAGAGAGATGGTTCAGTAGGTAAAGGCAGTTGCTTGCCAAGCCTAGTGACCTTGAGTTTGATCCCTGGAATCATGGTGGGAGGATAGAACCCGCTCCTGAAAGCTGTTCTCTGACCTCCACGTGTGCATGCACAAGTGTACACATGTAGATGAATAAATAAACATAGAAAGAAAGAAATGTAAAAAGTTTTAAAGAAACAGAAAACACAAGTCGTCCTGAATGTACTGGTCAGTCTGATCTGGGTCCACATCTCTGATAGTCCGCGGGAATGCATGTATTGAGGGAGACTCAGATCCAGTATCCGGAGGAATGATGAAGATTTGCATTCTTCCTCTCCACTCTAGTCATTACTATGTGCAACTAACGATGGAGGACAAAGGCAAGGCTAATGGGTACCTGGAAATGGAACGTCGAGCCTATTTGGAAGCAAACATATGTTCACAATTATCATGAATGAATAGTTGCTACTGTGTCGTATTTTATGCTTTTTGTTTTGATCTTTCAACTGTTGGTTTTCCTTCTATTTTTATTACCAGGCATGTGCTGTCACAGACACACAGGTGAAGTATTCAGAGCAAGCTTTTCGGTGACCTAAGTGGAGGAATGGCTGGCGTTAAGGATATACAAGTGAAAACTAGAAAAATAAATTAATCCATGTGATTTTATATAACCTGTCCCCTTCCTCCCTTGCTCCTGAGATAACTTGTTTCTTCTTTTCTTGTTTGCTTGGTTGGCTGCTAGTGCAGAGGATCAAACGCAGGGCCTCTTACATGCTAAGCAAGTGTTCTACCAGAGTTGTACACAGCAACAACATATTCATTTACTCTTTGGGGGTGGGGGTTGGAGGGGGAGTAGCAGTCGCCACCTTGAAAAACATTCTGTTGTCTCCTGTTGTCTGAGGATTTCATACCAGTTTGTAAATGTGTAAGCACTTTAGATCTAGATGGAAAAACAAAAACAAAAAGCAGCGACAAATAAAAACATGAAGAATGGGAAAAAATAGATGAGAAACACAATATACCTCAGTAAAATCATTTCACAAGCAGATTAGGAAAGTTAAAAGAAGCACCAGTCTCTCTTCTAGCTTTTGTTTTTTTCTTAGCCTTACTGAAGTCCTGGAATATGTGAATAGAGCGCCACGCTTCAGTGTGTTTCTGAATAGCACTAGAAAGGAGTCTACCATTCCTTTAAAAAATTTTGAAATTACATTTTATTCATTTATTATTACTCCTGTACACACACACACACACACACACACACACACACACACACACACACACCTGCCACAGCATACTTGTAGATCTCAGGGGACAACTTGCAGAAGTCAGTTATCTCCTTAAAGTACGTGGGTCTTGGTCATGGAACTCAGGTGTCAGGCTTTGACAGCAAGTGCCTTCACCTGCTGAGTTATCTCACAGTTTCTCAACTTCAGCACTACTGACATTTGGGGGTGGGGGATTCATTGTTTTGAGGACTCTCCTCTGCATCCCAGGACATTTAGCAGCATTCCTGTTCTCTCCTCACTGCATGCCAGTGGCACATCACCGTTATGACAATCAAAATAATCTCCAGACACTGAAAAATGACTGCTAGGTAAAAGGTGGGGGTGGGGGGTTGACCCTATTATTGACCCTAGTCGACAGCCACTATCCTAAAGGGTGTTATATGTAAGTATTTATTCTAGGAAATACACTAGCCATCTTCTTATTTCCAGAAAACATACTGGGAGTCTTTCCTTAAAGCAGAACTGATACACATTTAAAGGGGCCTGTACCAATGTCTGTCACCTACTTTGAAATATGTTTTCAGATTTTTAAAAGATAAAGATAAAATGGAAGGATATACAATTTTTAAAAGAACAAAGTACAACAAAAGGTTATTTGCAACATTATTTCAACTTTTCTCTGTGTTTGAAAATGTTCATAATAAAATGTTGGGGAGAAGAAGAATTCATGCATATTTAGCTATCACAGCTAGGAAATCAAGAGGTTCAATTCAGTTAATTAACTCAGAGGGGGAAAAAATGCAGGAAAAGAACTTGTCAGTCCTGGCAGGGATATTCTTTCTCCTCCCAAATTGTGCTATTAAATCTAATTAATCTAATCACACAGAAAAAAAAAACCTACCTGATAGTCATGGGGAAATCCAAAATACTGAGAATTGGCTCGAGTTGAGAGAGGATTCAGATTCATTAAGTGTTCTATTTTGTAGCTGGAGAAGCTAGGTCCTGGGGAGATCACGCCCTGAATTTTCAGAGAATTGCTTTACACAGTGATCTTTTTCTGTCCTCCAGTTTCAGAGATTCTATCATTAACTTGACACTTTATTAATTAAAAATAACCTTCAAAACTATTTTCTCCCTAGGAGCTTCGCTGCCTAATAAAACCAGATTCAAATCTTCAAGCTAAATCAGATACATCACCTTCTCAGAAATCCTTTCTACCCAGAATTATGGTTACTCTGACATTAAGCAATTCATTTGGCCATAATTTGGCCAGTGTTTATTGAAAATATATGTCAGGAACAGTGTACAGTACCCAACCTAAGGGTGCTGGAAATTTTAGACATTTATACCAATGTGAAATGAGGGTGCTGTTGACATCCTTTGAAAAGATAAACAAGATAGACAGATCCTTACCCCAGCTAACCAAAAGAAAGAACAAATTCAAATGAACAAAATCAGAGGCAAAAGGGGAAAGATCACAACAGACACCAAAAAGATCCAGAGCATTATAAGGAAATACTTTAAAATCCTATACACCATTAAATTAGAAAATCTAAAAGAGGGGCTGGAGAGATGGCTTAGTGGTTAAGAAAACTGACTGCTCTCGCAGAGGACCCAGATTGGATTCCTGATTCCCAGCACCTACACAGTGACTATAAACCATCTGAAACTCCAGTTCCAGGGGACCCTACAGCCCTTCCTGGCATACACTGGGCTTTGCACGACATGGATACACTTAAATACATGCAGGCAAAAACACCCATACACATAATTTTTTAGAAATTAAAATAATAAATGAATAAAATAAAAATTTTAAAAGGGCTATGGATCAGAACAGAGATCTCAAGAAATAAAAATGGCTAAGAAACTCCTTAGAAAGTGTTCAACATCCTTAGTAATTAGGAAAATGCAAACCAAAACCATTTTAAGAGTTCATCTTAGCCAAATCAGAATGGCTAAGATCAAGAGAACACATGACAGCAAATGCTGATGGGATTGCAAACTTGTACGACCATTGTGGAAATCAATGTGGAGAACTCTAAAAATAAATCTACCATATGATCTTGTTATACCACTCCTTGACACCTACCCAAAGGATTCAGCATCCAACTACAGAGACACTTACTGAGCCATGTTTGTTGCTGCTCTTTTCACAATATCTACAAAAATGGAAACAAGCCAAATGTCCTTCAGCTGATGAATGGTAATAAAAATGCTGCTTTTACACAATGGAGTTCTCAGGGGCCGGAGGGGTAAAGGAAAATGAAATCATGAAATTTGCAGGTAAATTAATGTAACTTGAAACTGTTATCCGAAGGGAAGTAACGCAGGCTCAGAAAAACAGGTGATGTACATTCTCTCTCATTTGAGGGTCTTAGCTCCAAATCCTTATGTGAGCATATATCCTGACATAACAGCTAGAGCCAGGAAAATGAAAAGGAACCATGAGGGTAAAGGAGAAGAAGGAGAGACAGGTTTTGTCAGGGGAGAAATGGGGAAAATGGATGATATTTTAACTGGGGAGGGAGGAGCGAGTTATACAAGAGGAGAGAGAAGAAATAACACTTGGGAGGTGTGAAAAACCAGAAAGAAATGTATTAGTTCAAAAGCATACTGAAAAATATACGTGCATGCGTGTGTGTGTGTGTGTGTGTGTGTGTGTGTGTGTGTGTGTGTAACTAAAGGTGCTATTACAAAAAACATAGTGCCAGGCAGGGGAAACCTCCCTTTGAGTTGTTGGTGAAGGTAGTCTGAGACTTCCAAAATAACGCAGTCTGTTGTCACAGCCCTTGACTGCCTCCCAGAACTTGAAGGTAAGACCCTATTGCTGAAAACAGGACATACTTCAGACACAGGATGTGGAGCAATAAAAGCGGAAACAATCTGAAGGCCACCTCCCTGAAGACCAGCTCCCATAATATCAGAAGATACTATGCATACTCCCCAGGAAGAAAACAAATCAACCATCCCATCCAGCTGTAAAGTCTATGAGCCACAATACTGACCTAGACAGCAAATAATCCCTACTTTTGCCACACCCCCAGACCAACATATTCTTACTATACTATGTATCCTCATATTTACAGACAAGCATACCTCTTTCCACTCATCAAAAAGATTCTTGTTGCATCAGATGGAAACTATTACAAAGTTCCATAACTGGTCAAACACAGAGAATAAGTGTCTATGAGGTGTCCAACACTAAGTGACATATCTACATTGCGGCCTGTACACCTAAGCTCAGGGAACATAGCAGAATGGGGACAGAAAGAAAATTAATGCATCTCTTAATTCTCAGTATTGAAGCTTCCTCATGTAACAGATGATGATTAACACAGAAAGTCACAACCGGTCAGAGTGCAGAGAATAAGAGACAAAACTCTGCCACCCAAGGCTCCAAGACCTTTGAAGAAGAAGGTATAGAAAGATTGTAAGAGCTAGAGGTGGTAGATGGCCACAAGGAAACAGAGTTTTCTAGACACCTGGGATGTTACGCATATGAACTCACAGCAGTGATGACAGCATGTACAAGACCTATGCAAGGTCAAGCCAGGCAAAATCCAGCTTAGTAATGGGGAAGTGGGGAAGAAGCCCAATCTCAGCTCAGGAACTATTGGCAACCAGTATCTACTGGGAGAGGGAAAGTTTGTTTTTTTTTAGGGGTGTGATGCTGGATAGGTTAACCAGGCTCCAGTGGATGGATGCACACCAAAGTACATTTTGAGACATAAACTTGGCTTGATAGCCTTTACACACATGACAAGATACATGAAATCCAGTAAGAGGGGTGCATATAGGGGAGGTGGTCTAAATATTATCAGAATATTTTGTATGAAATTCTCAAAAATTCAATAAAAAAATAGCTGGGATGGTGACGCATGTCTTTAATCCCAGCACTCCAGAGGTAGAGGCAGGTGAATCTCTGTGAGTTCAAGGACAGCCTGGTCTACATAGTGAGTTCCAAGCCAGCTGGGGCTACAAGGAGACCCTGTCTCAAAGAAACCTAACTAACTAACCAACCAAACAAACAAACTAATTTAGAAGCTTAAAAATGGCTTTATAACCAGACTATAAGCTAGCATCTTTGTTCTGAGTTAGCATCTTACTAATTGCAATTACAATGTTGTTCTACTGTAAATCTACTAGAATGTCTGAAATGCCAACATCTAATCATTTCAGTTGGCAAGGATGTAATACAAGTGGAACGCTCAGGTCCTGCTCACAAGGATGGATAACTGCACAGTCATGTTGAAAACCACTTTGGCAGCTGCTGTTGGAGTGAAAATAATGACCACACAACCCAGAGCTCCCACTACTGGCTTCTTATCCTAGACAAATCAAAATAAACACTGAATCAAAGAACTAGACACAAATAATTGTTCATAGCGGCTTTGGTACAGCAGAGAACAGCTCAAAATGGTCTTCATCCATTAAAGGGCCAGTAGATAATAGTATAATCACACAACCCAATACCTATTCACCAACAAAAGGAAGCAAATAGTTAATGCAGATTTATCTCAGAAGCCCACAAAGACAAGGATCCAGTTTCAGAACTGCTGTTATTCCACTATTTACAAGTGCCGCAGACTACATATAGCTATCGTGTTTGGTGATATATTTTCTCATTGATACAACTGGCTATGAGCAGTTGATATAAGAAGGCCTTCCACAAGTACGGCAAGTGAGGAATTGCTCCTACAATTGCAAGGCAGTTTTGAGATCATTTAACATTACTCCCCAACCCTTTTAAGAACATTTCTACAAAGGGCCAGCAAGATGACTCAGCAGGCTGCTCAAGCCTGATGATGTGAGTTCAATCCCTAGAACCCATCTAAAAGTGAAAGGAGAGATCCATCTCCAGAAAGTTATCCTCTGATCTCCATATGTGTACCATTGCATGTATGCATGTGCAATATATACAACTAATAATAAAGATAATAATGAAAATTTCTATAATGACCAAAATAAAGTTAAGGAGGATGACATTCCAGTGGTCCACATCCCAGTAAGGTGACTGTAGCTTTTAACAGTTTATTATGGATTTTATAAAGAACTAGAAGAAAAGATAAAAACTTCCCAATAGAAAAAGGATAAATGCTTAAGAGGTTCAAATGCTAATTATTCTGATTTAATGACCATACATTGTATCAAATGGTTACAGTGTACCCCATAAGCATGTACAATTATTATGGGTCAATTAAAATGTTTTTAAGTGCTGGAGTTCAAGCCCAGGGTCTTGCTCATGTCAGGCAACTACTCTACAGCTGAATTACACTCCCAACACTCATTTTGAAATTCAAATAATAAAAATTTAAACTGAACAATTTAAATCCCCCTAAAGTATATCAGTCTTGTTTTTTGCCTTGTTAAACCCAGAATGTTGAAAAATGAAATTTTCATCAATTTAGGATCTTGCTGTTCTTCCAAGTCTTCATCCAAAAGGTCAACTTTTATTTTACAGCCTGGCCCACATACACGACAGACTGATCTGTGTATTTTTGGATTCCTTTTCTTTCTTCCCCTGCTTTCTCCCATCTTTAGCCCCTGCATTTGGGTGTCCCTCTTTTCCTCCTGTTTACCTTTGTTTTGCTGGAAGTTCTTAGCTCTTCCTCCCACTCATTTGGCCAGTTCACTCTTACATTAAGGGCAAGTCTTTCCTCATTTTTTTTTGCCATTTTTCCCAGTTAGTAAACAGCCAGCAACGGCAGGTTTCTATATGTCTTGTTATTGCTGTTTGTACCTTAAACTTTAAGCTATAAAAATTCTGTTTGCAGGATTTTTCTGTTTCTAGTGGTGCTAGAGATTGAACTCAAGACCTCTGAGCTATACTCTCAGTCTATTCTGTTTGTTTATTTGTTTATTTATTTACTTATTTACTTATTTCTGATTCTTTGAAGCAGGGTATTCCAGAGCCAAGGTTGACCTTGGACTCACTATGTAACCAAGGCCCTGAATGGCTGATTTGCCTGCCTCTACCTCCCAAGTGCTGGGATCACAGCCATCACCACCACATTTGGCTTCCCAGCCTCTATTTCTACAGTGTATATGCCTTGCCTCTTCCTAATATTTTCCAACTCTCCGAAGTTTTCTACTCAAACATCATTTTCTTGAAGTTTTACTGAATATTTTCATAATATTCTCAGTTAAAATATGTTCTCAAATAACAAAGGGTTGAAGAAGACAAATGAAAAGTTAACACTCAGGTCGCTGAGTCCTTGCCAGTAGTAGTTTAGCCATGACTCTACTCATTCATATTGGGTCCGTTTCTCTTAAAAAGAACTTTTTACTAGAGTCTATCTCAGTTTCATGGAAGTTCCTCATCAATTCTTTCTTTACAGGAAACAAAATTACTTATGCCTTCATTAAACAAGTAACAATTTTGTTTCTTGGATTATTATAAACCAGAAACTTCACAATCTTTTTTAAACTGAAGACACTGAAAAGAAGTTTTTTCTAAAAAAAGAGTGAATACTTTTGGGCTGGAGAGATGACTCAGCAGTTAAGAACAGTTGCTGCTCTTGTAGAGAACCTGGATTCGGTTCCCAGCACCCACACTGGGCCGCTCACAATCATCTGTAACTCTAATTCCAGGGGACACAATGCCCTCTGAGGGCACCTGCCCACGTGTGGTGCACATACACACACTGAAGCACACCCACTAAAATTAATTTAAATTAAATCATTTTTAAAAAGAATAAACACCTTAAAATTTCAATTGTTGGTTATAATAAATCAATGTAGAAATTATAATCTTTCGTCAAGATGAATAGTCAGCATAAAGTTATACTTCAGAGTTAAAGCTTACCCTAATTTAACTCTTAACAAGTACATTACCCATTCACATGAATCCAAAATTAAATCTAAGTGGAAATCAGGAAGTCCTGCTCCTCCTGGAAGTCTCCTCCCCGTCTCGTATATATGCACTTGTATTTATTTGTTTATGTACCCTTTCCTTTCCCTAAGCAGATGTTTCCAACTCAATATGAATGCATGTCATATGCCCTTATCCTTTCTCCTCAGAAAAGGCAAGTAGCATTCACTACTCTCTGCTATTTGATTTCCATTTAACAATAAATCCTGCAGATTTTTAATAACAGTGTATAAAGCATTTTCTTATTTGCTAGCTAAATAGTACTCTACTATATTAATATATCAAGATTTAATTAGTCACTGATTAACTGAGCTGTTTCCAAACTTCTATTAATATTATAAACAATGCTGAAATACCCTTACATATGTATCAGGAAAAAATTTATGATTATTCTGTCACTGGAAAATGTGAATAATTTGTATTCATTATGTCTCTTGATTTCTCAATTTACATTTTACATGGGATGATTAACCTTCATGGTCAGCTCGACTGGATTTAGAATCACCATGGAACTACAGCTCTGGGTGTGTCTAGGAAGGTGCTTCCAGAAAGTTTAAACAGGGAGGACCCACCCTGAATATGAGCTGCACCAGTCAAATGGGATGAAGTCCTGAATTGAATAAAAAGGGAGAAAGCAAGCTAAAGACCAGCATTCCTTGCCACCTGCTTTCTGACCACAAGCATACAGCTGCCTTACACCCCTGTTGCTGTGCCTTCACCACCATGATGCACAGAACTCTCAAACTGACAACCCAAATTAACCTTTCCTTCTTTAAGTTGCTTTTTTCAGGACAGTGAGAGAAGTGACTAATACAGCATGCATCATTTTTACAAGGAAGAAAACAGCAAATGTTCTTGCTAATTTTTAAGGTATCTGATTCTTTCTGCAAATAACAGTTCTTAGATTTCTTGGAGCTGCCGAAAACAGCCTTTCATATCTTGGTATATACAGTAAAATCAAAACAGCGGACCTGGTCGCTAAAAAGTGACTTTATGGAAGTTCACTAAGCTTCACAAATAGCAAGCCTCTCTACTCAGGCATAGTAGGAAGCAGAGTTAGGACCTTTAAAGAAAGGGATAAGAGAAGCAGTATGCATTTTAGATTTATGTATTGGTGGGGAAAAGGGAGGGTGGGAGAGAGGGAGAGAGAGTCAGAGAGAGACAGAGAGAGAAACAAAAAGAGAGAGGGCGAGAGAGAGAAAATGTGAGATTATTGCTATTATTTTCCTCATGTGTTTGATCATTTAGACCCTAGCCAACAGTTTGGAGAGATTGTGGAGCCTTTTGGACATGGTGCCTAAGCTGGACGAAGCAGGGCCGAAGGGTTGCCTCTGAAAGTGTTTTCCAAAGTCCAGCCTCAAAGATATGCAGAGAGTGTTGTAACTGTGGTCCAAAGAGGTCAGCTACATCTGAAGCTGGTAATATAACTTGGTGTCATCTAGGTGGTGCTGTTACAAGCATGGAAAATGCAAGAGTTACAAGGTCATAGAGACTTACACCAAGGTTCCAGAAATCACATGAAACCAGACAATGTGTGATAGGATCATGGAGCGCCTCAGTGAGCTATACATAAAGCTATAATGGTGAAGCCTAAGTCCCACTGGAGACTCCAGGATGTTGGAGGTTCCAAGAATGGGAAAATCAGCCTAGAAAAGTTGCAGGTACTGAGTTTAACTGGCACAAGAGAGAGACTGTTGAGACTCAGATGATGATACCGTGATCCCTTGATCCTGGATATGGAGCTACAGGATTTGGCAGTGTCTTGTTTCAGTCTTGATTTGGTCTTTTCTTTTCTTGTTATATCCTCATTTCTCCCTTTTGGAATGAGAATGTTCTGTGCCATTGTATAGTGGAAGAATATAACTCAGTCTGTTTTGCTTTTTACAGTTTACAGGGGCTCACAGCTAAGAGATTTGCTTGAGTCTCAGAAGATTCTTAGGACTTTGCACTTTCACAATGTTTATGCTGTTATGACTATGGGGACATTTGAAGTTAGACTGAATGCATTTAAAATTATAAGGTGGCCATGAGACCATGGAGGCTAGGAGCAGAATTGTTAGAATGTGAAATGTCCCTCCAGACTCATGTATTTGAATAGTTGGTCTCCAGCTGGTGACAGTGTTTAGGGAAGTTGTTTAACCTTTTGGGCATGGGGGTGCCTAGCTAGCAGGAATAGAGCTGAAGAGGTGCGACTGTGAGCTATAGCCCAGCCCCAGTGCTGACCTAAGCTCACTCTCTGCATTCTGGCTGATGCCACATAACAAGCTGCTGTCACAAACTTCTGCCTCCATACCTTTTCACACATGATGAATTGTATCTTCCCAAACTGTGAGCCAAAACAAATCTTTCTTGCTTTAAATAGTTTTTGTCAATTATTTAGTCACAGTGAGAAAAATAACAATACACTGACAATAACAACATTTCTTTAATATGATTTTGTGGCTTTTGAAGTTACATTGCTCAAAAGATATAATTTATAACCAAGTTCAAAGATTAAGCAAATTTAAAAAATAAAGCTTAATAATTAGGTAGAAAAAGATGTTATTTGCATTACTTCTTCATATTATCTTTTAAAAGTTCCTTTTGTCAATTAAATTGTAAAGTGATTTATGAAGTGCATTGTTCATGCTTAGGGATTAGAGAAGTGTGTTGATAATGTTCAATTCAGCAGTCACATGTATTCTGGTCTTAAGTAAATATGGTCCACTTGTTTTTAATACTCGAGTTGAGATATAGCTCAGAAGAAAATATTGCTTCTGTAGGCAATTTTCACTGATTTTTTTCAGATATATGTAAGTTCTTGACTTTTAACCAATGAGAAATGTAAAGCAGATAATGGGTTGAAGGCTCCTTTTTCTTCCTTGTCTCTTTAATTTCCCTACCTTTCTAGCCTGCCTCACTCCAATGGAGAACAAAGGAAATAGAAAATGGTTTTCACGTGTTGTGCTACTGCACAGCATTTTGTGGTGCTTATTAATTCCTCCAGATCAAGATTATCTGCTACTTACCCATGACACAAACTATCATAAATTGGTTTAACGTACCTTACAATAAAACAAAACAGCATCTTGGAAAGAGCTCAATCATCTCCCCCCATACTTTAATATTGCATTTAGATATTTCCTAAACAAATCAAAAATATTTCTAGGTACAAATAAAACAAAGGGCCTCATGTTTACTCCACTGTGATCCCCAATACTTTCTATTTTCAAATACGACTTTATACTTTTTTGTTTCATAATATGAAAATTTTCATATACTGTGTGATCAGACTTCACTTCTCTCCACTCAAGTTTGCTTACAATAAATATGGTTAACTTACAAATAATACAACATTCCGTTTTAGTTCTGAATTCTCAGATACATTGCAAATGTTTGAAATTTCCTAATTTGAGAAAGCTCTTCTACATGGATGTCAATTTGTCTTTAACCTTTAGTTTCTATTTTTTTTTCTACCATCAGAACACTAAACTGATCATAGAACATCAAGAATCCAGAAAGTTAAGCATTCATAATAAATAAAAAAAACTTCAGGTAAGCATTTAGATAAAACTAGAAGTATTATTCAATCTGGACGGGTGAGAGGGCTTGGTAGGGGAAGATGCTTTCTGCCAAATCTGATGACCTGAGTTTCATCCCTGGGACTCATGGTGGAAGGAGAGAACTGACTCTGGCCTCCATATGAGTGCCATGGTCCATGTATACAACCCACCACACACAAAATGAATAAAGAGGTGTTTAAAAAAGAATACTAAATATATTTTATAAGAAAAATAGTTTAGAAAATATTAAGCCATAAAAATCGATGAAAGCTTAATATAAACTACAACTTGGATGAACTTTGCAAACATTATTTGTAATGAAAACAGCCAAATACAAAGGAATAAATAATGTATGATTCTATTTCAATGAACTACCTAGAATAGACAAGTTCATTCAGGCAGAAAACAGAATACAGGTCATCAAGGGCTGAGGAAAGAATGCAATATTCTGAAATAATATTTCATTTCCTTCATCTTCTTTCTGCCTCAAACTATACAGTTCCTAAAACCATTTGCACCTACAAAGTGATAAGAATGTCATTTGTATGCTAATAAAATAACTTGTGACTAGGGGCCCCCACATAGCTTCACGGTGGAGATATGATTAGAAGCTTGGGACTTTCATCCCTAAACTTCACGGAGGAAAGAGGGGCTGAAAGTTAATTGCTGATACCCAATGGCATGATCAGTTGTGCCTATGCAATAAAGCCTCCATAAAAAATCCAAAAGAATGGGGTTTGGGAAGAGGGTTTGAGTAGCTGGAGAGGACACGGAAGCTCTACACCTTTGGCCCCATGCTTTGCCTTTCGCATCTCTCCCACTTGGCTCTTCATTTGGGTCTTTTGTGTGTTTCTGAGTTTATAAGCACCTCTAAAAATCAACAGAAACTCTGTTGGGGATCATGTGAACCCCAACTAATAGCTAGTTGACTTCAGAAGCATTGGCTTCTGATTAGTGGCCTAAGTGGGGTCAGACTTGTGAAATAGCTTTTAACTTCTGAGATCTGCCACCAGATGGAAGGTGTCAGCATTGAATTGAAAAAGAGTACACCCAGCAGATGTCCACCACAAGAACTGTTTCTGATATGTGGAGGAATGTGTCACACATTTGTTGTCAGTAGTGCTGGGGGGGTGGGGGTGTATACATGTATATAATGCAATCTCAAAGATATCATCAGATTACGATTTTCCTGGAATTGGTGCTTTAGGAAGAACAAAGAAAGAATAGAAATGCCTGAAAAAGATAGATAACAATGGGACAAACTCTACCAGATATTAATATACATAGCCTAAAGTGACCACAAATTCAAATTGGTACAGAATAATTGATTGAATAATTTTAAAAATACAGGAAAAATCACAAATCTCATATATTAGCTACTTTTCCCATTTCCATAAGAAAATACCTGACAAAAAAACATAAGCAAGGGTTCCTTTTGGCTCACAGTTTGAGGGTGCCATCCATCATGACAGGGAAGTCATGGTGGCAGGAGTTTCAGACAGCTGCTCACTTTGCTTTCCAGTCAGGAGGCAGAAAAAGATGAACGCTGGTGCTCAACTCACTTTTTCCTTTTTCCCACTTTAGGGCACATCCCATTGGATGATAAGACCACATTCAGGCTAAGTCTTCCCTACTTGTCTAATCCTTGTTGGAAACACCTTCATAGACACCCCTAGAGCTGTGTTTCCATGGGGATTCAAAATCCCACCAAGTTGACAATGACAGTAGCAATCACAATTCTACTCCTTGCCAATCTGACACTCAAGCACATAATTTTAAATCATAGTAATCTACCCCTGACTCCTAAAGTCTCACTTTCTTCCTATAACGCAAAAATGTATTTAGTCCCATTCTAAAAGTCCCCATAGTCTTTAATGGTCTTAACATTGTTCAAAAGTCCAACATCTCTTCTTAGACTCAAGGAAACCTCTTAACTATGAGTCCCTGTAAAATAAAACAAGTTATATACTTCCAACCTACAATGAGGCAAAGTAAACATTCTATTCCAAAAGTGAAGAGTAGAGGCATAGCAAAGAAAGATTAGACCAAAGCAAGACTAAAACTCATCGGGGAAAATACCAAATCCTGCAGTCCCATGGGTATTACTTGGGGCTCATGATAGAATCATCTGGGCTCCAAAGGGCTTGGGTGACCCTGTCTTTGAGGCTCTGCCACCTGTAGCACACATGGACTCTGCCTTAGGCCAGCTCCACTCCATACAAGCAGATTTCCTCAGTGGATGTCCCATATTCCTGTCACCCCTACAGCTTGGGGTTTCTCTTGCAACTTAGGCTTCCCCTTCGCAGCTTCACACAGTGACCCTCTCAGGTGTTCCTCCAGGGAATTTGACTCTGGCACACATTGCCTGGCCACAGCATCTGTCTGGAACCTACGTCCAAGACTCCATGACCCACTCAGTCTTCCATCTTTCATGACTGTAAACTAGTTCTGTATAGACTGGGCTACCAGGTTCTGCTGTCAGCTCAAGATGCACCCTGGCCTACTTGAACCACAGCTATATTAACTTTTGTGTATTTCAGCAGTTGTTTTCAAACAGGGAATCCCTTAAATAGCATTTTTATTTCAGTCTCTCTCCATTAAAATGAATCTTCAGTCAGGTGTGGTTGTGCACACTTTTAATCCCAGCACTCGGGAAGCAGAGGTAGGTGGATCTCTGTGAATTCAAGGCCAGCCTGGTCTACACAGAGTTCCAGGCCAACTGGGGCTACAGGGAGACCCTGTCTCAAAAAGACGAATAAAAATAATAAATAAATAAATAAATAAATAAATAAATAAAATGAATCCTCATTTTCATTAGATGGAGCCTTTTCATAATAGGGAACTTGATCTCAAGGTGTAGTTCCTATTGTCCCAGTGCAAAGGACTAGGTTTCTCTTAATGAAAATAATCCCTTTAACAATTACAGATGCTTTTGAAACTGATTTGCCTTTAACTTTAAATTCTTTCCTTTCTCTGCCAAATGGCCGACTTTTTCTATCTTTCTGCTCCCTTTCTTGTTCTCTTTCACTATAGAAAAAGAGTAGTGAGCAGTAATCAAAACAAAGCTTAATGCTAGCCTGTCTTGAAATTTCTTCTGCCAAGAAATTAGTCTATTACTTTTGAATTTAGCCTCACTCAAGTTCTCAGAACACAGTGGGGTGTATTGCCAGATTTTTGCTATAATATAATAGGAATGGGCTCTAGCTCAGTTCCTGGTTGAGTCCTTGTTCCCCTCTGAAACCTCATGGGCCGAACCTTTACTTTCTGTACTTATTACAGCATTCTGATCTTTAGAATGCTCATCAAATTGACCCATAAAGCTTGGCTTACAGCATTCTAGGGCTTCTCTAGCCCATAGCTCCTAACTCTTCAGCATTCCTCTCACAAATTACTCCAAAAATCTAAGAATCATGTGAGTCATGCTTATCGTTGGTAGCAATTTTCTTTTTAGTTACTCTTTGTGTATGTATGTTTTTGTGTATATGCACATGCATTGAGGGGTGCATATGTGTATGTGTGCATGTGTGTGGAAGCCAGAGGCAGATTGGTGCCATCCTCAATTGTTCTCCACATTAATTTAATTTAATTTTTTGAGACAGAGTCAGACACTAAATTTGGAGCTTGCTGATTCTACTCGAATGGCTGGCCAGTAAGCCCCAGGGATCCTCCTGTCTCTACCTCTCCAGTGCTGGAATTACAGGCATGTACCATCATCAAGTTCTGCCTTTATGTGGGTGTTGGGGATTGCATTTGTACTTTTTTCATTGTTGTGACAAAAAATATCTAAGAAAAGCAACTTAAAAATGGAAGGGTTCGTTTTGGCTCACAGTTTGAGGGTACTATTCATTATGGCAGGAAAGACATGGTGGCAAGAAACATGAGGCAGAAAGAGACAGAGAGGAATATTTGTGCTCAGCTTGCTTTCTCTTTTTTATTCCCATTGGATGGTGCACCCACATTCAGAGTTGGTTTTACTCCCTCAGTTAAATCGTTGTGGAAACAACTTCATGGATACATCCAGATGCGGTGATTCTAAACCCCATCACATTGACAATTAAGCTTTAGCTCTTAATCATTATCTTACTTAGTTTATGTAGATATTCCACCCTCAAGAAAGTAGAGTATAACTTTCTTTCCTTAAGTGTGGTCTGCATATAATAACTTCTCCCCAAACACTTTACCAAAGAAAGGTATAGGAAAAAAGAGAAAGTTAAGAATGAAAAAAACCTAAAAAACACTAGCTCAGTCAGGTAACCAAAGTCACCAGCAAGTGACCAGTCATGGTGTTAATATGTGCCCTGGTGGTAATGCAGCAATAATGCTACCTTACTTCTGTGATCTCCCTTCCCCAAATTCATACACCTGGTCTAATCAAGAGGAAAAGGACTCAAATTGCAAAAGAATGGTACTCAGCTATACATTTGACCAACACTCTTCAAAATTATTAATGGTAATCAAAAGCAAAGAAAGCCTGAGAAACGGTCAACAGCTGAGGAGTATCTAGAACCACTATGACTTGACATTCAAAAAGGACATCAGTTAAAAACTGAAATTTGAAAAGGGCACTTTAGTTAACAATCTGTCCATATGGGACCATTCATTTTAACAAAGGTACCATACTAATGTAAGATGTTAGTACCAGGGAAAGCTGGGTACTGCCTGTAAAGTCTTCTCAGCTATTATATATATATGAAACTTTTGTAAAAAATATTCTAGTAACAAGTGTTTCACAGAACATTTTTTTAAAAATTTTTATGCAATGCTAAGAGAGGTCAGAAGAAGGCATCAGATTCCCCCAGAACTGGAATTACAGAAAGTTGTTAGTCACCATGTGGGTGCTAGGATTTGAACCCAGGTCCTCTGCAAAAACAGCCAGTGCTCTTAACCACTGAGCCATTTAATGTTTTTGTAAATGTCACTTTGTGGCTTATGTTACAACTTAGCTGAAGAACACACCTAGAAGCTAATTTACTGGATCATATCATTCAATTGTGTTTGATATTGTCAATTGTCATCTGTATCATCAGTGTATGAGAAGTGTAATTCTATCCTTCTTTCCCAATAATACATGCATTCCCATTGATTTTTATTATTTTCAAATTTTGAAGCTCACAAATGTCATGGGAGAAACTGTGACCCTGGTAGCTGCTTTAACTTACACTCTCTGATTATTAATTATACTTTCACTTTGGTAAAATACCTGACAGAAGCAACTTAAGGGAGAAGAAATTTATTTTGCTTCACAATATCAAGAAGGCTCAGCCCATCATGGTGGAGAAGGCATGATGGCCAGAAGGCATGATTGTCAACATATGAGGAGAATATACAGAAATGGGCCTGCCTTGAAATTTGGTATGATAAAGGTATGTCAATACAGTGGAGGAAAAGATATCTTTTAAATAAACAGTGCTAACTTGTTATCCAAGAAGAAAAAGACAAAATGGGATTTCACATATTCCAAATAGGAAATTTCAAAATAAAAAAATCTTAATCCCTTTATGTCTGGAAAAATCATATGCAAATTCTTCTGTTGTCATTTATAAAAAGCCTTCCTAATGAGGACTCAAAAATCAGAAACAAGGAGGAAAAGATATTGCTAAATTTGATCACATAATATTGCAAAAGAAAACTGCAGGCCAAAAATCCATCCTAGAAACACTAAGGCAAATAACAAATGGCAAAGTAGGAAAAACAATTACAATTTGTATCCCAGATAAAAGTTTCGTTCCTTTAATTATTTGTTTAAAAGTAGTGTGGGGAGAAATAAAGATGGCATCCTGCTGCTGCTTCCTCCTAGAGCCAGGAGGTTGCCAAGGTTACAGGAAGGAAGTATGACTGGTTGCTAAAAGCATGCAGGCCTTGTGACCTGCGTGTGATGTTTACCACGACTGGGGGCTCGCTGCCCACGACTTGACCTTTTAGGTGATTGGCTAAGCTAGGGGATATAAAAGGAGAAGAAGCCCAGGAAGGAGTTAGTTCGAGTTACTGCTGGAGAGTTCAAGTTGCTCTCTTTTAGTTGGAGTTGCTGTCTGGGGGAAGAGTTGCTTTTGGAAGAAGGACTAAATAATACTGCTTGCAACCGATATGTCTGGAGTTCGGTTTTTCCTTGCTGGTCAAGGGACACAACAAGTAGAAAAGACCATCTCCTCCACGGAAAAATGAGAAAGAGAAACTAACACACATACCAAGAAAAAGAAACGCAAATGGTCCTTAAGTATGAAAGATACAAAGCTGCTGGAAATTTTTTTAAAAAGATGCAAATTAAAGTTACAGTAAGATACCATTTCTCACCTATCAGATTGGAAAAACCAAAGTTTAATAACATGGTGGCTAGAGCCTCCAGTATGCTGTTGAATAGAAATGTTAAAATAGACTCCCTGGTCGCCTTCCAAACACACTCAGTATTTCCTCATTAAGTACGACACTAGCTATAAGCTTTTTGTAGAAACCCTTTATCAGATCGCTGAAGTTCCTTTTATTCTTAGCTTGCAGGTTTTATTTTTTTTAATCATACATAATTGTTTCATTTTATTAAAACTTTTTTGTATCTCTGAGTGTACAAAAGCTCTGACTCCCACAGCTCCAACATGCTAGGCTCAACCATGTAAACTAATATGCTAATTAAAAAGGCAGAGAAAAAAGGTTAAAAGTAGGGATTTATTCAATGTGGCCACATTGAGAAAAGGAAGAGATAAAGGGATCCAGTGACCCCTAAGTTCACCTTTGGGGTACTGGCATGAGCTTTAAGGTTCACATAGAGAAAGAAGTGAAACAAAGATCAGAGATACTCATAACTCAGTAGTTTTGGTCTTAGTGTGGTCTGGTTGATGTCTCTTGTTTCTGATTCTACAAGGTCATCACTTGAGGGGATCAATCTGATTTCTTCAAGAAGATTACTTCTGTTCCAGGGTGTGGCCTCACCCTCACAGATAATTGTCATCCTCTGGGAGGTGGTCTGTCCAGGGAGGCTTTCCTATTCCTAGAATCCAAAGTTCACAATTGTAGCATTCCTAGCAAGAATGAAGATGCTATAAAGAGGCACTTGTGCCCCTTCCTTTAGCTATCAAACTTGAGACAATGGATCCCAGGAAATGGGAATTTTCTCAGAAGTCATTCTAGAAGTAGGAAATGGCTGGAACCTGGTGCCAGCCAAAGGGGGAGCTTATGTTCTTGAAAGACTTCACAGCCTTCTGACAATTTACCAGAAATACTGGAGCCAAGATGATGATGGGAGAGACCACATACCTGTAGCATTTTCTTTAAATACAAAGTTCATGTCAAAAGATGGAGTTAGGGGGTGACTAGACCTCTTTGTTCCTCTTCCCAATGTGGCTGAATAAATCTCATTTTCTGCCTTTTACCATTACTTGTTTCTTTAATTGCCCTACTGAAGACAGGTGGTCAAGACAGGCTCTGACCCTAACAACTCCAGTAACAGAATAACTGATTTCTCTGCCTTTAGGCTTGAAGCAGGAGTGAGGCATGTTAGATGTGTACCCCTTGAGTTTTTAGTATGCAGAAACAATCAGACCCAAAGTAAAGGAGACAGACACAGAATGACATAGAGACGCCAGGCTTCCATGTTGTTTTAGTTATCCTGTGGGCCCAAATGAGGAGCCCATGCTATTTAGCAAAAGCACCTTCTAAAGTCTGTTATACTCATAATGGGAAATGCTGGATTTTCAAATGTCAAATGTATCTTGTATTCCAGAAAGAAATCCTATTTGGTTATCTTCTTTGCATATTTCTGGGTTTCATTTATAATATTTTGTAGGAGTTTTAGAATCAATGTTCAAGAGATATAGTAGCCTTTAATTTTCTTTTGGTAATGTCCTTGTTAGATTTTGCTATTAAAGATATGGCCTCATGAAATAGGTCTGGCAATGTTTCTGATGTTCCTATTCTTTGGAAAAGTTTAAGTAAGAATAACATTATTTCTTCTTTAAATGTTTGGAAGAATCCACCATCAAAACCATCTAGGCCTAGAATCTTTTTAGGAGAGGCTTTAAATAATAGATTCCATTTCAATAATAGATATGAGACTCTTTAGATTTTACTCAAAATTCTATTTTTTGAATACATTTTATCAATTGTTTTTAAAATTTTGTCTATTTCATGCAAAATTTTTAAAAATATTTTTGTATTAAATCATTTGTGTATTTCATACAGAACATCTCAATCAATCTTAATTATTTTTATACTCCCTTCTCCCACTGGCACCCTGCATAGCCCCACAAATGGAATCCACACATTCTTTCATCTGTGTTAAGGTCTATTGTGTCAAGTTAGTGTCCCCAAGTGACCTCAGTGCAGGTTCATCTACTGAGGTCCAGTCAGCCTACCCAGAGTCCCTCCCTTTAGGAAGATTAGTTCATCCTCATCCAATAGTAATCAGTTATCATTAGTTCTTCAGCAAAGGTTGGGTCTGCTACCCACTTCCACAGTGCCATGCTGGGGTTTTATCTGCTTGCATTTGCATGGGTCTTCAGCATGCCGAAAACATTGCTGTAGGTTTATATACTAGGGTTCCAGGGGTTTGCAGGATTCTATTTCCATAAGGTTATGCACCTCCTCTCTGGCTCTTATAATCTTTCTGCCCCCTGTTCCACAATGGTCCCTGAGCCCTGAGTGAGTGAAACTTCATAAAAGAGTCTTGTCCAGGGACCCATATTCTACAGATTCCTAATCTCCATGATTTAGCCATTTGTGACCTTTTATGTTATTGGCCCTATGTTGCATGAGGGAGCTTCCTTAATGAGAATTAAGAGATTTACTAGTAACTTTTTTATGTCTTCTTCTATATTGAGTGAGTCTTGGGTGTAGAAGCTGCATTGTAGATGCATGGGCAATTCACAGACAATGTCTGTGTGTGACAAGTTGTGGTACACTAGTCTCTGGTGCAAAAGAAGCTTCTTTTTTGAGTGGTGACTGGGATACTTGTCTATAAATATAAGGATACATATTTTGCATTTGGTAAGATGTTACATTAGCCTAGCAATGTGACAGCCTTGGGGTTTTCTCTAAGACCTATGACCTCTTCAGCCGTGTGTATATTTCATGCAAATTATTGTATCCCACTTTTCCTGTATTAAAAGTACTAACAAATATTTAGGAAGGAATTTTTTTTTCTAAAGCAATTCAAGCTTATACAGTTTTTATTTAAGAACAATAATTAATTTAGAATCCTGTTATTTTGTCATCTCAAATGAAATAATATATTTAGGCAGTGATCATTAATGATTGCTAAAAAAATTAATATAGGTTGGTGAGAATTTTTATAATGGCTGATTTAAACTAATATCACCAGGAGCCATTGATCAATCTTAACATCCCCAAAGTAAAATAATCATCCATTATATATTGATTCTTGTGATATAGCCATAAGTACACACTACTACCTATGAAATGTTCTGGGAAAAAAATCTGGGGTTGGAGAGAAGACTCGGCGGTTAAGAGCACTGGTTGTTCTTGCAGAGGATCCAGGTTCGATTCCAAGCACCTACATGGCAGTTAACAATCATCTGGAACTTCAGTTCCAGGGGATCTGATGCCTTCCTCTGATCTCCTTGGGCATTGCACAACATGGGTGCACTTAGACACATGCAGACAATTCCATCATACACATGAAAAAAAATCTGAATCTGATTATATCTAGACTTGACTACCAGTTCATGAGCAATGCAAGGGACAGAAGAACATGTTAACTAACACCATAAAGATGCAATCAACAACCTCCAGTATACAGGAAATTCTACATGATGGTATCTTCAACAAATAAATTTCAAAAAAAAACACCTCAAAAAACAAAATGAAAGTGGGTCCAATAAATTAAAATGATCAAACTTAACAGCAGCCAAATACAATAAACAAACCATATTTAGATAGTGATCTAGAAAAAAAACCTGCAAGATGAAAAAAAAAAAACATTGAGGAATTTGGGAAAATTATAACACTGAGAATACCTGATACTATGAAGGGGTTATTTTTTGGTGTGTAGCAATAATAATAATGTTTTTTTTTTTTAAGAGTTCTCAGTTTTTAGGGCCTGGAGAGATGACTCAGTGCTTAAAAGCACTGGCTGCTCTTGCAGAGGGCTCGGGTTCAATTCCCAGCACCTGGTGCACCCACATGGTGGCTAACAACCATCCACAACTCCAATTCTAAAAGACCCCGATGCTCTTTTTGTTGTGCCCAGGTTATAGAATCCTCTCAAAAGACCACCAGGGAGGTCAAATCTGATGCAAGAACAAAGGGTCTTTATTTACAAGCTGGAGCTCGGTCCACAGTCTGACACACCCACGCAGCTGGTGATAAGACAGTGGCTCCGAGTGGAGGGTGAGGGGATCTTTTATAGGGTTAAAACAAAGAGAGGAGGGACAAGGGTTGGGATTGGTTAAGGAAGCCTACTGGCGCGAAAAGCATCTTATTCATATTAAGGTTACAGGGCCCGTGGAATGTGCGGACCAAAGGATGTTACAAGGTCTTGTTTATGTCTCTGATTTTAGCCTTGGTCAACTGACCAGATTTCATGTAGTCCTAAGTAGGGTGTTTTTACAAAACTGTCTGGTATTTGAAGGCTACGTCCTTGCAGGTGTTTTCCTATGAGTGTGGGAAATACTGTGGTCTTTCCTGGAGCTGGGAAATCAGGCTTACATAGCAGAGGTTTTTCCTCTAACAAAATGGAGTCAGGTTTGCTGCAGCCTTCACTTTTCATTTCTGGGGGGTTCCTTACACTTTTCTGACCTCTAAAGGCATTGCACAAGAGAGGTGCACCCACATATGTGCAGGCAATACACTCATATACACAAAATAAAAATAATAAATAAAACAAAATTTAAAAAGAGTTCTCAGTTTTTAGAGATACTAGTGAGATGTATATGAGATGTTATTTAAGCTGGGCAATGGACACTGATGGTTTCGATATATTATTCCCTCTACTTTTATATATGTATTTGAAAATTAGCATAATAAAAGTTTTTTTAAAAACCATAAGCCTGATTGGAGGATGTGGCTTAGTGATAGAGCAATTAACTCTCATGAGTGAGGCCCTAGGTTTGAATCACAGGACCATTAACAAAATAACAATAAATCTTAACAGTGCTGAAAAACAAAAATGTCATTTACAGCGCAAAATTTTTGTGAAATTTGGAACACTTGGAAGGAGGTGGTATCCCATTTTTAGAAGAGAAAGCAAAGGCTGGATTCAAACCTGGCATTCAGAGGAATGTATTTGATACCTCTATTGTATAACACATTGTTCACAGTTAATAACAATCTATTATGTACTTAAAAATAGAGTGGATTTCAAGTGTTCTGACCACAAAAATAGTTAGTATGTGAGGTAATGCATGTTAATTAGGCCAATTTAGCTGTTAGGATATATACCTTGAAGCATCATGTTTTACACCTTAATTATATACAGTTTTTACTTGTCAATTTTGAAACAATAGGGGAAAAAAGAAAGGAAAGAGAACTATCATTCAGGAAAGCGGATGAGAACGTCTACAAAGGAAACCTACTCTGGCTGACTATATTAGCTGAAGCAGTTCCTCTATTCAGAAAGATAAACAAAACCATAAATTGCTATACCATCCGCAGGGCTTTGGTTTGGATACCCAGTACCAAGGGAGGGAGGGAGGGAGGGAGGGAGAGAGGGAGGGAGGGAGGGAGAGAGGGAGGGAGGGAGAGAGAGAGAGCTATGTAGACTGCAACGAAAGAGAAACATATCAGGCATACAGAGGGAATTCTTAGAAAAGAAATGAACAACTATTGACTAAGCTAAACAATAAAACCAGATTAAGAGACCAAATTTGTTGAAAACAAAGTTAAGGATCAACCTCACAACATAAACAAAAACATAAAATATTTAAAATTTTATACTACCCCAAACTCTCTGTAACCTAAGTAGAAGGCAGACACCATGCTGGGGGAAAATCAAATTATTAAAATGTAATTTGCTAAACACATTGCTGAGCAGGTGTCAAAGGGCCCCAGCAGCCAAGTAAAGAGTTCCCAAAAGAGAAAAAAAAACTGGAACAATGTGAGCATCGAAAGAGAGTACTATTACATTATAACTCAAGGTATAAAGTAAGTACCCGTAAGCTTAAATAAGAAAGTGATTAATATGGGAGAAACATCGCTCATACATAATTCCAAATAATTTAAGCAGATACTCCACACTAAGGTAGGGTGGTGTAATTCTATAATCACTATGAGTGAGTTATTCACAGCAACTTCCTTCCAGTGAGTACAGTCATGGAAAATAGGAGGAAAAGGCAACCTTACAATAGAGAAACCTGACAAACTCAGCTACATGAGGAAAGTCAGTGACTAGTCATGTTAACGTGAGGTGATGAAAATGGAACCTTACTTCTGGGGTCTTCCACCCCAAAAGCACCAAACTCCAATCCAATTGTGGGGAAAACAATAAAAAACTTGCAGTAGAGGGCTTTCTATAATAGCTAGCATCTAACCAGTGTTTTCTTAATTGTCAAGGTCAGCAAGAAACAAGTGAAATCTTCCCAGCCAAAAGGAGACTAAGGGAATTTGTCATGCAGTTTTCTGGATGGGATCCTGGGAAAGAAAAGAGGTCATTAAGGTAAAGGCTAAATCTGGATAAAGTATGGGTGGGGATTACTAATAATGTATCAGTATTGAGTTATTAATTATAACAAATGTACCATGATAATTAAGTTGTTAATAGTTGGGGAAATTGTGGATCTAAGGGGAGGTATATGCCAAGTCTAATCTGCTCATTGTCTTTTTTTCTTTTTAAAACATTACATTTATTTGTTTGTTTCTTTATGTGTTTATTAATTGGGAAAGGATGCAGTCCATCACATCTACTGGCGGTCAGAGAACAACTTGTCAGAGCTTGTTCTCTCATTTCACTATTTGGGTCCCAGGGATGAGACTTGGGTTGTCAGGCCTGGTGGCAAGTGACTTTACCCACTGAGCCAGCTCGCAGCTTCTTTGCTTTTTGAGTACATTTCAAACTGTTGTGAAAAACAAAGTCTAATTGCTCTTTGTTTTATTTTGTTGTCACAAGGTCTTGCTATGTACCCCAGACTGGCCTAGAACTCACAACATTGCCCAGGATGGCCTTGAATTTTCAACCCCACAGTCTCAACCCCTAAATGCTCAGATTATATCACTAAGTTTTGGGGGTTTTTTCCCCAGACAAGGTTTTGCCCTGTAGCCCATTGTAGCCTAGAACTGGAACTATGTAGCCCAGGCTGGCTCCAAATTCATAGTAATCTTCCTGCCTTGGGCTCCCAAATACTGGGATTATAGATGTAAACCATTAAGCCCAGCTCTTTAAAAAAAAAAAGTTTAATTTACTTAACACAAAAGCAGGAATCTTCAGAACGAGACAACCTAAAAGACACTCAGTGTCGTGAAAGAAATACCCTCAGGTGATATTATTTATTTCCATGATTGAAAATCCTCTTCTCTTGTGTTTACTGACTTTATTCAAGGGAGACCTCATCTCACAAAATGAGGGAGGCAACTTCAACCCTCACAACGGCCTAGGTGTTTCAACATTAGTTATGTGGATGTGTTCTGTGTAATGTCAAGAATGCACAGTAAATGGATGTTAGCATACACTTTACAAGCTCTTCAACTGAGTTTTTAAAACCCGAATATCAACTTATAAGATTCCAGACCCAAAGTAGAAGAAAAGAAATTCACAAATCTTTCCAAGAAAAAATAAAGGTTATCCAGAAAGATTCAAAATCAGACAGACATCATGAACCATCAAATACTAAGATACTGGTGTATAATGAAACAATATCTTTAAAGTTATAATGGAGGGCCAGCAAGATTGCTTAGTGGGTAAAGGCACTTGCTAGCAAGATTGACGACCTGTTTGATCCCCAGATTGAACATGGTGAAAGGAAACACTCCTACAAGTTGTTTTCTGATCTCCGCACATCAGCCTGTGGCGTGCACATTCCTAACTCCTCCCCCCCACACAAACATACAAACACACAAACACACACAGAGACAATAAATAAATAAATATTCCAAGGGCAAGGGCTGGAGATGTAGCACAGTGGTAGAATGTTTGCCTGGCATTCACAAGGCATTGGCTTCAATCTCCAGTAATGTCCCAGTTGCCAAAACAAGAAAAATATTACGGCCAATTTCCATTTCCTTGCTACTGTGAATAGAGAAGCAATTATCATGGATGTGCAAGTATCTCCATGGTAGGACACAGACCTTTGGGTGTATCCTGAATGGTACAGCAAGGTCATACAGTAATTATATGAAATCGACCTAGATTTCTAGCGGTTGACGAAAAATGAAGATGTGGGAATATACACAATGGAATTTTATTCAGTAGTAAAGAAAAAGGAAATTATGAAAATACTATATTAAATGAAGTAGCCCAGGATCTGAAAGAGAAGCAAAGCATACAGTCTTTCACATGCAGACCTTAGCTTCTAATTGTTCTATGTGTATATTGATGTGGGAGTGCGTATGGAGGACAGGAAACTAGAGAGGGATCCACAAGACGAGGAGAGGAGGCTTTATGCATGGGAGGGATGTGGAGGAACAGAACACATTTGCTATGAAGGTGGACAAGGGAATAGTGGAGTGGAAGTGTATAAGCAAGGATGGGGGCAGGGAGATGGCAGAGAGAAAATGGCTGGTGGGGAGGGTCAACTAAAACAAAGTACGTATGAAAATACCTTAAGGAAACCTGCTACTTGGTAAGCTAATTTAAAAAATAACTTTAAAATTTGTTAAAATATTGTGGATCTTGAATTGTAAAAGTATAAGATATTTTAAGACATATAGGAACATGCACATTTAACTCCCACACCCTGAATTTCTCAAGAAGATAGTTTAACTAAAAATATATGTAATCCAAGAAAGTTGACAGATATAATAATCAGTAGGTGCTAAGTCTGTCCCAGATTGGGTCCCTAGATTTGGGCTGGGGTAGGAGGATTGAAAAATTATAAGTTCAATGGTAGAATGCTTGCCTAGCATATGAGAGTGAGGTCCTTTGAGTCTGAGCACTGAAGAAAAAAAACAAAACAAAACCAAGAGGCATTATTACATCTTGATGTGTGGAGAACTCTGTCGGATGATGAAGTTTTAGAAACATTTCCTTTCTATGGGGCTAACCCCACTACTTGGTTCTATACAGAATGATGTTCATATAAAATCACATGGTGAATTTTTTTTCGTTTTTTTCTTTTGATGTGTGATAACTGGGATTTTTGTTATTTCTTTAAAAGATTCTTTCTTTAATGTGTATGTGTGTGTATCTGTGCATATTCATGTGGATGCCTATGGAGGCCAGAGGAGGGTACTAAATCCCCTGGAGCTGGAGTTTAAAGGTGGTTGTGAGCCCAATCCTGGTCCCCTGGAAGGGCAGCAAGCACTGAAGCACTGAGCCACTTTTCAGTCCCTATATTGGCTCTTTCTAAAGTGCTTCTATTTTTCCTATTTTCATTCCTGCCTTTAATTAGGTTAGATTGCTTATGTTTCTAATGTATTCATTCACAGCTAATAACAGATATAGAAGAGCTCACCCATAAAATTTTAACATGCATGCACACTGAACTCAAAATGTGAAGTTAACCTATACATTTGGAATAATACAAGAACTCCAAGTGTTTTGATTCTATATTTATTGCTTTTTCCTCCTCAGCCAAACCAAGTAGATATAACAACTGTTTGACATAAGCAGAGTTGGCTTAGGCTTGCCTACTGCAGTACAGACAGTGCCCCATCCATAAGCCTTTTGTTCGACCAGCATGCCCAGTGACCTGCTCCAGTGATTGTTCTCATGAGGACATAATCTCCCAGAGTGGGAGATTATACACGCCAATCCCTGAGGGAATGCTGTAGCCAAAGCTTGATTGCTATGGAGATAGGCCAACTTTATGCACTACAGAGATCCATGTATTCACTGTCTGTTCTAGCTGCAGTGAATTATTTTGAACTTAGTGGCTTAAACAACACTTGTTTTTCATCTGCCAGGTCTGCAGCTGTGATATCTGGCATAATTCTTACTAGGAGGAAATCTAGGTGTCAGCAGAGCAATAGAAGAAAATGCATTTTCTTGCTTTTTCCAGCTCCAGGAAGCCATCAGTGTTCCTCGGCAAGTGGTTCCACTTTCTTCATCTTCAAGGTCAGCAATATAGCACCTGCCTTTCCATTCTTCTGTAGTCTCATGGTTCAATTTCTCTTCAGCCTCCCTCTTCCTAAGGGCTTTTGGGTTTATATAAGGCCTGTTGGCATAATCTAGAACAATCTCTTTATTTGAGATGTGCCGATTAAAATTCTTAACTCCATCAGCAACCTTAATTCACCTTGGCATGGAGTCTAACATACTCATGGACTCAGGATTAAGACATGGATATCTTTCAGGCCAATATTCTGCCAACCCCCCAAGTGTTCTTCAGGTGCCAGAGCTACTTACGGGATGAAGCTAAAGCTAGATTCAGCTGAACAAACATAAGAGGACCAAAAGGACATTGTGTCTTTATCAAGAATAAACATTTGTCATAGTAACATATGTTACAAAGATGTGAAATGAAAGGTCTCATAGAGTTAAATCTACATCTATCATAGGAGGACATCCAGGTCACTCATCATAACAAAGTCTAAGGCATGGAGGTATGTTCACCTGTGATCCCAGCACTCAAGCAGGAGGATCATGAATTCCATACCAGCCTGGCCAAAATCATGAGTCAGTTTCTCTCTCTCTCTCTCTCTCTCTCTCTCTCTCTCTCTCTCTCTCTCTCTCTCCTCTCCTATCCTCTTTCTCTCCCCTCTCTCTCTAAAAAGTCCAAGAAATATGCTTGTAGCAAATAACAAAGAAAATATCTAAAACACTTTAAACATCTATAGGGGAAAAGCTACTGAATTTGAGAGGTAGACTAGGGGAATGATTTTTTTGTTAAGAAACCTTACTTCTTACTTTAGACACCTATTTGACTTCTTGAACTATGTACAAAATTTTGATAAAAACAAATACCACTGGTTTTAAATTCTGATCCCAGGTTCTGAACTTGTTCTCACTATGACTTAGCATGTGCTCAGTTGGAAACACCTCGGACAATACAGAAATGGTGAAATCACAAAGTAAAAATCCTGTACTTCAACCTCTCAGAAACAACCATGATGAACACAAGTACCTAGGTGTGCTCACTCACTGGGGCATTTTAAAAAAAGGGACCACATTGAAACCTGGTTTTATCACTAACATGTGACTATCTTTCTAGATAAATTTATTTAACTCTACATTGTTCTTAAAAATCATAAAATTCTACTATTTAAATATACCATTCACTGTAGTTATAATTTTAACAAAGATGAGGAGAGATCTTATTATACTCATCTTTCATTGTACAGAATTGGGAGATATTACTTGAAGTTGGTAAAGAAAAATTATAGTATTTTAATAAAGGAAAACTTCATGCTGATTTAGTCTTCTATAAAGAATAGATTTCATTCATATAGTGTTTGAAATAAGAAAACATACTAAAAACATCTATTCTTGAGAAACGATAAGAACTACAAAAGAGTCAAAATGTCCCTATTTATCTTCCAAAGCCCAAGTCACAAAATAGCTCTATTCTATAGTCACGTTTTAATAAATGTCAAACAGCTTTTATGCCTTGAAACATAAAAATTTCCATTTCAGACAAAAGGCTATTTAAGCTTTTCATTGCAAACAAGCTGTACCAAGTTATTATTTCCTATGGAGCTTTTGTTTCACTGGACTGCTACAAAAGAACCATTTCCTATAGGCTGACACTAAATCTAACAAAGTAATATGCTTTATACATACTTATTCACTCCTTAATGTTACTTGAATATCTATCGTGAGCAAAGCACTATACAGATTGCATATCCCCAACATGAAAATCCAAAACCAAAACACTCCCCAAACACTTTGTCAATACCTACATGGTACAAGTAGAAAACTCCACATGTGAGCTCATGTGGTGAGTCAGCCAAAATGCAGGCTCACAATAGCTTATGCTGCATCCTCAAGAGAAAAAAAAAAGCACTCCTAGCCCCCTAAACTCAATAAAGTATCATATAAAACTACAGTTAACTACAGTTACCCTTAGACTACCTGTAGATGCATATGAAAGATAAATGAATTTTATGTCCAGATTTTGTTCCGACCCCCAAGGCACCTCATTATGCATAAACAAATTGTGGTAGTCAGTACTGATTTTCAATTTGACAGGATTTGTAATTACCTAGGATATGAGCTTCCAGGTATACCAGACAGGGAGTCTTGATTTACCATGCCTGTAAGGGACTATCTTAGTTTGGTTGAGGTAGGAAAACCCACCCTAAAGGAGGTTTTTCTCTGGACTTGGGTCTTGAACTGCACAAAAAGGAGAAAGCCAGTTGAGCATAAGCATTCATTGTTCTCTTCTTCCTGCCTAAGGGTACAATGCCCCCAGATGCTTAAAGTCCTGCTGCCTTGACTTCTCCACCATGATGAACTGTACCCCTGAACTGTGAGCCAAAATAAACCCTTTAGGTTGTTTTAGCAGTGTATTTTGTCACACCATCAGAAAAGTAACTAAAAAATATTCCAGAACATGAAATGTGAAATACTTCTGGCTCCAAGATTTCATATAAGCAAACTTAGCCTGCACTATATGCCTTACAAGTTAAAAGATTAACACAACTGCTTCAAATAGTGTTCATCCTAGAGGGGAGAACAGCAGACAAGAGGCAGAACAAGGGGCACCTAGAGACGGGACAGTCCTGGAGAGTAACTCTAATAGTGTTTCATTTGCATGCAAATACTTTCAAAATATCTCAAGATACTTAGGAATGTATAATGAAGTGCTAGCTTTTGCTGCTTTTCTGTTCTTGTGGCTCTTGTTTTGTTGAGGCAGAGTCTTCCTCTGTCAGGCTGGCCTCCTGCTTGCAGTGACGTGTTGGGCCTTAAGAAATCCTAATTGACCAGCTGGCACATCGTGGCCTGGGCAAGATGGTGCTGAGAGGAGCTAAAACAAAGACCAGCCAGAGGAGATAGGCACATACCATGCATACCATGATAATCAGGTGAACTAGGGACTTAAGTGCCATTGGAGGAGAATTAGTTCCTCCCTCGTGAACAGCACATGGACAGTTATAGCCTATATTTAAAGTAAAGACATGATCAGAGTGACCAGTAAAGTGACTGGTAGAAACTTCCTGCTGTATGCTAATACCTGTAGCTCTGAGCCTATATACTGTGCCTGTTAAGTTCAGTAAATGGCCTCCTGCAGCACCATTGAAGAAGTCACATCATTAAAGCCCTATCATCAAAGGAGAGCTGCACGCTTCTTTGGTCAGACGGGGGCCCCAGTCATGTCTGATAGTCTCCTGGAATGGGCCAGGAGGCGGGAACGGGCAGGCTGTCATACCCGACCTCTCTTTGCTCCCCTTAAAAGCCCTCTGCTACCGCGGGGAGGGGCTGGGGCAATCCAAGAGAAGTGGGACATGAGCTGTGTGTCTGATCCCCCTCACCATTCTCTCCTGCTGGGCGGGAGACAGGGAACTTGGTGAGGGGGTACACTGGCCGGTGTCTGTCACTCCACCAGGAGAGAGAGCGACAGTGATGCTCCTGTGTCAGCCTCCTCAGTGCTGGGATTACTGGGGTGTGCCACCATTTCCAAATCTAGTTCTCACTGGTGTATTTGGAAATGCAACATATTCTGTCCACTACTCATTTGCTACTGCATCATCTGTCAGTGCCTCCGCTGTTCTTATCTACTCTCTCACATTAGAAGATTTCAATGTCTCTAATTGAAAGCCTGAGAGCATTTTGCCTCTTCCCTACTTTTCTAATACACCATGTAAAGAATAGACACTACAAACATCTTCAAAATGAAAACTGAGACTGAAGCTCTGGGAAGCAGCCTGTCTCACTGTAAGGGAGCACACAAGGGTGATGTGCAGAAATGGGGCCAAGGTTCTACCCAACATGACCGGAACATAATTGTGAGTATTTTTCCTTTTATTTTTATAGCAATGAAAAGTTGAGCAGGTTAAAAAAAATGGAGAAAGGCTCAAAGAAGAATAAAAGTATTTATAGGCATAATCACTTCATATTAAGAAAGTCTGAATTTTATTTAGCATTATATCCGAGGCACTAATGAGAATAAAAGAAGAAATTAAAGATCAATCCCACATTTGATTTTAAGGAGTCTCATGTTGATGAAAGCACAAAACTTATAACCAATACTGAAAATATAAAATGTCACATTTACAATATGCAAAATATACTCTGGGGACTTCCTATCAAAAAGAGATAGTCTGAGTATCTGCAGTCTTTCTTTCCATTCTGAAGACTCTAACCTACACTGTTCTGCTGTTTTGCTCAACATCAACCTAGAACTCTATGGGCAAAACTAACAATGCATTTTGCTTTTCTTGGACAAAGAAGGCTCTATGTGAGTGTGATGCTGGCTGAGAAACAAGCTAAGTGGCCTAGTGGTCAAACAACATAAAGCTACCAATGCCTGGGAGCCGTATTAGTCACATCTTTCACTCCACTAAAGAGACAATTCTTTTTAAGCTATACTTTTATGATGAGACAGAAAAAACACAGTTCTTCAGAGAGTAAATTTCTATACTACCACTAAGTATTTTAAAGCAATTTTTACCTCTTGGTAAAAAAAGGGCCCAATAATAATTAGGATTTTTAGAAATAAAAATGAAATGCATTTGAGGTCAATAAAATATATCAATCACATAACTAATATGTGCTCCCAAAATAATTAGTTCTGCCCAGGCTGTCAGAATAAATAAATAATATAAAAGCAAAGAATTAGAGGTTAACATACTGGAAGGTATTTTTAAAATTGTAGACACTAGAAAAGGACAAATAGATTCAACACGTAGTAGTTCCTTAAAAGAGCCTTCTTTGAAATGTAAAGTTCCTATATAAGCAGAGTAAGATAAACACAGGGGAAAAAAACAACATCAAGATTGGTACAACAGAAGAGTTTAATATCTTTAACAATTATTTCTAAAGCCTTCCACAAAAGGGCACTACAGTTCTTCAGTTTATTGCAAACATATCTTTTAAAAAGTCAGCCCTAATAATGAAGCTATAAGACAATTTTTTAATTATTGGCACTATACAGTAAAGCACAATGAAGAACATTAAATAAAAACAAGGTACTATTCACTGGACAGTACACACATAACTTTTTTTTAAACTTTCTCCCCTTATCTATATTCAATGGTGATATTTATAGGCATTTCTAAACAGATGTAAATTTTTAAAAAATGGCAAAAGCCACGATCTGCTCAAGAATACTATTGTCCACATCCCACACAGGTTGTTACAGCAGATAGTAGCTGGCCAAGCTTCAGATGGCAAAATGCTAAGCTGTTACATCTGGATTGTCCAGTTCGTTGGTTGGTTGTTCCTTGCTCTGGAGACTGATGGCATGTGCTGTCACCACCACTTCTCACAGGTCATAAGACAGAGCATTCAAGTTCTTAAGAAGCCAGGCCTAGCAAAAAACCTCCCACAAAGCCACTGGATATCACAATGTTCTGCTTGATAAATTCTGTTGCCTGTAAAACAAAGTAAGTTTCAATAAAAATACTCTTAATCATGCCACAAAGTGGATGAACCTTTACACTAAATGAAATAAGACAGGCAACAAAAGGACAATTGTACAGTTTTACTTATGAATACTCTAATTCACAGAGTCACACAGTAGAGTGGAGGTGAAGGGCTGAGGGGAGGGGAAATTTAGGAAATTCATATTTAATAAAATGATTTTTTAAAAGACAGTTTTGCAAATGGTAATGGTACATAGGAATATGAATGTACTTAATGCATCTGAACTATATACTTAAATATGGTTAAAATTGCAAATTTAGGGCTAGAGAGATAGCTCAGCAGTTAAGAATACTGGCTGCTCTTGCAGAGGACCAGGGTTCAAATCCCAGCAACCACATAGTTAATAACCAACTGCAACTCCAGTTCCAGGGTACACAACTCCCTCTTCTGACCCTTGTGGGCATTTCACAACACAGGTGCACTTACATACATGCAAGCAATACACTTATACATGTGAAATAAAAATAGTAAAATTTTTTAAATTGCAAATTTAAAGGGGAAGGAGGAGCTCAAGAGAGGGGAGATAATAGGAGACAGGTGTTATTAATGGAGAACTAGGGAAACAGGAGGAGCACTTTAACTGAGGAAGGAGTAGGAAGAGTTATACAGGGGGAGTGAGAAGATAATGCTTAGACAGCATGAAAAACCAGACAGTTCAAAGTCCTACTGAAAAATATATACATGCATGTATATAGCTGAAGGCTATGACAAAAACCAGTCCCAGGTGGAAGAAACTTCCTTTTAAGTTGTTGGTCAGGGTAGTAGTCCAAGTGGCTCCCAAAATAATTCAGGCAATTGCTACAGCCCTTGACTGCCTCCCAGAACTTGAAGGTAAGACCCTATTGCTGAAAACTGGTTGCAGTAGTAGAACTTTTATCTTGGGGGTAATCAACAGCTGTCTAATTAGAATTATGGCCCATTCAGTGGAAGGGAACTCATGTATCACACTGTAAAACACAGTGAAATATTCATAGCTGGAGAGGTCATAGATCCTAAAGAAAAACCTACTTTTGCCACATCCCTAGACCAATGCAATTTGTTACTGTGTTCTAAATATGCATCCTCAAATTTACAGACACCTTTTATGCCCCATCAAAGAAGGTTCTTTTTGGAACAAACAGATTGCTACAGAGTTCCAGAACTGGTCAGAGAAGAGAATAAGTCTCTGTGAGATACTTAACTCTAAGTAACAAATCTTCCATGCAACCTCTACACATAGGATGAATGCATCTCTCAACTCTCACCAAAGAAGTTTCCCTGTGCAGCAGATGGTAATTAACAGAGACTCACAACTGGCTAATGTACAGAGAGCAAGAGGCTGCAGACTGCTGATCTCCGATTAGGACACCTATTTTAAACCTCTGCCTCCCAAGACTCAGGTATCATTGTAGAAAAGGAGATGGAAAAATTGTAAGAGCCAGAGGGAGTGGATGACCAAAAGGAAACAGTTTTTCAGGCAGCTGGAAACTTGATCATATGAACTCACAGCAATGGTGACAGCATGCACAAGTCCTGTGCAAACTCAAACCAGATAAAACCCTAGCACAAGGAACTTTTGACAATTTATGGTTACTGGGAAGGGAAAAGACAGTGCCTTACAGGGTTAGGATCCTTGGTGGGCCCAGTGGATGGACCCACAGTTCCACACTGAAGGACACTGGGGGACACAAATCAGACTCTATAGGCCATATATATATATATATATATATATATATATATATATATGGAGAGAGAGAAGAGAAGATTAAATTGGGTGAGGGATAGTGGGGGTGTGTGGCTAGGGGACGGGATCTAAATACTACCAAACTATATTGTATATGAAAATTACAAAAATTCAGTAAAAATGCAAATTTAAAAATCTATTAATGAATATAAACTAAGTAGTATTCTCAACTACTTTTCATTTCAGTTTGGGATTTTTTTTGTTTGGTTTAGTTTTGGTTTTTTCTTTGCTTTTTTTGAGACAAAGTCTCATTCTATAGCCCAAGCTGGTCATGGCAATCCTCTACTTTAGTCTCCCAAGGGCTGGGATTACTGGCATCAGCCACCATGTCCAGCTAAAACATCATGAAAAATGCAATCCCCAATTATACTTTCTACTGAGACTCAAACAAAAAAGAGAAGTCAAATAGTTTATCATCTTACTTCTTCAATTACATTGTTGATCTCAGGTGCTGCTTTGTTCGCTCGCTTCTTAATCTGTCTTTTTGCTTTGTTCACATCTTTTTCAACTCTCTTCCAGTCAATCTGCACATAGCCACTGTGACTGGCAACCTGCAAAAATGAAATCAAAATTGAGTGTTATCCTACAGTTATGTGACCATTCAGATTTGAAAAATTTCATGAAGCGTCTAAGAAACTCTTATTTCCTGACTCGTTTACTCATCAAACAGTACCAAATACCTATTCTGTGCCAAGCACTGAACAAAGGAGTCATAAGTCCCCAGTCTCAGAGTGCTCAAGGGCAGCCAGAGAAATAGACATTAAACATAATAACTAACTACTTAGATGTGCTGAACACCGGATTAGGAAAAAAATAGTACACGATAGGAAAGATTTTTAAAACTGCATTATAACTACTATAATTTCTATTATAACTTTTGGAAAAGGAAATCAGCTAAAATGATACAGAGATTATCCAAAGTATGTAACTAACAAAAGGTACTTTTTAATTAAATAGATTATTTAACAACTAGGAATCAGAAGCCAATCAGTCAATAGATCACTAAAGAAATCTAAAATAGGCCTTTCACTAACTTTGACTCAATTTAAATTAAGAACACTTTCTGGTAATTGCTTTCTACATAAGTTATATGTTATAAATCCTTTCAATAGAACTATAGCTAAATATTTATTCATCATAAGAAGTCTCATATGGGGCAAATGAGCCACTGCAGTATCAAGACAAGAACAGCAGCAAGATGTAACTAGTACAGTCAGTGTTTCCAAATACTAAAACATAAATATAAATACGTCCACAAGAAGTAAATAAACCACACATACCATTAAAAATCATTTCTACCAATCTTATGTATTCTGTAAGTTTTTAGTAAATCACTTTGACTTTTAAACACATATAAAATACTTCAAATAATTTTTAAAAATCTGATTTTACATAGTTTGACTAGAAAACTTAGGTTCTATTTTCTCTGTGACTTGACTCCTGAGAAGAATTTGTTTTTCTGCAATTACTCCTGTATTATTCACCTACTATCACATCACATTCCAATATCAGCAAAATAGAGAGGTGATCAAATGGAATGGCAAGTGAATAGTAGTATCTGACCCAAGATTTGGGTGATAGGCATGGAAGTGATAATGAACTTTAGAGAGAAGCCTTTTCTACATTATAAATTGAAAGAACTCCTTATTCATACTAAGTAATCAAGTTAGTGATTACTCTGAAACTTTTGGAGAACTTAACTTTAGGATATACATAGCTTTATTTTTTGGCTAGAATAAACCGAAGTGTTATCTATGTTACCACACATGGCAATCCACAACTCAACTGTCATTTTCAAGATTTAACATTCTAGGATTAAAAAGTCAATCTTTGTACCATGAGTTATATTGGTGATGAAATAATCAAAAACTTAAGTTTCATTCCCGAGTACTTGCTTACCCTCACCCCCAAACTGAATAAAGGAGGCTATTTAATCAGATAGATTAGATAAATTCTCACAATAGCATTTTATGCATAATAAATACAAAAAAATGTTACTCAAAGTTAGTAAATCAAAGTTATCTGAGAAATCGATTTTGGAGATACTGTTTGGGGGTAAAATATCAGACAGTCACAGGTGAAATGAAAAACCCTGAGATCCTACAGACACAAATGTCTTTCCCAATTCTCCTCCAAGATCTCAAAGCAGTTTAGGCCTCTTCCCTGTCCTCTTAGGACCATGCACAACACCCATTCACCTTGGCCCAGACCAGATGATTACATTGTTTGCTCACATCTATCTCTCCCAGTGGACAATGAATCTCTGTGTCCCTAGAGTCACAAATAATGCTGGGCAAAAGATAAATGAGACACACTAAATGAATGAAAAAAACAATGAATAAATCTTAAACTCCCAAAGCACATTAACTAATCTGGCTCAAAGAAGACTGTAACAAAGTTACTGGGCTAGATTCACCCAAAGGGTTCCATCATGTTTAATAGTGAGTGAAAGAACTGTCTCTGTCTGACACAGATATTACCCACACCACTGAAGCCATTTCCTTGAGAAGTTCATGACTATCGTCCCTTGGAGAGAAACCTGGTCAAACTGAGGGAGACTAGTGCAAACTGAACAGTATGCTGCAGTGCAAAGACGACCAAGGACAAGCAAATGTTCCTAAGGAGATTCAGGTTATCCAACCCAACGGGCAAATAGATCATCAGAACTGACCATAGAGGACCCAGTTCAGTCCTGTTCACTCCAAGGTCATCTAAATAACTCTGAAGAAATGCAAACTAAGAGACTAGAGAAGAGGTAGAGCAATGATGACCACTTTTATGAACTATATTTGACTTTCCTACAACATTAAAACATTAATGATATTAGGTAAAGAGATTTCATTAGAATAAAAGTTTCTGAGTTAAAACAAGGAGTTGAGGGTATAGCTCAGTGGTACAGTGCTTGTCTAGCGATCAGGACACCCTGAGTTTGAGTTTCTTGCCTCAACGCAATAAAAAAAACCACAATTATAGAGGACACTAATGAATCTCTCAACTCTCATTAATAAAGCAACCTCAGGAAACAGACAGCCAGGAACACAAAAGGTCACGAATGGCTAAGAATGGAGATGAGGAGTCTGCGGAGTGTGGGTCTCTGGACAGGCCTCCTATATTAAGCTTCACTCGCCCAGGGTGCAGGAACCATTGCAGAAGAGGGGGTGGAAAGATTGTAAGAGCCAGGGAAGAGGTGTGTGACTATGGAAATAGAATCCTACAAAGTCCTGGGACCCTGCTCATGTGAATCTACAGCAATGGTTTTGACATGCTCAAGACCCATGCAAACTCAAGCAGACAAAAACCCATCATGGAAGTGAGAAAATGGGCAGCAGACCCCAATCTTTGCTGAAGAAATATTGACAGCTGATTACTGCTAAGTGAGGATGAGCTGATCTTCTTAAATCAAGGGTCTCTGGATAGGCTGACTAAACCTCAGTGGATGAACTTGCAGTGAGGATTGTCTAAGAACACTAACTTGACACAATAGGCCTTAACACAAATGACAGTGTACAAATTCGGGGGCTGAGGGGGACTGTGGGAGGGTGCCAATGAGGAAGGGGGTATAAGTGATTAAGATTGGTTGAAATATTCTGTATGACATACACAAAAATTCAATTAAAAAAGACTTAAATGTTTTGTTTACAAGTACATGTGTGTAGGCACACATGGTGTGCAGGGTGTGAGCATACCTACGTGCCTGCATATGTAGGTCAGAGGTTGTACAGGTTTGATATAGATATGAAGAATCCTCCTTGAATGCTTTTCTACCTTATACTTTGAGGTAGGGTCCCCTCAGTCAAACCTAGAGTTTGTTAAAACTAGTCTCACAAGCCAGCTTGATCCTGGATCTCCTTTGTCGACCTTCTGAGGCTGGAATTACAGGGAACTGCCATATGTATCTACCATTTATGTGAATTCTGGGGACCCAAACTCTGGTCCTCTTACACAAGAAAGGTTTAAATCACTAATCCATCTCACTCAGTCAAACATTTTAAATTTTTGTAAATAAGTTTGTACTTTGCATGAAAAGTTACACAAAAGTCCACTGAAACATTTAATGAAATGGTCATCTTCATTCTATGCAAACTCTTTAATGTAATAAAGAAGTTAGCAATCAAAAAATACACATTAAAAATAAGGCTAAACTTTCAAGCAAAGATTTCTATCTGCTTGAAAACTAGAAAGAAGCAGATGGGGTTTTTACTTGTGACCCTCATCATAGGCAATCCAATGGCTGTTTCGTTAGGAAGACTCTCCAACCCCCAATGTCAAATCTTTAGATCATTTTTCCTGAATCTTTAGATCATTTTTCCTGGACTGGTTAGATTTCTACAATGGAAAGCCCCATCATATATTTAGAGTTTTCCATCAGATTACAGCACCTAGTTCTTAAATTTAGACAAATAACCAAGGATCATCAGGCATGAAGGAAGGCTTTTAACATGAAAACTAGAGACCAAAATAAACAAGCAGGGAAGGGGACACACTTAAGGGACTGGGGACATAGTTAAGTGATAGAACACTCATCTAGCATGTTCCATGTCTCATTTCAATCCCTAACACTGCAAAACAAAACAGAAAAACAAAAATGTAGGAGAACAGAGACTGTAGAAAGGGATTTAAAAGCAAAGCAGAGCTGAGGGTGTAGCACAGTGGTAAATCACTTGCCTAAGTGTGCACATGGCCCTGTGTGATCCCCAGCACCGGAAGAGAAAACAAAACCATGAATGAATGATACAGAAATACACAAATAAATAAATAAATGCTAGGGAAATGGCTCAGTGGGTAAAGGGTTTGCTGCACAAGCATGACAATCTGAGTTTGGATCCCCAGTAGCCACTGAAAAGTTGGATGTGGCTAAGTACATCTGTAATCCCAATACTGAGGGTGGAGACAAGTGGATCCCCAGGGCTCTCTGGCCAGTCAGTCTAGCTAAAGCAGCCAGTTCCCGACTCTCAAAAAATAAGGGAACGGGGTGTGGTGGTACACTCTTAATCTCAGTACTTGGGAGGCAAAAGTGTGTGACCATCTGTAAGATGGAGGCCAGCATGGTCTATACAGCAAATTTCACTGGGGCTACAGGGAGACCCTGTCTCTGAATAAATAATAAAAATAATGAATAAAGTGGAGAGTGATTGAGGAAGATATTCCACATTGAACTCTGGCTTGCACATACACAGATATGGGCAAGTGCACCCACACACATGCACATGCACACACCACACAGATACATAGACATATAGGCACAATAAACAAATAAAGAAGTAAATAAATAAATAAATAATATAGGCATTTGTCCTCGAGGAGATCATTCTTATTCATCCAGTATGAGGATCTCCACCTAGTGATTTCCTTCTAAAGAATACGGCATGGGAAGAGGGGGAATTAGTAGATACTTTAATATAGGGATAGTTGGAATGCAATGGAAGTATACTTACTGAAAGCACTTGACAATCAAAAGGCTGCAATGTCTGCCTTGTCTCACAGGAGCATGCAAAGATGAAAACAAATGGCTAATTACAGGTTGGGGATGTAGCATAGTGGGAAAGGACTAAACGTGTAGATGCTAAGGTGGACAGACCATTTGCATCAACACCCCAGACCTGTGACCTATAAAAGCAGCCACTTCAAACTAGCACCTAGTGAGTTAAGGAAAACTTTCAGTCCCTGCCACTCTTTTAAAAATCTTCTATCATCAATTCAAATTAAGAGAAGTCATCGAATCACAGTTTCTCCCCTATCTTCATGGTGTGCAGACATGCAATTCAAAGTAGTTTCCATGGATGCTAATGCTCTACTCCACGATACAATTCTAAAGCCTGTACTAAGGGAACCATCTGCTAACCAATGCATTGGTTGAAATGATGGGATACAGGAGAATAAATCACATATAAACAGTCTACCCCTCTAATTTTTAATAATAAGCTCATGGATATTAAAAATACAAGCACAAGGGCTGGAGCTATGTGTAGCTCAGTAGTAGAATGCTTGCCTAGTATGCAAGAGGACTGGGTTCAATCCTCAGAAACAATAAATAAATAAATAATAAATAAATAAAGCAAATAGATACGAAAAAACTCAGAATATAAAGCTGAAGGTATCTACAGAAAGTAAATAAAAAAGACAGAACTGAAAAATTGGAAAAACAAGCTAAGAAAATTGGATAGCCAGTCCAGGAGCTCGGTATAACAGGAAATATAGGGGATGAGGAGGCAATGGGAATACACAAAGGACGAGAAATTATTAACTAATGATTTACATTAAAAAATTCCCAAACGGAAAGGGACCACTAAGTTTCCAGCATAAGGGGTATGAACAGGCCACAGCAAGGACCATCAATATGAAAAATATGAACACTAGAGACAAAAAGAAAATCTTAAAAGCATTTATTGGGAGAGAGGAAAGTTGACATGCAAATTTTTAGGTATTAGAACTACTTTAGAATTTTAATAGCAACACTGAAGTCAGAAGACAATGAAGCAATATCTAAACCCCACTGCATTATTACTCAAATATGAGAGAAAACGAAGACATTTCAGACAAGCAAAATCTCAAAAATTATATTACCCAGGTTCATTTTCTCCAAAAGTTATTGAAAGATGTGTTTCTTGCAATAAGAGATCAATATAATAACATTAGACACAGGAAAAAAGAAATCAAGACAAAAGCAAAGAGACTATTCAGAAGGTACAGAAGGAAAATTCCAGAAAAGGTATATACTAGGCCTAGAAAACAAGCGGGATAGAAGAGCTTGGCACAGGCCTGTGTGATGCACATGACCACAAGATTTACATAATATTTCATCTGAAGAAAAAAAATTCCAAACTTCTTACTGAAAATAATGGCCCAAACCTTGCCAACCTGGCTAAAGACAAAAATTCAATAAGCTCAGTTAACCCCTTAATGCTAGGCATCAATCTTACACAATTTAGAAATAATATTCATGATGAAGCAAGAGGGCAGGATGGAGGGACAGAGAGCATTCAAGCCATGTAGGATGGGGGAGGGGTGGGAAAAGGTACTCTCCCAACAGTTAAAGTGGTTACGTCGAGGGTGGGAAAATGAGGGCAGAAAAGGAGGCAGAGGATTAATCTGCAACAAGGTCTCCTACAAGTACCTGATTCTTTCAATTACAGGTAGGTATAACTTTAAAAAGTAAGCTGGAAGACTCATATACAATTATCTTTTTCTTTTCAGCTAAGTGAGGCAGGGAGAGCAGAGAATTCTTGTAAATTGGCTGCAATCAATTAGTTGTAAATGTTACTGCACTCAGACCAGCCCCAATGTCTATTTTAAGACATCAGTATGATAAATATCTACTAAAAACACTTAATATTGTTACTAGACAAGCTTTAAGTTCTAACTAAACTAATGTTTATCTTTAATTATAAGCAAAGGTTATAAATACATAGAAGCAGGCCTAAAGAATATTAGGCAATTAGCCTAAAAGCCATTTATTCTTCTATTTTCTCTTTCAGGTTCCTCCTACTGAGTTTTCAAGGCTAACTATATTTGTGGGTAAAAGCAATTTGATGTAGACAGGGCCTGTGTCCTTTTGCCTTAGAGACTTCAAGTGTAGAAAAGTAGGAGGCAGAAAAGGCAAAATGTGAATTTAAATAGTGAATACTGAATGCACTGAAATAGACATCTCAGAAGCTAACATCCACGAATACATTAAAATAAATGCACAATTTTCTCTATTCTATTAACATTTTAGTAATCTCTGCTTCAGTCTAGTATCCTTTTGTACTAAATAGAAATGAAACCTGAGTCTTCAAAATACTGACAGAGCTGAGTCAAGTAGGTCAGTGATTTGATCCTTGGACTCAGGAGGCAGAGGCAGGACAGTCGGCCAGCCTAATCTACATAGAGAGTTCTAGGCCAGGTGGGACTGCAGAGAAACCCTGTCTCAAACAAACATACATACAAATAAAACAAAATATGCTCTTGATTCAATATAAACTCAAGTCAAAATCAGCTTAAGTAAAGTTCTCTTCATCCAAAGGACTAAATTTAGAAAATAATCATATCCTTTTTCATCTCCTACCACAAGAAATAATTACTCTTAATATTGTCACTAATAGAAAATATATCGTTAAAACAGCTGTTTAGTAAACTAGTTAAGATCAGCGCTTAATTCATATAAATACTATCCCTTTGCACTTAAGGATTAGTTACTAAAGGACCAATGACTTCAGTAGTAAAGTCAGATTTGTGTTGCTATGAACATCAATCTTTTAAAAATCTGGTATAACTGACAGTTCTCTGTACCATTAAAACTGTTGCTAACATTCACACCCAGAGATTTTCAATTTGGAGATTTACTATATTTGATTTTCTTCAGGGAATATTTTGGAAAAAATATACACCAAACAGATATGAAAGTGATAAACACCCTCTAATAGCAAAGCATTTTTAGACCCACAGGCAGGCAGATCTCTGACAGACAGACAGCTAGCTTGGTCTACATAGTGAGTTCCAAATCAGCTGTGGCTACACAGAGACCCTGTCTCAAAACAACTACAACAACATTAGAAATTGTTGATAGGAGCTGAGCTTTCTCTGGGGAGAAAAATTACAAAGGACTCGGGAAAGAAGAGAACTTTTGAAATTTGTATGACTGAATTTTAAATATGGGTTTAAACGGTCAAGATGAACAGTGAAATGTTTATTGGTGAAATTTTTATTCTCCTCGAGAGATGCTTCAAGAGAAATTTGGGTAAATGACATCAAAAAATTAATTTTTTTAGTCATCAAGTTTTAATATTTATTTACTTATTTACGGCTCTGGGTATTGAACCCAGGGCTTTGCATATGTTATGCAACAGCTCAACTAGTGAGCTACAGCCCCAGGTCTGATTATTTTTTTCATTTTGTTTTTTTGAGACTGTCTCTCACACATCCAGATCATAAACTAATTTCTAAAAGAAAAATTCTACTTTCTATGAAAATAAACAGGAATGAAATGGGTAGACTTGACATTCGCAGTTCCCAAGAGCTACCAATGCAAGCAGAGGCAAGTGCATATGGCTCTGACATACCTGAAGGAGAAGAAAGCCGCCACCTACTGCAGTTGCTGCAAGTTTTCCAACCTTCTGGAATAAAAATCCTGCACACCTTTAATGAGAGAAATAACAAAAGATGAGAACGTCCAACGACGCACTACACCCTGTCCTCTTCTACTAATGCCAACATTTCCCTTCAATCACACAGGGCAGTCAAACATGCACTCTAAACATCTGAGATCTGGTGCAAAATAAGGTGAGGAGAGAAGAAGACGGCCTAGAGGAAAGAAAAGACGAAGGCTTAGAGGAAAATGAAAAGCACAGCTAGTGAAACCAAACTGTGAGTACACAAGGGTTCACTATCTTCCTTCTACATTTGTGCAAGCTGAAATTTCCCACAATAAGTGATTTGTTTGCTTTGCTTAACACAGTCAAGATGTTCCATACACCTGGCCAACACCCACGCTACCAAAACCTGTGCCACCTCAGTTACTTTCCAAAATGCATCATCTCCTTTGCCTGAGCTATTGATCTCCCTGACTCTAGGGATTCCTGTCAAGCTCTGCCTATCTAAAGCTTTCCTGTCCTTTAAGGTGTAGTTGCACTCTTAGGATCATACTGCCCACTGTGCCCAGAGCCCCTTTATCCAGTACCTATTCTCTACAACGCTCGCTCCATCTCACCTAACCTGGAGTGTCAGCCTACACTCTGTAGGTGAACTCACAGTTCCCCGCCATTCCACGTCCAAATTGCGCAAAAGAATCCCAGATTGCTGACCCCAGTCTTTTGCACTCAGCTGATATCTCCCCCAAATTCATGTCTTTCCCAAGACCTTACTTGGAAATAAGGTCACTGTAGATGTAATTAGGGAAGATGAGGTCAAAGTGGAACATGGTAGGCCCTTAATTCAATGTGAGTCATGTCAGAGACACAAACACACAGAGGGAAGGTGACCAGGTGATGACAACAAAGGGAGAAAGATTAGAGTGACCTCTCTACAAGCCATGGAATGCCAAGGACTACTGGCATTCAGCAGGTAGAAGACAAACATGGAGATTTCTCTGTCTGGCCCTCCAAGAAGGAAACAACCCTGCTGACACCATGATTGCAGACTTGAGCCTCCAGTACTGTGAGAGAATCAATGTCTGCTGTTTTCAGCAACAGTTTGTGTTACTTTGTTACAACTGTCCTAGGAAACTAACTAAATGGAAAGTTTACCTTTCACATTGCATCATGGGCTTCTTCAGTACCCAGAACTGCTTATTAAATAGGTCCCAACATAAATATCTTATAGCCGAAAACAACCGCTACCAAGATCCAATTTCTACGTGACAGTCTCGTTCTCCAGGTTTACCACTTCACATTACCTCAGACTCTTCCATCCTCATCTTTGACACATGAAAGCTCTCTATAACCCCCTCTCTAAATATTATGACTCTTGTTTCTTCCTTTCCATTCTTAAATTTTTTTACATGTATTTATGTATTTGTGTATCTACATGCACACTCATGCCATGGTGCACATGTGGAGGTCGGAGGGCAACATACAGGAATTGTTCTCTCTGTCCACCATGTGGGATTGGATGTCTTTGCTGAGCCATCTTGCCAGGCCTCCTTTCCATTCTTAAGGGAATCTTTACTTTGGTAATGTTGAGATTCCATAACACTGCTACCCAGACCATGTTCTAAGAGCACAAGAACTGGTCTTTACATCCTCCAGGACCCCTAGCAACCACCCATTCTGATAGTACTTTTCACTTCTTACCATCAAATCCTTCAGCTACCTATGGCTAAATATAATCTCCTTTGACTTCTCATTCATGTTTTGAATTTTTCTAAAGTGTAACCTGGTTAGGTTCGTGCTTATTAACTGTTCCTCCTTAACATACACCATGACATCACATCAATTTTATATCCTAAGAAGATTCTAACAATGTACTGAGCTGATTCTACATTGCCATAGAAGTCATTACAACAAATCACCAACATAGCTGGTTACCAGCTGAGTGGTAGAGTGCTTGCCTGGCATGTGCAAAGTTCTGGATTTGATCCTAAGCAGAAGACAAAAACAAAAACAAACCACCCATATATTAGCATTCTATTACACATGGCACAGCAGGTGAAGATGTTTGCCACCAAGCCTGACAAACTGAGTTTGATCTCCAGAACCCATGTGGGTGGAAGAGAACCAACTCCCCACAAGTTGTCTTTTGACGTCCACACATGCTCCATGGCATGCACACACACACACACACACCCAACAAATAAATGTACAACAAAACAATTACACAGCTCCTGGGCTGAATATTTGGCTGATACTGGTAACTCTGGCTGTAATCCAAATGTATGTATTATTATCAAGAATGTAATGTCCCTTACAGGGACATCAATAACAAAGGGTCAGAAAGAGTGAATGGAGTAGTCAGGTCTCTGCAATATCACAGTTTGGATGCTCCCCAAGCTTGTGTGCCACTGGTAGCAAACAGTCACTAGATGAACCAGAAGTTGCTCTGTCTCTTTTCAAGAAAACCTGCCAATTATGACACTTCTTAGCAGATTTGGTCCTATGAGAAGAAAATGTGCAGTGATCTGATAATTCTATTTCTCAATTATCTTTAATATCTTTTAGTACTGGGCTTTTGGCCCTGACTCTCATTTACCAATCACCTTTGGTACCAAATTATGAACTGATTTAAGGTACAGAGGTATAATCAGCCTACACTGAATCATCTGAATGACCAAGGACCTCACCAGAAATTTCTAACTGCAGGCTTTTTCCACAAGGCAGCATTAATAAATAAATACTGCAGGCACAGAATCTTCACAATTGTTTTTTGTTTTAAATCATAAAGGGGCATTTATGAGAAGGAAAAAAGGAGGACATCATTATTCTAAGGTATATGTAAGTACAAATCAAGAAATGCAATTTGCCCATGCCAAGTGGAAATATGCAAATATCTTAATTAACAAAAGATACAGTTTAACTTAGATTACAAAAAAAAAGCTTACAAGCTAAGCACCATCACTTCCAATTCTCTATGGTCACCACCATTTTCAAAATAAGCAGCCGAACTGGTTTGGCCCCTTGTTAACTGGTTAATCTTTTATTCCAAAAATAACAGAATTAAGATACACAGCAAGAACCCTGCAATCATGTGGTCTGAGTTTCTGCCTGCTTAAAGATCATTAACCATTCCTCCTTACTGTGTGCTACAATATTACTGCAGAATAAGCCATCAGTCCATTAATTACAACATAGAAACCATGTTCTCAGCTCTTCAGAGCATTGTCATAATCTGAACCAGCACACAAAAAATAAAATCACCATGAATCATTTTTACTGAGCATTTACATGGCTATCTACAGAGTTGACGATCTTAGAGGCCAGGTCTGCCGTGGGAGTTTAACATAGGTTTACTCAGTTGTTGGCACTGCCTGGCAAGTAACTATTTACATATAATTAACTCACATACTTCTTCCTGTCAGATCCACTCTGTTTGCTCAATTTGAAAAAGGGGGGAATAAATACTGAATCAAAGAAGTGATAAAGAGGGAAAGGTGGAACTGTGGTGGGCCGCCAAGGTGGGCATGTGACAGGGGGGAGTCACCAAAACAGGGCATGTCTGAAGACAGATCACACCAATTACATCACCGAGAAAAGCCTCAAAGGACTGCTCTTCTGGAATGAACAGTGGACAACTACTAAATATGCATGGTGGCTGGCCCATTTACAAAAGGTCAACAGCCAGGTTCCCAACTAAACTTAATAAAAAAGATGTTCTCACCAGCCAGTCACGCCACCCATTACAATCTGGGTAGCTACTGAGTACTTTTCTACCATAGGTCCCGAACTGTGGCCAAATACTCGATTCCACCAGTGGTGTCTTCTTGCATACTCAGTTAAATCCAACACTTCGTAAGACTCGTCATCGCTTTCATATTCTTCAAAAACACAAAATGGGAAAAAAAATTCAATCAATGTACAGTCAGAAACGTCGTACAAATTGTTTTCATAAAATCTGTGACAACTCAGTGGTTATGTCTGGCCTACAACTAAAAATGCCCAGATGGAAACTAATGAGTATGATTAACTCAATCCCTGAGACTAGGGCCTCAAGAGTAAATAGAGGGTCTGGCAATAACATCCCCATTTCCTTTCCAAAGGCACAAGGCCTTAGGGACACGTAGCCAGGGACCAGTTGACTTACAAAGCAGTGAAGGGGTCACCCAGTCAATCAGAGTAGGGTCAGAGCAAGGGTCCATTTCCATCACGGGAAAAGGGGAGAAGGGGGGTGGTGTTCCTCCATCGAAAAGAACAGGTCAGGAACCCAGCGAGAGGAAATCAGAGTGAGTCGCAAAACCAACCAACCAACCCACCAAACCCCCATTGTCTGAAGATGGAGACAGGCTTGAGGTTGGGGGCAGGGCTGTGGGGGGGGGGCTCGGTGCAAAGGTGCAAAGCTCCACGGAGGAAGGGAGACGACTGCTTGGGGGTGGGGGTTGCTCCAAGGGGCTGTGTGGAGACGGAGCCCCAGGTACGCTGAAGACGGCAAAAAGAGAAGCGCCGTGGGAACAAGGTCGACAGCTGTGGGCCGCGTCCCAGACTACTTCGGGCCCTGGACGCTCACCTTGGGGAGGGGAGTTCCGGGACGCCATGATACCGCCGGTGGCTAGTTCTGGGGTGGTCCCCGCCCACCCTCCTCTCCCCAGCACTTTAAGGGCCGCTCTAGGCCGAGGTAGAAGTCTATGGTCTCTTTTTTTCTCCACCACCTCCTTCTTCAGACAAGGCTTTTCTGTCACCGCCCACTCTTCCCAGCGCAGGACCTTGTACGCAGCCGCAGGGCCTGGGATTAGGGGTGGGAACAATGGGAGCGCTGCCCGCGAGGGCTTATGGGAGTTGTAGTCCAATGCTCTGTGGCCTGGGCGTCTCCCAACTAGCTCTAGACTTTCCCTAAATATAATTTCGTTATTTTGTCAAAGGCCTCAGAGCTAGAGGAATGAGTGTTGGGATTATATTGCAAAGTAATACAACAGGAAATTGGTTTGTTTTTCACAGACTGTCCTTGACTTCAGTCAAGAGGCTTCTCTGAAGCTGTCTTTCTGATGAGGTGTCCTCCCTAGGCCCTATTTTGGCCCTGCCTACTCCAGGATCTTGCTAAAATCCTGTTGGCTTTAATGAAACACACCCCCTCCCACACAGACACTTGATATCTGAACACCCAGACTTTTCTTTTTGAAATATTTTATTTATTTTTATTTTATGTGTATGAGTGTATTGCCTATATGTAAGTGCACCCGTGTTGTGTAACGCTGGCAGAGGTCCGAAGAGAGCATTGGATCCTCTGGAACTGGGCTTACAGATGGTTGTTAGCTACCATGTGGATGCTGGGAACTGAACCTGGATCCTCTGTAAGAACAGTCTGTGCTCTTAACCATCAAGCCATCTCTCCTGCCCACCCAGACCTTTCTTGAACAAGAATCTTAATACATTAGCTTAGCAAGAATTCCCTTCCCTAATGTCTCCTCTTGGTACTATTCTATATCTTGATCCTCTCACTACTGTTTTCCTGTATTCCAAGTTGGGATAGATCCCTTATCCTTACTGTGATACTTACGATGCTCATTACAAGAGTCCTGAATAGGTTTTATTACCATTTTAACAAGTCAGAATGATTCTTTGAAGTGTTTTGGAAAAAATAAAAGTTATGGGCACTACCAGCAAACGATGGAAGGGAAACCCTGCTTCAAGTCACATTTTTCTAAAACTGCCAAGGGTTCATCAAGTGGACTTAACTTTCTGTCTTGTTTGTTTTTGAGATATGGTCTTACTGTGTAGCCCAGGCAGGTCTCCAACTCTTGTTTCTCCAGCCTTAGCCTCTCCAGTGCTGTGATTACACCACCATGCTGTGCTTTTAAAAATCATTGTTATAATTTAAATCTGACGTAAAAATGAGGTCAACTTTTTCACCAAGAGGCTCCATAAAATTATATAGAATGTAAAAACCAAACAAGTAACCCAAGTTCACATAAATTAGCACCAAACTCATTTCTACCTTGCATTGTATCTGAATTAGTTATACAAACTGAACAGCCCGCTCGTTATTAACACTATTGGAGAGTCAAGATATTCTAGTATAAATTACATTATTTAAAATATTAACTTGTATCTCTGCACTTAATATTTAAAATTCTAGCATTTTAAAAAATGGTATTCTTGGGCTTTTCCTGAGTTATCTTAGCTCATAATTTTGTTTTAATCATTTGTTAGTTGTGAGGGAATTTCTCTAATCAAGTAATACGCCTACAAATCGAACTGCTTACCTTTATTATTGTTTGTATTATATTAATTTATAGTGTTAAAAAACTTGTTTTTCTTAGTTTTTACCGTATCCATAAACAGAATTCTTAGCCTGTTAGTTTCAATTATGCTTTCCTTTCATTTAAAGTTGACTGGAAAAAGCAAATTCTCTCTGCTATGATCTAATGTAATCCCAGTAATCTACAGAAGCTAGCAAGACATGAAGATATGCAGATAATAATGACAATCACTTTATTTCCTGTCCATGAAGATGTTTCAAGGAAATACCAATGAGAAGCCTATGGTTTGGGGGACCTTCTAGCCCTTTAACTGAAAGAGTTGTTTCTCCAGTGTTCCTAAGCAGGTGGCCCTCAAAATGCAATTCTAGGATTGGCCAGAGGTTGTCAATCCATCCAAATTCAGCAACTGCAAAAGTGAAAGGATTTTATTTGGAGGTCTTAAGAGCTGCAGTTCGGGAGACAGGTTTAGATAACTCTAAATTCATGTTCTGAAGAGAAAACAGGAAAAATAGAAGCTTCACTTGGCGAGGAAGTGATCCTACATACAGGCAGCTCTCTTTGTACATGAACAAATGGGCAGTAAGCTAATCCCCCTGTGAGGCTGGGATCCAAGTAAAGAGCATTTATTTCTCCTTGCCCACTGCTTTACTGCAGCAGTGTCAGTTGGAAACTTTATTATTATTATTATTGAAGACATCTGGTTACCTCAAGGGAAAAAAAAGCAACAAAGAGTTTATCTGAACCATTGACTACATTACCAATAGAAGACTTTTTAAATATATGAATAGAATATAAATATCTAGCATCTAAAAAACAAGAGTGTAGGAAGCTCTTGATATGCCTCTTGAGCCTCTGAGAACAATGTTATTGTGCAGTTCTAGTTTTTCCATATGTATGCGGTCAAAGGGAAGAGGTAACCACAGTTTATAGATCAAAGCAGCAACTGATGACGTGCCAGCCTCCTGCCTACTACCAGCCTCCAGACTTCCTTTTGTAAAGTTCTGCCAATGTTACCTTCATCACAATTTTCCTTTCATTTAAAACTCAAAAGAGGGGCTGGAGAGATGGCTCAGTGGTTAAGAGCACTTACTGTTCTTCCAGAGGACCCCAGTTCAGTTCCCAGCCCCCACATGGTAATTTACAACCATCTGTAATTCCAGTTCCAGGGGATCTGACATCATCTTCTGGCCTTTGTGGGTACCAGGCATGCACTCAGTGCACAGACATAACATGCAGGCAAAACATCCATATACATAAAATAAAAATAAAATAATAAAACTCAAAAGAGAGTTACTTTGTGTAAGAATCTACTTTTCAAAAACAAAATGACTTCAGGGGATATAAATTTAGATTTCATTGATGACATATTCTCCCCCAAAGACTTGAGTTCATACAATATTTCTTGTCTATCGTTGAATGCTGTGATTTAGATGACTGTCCCCAAAGGTCCATGTGTTAAAAACTTGGTCCCAAAGGTGTTGCTATTGAAAGGTGGTGCCAGCTTTGGTTGGGAGTCTGAGAGGTTGAAGGCCTTGTGACATGAATATGAAATGTATCCCCAGGACTGTGTATGGGAGTGGTGCACAAGTGTCACTGCTTGCATGTAGAGGTCAGAGGACATCTGGAAGTCAGTTTGCTCCTTCCACTGGGGGTTTCAGGAATTGAACTCAGGTCAGGAGGCTTTCAGCCTGTGCTTTTGGCTGTTGAGCCATCAAAAGCTTGATGGGCTTTTGACAGTGACTGGACTGGTTTTTGACAGTTACTCTGTCTCCACAAATACATTCATCCATTGATGTATTCAAAAATTAAATAGACTACCAGAAGGTGATAAAACTGGGAGTGGAGCCTGGTTGCAAACAGTACACCTCTGAGGTGTGTCCTTTGGGTGTATGTCTTGGCCTGGCCCTTCCCATTGTGCTTCTTTTGCTTCCCGCTACTGTGAAGTGAGGAACTTTGTTCTGCTGCATGCTCTCCACCAGAAAATTCTGCCCAGCCATGGCTCAGAAACAGTGGTGCCCACACGTAATCCTAACACTGCAGAAAAGGAGATGACTGAGGATCCCTGGAGCAAGATGGCTAGCTAGACTAGGTCAATCGGCCAGCTCTAGGTTCAAGTGAGAGGTTCTGCCTCAATATATAAGAAGGAGAGAAATTGAGGAAGACACCTAATGTCAACCTTTGGCACATCACACACACACACACACACACACACACACACACACACAAGTTCAAGGCCAATCTCGACTGTATAGGGAGATTCTGCCTCAAAGAAAGGAATCCCAAAAACAAAAACACAGGACAAGAGACAAAATATGTCCTTCTGACAAGGCAATCTCCCTCCCTGTTTCAGCTACAACTGTCAACCATACTAGATCTCTGTGTTTGAATTATCTATAAAAGCAAACTGTCTGAACTCATTTCTGCTATCTTTAAAGCTATCTAAAGGGTCACTTTCTCCTTTTCACCTCCCGTTTCTCCCACAGCAAGCATCCTTTCTCTCCTTTGATACTCAGCAGTAATTGCCCTTACAAGTTAAAAGCTTTGCAAGATACAGTTTAAGCTTCTCCAGGTATACTGCAGGCATGGCAAACTTTTTCTTAGAAAAAGTCAGAGAGTAAATCGCGTAAGCCTCTCTATCTATGGGTTCTACAGTCTCAGATTCAACAAACTGCAGATGTTGAATACTTGGGGGGTGGGGCTATGACGGTGCTGAACCTGTACAGATGTTTTCTTGTTACTGATCCTTAAACAACGCAGTATAACAATAATTTCCATAGCAGTCACTTTGTGTTAAATATTATAAAGCAATCTAAGTATGTTTTAATTTGAGACTGTGCATAGGTTTTATGCAAATGCTACAGCATTTTGTATAAGGGACTTGAACATCTGCAGATTTTGATATCCACAGCAGGAACTAATTCTCCAAGGATACATGGGCATATGTATTTTAGGCTTGGTTATCCACTTCTGGTCTTTGATACTTCTCCTGCCCCTCCCCCTTCCCTCCCCCTCCTCCTCCTCCTTCTCCCAGTTCCTCTTTATTCTTTTTCTCCTTCAACAGTCTTTCAAAATGTAAATATTATTTTCAGTTCAGAGACAACAAAAACGACATAATGAATTTGGCCTGCAAGTCATGGTTTGCTGGTGCCTGGCAGACAGGATTCAGGTTCAGACCCACTTTGCTCTCTAGGTCTTGTTTCAGCTTGCTCTAAGATTCCTCCTCTTCCCTGCCAGGCAACATACAAACATGAGACACATCTGGAAAAATACCTTCTATTTGTCCCTGAGATGATTCATTCTCTATTCTCTTTATTTCTTCTCTCCTCCTCTTCCTTCCTTCTCTCTCTCTCTCTTTCTCTCTCTCTCTTGAATTTGAAACACTCATATTTAGTATAATTTAAATATCTGGAGGAACTTTGGTGTCAGGCAGACCTGAGTTCAAGCTGAAGTGCTGTCTTTCCTAGCTTTGTCTTTGGAAAAATTGTTAGTCTCCCTGAGCTTCAGTTTCTTTATTTTACAGTTCAGGAAAGTGGTTTGACAGTAAGATAATAAAATTAAGTATGTAAGGAGTTTTTAGCATGATTAATGATGAATAATCCTTAAAGAGTAACGTTAGCCAGGCAAGTGGTACATGCCTATGATCCCAGAACTCCAGAGGTAGAGGTAGGAAGATCAAGAGGCCAGCCTGGCTACATAATGAGTTTCAGGCCAGCCAGAGATATGGAATGAGATTGTATCTCAAAAGAAAGCAAGGGAAAAAACAACTTTCATTGTTTAGTTATTTATTCATTCACTGAATATTTATTGAGCACTTTCCAAAGGACGGGGCAATACACTAGGTAGATTATTGGTAGATTATGAAACAAAACTGGCAAATTTTGACCTTCTTGGACATTATACCAACAAAGTAAAACAGATAAATATACATTGTAATTAGTGCTGGGTAAGAAATGCAAAGGGCAGGCTGAAGAAATGGCTCAGAAGTTAAGAACAATGGCTGCTCTTGAAGAGGACCCAGGTTTGGTTCCCAGCACCTACATGGAGGCTAACAACCGTTGTAACTCCAGTTCCAGGGGATCTGATGTCCTCTTTTGGCCTCTGTGGGTATTTCATGACATGGGTCCAGTTATACACATGCAGGCAAAACCCTCATACACATAGAATAAAAATAAATAAAACTATAAAAAGAAGAAGAAGGAGAAAGAAATGTAATGGGATCATATTGATATTCTACTAAGAGCAAAATGTATTGTCTTCAGTTTAATTTTGAAAAAATCTGTGACCTCTTTGGATATCTAACTAGAAAATAAAGATTAGCTTTCCAAAGTCTCTTACAAATCTCACAGTCAGTTCTGCTATCCCTCACCTTCCTGCCCGAATTAGTAAATTACAAAGAATGGAGAGCTCAACTAGTGCCCCAAAGTTTATGTTATGAACTGAACTTTGTGTCCCTTAAACGTTTTATCTCTAATGGGCTTTCCTCCGAGCATATGGTGACAGGAAAAGCTTGACTGTCTCTTCCTCTTCTTACAAGGGTAGTAGTCCAGTGCTATCAGGGCCCTACTCTTATGACCTCATCTAACCTTAACTGCCTCTGTAAAATCCTAATGTGAGGGTACAGTGAGTAAGTGTCTATCTATAAACTAGGAAAAGAGGTCTCAGTGGAAGTCCACTGTGTCAATGACACTTTGTCTTTGGACTTCCAACCTCTAGAACTGTGAGAACATTTTGTTGCTTACGTCTCTTATCTGGGATATATTATTATGGTGGCTCTAACAGATTAATGTAGTACCTCAGCCCCTTCTTACTCTCTGTGTCTACTGAATCTCAAGAATGTACCAGAAATTCAAATGAGAGAAGTTCTATTCAGACTGTCTCCACCTTGAAATCAAAACTCAGATGGGGATGACTCAGCTCTAAGGAGGGGATGGGGATGGGAATGGGGAAGGAGGGTCACCAACATAAAAATGAGAACTTCAGCACCTAAGACAGCCATGAAGATCAAACAAATGTTGGTAGGCAAAGGCATCATCCTCTCCTGGACTACTCAGGGAGAGCCTCACAAAGCTCTCCATGCAAGCTTTCTCAAACATTGGAATTGAAGGCCTTCACTTCCTCTTGATGGTTGGTGCCAAGGCTTACTCTTTAGTTTCAGTTCTGTTAACCTTCCTGACAGGTGTATGATTACTCTTATTGGGAGGCTTGGGAGATGGCTCAGTGGCTAATGTGCTTGCTGTGCAAGTGAAAGGACTACAGTTTGGATCTCCAGCAGCCGCCTAAAAACCAATTGGGTGGGCATGTGGGTCCCTTCATGTAATCTCAGCACTCAGAGGAGACAGAGGATTCCTGGAGCAAGACAGCTAGCTAGATTAGCTGAATTGGCCAGCTCTGGGTTCAAGTGAGAGATCCTGCCTCAATATATAAGATGTAGAGCAATTGAGGAAGACACCAGATGTCACCTCTGGCCTTCAGATGCACACAACGTGATGCACCCCACATATGCATGCACGCACGCATATGCACACTTGCTTGCAAAAAAAAAAAAAGTAAAGAAAAAGAGAAAGACTTTGGTTATTTAAGCCACTGGGACACTGTATACTGTTCCCAATTCAAAACCCCTGAAGTATTTTTGTTTTGTTTCTAAATGAAAATGCCTTTTATTTTTATTTAATTTTTATTTTTACTGACCTGTTACAGTTTGGAGGGGGAGGAGAAGAATAATTCTCAGAAGTCATTTGGACCACTCTATTTAATAAATCTAGATCCTCCCCAGACCATGACAGTCTTCCAAGAGGAAGAAAATTTGTGCAAAACTGGTTTTTTTTTTAAATGATTTTATTCTCCTAATTCCAACACAATGGTGCCCATTCACCCTGAATTTACACGGTTTAAAATGCCTTAAGTGACCTTGAAAGGGACTGAAATAAACAGCTGCTGCTGAGCAAAGTGTGGCAAAATTGATACTGCGTAGCTAGCATGTTGGAGTATAAACAGGTTATAAATTACAGCAGTGTGTATTCACATCATAAAGATGTCTATGTCTCTTTCCTCAGTTAAAAAAAAATCAGTGCCAACGATCAATGATTGTGTAAACAGTTCTTATGCTTCAAGATTTTCATTTCAGAGTTGGTTTTGGTTTTGATTTTGGTTTCTATTCTGAAAAGGAATAGAAACAATAGGAAAAACTGGAAAGTGTCCAACAAGAGATGAATAGTTAAGGTAACCATGGAACATTATGTTTTTAAAAGATTGTGATAATGGCAAAGTGATTATGTGAAAAAATTGTATGTAGAAATATATATATATATATATATATATATACAGTTTACATAGTTTTATTACAAGCTATGTGCTGAATTTCTGCTTACAATGCATTACAGCATGATACTGTAATGGATTATATTGCAGCCTTCATTCTGCCCCCTTGGCATTTTCCTCATGCTAGGCTGAACTAAATGGTTTATGAGGTTGTGACATTCTATGACTGGATGGAAAAAATGAATAAAGATAACCAGAAAAACCCTAAAAAGGAAAAGCAATGGAAGAAGACAATGTGACTAGAGGTGGAATATATATGTGTATATATATGTATATATATATATATATATATATTTTTTTTTTTTTTTTTTTTTTGGTTAGGCCTGTTGGTGCAGGCCTGTAATCCCAGCTACTCAGTAGGTTGAGACAGAAGGATCACACGTTCGAGGTCAGACTGGGCTATACATTGCACTTAAGAACGTTCTGGGAAATGTGAGACCCTGTGATGGCTAGTATTCATTGTCAATTTGACCAACACCTAGGAGGCAGGCTTCCAGGCACACTTGTTAGGGATTACCTGGATTGTGTTTACTGATGTGAGAGGACCCACTTTGATTGTGAATGGGACCATGGGTAGGGGACTGTATGAAACAGGGAGGGCAAGCTGTACTTGATTTGTACTCAGATTTTGACTGGATGGAATTCGACCAATTCTCTGGAGCTCCTGCTGTTGGTGACTTCCCTGACATGATAAACTATATATAACCTGGAATTGTAAACCAAATAAACTCATTCTCCCTTAAGTTGCTTTGAGAGGTTATCAGATTTTATCACAGTTGTTGCTAAAATTCTTTGTGGGGGGCACAACCCCAGCCCCGCCCTCCCCTCTAGGTATAATTTCACCAAACTACAGTTTGGGAAACTAGAGTTTATTTGGGTATACTTACAGAGCAATGAGTGAGGGGCTTACTTACAGGAATGGGGAGTGGGCTCCCCCGTACTGAGGCCGTACAGCAAATTCTACATTTTGACAGGGACCCTGTGACCTCCTGGCAGCTACCCAAGATGGCAAAGGGTACTAAAGGTCTCTCCCCAGCTTCCTCCACTCACAACTTAGTCCCTCTCCCCTGTACAACTCAGGTCACTGGTTCGTTGGGAGGGGTAACTGACTCCACTGCTCCTCTTTTTCTTGCGGAAGGTCAACAAGTTTATAACCCTGGGCAAGCAGGGGCCCCCAGGCTCGATACGAATTCTTTGTCCATAGCTGGCCAGTCCAGCTTGCCAGGCGGAGGCCAAGTCCATGCAACAACCATGATAGGAAAAGAAATCATGGGAGACTGTCTCAAAATAAGAAGTAAAAACTGGGCTGGGAATGTAGCTCAGTGTTAGCTCAGTTGCCTAACACGCACAAGGCCCTACTCCCTACTCTGCCCCCAACCCAGGCTCTTTGAAAATAAATGACATTAATTAGAACTGTGTGACACACAGACTAAAGGAATAAAATTTAAATTCCAAAAAGAAAAACAACACATACCAGAATGGGAGATATGATAACAGTGGAATCTTAAGTCAAGTAAAAATGAACTTCATTAACAAATTATTATCAGAGCGCCCCTACAATCCTAGCACTCAGGAGGCTGAGATGGAGGGACTGTGAGTTTGAGACTATTCTGAACTACACAGGAAGAATCTGTCTCGAAAATAACAATGAAAAAAAGCCCTAAACCACCACAACAAAAAGCCTGCTATCTGAAAACTAAGGCTTATATCTTGAAAACTGGGCAAAAATATAGCTGGATCCATACCTCACAGACATAATAGGATGAAATCCAAATGGCTCATGGAGTTGGATCTAGAAAATGCAGTAATAACACCAGTTGAAGAAAACATGTACAAAGTCCTTGTAAATTTGTTGTTGGGATAGCCTCTCATGAGTGATTCAAAAGATCAACACACTGAACTATATACAGATTAAAACTTAAATATTAAAAAGTCAAAGAACAAATTGCAAATGGAATAATTTTTATAATTTACATCAAAGGTAAAGGGCCTAATTTATAGGAGATAATTTCTTTTAAAAAATTAACCACCTTAACAGAAGAATAGTAAAAGACATAGATTATTCCCAATAAATACAGATGACACTTAAAGACAACTGAAAGGCCTCAGACCCATGAGACAACTGAAAAGTCTTCAGCATCAGCTGTGGCAACCAAACATAATTCTCACTTCACAGATTTGCAAAAACCCAAAAGTGCAGTGACAGACTTGGATCTTCCTGTGGTACCTTCATGAATATCCAAGGTTAGGCACCCCTGTTCTGGAGAGGAAATCCATGTCACTGTTCTGGATAGCAAATGACTGAGGAAGGCCCAAGTACCCAGCAGATAGTGCCATATCCACACAACCACAGCTGTCGTGAATACGTAAAGAAGAAAGAGGAAGCGTCCCAGTTCGTCATTTGGAAATCGCTTTAGGTACGCTGTTTCAAAGAAAGAACATACAGGATACAGATTTTAAAAACAGCTTTATTAATTGCACATATCATAAAATTCTCCCATTTGAAGTTGTTGCATGACAGACTTTTTCTAGGGAAACAAGACGCAGTCTACACATACCAGATGGGGCCAACAGACTAAAGTAAGAACTGCTCCAAAGTCCAGCTTGGTGAAACAATGAGTTTACTGGAGTGACTTATGGGGGTATGGGAGAAGGGTGACTTATGGGAGTAAATGGAGTGACTTTCAGAGGAGAAAGCACAAAAGCAGATGCATCACCAGAAAGCTCACTTCCGCATGGGAGATGGCTAACCGGAGCTGCAACTCCGGAGCTCCCTGCAGGACAGACAGGCAGTTCAGCTCATTGCAGAGTCCCGGCCCAGCAGCTTCGCTGGTCTGAGTCTGCCCCAGCAGTTGTTTACTATTTCTACAACCTTGGGGTTGTAGAATTTTGTACGTTTCACCTTCTCCAGACAGTTGGGAGTTTGTTTACATCCTGAGTCTCCTGAGCCTCCCCAAGTCTTCCCCAACGGTGGGGGGTGTTCTATTTCAATTAGGAGCAAATCGCAATTTAAAGTGTATAGGGTTTAGTACAGTTTTTTTAATTGTGGGAAAAGATATATTATAGAATTTGTCATTTGAACTATTTTTAGTGCACAATCCAGGGGTAATTCCAGAAAATTGTTCACGTGAGTCAGACTGCACAACTGTCATTACTACTTCCAAAACTTTTCCCTCTGTGATCACCACAGTAACTCCCTATTCTCCCTCTCCACCACGCTGTGGTAACTTCTAGTTCACTGTTTATCTTCATGAATCTACCTATTATAAATGAAATGAAGGAACAAGGATTTTGCTCAGGGAAAGAGTACTTACATGTGTGAGGCTTGGGTTTAATGCTTGACATGAAAGAAAGAACAAAAAAAGAAAGGAGAAAATGGAGAGGTAGAAGGAAGGAAGGGAGAGAGAGAGGGAGAGGAGGGAGGAAGGGACGGAGGAAGGGAGGACCAGAGGGAGGGAGACAGGGAGGCAGGTATACCTTTTTATATGGTTTTAGCATTCAACAATGTTAAATGTATAACATAAACCAAAATTCAAACAATCTCACATTCTTAAGGTATTAACAGCAAAGAATCTACTAGTAAAGTCTGAAGCCTACATGTGGGGAAGGTGGAGGAGTAAAGCAGACAGGAGTGGCAGGTTATCCTCTCTGTAGTGAATGAACTATGGCTACAAGTCCAAAATTTGTAAAGAATAGTTTAGAGCCAGGTGTGGTGGTAAACATCCAGCATCCAACATTCAGGAGGCTGAAGCAGGAGAACTTCACATTCCAGAGTAACTTGGTCTGTATAGCAAGATCTTGTCTCAGAACACACACACACACACACACACGGTGGGGGGGGGAGAGAACCCTCTGCTTAATTCATTCAACAATGTTTGGTTTTTCCTATTTGTAAGAACACCAAGTTTTCCTAGTAATTTTACCCCTAATGTTTCTACTAAAATAGTGGTTCATATAAGTATCATTGCCAATAATGTTACCTTGTTATTTTCAAGTTAAAATGTCCTGGGGTGGAAAATAAAAATAACCTCCATGGAAGAAGAATGGTGGCTGAAAAACATCAGTGGCCCAAGGAAATAAATGAAAAAATTAAGCTGAATTTTCTTGTTTCTGTCAAGAATAGATAGCATTGCTGGAGAAACTGCCTCATACCTTCCAAAAAGAAGGGTCCTAATGGCCCACAATCTGAGAGAGAGGGAGGGAAAGAGAGGGAGGCCATAGTCTCTTATTATGACCCCAAAACCCCAGAGCGTGAGAGGAACAATTCATTTTTCAAAGAAAGGCACAGGAGGAAGAAGCCGAGGTTAGTAATAATGTCATCCAATTACTTAACAAAAGGAAAAAGAAAACGGCTCTCATTTCAGATCAGTAAACACGCTCTTATTAAAGAGTACACAGAGGAGAAAATCATTCACATGAGTCAGATGGCACAGTACAGGAAATTACCCCGTCAGACACAAGCCCTTAAAGTCACAGGCACAATTTCCTGCAGCACCTGGCTGATCAGAGGCTATGGAAGCTTATTGGCTTTCTCTTTTCTGGCTAGATTTTTTTAAAGAACTCAACACCCTTCCTCAGGGGACTAAAAAGCAAGCACATGGCCAGCACAGCCAGCGCCAAGTCTGTCGGGAGATGGGAAGGCTGCCAACAACCTCATTCCCTGATGTAAGCCTTCCTGCCCATAAACAGATTTCAAAATAACATTCCTCAGTCCAGAACCTTCAGTACAGTCTGATGGTTCTTGGATGGAGGGAAGGGGCCTGCTCTTTGAGGGTACTTTGCAGCTCATCTCTTTTGAAACCCTGCATTTAATGAAGAATCATCCAGAATACTAAGCCAATATAAACAAAGCAAAACAAATAGAAGAAAAAAATCTCAATGGTTTTTTAATGTTCACTAAGCTTACCTTGTGATGTCCCACAGAGTCCCCGCATTCCTCATTCCCCAACTCCTCTGCCTGTGCCTGTGGGCTGTGCACTCTCAGTGTGGGTCAATGTTTGCTTAATGATCTTGGGTTTCCATAAGGAAAATTTTTAAACACCTAAAATGCTGGTGATTTTCACTTCTCTTCTTGGCCACAGAGTTTCAGTTAAAGTTTTTGAATTAGCTCTTCCTTAAAACTGCCAAACATGACCTCAACAGGAAGCCAAGGGAAGGTTCCAGAGTCAGCTCCCCATAGGCCCCAATGTGGTAGCAGGGCCAGGAGCTACATGAGACTATGGCCTATCCAGAGCAAGTCACTTCTGGGTTTGAATCCTTCGCCAAGTTGTCTTGTCTTTTCAGTCCTTACCAGTTCCACTTGGAAAGCTAAGCAGGAAGCAGGAGGTGTGCCTACTGATGGATGTAACTTTGGGATCTCCTTTTCACTTAAGAAGGGATCTAAGCACTGCACAAATAGGGTACAGAGAGGTGAGAGGGTGGGAGGAGAGAGGTGAGCCTCGCACCTTTATTCTCTCAATCGAAAGTGTATCTTCAAGGAAATGTCCTCCTCTCGATTCTATAAGGTGAATATTCTGCTTTGGCAGAAAAAAGGAGAAAAAGGAATAAAACGGATTCTTTCAAAGACTCACCTTCTTTGGTGAGTACCTTACTCACCAATGCTTAAGGTACCTTCTTGGTTTAAAAGTCATTAGATGAAGGAGGAGGAAAGGCTATTCCTTAGTACAAATGTCAGGTATCCAAAACCATTTATTGTGCTCATTTTCCCACTAACCATTGTGTTTTAATCCATTTCTGATACTATAACAAAATATCTGAAGCTGGGTAACATATAAAGAAAAGTTGTTTGCAGCTAAGTAGAGTGCTTACCTAGCATTCACAAGGTCCTGCCATCCATTCCTACCACCTCAGTGAGGGTAGACAGAACAGATGTTCATTTAGCTCAGAATTCTGGAGATTAAAGAGCATGATGTCATACCCTGTTTGGCCTTTGTTCTTCTAGCTATTTTGCAACATGGCTGATAACATGGTGGGAGTGTACTAATGCTGAAACTGGAAACCAGAGAAAACCAGAAGCCAACCTTGCTATTTTTATCTTTAACTTGCACATGAAAATAATCTGTATTTGTGGGGTACCATGGCAATGTTTCAATACATATATACATTGTGTAGACGTGCTCATTTTATAACAACTTGCTCTTATGGGAATTAACCAGGGTCCTATAGAACGACATTAATCCTCCAATAACTTTATTACCACCCTCTTGCCAACTTTCTTTTTTTAATGTTTAATTAATTTTTTTATTTCATGTGTATGACTGTACTGCCTGCATGTATGTAAATGAGACTGTATTGTGCAATGCCCACGGAGGTAAGAAGAATATGTCGGATTCCCTGAAACTGGAGTTATAGATGGTTGTTAGCCAACATGTGGGTGCTCAGAATCGAACCTGTGTCCTCTGCAAGAATAGACAGTGCTCTCAGGCAGTGAACCATCATCTCTGTAGCTCCCTCCACATTTCTTGATGGTTCCACCACCTCTCAGCATCTTCACTCTGAGGACTCAGCTTCTCTCATACAAGAAGCTTTGGGGAATGTAGTCAGATCCCATCCACACACTAACACACTGAGATAGGTCCAGACCTCTCTCCCTTTAGGCTTGCTTCCCTCAACATTCTGAACTGTGGATTTTTAGATTACTACAATTCAGAGTGTGCATCACTGTTAACATTAAGTTAGTAATGCCACTAATATTAACATATGTAATAAATAACTAGTGTTATCTCAGATTGTGTCCAAGCTATTGATAGTATATTGGTTAAATTTACCGTTTTCATAGTTATAATCACATTGTTTCATTGAATACACACTTCACAAAAGTGGGTCAGTGATTCACAAGTGATTTATTGAATAATAGTGATAAAAATAGTGACATTCCATCTCTAATGAAAAATAATGTCATAAATATAATCAACAGGGCCCCAGCCTAATTTTTACTATGAGTCTGTAAATTCAAGTATGATCAAGTCTGCTTGTGATGATTTCTGACAAGCCACTGAAAACGAAAAGCTTAAATTGGAAGTATAATGAATAATATCTGAAAATCAGATTTTATTAGACCTGTGATCTATTTAAATCTCCCCAGAGCATAGTCTGTTATGTAACTTTATTAAATAGGAGGGTGAAGGTACTGAAATTTCTGTTATTTCAAATCACAGGGACCTTCTTGTGTTTACTGAAAATATGCATAAAATAATACTTATTATTCAAATTATTAATTTTAGATCTAAAATTAGAGAGCAACCTAAAAGATGTGATTCAAAATTGTCCAACTTTTAGCACACACACACACACACACACACACACACACCCCAATCCTGTTACTTCTAGATGCTTGTAAAATGAAATTCAAGTCTAATGATATATATTGTGCTCAAACAAAAAGCAGAATTAGCTACCAGCCAAAATAATTCCACATGCTTTGTTTTCCAATGAAGTGAACCCACCAAAGTACCAAGTATGAATCAGCAAATATGAAGAGGAAGGGCTGGGCAGCAGGGTGTTCTGATTGTAACTGGGAAATCATGCTGTAGGAGACAAGATGTTTTGTTCACTAGTGATTATCAAGTGGTTATTTTAGTATATTTTTATTTTAAAATATTTTATCAGCATTGCTTTCTTTAAGAAGTAACATGATTACATCGGAAGACTTTGGTAGTGGTTATTTTAGGAGCCATTATGTAGCCTGGCCGAGAGAGAAGTGCACCTGGGGCGATACACGGTGTCACCTTCAGCTGCAACAGCCTTTCCTTACAGAGCAGATTCAGCCTGCTACCAGTCCGCACCCTGCTCTAGTTCCAGAAAAGAATCCACAGGAAACCAACCTCCTGACTTTGATTGATTGTTGCAAGAAAAGTGAAAGGCTTTGCATTCTAATTAAAGGATGTGCTTTTCAGAGGCATGTATGAAAAAGTGAGCTGTAGAGCAGTCTCCTCTGATCCACTGGGAAGCATGTTCCAAGACCCCAGTGCATGTCTGAAACCACAATCTGTGCTTTTCTCCTATACAAACATGCCTATTATGAAGTTTAGTTTGCAAACTACAGGCCGAAGAGATTAACAACAATAATAGAGAATATGTAACAATAGACTATAATGAAAGATATGTGCCTGTGAGGTTTCCAAAATATATTGTACCCACACTTTTTGTGATGCTGTGAGATGATGAAATGCTGAGACAGGGTGAAGAGATTGACGTAGGCATAAGCAGGTGACGTAGGCATTGAGAGGCAGCATCAGGCTTCTATTGAATTTCCGACTGTACATTACAAGGAAGATCACCTGCTTTTGGTGATCTTGACTTTCAAAATTCAGGGAACTGCTCTGAAACTGGGGAAAGTGCAATCTCAGCTAAAAGAGACTGCTGTATATTAAGTGATAAAACTCTGCTTTCCCACATGGAAAGAGGAGAAATAAATGTTGCCCAGAGTTTGGGAAATGAGAAATGAATGAAAAAGAAGTTCATTGACACACTGACAATGTCAGGCTGGACTATTTTAATGACTTCAAAAGCCTTGTTTACATAGTATACTTCAGTCAAATAATTGGGTTCTTTGAACAAACTGAACTTGTCACTTGAGGGCCAGTCTGGGTTTAATCATTGCACACCAACTTACTGACTACCACATGTGCAATGTGCCTGAGGCATGGTCAGCCAAATAGCCTTCTTAAATCCCCAAATTTCTCAAGTCTTTGAGTAACACACTGTACTAATGAGGTTATTACATGTCAAAAGTGGCCATAGTTAAATCTCTTTTTTCCAATGACTTAATGCCACAAAGACTGGAAGAAGCAGAGCCATCCAGAGCTCATGAACTTTGAATTCAGGCTGATTTTATTTCCACCTGCTTCATTCATTTCCTATCGATATGGCCTTGGGTGCATTTTTCAATTTTTCTGCCATAGAATGATGATAATTGTGACTACCTCGTGCCATTATTATGCCAATCAAAAGAGTTTGCCCACTTACAAAACCGCACCACAAATGTTACTGAAGATAAACCTAAATAAACCCTTAGCTTCCTGTGCCTTTAGTTAGCTCAGAATCATTCATTTTGGAGCTCAAACAGACGGGCAGTGTACTAGTTGTCCCCCATTAGCTTTGCTATCCTGAGATCTCTGCTGCGTGGGTCATGACAGCAAGCCTAGGTCACTTTTCAGAGACTTAGAGGCTCCTTTTGCTGAAAACACTGCCTTGTCACTTGGGCCTGTAGATGTACGTTAGGGAGCCTGGCACAAGATAATCATGCTTGATATTTCTGTTTCCCCATCTGCTTCCTTTGCCACTGTAACCTTTGGGCTAAAACCAGCCACCATGATTAGAACTGTCAGACCATGAAAGAAGCGAAGAGGTGGCACGGGAGCGCCTGGGAAATGTCTGCCTATTCCCAGAAAAGACACCAACGTTCCTGCCCTTTGTTAGCTGGAGTTGAGGACCTGGTTTGGGGGCCAAGGTTCCCGCTTCCCCATTCTTTTTTTAACACTTATTTTTATTATTTTTTTAATTGTCTGCGTGTGTGTGTGTGTGTGTGTGTGCGCGTGCGCGTTTTCACACACATGAGTGTAGGTGCCCGTTGAGGCCTGAGTCATTGGATCCCCTGGAGCTGGAGTCACAGGCAATTATGAGCTGTCTGATTTGGGTGTTTTCTGCCAGAGCAGTATGTGTTCTTAAGCACTAAACCATCTCTTCAGACCCCAGAATTGAACCTTTTTGTTGGTTATAAACACAGTACCCAACAGATAGTAAGACTCCAATTCACATTTCTGTTTTCTTTCTTTTTCTGCCTTTTGTTTGTTTCTGTGAGTTTGTTTTTCTGTTGCTTTTGAAACAAAGTTTCATACATCCCAGGCTAGTCTTGAACTTGCTATGTGTGCCAAGGATGACCTCAACCTTTTTGTATTTTTGTTTTCTTGGATTTATTTGTCATAGTATAGTTTTTTTATTGAGACAGGTTCTCTTACATTCCAGGCTGGCCTCAGACTTGCTATGAAGCTGAAGCTGACTTTGAACTCCTGATCCTCCTGCCTCTATCTCCCAAGTCCTAGGACTACAGCATGAGTTCATGTGGTACTAGGGATCAAATTCAGGATTTTGTGAATGGTTGATAGGTGCTCCACAAACTAAGCTACATTCCCAGCCCCAATTCACATTTTTTTGTTACTAATCATATAGTATTGGAATAGTCATATTAGCAATAACCATTATAAGGTACAATAACACACAAATAGTACTCAATAAATAAATGATGGCTAGCATTACTTCCCTTCTGAACCAGTGCCTTTGAATACTACACTTCTTGTTTCTGCCATTATTTAGGTGCATCACCTCTGGTAGAGTTTGACTCTGAAAAGTCCTCAAAGGCCAAAGGGTTCGTTGGAGGCTTGGCTCTTAGCCCGTGGTGCTATTGGGATATGGTGGAGATTTTAGTAGCTGGGAACTAGTGGGAGGGAGTTAGGTCACTGAAGATACAGCCTTGAAGGGGATTTTAAGGCCTCGGCCCCTTCTTGTCTCTTTATTTGCATTTTGGCTGCCATGAGATAAATAAGTCTCCTCCTCCATGTACCCCTGTCATAATGTACAGTGCTACTACAGGCCCAATGATAGGGCTAGGTCATTATCTATGGAAATCTCTGAAAATGTGAGTCTAAACAAACCACTCTTTTTAGTATCTGTGTGTGTGTGTGTGTGTCTGTGATGTATTTATGTGTTCTTGTGATTGTGTACAAGTGTGCATTTGAATGTGTCTGCAGGCCAGAGATTGATATTGGGTAACTTCCTTGATCGATCTCCATTTATCTTTTAAGACAAGGTCCTGCATGGATTCAGCTAGAGTGTCCAGCCAGCAAGCCCCAGGGATCCACCTATCTCTGCATTAGCGTATGCACACACACACACAATGAGGTTACAGATGTGTGCCACTATATCATGCTATTTATGTACGTAGTGGGGATCCAAACTCAGGTCATCATGCTTCCACAGCAGGCACTTTACAGACTTTGCCATCTCCTCAGACCATAAACTTCTCATTTTAAATGGACTCTCTTAGATATTTTATTAGATCAACAGAGAGCTAATTAACACAGTCTCCATGCTGGATTATAAGCTTCTTCAGAGCAAGGTGTGTCTCACTCATAATATATTGCCCTTCATGTAGGTCTATGTTTATATGTCTACATGTTTGTAAAATGGGCCAGTTATCATAATATTACAGCTGTTTCTGTGATGATTGGGAACTGTGTGTGAGCAAATATGAACTGCAGTTTTCTCTAGAAAACAGAGTAGGACAGGTTTTTGCCTTCCTTTAATGAAACACAAAATACTGCATTTAGCTAAGTAGATGTCCCCTTAAACCAGCATCCTGTCCAACCAACAAGGTTTCTCCTTTCATCAGAGAAGCATTGATTAATTGTTTACTGTTGGGGCTGTGGAACAGTATTCTAACAATTCATAATGTGGTACGATGTTTTCTATATTTCTATGTCAAACCCAATTTCAAATTTGATAGAAAAAAATCTCTTTTCTTGAAAAAATTATATTAACATACTAATAAAGAAAAGCCGAGTGATAATAGAATTTTAAATGAGACCTGATGTTGTGTATCATTTCACTTTCGCTACAAGAAGATGTTTGGTGTTTTCAACAAATGCAGTCTGCATGGTGACAACAGATATAATAAACACAGAAAACACAAAGATCTATTTTGTCACTGTGAGCTTCAGACAGTAAACAAATTAAAAGAATTTGTCTCCCGAGAAGGCCATAGTAACACATTGCTTACTTGGGCAAAGAATTGCATTATCATCCAAAGGAAAAATGAAATTAAATAATAACAAAATCCATCTACAATTGATTCTATACTTTAAGCCAATATACTCTTACATGTCTATTTAGCTATAACCACAATCCACAACAGATTGTGCAAGATTTGGGAGTCAAAAGACTAGAACTATAGAAAGTCATCTTAAATAAAGGTTTTACGACTTCACCTGCTGAAAAGTTGCTGCCATTAAATAACATCGAAATAAAACCCATAGAAATGGCATCTGACCTAAGGGAATCAGAACAAACAGGTTTTATTAACATATTAATAAGCTACTTCAGAAAAATTAAATCTTCTTAGCTATAAAAGTTCATTTCCTACATAGTAGGTCAGCTCCTAGGTGCTCTCCAATTCTTCCATTCTGGTGCCATTTGATTATATTGCTTCATATTATTTGTACTCTATATGCTGATTTTCCGTTTTCTTATGTTTCAGATTTTTTAAGGAAATATAAAGAAATCTTTACAGATTAAATTTAAGCTCTTTTTCTGCCTCACCCCAGTTGTGGGTTGTGACACAGTCCCAGAGAGACCCCCACAATCCTCATCTCCTACTAGTCATATCCTGCCTCCTGCCCTACTCTTTGAGAGTACGTGGGACCTATGACTTGGATCTAATCGATAGAGGACGGAAAAGGTGATGCGAGGTCACTCCTGTGATTATGTTTCATTACATAACTCATCTTGCTAGCAGATCCTCTATAGGCTAGAATCAATATCTCTCTCTCTCTCTCTCTCTCTCTCTCTCTCTCTCTCTCCTTTTGCTAACTTTCAAGAAGCAAGCTGCTGAGCCTCCTACAATTGTGAAGAATCGAATGCTGTCAACCATCACAGAAAGGTGAAAGGGAATGAGTCTCTGATTAAAAGATTTGTCGACCTCGTGATTGCAGCCTGTGGGACCCTGAGCAGAGCATCTAGCTAAGCGATGCCCAGATTTCTAGCCTGTAGAAATGGCAAGACAACAAATGTGTATTGCTGTAAGCCACTAAGATGTACTGGTTTGGGGGCAGCAATGGAATACTAGTGCGATTTTTGTGCCTGGAAGTGGATGCAGTTGTCATAGGTACCTGGACAATGAGAAAATGGCCTTGGAATTGGGTAGCGAGGCCAGAAGAATTTTAAGGATCATGACAGAGAATGTGTAAGTCAGCTTAAACAGATTGTTAGAAATCTGGAATTTGAAGAAACTACTCGTAACAGCTCCAAAGGAAACAAGGCACATGTTATTGGAAATTGGAAGGAGGTGCAGGATGGAAGAGAGTTAGCGAGATTGTGTCCTGAAGTTAGGGGAAAGAATTTCAAGTGACAGACCTGAATGTAGGCATGCTCTTCAATATCATGCTCTGGTCCACCACGGCCCGCATATATGATAATAGTCCTATAAGAATATAGTGAAGCTCAAAGTTTCCTATTGTCATAGTTGTCTAATGTTGTAGTGAAAATGGTACTCGTGTGTTTGTGATGATTCTTGACTAGGCAAACCTGCTACGCTGCCAGATGTATAATCTATCATATGCAATTATATCTAGTAGATCATTTTTGTAATGATATTAAGTAGCTGCTACTTACTTGTATGTTTACTGCAGTATACCTGAATCATTATTTTAAAGAATACTCCTACTGGTAAAGTACACAGTTTCCTATAAAACAGTTTGCTGGGTTACACTGGCAGCAGGCTCAACCCTCGTGTATACCCTGTCTCCTCATGGCATTCTTTTCCCTTGTGTTTGATTTCATCTCATGCTATTTTATCCATCATAGCTGCTAAGTACACAAAGCTCACTGGAGATGCTGCTAGTAAGAGGAGCTGTTGAGTGAGACACCTGGACACCAAATTAAACGAGATTAAACATTATACAGAAAACTTCCGTGGCTCACTCAACCACAGTTACCATCTTGAAGAATAAGAACAAGATGGCAGACACTGAAAAGGATGGGCTTCATTGAAGGCAATGAAACTAACAAAAATGTGTGAAAGGGGCCCTTACCAGAAAGAGAAACTTCCCTCTAATTATCTTAACTGAAGACCAGAAAGATGGGCATCCTCGGCACCATGCTGGTGATCATGGCCAAACAAAATGTTTGTGTGCCACACTGAAAGAAAAGGCTGTACTCAAATTGAATTTACTGTTTGATCTAGGTAAGGATTTTGTTTGTTTGTTTCATTTACCTCTATCTTCCAAGTGCTTGGATTACAGGCATGTGCCACTATGACCAGTTTTGAAATGTTATTGTATTTATTGTTCTTTTTGTCACTGAGATAACCAAATAAACATTTTTCAGCAGAAGTGGGAATTGAACTTAGGACTTTGTGTGTGTTACTAGAATGCTCTACCAGTAAACTATATCTCTACTTTAGAAGTCTGGCTAGCACAGGGACTAGAAAGATGGCTTAATGGCTAAAAACACTGATGTTCTTGCAGAGGACTCAGGCTTGGTTTCCAGCACCCCTATGTTGGCTAACAACCATTCCTAACTCCAGTTTCAGAGGATTCAATGCCTTTTTCTGGTCTCCACCCTCCTTCTACTGTGATCTTCATCTCAATATCAAAGTGGTGTTTTAAGTCTGGCATGGTGGCACATGCCCTTAATCCCAGCACTCAGGAAGCACAGGCAGGCAGATCTCTGTGAGTTCAAGAACACCCTGGTCTGTATAATGAGTTCTAGACCAGTCACTACATAGTGAGATGTCATGTTAAAAGAAAAACAAAGGAAAAAAGGTGATATTTTTCTCTCTAAACATTAGCAAGGAATCAAGTAGTTATAGCAACTCTTAAGACTTGCTGCCTGAGTAGGCCTTTGCCCAGGCTAGTACTGCTACCAAAGAAGACCCAGAGAAGACATGGAAGCAATTCTAGAGGGACTGCAGCATCTAAAACTGCACTAAGAACCTTGATTATACTTTTGTTGTGTAGTAATTTCCTCTGAGTTGTAACAGTCCATCCTGGAGGGTGGCTCCTTGAGGCTAAGTATATCCTAAGTTATGACAGTCTCTCCATGAAGGAGGGCGAGATTCAGGAAGTAATCACACTTCACAAGTCTGAGAAACCTAAAACTTACAAGATTCACAAAGCCCTTCCCAAAAGACATAGAAGCAAAAAACAGAAAGCAGAGCTGCCTGAAAGAGGCTCTCAGACCAGAAGAGCTGCCTAGAGGGCATTGTCTGACTTGTAGACCTACCTGCACATTGTGCGGAAAGGTCCAGGTTGCAGCTTGGTTGAGTTATCACACATTTGGAAATGGGCTTTTTGGTGAGGTAGCTGTCTTTCAGTAATCCTTGCTCAAGTAAGTAACCCCTCACCCACACGCCTGTAATTAACCTCCATAAATTCATCCATTTGCCACGTTGACATCAAGTGGAATCATCACTTTGGTCTGTCATTGGTCCATTGTTTGGGATGAGTAGATGAAAAAGTCTCACTTGACACACTTGTAGTGATGTAACCAAGGCGCACATGAGTGGCACCTAGAAGACATTTAGGTCAGCCATGTTTTCAGGGAATTTGTCAAGGAGAATGAAGTTGAAAAATATCAACAAGGCTGTGATTGAGTTGGACGAGGCACATAGGAACAACTAGAAGCAGTTTCTGGAGAACTGAGCAATTAGGAATTGCTGGATCCGGAACATGAACACACAGTCAATAAAGAGGCAGCAGAAAGGAAATGGGAAAAGAAGAAAAAGGTGAACCCCTTAGAGAGCTCACAGTGAAGTGCTCACTGGCAACTCTTATAGACCTCAGGAAGTTCCTTAAAATGTTTGGAAAAATGGAACTTGTGATGGTTAGTGTTGTCAACTTGACAGACTCTAGAATCATCTGGAAGATGGGCCTGTATGGATTATCTTGATTTAGTTCATTTAATTGGGAAGACCCACCCACTGCTGATGGCACTATTCCCTGGCTGGGATTCTGGACTACGTCAGTGGAGAAAGGGAGCTGAGCAGTAACAGGCTAATTCATTGCTCTGTGTTCTGACCGTGAGTGTGGTGTGAACAGCTCCCTCTAGCTCCTGCTGCCTTGATTTCCCTGGTATTATGGACTGTGATTCAAATAAACCCATTCTCCCAAAGATTGCGTTTGTCAGACTACTTTATTGTAGCATTAGGAAAAGAAGCTAAAACAGACCCCAACATTTAAAGGTTTTCATTAAGAGATAGGAATATACATGATACATTATCTGCTGTTATGAAAAAGTAAGCAAAGCACATGTTCTGAACATAGTGCCACCTCCTCAGGAAGAAGACACTGTTATCTCAGGAGATGAAGACCTTCTACCAGGACAAGATATAGAGGTGGAAAATAGTGATACTGATGATCCTGACCCTGTATAGGCGTAGACTAATATGTATGCTGATATCTTTTTTTAAGTAAAAAATAATATTGAAAAAGAATCTTATAGAATAAAGATATTGTGTGGGATGTTTCATTGCTGTAACAACATACCTGAGAAAACAAGGAAGAAAAGGTTTACTTTGGTCACAGTTTCAGAGACTTCAGTCCCTCATAGCCAGGTAGAATGGCTCATCTCATAGTGGCCAGAAGATAGAAGTTTGGGGAGGGGAGAGGCTAGCAATAAGACACCACCAAGGACCTGTCCCTAGTGATCTGTTCCCTCCAGCTAAGACCCAGCACTTAGAGTTTCCAAAACTGGCCAAAATTGTCCCACCATTTCAGGACCTAAGCTTCTACAGATGAGCATATGGGGGACATTTCATATTCAAACTGTAACTGATATAAAGAAGGAAAATGAGAATTAGAGAGATGGCTCAGTGGTTAACAGCAATGGCCGCTCTTGCAGAAGATCTGGGTTTGGTTCCCAGCATCCACTTGGCAGCTAACAACCATCTGCAACTCCAGTTCCAGGATCTTCCGACCTTCACAGACATTGCAAGACTTGAGTGCACTTACACACAGGCAGGCAATACACTCAGACACAGAAAATAAAATAACTAAAAGAAAATTAATTAAAAAATGTTTGTGTACTACTGTAAAATGTTTGTCGTTAAGCTAAGTATTATTAGAAGAATAAAAATGAAAAGGTTTTAGATTCATAAATTAAAAACATTACAGCATGGTAAGTATAGCATGTAGTACTCAAGAAACAATTTTTATCATTTTTGTGTATACAGGTATGACATGTATATATGTATGTATATATGTTTGTGTGTGCAAGTATAGGCACATGCATTGGACTGCATTGGACTGTGGAAGTCAGAGGGAAAACCTAGATGTCAATTCTTGCCTTTCACTTTGAGTCAGGGTCTTTTAGTTGTTCATCACTGTGAAGACCAGGCTAGCTGTCCCCAAAGGTTCTGGGGACTCACCTGTCTTTCCTTTTCATTTCAGCATAGATGAACTGGGATTACAGACATATACCACCATGCCTGATTTTATGTGGATCTGGAGACTCCAACTCAGGACCTCATGCTTATTATATGACAAGCACTTTACCCACTGAACCATCTCTCCAGCCTGAACTAATAATTTGTTTGTTTGTTTGTTTGGTTGGTTGGTTGGTTAGTTGGTTGGTTGGTTGGCTTTTCTGAGAGAAGATCTCTCTGACCTGGAACTTACTATGTAGACCAGGCTAGTCTCCATCTCATACTGATACGCCTGCTTCTGCCTACTGGGTGCTGGGATATTAAAAACATAAGCCACCACACCCACCCAGCCTGAACACATATTTTTAAAAATTACTTATTGAATAAGTGCACTTTTTATACAATATACTTTAATGATATTTAGATTCCCCTCCCTGATCTGCACCTCCCCTTACTGTCTCCCACCCAATTTGCTTACTGTATTCTATCATACGTGTGTGTGTGTGTGTGTGTGTGTGTGCATGTGTGTATGGAAAGAGAGAGAGAGAGAGTCTAATTTGTGTCACTGTCTTTTAGTGTGGCTCCACTCCCTGGAGCATAGGTAACCTACCAAGACTCTCGTTCTTGAAAGAGACTGACTGACTCCTCCCATCTCAGTGGCCATTCCTTGCAAAAAGTTGCATAGGCAGGGTTCAGTTTCTTACGCAATTCCCCATATCTATGCTAGAATTTTGTCTGGCTTGAGCTTGCACTGGACATGTGCATGCTATCACCATTGCTGTCTGTTCATATGAGTTAGTAACTGACCAGCTGTCTGGAAAACTCTATTTTCTTGTTGGTCATACACCGCCTCTGGCTCTTACAATCTTTCTGCCCCATCTTCCACAATGATTCTTTAAAATGGGTGTCCTATTCATGGATAAGCACTGTGTAACCTCTTGTTCATTACAATAACTATTTAGTAGAAAAACAGTATTAGGCTCTCCCTTATGGCCTGTTAGCCATGTCAGTGGTCTATATAGGCATGCCATTTATCTTTTTAAATATTTTATTTCTTTTAAAATTTTATATGTGTAAGTGTTTTACCTGCATGTATGTAAGTGAACCTGTGTGGTGCAATGCTCACAGAGGTAAGAAGCCAGTGTCAGATTCCCCTGGAACCAGAGCTACATATACTTGTTAGTCACCATGGGAATCTAGTGTGAATCCTCTGCAAGAGCAGCCAGTGCTCTTAACCGCTGAGTCGTCCCTCCAGCCCCTTCATTTACCTTTTATATCACATTTTGCTGCACTTTTACTGATTAGCTGCAGAAATAACATCATGTTACATTTGCCTAGAGTATTCAAAGGAGTAACATGCTATTTGTGGCTGAGGAGTCATAAGCTATGCCATATATACATATAGCATATGTATGCACAGAGCATAGCTGTCTAATAAGTGGTGCCATCTAGTTTTGTGTGAGGACACTTCATGATATTTACATGATGCTGACATTGGGTAACAATGCATTTCTCAAAATGTATCATTATTAACTGGTGCATGTCTATATAGTCGAGGCAACTTCCAAGCAAAATGTTGAAAGTACTTTCTGTCTATGGTAAAATGTAAGGGGAGATACATAAATTGAGAAGAAAATAGCTAAACACAAAGGAACTAAGAGTCATAATTTGGGAAATAGCCTATGCACAGGGCAAAAGACAATAAAATTTAAGCAATATATTTTTTAAAGTTTTTTTTATGTACATGAGTGTTTTGTATGTAGGTGTACCATGTGTGTAATGCCAACAGAGGCCACAAGAAGGCCACAAGATACTGGAGCTGACATTTCAGTGCTCACTGCTAACCAATGGCCCTCATTATTTTAGATTTAAAAGATTGTTTTAATACTATTCCTCTTGCACCTCAAGATTGTAAAAAAATTGCATTTAATATCTATTGGGCCTCATGGGACCAGACATGTGGCCTGGTGCAGCTTTCTGAGCCTCACTCGAGTTTTGTGGACTGTCTCTGACACTCCACTTCTGTATAGGAGTGACTCACCAAGGCATAACAAAATGGCCTCTACCTGGCTACAGCCTACATGGTGAAAAATGATTGGTCCTTCACTTCCCATGTTTTTAGGCCAACCCCTTCCTTATATAAGACTGTGCTTGATGCAATAAAGTGAGTTCCTGCCTCGACAAGTTTCCTGGCTCGGTGTGTTTTTTTCTCCATAGTGGAGAGGGGGCCGGGCCATTGACACTCACCATCCCGCTCAGCCCCTGGAGGAGGCCGGCTGGACCAGCTTCTCCACCACCCTACCTGCCAGTGAACCCGGCAGACTGGTGTCCCGTGTGAGGAACCCAACATGATAAACAGCTGCTCACCGGAAGAACACTGACAGGCCAATTGGTCTGCGGGTAAGTGTACCCCCATAAATTATGGGGTAGTCTTTCTTTAAGCCCACCTCTCAAAAACCCCGAGACAAGTCACCTGATAGAGACCTAATGAGGCCCCCGCAGCACCTGTGTCTCAGACACCACAGCCCACACCTGACCCTTTACCTGTCTCGGGGAGGAGTATTTACCCTAGTTTGGATTACGTTATGCACCGCACTGCTGGCTCAAGTAGGTGAGCCGGGCTCCCTTGGCCTGCTCACCTTATGGTGGGGAGGTGCCCCCCCCCAGGAACCCTGCTAATCTTTTTCCCATCAAAGTGGCCCATGGTGGCAACCACCCAGTGGCCTGGTATCCCTGGGAGGCCCAGGAGATAGTGGCCTCTAGGGATGTAGGGTCCTTGTAAATGGGAGATGGGGCACTCCTCAGCCCTGAAAGTGAGAGGAGATTCCAAACCATCACAGGCTTTTTTGGACTGTGCCTATATTTCATCATTCCCATATAATGACCATAATTTTAGATGGGCAGCAGGTCAAGGGGCTTGTTGATCCTGGGGCAGGTGCTACTATATTAACTGAAACCAAGGCACTCTGTTTTCCTCACTGGAAATTTAAGCCAGGCCACCTATTTGCTGTGTGAGGAGCCAGCAGGACTCATGAGTTACCTTCCCGCCAGTTCAATGGAAAGTTTTAAATGGGAATAAAGACACAATTAATCCTATCTTGGCAATGTACCCTGAAATCTCTGGGGCAGAGATATCTTGGAGGAAATGGGGATTGTTATTACTACTACTGGAAATGGAGATGAAGACCCCTTTTTCCACTGTTAGAAGGCTCTACGTAACCCTTAATTAACCAGGTGGATCATTCAAATTCTACCAGTTCTGAACCCTGCCCTGGGGCATTTTGCTTTCTACAACAATTACTGAGTAGAATTCCTTTTTTCACTTCCCACCTTGCTGGGCTGGGAAACTAGCTCACTGCTAGAGTGCTTGCCCTACATACCTAGGGTCGTGAGTTCTATTCCCACCTATGCCATGGTACAACATGTAAATAATACAAGCACAACTTATCTTTTCCCACAGTTGTGTCCTGTCCCACAGGGTTCATATCCTGGTGGGGAAAGGGCTGAATCTTATCGTAGGGTTCAACTTTATCCATATGCTTAGTCACCATGATGGCTGGTGACCTTACCTAGAAGGAACTATGTGGTCCGGCCTCCACTGGGTGATGACATCATTAATATAGTGACAGTCACATGAATTTGCCCCCATCTTGGACAAAAGTTTTCAAAATGGCTTTGACCTGCTTGACCCTGCCACCATCTTAATCCAACCACATGGCATAATTTCAAAATTGTCACACTCGGGAATTTACTGGTTCTAGATCATTATAATCTGAAAATTCCCTGGACCATAAAATTTAATCATATGTCCTAATCTTTTGAAACTTATGTTTTTGCTTTGGTTCTCATTTTTAGATTCTTGATGCAATCCTAAAATAGCAAGAGATTCTCACATCGTCTTTTGTAACAAGGTTAATAAATTTTTATGTCAAATTAAAAAGAAAATATTGGCATTTCAATATCATTTTGATCTGTTTCTAATGAAAATTATTTTAAATTCTAACTTTTGATATGGTATTTACCAGTTTTTAAAAATGATTATTTTTACATTGTTTTATGCATTAACTGGTTTCTACAGAAAACTATTTTAAATTCTAATATTTGTTTATATAACATCTTTATCTGTTTTAAAGGAAATTATTTTAAATTTTAACATCTTTATGATATATTTACTGATTTCTAAAAATAATTATTTAAAATCTTACATTGTTTTACATAATATATTTGTCAGTTTTTAAAGGAAACTTAAAAAGATTTTTCTAGCCTCAGGCCTCTAAGACTACCTAAATACAAAGTGAGCTGATGTTTTATGATAATTAAACCTAAGAAGCTCATGTAAATTTACACTACTCCAATGCCAAACCTTACAAGAAACAAGCTACTATCAGGATATAACTACAACAATGGGAGATAAGGAGGACTATCCTACTTAGGTAGGAGGTGTGAGATTCGGCCTTCACTGGTTTTAATTCCTGCCTTTTTACTTTGTGATCCAAAGCCTGTTTTCCTGAAATAGAATATTTCCCTCTCAGATGCCTCTGGTCACATCAAGTATAGGCAGAGAGAGTCTTAGGTCTGACAGTGGAAAGGCAAAAACTCCTGTCAGCCTGGTCATTCTTGATCTTGGGTGCCCACCAACACCCATGGCTTTATAAAGCTAAAAAAAACTATTAAATAAAATAATATCTTAATAATAAATCTTTATTTTCGAGTTATAGATACTTTAATTCATGTTAATACTAACTAAACTTAATAGTCTACGTAGAGTTAATTCCATCTTCCTTCAACATCTTAGAGGACACCAAAACCTGCCAGGACTCCTGTCTGAGGGAAATAAACTGGCTGATAACTTGTCCTCAGAGTGTCAGTGCAACACCGTCACTGAGCCACACAGTTCCACTCACTAACCCATGATAATTGGAGAGGCCTTAAAAATAAATTTCCACATATTTCAGATAAACACCTCAAAAAAATAGTTAAAACCTGTAAATCTTGCCAGCCCTTCCTCCAAATACCCCCTTTACAAATATCTGGAACTAACTCCAGGGGACTTCGTCCCAATAACCTATGGCAAATAGATGTTACCCACTATTCCCCTTTTGGGAAACTCAAGTACATTTTCCTCTCAGTTGATACCTTCTCCCATGCCTGTTGTGCATCGACACATGCTGGGGAAAAGATAAAGCATGCTATTATTCACATACTTCAATGCTTTGCCATCCTCAGATTGCCAAACCAGGTAAAAACAGTCAATAGCCCGTGCTTTGTAAGCAAAGCCTTTACCAATTTTCTCCCAAATTGGAAAATTTCATACACGACAGGCATCCCGTATAATCCTCGAAGTCAGGCAATTGTTAAAAGATATAACCAAACACTTAAATCTCAATTACAAAAACAAAAGGGGGAATCTCTACCCCCACATAAGGTAAAAAAGGCATTATTTACCCTAAATATTTTAAATTTTTCTAAGGAAGACACACATTTATCTGCTTTTCAAAAACATTGGTCTTCATCCGTTACACACAGCTCCATCCGGGTCAAATGGAGAGATCCATTAACCGGAGCTTGGAGAGGACCAGACCCACTTCTCATAGCAGGAAGAGGGTTTGGATGTGTCTTCCCTCAAAATGAAAAGAGACCCATTTGGGTGCCTGCAAGAGATTTAAAACACCTGCCTCTATCAGAGGATAATGACAATCACCCTTCCAGGGAGTGTCTCACAACTGAGGGCTAGGTCTTGATTTACTAACTGCCGAAAAGGGAGGCATCTATTTGTTTTCACAGGAAAAGTGCTGTTTGTGTGATCCAGGATGATCTTGAGGAGAAGGCAACAAGAACTTCAAGATAATTTTTTATGGGCTAGCTTTAATGCCCTTTGCGTGACCACTTCCTTGTTCTCCTTTTCCTCCTGACCAAAAGACCTTGTATTTTTAACAAATTATCACAATCTATTCACCAACGTCTTGAGGCAATTAAACCAGGTCGAGGTCCAGTACCGGAGGCTTGCTACTCAGAGTGATTGGCTATCTTTTAGTGAACAGCCCTCCCCTGCCCTCCATTTGGCCAATGACGGGTAAGATCTCAGATGAATTGAGGCGACCTAAGACAGGTCATGGAGTGGATCCATCATAAGCATGATGCATGACACCCAATGATGGGTAAGGTCTCCAAGTAGGGGACCACCTAAGCCAGCTTTCCAGCCTGAGTACCTCCTTTTTAAGGTAAACCTCTGTGACTTACACATTCTTCAGGATTTTGTCTCTGATCAAAATTTGGCATCAGTGTTTGGCTGCTTATGTTGGTGCATTGTCTGTGGATGTATTTTCATTTATTTTTATTTGAATAATAAGCTAGAAGATTTTTGTCTGATAACAAGACATGCCAGAAATACTAAGAATCATCTGGAACATAACAATTCTTGAAAAAAAAATTCTTAAGTCACATTTTCCTAGAGTTTCTGTTATGCTTAGTACATGCATTGTTAGTTCCTTTACACTGTAAGACAAAAGTTCGCCTAATGGCGCCAGAGTACCATCTTTCAAAATGGTCTTTTTTAAAATTTTATTTTAAATAAATCATTCCTGTAATAGAGTCTGTCTTTGGTGGAATAGGCTGACTTGTGTATACACGTCAGCTCCTAGGTTACACATTTTTATGCCTGTATTTTAAAAATCAACAAATGCAGTATATAGATTATAGCCAAAAAAGGACAGCATATATTTTGGCTACTATTCATACTCCAACTGCAGTTTTATGGCAGAAAAGGCCTTTGCTATGGTTGCATTTACCTGTATTGCCTGCTAAAATTTTGACTCCTTATTATGAGGCTGTGGCATGTTTAGTTCAAATGGCTCGAGTTGAATCTCAAAAATATTTTGGAAAAGAACCTAATATAATAGGACTTCCATTTACAAAACAACAGTTAGATTGGTTATTTCAAAATGCAGATTCCTGGGCCATAGCTTTTGCCCATTATTCAGGCATTATTAATAATCATTATCCAAAAGACAAGTTATTCTTTTATGTTTCCAATAATTATGAAACAGGAACCTATTAAGGATGCTTCAGTGATATTTACAATGGGTCTTCTAATGGTAGGGCTACTTATGTAATGCAGGGGCAATCCTATGTTTTTCAAACTTCTCCAGCTTCAGCTCAAGTAATAGAACTTCGAGTTGTAGCCGCTGTATTCCAGCTTATGGCCTCTGCTCCTTTTAATCTGTATACTGATAGTCATTATATTACTAGAGCCTTACAGGTGCTTGAAACTGTGCCTTATATCAAGACAAATAATACCAAAGTTCAGAAACTATTTGGTCAGACACAAAAGTGTTTACATGCCCATTCTCAGTCCTGTTTTGTAGGGCATATTAGAGCCCATACTGGGCTTCCAGGTCCTTTGGCTTTAGGGAATGACTTAGCAGATAAGGCCACATGTCTCATAGGTTTATCTCAATTGCAATTAGCGCAAAAATCTCATGCTCTTCATCACCAAAACAACCAAAGTTTGAGGAAACAGTTTCACCTTACTAGGGAGGTTGCTAAACAAATTATTAAACAATGTCACTCATGTCCTAAACATCATTTGGTGCCTCATTATGGAGTAAACCCTAGAGGATTAAAGCCTAATCAATTATGGCAAATGGATGTAACTCACATCTCAGAGTTTGGAAAACTAAAATATGTTCATGTGTCTATAGATACTTACTCAGGATTTCTTATGGGCACTGCTCAAAGTGAAAAAGCTACTAACACGTAATAGCACACTACATTAAATGTTTTGCTGTGGCTGGCTTGCCATCTGTCATGGAAACTGACACAAGATATGCTAGTTGAACTTTCCAATGTTTCTGTGCTCAGTTATCCATTGTGCATAGAACAGGCATCCCATGCAGTCCCCAGGGGCAAGGGATTGTTAAATGTGCCCATAGAGTTTTTAAAAATCAATTACAAAAAATAAAAAAGGGGGAATTATATCCCAGATCACCACAGAATTCCTTAAGTCAGGTTCTTTTCATTTTAAATTTCCTAAATTTGGATAAGCAAGGCAACTCTGCAGCAGACAGAATGTTGCATTCCAAGACTTTAGATACCTATGCACAAGTGAGATGGAAGGATCCAATTGATGGGAAATGGCATGGCCCAGACCCAGTACTAATATGGGGAAGAGGGCATGTTTGTGTTTTTCCACAGGATGCTGAGAATGCCAGATGGCTGCCAGAAAGGCTGGTCCAGTTCGCAGGGACTGACAACAAGGGAAGAGTGACGTTGCTGTTGCTGTGGAATCAGTTCCTGATGACACACGGAGAGCTGTATTGGACTCAACTGACGGGACATCATTACATGGGAAGAATAACAGTAAATCAGGACTCTACTGCAGGAAATGCTGATAAATGAGAAAAAGGACCAAGTGCAGGACTTTGGTGATCAGATGACAGTTTCCCGCAAACTTATATAGGGAAACAGGCAGCAGCCATGGATAAAGTCAAGGACGAGTGATAGCTTGCATAAGTCAACCCTATGTACGTTTGTTTGGACAGTTAAATATCGTTCATAATGGTACCAGGTTTGATGTTTCCTGTGTTTAAGGTATTTCTTGTGTTTCAGTGTAACTTGATTAATTGCATTTCCATCATTCCCATGAGAATGAAAGTTATGGTATTTCAGCAATTTTCACTTATTATGATTTCTGTAAATGTTACAAAACCTTAGTATGTGGATTGAGGACATAAGAGCAAGCCTTTGCTACATTACTGGAATAATTACCATGATGCCTGATTCCCCTGGACTTGTCCCTGTATCCCTTCCCTTTATATGTTCAGAGTTTGTTCCCAGGGATGCTGGGTTGTGACTTGTTAGCCTCTGGTTATTCTGCATGGCCTTTAGGTCCCAAGTCCACCACCCTACAACTGCCCGAATTTGCTGACCTATGTGAAATGAGTGGCCAGAGACGGGTAAACACAAGGGGGTGTCTGCCAACCTAAGACAGGGAATCAGCCTCTACGGCCAGACGTTGTTGTAGCTGGTTTTCCGATGACAGGTAAGACAGGCACTAATGTCCTTGGTAACCTAAGACAGGGGCTCATTTACTAAAGGAAAAAGGGGGACATGTGGGGCCCTGGCCTCCTGACATGCCTTTTTCCCAGCTAGGTTCCCGGCCAGGAATTAGCTTCAGTTTGTCAGCTGCAGTTCCTATGAGAACAACTTGACCAAGAATGACTTGACTTCAAAGGCCTAACTGCAATTGTTCTGAACTAGGTGTGAGTCACATACTCGGATGCTCCCTGGGGGCCTGAACCTTTGTCCCCTCCCAAACTGTCCCTGGAATTTCCTGTGACAAATCACTGGCATCTGCTGGGTGCATATATATTGAGCACCTTGCTGGAATAAATGGGAAGCTTCTCCACCATTTTTGGTATCTGTGTTGTGTGTCTTGTGTGTCTTCAGTTCCTCAGCCCCGCGCCAGATTAGACTCGGATACGGTTGTAGCGCAGGCCGCTACATAATGTATGCCCATTTTTCATGAGTTTTTAGATTTACAGCAATGGTATATCACACTGTATATATTGTACAACTGGGATTTTTCTCTCAAGATTTTATTTTTGAGATACATCCATATGTTCCATTGAACAAATACTACATTTGTTTATCCACTCCATTATTGGCAGACATTTAGTTGGTGTGTGTACAGTAGTGCCTCCTTTTCAATTTCACTTTCCATGGTTTTAGGTATCTAGGGTCAATCATGGTCCAAAATATATAGAACATTTCTGAAATAACAACTCCTAAGTTATAAATTATGCATGTTCTGAGTAGCGTGGTGAAATCTCACACCATATCACTTCATTCTCCTCAGAACAAATCATTTCTGTGCTGGTATTATAGTTTGTTTTTCTGTTTCTGCGATAAGCTCCATGAAAAGCAATTTTGGGCGGAAAGAGTTTATTTAGCTTAAAGGTTACATAGAATCCACGATCAAGGGAAGCCAAGGCAGGAACTCAAAGCAGGAACCTGGAGGCAGGAACTGAAGCAGAGACCATGGAGGAATGCTGCTTATTGGCCTGCTTCCTCTGGCTTGCTCATTACAACCCAGGCCCACTTGGCCAGGTATAGTATTGACCACAGTGGGCTGGGTCCTTCCACATCAATTAACAATCAAGATAATATTCCCATCATCTTGCCCACAGGTCCTTAATTGGGGATCCTTTTTCCCAAGTGACTCTAGCTAATGTCAAATTGACAAAAAACAAACAAACAACTTAACAGCTCACCTGGCATATCCATGTCTATACACTACCTGCCTGTTAGGAACCTAGTAGCCACCATAATTATAAGATCAGCTGCTACAATACTGCACAGCTCATCTTCAAATGGGCTCAAAATACAAGAGTAGTGATACTAGTAATTTGGATGTGAGACCCAGTCCATAAATTGCTTCCTTTAAATGAAAAGGTAAGAACTCTTGACTTAAGAAAGAAAATTATTCACACACACACACACACACACACACTCACACACACACACACACACTCAGTGGTTGTTAAGATGTATGGTAAGTCATTATTGTTAATTTCTTACCATGTTTAATTTACAAATTTGTAAGAAAATACATAGTACACGTAGGATTCAGTGCTATCTGTGGCTTGGGTGTCCGCTGAGGCTCTTGGAACACATGCTACACAGAGAAGGAGAGACTACTGTATCTCCTCTTATCCATACACTTGTTCGTGTCAGTAATTAGAAATTAGTCATAAAGGGACTATTTGTGGCAAAAAAATCTTTTTTAAATATTTTATTTATTATTTTTATTTTATGTGTATGAGTATATTGCCTGCATGTACATGAATGCACCTGTGCCAGCCAGTGCCCTCAGAAGTCAGAAGAGGGCATCAGTTCCCTGTGGAGCTGGAACTGGAACCATCAGTTCCCTGGTTAGTTGCTAGCCACTGTGTGGGTGCTGGGAATAGAAACCAGGTCCTCTGCAAGAGCAGACAGTGCTCTTAACCACTGAATCATCTCTCCAGCCCTCCAAAATAACTTTTGACCATTGCTGAAAATAGAGCTTTTATCTCCCTGTGAGTTCATGGTTAAATATTTGCCAGCATACCACTGTATATTAGGGTTTTGGTGTGAAGAATTTCTCTATGTTATAATGACAGAAGGTAGGATTTTTAAATATTGTGTTAGCCAGCTATCCGTAACTATGAGACACAATGCCTTGAGATAATCAACTTGGAAAAAGGAATGATTTAATTGGACTCATAGTTTAGGATGTTTGCATCAATGGTTAGGTGGATACATTGCTTTTTGTTCCTGTGGCATGACAGAGCATTATGGTGGGAGTACATAGTGGAGCAAACCTGTCTACTTCATGGCAGCTGAGACCAAAGGGAGAAGCGACGACGAGAGTCCCATGATTCTCCTTGAGTGTCCAAGTGACCTAGGATTTTCCATTATGCTCTACCTTTTAAAGTTTCTACTACCTTAGAAAACAAGCTAAGACTTGGGCCTTAGAGGGGTATATGCCAAGTACCAAATTTAGCAGGTGTTGAAACTTTTTAACTTTACTATAGGTTGTCAAATTGCCCTAGAAAGTGCTTGTGCCATTTTCTATTCCCATTGCCAGTGTGAAAAATTGTTTTCTCTAAAGCCCCATCAATGTCTGCTAGTAAGCTTTATCACTGTGCATGGGAATGGTAACATTCTTTGAGTTTTGTTTGTTAGTAGCAGCCTTATTAGGATATAATTGACTGCACACATTTGACATGTACTAAATAGATAAGTTTTAGCATATGTAATCAAATTATCACCATCCCACCACAAGAAATAAAGAGCACATGTTACTCCTGACTGCTTCCTTATGCCCCTTACCATCCCTCTGTCTTAATCTATGGAGCTATTATAATAAAAATACAGTAAACTGGGCCAGCAAGATGACTCAGCAAGTTAAGGCACCTGCCACCATCCCTGACAACTTCTGTTTGATCCCTCAAACTCACACAGAGAAAGGAGAGAAGCAATTTCTGGTAGTTGTCTTCTAATTTCCACTTGTATGGTATGGTGTGTGTGTCACAAACACAAATAAATAAATGAATAAATAAATATTAGACTATATTAAACTCTGTGGCTTATAAACAATGCAAATTTATTTCTCACAGTTCTGAAAGAAGGGAAGACCAAGATGAAGGCACTGGCAGAGTCATTTTTGGTGAGGGTCCATTTCTCCTAGATGGAACCTTCTCATTTTGGTTTACCATGCTGAAGGAATTCAGTCGTTTTGGATTGTTTCGGGACAGCTGTATTGTGTGAGATGGAATCATGACCTCCTTGATCATGTTCATCTGAAGATTCCATATAGCATAATGAAACCATAGTGGTAACAAGCCGAATTAGAAGTGGACTTGTGATTACTGTTTTCTGATTTGAGGTTTTTATTTATTACAGTGTGGGAATCAAAACTAGGGCCTGTTACATGCTAAGCAGGTGCTCTACTATCGAGATACAGACCCAAGAGTGAGAGGTCTTTAGGCAACTGGGTCAAGGTATACTGGAAATTGTAGAGCAGTCTTCTGAGTGTGGGGATATTTATAGGAGAAACTGGCATATGACTCAGTGAAATGAATAAGGAACTGTAGGGTCTGGCCCCCCTGCATTCCCTTCTCTCTTAGTGCTAGGCTCTCGGCCAAGAGCTAGCAGGGTCTTGTCAGTTGCAGTTCTGAAGTAAACAACTTGACCTTTAAGCTAGCTGGACCACAACTTCCTTTTTCCTGTTTACAGCTGTGTGTCATCAATAGAAGAACCTCCTGCAAAGCCTGGCCCTCAGGGTATATAAGGCTTGCTGCCTCTTAATAAAGTCAGTCATTCTCCTTTCCTCCTACCTAGTGTATGTGTCTGTGTCTCTGTCTTATGTGTTTCGTTCAATCCGCAGCCCTCCGCCAATCCGGACTCGGTCAATGAATGTAGCCAGGGCGCTACAAGGAACACTCATTTTTTACAGTGTAGGTAAGCATCAACCAACCCTCGCAGACCAAGATGCAACAAAAAAGCAAACTGATCCTCTTCTGAATCTGGGACACCCACCTTCTCCTGCCCTCGGATTTCAACACTGGTCTTGGGCCTTCAGACTTTGGAACCTTTAGCAGTGTTCCCAACACACAAGCTCTAATCCTTTGGTCTTCAACTGAAAGTTACACTACTGCCCCCTCTGGTTCTCAGACTAGAACTTAGACTAAGTTAAATTCCTTAGGTCTCCAACTTGCTGATCTGGCAGATCATGGAGCTTCTTGGTCTCTGTGGTCACATGAGTCAGTTTTCATAATGATCTTTGTATATGTACATATGCATGTTGTTGGTTCTTGTCTTCCAGAGAATCCTAACTAATGCACTCATCATCCCTGGCTTTCTATTTATTCTTTTATTGAGTTGTTATTGAGCTGATTGAAAAACTTCTTTAGTTTCCTATCAGTTATCTTGTTTCAATAGAAATTGCCAACATGAGTACTTGGGAGGCAGAAGCAGGCTGATCTCTGTGAGTTCAAGGTCAGCCTGGTCTACACAGTGAGTTCCAGGCCAGCTGAGGCTACAGGGAGACCCTGTCTCAAAAAAAGAACAGCAACAACAAAAAGAAATTGTCAATGTGGTTGCTTTTGTTTACATTTTTAGTAACAATGAATAACAAGCCTTAATTTTTGTAACTTACGGAAGGGTTTATTTTGGCTTACAGTTTCACAGGGAAAAGAGTCCATCATGGCAGAGAAACATGGCAATAAACAGCAGGCATGTGGCAGGAGCCAAAAGCTGATAGCTCACACCTTGAACTACAAACACAAAACAGAGAGCAAAGTAGAAGTAGGATGAGGCTATAAACACTCAAACCCAGCCTCCAGTGACATGCTTTCTCCAGCAAGGCCACATCTCCTTAAGGGTTCCATGATCTCCCCCAAACAGTACCACCAACTGGGGACCAAGTGTTCAGATTTTTAGCATAGTTATACTTGTTTATGTGACATGGTTAATTCTTTTCAACTTTGTGGGTATGAGAAGACTATCTCCCTTTACATTATTTTATGTGTTTTCCACATCCTTTCATATGTTCATTGATCAGTCTGGTTTCATATTGCCTCATTTCCCTTCTTCCTGAGATGTGTGGGAATCCTTTAAATTTCTGTACAGTAACCCCTGTCAAGGATATAGATTTTAAATATCTTTTTCATAGCACCTAACTGGTTTCTTCTACTGTCCTTACGGTTTTTCTTTTGTACAGAGATCTTACAATCTTTTTCCTGGCGGTGACATTGAACTCAGGGCCCTGTGCATGCTAAGCTGGTGCTGTTAGCTGAGCTGCACTCATAGTCCCTTTGAATCCCTTTCATCCACTCAAACCTACTGATCTTTCCTTTGCTGATCTGTGTTTTCATGTTTTGCTGAATAAACACTACATATTCTTACAAAAGTTTCAAAGACTATCTTTCCACACAGGAATTTTCAAATCATGTGGAACCACTTTAGTTTAAGAATCAAATTCTTTCTCCATTTGCCTCAGTTGCCCTATTTTCGGTCTAGCCTTTCCCTAGAGATTTATAATAACACTTCTGCTCTATATCAAATTTCCATAATTGCCTGGGTCTGCTGCTGGATTTTTATTCTTTTTATTATATTTGATTGATCTATTTATTTCTAAATACTTAGTACACTGCTTTATTTTACTATAACTTTTTTTTTGAGTCTGGGTCTCATATATGCCAGGCTGGCTTCATACTTGCTGTGTAGTCAAAAATTACCTCAAATTCCTGATCCTCCTACCAAGTGCTGGGATTGCAGGCACACAGCCCTTTATCTGGTTTTACAAGATGCTGGGTCTTGAACCTGGGGCTATCTGCAAGCTAGCCAAGCACTCTACCAACAAGCATCTCCAGACCCTTGCTATAGCTTTGTAATAAGTTTGAACGGTGGGAAAATCTCATCTCTTTGTTTTCAGGATGTTTTTTAGATACTCTATAGAATTTCCACATATCATTATAGACAGGATTATTTTTATTATGGTCAATGTGATTAGCACTAACTTGTTAAAACACACAGATCCACTCCTGTCATAGTCAAAAAGTGTTTTAATTCTTTACCCCAGTCCATAAAGACCTCTGTGATCGCTCTCTGAACCTTCCCATCGTGACACTCTGTTGTTCCACATGACTTTCAGAATTTAGTTGTCATGTTTCAAGAATTTTCATGTTTTGTTTTGTTTAGCATTGCTATTTGAAGTGACAATAATAGAACAGTTATGGCCAGAAGTTTACCCAGACCTGGGCAATGGCAGCTCCATCACCATCTATCCTGGGGAGAAGGTGAAAGAAATCTTTGCTTTTATGATACATCCCAGTTTCAGAGCCATTTGAAAAAAAACATGCTGATAATTGATAAATGGAAGCATTTGTAGCAGAACTATTGTTTTTAGATCGTGCTATGCAATTCTTAAATACCATAAATGTAGGTTTAATGTTCCTTTTTTTTCTTTGAATAATTTCTAACTATTCATATAATTTTGCTGTTATAAATGCTATATTCTATATAATGATGTCTTATACTTGACTGTTGGGGTTACAAATATTGTTTAGATATTCATTTTTATCTTCAGTCAGCCTACTAAATTAGCTCTATAAATTTATTTTGATTTCCCTCTATAAGAAAAAACATGTCTAAAAATAACAGCCAACCCCACATCTCTTCCTTGGCAATCTATGCTTCCTAATTATTTTACCTTTCTTGTTGCATTGTCCAGGGAAATTACTACAGTTTGTTCTGGATGTGATTATAATGGGCATGCTTCTTTCATTTGAAAAGTTGGTGCTTCCTTAATTTCACAATCAAAAAGGAAGCTTGCTCTACATTTTTTCAGACATCATTCTCAAGTTAAAGGTCATTTCCTTAAGATCCTGCTTTATAAGTTTTAAGCTTGATTCACTGTGGAATTTTGTCATACATCTTTCCCATCTACTAACATGGCCATATGGTTCTTCTGATCTGTTAATATAGTAAATTCCATTGATAGAATTCTCTGAATTTGAATAACCCTAACCTTTCTGGAACAAACCTACCCAGTCATATTGTATTACTTTTATATTCAGAGTGACATTTAAAAGCTATTTATTTTATTTAGGATTTTGGAACCTTTCTACACCAAAACTAAATGTAAGATTAGCCTATTATTTTTCTGGTATCTCATAAAATAACTTAAATACTTCATTCTCTTTCTCTGTTCCCTGATACTGCTTACATAAATCAAGCTTGGGTTTTTTGAAAACCCATTTATAAAACTTTTTTAACCAGATTTTGGTGATAGATTTTTCTTATCAGTTAAATTTCTGCTCATAGTAATGTGTTCATGGTTTTTATAATCAACTCTGTGTATGTACATCTTATATGTTCTTTAATTTATTGGCACAAATTTATTATCTTATTTATTTCTTAATCTTTTATTTATTCTTTGATAATTTCATATGTGTGAATCATGTATTTTGATTCTATCCACCCTAATTCCTCCTTCCCACTCCCCCGACACTCCTTGACACACACACCCCTCCAACCTTCGTGTCTATTCTTTTTGATAATCCACTGAGTCCAATTAGTGTTGCCTGCTGGAATGTTGACTAATCTTGTCTTGAACTCGTGTAGGTCTTGTTCAGGTAACCACAGCTACTGTGAGTTCATGAGTACAATAGCCACGTCATGTCCAAAGACACCATGTTATGGAACTCCTCTCCATTCTCCAGCTGTTACATTCTTTCAAACCCCTTGACAATATTCTCTGAGCCTTGGGGCTAGGGAAGTTGATATAGATGGATCATTCTGGGCTGAGCACTAACAATCATTTATTCTCAGTACTTTCATCAAAATATGAGTCTCTGCCCACAACAAAAAGAAGTTTCTCTGCCCAAGTTTGAGAGCAGCACACATCTAGGGGCATAAACATAAATATTTAGAAGGCAGTTTGACAATATGTACATTTTGCAAAAGAGCAGTATTGGTCTTCATCCTTATGGCTTATGACCTCCCCAGGCATGGGCTTTTGACCAGGTTTCCGGTGTCAGGCATGAATTTCCCTCCTGCAGAGAAGGCCTCAAATCCAATCATAAAATGGTTGTTTATCCCCATAATCTTCATGTCACTATTACAGCAATGGACACATTTTTCCTTGAGAGTTAGTGTTAAAGAATTATAGATTCACTTCTGGATCATACCACTAATGACTTTTCTCCTCCAGTGGCCTACGTAACACTTTCTGACATTATGAAAGCTAGTCAGCTGGGAGGGAGTTTTCAGGTCAGTTACAGCTTGATTTCTCTATGGCCTTCAACCAAAGTGTGTGGTGTCTTCCTCAATAGGATTTTACTATCTAGTTCTGGTGGGTAAGAAGTAGCAAAAGCTGTATTGTTTTCAGAGGGTCTCTGAGACAGCCCTTGACAACAACTCCAGGGGAGATATCTCACACCTGGCAGTGAGCTTTTTATTTAGCAACCTAAGACTTCTGGGAGGAGCATTTTGCATATTAGCTGCATTATTTGGTTGTCTCTGGGGCCTCCCTGACTTCATTCTAAACTTCTATAGTAATTTAGTAACAATTGCTTTTTATTCCTAATTTTCTTTCACTTATTTTTTATTGGTCTGTCTTACTAGAGATTTATCTTTGTTTGTGAAGAAATATTTTCCATAAGAATTCTGCATAAAAACAATATGGTTTTATTTCTCTTGAAATTTCATTGATGTTTTAGTGTATTTGTGTGCGCGTGCGAGTGTGGATGTGTGTGTGCATGTGTATGGATGTGTGTTCATATTGGGTATGTGTGCATGTGGGTGCACATGCCTGTGGGAGCCAAAGATTCTCCTTTCCTTAGGAGTTATCTGGTTTTTTGAGACAAGTTCTCTCACTACCCTGGAGCTCACCAATTAGTCTAGGCCAGCTGTCCAGTGAGCCCCAGAGATCCACCTGTCCCCACCCACTCAGTGCTGTGATCACAAGTGCGCACCAGCACATCAGCTTTTTTCTATGGGTTCTGGTATTCAGTTTCTCATGCTTGTTGTGGCAAGTGCTTTACTGACTGAGCTATCTCCTCACCTTTTAATTGGTGTTTTCCAATACAAAAAGTAGTGTCTGCTCAGTATTTCAAGATTTCAAAAGTAAATAATGTGTTGAATGCAGCAAGTGACCTATTCACTTATTTAGTATTAGCTTTAAAAATAAGGCATGGGGAAGGGAGAGATGGTTCGGCAGTGAAGAGCACCAGCTACTCTCACAAAGGTCCTGGGTTTGGATCCCAGCACCAACATGGCAGTTAATAACTATCTGTAACTCCATTTCCAGGGGATTCAACGCCCTCTTCTGACTTCCAAGGACATTGTGTGCACAAGTGCACTTACATATATGAGGGCAAAACATTTGTGTACATAAACAAATCTTTAAAAAATATACTGCTTAAATTTTATCATCTTTTGCCCTATGCATAGGCTAGTTCCCAAATTATGACTCTTTGTTCCTTTGTGTTTAGCTATTTTCTTCTCAATTTATGTATCTCCCCTTACATTTTACTACAGACAGAAAGTACTTTCAACATTTTGCTTGGAAGTTGCCTTGACTATATAGACATGCACCAGTTAATAATGATACATTTTTGAGAAATGCATTATTACCCAATGTCAGCATCATGTAAATATCATGAAGGGTCCTCACACAAAACTAGATGGCACCACTTATCAGACAGCTATGCTCTACGCATACATATGCTATACATCTACACGGTATAACCTATGACTCCTCAGCCACAAATAGCATGTTACTCCTTTGAATACTCTAGGCAAATGTAACATGATGATATTTCTGCATCTAATCAGTAAAAGTGCAGCAAAATGTGATATAAAAGGTAAATGAAGGGGCTGGAGGGACGACTCAGCAGTTAAGAGCACTGGCTGCCCTTGCAGAGGGTTCACATTCGATTCCCAGCACCCACATGGTGACTAACAAGTGTATGTAGCTCTAGTTTCAGGGGAATCTGACACTGGCTTCTTACCTCTGTGAGCATTGCACCACATAGGTGCACTTACATACATGCAGGCAATACACTTACACATATAAAATTTAAAAACAAATAAAATATTTAAAAAGATAAATGGCATGCCTATATAGACCACTGACCATGAAGAGAGTTTACAAGATTAGAAGCAGCTGTGGATGAGTCAGTGAGTAAGTCACAAGAGGATGTGAAGGCCTAGGATATAACTGTAGTCTTTACAGACATGTACCCTTAGGCGATGCTAAATTTATTCTTTTAATTGTGTGTTTACAACTGGCCATTGCCCCTGCTCTCAGTTAACCCTCAGAACTTGAAAGTAAGATCCTATTGCTAAAGACACTACATACATGAGCTGTAGAGCAAACAAGGGGAAATCAATCTGATGTTGACTTCAGAACTTCATCTCTACTGGCATCGTAGTGCTGGAAGTTGCTATGCATGTTGCTAGAAAGAAAAATAATCTTCAGACTTATTCATCTGTGAATCCTATCAACTACAACTGGCCTGGCCAGATATGCCCACTGGTGCAATGGGGGCATGACTATTATGGGAATAACCAACCACTCTCTAATGGGTATGGGATGGAACCTATACCTGACATTGACATCAGGCCTAGTAACCTGAGACTAGACAGCTCACAGGCCATACTAGTTTTCTGCTAGATAGTTATAATATTAAAATGACTTCTAATGATTTATTGTTATAGCCATGGATTAATGCATCTCTCAGATCTCACCAGAGTTTACTTACGCAGCAGATGGTGATTAACATAGAAACCCACAACTGGTCAATGTGCAGAGACCAAGAGGCTACACAGTACTTATCCCTGAATAGAGTATCTTTATCAAATTTCTGTCTCCTAAGGTTCAGGAGTCATTGTGGAAGAGGGGTGAAAAGATTATAAGAGTCAGAGACAGTGGGTAATCACAAGGATACAGTTTTCCAGATAGCAAGGAAGATACTCATATGAACTCACAGGAATAATGACAGCATTCACAAATCTTGTGCAATCTCAAACTAGAAAAAAAATCCCAGCACATATTTGGAGAAGGGGGCAAGGAACCAAACCCTACCTAAGGAACTTTTGGCAATCAATGGCTGCTTGGAGGAAGAGAGTCAGTCTCTTTCAAGAATGAGAGTCTTGGTAGGTTAACTACGCTCCAGTGGATGGGGTCACACTTAAGGACATTTAGGGATACAAATTAGACTCTATAGGACGTATTACATATACATATATGGGGAGAATATTAAATTGGGTGGGGGCAGTGAGAGGATGAGTAGATAGCAGAGAAGATCTAAATAATATAAAATTATATTGTATAAAAATTGCAAAAAAGTCCATAAATTTTTTTTATTTTGATTAAAATAAAAAAAATTAGATCTGGAATTGGGAATATGGCTCAGAGGTAGGGCATTTGCCTAATATGTATGAGGCCCTTGGTTTGATTCCCAAGGCTGCAGAAAGAAATAATAAATATAAATAAAAATGCAATCTTACAGTCCATACTGTCTTATAATTTGCTATTACACTAAAAAATAGAGGTTTTTTCAAATAAAGATATTTTACTAAGATCCAGAAAATATTGACCATAATAATAGCAATTTAAACCTAACATAATTAATGAATTTTATGTAATTTGGGTAGACACTAACTTCTGGCTTTCTATACACATAATATTCAAAATGAATCTTGCAATGTAGGTAAATATTTAACTCTGTGATTTTAAGTTGTGGACATGTATGCTAATATCCAATCTCTTCCCCATTTGCATTGTCTTTAAGAGCTCATATTCACCCTCAAATATACTGATTTCAAATTTAATTCTTTTTTTTTAATTTAGCTGCAATTTTTCATATTCAAAATACATTTTTCTGATTTTAGAGTTCCCCATCCCCCAACATTCTTTCTGTGAACATCTATCTGTAAGCAACAAACACTTCAAATCTTCACGTTGATGACTCTGAAATCTTCATCACAATGCCTGGATCAGGACAAATGATGGCATTATTAATAACCATCATTCAGGTCATATTTTGACAAGTATCTGGTCGCATTTTGACTATGTCCTGAGAACCTGAGTGAGGCTGAATTTTTTTTAAATGGCCTAATGGAAGAAATTTTGAGGTAGGACACCATTGAGGCTGTGTCATGGTTACTGCTCACTGCTCTCATTCAGATCTATAGTGTGAGAGAATAAGTAGAGCACAGGGAAATAAAAACTATGAACTTTGTGAGGAAAGTGTGTGAGCAAGCTTAAAGCTGTGAAGAGGAAGAATGCAGATTAAAATCATCATTATTTACTAAAAAGATTAATACCACTAAAGAAAAACTTCTTGTTCTATACTGGGACAATAAGAGAAAAGTCCTCTGAGGGCAAGACACTACCACTCATCATAGCCTCTAATTTGTGAGAATAGAAATTCATTTGAAAGAAGAGAACCTAAATTCAGATTGTGGAAGAGATTTCCTGCTCCTGGAAATCAACTCCCTAGGGAAGTATTTCCTGGGGGCTTGCACATAGAAGCTAATACAACTGTTGTCCAAGAGAGCCAGGATCCATTCTGAGGTCAGAGCAGACCTTGGCACTATCTTCCGTGTGCTACTAGTTTTGTAAGCATGAAAGATGTCTGAGGGACCCATGCAGCCTTACATCATGATTCCAGAGAACTTCTGAGGCCAAGCAATGTGTGACAAAGAGTCCCTGAAAGGAGGCCCTGAGAGGCCACTGAGTAAAGCTGTGAAGGTGAAGCCCAAGTTGCAGTAGAGACCCCAAGATGTTGGAAAGGCTGGAACCATGGGATGTGCACTGAAGAAAGTTCCATACATGAAGAAGAGCTGGTCCAAGAGAGAAGCTATGTGTCCTATAAGCATCAGAGCTAGAGGGAAGAGGCTGCCTAAGTTCTTGGAAATTGGGCTGATTTTAATCTGAGTCCCAGATGTTGGACATATAGTTGCAGAATTTGGTGCTCTGCTGGGTTTTGGTCTGATCTTTTCTTGCTATGCCCTCATTCATCCGTTTAAAATAGGAATGTATATTCTGTCACATTATATTTTGGGAATAGATAATTTGGGACATTTTTGAGGTCATAGTTAAGAGATTGTATTCTGTTTTAGAAGGGACTTTGGACTATTGAACAATATTAGGACTGTTAAAGATTATGGGGACTTTTGAAGTTGGACTGAATACATTTTGCATCATAAGATAGTCAAGAGCCTATAGGGACCAGGAATAGAATGTTGTGGTTTGAATATGAAATATCCCCCTTAGGCTCACATGTTTGAATAGCTTGATCAACAGCTGGTGGTACTATTTAGGAAGTTTGTGGAAACTTTAGGAGGTAGAGCTTTGCTGGAGGAAGTGGGTCACTGGATAAAGGCCTTGAGGGAGAAGATGCATTGCTTGTTTTTCTGAGTTGGTGTTACTTCACTTGGTATAACAGTTTCTAGTTCCATCCATTTATCTGCAGATTTCATGATTTTGTCTTTCTTTACTGCTTGTGTAAGTGAATCACATTTTCATTACCCATTCATCAGTTGAGGGATATTTAGGTTCTTTCCATTTCTTAGCTATTATGAAAAGAGCAGCAACAAACCTAGATTTACAAGTATCTTTGCAATAGGATGAGTCCTTTGGGTATAGGTCAACGAGTGGTATACTCTGGTCATATGGTTCACTTTTAGTTTTTTAAGAGTTCTCCACACTACTTTCCATAGGGATTGTACAAGTTTGCACTTCCACCAACAGTGAATGAGCATTCTCCTTTACCCACAACCTCTCCAGTATTTGGTATCATTTGTTATCTTGATCTTGGCCAGTCTGACCTGGGTAAGATGAAATCTTAGTGGTTTTAACTTGCATTTCCCTAATTACTAATATTGAACACTTTTTGAGGAATTTCTTTGCTATCTTTGTTTCTTCTTTTGAGAATCCTGTTCAGATTCGTAGTCCATCTTTTAATTGGGTTTTCTTGATTCTCTGTTTTTTGAATTCTTTATATATTCCGGATGTTAAACCTCTATCAGATGTATCTCTGGTGAAGATTTTCTTCCATTCTGTGGGTTTTCTCTTCACTTCCTTGGTAATTTATTTTGCTATATAGAAGCTTTTTAGTTTAATGAGGTCTCACTTGTTGATTGTTGACCTTAATTTCTGAGTAACTGATGTCTGATTCAGAAAGTCCTCTCCTACACCTATATCTTGTAGGTTATTGCCAGTGTTTTCTTCTAACCGTTTCATAGTTTCGTGTTTCCCATTGAGGTCTTTATTCCATTTAGAGTTGACTTTTGTGCAAGGTGAAAGATAAGGGTCCAGTTTCATTCCTCTATAGGTGGAGATCCAGTTTTGCCAGCACCATTGGTTGAAGATCTGTCTTCCCTCCAGCGTGTGTTCTTGACACGTTTGTCAAATATCAGGTTGCTGAAACTGTGTGTACTTGTGTTTGGGTCTTCAATTCTGTTCCATTGATCTATATGCCTATTTTTGTGCCAGTACCATGCTGTTTTAGTAAGTATAGCTCTGAGATATAGTTTAAGATCTGGTATAGTAATCCCCCCAGCATTGCTCTTTGTATTCAGGATTGCTTTGGCTATTCAGGGTCTTCTGGGCTCTCATATTAATTTTAGGACTGTTTTTTAATTTTATTAGTACTTAACATGCAAAAACTTTTTTTCCTTATCATTTGTATTCCCTCAACAATACAACATAACAACTGTTTACAAACCACTTCAATTTTTGTCTGTGTTACTGGTGCCATTGATTGAACCTAGGATGTTGCTTATCCTTTATCGCTGAGCTACATATTAAGTTTCCATAAAGTATTTTCATAGTATGAGGTGCTCTAAGTTCTCTAGAGATGGTTTAAAGTATATAGGGGGATGTGCATACATTCTTATGTCATGACATTTTTATGTGAGAAACTTGAGCATCTTCAGATTTTAACTTCTGTGAGAGTTCCTCAACCCATCCCTTGGGGCCAACAAGGGATGACTATGTATCCAAAAAAGTGAAAGCAGAGTCTTAAATAAGGGTGTGTACAACCATATTAACTGCAGCATTAGTCACAATGTTGGGTAGGAGACTGGAAAGATGGCTCAGCAGTGAAGAGCACTGGTTACTGTTGTAGAGGTCCTGGGTTCAGTTCCCAGCACCCAGCACCCACATGGTCACTAACAATCAACTATAACTCTAGTTCCAGGGGATCTGATGACCTTTTCTGACCTCCTCCAACATTGCACAACACAGGTACACTGCTGGCAATACACTCAGACACATAAAATAAAAGTGCATGCTCCATTGTCATCCATTCATCTGCCATTGGCATTTGGACTGCTTCCACTCCTTAACTTAAAAAAATCTTTTATTTATTATTTACTTTTATTTTATGTGTCAAATGGAGATTTCACTGACTTTATTTACCTTTTACTCTTTTTTATTTATTTGAGATGAGATCTCACTAAATTTCCCAGGCTGGTCTTGAATCCTCAATTATCCTGCCTCAGTCTGCGGCATACCTGCGATTACCAGTGCATGCCGTTGTGACTGGTCTCACTTTAAACTTGATTTGACTTTTCTTAGAGTTCAATAGAATTTGCTAAATATTAAGAATTTCCTTTTTGGATTTTCTAAAAGGGGGAAATACACCTTTTAATTCTTATTTTTAGTTATCATAACATAAGGACTTATCTTCCTAAAATGGCTTCCCTCAACAAATGCAAAATGTGAATGTTTCAAAACCCAGCATTCATTTTCTTGTCGGGGGGGGGGGGGTTCTACATCAATAAACTTTCTGCTTCTTGTTCCCAGCACAAACATATTTGTACCATGGAGAATACTAACATCTGCTGGAAATGGTTTACCTTCTAGCTGTTCTCAAGGACGCAATATTCTCAATATCCTTAGTTGTTTTCTGGTTTTCCCTCTCCTGATTGCAGAGCCGGGGCCCAGCTTGACACAGAACAGGGTGGGGATGGGGCTGGAGAACATTTGACATAAACATTGCTTGAGTCTGAGACAGGGAGAGCCTGATCATACCCAGAGTTCACTTTCAACACTGGTAAACAGCATATGACAATTTATCAATGTAATGTATATTTCAGCATAATGTGAATTGACCATGTCCATCTACGCTTCTTCTGCCCTTTACCACTCTCTCCTGTCCCCCTCCCTTCATCCCACCCAGTCCTCTTCCCAGTTCCTACTAATCAGGGGCCTGGAAAGATGGCTCAGCAGCTAAGACCACTGGCTGTTCTTGCAGAAGACCCGGGTTTGAATCCCAATACGTACATGGTGGCTAACAACCATCTGTAACTCCAATTCCAAGGAATCCAAAGTCCTCTTTTGTCCTCCACAGGCAATGCACAATATGGGTGCACTTACATACAAGCAAGAATAACACTCGCACAGACAAAATAAAAATAATAAATAAGTAAATAACACCACAGATGTCCCTATAAGCAAGCTCTAACAGGAGATACATGGGCACAGAGGCGAAAAATCATGTGAAGATGTGAAGACAAGGCAGAGATCAATGATGCAAACACAAACCAGGAGTGCCAATGAATGCCGAGGCTGGAAAAGTGAGAGACAGATTCTGCCCTTGGAGTATGCCGACACCCCACTGCACCCCCAGAATCAAGACAGACAACATAGCCTTGACAGATTTCAGACATCTGGTCTCCAAGACAGTGGGAGAATTAATTTCTGATATTTAAACCACCAAATTCATGGTCATCTATTACAGGACTCTTAAGAAGCTGAAAAAGATGCATTCATAGCCAGGTGTTGTGGTATGCACCTTTCATTCCAGTACTTGGGAGGCAGAGGCGGGGCATCCCTGTGAGTTTGAAGCCAGCCAGGGCTGTATGGTAAGGCTCTCTCTCTCTCTCTCTCTCTCTTCTCTCTCTCCATAGATAGATAGATATAGATGTACAGACATAGCTACAGACACACATACATACACTCTCAATAGTCACTGAAATTGACTACAAATAGGCAAATATGAAATGACTATGAAATAATTTATAAAACACCTTCATGGTCAGAGGGAGAAATTTCACTCATAATCCAAAACCAAATTATAAAATGCACTTCCGTTGGTCTCATGGAACTTCTCTGAGCAATGTTTGAAACCATAAGGGTTGTATTCAAAAGAAATGTCTGTGAAGGCCACTGACTTAAATCCACTGGACTCAGACAACAAAAGACATAAATGATCTGTCAGAATGTAATTATTATTAACTCCAGTGTTATCACCAGTGGAATTTCTGATGCTGTGTGCCAGGTCTGGCTACACCCTGACTTTTTAAGATTTATGGCTACTTTTCAAGCTGGTGGATCTAGCCTTTGATCCCAGAAATGTTGAGTCCATTAAAACTAGTCCATGTGGTGTCTGGTCTCACTTTATTGTTCTGGAACAGGGTAGCCTGCCTTTATTGAGATAGACAAGACATAACCTCTTCATAGATAAGGACCCTGAATGATTGTGGATAATCCTTTTGTTAAAGAAGAAAACTGTGAAATGAAAATACCACTCCATAGGAAATAGCAGAGGAAAATAAGCAAGCAAAGAGTGAGCTGAAAAATCTAATCATTTTCCAGCTACGATGGGGATCTTTATAGCATAAAAAGGGTCAGGATGGGTGACTGTACTGCTTGGAGTGGGGAAAGGAAAGCATAGGAACGGTTACTGTTGACTCCCAGACTCTTAGTCAAAGCCTTCCTTGAAGACTATCACTTCTCAGTATTGCTAGGGGAAAGGGAATCGGGATCCGGTAATTTGGTTGCTACAACTCATATTTTGCCTTAGAGAGAAAGAACTGTGAATGGATCCTAAGTTTGAGAGCATGGGATAGGCAGGGATATGGGAACGGAGCTGCCTGGATGCTGCTTCCTGATTTTAGACATGAAACACACACACACACACACACACACACACACTTTATCTTTAAATTTTTAATTAGCACACACAAATTTCATTATGGCATTTTCAAATGAAATTTGTTCTCACTGATTCTCCCTGTCTCTTCTACCCCGTTCCCGTGACCCCCTTGTGGCCTATGGGAGTTATCATGCCATTTGTAACCTACTGACATCCCCTTCTCAACACCTCTTCTCAACCCCCCTCATAACTGCCTGTCTAGCTTCATAGTCTATACCCACATTCATCCCTCAACCTATATACAAGCATGTAGACATTATAAACTATGGTCTACAAATGAGAGAAAGCATATGATTTTTGCATTCCTGAATCTAAGTTACCTCACCTAATATAATACTTTCCAGATCTGTATATTTTCTGCACATTTCATGATTTCGTTTTTCTTTATAGCTGCATAAAATTCCATTACGTATATATTCTGGTCTTACACTTTTAAAATAACATAACAATGAGACATCCAGCTAGCTCAGTAGGTAGAGCATGAGACTCTTAAAATAGTAAAGGACAACCTTTCAGAAGAGTGAACATTCGCAGTTTAAGTGTGTGCAATAGGTTACATTGCACATAATCTGATTTGATCAGAAAACTTAATACTACCTACATTTCTTAGATCACCTAAAGGATATTTAATCGTAGGTAAGTTAGTACACTATTAAGTAAAAATGGACACATGTATAATGGGGTTGTCTTCCATCAAGAAAGCAGGAAGTTTTAGTCTCTAAGGCTCAGGGAATATTACAAAAGAAGAAGAGGGGAAATGTAAGATCTGGAGGATGGGGAGTGGTGTGGAATGTTGCTTCAGGCATGACATGGCAGTTGCACTCTTGAACTCATAGTGGCTGTGATTACTTGCACAAGACCCATACAAGATTGGGACTGTCAACACCCTGTCATGGAATGGGGAGGAGCTCATGAGGTCCCACTTCTCTCTGAGGATTTATACAGTTAATGTTTGCTGGAAGAGGGAGAGACGTTTTCTTCAATAGTTTAGCCACTAGCAAGGTGCCCATGTTCCTGAAAACAACCCTAATGAAACTTATTGGTTCACCAAAAAGTAAGACATGAAAGCAGAAGGGGAAGTATTTGAGATGAGAAAGAGGGTTAGCATGGGTGGAAGAGGAACAACACAGGATAGTTGGGGGGGGGGGGTGGATATGAGCAAAAGACATCACAGACATCTCTGAAAATGTCTCCCTGAGACCCTTTATTGCTAGTGAAATAATTTTTAAAAAGCAAAGCAGAGGCTTTAGCAAGAAAACTATTTTTGAGTGCCAGGCTAAGTGTGTTTATACTCCTTCTCCTTTAATAAAAAATACTAAACCTCTCTGAACAACATCCCAGTATCCTACGTTTATAACCTATGGCAAGGCTGTCAATTCCTGAGTCACATATATCATTGTCAGATTATATTTTCTCATTTCTGCTTCAGTGATTTCTGGGTACTCATCAGCTTGATGCATATAAATCTTCATTTCTCATTGGGATTTACCAGAAACAGTAAGCATTAATATATCATTTGTTTATGTCTTAGGCTAAAATTTGTCTGAGATGAGTGTCTTGTTTGTGCTGTAATTAGGGCCACATGTTAGTATAGCCATATGTGGAAGTGTTTTTATTTCTTTGAGAGTTCAAAAGAGGGCATCACTCAAGAAGATGTAATTATATGTCCAAATACAATATAAAAGCAAAACAATAGCTGAGGCCCTTACTTTGCTAAATCCGTTTGCTTTATTCCATTTATTTCCAACATGAAGTTTAATGTCTAAAAGCAAAGCAAAACAAAACATAAATTAATTTTATTATACATCTAGACACTGTATCATCTTGGTGTATGAAAAAAACCTATACTAACATATCTGAACATAATAGCGACCATATAAGCCTAATAAAATTAAAATTCCTTTCCCATGCATTAAAAAGCTATTAAATCCTAACAATGAGAATGGTTAGTGTACTTTGATCTAATAACTGGTTTTATTTTTGATACTACTTACAAATTTTCTCAGTGTATGATAATTGCCTGAAGTAAACATAAAATAATAAACATTATTTTTTAAATACTTTATTATTTTTATTTGTGTGTGTGAGTGTCTTGCCTGCATATATGTAAGTGTACTCATGTCATGCAATGCCCACGGAGGTCAGAAGAGGGTGTCAGGTGTTAGATTTCCCTGAAACTGGAGTTATGGACAGTTGTTAGCCACCATGTGGGTGCTGAGAATTGAACTCAGGTTCTCTGCAAGAGCATTCAGTGCTCTGAACTGCTGAGCCATCTCTCCAGCCCCAATACCATTTTTAATTACAGTACAAAAGAAGTTACTTTTTAGAACACAGAGGGAGATTCATTCCTTTGAGGCATTTTTCAAAAACTCAGTTCTTCTAATTCTTTTTGTACCTCTTCCTTTCAAAACATTTATTTGTTACACTTGAAAAAGAATTTATGCATCTGCTGTTTTGAAAACATTTCAAGGTTTTCTTGAGAATACACATATTATACTCTCAAATCTTGAAGAAGCCAGAGTTCTGGAATATCGACTGAAATTACCTAAATTCTAAAGAAGGATGAACTTTTTAAATTTCCTCATTTTTTCCATGTTTTCAATTCTTATTGTCATGAATTTCTGAATATTATGTTCTAATTCATGCCTTTCTTTCCTGGGTGTATCAGATTGTGTTGTTAATCACTCCTGAGAAATTTCTTCCCTATTAAGTTCACATCTTACACCTTTGAAATGCTGAGACAGGATTCTTCTGGGCTCTTTAAAAGCTCAGATGGCTGGTTAGAGACCAAGGCTAGAACAAGAAGGACACTTGCATTTGTGCAGTTTTCAGTCATTCATGTGCTTCAATAAGTTAAAACTTCCAAAGCTCTAAACACAGTGTCTGTGTATTTCTCTTATTCACAGAAATTAAATGTTTGCAAGGGGGTTGTTAAGAATTCACAGACATGTGTCATTGGAATAGGAACTGATATTGGTATCCCCTGTGTGACTGTGCAATGGTTCATTCAATCAATTCCATATTGATGTGTGAATTGCTTCCAAACTTGTTTGTGCAAATAACACTCAACAAACAACCTTGGGCATATGTTACATAAAGTCTGTTAAGCTGTAGTTGACTCTCAGAAATGGGATTTCAAGATCAAATGGTAAATGCATCTGCAGCTTTGCTACATATTGCCTGCTTCCTGCCATCACTGTTCTAATGCCTTTAGTCTCGTTAAAATTTCTGGGCATGGTTTCTGTGTTGCTGGTCCTACTCCTTCCACAGTGAAATTGGGGCAATGTAGCTTCCCAGGGATGGTTGAGTCATCTCAAGGAAACACAGAGAAATAAGAGGATACCTTCCTTCCTTCTTTCCTTCCTTCCTTCCTTCCTTCCTTCCTTCCTTCCTTCCTTCCTTCCTTCCTTCCTTCTTTCCTTCCTTCCTTCCTTTTCTATAGTCCTCTTCCTCTGTCAAAATCATTCTCTTCCTTTTTTCCTGTATTTCCCCTGGTGAACTGAGAAGATCAAGCCCAGGGACTTGTGCATGCTAAGTAAGTATTTTATCACCAAGTGACATCTCCAAGCCTATCATCAATCTTTTCCTTTAGGGCTTTTGTGAGGCCCCAGACCTTGCTCTGCAAAGTACCGGGGCAATGCTCCCTCCATCTCTGCCCTTGAGCTTTGGAAAGATCTCCCTTCATCAAAAAGTTTCTCTTATACAACCCTTGAGACCTACTTGGATGAATTTTAAATAATCCATGACAAAGTTTTAATGACATTATGCGTTATTGAGTGGAAATTCCACTTAAACCTAAATGGTGGAAATTTTCATACCAAAGTGACAGATCTTTATTTCGCTTTGTATTTTGTTCTTCTATTTGTTCCAGCTCCATCGTGTTGAGTGCTTCCTGCTCTAACCATGGTAGGCCACAGGCACAGGGGATGCATCAATTGTTTCTTCAGTCTTTGTTCATATTAAGAAAATTCCTGGATTGTCAAATTTGGTAAAACAAATTCAGCCTAGTGTTTGATGAGAGAGCAGCAGTGTTTTCAGTAAACTCCCCATAGGCTTATCAGAACCTTTCTGGTGTCCGATTCTTTACATCCTTTGCACCATGGCCACTTTAGGTGTACCTTCTGTCCCACAGCTGACTGTGCACAGAACTTTCTCCTTAGCTACTCTTCTTCAGGCCTTCTTTCTCTTACATCCTTAAACAGTGGGTCATGATAGCATTACATATCACAATGTAGGGGCCTCAAAAATTTGACAACAGTAAATTTTCTCAATATGTAACGAACAACAATTCAAAATCAAACACAATAAGTCTGAGATGTTTCTGGCAGCATTCACATGTGGTACATTGCATGAGTTCACTGCAGTCATGGTTCTGAACACATAGCAAGTATACTTTGTACTCTGTATGCCAATGCTCCACCCAGCGTGTGCCCTCAGACTCAAGATTATCATGAATTGTATTATTTTTACTATGTGTACAAAGTTGTCTGCTCTTACGGAAACAATGGTTTACAGAAAACAAAGACTTTTAGTACTTTCTTACCACAATTCCTCATATATAAGTATCAAATTAGTGCATCTTTGTACTGTATTATGTTAGAATGTTTGGTTTTAAAAATTACCATTTGAGTTGCTGACTTGAATTTCATAAAGAATCATTAAGTGACCCATTAAGTTACCCAATAACAAATTAGACTTGACAACTACAAGAAGCCATAGACTTAAAAAAACATTTCATACAACAGTTCTCAAATTTAGACCCCCTCCCCATCCATTACCCCTCCCCCACACTTCATGCATTCCACCATACATGTTAAGTCCTAACCAGTCATGCATTTGTACCAAGATGTCATCTGGTGCAAGCTCATCCACTGGAGTCTAATCTTTAACAGGTAGGTCCTTGGCTTTAGGAAGAGGGTCACTGGGAACAGCTTGGGATTAGGACAGATTTTCCAGTAATTTCTGAAGTTGTCCTAAACATACTCCTGCCCTTTTTGTGGAGTGTCATTCTCACTACTGACAACCCTGAAATCAAAATATTGACTAGCTCTGAAAAACCATGAAGATACCCTGAATCCTGCAATATCAAATATTCAGCCAAAATTTCTTTATGTAAAAATAAATAAGCACATCCATCTCATTAGTATTCAGATTTGATTTTGTATACCAAAGAATTGCTTTCAAATAAATTTCTTTATGATTCACTATTAGTCAATGTGCATATGTATTTTATATTCTTATACATCTTGGATTGAGGAGGCTCAAAGCAGAAATAGCTTTTAAACCTTCTGTGTTAGACATCATCTTTCTGAACACCCCATACCCATTTCAAGACTGGCTATGAAAAACTGATGTGATTATTCATTTACCTGGATCATGCATTACCTGTTCCAGGAATTAGCCTTATGAAGAGTTTGGATTTGATGATTGGTTAATCAACAAATATTAGTGGAGTACTGGAGTAAACTTCCACCCAAGAGACAGAAGCAAATGGATAAATCCCTTTCCCTCATCCTTACTTGCTCCCAACTTCCTCTTCTCTCTCCCAACAAGGGAATTCCTCAGTCAGCGTGGGTAGGGCTTCTCGGCACACGCTCCCACAGACAGAGAAATCAAACCACACTAAGAGGTATCCAACCTGCTAATACATCATTGTTTTGGCTTTCTGTCTCTACACTGCAGGACTTAGAGCAGTGGGGTTTTAATCTATATGTCCTCTGCCTCAGGTTCTGCTCTTTGAAGAAACTGATCTAAGACATTAAAAAGGAAAATCACATGTGAACTTGCAGCAATGGAGCACAAGACCCAAGCCAGCTCCACCAGACAAAGGCCCCAAGTGGAGGAAGGGAATGGGCTGCGAGACAGCCCTAGCCTGAGAACTATTGGAGACTGATTACTCCTGGGTGAAGGAAAGTAGACCTTGCTTATGATCTGTAGATAGGTTGACTAGACTCCAGTGGATGAACTTGCACCAGATGACATCTGGGTACAAATGCTTGACTGGATAAGACTTAACATGTATGGCGGAATGCATGAGGTGTGGGGGGTGGTAGTGGATAGGGGAGGGGTCTAAATTTGATTAAGAACTGTTGTATGAAGTGGTTTTTTTTAAGTCTATGGCTTCTTGTAGTTGTCAATTCTAATTTGTTATTGGGTACAACCTTGGAACTACTTCCTGAGAGTATTTTTGGCTGTAAATTATTTATTATTATGACTTATGAGCTTTGACCTTGTAAGACTTGGAGTTATTGAAATAAAAATACAGTAAATCTTCAATAAAATAATTTAAATTAAGAAAAATGTAAAATCAGTGACAAGAGTATAGCGGTGCTCTGATTGGCCTATGTTGAACGTGAAATATCCCCCCACAAGCTCATATTTTAAGTGTTTACTTCCCAACTTGTGGCAGTATTTTGAAAGCCCTGAAGTCTTTAAGAGGTAGGGCCTGACTTTAGGAAGACTGTCACTAGGAGCAGGCTTTTGAATGTTATACCCACCCCTGGTTCTAACCTATGCTCTTTACCAAGATGTGAATTGCTATTCCATCTCATGCTCCTACCACAATGTCCTCTGACATGATGGACTGAAATCTATCTGAGACTAGGAGCCAAAATAAAGCCTTCCTCAATTATGTTGCTTCTGTCAGATATTTTGTCATATCAACAAGAAAAGTAATGAATACAGGGTAATAGAAAGAAAGGACTCAGACATTGGTAAGCAGTGATCTAAAGCAGGACTCAGAAAATGACATAGGTCAGGAAGGCTCCTTAGGCTCTGAAGCATCAGCAGTCCCTGAGTATTAAAAACTAAAGGAAAAACCCTTATGCTTAAAAAATAGACATAATCCAAAAAATAGAAGAAAACTGTTTCTGAAAATTATACTTACTTGCAACAGTTTTCAGCAAATGAGAAGACAAAAAACAAACAGAAAAATAGGCAAGAGACATGTTCCAAGGGCTCACAGGGAAAGCAAACAAATGAATCTAAAACATGAATATGTTTACTATTATTCATAGTAAATAAAAGGCAAATTAAAACTATACTCAGAGAACATTTTTAATATAAACTAGCAAATTCAAGTTTAGAAAGGTACTCTGACAGTGAGCTTGTGGGGGAAAAGTCACCCATTTGTTGCTGCTGGAAGTGTAAACGGTTATAGCCTCTACGGAGCGGGATTCGGGAGTACCCAGTGAAAAGGGCAATGCATTTACAGTTTGCCTCAGCAATCCCAGTTCAGAAAATCAGATGTAAATTACATCTGATCAGACTTAAAAAAAAAACATACACAAGGTTATTTGCTGAGTACTGTTTGTACAAACACAACATTGAGAGCAATCCACAAGTTTATCAACAGGGAACTGATTAAATAAACCACTGCACAGCCTTGAACGTGCTACCATACAGTCATTTTAAAAGTACGAAGAAGGAGCTGGAGAGATGACTGAACAGTTACAAGAGCATGCTGTTCTTGCAGAGTTCAGGTCCCAGCATCTACAAGTGGCTCACAACTGCCTGTAACTCCAGCACCCAAGGATCAGACACCCTCTTCTGGCCTCTGCAGACAATTACAGTCATGTGCGCATATCCCTTATAGACACATATACAGATAATTAAAAACTAGAATAAATAAATCTATGTTTAAAGTATGAGAAAGATCTCTGTTTAAATTTAATGTGATTGTCATAATTAATTGTTACAAACTTGGTGACTTAAAGTAACAAAAAGTTATTGTTTTACATCGTAGAAACCTGAAGTCCAAAATCCAAATATGAGAACGGTTAGCTCCTTCTGGAGACTTGGAAGGGAAGCCGCACTGAGCTTCCCGCTTTGCTTCCGGTGGCGGCTCACAGTCACGGGCCTGCAACCCCTACCACCACCTTCATATGGTCTCCCCGCTGTGGCTCAAACTTCCTTCTTTTCTCTTGTAAAGACATTTATAGACACTTAGGAAGGCTCACGTTTACCCAAAATGATCTTATCTAAAGATCTTTACTTGAATTCCATCTCCAAAGACCCTTATTTCAAATAAAATTACATTCTGAGGTTCTGGGTGGACACAACTTTGAAGAGGAAAGAATTTAACCCACTATAGCCTTCATATACCGATTCAGATAGTTTTCTAGAATATGTCATTAAATTTGAAAAGTAAAACGGAGAATGATGTTTATAGTGCAATATATATTATTTATATAATTTTCACAAAATAATGATATAGAGTATATATTTGATGGGTCATATGTTATATATATTTGGAAGACAGAGTTTTGCTACACAGTCCCACAGCCTAGCCTCAAACTTGAAATCCTCCTGCCTCAGCATCTGGGTACCAAGATCACAGCATACAACACCATATCTGGCTATAGTATGCTACCTTTATGGAGGAATAAAGATACAGGTATGCACATATATTTGCACATGCATATATTTTTAAACAGTAACACTAGAAAAATAAGCCAGAAGCTAAGCAAAACTGCTACCTCAGGAAAGGAGTTAAAGATAGGAACTGAAGAAAACTTACTTTATTTTCCCCCTTGGGTGTAAGGTTCCAATTCAGAGCTCTATGCTTTCTAAGGAAGCACTTTACTACTGAAATAATAGATTTAATCTACAACAAAGACTCATGACTATACATTTTAATATAATTTTGCCTTTTAAAAGATGTAAATGCTCTTTTCACTCAAAATTAATCTAAATATTTTTAAATCCCTTAAAATTAAAAGCAAATTTGAATATAGGAAACTAATTCTGTATCAGGCTTCAGTGTTACACAGAGAAAAAGACTTGTTTGATATGACTATATAATGTTGAAATCTAGATGTCTTTCTTAGTACGTATTCTATGACCAAAAAAATAAAAATAAAAATAAAATAGCTGGAAACAAAATTTACCTTCATTCTCTAATTTGTTAGGAGTAATTGCATTTTGCTTTTAGAACATTTCTGCATATTGTAAGATGGAGTAAATCAGTAATTATTAAGTTTCTTTGTTTTAGTTTTGTTGCTAGGGATTTAACACTGGCCTTATACTAGTTAAAGCACATGCTCTAACACTGAGTTATACCCCAAACAACAAATAATTATGTTAGCATTATTAGGACCAAGATTTTCCGTGTAAACGAGAAAAAATACTGTACTTTCACATTTTAATTGGAAACATCAATAAAAGAAAAACCAAGAAAATCAATGAAACCAAAAGCAAGTTCTTTAGAAAGATCAATAAAATTGAATTTTTCCATTTTACCCATGTTAACACAAATATTGATATAAAAAACTCTTCACAGTATCTCCTTTACTAGCCTTTTAATGACTGTGGGTTCCATACTGATAAACCGTCTTTGGTTCTGGCGTTTTATGTCTTCCTTCCTTTTAAATTGACTGGTCTGCTACATCTTTTTGTGCCACAGCAAGGAGGTACTCAAAAACTCATGGAGGCATGTTAAAAGGGTGAAAGAAGCAGAGAAGGAAAACCTCCTCTGATTAAAGTTGTGACAACTTGAGAATTTAGAAAATAATACTGAGCCAAGCAAAGCTGGGCATGGTGGTACGTATCTGTAATGCCAGTCCTCAGGAAGCTGAAGCAGGAGGATGTCACACACCCCCTCCCCATCTCAAAAGAATCAAATAAAATAAAAGCCCCCAATAAAACAAAACCTTATTTTTTCAACATTAAAGGCAACTTTTATTCATACTGCGGATACTGAAAGCTGGTTACTAAAGAGAAAGACCAAACATTACTTTTGCCTTTTCAGAAGGAATTCTATTCCAGGAGTAATAAAATAGTCAGCTATAAAGGCAAACTCTTCTTTCCTGAAGAATGTTAGTTTAAATAAATACAGAAGAGATTATAAAACTGGGAAAAAAATCTCTCTTTTGCTATCCTGGGTGAAATAATTTACTTAGAAAAACATCAATACTTACTTTAAAAAAGCCTAGACTAGATCACTGCATCTCTATTACATCACAGAAAACTCGGCATTGCCATCGTATCAAGTATGACTGCTGAGGGTATGGCTCAGTGGTAGAGCACTTGCCTAAAACACAAGGGGCCCTGGGTTCAATCTCATCAGTGCCTCTCATCTCGCCCTCAAAATTACTCCACAGGTAATTCACTAATAGAAATGTGTTAACCTTATTAACACAGTAGTTTAAATTGTAGGGAGGTTTTGTGAAGGACTTTGAAATGGACCAAAGATTGCATTCTTAAATGGAAGAGTAGGCACTGTGTCTTGATTCCTTTGGGTTTCAGAGCTATTCCTTGTGCTTGGACTGTATTAAAACATTTTAGGTAGAGTAATGCAACTTATTTTTGCTCATACAACTGGAAATTGTCTGGTAGACATGTAATCGCCCAATGAATATTGACCAGGTTAAGCCGGTTAGTTTCAATGTTCATTCAGCCTATCTATGTGTCTGCATTTTATTTCTTTGAACCTGTTGCAATATTTTAGTGATTTCTTCATCAATTGGTAAGCTAAATAAAATCTTGACATATGTCTATTTTCTATTCCAGAGTCCTGAGTTGACTCTTTACCAAAGCTTCCCTTTAAAACCACAGAAATTGCCCTAATTCCATGAACAAAATTATCATTCTTTATTATAGACACATTTAAAAATTGAGCCTCCTGATCTGCTCCACAAAACACACAACACCTATGCTTTTGAAGAATGTTTAATCTGCATTTAATCAAGCTGTTAGCTCTAACCTCTCCTTTACAGAGTGTGACAAAGAAAACAATTTAAACACTGCAACAAGAAAACAATCATCTCAAGGCAGAATGCAAAATTATAAAAAGTCAATACTGAGGACTAAGATAAAAGAACATGTAAGTTTAAAAAGACCGGAGAGACGTTATTATAAAATAGTCAGTTTTTGTATTCTTAGTTTAAAAGAGCTACAAAGGACAATCTTTAAGCAATTGAGGATGTTAACAATTGGTATTAGATGATAGTAAAGAATTATTGCTTATTTTCTTAGGATTATGGTATCATTGTGAATACAGACTGCTATACTTTGAATGTTTGGCTCTCCCAAATTCCTATGCTGAGATCCTAAACCCCAAGGTGATATTATTAGAAAGTAGGCTCCTTTTGGGAGTCATTAGGTCATGAAGACCTCACACTGTTGAAGGCTTAATGTGCTTACAAAAGCGGACCCTTAACAGTGTGAAGCTGCACTAAACAGTGTATGGACCCAGGAGCAGGCCCTCACTACATAACCTGCCCCCTCTATCTTGGACTTCCCAGCCTCTGAAACTAAGAGAAATAAACTGCTGTGACTTATTTGTGGTTCAGACTATGATTTTGTTTATAAGAGAGATGTATCATAATATCTGAACTTTAAACAGTATAGAAATTAAGCAAATATGGTAAAAGGTTAACGATTATTCAAACTAAGTTGATAGGTATAAGGTTGTTTGGTTTCTTATTGTTTCCATTTTGCTATATATTTGAAACACATTATACTAAAAACTAAAAAGAAAATAAATCTGTAAGTGGGGAGGCTCCATAGACATCTCATTGAAAACAATAACAATTTGGGAGAGGCAGCTTTATTCATATTAGTTTTCTTTTCTGTTATTCACCCTTTTTAATATCTGTGATACTTAATATTGATTGTCAAATTGACAGGATGTAGACTCACCTGGAAAATAAACCTCTGGACCTGTCTGGGGTAATTGGAGTGAGAAATCTTGCCCCAAATGTGGGTGGCACCATTCCAATGTGCTGGGGTCTCAGACTGAGAAAAAAGGAGAAAGTGAGCTGAGCACGAGCATTCATTGCTCTCTGCTTCCTGACTGAGGCTCAGTATGACCCTGCTGCTGACCCCATCCATGATGGGCTGCACCCTCAATTGGGATCCAAAATAATCCCTTCCTTCCTTAAGTTGCTTTTGTTAGGTAATTTGTCACAGCAGTGAGAAAAGTAACATTTAATGTCCTGATTTCAAAATGGAACTTTAAGAAAATTACTGGCAAGTTTTATATATATATGTATGGATATACATATATGTATGTAACAATAGTAATTAAAGAAGAGGTCACAAATTTAAGAAGGCACAAGAGGAGTTGAAAGGAGAGCGGGAGAGGTGGAAATGATGTAAATATGGTACTCATGTATGAAATTCTCAAAAAATTAAAAATATAAAATATCATTCACTATAAAAAAAGAAAATGGTGATCGACTCATAATAATAGTATCTGTGTTCACTAATGACTATTTAAGCCATTACTCCCATGTAACAGGAACTCACCAAAGAGTGATAATGAAGCGTAGTCTATTAGTTCATGAAGACCAGCCAAATAAAAATTGTTCTAAATTAGACCAAAATGGGCATAAAAATGTTGAAGTGCACTGCTCGCCAAAGTCAGATAGTTCACATGTGGCCCTGGAGCTTAGTATTTATGCTCCTGGGGTATAATTCAACCCCATATTTTTACTGTAGAGAAATATGGGCACTGAGAGGTCAAATCTTACATCTGCTGGCAGGATAGAGGTCAGAAATCAGGCGTGCTTAGTTAGTACTTAATGACTTAGCAGGTCAGCTCACTGAGGGCTCTTTAGATTTACAGATGGAAATGCTTGTAATTGTCACAATGACTGGGAGATTGCTAATGGCACTTAGTACCTAGAGGTCCTAGATTTAAAAAACAAGAAGAGGACATGAAAGGATTCAGGAGTTGGAAGGGTGAGGAGAGCGAGGATGGACAAAATACACTGTATGCATGTATAAAATTCTCAAAGAATAAATTAAAATATTTTATATATTTTTAAAAAGAGTATTTCACGTGGGTTGGGGGGTGCAGTTCAGTGGTACGGCAACTGACTAACAAATCTGAAGCCCTGAATTTTACCCCTAGGAATACCAAAAATATAAATAAATAAGTAAACAAAAACAAATATAAATAAAATATTTCACATGAAATTATGCTGGTATAAGCTATGAAGCAAAACTAGAATGAATTGAACAACTTTACTAAGTAGCAAATGCCTCTGTTAGCAATTGAACAAAATAAACGAACATGGTGAACTCACTTGATTGAAAATCGAGCCTCCTTTTGTTTTCCAAACTCAGTAAACTACAAAGGAAAAAAGAATCACAATGACTTAAACACAATATCACCATGAAGCAATATTTCATCCTATTCAAGACAAACTCAATGAGCACTAACTAATATGTATCTAAGATGTATAGTTAATGGAAACCTATGACAGCTGTGTATACTGCAGACCTTATGTTCTCTGGGAGTAATATAGTGATCACATTTTGCAAGTATCTTGCCAGCCAGTGTTCAGCAGATATGCTTCCATTTAATTTCTAAGTAAAAATCAAAAACAAAAACAAGCATCGAAATAGAGAATGGATCATCTTCTACAATATACCTAGTAGTCCTGAAATATTATGGAATGTCTATTATTTTACCTGCCAGCTGAGTAGCTGCTATGTGCCATACTCTGTGTTGGGCTGCATAGCAGGCACTAGAGCTAAAATGTCTTGACTCACTAAGACACATGACAGAGCCTCATGATGTCATGGACAAAATATGGAAAAAGAGATGACATTTAAGAAGAATTTGTAATTGGTTAATGATAGCCAAATGGTTTTTAGTTAGGTTTTAGTTCTAGGAATGTTAGCTGGAGTAAAAATCACTAAGGTGATACCTAGCCTTGATCAGTTTTCTTCAGTAGTTTTACTAACAATTCAAATGAAAACACAAAGACATTTTTAAGTCGTAGGGCTCGTGAAGAGGAAGACAGCTAGAAAGTGTCCCTTTCCCTGTGGACGAATAGAAAGACAATGCCACAGGCAGGAATGATGTGCCCCATAAACAAGATGAAACTGAAGAAGAATAGATTTTATATGTATATATACACCCACATTTTGTTTAAATAGTTAAGCTGTAAAAGGTCAGAACGGGCAAAAACAAGCAATTTGCATATAAAGAGAATTAACAGGGTTTTATTTTTTCTACACAAGATCAACTTAAGCAAATAGTTGATTTGACTCTTAAAACAGCTTGGATCTGAGACCCAAGTCAAGCGTCAATATTGCTGGTTTGGGCTAGGGAGGTGGCTCCTTCAATAAAGTGCTTCCCTTTCAAGTATGAGGACCCGAGTTCAATCCCCAGAAGCAGCGGAAGCAGCTGGGCATGGCAGTGTTTACTTATAATCCCAGCACTGGAGAGGCAGGGACAGGAGGATTCTTGGAGCTGGCTGGCCAACCAACCTAGCTAACTGATGAGCTTCAGACAGGTGAGAGACGAGACCCTATCCCAAAGGAGAGCCTGCCTGAGGATAGCATCTGAGTTTGTCTTCTGGCCTCCACACATATACACCCCCACACACGTGCACCTGAACACGAAGACACGTATTTTTAAAAAACAAATCACAAATTTGTGACCCTTTCTATCTCCACAGACAAAGAGCTAAATCAATCCGGAACAGTGATGAAATAGGACCTTGTATTTATTTTGAAAATACATCACAGCTCAGTGATAGAATACCTCTCTAGCTTGTGCTCGGCATGGGTCCCATCTATAGCACTGTTTAAAAAAGAAATTATGTCAGAAGACAGGTGAGCGAAAAGAGAGAGACCCACAGGCAAGCAGAGCCCCTTAATGACTGATCCTGGAATTCCTCCTCACTCTGAGGTGGGAAAATTTTGCTTTGTCAGCTGCTAGGCAGGTACTGTACGGGAAAGCTCCCATAGAGGAGAAAAAGCTGTTGGCCCTTTAAATGATGGTTAGTTTTTTTTTTTTTTTCCATGTTCCTCTTAGGTTTCAGATAAAGGCCTCCAGAGAAAAACCACAAGGATCCAGTTTAAACCAGACTAAGGCTGCAGGCCCAACTCTTTTTCTGGGTGACCTAGGGTAAACTTTGCTCATTGTAATCTTAATATAGTGCTAAATTCTCCACTTTTGAACACGTGATATAGGAAGGATGAGCTCTAAGCAAGCATGCTCAGTAATGTGATGGCCTTTCCTTGTGGTGACTATATAAAGATCTATACATTTTCCCCCAGTAAGAGTCTCGAGCTTCCGTTGTTCCCGGAGAGGCACTGTTTTGCAAGTTATCCCTATTACTCACTTGCTATAAGTAATAACTCTTTCTAGCTCTTAGCTCCTACTTTTGCACGTTCAGCAAGGCCTAGACGCCTCACACTCATTCTCACCTTCAGTTGCTGTATTTTAGGAAGAATACTGACAACTGAAGGAAGTTCTGAAGAGAGAAATGTGGATAGTAAGGTTCTTGGAACTTCATTAAATGAGAATTAGAAGAAAATGTGTAACTTAAAACGAGAGACTTAAAGAAAAAAAAACAACCTATCAAGGTGGATCGCAGCCCAAGCTCTGGGATCAAGAATATCTGGGTTCAGGGGTTGGAGCAATGGCTCAGCAGTTAAGAGAAATTGCTGCTCTTGCAGAGGACCTGGGTTTGGTTCCCAGCACCCACATGGCAGCTAACAACTGTTCATAACTCCAGTTCCAGGGGATCCTAAGCTCTTTTCTGGCCTCTGCAGGGAACCAGGCAAGCACATGGTTGCATACACATACGTGCAGACAAAGCATTCATACACATAAAATAAAAATAAATAAACACTTGAAAAAAGAAGACGTGGGTTCAAATCCAGTATTTAATCAGCTAATGCTGATGACTCTGAATTGTGGACACTTAAAAATAGAAGAAAGTACAGAATGAATAAAACAGTTAAGGAGTTCAAAACATAATTAAGAATGAGTGAAGGCATTTTAGCTGTGACCTGAGTGGAATTACAGATTCGTAGGAATCTAAATCAAGTGGCTCAAAGGTGTGACCTTGGAGTCTCCCATGAAGAAAGTGGCTATAAAAATGGGGGAGGGCCCCTTGTGTACTCTGTTACAATGGAAAAGTCATTCAGGAACATAAAACACTGAAATTTTATGTCTTGGGTCTTGAATCTCTAATAAGCAAACACAACCCCAGGGCAAAGCCCACCTTCTGACTTCCACTCAGTCCACCTAATGTAGCCCAATTCCTGCCTTTGCCTGAGTGATTTTTCCACCCAGGGGAGAATTTAGAAAGATATAATGGAAGTAAATTACCATAATAATAATGCTTTTGTATAAATTAGAAATTAAAAATAATCTCTTTACAGCATCTAAGAGAATTTGGCATTTTGCAAAAATCTGTCAGATAAGCCTTCAGCAATTGATTTTGGTTTACAATTTCAGATAGAAAAATTGAAGAGCATTTCACTAAGCATATTAACAATGTTGAAATGTTCGTGAGAAGACAAATTGCAGCAAAATTACAGACTTAATTTATTATCTTTACCAGACTGACTAATTTAGCCAGTAGAATGTTGTTTGTTAGGATTATACCTATGGTTTTACAGGCATTTGAAGGACTTGAAAAGTTCAAATATATTAAATTTATGAGTATATTAAAAAGAGTAATTAAATAACTTTATAAATAGGATTAAATGTTTAAAGTGAACTTAATCTGTTTGAATTGTGTTGACTATTAATCAAAGAACAAATGAGAGTAATTGCCCTTAGTTTATGCAGCAATTACAAGATTTATAAATAGTACACTAACAATATTCATAAATCTTATTTAACTTTAAGAAAACTAAATATGCAAGTTTAGGGAAGCATATTAATTTCAAACTCACCTAACCATAGATAGTCCAAGAAACCCACAAGTCTTTAACAAATCTAGGTTGACATACCTCCTAAAGTCATACCTTGGGACAATAGCCTCACCTGTAAAATCCTAGAGTTTTTGTGAAGACATTAGATAATGTCTCTTGGCCACTTAGTCCTAGCATCTATTATAAAACTTCACACCACTGATCATTCTCTATTTTAAAAGTCTTAGGAACTGTGGATTTAAATAAGTGGAAAAACAACCAAAAACATTCCGTAATTCACTGCAAATGGAGCTGGTAGCTGCACAGAGTTGGAGAATAACACACATTCCCAAATTCTGGGTACTGTTCCAGGCCTCACACTGGGTACTTTATATATACTGCTTTGTTTATTCTTCATAATATGCTATTACCATTAAAGTTAGATGGAGAAGCAGAACCAGCATGAGTAATGAGATTTATTTTAGGAATAAGAACTTTTGAAGCAGAGTTGTACAGTTGTTTTATGTGGTACTGGGAATGAAATCCAGGGCCCTCATGCATGCTAGGCAAGCACTTTACCACTGAGCTACACCCTTGGCTGGAGTTGTATAGTTAGATAGTATAGCTCTTGCTTCTGCTTCTGGGATGGGCCTCAAGTGAATATTTCTTTCTAGCTGTCGGGAAAGGAAAATAATGTGAAGTAAATGAGACGAAAGAAACGAAACCTTCATTTGTCTCTCATCAGAACTCAGAGTGGTCATGGTGATATCACAGTGGAGTTGGCAGCTGTCTCTCATCGTGTAAGTCTACAACCTCCAATGTGCAGGTGGCTTGCAGAAGAGCCAGCCGTTCTTCACCATGGAACTTCACTCAGGGTTCACTGAGGGTTTAGAGATGCCCAAGAAGAACTGGCCATTGCCAGATGCACAGCAGAACTAACTGCTTCCCCACACAAACAATGCACACCAGAAGGTCTCTGGTGATTCAGGGCAACTGCACTAGAACTGGCTGTTTACTCTCCTTCCTGCCTTCTTTCTACCCTATAATTTCTCCTGTGGTCAGCCCTAACCAAGCAAGGAAATGAACTCCAGGAGACTCAGTACCAGCTCAGCTAAGTTGTTTTAATGCAAAGTCATCACTCTGCTATTACACCTACCATTCAGGAAAGTAAACTGGCTTAGAAACTTAAATAACTCCCATAAAGGCACATGGTTGGTGAATGCAAGAGCTGGATCATGACCAAAAGCAGCCTGGCTCAGAACCAGATCTTAGCCACTGCCCTCTGTTGCCTGACTCTAATGTGTAAAACCTGGTATTGCAGCTAAATGGAAAAATGGCCTGGTTAGCAGTATGAACTCACTGACGTTGAAACAAGCTGCCTTGTCAAGCAGAGGAATCCCTGCCCTAGATGATGCTCAAACACAGGCTGGGTCGTCATCTGTCAGAGACATCACACAAGAGAGTGCCCACTGGGAGGAAGAACAAGCTAGGTGACTACCAAAAGCACTTTCAATTCCCAGAGTCTGCCTTTCTAGAACATGCCGTTCAGGGAGAGGGTGGGAACTCACCCCGTATATGGAATATAACAGAACGATGAAGAAGCAGACCGAAGCTCTCTGGGGCGGGCTGGAAAGAGACGTAGCCAAGCTGTGTCGAATAGTGCCAAACCCACTGTCAGAAACATAAAAATTATGGCGAACCCAAGAGCTAGTTCATACATAGTATGCCATATAATCAAGGCTTTAGTAGCGATTTTTTCCCATTAGTTGATTTGATTCCACTGGCCTGATAGGACATTTTGTTGTACAGACATGATCTTTCAAAAACTTGTGGAAAGACTTCAAATTAAGGCACACTATACAGTCTCTACAATGGAAGCTTAATCAGTTGAGGGTATGACAAAAAGTTTAAAGCAAATATCTTAACTATTTCAAAGGACTTCTGAGAAAATAATTTTCACATTTGAAATTCTGCCAATATAAATACATAACAACGAACCTTATGGCTTGGTTACAGTTTTTAAAAATTAAAAGAGAAAGACTGACTGGGCCAATGTTTCTGTAGCAGATGCATCCTGATATCTTTCCAAAGTAGATATTAGAATAATTTTTTTTCTTCCCTCCAATTCTACACAAGCTGGTTAGCCACTTATATAAACTGGAGGTCATAGAAGGTGAATACCATTTCATCAGATGATGAAATTGACATCCTACCAAGAAAATGACAAATCGGTAAAGTTATGAATTAACATTTAAAAACTCAAGGCTAATAAATGGAAACCCTATGAGAAATCGTTTTGACAGTGTGCTGTGCATCTCTCTGTCTCCTTCTCCTCCCTCTTTCTCTCTCTTCACCTTTTCTCCTTACTTTCTACATTCCTGATTGAACTGGGCACCATTATTGAGCATAGTCAATGAGGAGTACCAGAAGATCAAAGGAAGGAAGGCGAATCAAATTACAGAATTTATTCTTTTGGTGCTCTTCTCATGAGGTCACCTTATGCTACAGAAGAATAAGTTCTTATCCATCTTTCTCTCTCTCTCTCTCTCTCTCTTTCTCTCTCTCTCTCTCTCTCTCTCTCCCTCTGTCTTTCTCCTCTTTGTCTCAATCAGACTTTGGGAGTAGTAAAAGCCCTCCATGGTTAAAAGTTGAGCATCCTGCACTCACCCTACTCCCTGTCCCATGTACCTTTTCACAATCTTGAACCTAGAAGCTAGTGCATGGGAAGTGTGCTGCTACTGATCTACAATTCCAGGCTGAATTATCTTATTAGAGGATGACTTCTATCTGCTGCTGACACCTTGACTGATAAGCACCCAAAATCATTAAATTGCTAGTAATTTTCAAGCCTCAACATTAATGCCATGCCCACCATTTTCAGATACGTAGGACCTGGTTTTTACATTCCACTTCTAAAAATTCAAAGTACGTGGCTGGAGAGTTGGCTCAGTGGTAAGAGCACTGGCTGCTCTTGCAGAAGATCTGGGTTGGATTCCTCGCACCCACATGGTAACTAACGACCTTCTGTAATTCCAGGGGAATGTGACGCCCTCTTCTGACTTCCACTGGCCCTGTACCAACATGGGTGCACTTACATGCATGCAGGTAATACATTCATATACATAAAATAAAAATAATAAATAAAATTATTTATCTAATTACCAATGAGATGATTATACTTAGAGTTTAATGTCAACATTTCAGGTTCTAGAGCCATAAGACCTGGATTGAATCTCAGCTCTGACATTTACCAGTTATGTGCATGTAGGTAAATCTTCTTGCTCTTCTGCCCTAGCAAAGCTGCCTGTACAGGAACATTTGACAATTTTTGGAGATATTTGGGTTGTCACAGCTGGGTAGAGATTGTCACAGTGTGCAGGGCTACAGATACTACTAAATGTCTTACAATGCATAGGACAGCTCCTCACCACAAAGAATTATATGACTTGAAATGCCAATAGAACTGATCAAGAAACTCTGATGTAGCCTCTCTGTGCCTCAGTTTCTAATCTATAATATGGATGTAATATTAATGCATATCAAAGGATTGTTTGAGCGTTCTGTGAGTTAATCTATGGAAAACATATAGTACAATGTCTGAGCTATAACAAGCATTTAATAAATGGAAGCTGGCATCATGATATTCGTCATCATCCTGAGGCTAAGATCTCGTAGCACAAAGACAGAGGCAGTTAGTAATTCATTATGACAGACAATTAATTCTACTAAACCAGTATGAAAGTAGAAATCTTATCTGGATTTATTTTTTGTATCCCTCAATGTGTAGCACATATTTCATTATTCAACACCTATTCTACAACTCAAAGCTAAGAAGAAGCTTACATGATTTCTGAAATTGTGAAATGCATAATTATGTTATATATAGATATATTGCTTTGAAATTATCTTAAGTAGCATTTAATTTTTTCATTCTTACCATGTCAGTCTAATCAAATGATCAGAGTTGGATTACAATTATTAAAAATTAAGCAAGATGATCAGGAGAAAGAGGAAAAAAGCAACAAAAAGAAACCAACAGATGAAGAAAGGAGGTAGTTTAGCTCCCTCTCCCCAAGGTATCTTGCAAGAATCTGTCCACTTGCTAGAGGACCACAAATTTGGCAGGTAAAGTCAAAGAGTAAACTCATTCTGTCATATTTTACGGAGTCACACGGGTGAAGAAAAATAATAAAAGAAGAATTATTCTTAGTAATGAAACATGAGACAAAGTTCTCCCCATACAGAGGACACTGAAAAGAAATTAATCTCTTTGATGGCATCTTTATAGAGAAGTCAATAGTTCATGGAGCTATTCTTTATAATGTTCTGCAGCACAGACCAAATGTAGAATGATAAAGCACAGTCCAATAAAAGCAACTCTACAAAGGGCTAAAATGGCATAGTTCAGGCATAAATCTCTCAGGCAGTCTCCCTTAGTCCTGGCTAACAGAAAGCTGCAAGGAATGACCAGAGAGGATACCCTTAGGGCAATTTTCCTTAAGCCCTGGTACTCACACGTAAGTTCACAAAGGGCCATCCCTGGGCAAGATGATCTGTGTGGCAGACAAAACAAATGTTCTGTCTTTACTGCTCAGCTTATCAGGTAAGAGACCTGACAGAAGCCTGTGGAAATTGAGGGGCTAAATGATCACAAAAAAGGATCACAAACATCGTTTGAAAAGTTTTAGCAATGTAATGTCCATTAAATCTTGCATCGACCCCATGGGGAGGGCACTATTATTAAAATTCTCATTCTGGACTGGGGGTGTAGCTCAGCAGTCAAGATCCTGCTTAACATGCACAAAACCCTGGACTCAGTCCTCACCATCCCCTCCTACACACACGCGCACGTACACACATACACATACATCCCAAAAGCCATTTTACAGATGAGGAGACTGAAAAGTTAAGATCAGGACTTTCCCACTGGTTACACAACTAATAAGTGACATTACAAGGAGTTGGACATAGGTAGCCTGGCTGTAGAGCCCATGTGTAAATTCTATAAACCATGCATCAAAAGAAGGATCTGACACTGAAGAGATGCTCAATGGGTAAGAGTGCTTGCTTCTCTTCCAGAAGATCAGAGCTCAGTTCCCAGTATCAATGTTGGGTGACTCGCATACAACTCCAGCTCTAGGGGGATTTAATGCCCACTTCTGGTCGCTGTGGGCACCAACACACATGTGGCAGACACACACATAAATAAAAAAATTAAATAAATGATAAAACAAAAGAGGCTCTTCTTTACCTGAACTACTTACTTCACCCCTAGTTAGGGCTCCAAAGTCAGCTCAGGTGTTACTAACCCCCATAGCACTGCATGGGCTCTAGCCATCAATCTGTCACTGTGTGTTTTATTTCAAGAAATTTTGCAGGCACTGCCAGGGAGGCAGTGTAATTGCTGTATATCTTGTACAATATGTCCCTGTCTTGGATGGAAAAATGGGATTCCCCAGAAAGTTCAGAGATCACAGATGCTTCAAGTCCAACTGTCAAATTAGTTTCCAAATAAGAAACTGGAAGGAAAGACCTAAAAGAGAACTATGTACCCTGTAGAAATGCGTGAAAGTGGGGTTCAAAGTGGACCCAGAGAGAGGATAACAGCAGGGAAGCCAAGCATGATGACACATGCTCATGCCCCCAGCACCTGGAAGGCTCAGACAGGAAGACTGTAGCAAATTCAAAGTCAGTCCAGGTTGCACACCAAAACAGTCTTCAAAAAGACAGGGAAGTGGCAAAGGAGAATAAGGAGGAGGAGGAGAAAGAAAAAAAGGAGAAAAGGAAGAGAAAAAGAAATTACAGGGAAAGTGTGATGTTCATCCCGACTGCCAATTTGACTGGATTTGGAAGCTCCTAGAAGACATGCCTTGGAGCATGTCTTTGAGGACATTTTCAGGGATATTTAACTGAGGAGAGAGACACACCCTGAATGTGGTTGGCATTATCCCACGAACTGAGGTCCTAGACTGAATAAAATGCCAGTTGAGTTCCAGCATTTATCTCTCTGCTTCTTGACTGTGTATACAGTGTGATCAGCCACCTCACACTCCTGCCTCAGCTAAAGCCATTCTTGTTGCTGTACCTTCCTTATTGTGATGGATTATACCCACTGTGAGCCATAATAAACCCTGCTCTCAATAACTACACTTTTGTCAAGTATGTTATTACAATGAGAGAAGTAACAAATACAGAAAATCAGTATCAAGATGCATGGCTGTTGCTGTGATAAACATGACTGTGCATTTTAGGCCTTTGGAACTTGTTTGTGGGAGGAACATAAAACTGGATCTTTGGGGTTTTGCTGTAAGCAAAGCCTAATTGGCTATTCTGGCGGGAGTTTAAAAAGACCAGAACGTAGATAGACATGTAGACAGTGGAGTCCCGGCTCTTGAGATTTCAGAGAGGAATAAGGACTCCATTGAAAACTAGATTAATGACCATTCATGTTATATTCTAGCAAACAAGTGTGAGTTTGAAGGAGTAGACAAGACTAGTGACAGCAACGCAGTGGGAATTATTAAAGGTATTTGAGCCATTAAAGAGAATCTTGGCATTTTTTAAACTGGGACAGTAGGAAAGATTCCTTGAAGACCAGACTCCACCCATCAAACGTTTCAATAGTGAAAAGTGCAAGCTCACTTCAGAATGACTGCATTGAGAGTGCCGCAGAAGGTGTCTCTGTGTCTCTGCTTGACAAAACTACCCATGGAAGTGTTTTCTCTACTTCAGTGGCCAAGATGCACAAAGGCATTTATACCTATAGTAGAAAAGGGCCAGACTACATCTGAAGCTGGCAGTAGAACATGGAACTGTTGTTCACATGGTGTTGCCTTTGTACACGTGCAACATGCAACAGTTATGGGATCATAGAGGGTTGAATCAAAGTACCAAAAATCCAATAAGGTCAGGCATTGTGTGGCAGAGTCAGATTCTCTGCAGGGAAGCCCTAAGATGCCAGTGAGGGAAACAGTGAAAATGAAGGCTAAGTTGTAGTAGAAACACATGGATATTGGAGATGCCAGGACTATGGGGTATCTACCAAGGAAAGCTGCAAGTATGGAAAGTGACTGTCCCCAGAGAGAAGCTACATATGCTGCAGACAGGAATGTTCAAAGGGTGAGTTTTCCCAAGGCCATCAGAACTCAGATAATTCCATCATAGGCCCCAAATGTCTATGAGATGGAGATGTGGGGTTAGGTGTTGCCCTGCTGGGTCTCAGTCTTACTCTGCTCAGGTCGTTCCTTATTGTTTCCATTCCTCCTTTTCAGAATGGGAATGTTTATTCTATGACATTATATATTGGAAGTGTGTAACTTATCTTTTTATTTTATAAGGTCATGGTGGAGTAATTGCCTTGAATCTCCCAAAAGAGACTTTAAAATTTGAACTTTTGAACAGTATTGAAATTACTAAGACTATGGGAACTTTTGACATTAGAGTGAATACATTTTGTTTTATAAGATGGCCATAATCCTGTGGGGCCAGGTGTAGATTGTAATGGTTTTAATGTGATATGTTTGGGCACCAAGTTGACAAAACAGTTAATCTTCACTAACTTGATTGAATTTTTAGAATCACTTAGAAAATACACCTCTGAGTGTCTCTAGGAGGACATTTCCAGAAATGTTTGACTGAGGATACTTCCTGTCCTGTCAGACCTGTCCTGAATGTGGACGGCACTGTTCCATGGACTGGCATCCAGAACTAAAGAAAAAAATAGAGAAAGCCACACAAGCACCAGCATTCCAACATTCGTCTCTCCCTGCTTCCTGACAGTGGACACAATGTCGCCAGCCACCTTATATTCCTGCCACCACAGCTAGAGCCATTCTCACCACTATGACTTCCCCATCATGATGGACTATCCACTGTAGCTGTGAACCACAATAAACCCTTCCTTCTTTAAGCTGAGTTTATCAGGTGTTTTGTTGCTGTAATGAGAAAAGTAACTAATACAAAAGGCCACACTGGAATCAGGAAATACGCTGAGCAAAAACTACCAAAACTGTACACAGGACAGGGCCAGGCACTGGTCCAAAGGCTTTACATATGTTAACATATTGTGTTTACTACTATCACACATGAAATAGCAAATATTCACTTTTCATTTGAAAAAACTAAGCAAAGATATATTGACCAATTTGACCAAGGTCATGTAGCTAATGATAGCCAGTTGGTATCCAAACCCAATACCCAAATTATCTGTAAGCTAAGGAGAGGGAAGTCATTTCAGATTTCACAGCTGTCGAGAGAGAGAGAGAGAGAGAGAGAGAGAGAGAGAGAGAGAGAGCGCTCGGCTCAGGTCAAGGAGAGACAGAGTACCAAGGATTCCATGGCTTAAGGTGCATTGTGAAGAGTCTGATTTTTACTCTAGGATATCAGTGGGTAAATTATGACCTGGAAACATCCTGTCAGTTGCTGTTTTGTAGAGAAAGCATCATGAGAGTGGTCATGCTCATTTGTTTAAATATGATCTATGGCTGATTTTGCCATGAAACATCAGAATTGGGTCTTTACATCAAAGACTGCATAGCCCCTAACACCCAAAATCTGCTCAACTTGGCACTTTGCAGACAGTTTGCCATCTGCAGCACTGGGCATAGCAGTCAGGAATGATACTCTTTCTCATACTTAAGTATTTCCTGAAAGTACTTTGGTCACAGGGCCCACATTTTAACCAGTGTGATTCATGGCCATTCCATACAATTTCTTGAAGAGGCAAGAGAATGTGATGTTTTTAGTAATGGGAACTGAAGGTAAAACTCTACATGATGCTTAAAAAAGCAAGCCAGTTTCTGCCCTTAACTTATCAAGCCAATGCTTGTATAATCTCTAGACAATACCTCACATTCTTCCCACAAGACAGAGTTGTGGTACGTTTTGTGGTCTCAGAGATTTTTTAAAAAATCATTTAATAAACAAATTGGCATCCTGTTTCGATTCTCACTATGCCAATTCATAATCACAACATGAACTCTTTCTTAGGAGTTATTTTTATTTTTTAATTAAACATATGTATGCATCTCTGTGTGGGTTTATGAACAGGAGTACAGGTACTCACAGGGGCCAGAAGAGGGTGTAGGATCCTCTGGAGCTGGAGTTGCAGGTGGCTGTGAGCCTCCTAATGTGATGTGGGTGCTGGGAGCAAACCCTGGTTCCTCTGTAAGAGTATTAAGTGCTCTTAAGTGCTGAGCCATCTCTCCAGCCACTTGACTGAGCTCTCAGACTCTGATAATCTAATAATACTTGAACTTTTCTAAAAAGCTCATCAATCCAGCAGCAGCAGTAGAATCCAGTTGAGGTACCCAAAGAGAGCTGGAACCACAATGGGTAGATGTGTCTAGAAGGAAACAGAGCCAAGAAGTAGGGAAACTCTACCCAAAGGATAAGGTTTCTGAAACTAGCCAGAAACCACAAGGCAAAGGAGCCTGGGAAATATAGTTTCTTGAAGTAGTAAGCAAAGCCAACAAAAAGCAAAGAAGTGATTTATGAAAAGGCAGGCAAATGACATGCCCAGAAGGGAATGTGATGATCTGGGAGACATCAGTAGCAATGAAACATCCTAATCATTATACTCTTTTGCTTCCTGAATTTTGAATCCTGTGAATATACTGCAGGTTAAAATGAGTAAAATTTACATAAGGACTATGTGAAATGAACAAAGGATTTTAGGATGTACATTATTTATTATAAGATGAAATTTCAAAGAAATGTCAAACAGTAGACAACAAAACAGATTCATGAGACACAGATCCAGAGAAATACCATGCAGCTATTCAAAAGAACATGTCTTTTCTCTCTGTGGAAGGACATGCAAGGAAGTGCTATCAACTGATGCCCCATGATAGTCACAAAACAGGAAGGGAGACTGGGGGAGCGGTCAAATTACTCTTTGCCATTATGCCTTCTAATTTGACTTGATATACATGAATTGCCATTCAAAAACTGACATTAAGACTTTTTCTTTTAAAACAATTTGTGATAAAATGTATTTAACATAAAATCATCTTCACCATTTCCAAGCATGTCGTCATGTGAAGTATACTAACATTGTCTCTAGAACTTTCATCTACAAAGTTGAAACTCTGTACCTATTAAATAGTTCCCCATCTCTTGCTGCCATTAGCCTCTAGCTCCCACCACTCTACTGTGTCTCTACGAATTTGACTACCCTAGGTATGTCAGATAAGTACAATCATAGTATATTTATCTTTTGGGTACTGTTTTATTTCATTTAGTATAATCCATATGGTAACATATGTCAAAATTTCCTTCCTTTTTAAGGCTGAATAATACTTTATACATAATGCACTATTCTATAATATTCAGTATGGTATATATAAATATATACATATATGCATATTTGTGTATATACATATATATATATATATATATATATTTGAGACAGTATCATGTTGAGACTGGCCTCAAACTTGTTGTGTAGCCACGAATGAGCTTGAATTTCTGATCCTCCTGCCTCTATTTCTGGGATACTGGTATAATAGGCATAAGCCATCATATTTGGTTTTTATATTGTGTTGAGGCCTGAACCTAATGCTTTATATATTCTAGGCATACATCCTAGGCAAGCACTCTACCATTCAAGCTATATCTGCAGCCCCAAGATTATACACTGACCACATTTTTTATTCATTTTTCTATCCATGAATATTTGTGTTGCTTCTACCTTTTGGCTATTAGAAATCCAGATTTTTATTAAAAGTATTTTATAAAAAGTGTATGCTTAGTCATTCTCCTTGCATATACGTACATCCAGAGAAGAGGGTATTTTTCCATGGCATCTGATGATCCAAATGATTTCTGTGGAGCTGACAGTTGTAGTATCTGCCAGCCTCTCCCATAGCAAACACAGGTCCCCAGATGATGTTCCTAACATCTTTCCTGGATATGGCTTTAGTCAGGCTACTAGATGGAAATAACCCACCAATAAATAATGTTTGAGAGCTAGCAAATGAAAACCAATTACTAAATCTTATTATGCAATACTAAGAATGGTAAGAAGTGTGAAAATAGGCATAATAAAGACGCTAGAACACGAATGTCAGAATTCCAGTCTTGACAGTAAATAAAACTAAGTGAAAAAAAGTAAATCTTTTTGATTTTTATCTCTTTCCCATGTGTGTGGGCACTCACCAACTTCTTTATTTCCTTAACCCTTCACTCTGTGTGGGCGGACATTTCTTCCCTTTAACTCGAGGGAACAGTTGAGAAAAAATTGCATTGCAGTTTGAATCAAAGTTTTTAAAGACTCACAACTCCAAAATAGACATTTGGAAAAATAAAAGGCCATCTTATGTCTAATGCTAAATATTTTAATGATGAACATTTTTAAAAGATAAGTTAAAAACGGTATACAGTATGATTCCAAGGGAGCAGGGAGAATATGTGCACATGCACCCACACATGCAAGCACAAAAGCAAATACTTCTGGGTCAGAAATGAAAGCCCTCACATGGATGGAACAAAGAAGGATGTACATACAGAAGTCATCTAGATAACCTGGATCAAATTCTAACATTAACATCAACATAAGAGACGGGGGGCAGGGAACATGAAGACGAGAGGGCCCTAAAGCTCACCAAGGAGCCACTAACAACAAATCACCTGTCTCTGAAGTTCTTGGTTTGGGGAAAATACAATTTCCTGAATGGTTTAGGTCATTTCCTGGTTGTTTTTTCTCACTAAGTTCTAATCTTCATGTAATCTTCTCCATTTGACATGCTGTTATTAAGCATCTTAGTTATGTGTTGATCCTCCCTTAATCATCACTAAAAATAGTAAGTTCTTATTCAGCTTTACTTATATTTCTTCCAGCTTCCTTGTACATGTGCTTCTTCCATCTGAGTTCTTGTCTGTGTGCATAAACACCTCTCTTCCTATACAAATCCTCTGCTTGTTTTCTAAGATTTTGGTGGTGATACACTGGTACAAGTCTTTCTTTATATGTGTGCTTATGTGTATCCCTCTTGATCACTGACTGTTTAGCTCAACATTGAATTCCTTTGATTTTCATAAGGCAGAGAATTAGAATTGTCAAGTTGCATGTAAAAGCAAGACCTTGGATGAATGAGCCATTCGTGAAAGACAGAAAAGAAAAAACTTACCTGGTGGCACAAGCTAACAATGAAGAATGTCTTTCTTTGTATGGCTGCTGCAAAGAAAAAAAGTATATTTCTTGGGAAACGCATAACCATTTTCACAGGTCATAACCTGAAAATTCCTCTCAGCCTCTAGTGCCTAGCAAAACATATGTCAAAATCTCCACTGGAGGACCACTTTGGTAAGCCTGACCTACACTCAAGACTGCATAGGGAAAGCTCTGTGGATGCTAAGAGAAGATTCTACTACATCTACAGCCCCCAAATTCTTCTCATGATAGAACATCCTAGTGGAAAGGATAAAATAAGTAGGCTTCAAAGGATTAAAGACATAAAGGAAGCATTTTCATCCATAAGAATGTGTCACCATTTTAAAAATTAACAAGCAAATTTTGAACTAAGCTGATTGCTTAGAAATTAAATGTATAAATATTGAAATCTAAAACTCAGTGGACTTTTAAATCACATTTAACACCACTGAAGAGAATTACTGAACTGGAGAATATATTTGATGAATGTACTTAAAATGCAGCACAGCAAGATAAAAAGATGGGATGTATGAATTATGGAGCATATGAAAAAGAGCTTGTGAGATATCGGGGATAGAATGAGATAGTCAAATATATCTGTGGCAGGAACTCCCCAGAGAGACACTAGAAAGATTATGGGGATGTTGGGATGATAGAAAATCAATATTTTGAGATATAATGGCTGACAATTTTTTTCTGTATTGATTAAAATCATAAATTCCAGTTTTAAGAACCATAACCATGCCAAGAAGAAAAAAATAAAAGGAACCAAACTTAAATTTAACATTGCAAAAAATACAAAAATAAAAATACCAAAGTTAAATAGCAGATCTTAAACTCCATTAGAGAAAAATGACAGAGCACCTTACAGAGCAACAATTGAACTGAAAGGAAATACTGCAATATTAGAGGTCAAAATTAAAGGAAATAATATCTTTATAGGACTGACAGTAACTATTGGGTTGGAATTTAATATCCAGTTGCTATGGTTTGAACGTGTCCCCAAAAGCATGTGTTAGAAACAGTAATCCCTGATTTGAGAGTGTTGGGAAGTGTTCAGGTCAGGAGGGCTCCACTCAAATGGATGGTTTAATGCTGGTAACAGAGGGCTTGAGACTGTGAATCAGATTTCTGTTTTTCTCACCCTGTCTTTGCCTTTCTGCTACATGATATCTCTGCTGTGTTTTGATGAAGCAAGAAAGCCTTCATCAAAGGCTGACATCTTAATATTTACACTCCCCAGCCTCCCAAACTATAAGCCAAATATATTCCTTTTCTTATGAAGTATCCAGTATCTGGCATTGGGTCATAACAGTGCAAAATGGACCAAAACACCAGTAAAATTATCATTTAATGAAGATTAGATACATTTTTAGAAGGCAGAGAGAGATTACTACAAACAGATCCCCACTGAAAATAAAGCAACTCAAAGTACTGTTACAGAAGAAGTAGGACATTAATATGCAAAGGGGTCAATTCATTAAGAAGAAAACTTCAAAATGCATATGCAACAGCCAGCAGAGTTTCAAATACATGAAGTAAAACATAAGAAAACCTGAAAGAGAAATAGACAAACCAATAACTATTATTAAAGATATTACAGAATAATTCTTTTCACTTTCCATATCCGTTTCCACCTCAATCTTACTCCCCCATGGCTTCATTTTTGCTATTTTTAAGGCCCATCTAGTCTAATTTGTGTTCTCCAAATGCTCTTGGATGTGCGTTTATCCTCTGGCAGTTACATACAAGAACCCACAGTACTTGTAACAGCTTGCACAAGACCTATACAAGCCCAAGCCAGACAAAATCCCGTAGGGATCAGGGAGGAGTACAGGAAGCCCCAAGACCTAGCTGAGAACTATTGGCAGCCAACAGTGGCTGGGAGAGGGAAAGTCAGTTTTTGTTGTTTGGTCTTGTTTTGTTGAGACAGGGTCTCCTTGTAGCCCCAGCAGGCCTGGAACTCACCATGTAGATCAGATTGACATCCATCTCATAGAGATCTGTCTGCCTCTGCCTCCCAAGTACTGGGATTAAAGGTATGCACCAGTGCACCCAACCAGAGAGTCAGTTTTCTTTAAAGGTGAGATACTGGGTAGGTTGACTAGGCTCCAGGGGAAAGAATAAAAATTTAAAAGCTCTCAATGTTAGATAGCAGCTAGCTATCTAACTGGGATAAACTATAAATTCTCTAGTTTATCTGTTGAAAGACCCACATTTCCAGTTTCACTGGTCAATCACCTGATCATAGGACCACCCTTAGGAAGGTGGGTTCACCTTAAGCTATACTAAATAGATGGGTGGAACGCTGAGTATGTTAATGAGACAGTGAACTTTTTCTGCCTGGAATCCTGCCTCCAGGGGTAGTGCTTCTGGACCCGGCCACAGACATGTAGCTCTCCGTAAATCTGCCAGCTTTTCTGAATTCTTCAGAAAAGCATAATCTTTCTTTGTCCTCTTTTTCTTCTTCATATCCCTTTTCTAAACATGCTTTCTCTAAGGCTTTGGGCTGCCCCAGCATCTCGTATTTCTCTACTTTTTCTCTAAGGCTTCTCCCAGTCATGTGGCTGCCAGTCTGCCACATGTCTGACCCCCATGGAGGCTCTAAACCTGCATGACTTTTTGGCTTCTTTTCTTCTCCCTCCATTCTCCTCCTCCAGGCAGCAGCTGAGATCCCCAGCTTGCCTGCCTTACAGTTTTTCTTTAAATTCGAATAAAATTGTCCTAAAGCTTCCATTTAGGTCCATTCTTAAATTCTTTTATGGATGAGTCTAAGAACCCATTAGGGGACGCTCTCTTTCTTCCCATTTCATCAACATTCCCCTCTTAGTAATTAACAGAATACATAGACAGAAAGTCAGTAATGACATGGAAAACAAATGCCATCAAGCAATTTGACATAACTGACATTTATAGAAACTTCAACTGAAAATAGCAGAATATACATTTTGAAGAGCACATGGGAGCTGGTAAGATGGTTCAGAGGGTAAGAGCACTTGCCACCAAGCCTGACGACCTAAACGCAATCCACAGAACGCACATGGTGGAAGGAAAGAACTGAATCCTGCACTGCATAGTGTGTGCATTTCCCCCACCTTCTGGCCACACACAACAAATAAACACTTTTTTTAAGTACATGACTCTGGAATTGGTTAAAAATACTTGCTGCTCTTGCAAAGGACCCAGGCTCAGTTCTCAACATCCACATGGCAACTCATAATCATCTGCAACTCCAGTTCCAGGGGATCCAACACCCTCTTCTGACCTCCTCAGGCACTCCATGTACATAGTGTGTTTACATACAGGTGGGCAAAACACCCATATACATAAAAATAAGTAAATAAGTAAATAAATAAAATCACATGGAAGGTTCACCAAGACAGACTATGTTATACCATAACTCAAAATAAATTTAAAAGGATTGAAATCTTACAGTGTATATCCTCTGACCATAATGGTATAAAATCAGAAAATAATAACGGAAATATAATTGGAAAATATGCTGTGTCTGAAACTTTAAAATTTTTTAAAATTTTTTATTGAATCAAGAATCTCATTCAATGTGTTTTGATTATGTTCTGACCCCTCCTCCATCTCCACCTTCACCTTTCCACCCTGCTCCCCAACTTAAAACCTCTAATAACATATGAAAAACCCATCTATCTTATGCAATGCATTTGAACTGGGTGCCCAAGAAGTCCTATCTCATTAGAATGTCAGTTATCTATAATTCTTACACACAGATGGGCCAAAGTAAGGTCCTGCTCCCTTTCCTTTGTATGTGGTTTGGGTTCATAATGCACCCAGGTTTCCTGGAATGGGGTTTTCACTTTTTTTTTTCTGTTTCTCTTACACACTGGTTGAAGGATCCCAAGCATCTCTTATCACTAATAAAAAGAGAAATTCCAATTTGACAATCCTAAGCTATGTGTAAAATTTATTTTTAAGAGACCCATGAGTCAACAGACCAGGAAACAAAGATGCTCAGTAGGTAAAGGTGCTTCACACCAAGCCTGACAACCTGAGCTCAATCCCTGAGACCCATGTGGTGGAAGGAGAAAATCAACTCTTGCAAATTGTCTTCTAACTCCACATTTGCATGCAGGCACAAATATACACAAACACACACAGGCACATATATAAAATAAATAACAAATGTAAAAAAAAAAATGAAGTCCATGGGTCAAGGAGATTCTAAATGAATGAAACATACACACACACACACACACACACACATATACGCATATCACATTGAAGATGCTAGTAAAGAAGTACTCAGATTTAGCATCAGTAATCTGCTTCTAGCTAGTCTAGCTCTAAGAAACTAGGCAATGAGAACAAGCTAAATCTAAAGAAACTCAAGAAAGAAAACGGTAAACATAGGAACAGAGACCACTGATTCCTATCTTAGTCTACTTGCGCAACTATAACAAAAATATCTCATACTGGATAATTTATAAGGAATAGAAATTTGTTTCTCACATTTCTGGAGGCTGGAAAATCCAAGTTTAAAGTTTTGGTAGACATGGTGTAGGATGAGTACTCTCTCCTTCAAAAGTGACAACTTGTTGCTGTGTCCTCACGTGGTGAAAAGGAACTAGTAGACATTATGTACTTTGGGGTAGGATAAAATTTCTTAGGCACTAAAAATAAAAAGGAAATATTGATAAATTGAACTTCATAAAAGTTAAAAACTTTGAGTAATAGAAACACATTTTTGAGAAAATAGAAAGGCAAGTCACAGAACGGGAAAATATTTATAATTCATATATCTGATTAAAGGATCTATATCTAGAATGTATTTAGACCAAAAAACTCAAATGCTTACAATTCAGTTATAAAAAGAAAAGCAGACCAAATTTTAAAATAGACAAAGCATTTAATAGTCCAAGAATTCCACACTTAGGCATATATCTATATATGTATATATATATAGATACATATATGAAAAAAATCATGTTCGTGCAATACATTAGATGCCAATGTACACAGTATCTCTGTTTATAATAGCCAAAGTACTGAAAATAACCCAAATGTACATTAATAGAGGAATGGATAATGGTATCCATGTCACAGAATAGTGTTCATCAATGAAAATGATACAACGGACAAAACAGCATACATGAATCTAAAAGTTATTAAACTGAGGGACTGGCAAGATGGTTCAGCAAGTAAGGGTGCTTGCCACCAACATGATGAAATGAGTCAGCCCCTTAGAGCCTACACACTGGAAGGAGAAAACCAACTTCCAAGCTGTCATCTCACACACACACACACACACACACACACACACACACACACAAAATGAACATGTGCACATACATGCACACACACTAAAGAAATGTAAAAAATTTAAAAATAAAACCAAAAATTATTAAATGAGTGGAACCGCCAGAAAGAAAAGAGTACATCCTGTATAGTTTCACTTACATAAAATCCAGAACATTCAGATCTAACATATAAGGGCAGAAGACAGACTCATGCTCATCTGAGTGGGCAGAGGGGATTGACTCCAAAGAAGCAAGAAGGAACTTGCAGTGGGCAATAGAAATGGTATTCTTGATTGTGCTGGTGGCTACCAGTTACATGGGTATAATCAGTCACAACTGTCAAAGGGCATCAAATTGTGTGCTTACTATACATTATACTCCTATAAATTAAATACAAAAGTATAATATGATCCAGGTCAAACAAGGCGTAAGTGCTATCACTTTTGTCATTTGTCAGGTTTCCAGAGTTGTGTGTATCTGCCAGTACAGGTGACTCCATGGGTAGTTGGCTCTGGGTGCCCTCAGGGAGACTAGAGTCTGAAGATGCTAGAGTCATTTATTTTTAAATAGCATAGTATTTACATGTAACCTATGCTCCTCCTGCTGTATACTGTAAATCATCTCTAGATTACTCATAAGACTGTTGTAGTTTGGGTTTGAAACATTCCTTCAAAGACTTGTGTGTTTGAACACTTGGTCCCCGGCTGATGGCACTGTTGGGGAAAGTTCTCAAGTCTTTAGGTGGCACTTAGCTGAAGGTAGTACATCACTGGGGGAGGCTTTGAGCTTTTATAGTTTGGCCCTGCTTCCTGTTCACTTTCTCTGCATTTGAGTGCAGATGAAATGTGGCCAGACAGCTTTCTGCTCTAGCTGTTTTGTCTAGCCGTGCTTCCTGCCATGCCTTCCTTGACACGATGGACTCTGTCTTTCTGGAAGTGCAAGGTCAAAATAACCCCTTTCTCCTCAAAGGTGCTTTTGTCAGAGTATTTTATAGTGACAACAGAAAAGAAACTAATACAAATACCTAACACAATGCCAATGCTACATAAGTAGTTATTAACCTGCGTTGTTTAGGGAATAACATCAGGAAAGTCTTTACACGTTCAGTACAAGTGCAACTATCATAGGCTTTAGCATTTTTGATCTGTGATTAGTTGAATAGGTAGTTGCATAACCCAGACAGGGAACCCAACAATATAGAGAACTGGCTCTCTTTCCCACAAGATTCCAGTGAGGGTGGGTCATAAGAAAGATTCCTGTGTAAGATTTGAAAGGTGAAAGTGAAATAGCAGGTATTTTGTAATTCAGACATGTTGTTACTTACCTTCTGGTTCAACTCGTTGGTCTGAGTCAGTGGTTATGACAGCTCCATCAAAGTCAGAGCCAACATGATTTAGTGTGTTTCGATCCATCCCCACAGACTCTAGCTGAAGCTTGTAGTCTCTAACTTGTCCACACTCTCTTCTACATTACCTGCATCTTCCCTTACCCCTTGCTTGCCCTGCGGACTTGAATCCACACCATCAGATGTGCAACAACGTTACAGAGATGACTTTATCAGTTCCAATAGTCGCCTAAAGTTAAATTCTTATAACAGATCCATTTATGGTCATATGTTCATTCCTGGTGGTTCTGCTTCTCTGATTGAACCTTGACACACCCCTTTAGGAAGATGCTTTTTTCAGCCACTGTCATTGCTATTATGTATAAAATGTTACAAAGCAAACAAATACACCATACCATTGTAAATTTATATTAAATAAAATGGAAAGTAAATGAGATCTCCAAAAGATGCTTGCTAATACAAACAGCATTTATTTAATTCTATTTTAGCTCTTTTACCCCAAATACATGGATTCATTAACACTAAAGGGGGAAAGTTTTTCAGAAAAAAAGGGACCACAACAGTGATACCAATAACAAGAGTCATAGTTACTGAAGTAGGTAAGGGGAATCTGAACTACCTGGCAGCTAAGACACAGGTGAGGCGGAGAAAAAAAAAAGAGTATTTGGCTAACTTATACAAATTTATTCACACTAAAATAAGGAATAAACCAGGCAAGATGGTGCATTCCTTTAATCCTAGCACTCCACTTGGGAGGCAGAGGCAGGCAGATCTCTGTAAGATTGAGGCCAGCCTGGTATACATAGTGAGTTCCAGGCCAACTGGGACTATAGGGATACCTTGTCTCAAAAAAAATAAAATAAAATAAAAAATAAATGAATGGATGATTGAATAAAGAAAGAAAGAAAGAAGAAACCCTCATTGCCATTAGAATCCTTGATTCTACGACGTACCATGTTGTCAGGGTTGGTATTTAAATTTATTTTTAAGATTTATTTATTTTACATGTATGATGAGTATTTTGCCTGCATGTATGTAAGTATACAACAGGCATGCCTGGTGCCCACAAAGTCCAGAAGATGGCAGCAAATCCCCTGGAACTGAAGTTACAGAGGCTTGTGAGTTGACCTGTAGGTGCTGCAAACTGAACCCAGGTCCACAGAAGCAGTAAGTGTCCTTAACCACTGAGCCATCTCTCCAGCTCCACATAATTGGTATTTATAATTAATTTTTTTCACTATCCATCTGCATCCTCCTAATCCTCAGCAAGCACCTCAGCGAATTATCTCACGTGATTTGTCTGATGCTTGTACAAGGTATTATGTATTGAAATCTTTTATAAAGATTCCTGGACATCAAGGTCGGAGGTAACAAGAACTGACAGAAATCTCAGTCTGTCTTTGTAGGCTCCAGCTTGGGCTTGTGGGTTTGCTTTGGTTTTTGATGTTCCTCACTTCCCACTGTCTTATGGACTTTAATCTCCAGCATGAAGCCTCATAAAGATTTACCCAGCTCCTACAAGTGAGTAAGGTCAATCCCTGTAACAAATGTCTAACAAAAATCTCTCTCCTAGTGATCCTCCTTCTTGGCTTGACCCCTGACTATTACACAAAGCATTACAGATATTCTTTTAAAATTTAAGAAGAACAAAGGTATCCCATGATCACTACTTTAATCTATCAGTGGTTCTGGCAAGTGAATTGAGAAAGATAAGATATAAGGAACAAGTCTGTCTTATCATTTGTAGAAGATATGATTATCTTTATAGAACTGGCAAATTGGTAGAGGCAAAGTGATTTTTCAGCAAAATTTCTGCATGTAAAGTTCAAACACAAAACCAATTGCTGCCTTCTAGATCAGCAATGAAAAATCATAAAATTCAACTTAAAGTGATAATATTTAAAATAATAGAAGCTGAGTCTTTTAATTCATAGAATATTCATAAAGAAAATTATGCAGCTTTATTAAAAGATGTAAAAGTGGCAAATAAGTTGGAGCATATACTACATTTGTAGGTGGGAACACTCAGCATCATAAAGCTGTAAAGTCTCCTGAAACTGCTCTATAAAGGAGGTCAATGCAATTTCACCAGAATCTTTTAGGGAACTGATACCATCATATTTAAACTCATAAGAAAGTTAGAGGACCAAGAACAGCCAAGATGCTTTGAAAGAAAACAATTAGCATTTATCTTACTAAAGTCACAGTAATTAAAAGCATTGGGGAGTTTTAATTTGATTTTTTTCTTGAATTTTTGCAGTATTCATGCACTATAGTTTGATGGTGTTTAGATCCCCTCCCCTATCCGCACCTCCCCTCACTGCTCCGCACCCGATGTATATGTACATAGAGAGATACAGATGTATATATATAATGGTGGATTTATGTCCATAAATATCCCTCAGGGTGGGTCCATCCACTAGGCCTACCAAGAATCCCATTTCTGTAACTCACAGTCTCTCTCCCTCCCAGAAACCATCAATCTTCAAAAGTTTCTTAGATTGGAGTTGGAATTGTTTTTGATAGTAAGTTGGAGAGATGGTTCAGTCATTAAGAGTGCTTCCTGGTCTTCCAGAGGACCCAGCACCCGTATTGGGCAGCTCACTACCAACTGTAACTCCAGTTCCAGGAGAATCCCACACACCCTTCTGGCCTCCATACACGTGGCATACACACACATAAATAAAAGTTAATCTTAAAATATAAATGAATGAAAAGCTACATTCATAGACTCTAGGAATAAAATAGGTAAATTTGAAGGAGGTTCACATATTTTTTTTTGAATTTGGATTTTCACCAAAGTGATATTACAAATAAGTCTAGAAAAAAAGTACTATTTATTAAATGATGCTAGATCAATATACTAAACATGGAAAAATTTTAAACATTATAATTAAATCTCAGTCCATAGACAGCTAACTGTAGGTTATTAAAGACCTAAATTCGAAAAGCAAAGCTTTGCAATATTTTGATATATTTCATATCAAAAATTTAGAAATTTCTGCATAAAAATCATAAAGCAAAGGATCCAATCAAACCACATACCATTTTTAAAGGCTTTTGTCTTTCAAATACACATATTGAAATATTTATGAAAGAAATGGTATGATATATTGATCTCACTTTAAAGTAAATCAAAGAAACAAGAACAAGGATCAGTGAGTGGTAAAGGAAGGTTGGAGAATAGGTTGGGTATAAATCAAACAGGATTTACCATGATATGATAATTTTTAAAGCCAGGCCTGGTATACAATGTTTTCTACTTTGCTATGCATTTGAAATTCTCTGCTAAAAAAGACTTTAAGCCCAGTGTGTTGGCACCTTTAACCCCAGCCCTTGAAAGACAGAGGCAGGTCTGATTTAAGAATTCAAGGCCACCATGATCTCCACAGCCAGTTCTAAGCAAGTCAGAGCTACATAGTGATACCCTGTCTCAAAAAAAGAAAAGTGTTTCAAAGTTGTCAGCTACAATTTTTCTAACCATTATGGAATGGAAGATTATCTAATGTGGAAGTTAAACATTATTTAAGTCCAAAACAATTAATAATAACTATAACACCTAAAACTTCACAATTACTAATCACAACTGAATCTTCTCAATTGAAAGTTTTCCTCTAAAAGATATGCACTGTATTGAAGAATGCATATAACTACATATATATTATATATCACTGTAACCATATAATATATACTATTATATACTATATATAATATTAATATATACTGTAATAATTTTTCTATGCTAATAAAGATAGACATTGCATAAAAAGAAAAAAGAGAAAAGTGAAAAAAAGCTTTACATTCTGTGCGTGGTGGTTTGAGGAAGTGGAGACCCGTGGCTCCCTGGAGGTACACTGGCCAACCAGTCTAACTTAATTGGTAATCTCCAAGCCAATGAGAGATTCTGTCTCCAAGGAGGTGGGCAGCATTCCTGAGGGTGACATCTAAGGCTATCCTCTATGCTCTACATTTAATTATACACATGTGCACAAACACTCCCATTTACATCTACCTTTACTCACATGATCACACACACACAAACACATAATACATGTGATTTTTAAAATGCTTTAAAAGAGAGACAGGAGGGGGAAAAAAGATGATGAGGACCACCAAGACATCTGACATGGTAAAGTTGCTCTCTGTACAAACTGATAACCTGAGTTCAAATCCTCAGATCCCATGGTAGAGTGAATTAATTCCCCAAAGTTGTCCCCTGATCTCCACATGTACATTGAGAGACACGAGTGCCCACACTCTCACACACATACACACACACACACATATACACACACAACAATAATAATAATTTTTTAAAAAATAAATAATGCTTAAGAACAAAGTCAAGAAATAGACTGGGAGAATATTTTTATAACACACATATTTTTATAACACATATAACTTAAAAAGTATTGGTAATCTCAACAAGAATATCAGTGTATCAGTTATAAAATGAATATCAAACAATGGTTAAAATTTAGAATAGGCAATTCACAGAAGAAATCCAAAGGGGAAACATACAAAATAAGCTCAAAGATCAACTCCTCTTGTATCAGGAAAATGTAATTTAAATGCAAATATAATTTTACCATGAAATATTCTATACACAACAGATATAATAGAAGGAGAGGTTGTTTTAATATATGAGTGTCTGGTAACATTAAGCAACTGAAGTTTTAGAGCTAGGAATGAGAACTATACATAGCACCCAACAATCCAAAGTCCACATGTCCAAATCTACTGACAGGTACCCAGGTCAATATACACATGTGTTTGCTACAATGTTAATTGTGGGAAAGGGTGGGACTAAATTAAACTTTAAGAATTTAGGAATAAGTACTGAGCAGTAAATTCTTAAGTAGTTTCTGGTACATGCGTGCATGGCACACACCAACTTAACATATTGATTTACTTCTGCCATGGAAGAAGACTGGGGGAAGAAGGTGAAGTGCTAGCTAAAGCAGAAAGCTTTATTATACTTTGAGAGAATAAAACTGTCAACGCCAATGTTACTGCCTATTGTTCTGTGATAAAGGATATGTATGTGTTGATTAGGCTATATTTGTATCCTTTTAATGTGTTTTAACAAAACATTTTAAAGCCAAAAATTCCATATTCTTTTTTGTTAGCATCATGCCAAATGATAGGAAGGACCTTTCTGTCATTCTCCAATAATTATTTTGGTATAAGATATAGTACTTCTCCCTTCTTGCTAGGAAATACATTACCAAATTTACAATGGATACTTGAAACTGCAGGTGGTTCTAAGCCTATAATTTAATGTCTTTTCCATGTTAAGTAAGCACTTCTGTGCACTGTGGCCATACTGTCTGTATGAGATGTGATTGCAAAATTATTATGAATTTATTTTATCTCTGCAATTTCAAGGCTAGAAGATTTATTCATACCCTTAGCAGTCTCAGAATCAAAATTTCTTTTTCCCTTAGTAAGTCTAGAACTTTCACTAAAAGGAAGCACTTTATAGCTTCTGTTTGGTACATCTGAATTAGCAGGATCACTAAGAATCATTATTAAGTAAAGCAAGCATGAGGAGAATCCTAACCCTGGTGGCGGGGAGTGTACACAGTATGGATACACTGACCAGGGAGAAGATCTATATACAAGACAAGATGAAAGACGATGTCATGAGGTTTCATCACACTGTTCAGAATGACACACAAATGAAAACTTAAGAGCTTTTATTTCTGGAATTTTCCACTTCGTATTTCCAGATCATGGTTGACTGTAGCTAACTGAAACTATGAAAATCAAAACTATAGGTAAGTGGGGGTATGGGGATAGACTAAAATAAACAAAGGCCAAAAATCACATATCAGCTGGAATAAATGTTCCTTTAAATAATTCGTTGAAGAGTTGGGAGTGGTAGTGCACCCCTTTAATCCTAGCACTTGGGAGGCAAAGGCAGGCAGATCTCTGTGAGATGGAGGCCAGCCTGGTTTACATAGCGAGTTCTGTCTCAAAGAGATATAAATAAATAAATTTCATTGAGAAAAATAAAACTGAAGACATATTGTTTACCTTATCATCATCGTAATGGACTGAATATCTGTGCCCCTCTAAATCTCCTATTGAAATCTTACCCCCCAAAGTGATGGTATTTGGAAGTGGGGCATCGTCAGATGCCTTATTCAGTTTTCCTACAGCTTATTAAAGACTCTGACCTCCATCTCCAATGGGCATAAACATGTGGCCTAAGTAAGCTTCAGCTCTGTGATGTCAGGATCAAAGAGCAAGTGGTTAGGCCATAAAACCAATATGCAATCTTTAGAATATGCCTCTGTTTGCATCAGCAGAGCTTCCCTTCCAGAGCCCAAACCCTGTTAAGACTTAGTGGGGTTTGGGTAAAATGGGAAATACACAGAGGTCTGGGAAGCCTGAAATGCAGCATGGGTCTTTCCTTCTCCAGAATTCAAACTCTTAGTTAGACCGGCGTTCGGGGGGGGGGGGGGGCAGCACGAGCTCTGTATTTATACATTTTGCCTTATCTACTGGAGCTTGAAACTAACAAGAAACCAAATAATTTCATATGTGTCAAGGAAATGGAAATTGGATATGTTCGGAATCATCATTGTATAAAATACAGTTGTTTTTATTGCTTTTAACTTTTGTACAGCATATTATCTTGTTAATTCAATAGATATTTTTATGAAGGTGAATGAGTAATTCGAGCAAGCTCCCTGAAGCTCCTTCCATGGAAGGTGCTACAGAAGACTGAACTGGACTGTGCTGCATAAGTATTTTATTTCATAAGCTCGGAGACATAAAAAAGCTGCAAATAAAATCTCTCAAAGGATTTGAGAGGGGATCGTTATCTTCTTCGTCCTGGGAATAGACTGTCAGGCTCTTCTGAAAGCAGCAAATCCTATTTGTTGCAGGTCGAGTTTTGTCTTCTCACACGCAGACAGTGGCAGGTCAAGTGATGTTAGAGGAGTGTGGACAGTGTGTGTGTGTGCACCCAAATGTGAAATAAATGAGTCAAACATTTATTTATTAACACAAGATGAGTCAAACATTTGATATTATGTCAATTTATGGTCAGTATTTATTTTTGACTACTGGTGTGCATTACATTTCTGAAATTGCTGTTATTTTTCAAAAACAAACAAAAAACAGGGAATTTAGAGGTGCTTATTTTCTGGATTCAGAGATCAAAAAGAAAAATTTGTGCCTTGTCATCATGTGACATGACTGAGATTTATATACTGTGCTCCAAAATTGAGTCACTCAACTAGGGTAAAGGCACCTGTTACCAGGCTGAGAACCTGAGTTTGAGCCCCAGGACCCACATCATGCAAGGAAAGAACTGACCTCCACATATGTCATGCCACCTGCACACCCACCAAACACAGAAAGATGAGTAAGTGAAAACTATAATAAATCATTCAATAAAGATAAACTAAGAATGCATCTGAGATATTCTCACATCAAAATCCCCCTGTGCAATGGCAAATAAGAATGTTTAATACAAGTTTAACATGCTGACAGCACTCAGACAGTGATGAAGATATCCAGAACACATATGCAGCAAAAGGTAAGCAACCAGAACAGGCAGCACTCTATGTCACAACTTATCAATGGAGCAGGATAAGAAGTCAAGGGATCGGGGCCATCAGAATCATCAGAGAAACTAAAATGAGCCTACAGTAAAGGAGTCAAGGAGAAGAGGGGAGAAATTTAGCTGGGCAACACACCAAATGGAAATAATAACACAGACAGTTCTCTGTTTTCTCCTTCAAATGTAATTATTCACCATTATTTATTTTGTCCTTAAATCAAGTCTCTAAGTATGAATATGCATACTGTCCAGGATGAAGACATAGTCGGTCTTACTTTTCCAAAGCTCAAAAGAACAGGTGACAATGAGCTCTCTGTTGATGATATTGATAACCTTGAAAATACTTTATTTTACATTGAATGCTTTCACTGACTCCTCTTCATCAACAGGCTTGTACCACTGTCTGCAACCCTGAAACAAACACTTGATATATTTGCTATATCGATTTCTAATTCTTCCCATCTTAATAGTCTGGATCTTCACTTGGCAGTCCTGGAAGTCTCATTTAAAACAAATTCAAACAGATATGGAGAAATTGGAGCCTTCGTACATTGCTGGCAGTAAAATGGTCCAGCTGCTATGGAAAACGGTTTGGCAGTTCCTCAAACTATCAGTTACCTTATGCCCCAGAAATTCCAATTGTAAGTATTACTCAAAAGAAATGAAAACATCTCTCCACATAAAAAACTTATATGTCAATAATTGTACCAGGGGCTGAGGAGATAACTCATCAATTAAGAGCACTTGCAGCTCTTCCAGAGGACTATGGTTCAATTTTCAGCACCCAAGTTAGGCAACTCACAAGCTCACAAACACCTGGGTAACTTCAGCTCTGGGGGGGGGGGGGTAATGCAACACCTGTTTCCATGGGCAAACTGCACTCATGTGCACATACCATAACACATATACACAAGTGAAGATAATCAAAACTAAAATCAATCTTAAAAACAATAGTTACAACAACCACAGAAAAAGCAGAAGCAACCCAAATGTCCATCTCCTGATGGATAGGTAACAAAAATGTGGAATGGAATGTTACTCAACACCAAGAAGGAATAAGAATGTTACAACATGGATAAACCTTGAAACCATGTTAACTGAAGGAAGTCAGTAACAGAAGACCATACAGTGTAGGACTCCAGCTATATAGCATGATCAGAATGGGCAACTATAGAGATAGAAAATAGATTAGAGGGACTAAGGGGTAAGGGACGTTGTATAGAATGGGGACTGACTGCAAAAAAGCTTCTTTTGTAATCAATAAAAACATTGCATAGTGGCCATGGCTGCACACTGAATACACTAAAAATTATTGATTTGCATTCTTGCAATAGGATTGTATGTTATACGAACTATATTTTAATGACATCCTCCCATTTTCACCACTGAAGCAGTGGTCAAAAAAAGAAAGAAAAAGAAAAGAAATCAAAGCCAAACAGCTGGAAAGTAAAGGGTTAATCCATCTGAGGCAACTCACCAGAAAGAGTTGTCTCAGAACTGCAAAGTGTACATCTGCTCCAAAGGAAGCCTCCTAAGTACATGATGTCCCAGGGCTTAAAGAAGGCAGCCACAGACCTGTAATCCTGGTACTCAAGAGGTAGAGGCAGAAGGATCATGGTTTTGAGGCCACCCTGGGCTATATAGTGAGTCTATATCTCGTTTAAAAAAAAAAAAAAACAGAGAGGAAGAGAGGGAAAGAAGGAAGAAAGGGAGGGAGTCACATGTCAGCTGCTTCTCCAAAAGAGCACCCAGACAGAGGCCCTGTCCCTCTTTGCTCCTTGCAAGAAACAAAGTTGTGCTGCCCTGGAAGGAATGGTATCACAGAAAAGCAATTTGCAGGCTAGCCCTCCGTCTGCTACCCTCCACTGTTGCTGCCAGCTTTCGCAGGGAAGGAAAGCCTACCTTTGATTTCAAAAGCAAGGACTCTTCACAAACCTTTGAGGAAGGGCACCTATTCAAAACTCAGTTCATCCAAAGACAGCAGTCAGTGTCAGGCTCCACCAGGGCCACCAGAACAGGAAAGTTGTGAACAGATCCACCCCGAAGCTCCACAGCCAGGGCCTCCAGGAGCTGGAAGACAGTTTGAGGACTGTCAGGGAGAAAATCTGGGCAGGCTGGAGGAAGTGTCACTTCCCTAATGACTCAGGTACAAACAAGAAACTCAAGAAAGCCCCTTCCAAAGAGAGAAAGAGTTAGCCTTCACAGGCCCCTGGCACCATTCCCTAGGCAGGAGTGCTTAACTGAGTATGAGTGCAGAAACTGACCTGGGCAGCAAGCAAGCAGCAAGTTGCCGTGCATGTATTAATTGTGCTCCGCTCCTGGCTGTGGATGTGCTGGAAGTAGCTGCTTCAAGCTCCTGCCATCTTGACTTCTTTCTGTGGTGGACTGCAACCTGGAATTGGGAGCTCCAATAATCCCTTTCTCCCCTAAGTTTCATTTTTTCAGGGTATTTTATCACAGCATCAGAAGTGAAAATACCCAACAAGCCTTATGCCTACGCAGACAGTAACTCCAATTACTCAGCCAAGGGTGAACCCCTCTTCCACTCCACTGTGATGGACAGCAGTGAGGATAAGCAGAGCAATTACACTACCAACTGCATCCAAGACAGAGCCTACTGTGAGCAAAGGTGCATTCCTGGGGGAGAGTGTTGCAGGTGGTGAAGGCTGGGAGATGAGGTGGCAGAGGGGAGAATACGGGAGGGGAGAAGAGAGGAGAGGTTTCACGTTCTTGTCACAGAGGAAGAATTCAGAGGTAAGACAACATAAGCAACGGGGAGGACATTTCACAGCAGAGCCAAAGTACACACTCAAGCGGTGACTTCAGGCATTCTCAGAGACTGTTGCAGGGCCAGGGTTGGACAGTATACTTTATGTTCAAGCTTAATGAAGGGAGCATTTTTCATGAACTAAGAGAACAGGCTAGGAATTCCCAGAATATGATTTATTCCCCTTTTCTATCTGGGCTTTTGTGCATGTATTGTGCCACCAGATGCATGATGGGAGCAGCCAATTTTGCAAGCTTAATGACATGGATATGCCATTATAATGAAATAAAGGATAGTTAGCAGTCATTTTGGTTTCCCATGCTAGTCCCAGCAGGCTTGGAGTGAGCTTGATTTTACTGTTGAGAGGTCACACGAGGCCCTGCTGTAATGGACCTCTGATGTTGCATCATCCCTTCCAGCCATGCAGTTGCCTCATTCCCTAAGCTGTCTAGACTGCCCCAAGGGCCCCACCACCAGCAACGATGCAGATGAGAGCTTGGTCCCAGTTGTGCAGACTTTACCAATTTGAAGGGTCATGGCCTCCAGGCCTCACAACAGCCTCACATAAAACCTTTGTGAAAATTAAGGCCTTACATAACCTCAGGAAGAAAGTTTTCCATTTTCAGTCGAGTCTTTGAAACTGATTGATGAGAACAGGAGATAGAAATTGGTTGTGCAGTTTTAGGGTGGAGACCCCAAAAGTGAACAGCTTTTCCTTGACTAAAAACTAGAAATGTCCTTGGTCCTCTGGGAAGTTCTGTACTGGCTGGAGAAATATTCAAATCAAAATGTCTTTGGTTCTGCCCTAGGCAGAGGACAGGGATTCCATAATGGAAGGCTGCTTTCTCCTTGTCTCCCTTCCCCTAAATGACTACCCCTGCCTGGAAACTATGTGAGGACACGATCAAAACTGAGTCACCTGGATACCTTATGGATGGCCCAACTAGACTGACGAGGTGGAATCTCAGTGGTACCCCATTTCCAGGGAACTGCTCCTGGTCAATAGGAGCTCTGCCTTGTTTCTTTCTCTTAAATGCCTGCTTATGAATCTATAGTAAAATTTCCTGCTAAAACTCACTGTCAGTGGTCTGTGATTTCATTCTTTGAATTCACCAGACAAGAACCCTGAGACCACTGACTCAGAGGAAATTTTGTGTGAACATGAGTATCCAGTACCCTAACTCCTGACCTGAAGCTCACATGGGATAAGAGAGAAAGCCTCCTCCAAACTCAAAGACACCCCACTTTCCTGTATCGTAATTATGATTTAGCATTGGTGTAGAAAGTGTCTTTTTCTCCTAGGTTTTGGTTGAACAACAACAACAAAAAAGCACCTAATCATCTTAATTTTTATCATGTTCTTATCTGATGATTTTCTTTTATTAAGATGTAAAAAAATATTTTTTAAAGAAAAGAAAAAAGCCGGGCATGGTGGCACATAGTTTTATAAAGTCTCAGCACTCAGGAGGCAGAGGCAGGCAGATCTCTGTGAGATTGAGATCAGCCTAGTCTTCATAGGGAGTTCCAGGCCAGCTGGGGCTACAGGGAAACCCTATCTCACAAAAGACAAAAAAAGAAATGTATATATAAAAAATTAAGTCCCATCTTTATCATGTATGGATGCTAGCCCCTTTAATGAAAGGTGAAGAATATTGTACTAGACTGAAATATTGAGGGTTTTGTTGTTTTGTTTTTAGTTTTTAATTTTTTGTGTGTTTGTATGTGTTGAGTGGTGTGTGTGTGTGTGTGTGTGTGTGTGTGTGTGTGTTGCATGCATATGTGCATATGCTGGTGTACAGGCCTGTGTGATTTGTAGAGGCCGGAGGAAGGACAGTGAGTGTCTTGCTCCTCTCACTTTCCATTTACTTCTTTGACACGGGGTCTCTCACTGGACCTGGAGTTAGGTTGGTGGCCAGCAAACCCAGTAATCCTCCTGTCTCGGCTTCCCATAGCATTGGGGTTACAGGCGCACATAGCCATGCATGACTTTTTTGTTGTAGGTGCTGGAGATTTGAACTTAGGTCCTCATGCTTATACTGTGAATGTTCTTACCCCCTGAGCCATCTCTTCGGTCCCAATATTGTTTTAATGATGACCACAGCAGATGAGTTTCATAATGTCAGCTGATTTTTTTTTTAAGACGGGGTTTCATATATCCAGGTTGGCCTCAAACTCACTAGGTAGCTGTTGTAGATACAGATCAGAGTCACAGGAAGGTATGCACACCTACTGACATATCAAGGTTCTTGCATTCCAGGACAAAGAGTTGTGTCAGGAATATATGCCAGTAATAGAAAAATAGACAGTTTATTAAGGGAAAGCAGTCCTAAGAAAGAGAGAGGACTGGTGAGCTGGAGAAAGCAAAGCTCAAAAAGCACCTGCCCATGAGTCTCATGATACGTTATAGGTCATCTGCATAGTGATGGTCATATACTAAAGCTGTGACAATATACAAAAGAACAACTTCAATCCAATGGTGGAAGAGAATAAACAGGAGGTAGTGTGGAGGTCGTAACCATCAGTGCCAACAGTGCCCAAAGAAAAATAATGCAAAAACAAAAACATAAAATAAGATTATAATTCCTCATACGTTTAAGAATGGAATTTATTTCTATATTCTAGCTGAGTGGCTGTGATTGTCCTGTGTAAATGTGTAAAACCCATACTCAGGCTTTAATAGGAAGGTCTGTAAAGCCTGAGTGCTGTTTATCCCTATTTTAAAGTCTACTTTTTTGTTGTTGTTCTCTATTATTACCAATTATTTTATTTGGGATTCTATTTTTCTGTTAAGTGTTTACGTCCATACAGATCACCAAAAATTAAACCATTTTTCTTTTTGTTGTTAAGGTCAGTTGAGGCTCTTTAGGGGTTGCTCTCAGGATCTTAGGAGAAGCCCCAGTCTCCTTTAGTTTCCCTTTACTAGTTGTACCATCTGCGGGGATGTGTCAGTGTGTCAGTGTTTTGCTGACCATGTGGCTTCCCTTGAAAACATTGAGGATGTTTTCCTCTATGATGACCTTCCTCTTTGCAGAATGTGTAATGGTTATAATCCAACCTCTGAGGTGTCCGTGGCTTTTCTGATTAAGAGGATAAGGGACTCAACAGAACTATAAGAACTTTTTAGAGGTGTCCTGTCATTCTCTGGTCCCCTGGGATCTAGATGACCTTGGGGCAAGGACCAAAATATTGGCTGTCCTTTTAGCTCCTGTATCCTCACTGGCTTTGACCTCCTGGCATGTCAGCATAGCTATTGAGTCCCCAGTGGACCAGTTATAACAATATTGAAGAACAAATTGTGCTTTAAAATTTAGCTGTTGGGACTGGAGTGATTGCTTAGTGGTTAAAAGTACATACTGCTCTTGCTGAGGACCCCAGTTTAGTTGCCAGCACCTGTATCAGGTGGCTCACAACTGCCTATAACTCCACCTCCAGCAGATCTGATATGTCTTCTGGCCTCCACTGGCACCCACACATATGTGAGCATTCATATGCATAGTATACACATCATTAGAAAGTAAAATTAAATCTTTAAATTTTAGTTGCTGTATAACACTTAGCTAAAACTTGATAAAGACATATTTTTAAATACACCTTGACTCTTAAGACTCAATTTTCCATTTAGAAAACAGACACATTCTGTAGAAAATATAAGTAATTATCTTGATGAGACATAAAATCTTTGCTCTTTAAGCACATTAATTACTCAAAGCTGAAAGCACAGATATCAGTCATCTTCTTGAGCCTTGGAACAGCAAGCCTAGCAGGATTACATCTGCAGATGAGGGCAATTATCCATGAGGGAAAGTTGCTCCTTGGGGCAGGAGCCATCCTGTCCTGAGAGCCAGTTTACTTCCCTAAGCAACTGGGACTTCTTTAGACCATTTGAAGAATTAGAGTTGAGACAATGATCAACCAAGTACCATCTTAAGACTGTTTCATTACACATACTTTTTTTCCTGTTTTAAAATTTTAGTTACCCTATGAACTAAAAGGAATTTGAGCTAATGTAACATTTTTATTTGTGTAAGCATTTGCTTATAAGCCAATTTGGTAGCATGCAAATATAAAAACAATATAAAAACACAAGTACACATAACCATATATAAAAATAAGTTTTTAAAATGTCAAACATTTTATAACATTTTAAGTAAAACTGTTAAGCAGATCATTTTTCCATAGCATTAAGCAATCTTTAATCCAAAATCTATACTTTTATAACATGATTCACAATATAAATAAAGTACAAAACTTTTGATTCTAAAGTCACAGAACCTAAACTGATTTTTGATAAGACTCTAAGCAGGTACCAACAGCTTGGTTTTAAAAGGAACATGTTTTTCCCTTTGGTTTAAATTAGACAAGAAAAAAACCTTGAAAACCCTGTTTTTGAAAGGAGGGCACGGGTAGATCAGCAATGGTTTTGAATACCTAACATTACAACTGTGAGTTAAAATTTATCTTTAAAAATGTATGACACTAGATATCCTTTTTAGGGCTTAATAGCATGGCCATTTCTACTACATACAGAATAAGCTTACCTAGATTGTGAACGCTATTCTTTGTTGGGATTATAGCTCCTGTTATTTTCATTGCAAAAAGGAAATTTAACATGAAGGTCTCTGACAAACATATATAACCATCATTTTATATCTATTACAGCCTTAATAAAAACCTAATGTTTATCATGTATGTTAAGAATATTTCTGAAAAAGACATCCATAACAATTAACCTAATAAACAGATTTTAATTTCCATTATTTAGAAGTATTTTGATTAGCACAAAGCATTTTTACAACTTATGTTTTGGTTACCAATGACTATGTAAAAATTGAAATAGAATTTCTTTTAGAACCTGTTTTGGAAGGAAATCATTATCAAAATCTATGTATCCAAGAGCTGAACAGACGGTTCAGTGGTTAAGAATACTGGCTGCTCTTGCAGAGGACCTGGATTCAGTTCCCAGCACCCAGATGGTGGCTAACAACTGTCTGTAACTCCAGTTCCAAGGGATCTGGAGCCCAGTTCCAGCTTCATGGGGATTGTACACACTGGTGCACTTACATGTATGCAGGCAAAACACTCATTAAATAAACAAATAAATAAATAAAACAAAATCTATGTATCCAATGTTAAATTTCTTAAGTTAATGAAACTTTTGTGACTCCAATATGTTGTTTTTATGTAAACAAGTAGTCTTTTGAAGTTTTATGAAGTACTTAACAGACCTCAAAATACTATTTTAATAGGCTTTAAGAAGTTAAGAGTACCTAAGTTTGTGAGTATGTATTCACTAGGCCTTTATGTATATTTGTTTCCCTTCAAAATACATTCACAAATATGCACACATACATTTGTAAAGTAGGCATGACAAGAATTAAAAAATAAGAATGGATAATTTCAGTGAGCAATAAAAATGGATGAAAAAATTGAAGTGGGCATAGGTGTTGTTATTCCATTATATTAGGGAATTCCAGGGCAGACTGAGTTTTATTCCAAGTTGTCTTTTCACAGAGTAACACACAAACCATTACACAAAAACAATTATGAACACTCATACACAAGCCCATTAACAAAACAAGTTTTTAGTTTTTATCTCTGTCTTTGGCAGGAACAAGGTTAACTGTGGGGTGATCTGTAAAGCTGTCTTTCCTTTTTCTCTCTGTCAGTGTATTAGGTTGGGTATCTTCAGCCTGTTAGGTGATCATGTTAGGGGTTGGTTCCTTCCCTCCGGGTCCCATTTGTTGAACATCAAGAAGGCAGTGCCCAACAGCTGAGTACATGGAGCCTAAAGTTACCATATTTTTGAAAGTTCTTGGACTAACATAGTTATTTGGGTTAGTAAGTTTTGGGAATACTCTTTGGGTATGAGGAAAAAGTTTTACCTATTTGGAAAGATAGCAGGAAGACAAGAGTCTGTTGTGATTTGGGAGTTTTGGGAAGTCCCCACTAGGCAAGAAAAAACAATCAAGATAAGAGATAGATTTAGGGGTGGGAGAGATGGCTCAGTGGTTAAGAGCACTGGCTGCTCTTGCAAGGGACCCGGGTTCAATTGGCAGTAACCACATGGTGGAGAATAGTCATCCATAACTCCAGTTCTGGAGAATCTGGTGCTCTCTACCGACTTCCACAGGCATTCCACGACATGGGTACACCTACCTTCATGCCGGCAATGCACTCATACATATAATATAAAAATGATACGTAAAATGTTTTTTAAAAGAGAGACAAATTTAAACATGGCCAATTAATGTGGTTACTCATTGGTCAGTAATATTCTGGAGGAACTTACAGAAGGTTCACAGTTCTTTCTTGTACTTGCTGAGGGTCCATGAGTAAAAAAGGAACATGGAGTGTAACTGTCCCTAGGGGACTAGGCATTTCCCTTAAGGGAGTGCTGTAGGCATAGGACTGAATAACTTACAGAAAGATGCACTTCTAGCATGCCACGTAGGGCTGGATTCCCTTTTTCTGGTAATGTGGGGTAAATGAGAGAATGTGGAGATGGGTTGAAGCTTTGTGGGGGAGATAGTACATCTGAGTTTTGTTGCCCACTGTTTTCTGTTTGGAAAGGAGGGATCAACCAAGATATGAGAGATTTCCCCATTTGTTTTTATTTCTTTGCATGGCCCCTATCCTGGTACATCCATGAAGGTCTGTGCATAAGGCTCTTTAGACCATTTCCCTTGATTCCTACAAAATGGTGTTATGCAAGATGGTGTTATAGTTTAGACTTCCATCCTTTGGCCAAATTTCTCCCTCACTCAACTTCTATTAGTCTAGACAATGTCATGGTAAAATTTTAGCTTCCTTTTTGTTTTACATTCACATGATCAATCTTATTCCAGTTCTTGAGGCTACATCACAGTACAATGTCCAAAAAACACCAAATGGAGACACAAGTACAAGGCCCTCTGCAATAGAGAAATGTATTCTCTTAAGTTTTCCTAGCGTCTGCAAGAAGGTCCCCTGGGGTACAGCTGTCTTTCTTTTCAGCCTATCTCAAGCATGTCCATTTTATCCTTGGGCATGTCCAACTGTGAACAGAAAGTATGGATCAGAAACACTGGTTTAAGTCTCAAATTTGTCCAGGCTTACCTTTTCCCTGGCTAGATTCTAGAGCCTATAAACAAGCATTTATATACATATATATATATATATATATATATATGTGTGTGTGTGTGTGTGTGTGTGTGTGTGTGTGTGTGTGTGTATAATATGCTTCAAGACAGTAGAAACGTGGTTAGGAGAAGGGAGAAAGAGGTGTAAAGGGTGGGGAGAGGAGGGACTAGAGAGGGTAATAGAAGAGAAGGAAAGAAAAAATCCAGCATGTTTTCTCTCATGCAGAGTCTAGACTGATTAGGACATGAAAGGAAAAGGGAGACTGTTTGGGGACTGAAGCAGCAAGAGGGAAGGAGAAGGGACAGGAGAGGGGAGTGGAGATGGGCTACGGTGAACCAGGCTAAATTATATATAAATATATGTATGAATACTATAATGAAGTCTTATTTGTGTGTTAACTGCAAAATTCATTTTTAAAAATTATAAACAAATAAAACTTATCAGTGTATCAGTGTCTGGACCCCTATTTCTAGACCAATAAAATCAGAATTTCAGAAAGTGGGGTCCTAACACTAAGATCTTTCAAAAGCTCCACAGAAAAAAATGATGCAACTGCTTTACGGAAGTATAATTTACATATCGTAAATTTCCCTCATTGTAATTTACGATTGGGTGGCTTTTAGTAAATTACAGGATTGTACAACCAGCCTCACAGTTCACCTCTGGAATACTTCCAGAACCCCAGCTCCCTCCTGCTAGGTAGCAACTGCCCCTCTTTCTCACTTCCAGCCTTAGGCAACCCCTGGACTGCTTTCTATAAATTTGCCTTTTCTAGACCTTTCATTCTTCATGGAATTTAAATGTGCAGCCTAGATTGAGAGAGGGGAGAAGAGGTGCTGCAATTAGAAGGAAAAGATGAGAAATCAGCCCAGCCAGACAAAGAATGTGGCATAGCACATTCCTGCAGATGGGAACATCAAGGCTGAGACAGTGGGACCTGACCCAGAGCAGAAAGGAGAGCCGGAGGCATTCTGAGCAAGGGTGAGAGCAGAGCACAGGCAAAGGGCTGAGCTCTCAGGCCCTTGGGAAATGCTGGGGGCGTGGGAAGAGCAAAGGAGGGAGTACGTGTAGGAGCGTCACATATTCAGTTTTGAAAGATTCCTAGCATGTTTGTAGAGTCCAGATTAGAAGGAGCAAAGGAGAAAGACAAGAAGGTCAGTTAGGGGCCAAACTATGACGACAGGACCAGTGTGCATGGCTTTCTCTGCTTCTCTGCTCCCCCTTTCACACTTTCATTAAATAATCAGTTGGCTGGGATTGTTGGTAATCTCTTTATTAGTCTGTCTTCCATATGGGCTATCAACTCTTTTGGTGGACTGCATGGAAGGAAGAAAACAACAGTAACAAAAGACCTCATTGAGCACATAAATGAGAAAGGAGGCGGGAGGCCAGGTGTGGTGGTGCATGCCTTTAGTTCCAGCACTCAGGAGGCAGAGGCAGGTGATCTTATAGAGTGCCTAAATAGTGAGTTCCCGGCCAACTGGGGCTACAGGTAAACCCTGTCAAGGGAGAGAGAGAGAGAGAGGAGAGAGAGAGAGAGAGAGAGAGAGAGAGAGAGAGAGAGAGAGAGAGAGAGAAATTATCTAGATCCAGGCAGGCATGGTATTACATACATGTTATTATTGCATTTGGAAGTCTTGAGACAGGAAGATCCCGAGTTTAAGACCAAACTTGGGCTACATAGCGAATTCCAAGCCAGCCTAAACTGCATAGTGAAACCCTATCTCATCATTGATTTCTCCTCCCCCCCAAAACTAATATATTAATATATTTGGAAAGCTTTCCTCAAATTATTTTTTGTTCTTCTACTTGAAGAAGTCTTGTTTTTTTTTCTTGTAGCTATGCAATAACTATAATATGATGCCACATATCATTTGCTATAATTTCTCTAGGTCACATATTTTTATTCTAGGCACTTCTGGAATTTTCCTTTTTAAATTTATTTTTAGTTTGTGTGTCTGAGTGTTTTGCCTGCATCTATGTTTTGCAATGCCCATAGAGGCCAGAAGAGGGCATCAGATGCCCTGGAACTGAAGTTACAGACAGTTGTTAGTCATCATGTGGGTACCGGGAACTGAACCCATATCCTCTACAAAAGCAGCCAGTGCTCTTAACTGCTGAGCCGTCTCTCCAGTTATGAATTTTCTTTAAGATTTATTTTATTTCCTTATGTATATGTGTTTATGCACATGTGCATGTGGGTGCCTTTAGAGGCCAGAAGAGGGTGCTAGATTCCCTGAAACTGGAATTACAGGAGGTTGTGAACTGCCCAATGTAGGTGCAGGGAACCAAACTCCATCTAGTCTTCTGCAAGAACAACAAGAACTCTTTACTGTTGAACTATCTCTCCAGACCCTGGAATTTTCTTCGTAACCATCTTAAAGTCTATTTTCTCTTCTGAATCAAATGATAAAAAGGAAACAACTGTGCTGTTATAAATTCCTCTTTATGTCTGGAAATAGACATTGGTTTCCTACCAAATGTGGTATCAGAGAGATGATACCATCTTTTTAAACTGAAAAGCAAATGTTTCTGATATAAACAGAGAGCTTATTCTTTAGATGTGATAAAATCATAAAAATTTACATTAAAAATTACATTTTTTAAAAACAAACCCACTGGAAGTTTTCAATAAGTCCTAGCACTTTGCAGGTAGTCTCTTTATGAGGTCTTGCATTGATTCTAATATTGATAAAACATTTTTGAAATTAAAAAATTTTTTTTTGCCTCCAGAAGTATTATGTGTGATTTTAAAAATATCTGGAATGGCAATGTGTTTCTGTCCTAAATTGTGATTTAATTTTTGGAAAGACTCAAAAGTCACCTTTTGTTGATAAATAAGTCAAGAGATCAATCTGGAAAGTATTTTTTTAATGTCAAAAATTATACTTAACTCTAGGGTGATGAAACTAATCTTTCTAGGGGAATTCAAACAATCTGAATGTGAGTTTTAAAAAAGAATTTGAGTGCTGACAGTCTTACTGTACTAAGCCTCTAGCTCCTCACCAGACACAAATTCAGCAAGTTTATAGATTATTCCTATAAATCCTGCCAATAGTTCTGTGGGGTAAAAATCATCCCCATTTTGCTGATAAAAACAAGTCCAGAGCCACTGAATTGTAAGTAGGTGCCTCTGCCCGAAGCAAAGCTTGGCCTCCAGTCTCCACTCTACTGGCCAACCATGAGGCAAGTAGGCAATAAATGCAGAGTTTTGCTCTAAAACTTAGCGTTGGACATGGTGGCAAATTCCTATAATCCCAGCACTCTAGAGACTGAAGCAGGAAGATGATGAATTTAAGGTCAAGAAGATCATGTCTTGAAACAAACAAAGAACCTTAGTCATCTTGCTTTATCTCAGACTGGTTGACACCTTTGATTTCCAAATTTTCTCTGCTGGGTGCATGTCCAAGCTTGATACTGCCAAGCCTTCCTCAAAGACCTGGAGCTTTGCTGCCCCTTTGAACCTCCTTTTTATCTAGAAATTTTTCAGCCTTTCTCTAATAAAAACAATAAGAACACAAGTACTCTGTGTGTTTAAATTATCACAAATTCAACATCAGTAGAATCAAAATTAATGAGGGCTTTCCATGTTTTCTCTGAGTTCTTTGGAAGGGTCCCATGGCATATATATCCAACACTGTGCTTTCTAACATAAAATCTGAAAATTTTACCCTAAGGGAGCAAAGCCAAAGAACAGTATTAAGTGAATAATGTTAAAGCCTATAATAAAATTAAAACCACATATTTAACTAGGGGAACTGTCCATCCATGGAATGAGCACATTAGTATAAATGAATGAAGAGCTAGAAATCAATGAGGTCTATTAAGTGAGTTGATCCTTGTAATCTGATAAAATTCATATAGCATCTTCTTTTTATTGGCTGCCTGCATGAACACTGCTACAGATGTTGGGAAGCATGACTAAAAGTAATCCACTACTTTAAATATGTCCAGAAAGGCCATGCTGAAGGTTGCTGAACTATGATTTGATTTTAGAGCAATGGGTTCCAGGAATCATGAGAGTAATAGCAATAAGAAGCACTTCCTTAGTATAACTGCCCCTCAGTATCCTCAAGGGACTGGTTCTTGGACCCCCACATATACCAAAATCCTCAGAGGTTAAAGTTCCTTAGATAAACTTGCATATTCATACACACAGCTTTCTCTTTTTTTTCTTTTTTAAAAAATATTTATTTATTTTTTTTATTTTATGTGAGTGTTATGCCCACATGTATGCAAGTGCACCCATGGCATGCAGTGCCTATAGAAACCAGAAGAGGGTGTTGGACCCCCTGAAACTGGAGTTATGGATAGTTGTTAGCTACTATGTGGGCTGGGACTCAAATTTGGGTCTTCTACAAGAGAACTCAGTGCTCTTAACCACTGAGCCATCTCTCCAGTCCTGACATCTTTCTGTAAACTTTAAACCATCACTGGGAGACAGTGAACACCCAATACAATGTAAATACCACAGAAATAGTGTTATACTGTGTTATTCAGGAAATGACATGGATAAAAAGTCTATATATGGTCAGTACATGCAGAATTTATATCCAAATACTTTTTCTTCACAGTTGGTTGAATCAGGGAGGGGGCAGAACTTGTAAACAGGGATGGCCAACTACACTGACTGTGTCAAATGCTAAGTCTATTTACTTAATCCCTACAGTTGTACAATGGTAGATAATTGCTCCACCACTGAGCTACATCCCCAGCCCACAGCTGTGCAGCAGTTGCCACTATTATCTGTTTTACAAGTGGAGACCAAGGAACAGGATAAGTGCTTTGTCCAGGGTCACGTAGCCGGTGTAAATGAAACAATTTAAACATGTTCACGCCATTGCCTGTCCTCCCATCATGCTATGACCCCCCTACTGTGAAGTAGTTTGGCAGAGAGGATGGGGCTGGTGACCAAGGACAGTCTCTTTTCCATGGGGCAGATTTAGCCCAGCAAGTTTAACTTTAAAAAGATCTGAACACAGATGATCACAACCTTTTACTGTCTAATAAAAAACAAGCTTTTTGCCCCACCTTAACTAATTCCATTTTGTGGTAGATCACATTATTATTCCTATCTCTCCCTCCCTCCCTCCCTCCCTCCCTCCCTCCCTCCCTCCCTCCGTCCATCCCTGTACACCTATCCTAGGCCAAGTGACTTTTCAGTTCTTGTTCCTACAAGTTGAATCTCTTTCTCCACTCCTAGACTTCAACTCAACCGTGTAATTCTCTTTGACCAAAGGGATATTAGCAAAAGTGAGTCAAGCAAGGGCTTGAAGGTGCTTGCTTGCACAGCTGGGCTCTGTTCCATGTGTTTACCATTGCTATGGGAATTACATGCTCTGGCAAGCCCACTGACTCAATGAGGGTAACAACACATACAGCAGACCTATATCCGAACTAGGCTTAAAGCCAACCCTAGCTGAGTGTAGCGTGCACTCCATGACCTCCAGCCAACCTGCAGATGTGAAAGCAAAAGTAAATGATTCTTTAAACTACTGGATTTTGAGGTGGTTTGTTTACTGTAAGAATGTGGCAGTTGCTGACTAGCAACCTTTGCCATTGCTTCTCTACTTTAGGTACCAATTCCTTCAGTCAATGAACGCCCCCAAACACATTCACATATACTTAAATATAGCAAATTACCACCGTACTTCTGTCACCTTTCATCACAGTTTCCCCTTATTATGGTGTCTTACAACTGCGCTCATCTTTTTTCGTTTTTTCCTTTTTAGCACTTCTGTTTTAGAACAAGGTCCTCTGAACAGAGCAGGAGCAATCTTCATGAGATCCACTGTGCCTGCTTGCAAAAGACCATCAACAGCAGGTCTGTAGACTGTTGACCTTTCCCCAGAGAAAGAGGAGGTAGGAAGGGTCATTGGACCCTCATCTGAGACTCTAGCCTCTCCTCCCAGACATTTGCATGCAGTTCTGCCCTCGTTGCATATGACTTGAAAGGTCTAGAGAAGCACAAGAGTATTTAGGTTAACTGGGAGGGTGTCCATCTATGCAACTATGGGAAAGTCAACAGCTGTGCTGGGTAAAGGCTTTCCAGTGTGGCAGCCTTGAGGGTTACTCATACTACCATAGGCAAGCCCTCACCCAAGCTCTAGTTTAAGCCTAACTCATTGGTCCTCAGGGTAACCTTTAGGGGAATCATACCTCTGTTTGTATAATTGGGGCCTTTTAAGAAGAGGGTAGATGTTGTTCACTCTCTCCAGGAAAGGAATTCTCACAACTTCTAACATACCCATATTGATTAGATTAGTGGTTAAGAGGACCACAGAGGACAATTGCTCTTTCCACAAGGCAGAAAGATTTTTCCCAGCAGTATATTCATAAGTTCACCTGATAAAAAAGTATGAATCTGCAAACACAGAGACTCAATCATCATTATTCTCTATTTGAGCACAGTATGATCTGATTTTAAATGAACACAAACAAGTATGTTCATGAGTTTGTTAGGCCGTTTCTGTCACTATGGCAAAAAATACCTGAAGTAACAGCTTAAAATGAGGAAAGATTTACTTAGGCTCACCATTTCTGAGATTTCAGTCCATGGTTGACTGGTCACATTACTTTCAGGTCTATGACCAGGTTGAACATAAGGCAAAAGGGTGTGGCCAAGGAAAGCTGCTCATCTCATACAGCCAAGCAGAGAGAAAAGGACAGGAAGGGGATAGGTTCAAGCGATGTCCTTCAGAGACATGCATCTAGTGACCTCACCTAGACCTCACCTCCTAATTTCCAACATGTTCCAATAGCTTCATCCGTGGACTGATTCATCTATTGGCTCTTGTCATCTTTCTAACTGAATCCACCAGCCTTTAACACTTCAGCCTTTTGGGAGATATATTATACCCTAAACATAACGAGGAGGAAATCACAGAGACCAGTTTTGAAAAGCCAACAGTCCCCCAATTCTGCTCTGAAGATTTATGAAGTAATTCTGAGCTGATTATATGTGACTTCTACCTAGTCTGAAAGTAATCCATCAATATCTGTCCCTTTACAGTAAATGTGCCTATAGAAGTCATTTACATGTCACTGGAAACCTAAGTCAGTCCTCTAAAAGGATTTATTTAAATCACTCTTACAAAAAGATTTACTCAATTTATACTGAAACAATTTCAAACATATCCAGAGAAGCTTGAAGAAAACAGTACAGTGGAATTTCAAATAAGCCCACTCACATTTACCAATTGGTTTGTCTATTTTCTGTTACTATAACAAAAATAATTGACACCGAACAAAAGAACTTTTAGTTTTAGAGGCTGAAAGCCAAACAAAACTTGTGTGGCCCCATGTTTGGCCTTTATTTGCTGTATCAGAACAGAGTGGATGGCATCACTGTGACAGTGCACATGAAGATATGTCACGTGGTGTAACAGGGAGCCAAAGAGCTTCAGGGCTCAAGTCTGCTCCATTATCATAGTTCATGGTGCAAAACAGCATCAGTCCCTTCTCAAGGCAATGCCCCATGATCCAATCACCTTCAGCTTGGCCCCTTCAAGTAAAGGTTTCACCACACTATTGACCAAGCTTTCAGCACATGACCCTGTAGACAACAAACCACATCAAAATTAACCTCTTGTACAAAAGAACCAGGATATTCCCTTAAATGCTCAAATGCTAAAAATAAGTTTAGTGCAAAGTGTAGAGAATAAGAGACTGTAGAGTGTGTGTCCCTGGATAGAACTCCTACATTCAACATCACCTACCCAGGTCTCAGGGACCATTGCAGAAAAGGGGGCAGAAAGACTGTAAGAGCCACAGGTGCTGGATGACTACAAGGAAACAGTTTTCCAAACTTCTGAAAACTTGTTCATATGAACTTACAGCAATGGTGACAGCATGCATAAGACCCACACAAGTTCAAACCAGACAAAAAAAACTAGCATAGAACTGGGGAAATGGGCAGAAAGCCCCAACTTTAGCAGAGGAATTATTTGCAACTGATCACTGCTGGATCAGGGAAGTTGACTTTTTCAATTATGTTTGAAAAAGTATTTTATTTATTATTTTTATTTTATATGTATGAGTGTATTGCCTGCTTGTATGTGAATGCACCCACGTTGTGCAATGCCTCTGGAAGAGGAGGGGGTCAGATCCCCTGGAACTGAATTTATGAATGGTTGTTAACCACCATGTGGAGCCTAGAAATTGAACCCAGGTCCTTTGCAAAAGCAGCCAGTGCTCTTAATTGTTGAGCCATCTCTCCAGCCAGAGTTGATCTTCTTTAAGGGAGTGACGCTAGATAAACTGAACAGGCTCCAGTGAATGAACTCACAGCAAGGGACATCTGAGGACATAAACTCGAGTTGTTGGCTTTAACATATATGACAGACTACATAAAATCTGGGGGTGGCGGTGGTATGGACAGTGTGGATACGGGAGGGGATTAGATATGATTAATATATATGGCATGCACAACAATTCAATCAAAATATACATTGAAAAAGAAGCAAAACTAGACAGACAGGCTGGGGACAGCAGGAGAAAAAAAAAAGCTTAATATGGGTATAATACTAGCATGTGATATAAATCCATATCCCCATTTTGCCAGTTGTCCCAATAATAGTTTCCCCTTTTTTGATCCAGAATTCAATGATTGTAGGGAATCAGCACATCTCTTCAGTCTCCTTGATAAGAACAGCTCTTTGGCCTTTCTTTCTTTCTTGTGACATTGGCATTTTTTAGTAGTACTGATCAGTCTTTGTAGACTCTAAATCTAGTATTACCTGAGGTTTCTGTATTGTGAGATGCCAGTTATTTGTTTTCAGCAGGAATTCTACACCAAAGGCATTTTCATTTTCAATTCTCTTTTAAAATGTGATGGAACAATATGGAATATCATTTAAGGACTCATCTGGTGAAGAATTCTTTTTGAAGGAGGAAGAAGTTTGATTTGCTGTTTATATTTGAAGCTAATATTATTTCTCTGCAGTATATTCATGGTAATCAAAAGCACAGTACACTTTAGCAAGAGCATACTGTAATTACTGTCATACGGTAATTATAGGAAGATTTGGGCTCAGTATAAAACCTTCCTAAATTTTAGAGCCACATAAAGATGCCTTCAACTTTGTGAACTTCATGACTCTGAACAGCTCTCCTGGGGAAGGCAGGCCGGAACAAGGACAGAACTAGATCACTTCTAAGGTATTCTCTAACCCTTGTTTATCTCTCAGAAAGGCTGCAATCTGGGCTCCTTTCAAGTTTCTAATGCAGGCCAGGATATTACTCTTTGAATACACATACACACACACACACACACACACACACACACACACACACACTCAACTTCACAGAAAATTAAAGAAATGTTCTGGGAAGAGGGCTCAATGGGTAAAACTACTTGGTGCATAAGCATGAGGACATGAATTTGAATCCCCAGAAGCCACATAAAAGCCAGAAACAGCACAAGCGTCTGTAATCTCAGTGCTCTTAGAGGAACATGGGATGTGTCTAGGATACTCTCTGGAAGCCCGTGGGCCAGCTAAGCTTGTGTATTTACCAGATAAACAAAGAGACCCTGTCTGAAATAAGGTGGAAGGTGAGCACCTACACATGCTTCCACATTCACACACATGAATGTGTGTGCACACACACGTAGACACACACACATAATTAAGAAATAAAAATTAAAGTTATGCTGAGATAATATTTTTTTGCCTCAGAGATCAGCAAGCATCTAAAAGTTTAACAACATGCTTTGTTGGTGAGGATGTGTGAAAACAGTTTCATGGGGTGGAAACTCAAGCGGGCATACAAACTCTTGGGAAGATAATTCAGCAACAGCTGTCAAATTATAAATTCATTTCCTCTTATACTAGCAATTCAGTTTTTAAAAATGTATTCAACAGGTAAACTTACTGCTATGGTTTGGATATGGTTTGTGTGTTTGACCCTGAGGGCCTCTTCTGTTGACATTTAATCTTTATTGTGAAGTATTAAAAGGGTGGAAACTTATTCTATGTGATGTAGAGGTAGAGCCTTGGGAAGTGATTAAACATAGATAAAGTCATTAGGGTGGCGCCTTCATGATTGAGTCCTGCTGGAAAGATACCAGAAGACATACACACACACACACACACACACACACACACACAGACACCTGTCTTTTGCTATGTGATACTGCTTTACCTCAGGACTCTGTCAACAAGAAGACAGGTCATTACCACATGTAGCCCCCCTTAATCTTGAGCCTCCCGAACTATAAGCCAAAATACCACCCCCCTTCTTTCTATCTCACTCAGACTGTGAGATTGTGTTACTGGCAGCAGCAAATGGACTACTCTCTTGCACAAATGGAAAGTGAAGTAAGTAAACTATTATTCAAGGCAGCACTGCTTGTATCTACAAAAGACTGAGATCAATGCAGATGTTTGTCCAAAGGAGACTAGTCACATAGAAGTTTAGATATCCACCCAATGGAGTGCCACGGAGATGTTAAAAAACAGAGACAGGGCTGTCTATGCACTGACTGAGACAGAACTCTACAATATAGTAAGTGAAAAACATGACATTTTTATATGCAGAACAATTTTTATAATAATATTTTATCTTTGATATAAAAGGGTAGGACTTAAATGTCTATATTCACAATTTCTTTTCTCTTCTTTGTTTTCTTTTGGGATGCGTAAGACTCAGGGCTTCATGCATGCTAGGCAAGCATTCTGCCACTAAGCCATGCACACACACCTGTTTCCTTGTATCTGAGGTTAGGTCTCGCTATACTTCCCAGTGTGACTGCAGTTTGCTAAGTGCTCAGACTAGAAGAGCACACCACTACCTCTGACTTCACATTCTTCCTCCCTCCTCTCTCCCTACCTCCCTTCCTTCCCTTCCCTTCCTTCTTTTCACATTAAAAAATTTTGCTGTGTAATAATTATACTTGCAATTGTTTTTGAAACAAGATCAATACTCCATAGCCCAGGCTAACCTGGAACTCCCTATATTGCTCAGAATAGCTTTGAACTCATAGTAATCCTCCTGCCTCAGATCCCCATAGTGAAATTATAAACATGACCCACCACATCTGATTCACATTTTTATATGGTCACATACAAACTAAGAAAAATGGTAAGGGAATATCTTGGCAGATGAGGCACAAGAATTAGCAAGAAGTTTTTTGTTTGAATTTTCTGAACATATTACCTACTCAAAAACCAAATTTGAAAATAAATACTAGAGTCTAGTAACTGGCTCACAAAATTAATAAATATACAGAAAGAGCAAAAAATTGTGAAATAAGCAGGAACTGAAAAGCATCTGTTTTCCTTCCCGTCTCCTTGGAATTATCAATTCCAGAGGCAATTTTGTACCATTTATGACTCTTTTAAATGTGATAACATGAGCAACAGGTATCAAAGGAGAGTCTTGTTTTCAGGAGAAGAAAAAAGAGACAGAGACAGGGTCATTTTACTTCCAGGAAAAAAAAGTCCCCATGCATTTCTATCAGCGTGGTGTGGCTGACTTGCCCAATGGCTCTACAAAATCCCCTTGGTTCCCTTTTGTGTTATCTGTGATCCGCCACCCTCCAACGTCTGTGTGCCTTGTCTACATTGGCCTGTGCCTGTATTGCTCTTTGGAGCCCAAGATCTTTTAGAGCTACTTTGGATGCTCAGACAGAGCAGCTTGCTCTGGGAGAAGCTTTAGCTAATGACCAACTAGTGTAGGAACACGGCATCCTAGCAACTTCTGTTCTGCATGAACAGAGCTATCACTTGGATTCCCGCGTGCTCTGCTGCATCGGCTGAGGCTGTGCAGTCTCCCTTTGCTTCTCCCCTTCTCTCACTCCGCTTCTCTCCCTGGCGTCTCCCAGGAATACTTCCTTGACAAATCACTCATATGTGAATGTGGGTCACAGGATCCCTTTCTGGAGAACCCAGCAAAGACATGGTTTATCAGATTTTAAGTTTTTATTTTATTTTCTTAAAGTCATCAATTTGAGAAATTAGAATACCATCATTGTAAGCTCCAACTCTGAATACACTGAAAATCCTCCAGATGATACCTCATCATGTGATTACTTTATGATGCATGAATAATTTTAATACTCTGTGTCTATGAGCAAATAGACACTGCCACACTGCTCCTCATAGAATCAATCTGGTTAAAGGTCTCGTTTTTCAAGGATTTTATTTTTATTTTATTTTTCATCATGTGCATGTGTGGGAGGGGGTTACATGCATGTGAGTGCAGAGCCCTCAGAGACCAGAGGGTGTCAGGTCCCTTCGAGTTAGAGTTACAAGCAGTTGTGAGCTGCCATGGGTGAGTGTTCGGAACCAAACTCAGGTCCTCTGGAAGAGCAGCAAGCACTCTTAACTGCTGAGTCATAGCTCCAGACCTAGAGCTTGTACTTTTAAAGCGTATAAACGGAATTTACAATATTTTCAGTAGACCAAGATAGTGGTAATAAAAGAAAGAAACCCAGTAACAGAGTGGGTTAGCCACTATCCTCCTATAGCATGGGGCCAGATTGTTTCTATTGTTATTTCTTCCTGCCTACCTAAAGCGGCTATTAAAGCTCCAAGCAGAGTACAGCTGTGTTAAGAACTATGTATCTGCATTTTCCCCGTGTGAAAGTTCATTTTCTTAACTATAGCTAACCTTTGGCCTTCCAAAAAATTCCTTGAGAAAAATTTTCGATTTCTGCCTTTCCATGATTACCTTGATATGTTAAATCTTCCTATAGGTAGGGGAGCTTTAATCAATATCAGGTCATTTAGGAAGCACCCACAATGAAGTGATTCCTTCTAGAGGGTTTGAGAGATCAGACATTCCATGTTCCTCTGGTGGTTGAACACAGACCTTGGGGTGCCTTGGCTTGAACATGATTACTATAAATGTGACCTGTGTCTTCTATGCTGGCATCTGATCCTCCTGCTTCTGCCTCCAAAATGCTGGAATTATAGATGTGTCAACAACACCTGGCTCTGCCTTTCTCTTATAAGGATATCTGTCACCCAGAATAATCTCATCTTCAGATCCTTAATTACATCTGCAAAGACCATTTTTCTAAATAAGGTTCCATTCACAGGTTGTGGACAGTGAATAATACTTAGGACTCAGTAGGATCCTTTTGGAGGCTACCATTCAACCCACTACAATTTCCACAAATACCTTGAGTCACCTTAGCACATGACTTGCTCCAGTGAGGAAAATCAATACGTTGGGTCTCAAAGTGGAGAAAGGGTCTTAATGTGTGGAATGGATAATTTCAAGAGGAATCTTAATAAACCTCTTCCAGGTCTCAGGCTCAGAACCTTGTGCCCAGTGAACACCTTGCTGGCAGGTAAACAGATGTAGTCTTTTCACTCATTCATACCTTCATACGACTGGTTTGTGTGACAGCTTTCAGAGAGTTCAATGTGATGCGGAAAAGTGAGTTTGAACTTACTAAATCTGCAGTCCAGGTTAAAGGATTCAGTTTTTTTTTTTCTTGGACTGAACCTGCATTCAATTTTCCACCCAAACTCTATGACTTTCCTTGTAGTAAAGCAGAAATTCTACATCCATCGTATTTATTTATTTATTTGTTTACTTATTTATTTTATGTCAGTTCTGGGAATAGAACCCACGGCTTCCTATGTGGTAGGCAGGTGCTCTCTTGATGTACACCCCAAGCCTGTCCTTCATTGTTCAGTTGGACCTACTATTAAATCAGCTATAACTACTTTTAAAAAGTTCTATTTACTTACAGACCCCACTTTATGAAGAGAATGGTAATTAACTTATGTATTTATTCTTTTTTGCATTTTGCCGGACATAGTAAGCAGCTTGTTCTCACTGACCATTCAATACCTAGAACCAGGCCTGCCACAAATCAGTGCTTGATAAATATTTATAGGAGAGGTGAAAATAGACCCCTGCCATTAGCGGAAATGACTTGAAGTACTGTAGGCTCTCTCTGATATAGGAGTGAGGCTAAAAAGACCTGCTCATTTATATCTTGCTAGTCAAATAAGTCAATTTCTAAGTAAGATCTAGTAACATCCCACTGTTTGTGATAAGAAAGGTTTTGTGGAAGAGAAAGTAGGTGGCAGACATTTGAAAGAGAAATATATCACTTGGCATCTACTCTAGTCTTCGAAGATTTAAAGTAGAATGCACTGCAATGTTCTCTAAACTGCAGGATAAAAATGAACCTCCAAATCCAAGTCATCACATTAATGACACAGGCTATTTTTCATAACAAAAATAGAAACAAGGTCATATGATCATCTTGGAAACAGTATGCACTAAGGCAGAGAAAATTATTCTAATGATTGATTTTAATTTAGCACAACTCTGTCTTTAATAAGTGAAATTTTCTCTTTTTAAGAGAAATCTAAAATATCTTGGAGAGGTTGTCAAGAGATGTGAGAGCTAAGCTTTACAGGTGAAAAAAGGATAGAATGGTGTTCTTAAGGGGAAATCTGAACAGTATTAAAATTGACTAATTCATTATAAGAGCCTTTGGTGAGCTTATTATAGGTCCTTCATTATTGCAGGGCTTCCAAAAGAGCTTAAAGGGCTTTTGAATGTGAAATGAACAGTACATCTTGCTTTGATGCCCCTCAGATACCTGACTTTTTAAAAATAAGATAAATAGATATAAAAACCATGCAATAGTTTTAAATGTTATGTTGCATTATTCAGATAGTTCAGCAATTCGCTTACTGCTATTTCATTTTGTTCCATAAAGTCATTATCTCATACACAAAATATTTTTATGGCTGTGTGCAAGCATGCTTTATTAACTTCTATCGTACTTCAAGTTTACAATGCAATTATATCCTTCTGTTATATTAGCACTCGTCAGAATGCTCTCATTCTTTGATAAGCATGGTCGAGTGTCAAACTATATAAATACAAAAAAAATCTTCCTTTCCTTTGTTAAATGATCAATTCTGGATCAACTCCCTGAGTATGTGATGCACTGAGGGAAAATTCCAAAACCAGTCATAAGTGCAAAACGTGCGTCTTCTTTTTAAAAATCTCAATGTATAGCCTGTCAACATGATATATATCTGCTATCTGATCACTGTTAAGAGAAGTTATATAGAACTGTGAATATAACTCAGTAGTAGAGAGCTTGCCTAGAAAACATGAAGCCTTAGGTTCGACCCCAGCACCACAAAAGAAGGAAAGGAGAAACAAAGGAAAAGTTATACAAAACAGGGAGGTGAGACAAAAAAGGTGCCACTATCTTACAGTGGTATGTGGAGAAAAGGTTCACCCAAGGATTGTGTGAGGCAGGGAATCTTGTTTGTTTACTTTGCCATAGGCTAAGAGTCAGGGATCTAACAAAGTGCCATGAACACTTAAAGAACATTGTCTGGTAGAAGGGAAAGTCATTTATTTCCATTAGAAAAGATAACATCAAAGGCTCTAGCAAGGTATGCTGCTGTGTTTGGAGGTTTTTGTTCTATAGATAAGTTTTATGCCTAAGCTAACTGTTTTCTCCCAGCCTTCCTTTATTAAAGTGCTTGTCCAGCCATGCTCTTCACGTGTTCATCACAGCAGCCTCAATATCCTCCGTACCTGACATCGATTGATGACTTGGAAAAAACTTGTAGGCATGTGTTCATTTCACATCATGATTTTAGCTTTTTTTTTTTGGTCTTTTTCTGAGACAGGGTCTCCCTGTAGCCCCAGCTGGCCTGGAACTCACTATGTAGACCAAGCTGGCCTCGAACTCAGAAAGATCCACCTTCCTCTGCCTCCCAAGTGCTGGGATTAGAGGCATGTGCCACCACACCTGGTGATTTTAGCATGTTTTGAAAAAAGAAATTCTAGCTTAAAGCCCCTTTACACCTTGTACCCCCACCAAGAGGTAAGAGTTCTGGACTAGCCCTGTAGGAAAGAAAGCAGAGCAGAGAGAACTTCATCATGAAAACACAAGATGAAAAATCACTGAAGTAAGGAAAACAACACCTTCAATCTTTGCAAAGAAAACAAAACAATCACCATAGAAACCAATGTGGTAAAAGGACTTTGGCTCTTATTCTCCTCTGGTTGCTACAAAGAAGGAAGGCGCTGGGTTCAAGCAATAGGAAAGGATAAGAAGAGTCAAACCTTTTCTCCTCTCACTGAACCCCATGGATCTTTCAGTTGACCAGACTAAGAGTGCTTCATTTCCTTTCTGCCTGTTTTTAAACAATGAAAACTAAAAAGCTGTCATCGCTGTGTTTGCTGCGTCGGGATTCTTAACTCGGTGCCTCACTCCTCTTTCCAAGATTACTCAAGTGATTCTTAAGGCCTAAACAAGCCATCTGGTTAATACCCACTAAGGTCAGGGGGGCAAGACATGTGCCACAGTAACTTTGCTAGAAAGACATGAACAAATGTCCATTCACCCCATATAGAGCACTGAGGACAGACCAAAGAAGTCTAGTTGGTGAGCCAGTGAATAAACAGAAGCATGAGCAACATACGGGTGTCTTCACAACCAAAGAAGTAATGTGTGTGCCCCAGCCAGCATCCCCAACAGTCATTAACTGCATATACATCCTCCAGAACGGGCAGGGCCTTGTGCAGGGGCCTTCTGGGCTGTCATGTGTGCTGTCGGTGAGCCCTTGCTCCCCTGCACAAGGGAATGTTAGTGGGTCCAATCTTGTGAGGATCTTGGGTGATCATAGCTGTTCTGAGTTCATGAAAACATGGTCGTGCCATGCTTGAGGAATAGAGTTCAATGTGGAAAAAGGAAAAGTGCCTTTGAAATAGAAATACCCTGCTAGGTGACCCTCTGTTATATCGCTGAGCTTCCCCTTCTCTGCTGCACACACCTCTCATACTGCCCAAGAGTGACTTCCTCAAACTATTGCCTGAGGTTCCTTAAAAAGAAAAAAATACTGGTTAAGAGCCCTCACTTACTGATCCTGCAGAGGATTGAGGTTCGGTTCCCAGCACCCACATGGTGTCTCACAACGATCTGTAACGCCAGTTCTAGAGGATTCAGTGTCCTCTTCTGACCTTGTCTGGCACCAGTCATGCATGTAGTGTGTGTGTGTGTGTGTGTGTGTGTGTGTGTGTAAGCAAGTACTCATACCCATAAAATAAAAAATTTTTAATCGTTTTTAAAAACTTGCTTTCCATTGTAAAAACATTTAAGCTAAGATGTAAAGAAAAATCTCAGAACAGAAATCAGCTGTAATGCCACCTCACAGAAGTTGCACTTGCTACTTTGGTGTAGGTCTTCTTTTCTGTACTTTTTTATTTTATAATATTTTATTTATCTATTTTGTGCACATGTTTGTGGTGAGCATGTGCCACAGCATTTTTGGACATCAGGGGATAGGTAACCGAAGAGAATCTGTTCTCTCCTTCTGCCATGTGGGTCCCAGAGATCAAACTCCGGTCTTCAGCTTTGTTGGCAGGCACGTTTACCTGCTTAGCCACCTCATCAGGTATTTATGCACAATAGATACCTTGCATGCTGACTGAGTTGCTCATTCTCTACTTGCTTCTCATTTTCTCTTTCTTGTCTTTGCTCTGTGCCCACAGACTGAGCTTCATGGGTGATATCAGCGGCCTGTCTCCCTCTGGATCTAGTCAGCGTGAGCCACTAGGTAGCCAAAGGACTAGAGGAGAGAAGCAAGTAGACTCGGTGTTTGCTCCACTTCTGCCCCTCCCATCCACCTCAGGTGTGCTCTGGGCTTCCTTCTGGAGCTAGTCTCACATCTCTCCCAGGTCTCCCTGACCCTGTCTACAACTTTGAAGGAATTTGTTTACTAATATTCCTCAGTTAACTGCTCTGACCTAGTGCCAGTAATTTTCCAGTACTGACTAATAATTTCACACATAACATGTTTTACATAAAATATCCAAAACATTAGAAATAAGGCAAAGGGCTAAAGGCAGCCTGTTCTTTCAGTGTCAGACCGGGAGCATTGTACCACCGAATCATTTAATTCTCTAGGAGAATCTTTCTGTATTTGACTTGGTTATTTGCTATCTGATTAGAGCTCAGACAGTGTGAAGTTATATATTAACTTGTAGATTATTTCTGTCTGGTAGAAAAGATAACCCCAAAGGTTATGGTTTTATTGCTCTATGACTCATTAATCAGTTTGTGTCTTACAGAGTCCCAATTCTAACATTCTTTTTTATTAAGGCTTATAAATACACAGTTCGTTAACTGTTCTTCCAACCAGATATGCCATCTCACTGATGCCTTCTCTAATAAAGTGAAGAAGTATTTGATACATGATTGTTTTACAGTTATGTAAAATTTTATTTTTTGAAATTTATGCTTTATACATTTCACAGTTTTACATTACATGCTTACTATGTGAGGGTTTCATTTGTGCATACAATGAAATATGATCATATTCACCACTTTTTCCCCTCCAACTCTCCCTGAATCTCCCTACACACATCTACCTCCCAGTTTCATGTGTTTTTGCTTTTTATTTACATTTAGTGCTGCCCATATGTATAGGCATGGGTGTGGGACATCCACTGGAACATGGGCAACCTACCAATGGCCACACCCCCAAAGAATGATTCTACCTCCTCCAGCAGCTATCTACTGCCAATAGCTGCTCATTTAGGAGTGAGGCCTAATGAGTTCCCCCCACTCACCTATGCTGAAACTTTGACTGGGTTGATCTTGTGCAGGTAACCACGCCTGCTTGTGTGTTCATGGGTACAATATCTATGTCAAGTCCAGAAGACAGCATTTCACTGCACTTCTCCCCAGGTCTTACATTCTCTCCATATCCTCTTCTGTGAAGATCCCCAAGCCTTTGCTGAGAAGTTGATAAAGCCCATTTAGGGCTTACCACTCACAGCCATTTATTCTCAGCACTTTGACCAGGTACAAGTCACTGCATTGTTGGCTGCCCACTGCAAAAAAAGAGGCTTCTCTGACCAAAGTTGAGAGTAGCCCAAGTCAAGAGGAGTAAACGAAACATTTACAAGGCAGTTTGACAACAAGACCGTTTAGTAAAAGAACCACAGCAATGACCAGCTCAGAAGGATATCCCTAATGGAACAACAGTGGCACTTTTATCTTGGGAGTAACCAACAACTGTTTAATTGAACTTAAGACCCACTCAGTAGGGGGAAATTCATGCCTGGTACTATAAACCTAGCCAACTACCAGTGGCCAGAGAAGTCATAGACCCTAGAGAAACTACTACTGCCATTTTCCTAAACGAATATAATTTCAAACTATATTCTAAATATTTATCCTTTCACCCACACATGAATATAGCTCTTGCCCCTCATCAAAGAAGTTTCTTTTTGCAATACATGGAGAGTATTACAGAAATCCATAACTGATCAAAATGCAGAGAATAAGTGACCATGAGATGCCCAAACCAAACAGATACATCTAAAATGTAACCCCTATACCTAAGACTCAGGAAACATAGCACAAAAAGAGACAAAAAGATTGCAAGAGCCAGACGCCCAGGATGCCTGCTGCTAGATAGCATCTTCCAGACATGACAGGAAGGCTTCACCCATGAAATCTCAACAATATGGTTGCCTAAACAAGACCTGCATAATGACTATGCCTGCAGATATGACAACATGGATGGGGGCGATTTCACAAGGTCGCCCCTCCTTAGATCAAAAGCTACAGAAAATCAATGGCTACTGAGAAAGGAAGAATGAGTTTTCTCCAGGGACTAGCCCCCTTATAAGTTATCCAATCCCAAGTGGTCAGCTCTAAAAAACACATGTACATACACACAACACTAGACAGACTTACTAGGTTGTGGGGGGTGCAGGGGTGTGTGTTTAACATAAAGAAGAGGTCACAAAATTGATAGTGAGTGAAGTGAGTTCGAGGGGGAGAGAGAAGGGTGGATATGATATAAATACAGTATTTATGTATGAAATTCTCAAAAAATTTTAAATTAAAAAAATAGTCAGTTAGAGTCTAGGGCTATGCCCTCCCAAGCCGTGGATTCTTGGCCAGGTTTATAGTACCAGGTGTAAATTCCCTCCTGTGGAACAGGCCTCAAATCCAATCAGAAAGCTGTTGGTTATCCCATAACGGTCTTGTTACCACTATCATACCAGTGGGTACATCTTGCCTGTTAGGTTAGTATTGTAGTATATAGGGTCTAGCACTGGGTAAGACCATTAATATCTTTCCTCTCCCAGCAACCTGAATGATGCCTTCAGGCACTATGAAATCTAGCATGCATGAAGGAAGTTTCCTGGTTGGTTTGAAATTGTTTTCTCTATGTTTTACAGCAAAAGTTTGTAACATCTTTAGTAATATGGTCTCACCCTATAGTTATGATGGGTAATCAAGAGAAATGGCTGTAGCCTTACATTAAATTTTTATATGATTATCTAATTCTACTTGGCCATTGCCCAAATGTTGGGGACTTCGGTTGTTTTCCAGACTTTGACTACTATAAATAGCTTTGCTGGTTTTCTTTAAAGTATATATGTTGACGGGAAGGGTAAGAATGCATAGTTTGCCCTGGTCTTTACCACTCACACTCTAGGTGGTCCTGCACTGCCTTACTCCCACCATAGCCACTAAGAAGTCTTTCCAGGACTTATAGCCAACCTGAAACATGGTTACTATGCCTGAGGACATTCTCTGCTCACAATAGCTCCTTCCATGTAGAGAGTCCTTACTATACATAAGCAACAAGCTGAGTGCCTAGTACACATGATCTCTTTGGGTTCTTATGACTATCAGTTAGCCAGACCCGATTATATCTCTATGTTCTCTCTCTGTGAAGAGGTCAAGTTGAAATTTAAACTCAGGCCTGATCATAATGTTGTACCCTTGGGTTCAGAAGTAGGACCTGACTGGATATGTATTGACTACCAAAGGGAGTAAATAAATGAACAAGTAAGACCTTCTTAAGAGTACTCAGCTGGAGGGCCACAATGACAGTCTTACAAACTGGCCATATTCTGGTAAGTGGCTGCTTTCTAGCACTTCTTCTTGGCCCTTCTGTTGACATTTCTCCACACAGTCTGCTTATCTGTCTTCTAGTTCATGCTCTGACAAACTTTTCTCTAAAGGGACAGATGGCAAAGATTTTAAGTTTTGCAGGCCAAATATAATCTCTGTCACATATTCTTTTAACTATAAAAACATAAAACCATTAGTTTGTGGGCCATTCAAAAAACTCCATGAGCCAGATTTGATCTATAGGTTTTAGCTTACTGATCTGTCTTCTAGCTCATTAATTCTCTCTGCATATGTGTCTAACCCACTGTTAAATTCAATCACAGCATTCTTTATTTGGTTTGTATTTTTTAAGCTCTAGAATTTATATTTGATTCTTTTGAATAATGATCAGTACACTGCCAAAATTCTTGTTTAAAGTTATTGTCTGTTTAGTTAGTTGGTTCATTTTGGTTTCATTTTATTTTTGCTTTTTTGTTGTTGTTTTGGGGTAAGGTCTCATGTAGCCCCAGTTAGCCTCAAACTTACTAAACATTCAAAGATGACCTTGAACTCTAGATCTTCCTGCCTCTGCTCTACCACAAGTACTGGGATTACAGGTGTGTGCTGCCATACCCAGAAATGTCTTTCTTTATCTCTGTGGACATTGGAAGGTTAATCGTGATATTTTAAAGTCTACATCTTATAATTCTAGTATTTTCATCCAGGTAAATGTATTTCTAGTTTCTGTAATTTCTACTGCTTTAAATAATGGCATCTTTCATTATTCTGTATCTCCTGGTTTGCTTTATTATTAAATGTTAGGTGTTATATTTGCAGAATTGTTTCTAAAAAATAATTTGATGCCACAGGCTAGCAAATGAAAAGCCTAATGACAAGAATGTGCTGTCTTTTGAAGTTGTTAACTAGAGGGATCCCATAGATTCTCAAATAATACTGGCTATTGTCACTGCACTTGGTTACCCACCATAAATGGATGGTAAGACTCTACTGTTGAAGACACTGCATACCTGTACACACAAGTCAACTGGGAAATTCTAAGCACCCAACAAAACATTTTAAATGTTGTATTCTAAGTGCTGGGGAAATGGCTCTGTCAGTAAAGGATAAGGATAAGGCAAGCATAAAGATCTGAGTTTGATCCCCAGAAATGTGAATGTGAAAGCCAGAAGCAGTGGCACACACCTGTAATACCCCCATATGGGAGGTTGAAACAGGAGAGCTTACTGACCAGCCAGTCTAGTCTTAAGTCAAATGATCTCCAGGTTTAATGAGAGACTTTTTAAGAAATAAGAGTCTTAACTCAGGCCTGATGGATGGATCTCTGTGAGACTGAGGCAGCCTGGCCTACATAATGAGTTCCAGGCCAGCTGGGGCTACAGGTAGACCATGTCTCAATAAAAAGAGTCTTTAAAAAATAAGATGGAGCTGGGTGTGGAGGTACACACCTGTGAGCTCAGCATTCGGGTGGCAGAGGCAAGAGGACCTCTGTGAATCTGAGGCCAGCTTAATGTGCATAGTGAGCTCTGGGCCAGCAAGAGATACACAGTAAGACTTGATCTCGAAAATAAGATGGAAAGTCTCAGGAAGACAGCTGATACTGACCTCTGGCTTCCACACACATGCACACACATGTGCACACATATGTGCATACATGAACACTTACACATACAAAAATAAACAAATAAGGAGCAATGTAAACCATATGGATCTTGGGTACTCTTCAATTTGAAGCAAGGCATCCCAGAAGACATGGCAGGATTTTCTTTCCCAAATGCCTATCTGATGTACATCACACCATCTGCCTTCTGACACATGCTGTCTTTCGTGTAAGTGAAGTGGATTTAGGTCTACTAGACCATAACAGGCAACGACCTAAGGTTCCAAAGAAGATGCCTCTAAAAGAATATCATGCAAAAATTCAATTAAAAAAATAAGCAACACAAAAGAATATTACCTGAAGCTAGGAATGGTAATACACACCTGTAATCTCAGCACCTGGGAAGTGAAGGCAGAAGGATCAGGAGTTCTTTTCTTTCATGGTCAGTCTGTCTAAAAGTCTGTCACCTTCTCAGTGTGATCAAGGAGACTACTTTTGATTTTGCTGATGTTATTGATGTTTTTGTATTTTCTATTTCATTCCTTTGAATAGTAGAGTGCCAATTTTACTTCATCTTGTATTTTGAAGCTCTGTTGTTGATACATATTTATAATTGTTATATATACTTGGTGGATTTATTTTTTATCGCAGTAAAACTGTTCATTACTAGTAAGACTGTCTTCTTGTAACAGCCAGAGATCAGGCAGGACTGAGGTGAGATACAGCATCTTCTGGGCATGATGGGACTGCTGCAACTCACAAACTCACAGCAGCTTTGGTTTTCTGCACAAGATAAGCCAGTCCACTCCAGGATGTATGAAAGAGGGAAAGGGCTCATAAACCCCACACAAAGGTGAAGAATTACTGACAGTTGCTGGCTGCTGTGGGAGGGAGAGTCAGTTTTCTTTTAGGGTGTGGCCCCTGGTAGATCAACCACACTCCAGTTAGTGGCCCCACACCCATGCATACATGGGCCACAGGAATTGGAATTGGGGTATAAAAAAAGAGGTTGAGAAGGAGTGGGGGGAGTGGAGTTGGTCTTAGAGAGGAGCAGATTTTTGTAGATCATTTCCCCACCATTCACACTAAAGTAACACTTCAAATCTGCTTTCATATTTAACTGTCTATGAGGGGAAATCTTCCAGATGTTTATTTTTTATGAAACTAGAAAGTATGACTGAATGTGTATATCTTTACTGGAAAAGTAGAAATGGAAATGACTTCACAGGCAGGTACATTTAAGAAATCCAGAAGTGAGAAAAATCACTTTATATAAATTTATATAGGCTCTAAATTTTATATAAATTTATAGAAGTTTACATAAATCTGAAGTTCTTCATTTATATTTTATATAAATTTATTTAACTCCAAAAAGTTTCCATTTTCAACAGTAAAGAAAAACAACCCAGATTTACTTTCATATTTTACAAAACTCAACAAGTTACTATACCCAATCTCTAGACTCCCTAAACTTCTTAGTTCCTGGAGATAAATCTAAGATACTCTGTCAGCTTTCTGTTATTGCCATAACAATTACCACAAATGAACTGGCTTAAAATAACCACATACTCACTTAGAGTTCTAGATATTCAAAGCATAAGCAGTCTCAGGAGCATTTTCTGTACTGAGCCGCATGAGGCTGAATTTCTCTGGAGATTCTAGAAAAGACCTCTCCTCCAGCTAAAAGTTGCAGCTCAACGGTAGAGTGCTTGCCTAGCCTGTGTGAGGGCCTGATTGGGTTCCATTCCAGCTCTTCAAAATAGAAGTAGAAGCAGTAGTGGTGATAATAATAACAATTTTTTTTCAAGGGGATGGAGAGATAGTACTTTCCCAGATCCCACAACTGGGATGGTAGCACACACTTGTAATCCCAACACTGTGGGGGGTGGGGTAGAGTCAGATGGATTCCTGCAGCTTGCTGATTGGTCAGTCAGCCTAGTCTAATCTGTGAACCCCAGGTCCCAGTGAGAGATCCTGTCACATAAAGGAAAGTTGACAATGTCTGGGGGAAATGACATCTGAGGTCATCCTCCAACTTTACTCTCTCTCTCTCTCTCTCTCTCTCTCTCACACACACACACACACACATACACCCACACATGCACGCATACACATAATCTTTTTCAAGTATATGGCAATTGTTGGGAGAATTCTATTCCTTGCATATATAGTCACACTCTTAGTCCTTTGCTGGCTGTTATCTAAGAGCTAACTTTAAAAAAATGTACTCTTTGACAATTTCATACACATATATAATGGTGTATATTTTGGTCCTTTCCAACATCCCCCATTATCCTCTTTCATCCCCCATTATCCTTTTTCATCCCCCTCCCTCACTCACTGAACCATGTTCTCCTTCCCAACAGTTCCCCCTCCTACTTTCATGTCTTTCTGTTTTGTTGTTCTTTGTGGCCCAATGAGTTTAATTAGGGTTGTTTACATGAACATGGGCACAGAGTTTTTTTTTAACTTTTATTAAATTTTTATTTATTTATTTTGTGTGTCTCTGTGTGTATCTGTGTTCATATGCATGTGCCATGGTGTGGGAGTGAAGGTTAGAGGACAGTTTGCAGGAGACAGTTTTCCCCTTCCAACATGTAAATCCTGGGGATCCAACTCAGGTCATCAGACTTGCCAAGAGGTTCTCTACCCACTGAGAAATCTTACCAGCCTGGGTGCAAGGTTATTTACTGGAGCATGGGCAACTTTCTGGTGGTTACACTACTGAAGAAAATGCCAGCTTATCCCCCGAGCAATCATTAAGTTCCAATAGTTCCTTAGGGAGCAGTGAAGCTTTGTGAGGCCTCCTTCCCTAGGAACAGTTAACTGCCAATAGCTCCTAAGGGATGGGTGGAGTCTTGAGCTCCTCCCCCACCCTTGATGGAATATTGGTGGGTAGTCTTGTGCAGGTCCTATGCAAGTAGCTATAGGTACTGTGAGTTCATGAATGGAACAGTCATGTCATGTCTATTATAAACAGAAGCTTCTCTGACTAAGGCTGACAGCAGCACTAATATTATGGGTATAAATGTAAATATTTAGAAGTTTATCACCATGTCCATTTAGCAAAACAACAGAGTAAGTTTCCCCTACGAGGGTCTATGACCTCCTCAACCACAGACTTTTGACAAAGTTTATAGTACCAGGCATGAATTTCCTACCATGGAGTGGGTCTGAAATCCAGTTAGAAAGCAGCTGATTACCTCCATAACAGTCATGGCACCATTGCCTGGAAGGTGGGTATTGTGGCTTGCAGGATTTACACTAGTAAGAACTGTTGACTTTCATCTCCCCGAAGTATGCCTAGCACCTTCCAGCGCTATGAAAGCTAGGCAGCAGACCGGAAGCTTCCAGCTCACTTCCAACATAAGTTCACAGCATCCTGCAGCCAAAATGTGTGATGTATTCAACAACAGGGTCTTTTTACTATCTAGTTCTAGATGGCAACCAAGAGCAAGAGATAAAGCCTATATTGTTCTGGGGAGTCTCTTAGGCCTCCCTGACTAAGAACTCATAGGGTAGTGTCTTAGACCTGGCACTGAGATTTTCGTTTATTAATCCTTGGCTTTAGCATTATCCACCCATGCAGAGTATTTCCGTTTAAACTCTTTTTAAAATATATTTTTAATTACATTACAAAATAGTAAGTTTATATCTCTATATAAACACCATATATATATATATATATAGTATTGGTTCACATTCTCCCTCACGCTGTCCTCTCCCCCATACTCCTACTCCTATCCTGGCTTAGACCTTTCCACAGCTGGTATCCTCCACCTTAATTTCAAATCACATGTGTTCTACTATTCCCCCTCTCCCGGAAAGCCTCTTCCTCCTGCCATGGCCTCTCTCTGGTTTCCTGGCCTCTACAGGCACTCCAAGTTAAGCACACAAACCTAAAAATTGGAAGCTAGGATCTGCATATGAGAGAAAACATGTGGGTGCTTGTCTTTCAGGACTGAGGCTTAATTTCTGTTCCTATAGACTTACTACATTTCTTGGCTGATGACTCCCTTTCTTGCACCTTAAAATCTGACATCAATGCAGCCAATCTTTCTTACACTTTGATTCTCTCTGAATTGCTCATTTTCTATCAACCATATAATTCCATTTTAAAGACTCTGCTGATTAGGTTAGGCTCACTAGAATAATCTCCCTATCTTAAGTTTAACTGAGTTATATAAGGTAATTTAGGGGAGTGATATCACATATATAGGAACTGGGACTAGACCATTAACACTTCAGAGAGCCATTTTTAGAATTCTGTCTATTACGGGTACCTAAATAAAAATGAGTTTATTTGCTGAATGACTGACCTAAGTAACTACATGAAGACAAAAATCTACTCCTGCACAAAGAAGTTTTGCTTTTCTTACTTTTACATTTGAAACTTACAAACATGTGAAAATGGAAAAAAAGCATAATGTTTACATAGATGGTCTAAATTCAAGAATTTTCATGTTTTGCTGCATTCACTTTATCTGTGCATATATGCTGAACCTTTTGACAATGAAAACTATTATGATAAATCCTGAGTAGTTCTGTGTGCATCTACCAAGAATAAGAACATTTTCTTATATAATCGCAATGCTATTATTATATCTAAGAATCTTAAATATAATTTCTTTATAACACCTACATTATCTCTATTCAACATTCCTCAATTGCACAAGGATTTTTCAACTTCTTTTTTTTTTAATGATTTGAATTATATGAAATGTATTTGGCATAAACTCTCTTTGTGTCCTTCATCCTTAAACTCTGTTTTGTTTTTCATAGACTTTGAAAAGACCAAATTAATCTAATCTTGGATTTGACTGTTGTAACATTCAACTTACTCTCCTAGCCCTTGTATTCCATATACAGTTAGCCCTCATAGCCTTGAGTTTTGTATCTTTAGAGTTAGCCATCTATGAGTCAAAAATCTTCACAAAAAATTGCATCTTTGGAGCTATGTAGCTCAACTGATAGAGTGTTTGCCTGGTTTTCACAAAGCTCTGGATTCAATGCCTACTACCATATAAACTAAGTGCGGTGGCACATGCCTATAATTGCAGCACTTGGGAGGTATAGAAACAATGATCAGAAGTTCAAGACCATTTTTGGCTACATGAGAATCTATCTGAAACAAAACATTGCATTTTTTATTGAACTATGTATCATACATAATCTGGAGATTATTTAAAATATGGAAAATTATATGCTTGGGTTCTATGCAATATTATGCTACTTTAAATGAGGTACTTAAACATCCAAGCATTTTGGTATACAGGAAGTGTCCTTGACCCAGTCCCCCATGGATACGGAGGAACAGCTGTAGTAGTTAAAAAGCATTTCAAAGACTGTGCTTTTTACATCAAATTACATATATCAGAGGTATATGTCAGACTGGTCTACTCTTAGGGGTACTGAGTTAGATACTTCATTTCTCTCATGCAAAGGTAAGATTTTTCTCTTTTAAATGGACAAATTATCTGTGGGAGACAACATACAACTTTCTATTTCCTCAGCAGCCTGACATCTAATGGTTTACTATCCATTGATAATCCCCGCTTGAATTAGGTGTGTCACTAGGGTGTGATAGAATGATTTTTTTTCTTCTTTTTTCTTCCTTTCTTTTCTTTTCAATATTCTAATTACTCTTGGGGGCAGGACATGGATTCTAGACCCTTACAGAATAAGACCAGTGAACTATGGCCCTTATGCCAAAATCATCTCACTGTTTATTCTGTAAATCAAGTGCAAGAATGATTTTTATTAATGGACATAATCTGGACTAACGACTTTTAATTACCCCCAGCAAAACCATGCACTTGCTCTTGGGTCTGATGACTGCGTATTCTTGATCTGATGACCAGGACCTCTCCTTGACAACCTCAGTTTGGTACTCCACCCAAAAATGAATGAATGAATGTACCTACATGCTTAAGAATTAACATATCAAAACACTGCAAGCAGCACACCCACTCATCGATACAGTGGAGGTTAGGGAGGAGGATGGTGACACTGATGAATGTGAACTAGTGTTGAAAAGATGGATGGTCTTTGAGGATTAAGGGTGGAGCCGAAGTTGAATTTACTTCCTCAATGAAGCTAGATAAACAATTTTGAATAAATTATGTGTGTGATCTGACCAGAGGTGGGAGAAAGAAGGTTCCAGAGTCAGTTCCATAGGCACAGGGTTAAGATACAGACTGCTCCATTGGCACAACTTGAAAGGACAAGAGAGATCCATCATGCTTTTCTGGGAAGCAGACAGCTCTAATAGGTTGCTAAGGGAACTAGTGTCCTCCGAGTTCAGGCTCACTGTTTAAAACTTAAGAGTCAGTCTACTTGTTCAGGGGACTGCAGGGAGCGGTCAAACGCCATTACAAGATGGCGCCGGCTTCCGCAGCAGCGTGAGGTAAACAACTCTATATTTGGCCATGCTTGGCGCAAACCCTATCCCGAGAGTGCGCATGCGTGTGGGTTTAAATTGTCCCTAGCCAATCCCGTGGCATTTTGCTTAGGGCGCACGAATTGCAGCCAATCCTGAGGTACTATGTTGCCCTTCAAACTATAAAAGCCGCAGCACAGGCTCGTCCCTTGCCCCCCCAGTCTTCATCGCCCATCTGTTAATCAAGAGCTCTCCAATAAAGTGTGATGCTGGAAGACTCCTCGTGATCGCGTGCTTTCTTCCTCTGCTGGCCGGAGGCGTTCGCCGCAGGGGACTATGATGTTGGCACAATAACACCACAATCAAGCTTTATTGCAGCACAATGGCCCTTGTTTGGCTGCTTTCATGCAGTGACAACAAAGGTGATTCGCTGCAACGGTTCAGCATGACCCAAAAAGCCTAAACTATTTACTACCTAGCCATTTACAGAAAAAAAGTTTGTTGCCCCTGGTATAAACCTACGAATTGTCTACTTGGTGAGGAAGTGTATCATGTAGGGGGATGGTACATATATGTAAATGTGGAGGTCAGAGGTCAACCTTAAGTGTCATTCCTTTGAAATCATCTGCCTTATTTTTTTCAGACAAAGTCTGTCACTGTGATCTGAGATTTGTCAGTTAGACCAGGCTGATTGACCAATGAGCCATGTGGATCCATCCGTGTCCCCAGGATTGGGATTACAAACATGCACCACCACCAAACTTGCCTGGGTTCTGGGGATCAAACTCAGGTCCTCCCGTTTGCAAAGCAAGTGCTTTACTGACTGAGCTATGTCTGCCAGGAATTATATTTAAAATAATAATTTTCCATGTTTATGCTTTTAATTGAAGTTGGATATCACATGTTTTCGAACTCTTCTTAGATTTCTTATACTGTGTCTCTATTGCCTTTCTTCCTTTTTTCCCATAATCTGAGCCTCCTCAAGCCAATACCCTTTAAAGAAGAGAATTTGCCAGTAATCACATTACATGACCTTAGAAACAGATTCAGGCTCACCCTCCCATATATGCCCATTTCCTTAATGGCAAGTCTTAATTTGCAATAATATGAACATAGCTACATGTTTTACTTTACTTGAATACATAAAAACTTGTTCAAGAGAGCAGCAGCATCAATATCACTTCTACTTTACATATAAAATTATTGAAGAAAATCTAAGATTTTCATAATGTTTTACATCTTTATACTGTTTCCACTAATAATGTATAAACTATATTGATTGCACAAGTTACTAAATAGAACTCTTCTCTGTGTGTAATATTACTGTTTTGAAAGCTAGTTAAGTTCATTTGTTTTACTTTAATTTTGGAGTTTGCTTTATATTCATCTTTATATTAACATCATATTAAAATATATGAAACACAATCTTAATGGAGGGTTTTAACAGTTCTATTAGAAATAAATAAAAGCCACAGAACAGCAAATAAAGGCCACAGAATACCAGTAAGAACATACAGTTGGACAATATGATTAAGCAGCTTGAAAAACTATCCTGATCATTTTATGAAGTTAATATAATCTTGATATCAATAATGAAAAATGAATACAGGGAAAGAAAACTATAGATCAATTGTTGTTACAAATGAAGGTACACAAAACCTGTATTTGTATACATAAAAAACTACTAAACCAAATCCAATAATGTATACACAAAGGTATTTGATAGCAGGACCATGGCCTCAAACCTCTAAAACCATAAACAAGATTTCCAGTTAAGGTTTAGGCAAAAGCTACCATGGAAATATCTTACAAAAATTCAGCCTGAACAAAGAAGGGACAAGTGCTCAAGTTTACTGGAAGTGTCCTGAGCCACCAAGTGGGCCCTTCATACACATATTAATGACATAGAGGTCATTAAAGATAAGAGCAAACATAATAGATATTTTAAAGTTGTGAGTCACTTTGAGCTTTGTATATACTCTGTCCACATATATTCTATCATCTTTTTCTGCTGTTAAAACAGAACTTTTGATTACTTCTCTACTGAATGGCAGCAGAGATCACTACCAATTTTACCTTTAGGGAGGAAACTGAGACAGTATTTTAGTTTTCTTGCTGTGACAAAATGCCTGCCACACGTAACTTAAAAGAGAAAGGATGTACTCTGGTTCATAGTTTAGAGGGTCCAGTCTAGCAAGATAAGGCAGGCACAGTGGTTAAAGCATCTCTGTCCAGTGCTGTGGGAATTTGTAGGGCAACCTTCCCACATCTTGGCAGATAAGAAAACAAAGGGCCCAGGCCACAATCATAAGTGGGTATCACCTCCAAGGTGCACGCCCAGTGAATCATTTCTGTTAGGCCACAGGCTTAAGAGTTCCACAACCTCCCACAAGTTGGGGACCAGATATTCAAGCACATGAGCCTATACCGGACATTTCACATTCAAACTCTAACAGACAATAATGGAAAAGATGTGCTCATATGTTAGGGCAGTCTTGGATACCTACTTGCAATGGTGATCTTCATTGATGAGGGCAAATTAACATGCTTTGTTTGTGAAGCTCTCTCTGACTTGGAGTAATTGTTCCTTTCATTCCTAGCATGATGACCCCATCTTTATTTACTTGTTCCTTTGGGTACCATTTTGGTTAGCTCTTTTGATATATTTTCACTACTCCCCATCATCAGCCCATAGTTGCAAACATTAGAACATTAAGAATCATTTTGTGGAATTTTTATTCCCTAATGTATCTAGCATGGTGCCTTGAAGATTCTGTTGAGGAATAAATGTAGGAAAACATATTATACAAACATTTCAACCTAAAAAATGTGAAGGCATGAACATCACACTCATAAACACAAAGGATATCTCTCCTCATTACAGAAGACAAAGAAATATGAAGGTGCATAATCTGTTTATGTATGGTATGGAGAAATATTTCAATATCACCGTTTATCCATTCTGATGAGCATGTACCCAGTGTATCTTAGTGGCCCACATCAATATTTGTGTCATTATCATCAACAGAGAACAGACTTTAATATTTTATAAGAATTTTATGACCATCTCATTTGGAAATTGCATAAATATTATGAGACTCATTGTTTTAATAAGAGGGATTTATGGAAGACATTTCTAGTAGCAAATGAAGAGAAGCCTCATCATACTTTGCGTGTAAATGACTTTTCATATTGCCAAGTCAATTATTCGTTTCTGAGACACTGAACCCAGAAAATCATTTCAGATTCAGGAATGCTTGATTTGTAAGATGTGAAGTGAATGGATGAGTTATCATCAAAATCAAAGGGAGACGACCTATTAACTTGGGGTGGAGGAGAGGACTCAGGGACCAATGAACAGTAACAAATTCTTTACCTCATGAACAAATAGCTGATTACTTTGAAACATGCCCTTTTCATAGACTCTATGAAAAGAACTGTGCCAACATGCCTGCATGGAGTAGAGAGGGGTTCAAGAGCCTCCACCTGTGCCTGAGGAGCTACCGACAGTTGGTGACTGCTTGGGAAGAGAGAATCAGTGTTCTTTAGGGGTGTGGCCCTTGGTGGGTCGACCATTCTCCGGTGGATGGTCCCACATCTGTATATGGGCAGCACAAGTTGGTTTCAATAGGGTATTTTAAATATTTTTATTTATTTTTGTTTTATTTTGGGTATATGAGTGTATTGCCTGCATGCATATAAGTGCACATATGTCGTGCAATGCCTGTGGATGTCAGAAGAGAGCATCAGATTCCCCTGAAACTGTAGCTATGGACAGTTGTTAGCTGCCATATGGGTTCCAGGAATCAAACCCGGGTCCTCTGCAAGAGCAGCCAGTGAAACATCTCTCCAGTCCCACAATATTTTTTTAAGACAGGAAGGGAGGCTCATTGCACAACATAGGTGCACTTACATACCTGCAGACAATACACTAATACACATAAAATAAAAATAAGAAATTTTTTTTTAAAAAAAGAACATGAGGTGGACCCAGGAGGAGTTAGGGAGAGGAGTAGGGGATGAATATGATCAAATACATTGCATGCATGTATGACATTCTCAAAGAACTTAAAAATATTATATATTTTTTAAAAGAAACAAAAACGATCATGCCACTCACTCCTTGAGGAAAAAATAGATGCTTTTTCAAGGTAATGGGGTACTGACTACATGGTGACATGACCCCAGGCAGAGAGAAAAAAGGGGGGCTTTTGTGCCTGGTTCATGGTGATGGCCATTCCGACTCAGTGTGCATAGGAAAGGCTACATTGCTTACAGCCAGCCTACCGGCTTTCAGCAACATTCTCTCTCAACTGTCACGCAAATAGAATAATCTTACCTGCTAAGGGAACAAATAATTTTAGCCCAGGTTAAAAACCTCTAAGAGAAGTAGAGGACAAAGCAGGTGTCATTCATCTCCATTCACATGAGGTGGGCCCTGGATAGACAGAAAAGGAAAATTGGGAAGATCCTCTGGATTTGAGTGTTTGTTCCATGTGTTACTTGCATTGACCTATGTTTCCCGAGGAAGAAACAGGTCCATTGCAGACTAAAGTTCACCCTGAAAACTAAAAACCTACTGAAATTTCATGACTGCATGTTTTACTGATAGTTTAAGGTTCCCTGCTGAATTTTTCCAGACCCCGGAGCTTCTTTATTCTCAATGCCTGGCAGAGTCTGTTCATGGTTTTCATGCTGACACTTACCAAACCAAATACTGCTAGCTCTTCTGGCACTCCAGGTTCTGGCCAGTTTTGATTGTGCTAAATTTTCATCTGATGGTGAAGGCCCATCTCTGCCCAGGGTGTTGTGCTTCAGAAGCACAAGACAGAACATCCTATCCCAGGGCTCCCTTCAAAGCCCTAGGTGCAGATGTCCATCTAGGTCAATGTCAGATTAGGATTGGTCAGGGTGATGTGAAGATGAAAGAAAAATGAGACTGACCTCAAACAGAGTAGATTTTTCTTTATTAGAATAAGGAAGTGAGGAACGGTTCCCCCTCAGGATTTGAAACTGCACCCACGGACAGTTGGTGTGCAGCTTATAAGGGGTTGGAAAGGAGGAAATGGCTTTTTTTATGATCTTGGGGGTTGGGAAAAACGCAAGTGCCAGTGACACTGGTTGGAGGTTTGAGACAATGTGGCTGACATTTGTTTTCAGACTCTGGTTTAGGGGTTTTTACACAGTTCCTGGGTTGGAAATTGGCTTGGGTCTGTGGTTTACTTAACCTGATTTAAGTCCTTTTAAGTACAGACATTTATCCTTCAGCCAGTCTTCCCATTTAACTCAAGCCTCTTTTCTTTAGAACGAAAATCTTATCCTTTGGGCAGCTTCATCATGAAACAGAGCAAGGGGCCCTGATTAGTGCAGCAGACAGTGACCTCTTCCTACAATCTCCCCTTTCCCACACTGGCTCTCCTCAGTGTCAATTCCCCATTCAACCATTTCTGCTCAGGACATTAAAGTGTAGGGAGCCATTTGCCTGCTTTCAGCCATGCCATAGCTTAGGGCTAAACAGAGATCAGTCACAGAAGTGCTGTGGGAGCAGGATGCTTTGATATGTAAGAATCTTCTGACTCCTGAATGGGAGTCTGCCTTGAGCCCAAGGCTGAGGACCTATTGTTAGTAGATATAAGTGGCTTGAATCATTTCACATATGTAAATGTATGTTTGTTTTTGCTTGAACTTCTGACCGTGGTATTGTTCCTCATGCAGTTGTAAGAGTATAACTACATTGAGAAGAATAAAGTCTAGGCCTCAGTATTGACTGAGCGCCCTCCCAAAAATCTTTCTCTCTCTCTCTCTTTATTTCTCAATCCTAACTCCCCAATTCAGGTACAGTTCGATTTCTGCTGGCGGGCCCCGGCATATGGTGCCTGAACGTGGGACCTGAATACTGGGGGCACAGTGAAGGATGCCACAAAGGAAAATTGAGCTCAAGTTTAAGGAAAAAGGGTGTGGTGAGTAACTGCGGGAGTAAAATGGGTCAGGGTAGTAGTAGTCTGTCTTTTGTACATATGCTGGAAAATAAGCTTCATGCTCGAGGAGTTGGGGTAGGACATCAGCAGTTCTGTAATTTCTTGCTTCATGCTCGAGGAGTTGGGGTAGGACATCAGCAGTTCTGTAATTTCTTGGATTTCATAGAAGAAGTCTGTCCTTGGTTCCCTGAAGAAGGGACAGTAGATTTAAAAACATGGAAAAAAGTAGGAGAAGAATTTCAGGATTATTATGATGTTCATGGACCAAGCAAGGTCCCAATGGATACTTTCAGTTTGTGGGCTTTAATTAGAGATAGTTTAGATCCTAGACATGAGATAGAAAGGGTTCGAGCAGAAGAAGTAGTGAGTGACATCGAGTCACAAGAGACTCAAACAGAGGAGGAATATAAAATTGAACCTTCCGCTCCTCCATTAGAGGAGGCAGTTCTTATGGAGCCTGAAATTGAGCAACTATCCAGGAATTAGCCATTAAATCCAAAAAAAATAGAGCGGGAGGAGAGAACTTCTAGGTATCAGAAGAGGACAAGTTTGTTGCATTGGCAAAAAGGAAACAGATGAGAAGGAAACTTACTTAGGGGAAATCCAAAATTTACAGGAAAGGATAGAAATGTTGTCTGTACAAATGCAGCAAATTAAGGAACAGCAGGCTCAGGAGAAACTACAAGGCCAGACAGGATATAATCCTCACCCAAGAGCAAATCCAGTGGGGAGACCTTGTCCTTTATCCTTAGTGCAACCTTCTCTGTCCCCATTACAAGCTGCTGTAAGTAAAGCGGCAGAAAAGGGAGAAAACACTCAAGGATTTCAATTATTCCCTGTTATAGAGTGAGATGATGGACAAGGAAATCAGGTGAGGGAACATGTTCCCATTCCTTTTAATCAATCGAAAGAGTTGAAGCTTGCTTGTGCACAATATGGACCAACTGCTCCTTTTACACAGGCAATATTAGAATCCATGTCCCTTGAGGCGCTTCTGCCAGGAGATTGGAAACAAATGGCCAGAGCATGTTTGTCAGGAGGAGATTATTTGCTGTGGAAATCTGAGTATGCAGAACAATGCCAGTCCACAGCTGAAACAAATCGAGCTCAAGGGATACAGATTACCTTTGATATGTTAGCAGGAGAAGGACAATATCAAGGTATAGGGAATCAGCTGGCATTTGATATTGCTGTGTATGCACAGGTCAGTGCTGCAGGTAAGAAAGCATGGTATAAACTTCCATCCGCAGGAAATAGGACCGAAGATTTGTCAAAAATTAGACAAGGGCCTGATGAATTGTATCAGGATTTTGTGGCTAGACTGATGCAGGCAGCAAGTAGGTTACTGGGAGATTCAGAGTCAGGACTCTTGCTGGTAAAACAACTAGTTTATGAGAATGCAAACTCTGCCTGTCAAGCAGCCTTGAGACCATTTAGAAAAAAGGGAAATTTATCAGACTATATCAGACTTTGCTCTGATATTGGGCTGTCGCATACTCAAGGTGTAGCGTTGGCTGCTGCTTTACTAGGAAAATCAGTTAAGGAGGTAAGGAAACGCCTGTGAAAGGCAGGGTTGCAGGTCCCCCAGGAAGCTGTTTTGGATGTGGACAATCAGGACATCAAGTGAAGCAATGTCCTAATAAACAAAGTGCCAACTCTCCTAAAAGGGAGCCAGGCTTGTGTCCCAAATGTAAAAGAGGAAAACATTGGCCGCAACAATATTACGGGGCGCTACAGAATTTTGTCCCTCAGCAAGGAAATCCATTCAGGACCTCTTCAGAGCAACCCCAGGCAGTGCAGGACTAGACCTCAGTTCCTCTGCTGACACAATATTAACTCCAGAGATGGGAATGCAAGTTTTTCCCACAGGGGTTTATGGTCCTTTGCCCCAAGGGACTGTAGGACTGTTGTTAGGAAGAAGCAGTGCTACTATGAAAGGGATTATGGTAGCCCCAGAGATAATCGATGCAAATTTTGAAGGAGAGATAAAGATCATGACTCATTCTCCTAGCAGGATATCGGTAATTAAGGAAGGTCAAAGACTTGCTCAGTTAGTATTACTTCCTCAAGTTATTACTAAGAATACAGTAAAAAACCTTAATCTTCTAATGGTAGGGCTACTTATGTAATGCAGGGGCAATCTTATGTTTTCAAACTTCTCCAGCTTCAGCTCAAGTAATAGAACTTCGAGCTGTAGCCTCTGTATTCCAGCTTATGGCTTCTGCTTCTTTTAATCTGTATACTGATAGTCATTATATTACTAGAGCCTTACAGATGCTTGAAACTGTGCCTTTTATTGAGACAAATAATACCAAAGTTCAGGAATTATTTGGTCAGATACAAAAGTGTTTACATGCCCGTTCTCAGCCCTGCTTTGTAGGGCATATTAGAGCCCATACTGGGCTTCTAGGTCCTTTGGCTTTAGGGAATGATTTAGCAGATTTGGAAAACTAAAATACGTTCATGTGTCCATTGATACTTATTCAGGATTTCTTTTGGCCACTGCTCAAACTGGAGAAGCTACTAAACATGTAATAGCACACTGCATTAAATGTTTTGCTGTAGCTGGCTTGCCATCTGTCATAAAAACAGACAGTGGCACAGGATATACTAGTCAAACTTTCCAATGTTTCTGTGCTCAGTTATCCATTGTGCATAAAACAGGCATTCCATACAATCCCCAGGGGCAAGGGATTGTTGAATGTGCCCATGAAGTTTTAAAAAATCAATTGCAAAAAATAAAAAAGGGGGTGTTATATCCCAGATCTCCACAGAACTCTTTAAATCATGCTCTTTTTATTTTAAATTTTTTAGATGTGGATGCTCTTGGTTTTCCTGCTGCAGATAGGTTGTGGCATCCCAAAACATTGGATACCTATGCACGTGTGAGAAGGAAGAATCCAATTGATGGGAAATGGCATGGTCCAGACCCAGTATTAATATGGGGAAGAGAGCATGTTTGTGTTTTTCCACAGGACGCTGAGCATGCCAGGTGGCTACCAGAAAGGCTGGACTGAAAGGAGGAAAAGTGATGCTGTTGTAGCTGTCTGAGATGGAATCAGTTCGCCTGATGATACACGGAGAGCTGTATTGGACTCATGTACCAGATTCTGTTAGAGCTCACTCTCAGCCCGGGGACTCGAACCCCAATGGGCCACCTGAGCGCCTAACGTCGGGGAGCCCCAGTTCCAAGAATCCAGACCATCAGATGCAAAAAGCACGAGGTTTATTTCACTTGCGCAAGTGGGGGACTTAGCATCGGGAAGCCAAGCCCCCCCTGACCTCGGCCGGGCCAGGCTTTTATAGTAGAAACTCACAGTATTATTATTCATTACTTGTTACATTTGGATTGGCTTTTGGCCTACAGACCAGGGTCACAGAGAAGACAATTTTACATAGTTCAACCTTTTTTCAGAAATGCCACACACATTATTTTGTAGTTCACAAGATGTTGACTTAACTGAATGTTTAACCCACCATCCTATAGATGGGATATTAGGGGCTGTTCTTGTGGAATGTTTAACCCACAATTTTATAGACGGGGTAGTAGAGGCTCTTCTTGTAAATACCACAGACGTTATCTCACATACCATGAGATGTTGACATAGCCCTTGACTGGGACTTTCTAGTTTGGGAGGAGGTAAGCTAACAAAGGGGAGCTAACAAAGGGGACCAGGCATTTTTCCATGAAAGCGGGAGTCCTACAATTCAACTATGCTGCATCCAGCCATATGGGAAGAAAAGGAAATTGTAGTGATGGTGAATGATACTCGCCTGTTAGGACATCCTTACATGGGAGGAATAGCAGCACAGTGAAAAACTGACTTTAATTATTCAGATATATTGTGGCTTGGTCAGGAAATCAGGACATTAGACAATTAAGTATTCCTCATGATGTTACCAGGTTTAATGTTTACTGTGTTCTATGTAACTTGACTAATTTACATTCCCATAAGAATATAAGTTATGGTATTTCAGCAATTTCCATTTATTGTGGTTTCCTGTAAATGTTACAAAATTCCGCTTGGTATGTTATGCAGACTATCAGTGGATTTGTGTTACTCCTAAGATATACAATCAGTCAATATGATTGGGAAAAAAGAGTGCATTTACAAGGGGTTTAGCATAATGAAAATTTATCCACTTGAATTTGACTCTGCAAAAACTGCTGCTGAGTTGTTAGCAAAACTGAAAGCCTCTTTGGTTAAAAGGTATTATAGCCTTGGGCCTTTGTGTTCTCTTTAGAATTTGCATGCTCCCTCCATTGGTGATATCCTCAGCACATTCCTGGGATATTTAGGCTGACATGTGCAATCCTCAGCTCCGAACTCTACCATAAGCAGAGGCTGGTAGCCAGAGACGGGCAACCTTCTCTCGAACTAAGCTAACCTAAGACAGGGTGTGAATGGTGGGCATTCATGTGCCAATGACGGGTAAGGCTTATGTTTCAGAGAGAATGACCTAAGACAGGCACAGTCTTTCTGCCCATAGCTGGGAAGGCTATGGTTCTTTAAAAAATAAAAAAGGGGGAGCTGTCGGAGCCATTTGCCTGCTTTGAGCCATGCCCTAGCTTAGGGCTAAACAGAGATCAGTCACAGAAGTGCTGTGGGAGCAGGATGCTTTGATATGCAAGAATCTTGTGACTCCTGAATGGGAGTCTGCCTTGAGCCCAAGGCTGAGGACCTATTGTTAGTAGATATAAGTGGTAGTAGATATAAGAATAAGTAGATATAAGAATCATTTCACATATGTAAATGTATGTTTGTTTTTGCTTGAACTTCTGATGGTGATATTGTTCCTCATGCAGTTGTAAGAGTATAACTACATTGAGAAGAATAAAGTCTAGGCCTCAGTATTGACTGAGCGCCCTCCCGAAAATCTTTCTCTCTTTATTTCTCAATCCTAACTCCCCAATTCAGGTACAGTTCAATTTCTGCCAGCGGGCTCAGGCATTAAAGGAAGCTTGCTCGTCTCTCGTTACAAGTTCTCTTTACCCTGGTGTGTGTGTTTGCAGGGAAGGGAAAGTTAGATCTCAACTGTCATTAGCACAATGTTTACTTTGATGAGATGGCTTTTGGGTAATAGTATCTTCTCATCTTTCCAGATGTGCTAGGCACAAACTACAATTGTACACAAATTGAGAGGACCTTTTTGAGATCTCACACCACTTTTGTCCACCCAGGAACCAAATCATAACCATTCAGCAGGACACAAAGAATTCCTCTACACTTCAACCTTCAATGGCTACACAGTCACCAATGACTACACATATTCTACCTGGCTAGGGCAAAGTGCTCCCAGTATATTCCCACTGTTAGACACCCCGGCGACTTCCATCTTTTCACAAAGCTCCCACTCTTGCTTCTGCTTTTCCTCCTCCTCCACCCTCTTCCCCCAAACTTCTTCGTCGGCAGCAGTATAGGATTTGGATTGAATGAAAGACTCAAGGTCACTTAACCCCCGGCTAATACAGTGGTTTTTGAATGGGGTCATACAACCTTGAATCCACAAAGGCAGAAGGAACAGAATTGAATAAATGGAATATACCAAACCAGATTCTCAATAATTAAAAAGGCATTTAAAATATTCATATATCTGTTTTACTCCATACTTATAGCTTTAACAATTTAGTTTCACATAATGGTCACTTAGCTAAGTTCTTAATTATCTTTCTAAAATGACTGTTATTTTAGGTCAGCTTTAGTTTCACAGCAAACTTAAAAGGAAGGCACAGAATTCCCAAACACTCTTTATCCTCCACGCACACAGCCTCCCCTGCTACTGTCATCTACCAGCGTGCTATGTCTATGACCAGTCATGAACTTACCCTGACACATGGCCGTCAGCCAAAGCCCATAGTTTGTATTAGAGACCAGTTTAAGCATATTTTGTGTTATTATACAGGTGTATAATGACATTTGCCCATCATTATATTCTCATACCTAGTAATTCACTACCTAACAAATCCTCAGTGCTCTGCCTTTCCATCCTTTCTCAACCTCAACCTCTGACAACCACTGATTATTTCACGGTCTCCATTTTTTTTTAAATGAGACAGGATCTCTCTGTAACCCCAGCTGGCTAGAACTCACTACATAGGCCTCCTTGTCACAAAGATCCACCTGCTTCTGATTCCCAAGTGCTGAGATTAGAAGTGTGCGCCACCACACCCGGCTTCCATAGTTTTCTTATCTTTATAGTGTTTACCTTTTGTAAAACATTACAGATATATATACACACACACTTAGATTTCTTTTCAGATCATACAAATATTTTGCTTTTATTAAAATTCAATTAGTTAGAATTACATTTTCTTTTTATATTTGAGGTTTGCTTTCTTCTTAATAATTTTTGTTTTCTTTTTGGAAACATGGTCTCACTATGTAACCCAGGCTGTTCCTCAAACTCATGATTCTCCTCCTTCAGTTTCCCAGGAGCTGGGGTTACAAGTGTTACCACCATGCCTGACACCAGTATATAGCCTTCTTAGATTATCATCTTTCACTTAGTAACATGTATTTAAGGGTTTTCCATGTTTCTTCATGGTTTGATAGTTCATTCCTTTTCAGTGCTAAATAATACTCCATTGTCTGATGTACCCAGAATTTACTTATTCATTTGCCTACTGAAAGACATATTGGTTGTTTCCAAGTTTTAGAAATTACTAATAAACCTGCTATAACCATCTAACCATCTGTGCAGGCTTTTGTATGACCATAAGTTTTCAACCTCTTTGTTAAAACTGTAGAATGAATGCTGAGCATGGTGATACACACCTTTAATCCCAGCACACATGAGGCAGAGGCAGGTGGATCTTTATGAAATCAAGGCCAGATTGGTCTACATACTGACTTTCAGGACAGCTGGGGTACAGACAAACCCTGTCTCAGAACAAACAAAAGAAAAACATGGAATAAAATCACTGAATTATATGGGAAGAATATATTTTTTTGCCAAAAACTTTCAAACCAAACACTGGAGAGATGGCTTAGCACTTCAAGAGTATTTACTGTTCTTATACAGGACCCAGATTTGGTTCCCATCTCCCACATAGTGGCTACCAATCTTCTCTAAATTCAATTCCAAGGAATCTGACACTCTCTGCAGGCAGAGTGTATATGTGGCGCACATATGTAGATGCAGGCAAAACATTCATAGCTGTAGAAATAAAACAAAATAAATATTTTTAATGTGCTCAATTATTTTTTTAAACTCCCAAACTGTCTTTGAAAGTGACTCCTATTTTGCATTCCAACCAGGAACAAGAGTAAGTCCTTACTCCAGACCCTTGGCAGCACTTGGGATTATCACTCTTCCAGTCCTTGGCATGGAACAAATGTGTACTGGTATCTCACTGCTGTTTCAATTTTTGATTCCCCTCTGGGACGTCATGTGAAGCATCCTCTCCTATAATTATGTGCTATTCTTAAATCCTTAATTCCTTAAAAACCTGCATTCCCACAATAGGGTTTTACCATCCAGTTCTTTTGGGCAACCAAGAGCAGTGGCTATAGCCTTATTGTTTTGGGGATCTCTGGGACACCTCTGATCAACAACTCAACTCATGTCTGGCACGGGCTTTTTATTTGGAAACCTATGGATTTTGGGAGGAGTTGTATCCCCTAGGTAGGGTAACTCTAATTAAACTCTTTTGTATCTCGAAAGCTTAAAACATAGTAGGTTTCTATATGGCCTTTTCAAACATCTTTAGTGCTAGTTATATGTCCTCCCATCCCTCTCCCCACCTAAACCTCTCTTTGGTCACAGGACATGGAAAAATCTGTCTGCTACTGGCCAGGAAGCTTCCTACCTGCTGGCTAGCTTTCATAGTACCAGGAGGTGCCATGAGGGCTGCTGGGGGAAAAGTCATCAATAATCTTATTGAATTGTGAACTCTGCAGGCTACAATAATGACTGTCATAGCAAACTATGCCCATGGATGCAACAGTGGCACAGATGTTGTAGGGGTAGCCAACTGCTTTCTGATTGAATTTAGGCCCACTCCACAGGAAGAAACTCATGTGTGGTACTGTAAATCCCAGCAAGAAGTTCGTGGTTGGGGAACTCACAGACCCCAGGGGTAAACTTAGTTATATTATTGTACTAAATGGACACAAAATCAACCTGCCCTGTAAATTCATACTCAGAGATTTAGTGCAGCTCTCAACCCTCAGACATGCAGTGGATGATCAAAGTGCAGAGAATAAGTATCAGTGGAGTGCTCACCCACAAATGAGACATCTATATCATATCTCCCCTCCCCAAGGCTCAGGGGACATTGAGGAAGAAGGAGTGGAAAGAGGTTGGAGAGGACCATGGCAAAACAGTGTTCTGGGCATGACAGAACCACTGTACTCATGAACTCACAGCAGCCATGGTTGCTTGCAGAAGGCCTGAACAAAAGCAACCCAGTCAATATTCTAGCATGGAGTGGGGATAGGCTCACAGCCCGTACCTCTAACTTCGAGTTATGGCTTACAGGAGAGGAAGAATCAGTTTTCCATAAGACTGTGGCCCTTGGTAGATCAATCGTGCTCAGGTGGATGGTCCTACAACCACCCGTATATGAGCAGCACAAATTGGACTTAGTGGATTATTTAAGAATTTGGAAAGCTGACATGAAGTTTCGAAGGCATGGGGAGATGGGGAAGGTGGAGGTTGATCTGGGAGGAATTAGGAGGAAAGAGGGAAGGGGTCAAAAAGTTCAAAATACACCGTATGAAAGTCTCAACAAAATTAATAAAAATACTATATTCAATTTTTAAAAGATCATTTTTTCAAAACCTGCTTTCCCAAAACTTAGTAGAGCCCTGTCACTTCCAGGAGCTTGTTCCCCTCCATGCACTCCTTGAGCAAACAGTAACCCTTGCAGGGTGTCTGCAGTCAGCAGCTCTGCTCATTGCACATACACAGTAGAGAAAGAGCCAAAGGCAGTTGGCTCTTCAGGGAGTCTCTCTGCATCAGGGTTTGCGCTGAGGACAAGTGGCAGGCCACACACCTCTGTGGAAAGCCAACATCTACTGAAAGCAAAAGGTCCTCATTTTTAGCAAAAGGTTTCACATGAAATTAAAGAAGAAAAGTTAAAATATCTTGGAATTTTGTGATTTTTCTATGTAGAAAAATATTACTCTGGCCACGTCAGAATTCAAGGACTTAGGTATCCAATCCTTGCAGTGAGACAATACCTTCACACTGGGCATGGTGGAACATACCTATATTCTCAGCACTTGGGAAGTGGAGGCAAGAGGAGTTCAGCTACATTGTGAGTTTGAGATGAGTCTGGGCTGCATAAGAAAATACCTTCAGTTATAAGAGCTGCGAGTCAAAATTATGCATTTGAGACACATATTTGAGTTTTCTAAACACCATGTTTTAAAAATTCAAATTCAGAAATGTTGAGCCCTGGTGTTTTACAGACATATAACAAATTAAAGACAACTGCCTGTGGTGGAAGCCTGTGCAAGATTCTGAAGCGTGTCTTAATACCTTGTCAAGCAAATAACACAAGACTCACAGTAAATTCAGGAATCTGTTCTCCTCCTTTTCAGGTGAATGTTTTAATCCAAACAGATTGCTTTTATGGAGCATCCCAGACTTAGTGTGCCATCAGTTTTTCTCTTAGCTCTCAGTATTGAGACTCTCCCTCAAAGTCACAGCCATATACTGAAGAGGAAATACAATTCTTCCAGATTCCCAATTTATTTTTATGTTAATTGTATCACCTTCCTCCCAGAAGGAGTAGATAAAGTTTAATGATCCCCTGGACTGGAGAGATGGCTCAGTGGTTAAGAGCACTGGCTACTCTCACAGAGGAGCCAGGTTCGATTCCCAACACCCACATGATAGATAACAACCGATCATAACTCTAGTTCCAGGGGAATCTGACACCCTTTTCTGACCTCCTCATGAGCATTGTACAACATGGCTGCACTTACATACATGCAGGCAATACACTCATACACATACATTTTTTTTTAATTAAAGTAATAATCTCAGCTTTAAGGTGTCAAAGACCACAAAGGAGAACTTAGTATAGTAAGTTCTAAATAACTGATGGGTTTTCATATATTCAAGTTGTTTTACAAATAGGTTTATTAGTTTTTCTAGTTTCTTTTCTGCTTCTGTGATTTAAAAAACCATGACCAAAAGCATCTTAGGAGAGGAAAAAGTTTATTTGACTTATACTTCCAGGTCATAGCCCATCATTGAGAGAAATCAGGGCACAAAACTGAGGGCGGGCCTGCTTGCTATTCCATGTAGCGTTACCTCTAACCAGGGACTCACTCACAGCCAAGGCAGTACAGCAGAAACCAGGGAGAAGCACTGCTTGCTGGCTTGCCCCCGGGCTCGTGCTCGGCTGTTTTCTTTTTTTACAGCATGATTTATTTATTCATTTTTAAACAAAATGAGTTCACAGTCCTAACAACAGAAAATACAGAAAAATATAAAATGCAATTTCATCTACTATGCAGCCATTTACTTTCTCCCTAATTTTGTAGTTTCTCTTATGTTCTCCACATATCATTCATGTGTGTGACATCAAATTAAATATAACATGGCCCCTGGTTTTTGAGTCACATCACTGAGCATGCTTTGCTATTGGTTTAAATCACACCATGAATAGTCTTCCACATGAATAAATTTTGATCCTGTGATTCATTTATACATTCTATAAAATCTCATTGTATGCATGAATGCTTTTGGAAAATTTTAAGTAACCAATAGAAACCTTCATTTGCTAGGATCAAATAATGAGTTATGAATGATTTTTTTGCAACTATAATTCTAAAAGAGCAAGTAACATGTGAGACTAAACCCTAGACCATTCCTGTAACAAGACTACATGTGACAGTAATGAGGATAAAGTTTACCTTTTTGCCTCTTGCTCACTACTACAGGAACAGTGCTAGGGAGAGATTAGTACAATACTAGAATGAAGGGCATTTCTTTGAGAGTAAAGAGTGGAGAATGGTGTTTCCGTGTGAGTGTAGTTACCTGTGGTCTTGGTGTCAGCTCAGCCTTGCAAAGTCACTACAAGAAATATCTGATAATAAAACTTTATCTGTTTCAGATTCTTTGATGTAACTTTTATACACAATGTAACAGAAACACGAGTTCTTTTAAAATTTCCTAGGGAAAAAAAAATCCATCAAACAAGCATTTTTTCCATGTCTTTTCATCCCATGGCATGGCTAACTAGCTTTCTTATAAAGCTCAGGCCACCTGTCCAGAGAAAGGTGCTGCACACAATAGGCTGAGTTCTCCTACATCAATTAACAATCAAGACACTCCCTTGCAGACATGGCCACAGGCCCTACTGATCCAGGAAATTCCTCAGTCCTTTTTCAGGTGACTCTAGGCTGTCAAGTTGACAGTTAAAGCTGACTGAGACAGGGCCAGAAAGATAGCAGTTAAGAGCACTTGCAGAGGACCCAGGTTCAATTCCCAGTACTCATATGATGGCTAATAACTGTTCATAACTCCAGTTCCAGGGAATCCAACACCCTCTTCTGACCTTCGTGGACACTGCACAACACAGGTACACCTATCTACATGTAAGTAATACACTTGTACATACAAAATAAAAATAACAGGTAAAAAAAATTTTTTTAAGGTAACTAGGACAATTAGTCAATAACAGAAGTAACTGAATTCTCTTCTACAAGAATTTTCCACTGCCTAAATTAATGTCAGCTGTCAACTCACAATGAAGCCACAGTAAATATTTGTTACAGTTTCAGTTTTAAATGCCCCCCAGATCTCATGTGTTTAAGGCTTACTCACTAGGGACTATTGGGAGATGGTGAAATCTTTAGGATGTTGGCCAGTTAAAAAAAGTACGTAGCTAGAGGCATGCCCTTGAAGTCTGGTATATTGTGGCAGCTTCTTTTCATGCTCTTTCTGTCTCCCTCCCTCATTCCCTCTCTTCTGGCCACCACAAGGTGAGCAGATTTCTCCTACCACACACTTTGGCTATGGACTGAACCCAGGAGACAAAACAAATACTTCCTTCTAAGTTACTTATCTCAGATATTTTAAGACAGCAATGGAAAAAAAAAATCAATGAAAACAAAAATCTCAAGTCCAAGAAGGTCTAAAGAAAACAGAAACAAGATTTCTGAAGCAGCGTAGCAGAAACTTAGAGCAGAGAAAGTGGGACTGAGCCTCTCGATCAAGAAAATACAAACGAGTACATAAAAATCAAGAGAACTAACTGTCTAATGAAATCCAGATGCTTTATTTTGGTCGGTGAAGTAGAAACACAGTTGAATTTGTGAGAACATTAAATTTGCCACCTGGGCCTACAGAGAACGACTGCCCATATCCTGGCAAATTTTGATGCCTCTTCCTGAATCACTGTGACGTGGGGTCCTCATAAACAGTGTTCAGCACTTTAATTCTGACTGTGCTGAAGAAACTTTTCTGTTCATGTTGTTCCTACTATTACTGGGCTCTCTCATATTCCAGATGGAAGAAATTCAGTCCACCCACAATTTCAGCAGAAGCTTATTTATCAAAACAAGCACGCCAAAGAAAGACTAAAGTGGCGGGGGAGGGGATCAGCAATACCGTGGGTTGTGCAGTATGGATTTTAAAGAAGTTTTCATTAATGTTCATGAAATGGCTAATATATTCTTAGAGTAAGGTAATCATTTTCCTTCTCCCAAGTCATGGTAGACGTATCTCCCTTTTAGAGTACTTGTTCCCAGATCTTCTAAAAAGGAGCCCAAGGGAATCAGGGCATATCAGAACCACAATATAAATGATACTATAATGAAACCAAGGTCTTTTGAGGATGCAGACCTTTTTTTTAGTGCACACATAGGGAAATGCCATAACAGCTTAGTTTCTGGTAGTTTAGGAACATGCCCTCTGAGGCCTCAAGGCCGTTTAACCTCAAGGGCGTTTTGACTGTCAGGAGACACAGCCACCAAGATGTAGCTTTAGTTTCTTGGTGACTTCATAACCTAACTCCTTTTACAGACTGCTCAAGGTCACAGGACTGAGCTTATGGTTGTGTGGGGATTGAGAAAATTGATGCTTTGTCATGAAAGCTGGGGCCAATATTTTACTGTGGTTTGTCAGACTGTAAAGGAACAAGGCTTAGCTGTCTGTAGGGCTCCTGCTTCTAGTTCCACTGTTCATGTCTATATTCTACCTAAAGCTGCCATGCCTGCTTCTTTCTGAAGTCCTTGATCTTACCAATTGCAAAGGCACAAAGCAGTGTGTCTTAGCCAAAAGGATGATGGTGTGAGAGTTAGGAAATCTCTGCCTGGTCCCATGGAATAATATCAAATATATCACATCAGCCTTCTCATCTTCCATTTCCTCTTTAGAAAAATAAGGGACTTGCTCTAGATGTTTCTATAATTATTCCTTTCTCTTCTGTATAAACATCATTCTGAAATTATGTATCAGGGTCAGTGAAATAAATGAGACACTGAGCTATTCAGAACATCTGTCTGTTGAGACTGGTGCCCTTGTAGATAAGAGGAAAGAATACATTTCTGTAGCCAGTGTAAAGCGCACATGATATACCTGGCAAGATGCTACAACATCCTGGGAATGAGCCTGCTGGGATGTTTTTTATAAAAATATTTTATTTGCCAGGCATGGTGGTGCACACCTTTAATCCCAGCACTCAGGAGGCAGAGGTAGGCAGATCTCTATGAGTACAAGGCCAGCCTGGTCTACAAAGTGAGTTCCAGGCCAGCTGGGGCTACAGGGAGACTCTGTCTCAAAAAGACAAAAAAAAATTATTCTTTTTATTTTATGCATATGAGTGTATTGCCTGCATGTGTATGAGTGCACCCGTGTTGTGAAATGCCTACAGAAGTCAGAAGAGGGTGTTGGATCCCCTGGAACTGGAGATACACATGGTTGTTAGCCACCATGTGGGTGCTAAGAATTGAACCCAAGTCCTCTGCAAGAGCAACCACTGCTCTTAACTGCTAAGCCAGCTTTCCAGTCCTGTGCCTGATGGAATCTTAAAACACCTAGTATATCATCTGCTTCTGGGGTGATCCACTATGGTATTAGAACTCTAGATTGGGGTTCAAAACTAGTGAAGTCATCTTTCATCCACCCTTATGATCTTAAAAATCGAGAACAGGAACTGCCACGTGTTTCCAGTACTCGTAGCAATTATCCTAAGAAATAGGCAAGAGGCTCATGAAATATGATGTAACCTCTGAGCCTAGTAATTCATGATTCCCCAACACCATCCTTATCATAAACAGCAAGAAACATGGTCTGAGCCACTTAAGAGAAACTATCAGTCCTCGAAAGTTTATTCTGAGTCATAATGAGCGCTTTACAGAGCTCACAGCCCCAAGTCAGTCCAGTTCTTACCCTCATAACTCACATAAGGAAATGAAGTGCAGCAGGAATTAAATAACTTACCTAGGTCATGATGTGGTCAGTGACAAAACTGGGAGTCTAATCCAAGAAGCCCGATGCCAGAGTCCTAGCTACAAAAAGTAAAGGCAAATTTATTCTCATGTAACTTCGGAGTTCAAATTGGAAAACTACTATTAAGAATCACATTTGGCTTGTGATGGTTAATATTTACTGTTAACCTGACAGGACTTAGAATCAACTAGAAGACAAACCTCTGGGTATTTCTCTGAGAAAATTTCTAGGTTGGGTTGACTGAAGTGGGGAGATCCACCCTAAATATACACATCACCATTCCAAGCAGCTGGGGTCTCAGACTGAATTAAAAGGATAAAGTGAGCTGAGAACCAGCATTTATCTCTCTCCACTTCCTGATTGCAAATGCAATGTGACCAGCTGCTTCGTTTTCCTGCTGCCATGATCACCCTGCCATGATGGACTGTACTCTCAAACTGAGTCAAATTATACCCTTACTTCCTTAAGTGGTTTTTCTCAAGTATTTTGTCACAGCAACAAGGAAGTAACTAATATACCTGTCCTCAGATTCTCTAAATGTTGGTACTCCACCAGAATTTGTTCTTTCTCTTTATGCATATGTATACCATACACATAAGGGACGTATCTATTTAATGGCATTACAGCATATCATCCCTTTTTGGACCATTTGAGAGTAGATTGCAGACATGAAATTTCTTTACTCCTAAATACCTAGGTGCATGTTTCTTAGAAACAAAGATACTCTCCTATATAAACACAATGTAATTGTCATTGTGCTGTTGATTAACATTTTGACACGACTGTTATCAAATCTGCAGATCTTATTCAGAGTCTATCAATTCTTCCATTTATGTGTATCATAGGGAAAAACATATTGTGGTCTGGGATCAAATCCATGGTTATACATTGCATTCAGTTGTCACATTACTTTGAACTTTGAATACTTCCTTACTCTTTCTAGACATGTTGAAGAGTAAAGGTCAGTTATTTTATAGAATATTTCTCAATTTGCATGTTCCTTCCTATTTAGACTCAGATTGACCATTTTTGGCAAGAGTGCTACAAATATGATCCACTGTATCCTTCTCTGTGCAGTATATCAAGAGGTGCATAGTGCCCCTTTCTCCCATAACTGACCACATCACAGTGCATCACTTAAAGTGGAATCTGCCTACAATGAATCTCTAACAATTGGTGCCTGCAATCTCAACTGCTGACCCACAAAACTATCTCAAGCTAATAGATACTGACTGGCCACTGAAGGCACCAAGAGTCTTGAAGGAATTTTCCTCACCAATAGCTTACAATTGTACTGAGTGATACATGTATGTGAAAATTACATTAGCAACCATCCAAAAAATATTCTGTGAGTTTCACAGATGATTATATTTAGGGATTTGGGAGATAAAGGTGACTTTTGAGCACTAAGGGCTCCCAGAGGAGGAGAGTTTAAGAAGTTGTTTTTCTTAGCTGATTAGGAATATAGGATTGGCCTCAGGGCACTTCAGGGCTGGGGAGAACTATAGTCACGAGATAGGTAGGGTGAGAACTAGTCAGGGCACTGAATTAGAAGGGCAAAAGAATGCATCCTTGTCTTATACTAGACTACCCTGGCAGCCCTGCTAGGGAGCTGCTGGTAGAGTGGAGAGGGCGGCCCAAAGGGAGCCAAGTAGGGACTGGAGGCCACTGAGGAATCAGAAGGTGTAGTCAGATTCAGGGGTGACCCAAGCCAGAGCAACTCAAAAGAATCTGACTAATTGACTTGCTAGCTCCTGAGCTCTGTTTTCACTAATTATCAACAGCACTCGGTGGCCTTGCCACACATAGGTTCTGAAGAAAGCGCTCACCGAAACCCCAGAGCCACTGTCAATGGTGGCTGGTATGAGTTCCCAGTGGAGAAATCATGTAACTAAGGTAGGAGAGACAAAGGAAGGATGATTGACAGAAGCTCGGGTGCTCCATTCAGGATGTCTTCGCAGGGTCTTCACATGGGGATTTCATCCTGTGTGTGCACAGCACAGAGGTGAAGCACAGCAATGAAGCCAGAGCTGGGAGTTCCAACTTTGGTTTTACTGGCTACTTCTATACTCAAATTAGAATCTTTTCAAAACATCATTTTCACCTGCTTCTGTAGTGTGAGACATTTTGTTTTATCCGAGGCACTCGGTGATACGAGTTCGGCCTCCCCCCTCCTCCTTAATTAGAAAAACAACTAAGAAACTATAAAACCAGGAGGAAGAGACCCAGGGAATTCAAGAGTTATGTAAACATCCCTTGGTATGCAAGATAAGGTCTGTGGGCTTAACATTCCACAGGAAGAGTCCCCTATTACCTCATTTTAGAATTGTAGGATAAACACTCCCCTAACATAGAGTTATAGGTTAGACAGCCCCTAATCTCTCGGTTATAGGACTAGAGAGTAAACAGTGCTCCATTATCCCATCCATAAATTATGGGAAGGCTTCTCCATTATTTCATCCATAAATTGTGGGAAGGCTTCTCCATTATCTTATTCATAAATTGTGCAAAAGTTTATCTCCTGTGAACTGCAAAGTAATGTATGGAATTGTCCTTTTTGTAACCCTGATCTGTAAGATGTCAATGTATAATCATCCTGTGAAACCTTACTATAAAAACCTGGCCTGGCAGGAGTCAGGCGGGCTTTGTCTCATGAACGAGACTGAGGTCCCCACTTGCGCAAGTGAAATAAACCTACTTCTTGCATTTTGCATCTGACGGTCTGGATTCTTGGGACTGACTCTCAGGCAGCCTACAGGGGTTCGAGTCCCCTGGGCTGAGGGAGGTCAGTGGGCTTGAGGCTCCCCGACGTTAGTCACCCAGGCGGCCCACTGGGGTTCGAGTCCCCGGGCTGAGAGTGGGGTCTAACATTTGGTGCGTTGGCCGGGAAGTCAGCCTCACCCCAAACCAGATCCGCAGTGAGGTAGGTATTGCCGGCTACTGTTGGTACCGTACGGGAGTCCTGGGTTCGAGTCCCGGGAGAGTCCTGGGTTCGAGTCCCGGGAGAGTCCTGGGTTCGAGTCCCGGGAGAGTCCTGGGTTCGAGTCCCGGGAGAGTCCTGGGTTCGAGTCCCGGGAGAGTCCTGGGTTCGAGTCCCGGGTTTGATCGGCCGAAGTCTGGTAGAGCCTCCGTGGTAGGGACTGACGAGTCCGCGCCCACGTGCTCACAATCCTGGGGGACGCTCCAGTGATTGCCTGGGGGGGAGGGGGCGACTACGTCGCCCTCATACCCGGGGCACGAGGATTTATTTCCCCGAGCCCATCTGAGTCTGTATTCTGTCTTTTTCGAAGCTGCGCAGCTAAGTTGTTTGTCTTTCTGCTTTGTGTGTCATTTGTCTTTTGGTTCGCTTGGTTGGAATCATCCCCACACCCCACTATGGGGCAAAATCTAACCACCCCTTTAAGCTTAACCCTAGATCACTGGAAGGAAGTTCGGAACCGAGCTGGGAACCTGTCCGTGGAAGTCCGAAAAGGAAAGTGGCAGGTCTTCTGCCGCTCCGAGTGGCCAACCCTTGATGTCGGCTGGCCGCGGGATGGGACTTTTAACATAGACATTATCTTACAGGTTAAAGCCAGGGTCTTTGATTCAGGACCACGTGGACGCCCGGACCAAGTTCCCTACATCGTGGTCTGGGAAAGCTTGGCCCAGGACCCACCACAGTGGATAGGCCCATTTGCTGCTCGACTCCCGATCCCGACAGCTCCAGCCCTTCCCAGTCAGACTTCCCTCTATCCTATTGTAGAAAGAAAAGGTCCCACCTCCAAGCCAGTTTTATCTGAAGACTCTGAACACGTAAACCTCCTCTCAGAGCAACCACCACCCTACCGCCCCCTGGGGCCGGTAGCTCCCCAGGCAGCGGCTCCGGACCCTCAGAACCACTCCCAGCCAGGGGCCCCCCCTTCCCCAGATTCGACCTTGACGGGACCGCGGGACGACCCAGACTCCTCCCCTGTGGCTCATCGCCTCCGGGGGAGCCGGGCCGTGGGGGAAGAAAGGAGCTCATTGTTTCCCTTAAGAGTTATAGGGGGACCCGACCAGTCAGTCTTCCAATATTGGCCGTTCTCGGCTTCAGATCTTTATAACTGGAAGACACATAACCCCCCGTTTTCTGAAAACCCCGCTGCCCTCACAGGACTGATTGAGTCAATCTTACTGACCCACCAGCCCACTTGGGATGATTGCCAGCAACTTTTACAGGCTCTGCTAACCTCAGAGGAGCGACAGAGAGTCGTGTTGGAAGCCAGAAAGAATGTGCCCGGAGACAACGGGGCCCCAACGATGCTTCCGAATCTAATTGAAGCAGCTTTCCCCCTGACCCGCCCCGACTGGGACTACAATACCCCTGATGGTAGGGAGAGACTCCGTCTTTACCGCCAGATTCTCCTTGCGGGTCTCAAAGCAGCGGGTAGACGACCCACTAATTTGGCCCAGGTAAGAGCAGTGACTCAGGGACCTGGGGAATCTCCAGCAGCCTTTCTCGAGAGATTAATGGAGGCGTATCGCATGTACACGCCCTTTAACCCTGAAAGGCAAGAGCACCGGGGAAATGTAGCCATGGCGTTTATAGGTCAATCGGCCCCGGACATCAGAAATAAGCTCCAGAGGCTTGAGGGGCTGCAAGATTACACCCTGCAGGACCTCATGAAAGAGGCAGAAAAAGTTTTTAATAAGAGAGAAACCCCAGAGGAGAAGGAAGAAAGAATCCGAAAATTACAGGAGGACAGAGAGGATAGGATAAGGAAGGAACAGGAAGAAAAAGAAGAAAGGAGAGAAAGAGCAAGAGATAGAGAAATATCTAAAATCCTAGCCACTGTAGTTCAGCACAGACGAGAGCAAGGGAGTAAGGGACAGCTACAGCACCTGGGAGGCAACAGAAGATCAAGATCGAGAGTGGACTATGATCAGTGTGCTCACTGTAAGGAGAAAGGACATTGGGTACGAGACTGCCCACAGCGCCGCAAAGGGGAAAAGAAGGAGCAGCCGCCTAAAGTCCTTCTTCTGGAAGATGAGGACTAGGGATGTCAGGGCCAGGAGCTCCCCCCTGAGCCCCGGGTAACCCTAAAAATAGGGGGGCACCCAGTAACCTTTATGGTAGACACTGGGGCACAGCATTCGGTGCTTACTCACCCAGCAGGACCTTTAAGTAAAAGAAAAATATGGGTACAAGGAGCTACAGGAGCGAAATTTTACAGGTGGACTACTGAACGAAAAGTACACCTAGCCTCGGGGATGGTAACCCATACGTTCCTCCATGTCCCAGACTGCCCATACCCTCTCTTGGGGAGGGACCTCCTGACCAAGGTGGGGGCAAGAATACAATTTCATAAGAAGGGGGCAGAGGTAGCTGACCCCCAGGGGAGGCCTCTTAAGGTATTAACCCTGAAGTTAGAAGATGAATATAAACTTTATGAAAACAAAAAGGAGGCCCCAGCTGAGATGGACTTCTGGCTCAAGGCAATACCCCAGGCATGGGCCGAGACGGGGGGCATGGGGTTAGCACAGGACCAGCCTCCCATCATAGTTGCCCTGAAGCCAGGTGCAAGCCCCGTTTCAATCCGACAATACCCCATGACCAAGGAGGCACATCAGGGAATTAGACCTCACATCAAGAGACTATTACAGTTGGGTATCCTGAAGCCTTGCCAGTCCCCCTGGAATACCCCACTATTACCTGTAAAGAAGCCAGGAACAGGGGACTACAGGCCGGTGCAGGATCTCAGAGAGGTTAATAAGAGGGTGGAAGACATCCATCCGACGGTGCCCAACCCATATAACCTCTTGAGTACTTTACCACCTAACCATGTTTGGTATACAGTCTTGGACTTGAAGGATGCTTTCTTTAGTCTGAGGCTGGCACCACAGAGCCAGCCTCTCTTTGCCTTCGAGTGGAAGGATCCAGAGGAGGGAACCTCGGGGCAACTGACTTGGACAAGGCTCCCACAAGGGTTCAAGAACAGCCCCACCCTGTTTGACGAGGCCCTGCATCGAGACCTAGCTTCTTTCAGGAGGGGAAATCCCGAGGTAAGCCTCCTCCAGTATGTAGATGACCTGCTACTGGCGGCTCCATCCCGGGACGGCTGCCTGAGGGCAACCTCAAATCTCCTGAAAACGCTGGGACGTCTGGGATACCGCGCCTCGGCCAGGAAGGCTCAAATTTGCCAACCCAAGGTAACCTATCTCGGATATATTCTATGTAAAGGGAAGAGATGGCTGTCAGAAGCGCGGAAGCAAGCCGTGGCTCTGATCCCTGCCCCCCAGAACCCTAAGCAAGTAAGGGAATTCCTGGGCACCGCAGGGTTCTGTAGACTCTGGATCCCAGGGTTTGCAGAGATGGCAGCACCACTGTATCCCCTGACGAAACAAAACGCCCCTTTCAGCTGGGGCGCAGAGCAAGAAAGGTCTTTCTCACAGATTAAAAAAGCGCTTTTGCAAGCCCCTGCCCTGGGCCTCCCAGACGTGACCAAACCCTTTGAACTGTTCGTGTATGAAAATAGAGGTATAGCTAAGGGGGTCCTGACCCAAAGGATTGGCCCCTGGAAAAGACCGGTAGCCTATCTGTCAAAAAAATTGGATGCAGTAGCAGCTGGTTGGCCTCCTTGTCTCCGCATGGTGGCAGCTATTGCCACCCTAGTACGGGACTCAAGTAAGCTCACGCTGGGGCAGCCACTGACTATCATAGCCCCCCATGCTGTCGAAACAATCATCCGCCAACCTCCTGACCGTTGGCTGTCTAATGCCCGCGTGACACATTATCAGTCTATGCTATTGGACACAGACCGCATCTCTTTTGGGTCCGTGCATCAATTAAACCCAGCCACACTTCTGCCTGTGCCCCAAGCAGACGCCCCTCACGATTGCCAGCAAATATTAGCTGAAACTCACGGAACCCGGCCAGATCTAACTGATAGACCCCTCCCCGACGCGGAGGTCACCTGGTTCACGGATGGAAGCAGCTATATTCTGGAAGGACAACGGAAAGCTGGCGCTGCAGTTGTAAGTACGGAGGGAGAGGTTATCTGGGCAAGCGCCCTACCTCCTGGGACTTCTGCTCAGCGGGCAGAGTTGGTGGCCTTAGCCAGAGCTCTTCGGTTGGCAGAAGGGAAGAGGGCCAACATTTATACTGACAGCCGATACGCATTCGCCACGGCTCATATACACGGAGAAATTTACCGGCAGAGAGGGCTACTAACGTCAGAAGGGAAACAGATCAAGAACAAAGCAGAGATTTTAGACTTGTTGCAAGCCTTGTTCCTTCCCAAAAGACTGAGTATCATACATTGTCCTGGACATCAGAAGGGGAACTCCCCTATAGCTCAGGGAAACCGACTGGCTGATGAGGTCGCCAGGCAGGCTGCTGTGGGGCCTCAAATTATGGTAGTCTCCGAAAAAACTGAGAGTGCGGGTCCTCCTCTTGAACCCTACCAATACGATGACGCAGACCTAGACATAATTCAGGCTCTCGGGGCTGACTACGATAGCCAGAACAAAATCTGGAAGTACCAAGGGAAAATAGTACTACCTGTCAGGGAAGCAGAGAGATTGCTGAAGACAGTGCACCAGCTGACCCATCTGGGAGCTAAAAAGATGGCTCTTCTATTTGAAACCAATAAAACAGACTATTATGTCCCAAGGAAGCTGACCCTCATTCATCAGGTGATTGCCCAATGTAAAGCATGCGCTCAAGTAAATGCTCATAGACCCAGCAAGATGGAGGGAATCCGTATGAGGGGACATCGCCCTGGAGTCCACTGGGAAGTGGACTTCACGGAAGTCAAGCCTGGTCTGTATGGCTACAAATACTTACTAGTGTTTGTGGACACATTTTCTGGATGGACTGAAGCCTACCCTACAAGAAAGGAAACTGCTCAGGTAGTGGCGAAAAAGATCCTGGAAGAAATTCTCCCAAGGTATGGACTCCCCCAGGTGATCGGGTCAGATAATGGACCTGCGTTTGCCTCCCAGGTAAGTCAGTCAGTGGCTAAAATACTGGGAATAACATGGAAATTGCATTGTGCATATAGACCCCAGAGTTCAGGACAGGTAGAACGCATGAATAGAACAATTAAGGAGACCTTAACCAAATTAAAGCTGGAGACTGGCGTTAAAGACTGGGTCCAACTCCTTCCCCTAGCCCTCTACCGAGCCAGGAACACTCCCGGCCAGCTGGGACTCACTCCCTTCGAAATCCTGTATGGCAGCCCTCCTCCTGCTGCGTCCCCATTAGCACCAGAGTCCTTTCTAAATGCACTTCCCTCTTTGAAAGCCCACTTGCAGGCTCTGCAGTTGGTACAGCAGGAAGTGTGGAAGCCGCTGGCAGCTGCATACCAGACCTCCGATAGGGCGGTGACGCCTCACTCGTATGCTATCGGAGACACAGTGTGGGTCCGGAGACACCAAGTTGGGAGTTTGGAGCCGCGCTGGAAAGGACCCTATACGATCCTCTTGACTACCCCTACAGCAGTAAAGGTGGATGGAGTAGCAGCCTGGATCCACGCCTCCCACGTGAAGCCAACCAGCAAAGAAGAAACCTCGGGACCCGCAGCAGGATGGAAATTGCAACGCACTCAAAATCCCCTAAAGATAAGACTTGTAAAGGTGTAAACCTATGTTTGTGTGTTTTCATAGCTCTTTGTATGCTCTCTGGAAGCACCATAGGTACTCCACACCAAGTGAGTCTGCTCACGTGGCAGGTTATATCTCAAGCAGGAGACGTGGTATGGTCTACGAGCGCGACGCACTCTCCCAACACCTGGTGGCCCGATTTGTACCCAGACCTATGCACTCTGGCCCTAGGGGCAGCCGGGCCCTGGGACCTTGAGAGTCATTTTAATGTCTCAGGCCCTCCCCAGCAACCTTCACCCCCGGGACGAATGGGCCTGGACCCCTGGGGGGGTTGTGGCACATCAGACAGAAGGGGCATGCTAAGCACCCTGACGTTTTATGTTTGCCCGGGATTCCACCGCCCCCGAAGGCTTTCATATAAATGTGGAGGTATGGATGTTTTTTACTGTGGCAGTTGGGGTTGTGAAACGACTGGAGATGCATATTGGAGACCAAGCTCCACCTGGGATTATATTACAGTTACTGCTAACTACTCCCATCCAGAGTTTAGCAGGTGGAAGAAATTATCCCAGGGAGACTGCTCCAACAGATGGTGCCATCCCTTAAGAATCCAGTTCACCAAGCAAGGGAAAAAGGCAACTCACTGGGTAGCCGGGTATTCCTGGGGACTCAGGTTGTATAAAGAAAGAAAAGATGATGGCATAATCTTCAGAATCAAACTTAAAGTAGATAAGTACACCCAGTCTGTAGGACCAAATCCAGTGGTCAGTGGTATGGTCCCCCTAGCCCCAAAAGCCGACCCCGCCAGGGCCCCGGCCGTAAAAACAGGCCCAACGGCTAAACCCTTTGAAATAAAGGCCAGTACTCCCGCTCTCCTAGCTGGCCTAACTTCGGGGACTGAGCCTGGCGAGGGGCTGCTCAGCTTAGTACGTGGGGCTTTTCAGGTTTTAAATGAAACTAACCCAAACCTTACAGAAACCTGCTGGCTTTGCCTAGCCTCAAAGCCACCCTATTATGAAGGGATTGCTATGCCAGGAGAGCTTCACACCTTTACTGACCCTCCAGAGGTGTGTAAGCATCCCACCGTCCACAGGCTAACCTTACCCCAAGTGGGAGGGCAAGGGTTGTGCATTGGCTCAGTCCCTCGGAGTCATCTCAAATTGTGCAATCGAACCCAGACAGTCCACCTCGGGAACTATTACCTAGTGCCCCCCAATGGAATGTGGTGGGTTTGCAACACGGGCCTCACCCCTTGCGTCTCCGCGGCGGTGTTGAACCAAACTAGAGGTTACTGTATTCTAACCCAAGTAATGCCCCGCATTATCTACCACACAGATGAGACTGTATTAGAAAGATTTGATCCGAGCCCCCGATCCCGGCGTGAGCCCATTTCAACCATGACTTTGGGTGTGCTTCTGGGGATAGCGGGGATAGGAACTGGTATAGGTCTTGGTACAACAGCCTATGTTCAAGGACAAGGAATAGCACAGCTGCAGGCAGCCGTAACGCAAGACTTACAGACCTTAGAGAATTCCATTTCACTCTTGGAACAGTCATTGACTTCGTTATCCGAGGTGGTCCTCCAGAATAGAAGGGGGCTAGATCTGCTGTTCCTGAAAGACGGAGGGCTGTGTGCAGCCCTGGGAGAAACTTGCTGCTTCTACAGTGACCACTCTGGGGTTATTAAAGATTCCATGGCCAAACTTAGAGAGAGACTGAGGGACAGACAAAGAGACCATGAGGCGCAGCTGGGTTGGTTTGAAAGGTGGTTTGCTAAGTCTCCCTGGCTGACGACCCTAATTTCAACCTTACTAGGCCCAGTTATTATAATTGTTCTCTTACTCACCTTTGGTCCCTGTATTATAAATAAGCTAGTTCAATTTGTAAAAGATCGCCTGTCAGTGGTACATGCTTTAGTCCTTACCCAACAGTATCGCACCTTGAAGCAAAAAGATACAAGTGTTTAACCATGATTATAAGATTATAATCAGGTACAAAGAAAAAGGGAGGAATGTGAGACATTTTGTTTTATCCGAGGCACTCGGTGATACGAGTTCGGCCTCCCCCCTCCTCCTTAATTAGAAAAACAACTAAGAAACTATAAAACCAGGAGGAAGAGACCCAGGGAATTCAAGAGTTATGTAAACATCCCTTGGTATGCAAGATAAGGTCTGTGGGCTTAACATTCCACAGGAAGAGTCCCCTATTACCTCATTTTAGAATTGTAGGATAAACACTCCCCTAACATAGAGTTATAGGTTAGACAGCCCCTAATCTCTCGGTTATAGGACTAGAGAGTAAACAGTGCTCCATTATCCCATCCATAAATTATGGGAAGGCTTCTCCATTATTTCATCCATAAATTGTGGGAAGGCTTCTCCATTATCTTATTCATAAATTGTGCAAAAGTTTATCTCCTGTGAACTGCAAAGTAATGTATGGAATTGTCCTTTTTGTAACCCTGATCTGTAAGATGTCAATGTATAATCATCCTGTGAAACCTTACTATAAAAACCTGGCCTGGCAGGAGTCAGGCGGGCTTTGTCTCATGAACGAGACTGAGGTCCCCACTTGCGCAAGTGAAATAAACCTACTTCTTGCATTTTGCATCTGACGGTCTGGATTCTTGGGACTGACTCTCAGGCAGCCTACAGGGGTTCGAGTCCCCTGGGCTGAGGGAGGTCAGTGGGCTTGAGGCTCCCCGACGTTAGTCACCCAGGCGGCCCACTGGGGTTCGAGTCCCCGGGCTGAGAGTGGGGTCTAACAGTAGTAAGACTAGGAACTGGCACTTCTCTGAAGTACCCTTTGCCTCTAATCTGGTTGAGAATTAAAGTGCTCTCATTAAATAGAAACCTCATTATATTCTGCTCTAATCTACAGCACAATCATCATGCAGTGATTACCTTGAATTATTATTGCACATATTTCCACCCACTTATTATTATATGTCTCTGTACTTTAATTATGTTTCAACAAATATAATTCCATATCCTGCAATACTTAAATGATATTCACTTTAAACATAACTGTGTGCCCATAATTCTCTGTAAGTGTGAATGCTTGCACCGCAAATGATAAAAATCAGTAGTGCTCTGGAGTCTGAAACAAATAAACCATATCTAAAAGAAATCAGCTGGCATTTTAATGGAATTTTAAGACACTGAAATGTGTTACCTATTTATCTTTTTCAAAAAAATATTTTAAGTGGGTGCTTTTTGTAGCCTTAACAACAACAGCAAAATCTTTGAAAGGAAACAGCAGCTCTCTAGAGGCCTTTGCCGCCAACTAACCACCTCACCAGGGACCCTGTCTGGTAGGGAATTGATTTCAAAAACAAAAACAAAATTGCACTGAGATTTTTAGTTTTGCTTTATTTATTTATTAATTCATTTATTTATTTATTATTTGTTTTAGGCCAAATAATTGCTTTGGAAGAAATTCCCCCAGAGAGTTTTATGGAGTCAAATAAAATCTCAAAATTAACAAGCAGGCAACAGGTACAAAGGACTCCTACATGGTCTGTCCATCCTCACACACATTCTTATTGCCCAGGAAACAGAACTGCATTCGTGCTTATATTGTTTCTGGAGTACAGTCTTTGGAAGCCATATACTATTTAGGTTCTGCCAGAATATGTTTCAGAAAAGACTATCCCGAGAATGTTTGCCTCCTGTTGCACTAACTAGAACAGAATATGCTGATATGTTTTGGTTAGCATTTATGTCAAACACATGGTTAATAACAGCTTGGACTGAGAAATAATCATTTGTACTTATTCTTGACCTCAAGCAACAGGACAATGATCCCAAAGAACCTGAAGAATCACAACACACCTGATTCATTTCTAGTTTCTGGTTTTATTATTTTTACTATTATTTGACAGTCCTGGAACTCCAACTGAAGGACTCGCAGGCATGCTAGACAAGTGTTCTATCCCTAAACCACAATCTCTGCCCCTAGTCTCATTTAAAAAATAATACATGGCAACTAATTACTTCAAGATAAGGGAGAGTTAATCTTCTTTAAGGGAGTGACTTTAGATAGGCTGACTAGACTGCAGTGGATGAATTTGCATAGCGGAATATCTAGGTACAAATGCTTGACCAGATAGGCCTTAACATATATGACAGAATGCATGAAATCCAGTGGGGGTCATGAGGGAGCATGGTGGGTAAAGCAGTCTAAGTTTGATTAAGACCTATTATATGAAATGCATTAAACTCAATAAAAAATATTTTTAAAAACTAAAAAAAATATGAGTTAGAGAACTCAAGAATAGTGTTATTAAGAATAAAGAAAACAGGGTTGGAGAGATGGCTTAGTGGGTAAAGGTATTTGCCACCAAGCCTGAAGTTCAAAGTTTGATTCCTGGGATTCACATGATGAAAGGAGAGAACTGACTCCAGCAAGTTTCCTCTAACCTCCATATGCATTCCATGGAACAAGCTCCCACACACATAAATAAATAAATAAATAAATAATAGTAATAAGAAATTAAAGAACACAGAAAACCTGAGAAAATTGCTGCTCAGACCAAACTGTTACATGTGACCTAGGCCTGTGAGGACAGGCAAGTCATTTTCTCCATTCTTGCTGCCTGCAAACCCCTCCCTACATATCACATGTAGTCTGTTCAAGCCACAGGGACCAGATTAGATTTGCTCTTAGAACTCATCAGAGGAATCTCTTTTTGCAGTGGATGGTAGTTAGTAAAGAGATTCAACATCTTTGTCAAACTGCAGAGAACAACTGTCTGTAGATGGCTCAGCCCAACATCTGTCTCACATCCTGTGGTGATTTGAATAAAAAAAAATCCCCATAAATGCTCTGTGTAAAATACACAAAAATTCAAATAAAAACAAAAAGGAAAAAAAAAAATCCCCACAGAGTGACTCTAAGGCTGACTAAACTGCAGTGGATGAACTCACAGCAAGGGACATCTGGGGACACAAGCTTGACTCAGTAGGCCTTAACATGTATGTCAGAATGCAGGAAATCCGGTGGGGGAGGTACGGGGGAGTACACATAGGGGAGGGGTTCTACGTGTTCAGACGCATTGCAAGCAGTGCACAAAAACTCAGTAAAAAATATACGTTGATGGGGTAGAGAGACAGCTCAGTAGTTAAGAACACTTGCTGCTCTTGCAGAGGACCTGGATTCAGTTCCCAGCACCCACATGGCAGCTAACAACCATCTGTAACTCCAGTTCCACGGAAATCCAACACTTTCTTCTGACCACTGTGGGCACTGCATGACATGCGTGTGCTTACACACATGCAGGCAAACACTTATATATATATATATATATATATATATATATATATATATATATATATATAATATATATATATATATAATAAAAATAATAAATAAAATATTTTAAAAGTGTATATATTGAGAAAAAAATCCCCATAAACTCATGTATTTGAATATTTGATCCTCTTTTGGTGTTGTTTGGGGAGCTTATGGAACTTTTAGGATGTAGAGCCTTACTGGAGGAAGTACATCACTGGGAACAAGCTTTAAAAGTTTATAGCCTCACCCCACTTCCAGTTTGCTCTCTGCTTTCTGTATGTAATTGGAACTATGATCTCTCAGCTTCTTTCTCCAGCAACCTGCTGCCATGTCTCTCCTGCCATTATGGACCCCTCCTTCTGGAACCATAAGCCAAAAATAAACTCTTTCTTCCATAAGTTACTTTTGGTCATGCTGTTTTACCATAGCAACAAAAAGTAACTAATATACACTCTGCTCTTAAGACTCAGAGACTATCACAGAAAAGGGGGCAGAAAGATTTTAAGAGCCAAAGGTCAGGAAGGACTTCTGCCAAACGATATCCTCTGAACATGACAGGGATATTGTACTAGTGAACTCACAGCAGCTATGGTTGCCAGCACAAGATCAAGTCAGTCAGCATTACCAGATGAATGAGGGAGGAACTCACAAGGCCCCACCCACAGCAGAGGAGCTATTGGCAGTTGATAGCTGCTGTGGGAGAGAGAGTTTTCTTTAGGGACATGGCTTCTGGTAGGTTTCCCATGCTCCAGTGGATGTCCCCCCACACACACTCATGCCTATCTGGGTAGCATTAATTTTGGACTCAGTGGGTTATTTAAAAAAAAGAGGACATGGGGCTGAAGAGATGGCTCAGCAGTTGAGAGCCCTGGCTGCTCTTGCAGAGGACCCAGGTTCGATTCCCAGCACCCACATGGAGACTAAGAACTGTCCATAACTCCAGTTCTTGACCTCTGAAGGCACTGCACAACACGGGTGCACTTACATACATACAGCCAAGACATACACATAAAATAACAAATAATGAATAAATTTAAAAACAGGACATGAAGTTGAGATGGGAACCTGGGAGGATCTGGAAGGAGTTGGAGTGTAAGAGTGGGGAATAAACATGATCAAAGTATATTGTATGCATGTATGAAATTCTGAAAGAATAAATTTTTAAAATTTAAGAATATAAAAAATTACAACAGAAAACTATTTTGATCATCTTTGATAGTGAGTAAACAGAATAGGTTTTATAAACTTTCCTACTAAACAAACCCTTCAGGTTAATTTTGGTCTCCTTTTGTGAGCTATTCAAAACTCGTTGTCCAGAAAGAAGGCACTGCCATGATCACTGCTAGAATACAGCAATGTCAGTAAAATAACAATTGCTAAAAAACTTCTTTGCAGAGTTGGTATTATGGCTTAAATGTGAACTATGTCCCCCATGGATCATGTATTTTAACACTTAGGCCCTGTCTCATGAAATTTATTTTTCACACCTTAGTGGGCGGGGTCTGGTTAATCAGGCTGGATAAAAGGGAAACTGGTCTTCCATTTAGAGAGACTGATTTATTTAGGGCAGTTTACAAAGTTACTGGTTACATGCAGCCCACTGGCAAGGCTCAGGACAGTGTGGGGGGAGGGAGGGCTCTTAGCCCATTCCCGGCCAGAATTTCGCTTCCACTCACACGACTCTTAGGACTGCAGGGACTTGGAATGCTGCCTCCTGAATCTTGGCCTTCCATGTGGGCCTGGGGCAGGGCATTCTTCTGCCCACGTGGCTTCCCTCCGTGCCCCTCCCCAGGACTCACCGCCATGTTTTCTCCCCTTTCTCCCCACCTTCCTGCTCCCTTATTGGTCAGAGGGCGAGACTTGCCGCTAAATGAACCAATAGTAAAAAAAACCTCAGAGAGAACTCCGTATTTAGCATACAGTCCCTGAGAAGCATCAGTTTAAAAGATTGTGGAACTTTTCATAAGTGGATCCTTGCTAGACAAAGTAAGGCACTGTAGGCAGGCCTTGAAGTTTTATAGCCTGACTTCACTTCCTGTGCACTCTCTGCTTCCTGACTGTGGATACAATCCACGATGGACTGGCTCCCTTCTTAAACTGTAAGCCAAAATAAGCCCATTCTTCCTTAAGCTGCTCCTTGTCGGGGTTTTGGTCACAGCCACAAGAACAGTAACTAATACAACTGGCTATTCAACAAGTCTATATAAGACATGCCATTATATAAATTGATTACAAAATGTTTGCTGAAAAGAAAGGAAATACAAGGAGAAAATGGAGGCAAAGATTGAGTTGTGGGATTTTTGTTGTTGGTGGTGTTTATTTGTTGATTTGTTTTGATAATTTTTGTTTCATTTTCTTTTATTTTTAATCTCTGTGATGAACCTAAAGCTGTTGTCTGTTCCCTCTTGCATACATTTGCCATGAAATAACTGGGCTAGCAAGATAGCTCAGCAGGCAAAGGCACTTGTTGCCACAACTGATGACCTGAGTTTTATACCTGGAAACCACATGGAGAAAGGAAAGAACTAACTCCTTAAAGTTGTCTCTGACCTCCACATTCTTGTACACACACACAAACACATAAATAAATGAAAAGAAATGACTAAGTTCTAACACTCTAGAGTTTCAATAAACATTACATTTTAAAGATAAAAGCATACAGTGATACCCAAATGCCATGTTCTGTGCATGGTTCTCTTTCCATGTTAATCTGTTAAACTACAGTTTCTTTTTTCACAGAAATTCTTACAACTGATCTACTGCTTTACAGAGATAATTAAAGAAGTTAAAGTGATGCTACTATTTCACCCAGAATACACTTCATTACTTTGGCTTTTGCCTAAAGGAGGAAGTAGTTAAGACCAGAAATCATGGATCAATGTAAATATCAAAAGCAAGGATTACTGCCTCCAGCATGACAAGGTGAAGAGCTCTGCAGACCCTTCCCTTGAGAAACTAGAGAAACTTACTCTGCAAAATAATCATTCAAAGCCTCTGCAGTGGTGGTTGTAAGGACATACACAGCAAACAAACGTTTACTCAAGAAAATCTCCCCCATCTCCCCAAATGTAGTGAAGACAGAGAAAGTCTTTGTTATCTGGACCAAGATCTGCTCCCATCCCCCATCCCACTTCAGACTTCAGGGGAGCAAGTATACAGAGTCTCACTGTTTCTGCAGCAGCCAGTCCTGGACATAGCTTCCTGGGAGGGGCAGGATATGAAGCTAGCGGTATCATCCTGTCTTTAACTACCTGCCACTGAAGATAAGCACTGAAAAGCACAGCCATAGGGCCAGCTCTTCTCTTCTAGCAGCCTCACTTTGTTCTCTCTCTCTCTCTCTCTCTCTCTCTCATTTTGTGTTGTTAGACCCCACTCTCAGCCCAGGGACTCGAACCCCAATGGGCCACCTGGGCGACTAACGTCGGGAGCCTCAGTCCCAAGAATCCAGACCGTCAGATGCAAAAAGCAAGAGGTTTATAAGAGGTTTATTTCACTTGCGCAAGTGGGGGACTTGGGAAGCCAAGCCCCCCCGACTTCTGCCAGGCCAGGTTTTTATAGTAGAAACTCACAGTATTATCATACATTATCATATAGGGCACTTGTTACATTTGGATTGGCTTTTGGCCTACAGACCAGGGTCACAGAGAAGACAATTTTTACATAGTCCAACCTTTTTTTCCAGAAATGCCATACACATTATTTTGCAGTTTACAAGATGTTGACTTAACTGAATGTTTAACCCACAATGCCATAGACAGGATATTAGGGGCTCTTTTTGTGGAATGTTTAACCTACAACTAACTCTATAGACAGGATATCAGGGGCTCTTCCTGTGAAATGTTTAACCCACAGACATTATCTCACATACCATGAGATGTTGACATGACCTTTGTGGTCTCTGGGATTTTCTAGTTTGGGAGGAGGTAAGCTAACAAAGGGGACCAGGTATTTTTCCATGAAAGCGGGGGTCCTACAGTGTGTGTCTGTGTGGGTGGGAAAGTTGAGAGAACCTGAGGGCTTCTGCCTATCTACCTCAAGTACTCAGCTTGTAAACTGCAGATGTTGTTCAGGGAGAAATTTTGCCCTGGGAAAGAGAAATAGGAAAAGGGCAAAAAAACAGAGAATCCTAAATCTCTGACTTCATTTTGGAAAGACTGCAGAGAAGTTCACTTTCAAGAGCACTTTCAAAAATAGTGGAAGTTGTGGGAAAATACAATTGGGAAGTGATTGCTCAATTCATTGGGAAATATAGGTAAAACAATTTGCTACAAAGAACTAGAGGAGGAAATAGCTGGGGGCAGCAGGGAGCCTTCCTGAGGTCAGACACATTTCCAATACACCTCAACAAAGACAGTTAAGCATGGCTTCTTGGCAACACATGCCTGTAATCCTAGCACTTCGGATGTGGGAACAGGTAGACCACAAGTTCAGGGTCAAGAGTATCGTTGACTACAAGGTGAGTTTGAGGCCAGCCTGGGCTACATGACATCCTTTATGAAAGAAAGAAAAAAATAAGCAGGAAAGGAAGGAGAAAGGCAAAGAGAGAGACAGAGAATGACAGAAAAAAAGAAAAACTAAAGGTCAAAAGACCCTATATTTGTTAGGATCAGACTAGGTAACAATTTAGGCCTCAAGACATAGTTAAAAACAGTAAAGCAATTCGCTGGCATTCCCTGGAATTTAAGAGCTACAAGTGCTCAAAGAAAGAGACAATAAAAGTGAAGAGGGCAAATTTCTATCACTTCACAGTGACTAGAGGCATGCCCCAGGCTATGTGCCTGAGGAGCAACATCAGAGGAGTAGACTAAAATAACAGTCATTCACAAAGGAAAACAAGAACAAAGTCAAGAACAAGAACTTAACAATAACAAGGAAAAAGTCCTGAGTTGGAGGTAGGAAACCAATCAAAGCACTCCAAGGAAAAATGATCAACCCAGAAATCTACACCTTGCCAAGCTAATTTACAGAAACAAAAGTGAAATAAGACCATTATTAAACAAACAAGAAGAGAAAATGTGTTTCTATCAGACCCACCTTAGAAGAAATGCTAAAGGAAATTCCTCAAGTAGAAAGCAAGTAACCCCAACTAGTAATCCAAATCCACACAGAAAAACAACAAAATACTGGCAAAAATAAGTATGTAATTATAAAAGAAAATATGAATCCGTATCTCTTCTCATGATTTTGAGAGCACTTAAGTAAAAGGATGGATATGTCCTATAGGAAGGCCTCCAATTTCCTCTGGCCTCCAGTCCAGTAGCAGTCTGGGTTCTTTGCTCTGAAAAGAAGAATTCAGATGGATAAATTAGTAAAATCAAGCAGTCAGGACTTTAAGTAGAGAAGCGAGGAAGCAAGAATACACTCCTGGCCTGGGAGATACTCAGTGGTTAAAGTGCTACACAAACAAGAAGACAAGTTTGAAACACAGATCCCATGTGTAAGGTGTGACTGAAAGGAAAACCCCCAGCAGTTCCAGGACTCAGGAGGACTGACAGAAACCTTGGACCAGAATTCACAAACACCCATGAGAAAGGGACTGATTTTTACAGGGACTGACTTTTACAACTTCTTGGCCAGATGGATCCAGAGTTCACAAATATCTACAAAAGGGACTGACTTTTACAGCTTCTTGGTCAGATAAGGTCCCTGACCCCAGGGATGGCTTCATGGCCAAATGTTTACTATTTTCCCTTGTACATCAATCAAATGTCATGAGAACCCCCTCCCTATAAAACGGCCTTCTGACCAGCTAGACAGAACTCAGGCATTCTTTCTCCCGGAGCTAGCTTCCTCATCCAGATCTGGAGCCAGGGATGCCAGCCCAGTCCCCCCAGCTCACCCCTCCTCCAAGATGAGGGTGCTAGTCTCCCCCATCTCCTTGGGGAGGCTAGCGCCAGTAGGGCTAGCATTTCTCCACTCCCAAATGCGGAGAAGCTAGTCTCAGCTGGTCTTCTCTCTTTCCCCAACTTGGGAAGTCAGTCTCTTGCCCTTAATAAACCTGTCCTGTTAACTCCCTAACTGCAGAGTCTCTGGCATATTTCTGCTGCATCTCTCAAACCCAAACCTTACACCATGTAAATTCAGGCTGGGCATGGTGGCCGGCTGGTAATCCCAGGCACAAAGGGGATCGATGAAGTCAGGAGGCTAGTGAGACCAATGTATCTGTCAGCTCTGGGTTTGATTAAGAGACCCTGCCTCAGAGATTAATGTGGAAGAGTGATTGAGGAAAATTCTCTGACATCAGCCTCTGACCTCTACATGCATGTTCACATGTGCACAGGCACCCACATACATGTGCCTGCACACATGTCAACACACACAGAAAATGAAAAGAAAAAAGAATACACTCTATAGAAAAAGAGCAAGTGTAGCTGAGGAATGATGGCCCTGATCATGCCATCTAATATATAAAAAGGGTCGTGTATGCCAATATGACCACAAAGTATATGTATGGTAACAGAACTGTACTGAACTAATGGTATGATTCTAGATGATAAGTTGGAATCCTTGAAATTAACAAAGAGCCAGAAATAGCAAATAAGATGGACTGAATAAGGAATATTATACATTTCTTTTCCTTTCTTCCTTTACCTTCTTAAAAATACATGGTACTGGGGCTGGAGAAATGGCTCAGAGGTTTAGAGCACTGGCTGCTCTTGCAGAGGACCCAGGTTCAATTCTCAGTACTCACATAGAGGCTAATAGCTATCAGTAACTCCAGTTCTAGGAGAATCCAATGCCCTCTTCTGACCTCTTCAGGCATTGCACAGCACAGGTGCACTAACACACATGCAGGTAATACACTCATACACATAAAAATAATAAAATATATAAAAAACATGGTATTATATAAGGTAGCATTGTAACAGTGGACATTCCTTTGGGAGTTTTCCTTGGCAAAGTTACTTGTGCTTTGGAACAGATTATGTGCCCTCCATTTCGCCCAGCATTCTGAATTCTAGAGGAGCCATGTTAAGACATTAACTACTAAATCTTCTAAATAATCTTACAGAACACCCAATAACCTTTAGACAGCATCACAATGGGTAATATTCCTCTTTACTCTTTAATTACCTATATCACCAACACAAAGCATGTGAATTGTTGTGAGATTTAACTTGCAAATGTAATATCTCTCCACAAAGAACTACAGGAACTTCCTCAGGAGGTTGAGGTCCATTGATGTGGGGTAAATTTACATGGAGTTTCTCTGTGGCTTGGTGGACACACCCATGGAGGGATGGACATGCCCATGGAGGCTGGAATGCGCTGGATCCAAATGCAGCAGCAAATGACAACCAGCAGCAAGACATGCCTCAAAGAATTCAATTGATGGAAATGGAGCCAATAGACTCAACCACTTTCCAAACAACCAGTGACTTGAGGGGGAAGGCCTAGGGGGAAGCGGTGAATGTTGGGTAGGAGATGCTGGCTCTTGCTGCCTGGAGAATCTTGGTGGAGCATGCCAGTGGTCTGATCAAATTGTAGACCTCAATACAAGATTACTGTCACACTCCCAGGTGGAATTAAACCCTTTGTAAGTAAGCCCAAATAAACCCTAATTGGACAGCATACTCTGCTCAGCCAGTCAGAACCAGAGTGGCTGGGTCGAATGCCATACCTCATTGAGAAGAAAAATTCTTAAGACAATTAGATGTTCTGGCTAGAGAAGAAAGAAAAAAAGAATTGTCCTTGGAGGCAAGGCATGTTGTCTTCCTGTCCTTCTCCTCCTTTCTTTCCCTGTGAAACATTTGTACCCTTTATACCCCAGAATCTAACCAAGATGCAGATTTGAGGACAGTTGTCATCTCTACTTTCCAAAGTGCCAACCTAAATAAACTTGATGCCTTCCTACCAACTCTGGATTCCTGAGTACTGACATTCGAGCTGTAACAGCCTAGAATTTAGTCTGATAACAATATTTATGTCTATTTGGGGAAAGATTATATGTATGCATGTACTGTGAGTAAAAACAATAGTACACAGCCTGGTGTACTGACACACGCCTTTAATCTCAGGGTTAGCGGGGGAGAGGCAGGCTGATCTCTGTGAGTTCAAGGCCAGTCTGGTCTACAAAGTGAGTTCCAGGCCAGCTTGGGCTACAGGGAGACTCTGTCTCAAAAAGACCAAAACAAAAAACTGAGTATGTTAACACTCAGTCAAGAATGGAGGAGGGGTTCATGGGGCCCAGCCAGTTGCCACATAGTTATTGGCAGTTGATGGCTGCTGAGGAAGGAGGGGTCATTGTATTCAGTCACATTGCCACTATCAAGTTACGCATGGTCTAGTGTCTGTGGTTCCACACCTATGCCCATACGGGTGGCCCTGACTAAATTCAAAAGGGCGCAAAACAAAGACATGACAGTCAGAAGGGACGTGTTGGGAGGAGGTGGGGTTGGCACTGGTGGGAGGAGGTTAAGAGAAGGTGGGGTGGTGAGTATGATCAGAACGCATTATAGAAATGTACAAAATTATCAAGGAAGAAATTAAAATAAATTTTTTTCAAATATGTAAATAGGGCCAACAAGATAGCTTAGCAGGTCGAGGCACTTGTCACCTGAATTCAGTCCCTAGAACCCATATGGTTGAAAGAGAGCACAGACTCCTGTAAGTTGTTCTTTGACTTCCACATACAGGTGACATGTAAACACACACAAACACACACACTAAATTATTTAATTAATTTAAAAATATCACAAGAATATGTAAATGGTAAGTCCTGAAGCAAATACTGAAGAAATCACAAAAAAACATAATGAAAAGTTCATAAATAAATTTAAATGTAACATTATAAGACAGTCATTGAAGGCAAAAATTAAAGGAGTAATACTGAAATAAAAAAGACATGAGAATTATAAGAAACAGAAACTTAAATGGAGGACAAATCCAATTATTATCAATAATAATATTAAAGACAACTGGATGAAACAAGTCAAAGATAGATTATCAGATTGGATTTTAAAAATTGTCAGATGCGGTCTTTGCTGTCTTCATATTTAAGAGTACCTATTAACGACGTTGTGCTACAAAGTTGAAGCCCCACAGTCTTTCAAAGCTAGAGTACCAGCAGCCCCTTCACCACGATGCTGCCACTTGGCCTCCTTGTCGGCAGTTGAGCCTGTTGTGTCATTCGAGGAGCAGTTCCCAGTTGGAAACAGGTGTGCTTATAACTGAATTGAATCCAAGCCCATCTGATGTTTGCTGATTCATTATTGGCTCTGGCAAGTTTCAGAGTGACCAGGAGAAGATAAAGTGCCCCCTTTATGCAAACTCTTTACTGCCCCAATCTGAGCCTTTCAGCAATAAGGCCCAGATGTTGAAGGTGCAATTCACAAACATTCACTCTGGGGACAACTATGTGAAGCTATTTCCCAACCCTGGCCTAAATGGACATGCAGAGACTCAGAATACAGCATTATTTTTGACCTCACATCTGTGGTCCCAGCACCAAAAAGGTAGACATCATCTTCAACTATAAAGGCAAGAATGAGCAAATCAATGAGGCTGTTTGGTATAAGGAAGATGAACGTGTACAAAGTGCACAACTGAACCATACGAATGAGGCCAAGACTCACAACACCAAACAGTGTCAAATGCCTTTGCAGGGTGATGGGGAGAGACTTCCTGCTCCACTCTGCAAGAAGAGACAGAATCCCGATACTTCTGAGGCAGAAGACTGGGAAGAGTGAATCAAGACTGATGATCCCACAGACCCTGAGTGCTGGAACAAGCCTTGAACACATCGCTGACCCTGATGCTAAGAAGCCTGAGGACCAGGATGAAGAGACAGATGGAGGGTAGGAATTACATGTGAGTCAAAACTCATAAGTATAAGGGCAAGTGGAAGCCACAACAGATGAACAGCCCTGATTACAAGGACACATGGATCCATGTAGAAATGTACAACCCCAAATGCTATCCTGATGCCAGTGTCTATGTTTATAACTTTGTCAGGCTGAGTCTACAAATCTGGCGATTGAGTCTTGCACCATCTCTGACTGATTTGTCATCAAAGGTCACAGAAGAGTTTAATAAGACACCAGACCTCACAAATGTGCAAATGAAAGACAAGCAAGATAAGTAGCAGGGCTTCAGGAGGAGGAGGCAGACATCAGAAGATCAAGGAGGAAAAAGAGGTAGAGGCCACAGAGGATGAGGAGGACAAAATGAAGATTATAAGGAAGAGGACAAGGAGGAAGGACACTGGTGGTTCACCAAAGAATCAGCTATAGAAGTCACGCCAACTGCCTCCAGTACTAAGGTCTAATTCTCCCTCTACAGAGTTGGCCCTGCCAAAGAATATCTTTTAGAATAGTATCTTTTATGGAACTCAAGAATTGTCATGATTTTCTCCAGAGGACTTCAGATTTAGGGCAAATTTAGAGTTTGCCCATCTATTCCCTTACTCCTGCCACGATCTCTTTTAAAATTTTAATTAACTAATTTATTTTTATGTGTACGAGTGTTTTATCTGCATGTATGTAAGTGCACCATGTGGATGGAATGGCCACAGAGGCCGTTAGAGGGTGTCGGATTGATCCCTAGAACAGGAATTACAGATGGTTGTTAGCTGCTGTATGGGTGCTGGGAACCAAACCTGGGTCCTCTGCAAAAGGAGCCAGTGCTCTTAATAACTGAGTGATCTCTCCAGCCTCCCCACCCCACCTCCACCTTTTAAACTAGTATTTTGTATTTAGCCCTCAGTGTTGAGCTTAGGCTATGCCCTACTCTGATTTTACCCCATAATATATAAAACAGTGGTTGTTCAGGCTGTGCCTTGCCCTGGGATTATACAAGAAGTTTTTTATTCCCATATTGAGGGAGAAGGATGACTGAAACCTCTGAGTGGACCCAGAAATTGCACATCTGTCAGGCACCACCCACCCAGCAGACTGATTGCCTTATTACTAGGAGTACAAAGTAAGTCAGCCTATAAGTTAATTGGGGTGAATTGAGACTGTGGAGCACATGGGCATATTAAAATCATATCAGAGAAAGCAGACCAAAGAACTTGTCAGACATGCCAGACTAAGGGTATAATCTCTTTTCCTGGACCCCATAAAGTGGTGGACATCTGACTCCATGATGATATGACCCCATACCAACTTATCATCTGATACCTGGTGTGTGTCAAGGATCAAGGACTCCCCAACTGTCCCTGGAGCTTTGGCTCAGTCATCCACCGTTGACAAGGCCTACTCAGCTGCCTACCTACCTGTTCACCCATATGGACCCGGACCTGAAGTCACCATTTCTGGCTCTCAGGCCCTGGCTCAGTTTTTCACCTCACAGCTGAACCTTACAGCTTCACTCTCAAACCCTGACCCCAGCAGCTCCAGCTCAAGCTCCCTCCCAGCACTGGCCTGCTTCATTACCTCATCCACACAGACTTCTCCACCCAGTTCTGAAACCTCTTGATCTTTGCTGCTCTTTAACTTGTATTCATTCTGTAACTCATATGCATGCATATATAGAGATATATTTACTGTGTCCTGTGTGATATGAGAGCTAATATTAGTAATTAACTTGGGAATAAAAGAGACTGTATTAGCCTTGTCCAGAATACCAAGGTAGGCAGGCTTATATGACAAAGTTCTGTCACTGAAACTAGTAAACCTTGCGAATGTATTTCTCTTCTGTGAATCCTGACATTGTGGAAGGAAACAAATGTGTTCATCTGTGCTTCTGGTAATAGTGGGCTCACAGCATTCAGCCATAGCTCACTCTATCTCTCTCTCTTTCTCTCTGTCACACACACATCAACACAATTTCTTTTCCTCCTTCCTTCTCTTTCTTCCTCCTCCTCTTCTTCTTCCTTCTCCTTCCCCTCCTCCTTCCTCCTCTCCCTCCCCCTCCTCCACCCCAACTTCCTCCCCCTTCTTCGTTCTTCCTTCTCCCTCTCCTTTCTCCCCCTGATCCTTCCCCTCCCTCTCCCCTTCCCTCCCTTCTCCTCCCTCATGTCCCTCCCTTCTCCCCCACCATTCCTCCTCTCTACTCCCCCTTCCTCCTCCCCTCCTATTCCCCCTGTTCCTCCCCCTCTACCTCCTGCTCCTCTCCCTCCTCCCCTACCTCCTCTTCCCACTCCCCCCCTTCCATTCCTCCTGCCTTCTCCCACTCCTCTTCCTTCCCCCTCCCTCTCCTTCCTCCCCCTACTCCCCCTTTACCCTCCTTCTTCCCCTGCTCCTCCCCCTCCCTCTTGCTCCTCCCCTCCTTCCTCCAGCTCTTCCTCCATCCCTCCTCCCCTCCTTCGTACTCCTCCTGTGCCCTTCTCCCCTCTCCCTCCCTTGTGCTCCTCCCCATCCCTCTTGTTCCTCCTCCTCCCCTTGCTCCTTCCTCCCCCTCTTCCTCCCCATCCCCTCCAGTTCCCCTTCTCTTCCCCTTTTCCTCCCTCTTCCCCCTCCCTCCTCCCATGCTCCCTCCTCCTTCCACCTTCTCCTCCCTCTTACTCTTCTCCCTCTTCCTACTGCTCTTCCTCCATCCCTCTTCCCATCCCTCCTCCCCCTGCTCCTCCCTGCTTCCTCCTGCTACTCCTCCATCCCTCCTCTCCTCCCCTCTCTCCTCCCCTGATCCTCCCTCTCTTGTTCCTCCTTCTCCTCCCTCCTCCTCTTCCTACTGCACTTCCTCCATCCTTCTTCCCATCCCTCCTCCCCTTCCTCCTGCTCCCTCCTCCCCTCCCCCTTGTTCCTCTCCCTCCTCCTCCCACTCTTCCTTCTGCTCCTCCTCCATCCCCCTTCCATGCCTCCTTCTGCCTTCTCCCACTCCTCTTCCTTCCCCCTCCCCCTCCCTCCTACCCTACTCCCCCTTTACACTCCTTCTTCCCCCTGCTCCTCCCTCTTCCACCTGCTCCTCCACTCCCCCTCCCTCTTGCTCCTCCCCCTTCTCCCCCTGCTTCTCCCCTCCCTCCTACCCCTCTTCCTTCTGCTTCTCCTCCATCCCTCTTCCCATCCCTCTTACCCCTCCTCCTCTCTCCTCCTCTCTCCCTTGTTCCTCCCCCTCTTCCTACTGCTCCTCCTCCATCCTTCCTTCCTCCCCCTTTTCCTACTGCTCCTCCATCCCTCCCCGCCACTCCTCCCTCCTCGCCCTCTTCCTACTGCGCCTCCCCTCCCTCCTCCACCTGCTCTTCCCCCTCCTCCTCCCCCGTTTCTTTCTGCTCTCCCTCCTTCCCCCCTCCTCACCCTTATTCAAACTATGTTGTCAAATAAGCAATAAAATGTTCTAATAAGCATATATTGTTTTTATTTCTGTGTACAATACAACAGTAATCATATTGAAACATTAAGCCCTGTTACACATTAACAATTTCAAAGATTATCATTAATACAATGAACACTAAACACATAAGTGCTTATAGAGATTCAGGGCATAATGGGAAGGGTCCGTAGACCCTCATAGGACTTCGTGACGATACTTGGCCGAAGACACTTTGTAATGGCGGGCACCAAACAGAGAATCTGAATTCTCAGCCAGATACTCAAGGAAATCATTCAGGTGGCCTGAGAATGATTTAAGGCTCTCTTCATCGAAAGATGAATGGGCCAATATTTCTCCGATTTTCACAAATAATCTCAGGAGATGTGGCGCCCCATAAACCTGAGACATTGGAACATCAGGTTGAAACAGAAGTATTTGAGCATACTGGAGCTTTTCAAACTTGCAGAGGAGCTGATTGCCGAGCATCACATTGAAATACTCGTGTATTGCTGCCACAACTTCATCCACAGCATATTCCTTGTTATCAGCATTTCGTTGCAGTTTCTTCCAAGCTGTGTACTCTCCGAGAATATCATCCACATTCTTCTTGGCAGGGAGTTGGAATAACTGCTTCCTCTTAGTGATCAAGTCCCAGTCCTTAACAAGACATGACTTTAACTCGTCGGGTATCTTCACTTCAACCTCCTTTCCGTTCTTGGCCTCCTGTTGTTCAACGACGGTGTCCACTGGAGCCTCTTTCTTCCTAGGGCGCTGGGGTACTTTGCTGGTACGGCCAGGAGTTTTCTCCTTGTTGTTACGCATCTTCTGGAGAGCTCCTGGAGAGGCTCTCTTCACGGGGCGACCTCTTGGTCTTTTGGGAAGAACAGGCTGAGGAGGCTTCAGCTGGTGTTCCGCTGACTTCTTCCCTGAAGAAGCTACGGTCATCTTTCCCCTCAGCCTGGTCCTTCGGGTTGACTTCTTGAGGTTGTCTCCTTCAGCAGATTGCTGAAAACGAGTTTGACGATATCGCCTTTTGGTTCTCATTTAAGCAATTTCCCTTCTTTCTCTTCCAAGAATACTTCCCAGATGAAATATGACAGATCTGGGACCGATTGGAAGGATAAACTGGGAAATACCACCACTGTGCCTTCAGTGACAGGTCTGCAACCAGGATCAGAGTCCCTGGTCTTTACAGAATCGCCGAGTTAGCTGTCTGGAAGGACGGAGGCCAGCAGCACTGCTGTGCTGTGGCCCCTCCGACTGCGGCAGGAAAGTCTGGCAGTTCAGGCAACTGTTACATACACAAACGGGTCACAATGGGGGAGGGTTTGTTCTCTTAACCAATCACAGTAGTCTTCTATAAGGTTTAAAATGTCCTTTAGCGAAATGATTGGCCTACTCGTATGACGTCATCAGTGACGTTTCAGGGCGATACCATCTTTCTTGATTGACACATTTCCCTTCCTCTGACCCCTTCTCTGCCTGAATCACTTACTTCATACCCTTCTTCAACCTTAGGTACACAGGTGTGGAGAAGTGCTAGGATTGAGAGTTCACTTGTTCTTCCTGGAGCCCAGAGGGAGCAAGAGAAAGGAGTGGCGTTTCCATCCAACCCCATGATTGAAGAAGAATGGTCTCTTCTCATCCCTCCCCCCGCCCCCCCTCCTCAGGACTGAACCACTTCTGAATAATGAGTTCATTCCCACTCATTGTAAGACTGTAACAATCATATGCAAATCTTCTATAAACTAAGCTCTATATCTCAAAAAATACAAATAGATTGAAAGTAAAATGATGGGAAAAGATACAGGATACAAGTTGCAGCCATAAAAAAGCTAGAGTGTCAATGTATCAGACAAAATATTTTAAACCAAAAAAGTTACTGGATAAAGAACAATTTCTAATAATGAAAGGGTCAGGCCATCAGGACCAAATAACAGTCATAAACATGCAATCACCTAACAATGGAGAAAAAAGATATATGAAGCAAAAATTGACAAATACAAGGAGAAATCGACATTTAAAATACTAATTGTGTAGCTGGCAAGATGACTCAGTGGCTAAGAGCACTTGCAGTTCTTGCAGTGGACCATAGATAGGTTCCCAGCACCCATGTTGGATGACTCACAACAACCTGTAACTCCAGTTCCAGGGGATCTGACACCTCTGGTCTCCATGCTAATTGCAGAGTTCAATAACCTGCTTTCAGTAATGCTTAGAACACTAGACAGAAGATGGACAAGGAGATTAATGTCTTGAACAACACTGTGAACCAAGTAGTCATTCCACCCAAAAATGGCAGACTAGACACTCTTCTTAAGTGCATATGGAACATTCTTTATGTTGGATCATATACTAGGCAAGAAATAAGTAATTTAGAAATAAGTAACAAAGAAATTTATGAAAATAAAAATTTGCAAAAATTAAATAGCATAGCAATGTATAAAGGAAGAAATGAAAAGGAAAATTTGAAAATGCCAGGTCTGGTGGCACAGGTCTGCAGTCCCAGATATTGGGGAGGCTGAATCGAAAGTTCAAGACCTGCCTGGGCTATAGTGAAAATAAATTGAACAAAAAGAAAATGCAAATGCATACACGACATACTATACCTCTAAGACATTACAAACTTTGTACTTAGAAATTTTTAACTATAAGTGACTATATTTACACATAGAGAGGGCTAGAGACATGACTCAGTGGTTAAGAACACTTGTTGGTTTTGCAGATATCTGGAATCCAGTTCCAGGCACCTCCACAGCGTGGCTCATAAACACCTATAACTCCAGCTTCAGGGGATTAGTTGCTGGCTTCTGGTTTCTGTAGGTACCTACTCTCATTGTGCACAGACACACAGATACATACATATATAATTAAAAATAGAGATAATTCATTAAAAAAATATGAGCCGGGGGCTGCAGAGATGGCTCAGCAGCTAAGAGCACTAACTGCTCTTGCAGAAGACCCAGGTTTGATTCCCAGCATCCACATCAGGTGGCTAAACTGTCCATAACTCCAGTTCCAGGGGAATCCAACACCCTCTTCTGACCTCCCAGGGCATTGCATAACACGGGTACATTTATACACAAGCAGGGAATACACTCATACACAAAAAATTTTTTAAATAGTTTTGTAAAAACATATGAACAACTGCATGCTAATAAGTTGGATAACTTAGGTAAAATGGAAAATACTCTAGAAACATACAAACTACTAAGATGGACTTAAGTGTGAAGAAGGCTAATTAGTATGTAAGCTAATTAGAATTACAATTTTTAAACTAAAAGGAATTAGAATAGAAGTCACCCACATTAGTGAACAACACTGCTCATAAGAAGACATTGGTTTTTAAATGAAAATTTCAGGGTCAGGCATGAGTTACCTCCCAATGACTTATTGGTCAGAAGGGTCCCAGAGGCACCCAAAACAATACAGGTTACTGTCATTGTTCTTAGTTGCCCAGAATAATTAAATGGTAGGACCCAATTACTGAAAACACCACACTTTTTGGTTATAGGACACAGATAAATCTGACCAGGAAACTCTCCTTCCAGCTCTGGAAGGTGCTATGCAGACTGCTGGGAGAGAAAAGGCATCAATGTTCTTACCGAAGGCTGGACACTGCATGCTATAATACTGTCCTGCCAGGCAAAATAGAACACTGGTGCAATACTGGAAAGACTGTTTATGGAGAAAACAACAACTTGCACTCTTGACTGCATTTGAAACCTGTTCCATAGGAGGAATTTCATACCTGGTACTGTAAACATGATCATAACCTATGTCTAGAAAACTCATAGGCCCTAGGGGAGTACCTGGTGATGTTGTTGTTTTTCTAAGTGATCATGTTGTCAAAGTGCGTTTACATATTTATGTTTATATCATAGATTTGTGCTGCTCCCAACCTTGGTCAAAGAAGCTTCTTATTACAGTGAGTAGTGGCCAACGTAGAGACACATTACTGTTCAAAGTGCGAGAACAAGTGACTGTGAGTGCATCGACGATGATCTGTATCAACACCCACCTCTCAAGGCTCAGAGAACATCATAGAAGAGGGGGCAGAAGAATGTAGGAGCTGGAGGATGGAGAGGCATGCTGGAAAATGCTGTCTGCCAGACATGACATGGCTGTGGCACACAGAAATTCACAACCATTCTGGTTACCAATACAACACCTGAACAAGATCAAGTCACTTAAAAATTTCGGCATGGAGGAGGGGAGGGTCTCTTGAGGCTCCAACTCTTACTGAGGAACTATTAGCAGTTGCTGGCCACTTTCTTTAGGAGTATGTACACTAATAGGCTGTCCATGCTCCAGCAGATGACCACACACACATTTGCATATGGGCAACATTAACTGAACTCAATGAGTTAAAAACAAACAAACAAACAAGGAGGACATGAGAGCCATAACTAGTAAAGAGATTGACTCTATAATCAAAAGCCTCCCAATAAAGAAAAGCCCAGGACCAGATGATTTAGCTGTTGAATTCTATCAGACATTTATTGAATAATTAACATCAATACTTCTCAAACTCTTCTGATGAAACAGAAGAAGGATTCTTTGTTGTACGCCACCGCGAGTTAGAGAAAACAGCCAGCTTGTAGTTTGAGTTCATCTCAGAGGAAATCAGCCTTAGGGAGATACCACGCCCCTGTGACCACCTGTAGGTAAACTCAGTCCTTAATCTTTGTAACTAAGGAATTCTCACAGGAATGTCCTGGGGTCCTCCAAAAGGACTCACCTTGTTCTCACCGGAGCTGAGCTAAGAAGGAAGCACTGATGGCGCCAGGGTTCTAGCACTTCCCTGGTTCAAAGCCCCTGTCCCCTCTTAGTGCCACCTTCCTGGTATGCAGACAACTTCCTGATGGGCTTTGAAGGTTAGAGATAGTGCCTCTCTGTTAATTACCATATTGCTGTATGGATGTATCTGCATTCCTGATTCCCCAAAAATTATAAGTACTCCCTGAAACAATAAAGCATGTGGCCTGAGGAGCCTAGGTCATCAATCATCATGTGTCTGTCGTGTGTCTGTCTTGTGTGTGTCTGAGCGGCCTGCTTGAAGAGCTCAGGTCGTCCTTGTGTGTTTGTTCGTCTCTGTCCTGTGTGTCTGCGGCCTGTCTCAAGAGCACGGGTCTCCATGTGTCTGTTGTATGTCTGTGTGTCTGAGTGGCCTGAAGAGAGACATTTCCCAGGTCCGTCTGTCCTACGTGTTTGTCCTTGTGTGTCTGTTCTGTGTGTGTGTCTGTTTGCCCCCACTCATTCCAGGTCTCCAGAGTCTCATGTCCATGCTGCCCGCTGGACGGGACAATTCTTACTTAGTTTCTAAGGCTGTATTACTCTGATTCCAAAGCCAGAAAAAGACCCTACAAGAAAGAATAGTGTAGACTAACATCTCTTAGGAATACTGATGCCAAAAATTCAACAAAATATTATCAAACCAATTCAAAAACATAAAAAAATAATTATACACCATGACCAAATAGGATTTATCCAAAAAATGTAAGGTTTATTTAACATCTGAAAATCAATCCTCAATGATATACCATATTCATAAGAAAAAGTACATGATCATATCAGTAAACAGAAAAAGCATTTGACAAAATCCAGCAGCCTTTCACAATACAAAACACTCAGCAAACTCGAAAGACAAAGGAACTTCTTCAATCTGATACATGGTGTCTCTGTGAAAGCCCTTTGGCTAACATTCTCTTTGATGGGAAAAAGAAAGAAACAGCAACAAATTCAGGATGCCTCCTTCCCAAAGGAAGGAAAACTATGAGGCTGTTCACTTTAGCCACATGCAGTCGACACTGTGCTGGAGGTACTAGCCAGGGGAGAAAGACAAAGAGATAAAAAGCCTAACTATCTGGCAAGAGATTAAAGTAAAATTACCTGTTTTCATGGATAACAGCTTTCATAGAAGAATCCTGAAGAATCCACAAAAAATCTATTACTGCATAACTAATAAATGAGTTCAGCTAGCTTGTAGGATGCAAGATCGATATACAAAAATCAATTACATTTTTCTACACTTGGAATGAGCAGCCTGATATGAAATTAAGAAAACAATTCCATGTATAATACCATCAAAAGAATAAAATGCTTAGAAGTAAATTTAACCCAAAAAAGTACAAAACTTATATTGTATATTATAAAACATGGGAAGAAATGAAGGAGAATCTAGATAAATGGAAAAACATCTTATATCATGGATAAATAGAAATAATGCTGCCATGGTGGCCATCATTCCCAAATTGATCTCTGTGTTCAACACAATTCCTATCAGAATGCCAACTGACTGCTTTTTAGAAATTAACAGACTAATACTAAATTTTGTGTTGGGTTGCAAGATAGTCAAAACAGCACAGCGATAGGACTCACACTTTCCTATTCAAAACTCATTTTAAAGCAAGAGTAATATTTTTAAAGGCAGAGTACTGGTATAAAACTAGATAATAGGTCAATGGAATAGGTTGAGGGTCCAGAAATAAGTCTATGGAGTGCCTATAGTAAAGTGATTTTTGACCGGGTTACAAGGTCATTCAGTGATGAAAGAATAGTTTTTCCGATTATAGTAAAACTGGATGTCGAACTTGCAAAAGAAAGTATTGTCCTTAGCTCACATCAATTTATTCAAAATGGATCAAAGATCTGAACAGTGAGAGTTAAAACTATAAACTTTTTGAAGAGATTGGGTGTGGTGGTACAAATCTACAATCCCAGCACTTGGGAGTTCAAGGCCAGCCTGGTCTACATAGTGAGTTCCAGGCCAGCCAGAGCTATGGCAGTGAGATTCTATATCAAAAAGCATTTGTGGGCTGGAGAGATGGCTCAGTGATTAAGGCCACTGGCTGCTCTTGCAGAGGACCAGGGTTCAATTCCCAGGACCCACATGACAGCTAAGAATCATCCTTAACTCCATTTCCAGGGGCTCCAATGCCCACTTCTGACCTCCTAAGGCACTGCACGACACAGATGCACTTACATACATGCATGCACACACACACACACACACACACTCACAAATAATAACAAAAATAAACAACAAATAAAATATTTTTAAAATTTTTGTAAAAAATTAGATATTAAAATAAACCTATTAGAGAAAATAGAAGAGGAAACCTTCATGACCCTCCATATAGCAATGAATTCTTAGTTACAGCTATGAATTGAATTGAATTGAATGGAATGGAAGAGCTACAAAAGAAAAGCAAACCCACAGGCCTGATCAAAGCTGAGCACGTCTGTGCTTCTGCAGAATACCATTCAAAACTGAAGTGACCACACATGCTTCAAAAAAAGATTTCCAAATAACCTATCTGATCTGCGACTTGGATCTACAATGCAGAAAGAACTCATGATCTGGAGCTGCAGAGACTGGTCACGGTTTAAGAGAGCTTCCTGCTCTCCTAGAGGACCCTGTTTTGTTTCCCAGAGCCCATGTCAGGAGGTTCATAATCATCTATAATTCCAGTCTAGGGAATCTGATGTCCTCTTCTGGCCTATAGGGGCATCTACACACATGTACCCACAGAAACAGACACACATATGTTAGGTGTGACTAGAACCTCCAGCCCCTCCCCCCAGCAGTTCCAACCCAGACTCTCAGGGGCCTCTGAGATCTGAGAGATCTGAGAAAAGAACTGACTTTCTGAATAGATCAGATCCTCAACCCAGGATTCACAAACAGCTGTAAAAAAAGACTACTTCCTGGCCAGAAGCCTACCTTAAACATCAATCAGATGTCATTGCAATCCCAACCCCCTCCCCTAAAAGCCAGGAGGGGGCTGAGGGTTTTTTAAAGCTTTGAGGCTTTGAGGTTTTTTTGGGCTTTTGGGACTGAGCTTGCTTTCCCAGGGAGTTAGCCTCTCATACTCTCGCTGAGGGAGCTCCTCCATCCCCATCTGGAGCCTGGCATACCAACCAAGTTCCCCAGAGCCCCGGGCCCCAAGATGAGGGGGCTAGCATTTCTGCACTCGTGGGTGCAGAGAAGCTAGTCCCATCTGGTCTTCTCTTAATAAAGCCAGGTCCTGCTAGCTCCCAGCGGAGTCTCTGGTCCCTTCTGTCTGCTGTGTACCTCGAACCCAGAATCTTACGTAACGGTGCCGTGACTTGGATGGAAGAGACCAGCAGCCGACGTAGGAACCACTGTTCACACAGGACCTGGCATGGTATGATCTGATCTGGTCTGGCGGTGGGCTCCTCACCCACAGCCCAGCACCTACATCATGAGACACGGAGGTTCCGGTTCCTTGTCCCCTCTATTGCTCTCTCAGCTTTCTCCCTCTCATTCTCCGGTTTCTGGGTGGCCACTCGTGCTCACTCGCCCACTCAACACTCTCGTCTACCTCTTGCCTGGGCTCTGCCTCTCCTCTTTCATTGCCCACAGGATTACTGCCAGGCCTTCAGAGAGGAGTGCCTGAGCTAGGGCCTTCACTTCGCTCCATCCTCTGCTCACCACGGCCCTGGGAGTTCCCCAGTCTGCCCAGCCTTTCCCTCTGTCTCCCCTTGTGCGCAATAGCTCAAGTCTCTGCTCACCCGCCCAGGAACTCATCCTGGTTTCCCTGGCCTCTCCCTCTATCCCTTCTGTCCTCCATTGTGCTTGTGTACTAGGTCAGTCCTCTGCTGGCCTCCATTGGGAGCTTGTCCGCCTGCCCTTTCCCTCCCTCTGCGCCACTTCCATCTGAGCCTAGCGCCTATGCTCGCCTGCCTGAACCAGGAATCTGCCTAGCTTTTCCCTCCCCCTGAGCCATTTTCTCCAGCGTGGGTCCCATCTCAGGTTTGGCGTCCTGTGGCCCTCATACTGGAGCCAAGCACACTGGCTCAAACACTCGCCTGTGTGCCCCAGGAGCCACCTAGCCTCGGGCCCTGTCTCCACTCTGCACCTCTCCCTCGGGCTCCTCTCAGTCACACCCCCCCATCCCACACCCCATTTTCTCTTTCTCCTTCTCTCCCTCTATCTTCCACCCATTTCTGGGTGTGGGCCACCACGCTCCAAGCTGGACCCCTGTAGCCAGAAGCTAGGGGGTCCTGCGGCTGACCTCCCACTTTCCTCTCAGCTCCATGCCAGGCCACTGCAAGCACATGCGCATGCGCCCTCCCCTCCTATTCTTGGCCTCCCCACCTCTCCAGTGTTATGTCTCTCTCTCCTGACACTGCGCAATCCCCTACCCCATTTTAGGGCCCACACTAAACTCACGGACTCTGGCCTGTGCTCTTTCTGTCTCTGGCTGCCAGGTCCCCAGGCCTCTGCTCCCTCTGGGCCCATGGCAATACTTGCCACAGACTTTGCACCCGCTCTCCAGGGAGTTAGCCTCTCTTACTCTCCCTGAGGAAGCTCCTCCATCCCAATCTGGAGCCTGGTATGCCAACCAGTTTCCCTGGGGCCCCAGCCTCAAGATGGAGGAGGGTGGGGTCCTAGTCTTCTCCATCTCTTTGGGGAGGCTATCTTCCCAGGGGGGCTAGCATCTCTCCACTCCCGAGTGTGGAGAAGCTAGTCCCATCTGGTCTTCTCTTAATAAACCGGGTCCTGTAAGCTCTGGTCCTTTCTGTCTGCTGTGTCTCTCGAACCCAGAACCTTACAGCATACACATAAATAAAAATAAATCTTTAAAACTAAAAAAAAAAAAAAAAAAAATCTTTAAAAAATACAAGACAAGACAATTTAATTATTCACTAGGGAAATTCAAGTCAAAAGCACAACAAAACACCACTTCACCCCCACTTAAATGACTACAATAAAAGAAAATGGTAATAACAAACACTAACAAATATTGGGAAACATTGGAGCCTTCTTATGTTGCTGATTGGGCTACATAGTGATGTTGTTGCCTTGCTAAACAATTTGGCAGTTTCAAAATGGTAAATACATAAGGTGCCAGCAATTTTGTGGCTAACTGTATATTCAGGGGCAGTGAAATGTATATTTATGGAAAACTTGTACATGAATATTCATGAAAGGAGTAAGCAATCCTAAACTCTATCAACTAATAAGTGAATAAACCAAATGTAATGCAGTTGTGTAGTGAAATATTATTAATCTATGAAAAAGAATGGGGTTCTGGTACAGGCTACAACATGAAGGCACTTACAAAAGATCACATATCATGGGCTTAGAAGTCCTCTGCAAGCTACCCTTTTAGATCCTCAGATCCCAGAGTCTGCCTCACACCCTTTGTCAGGTGGTTTTTCCTAACATTCCACTTGCACCCACCTGACCCTGTCCTGCCTGATTCCCCCCACACACACACACACACAAACACTAGCTCCTGCTCACACTTTGTTAATCTCTGGCCTCCAGCACCAGTCTCTTTCCATACCTCTCTGGTCCCTTAGAGGCAAGGATGTGGTGGTGGAACATGAGTAACTTGAATGTTTGCAGAAGAAATCAGTGTCACAGTGTCAGAAATATCCTCACATGCTATCAATGAACTACTTCATCTGGGGTTCACTCACACAGTTGACAACCGACAAGGTGGACACACTGTTACTACAGGCTGCAGCAAGAAAGGAAGGCCTGTGCTTCCCTTCCTCTCCCTTCCCCACTGGTGACCCATTGCTTCATGTCCTAGTTAAGGACCTGCCCAATACCTAAGGTGTGTTTCATTTTGCCCATAATGGTGGCTATTTTTCTTTGTAATTGAATGGGTGAGGGTAGCAATAGTGGGCAGCAGCTCTCCTCTGTTGAGAAATGGAGGTTAAGAAAGCTGGGAAACTGCAAAGCCTTCCCAGCTCCCAGCACCTGCCTTTGTCACGCCTTCCCTGGCCATGGTGAGAGTTTCCTACATCTTTCCAGGAAGCATGTGATACATTTGAGGGAAGCAAAGTCTCTGTCTTGCACTGGAAATAACATTTATGATGCTAATTTGAAGAAAAGACTGCACATTGTACGATTCCATTTCTATGAAACACGAAATAGCTAAATCTATAGAGACAAAGTAGAATAATGGTTGTTTCTTTTTTATTGAATTTTTGCAAATTTCATACATTTTTAACATATTTAGATTCCCATCCCTATCTGTACCCTCCCATACTACCCCCACCCAATTTCATGTACTCTAACATATGCTACATATAATACATACATATATATATATGTATATATATATATATATATATATATATATATATATATATATATATAATGTATGTAAAGGCCTATATGGTCAAGTTTGTGTCCCCAAATGCCCTTTGGTGTGAGTTCATCCACAGGAACCTGAACAACCTACCAAGAGTCTCACCTTTAGACAAGACTGACTCTCCCCGCTCCCAGCAACCTTCAAGTATCAATACTTCCTCAGGTAGGGTTGGGGTTTCCTACCCACAATCCTACATCTCTGTTGGGATTTTGTCTGGCTTGAGCTTAGGTGGATCTTGTGCATGCTGTCACCATTGCTGTGAGTTCATATGGGTAGCTGATCAGTGTCTGGAAAACTTTGATTCTTTTGGTCATCTCCCACCTTTGGCTCTTAGAATCTTTCTGTCCTTTCTTCTGCAATGATCCCTGAGCCTTGGGAGGCAGAAGTTAGATATTAGTGTGCTATTCTCTGCGTGTTGGCTCTCTGTGTTAATCACCATCTTGCTGTATAAGGAAGCTTCTCTAGTAAGAATTGAAAGATGCATTAAACTATGTAATAAGTCATTAGGAGTCAGTTTAATATTATATCAACTTAGCAGAATAAAAGTATCAGGCTCCCCCCTATACCCTGTGACCCATCTAGACTCAGGTTCCTAGGCCTGATATCAGTGTCAGCTATGGGTGCCATCCTATGAAGCAGACCTTAAACCCAATTAGAAAGTGATTGGGCCATTCTTATAATAGTCATGCCACTATTTCACCAATGGGCATATCTTGCCAGGCCAGCCGTTGTAGCTCACGGGAGTCACAGTTGGGTAAGGCTGGTGATTAATATTCTCTTCAGGTAGCATGCAGAGCACCTTCTAGCACTATGAAAACTATCCAGTAGGGATGAAGCTTTGAAGTCAGCACCTGCTTGATTTCTCCTTGTTTTTTTCTATGGCTCATGTATTTAGTGTCTTCAGCAATAGGGGCTTACTGTCAAGTTGTGCTTGGGTAACCAAGAGCAGGGTCAATGGCCAGTACTGCTTGAGGGTCTATGGGACCCCTGGTCAACTGTTTCAAAAGAGGGAGCCAGTTCCTGGCACTGGCCTTTTACTTTGCTAGTATATGGTATCAAGTAGAGGAAATTTCCTCCTGTTTATAGGTAACTCTTTTAATCTCTTTTTAAAATATATATATGTATATACTTGTTGCATAAATTTTCTCATGGTGGGACCTGGCATTCAGCCTCACCCCACCCTCCAGGTCTGAACTGACTGAATGAATAGAGAATGTTCTTTAGAGGGATTGATTTATTTTGGGTGACCCATAAGGTCATTTTTACCAGCGACCTGCCAGCCTAAAGCAGCCACAGAGGTGGCACGCAAGTCTCTTTGTCCAGGGCAGAGGGCTCTTTGTCCATTCACAGCCAGAATTTCACTTCCACTCACATGATCCTCAGGAGTGCAGGGACTTGGAACATTGCCTCCTGGGTCTCGGCCTTCTGCGTGAGCCCGGCACCCAGGCACTTTTCCCCTTGAGTGGCTTTGAGTAATCCCCGCACCCCTCTCTGGCTCACCACCATGTTTTCTCCCCTTTCTCCCCACCTTCCTGCCCCCTTATTGGTCAGAGGGCGGGACTTGCCCCAGAATGAACCAATAGAAAAAAGACCTGAGAGAGAACCTCATATTTACCATACAATACTCTAAGAAGTTTCTATAGTGGTATGCTTCCATATGCCTTTTGGTAAAGGCCTTTAGCGTTAGTTATCCCTCCCCATGCTCCCTTCTCTGCCTTGCCATACCATTCCCCACTTCATTTAACACTTCCTATTTGGGTTTTTTTTTTTTTCCTTTTTTCCTCTTTTTTTAGACAGGGTCTCCCTATAGCCCCAGCTGGCCTGGAACTCACTATGTAGACCAGGCTGACCTTGAACTCACAGAGATTCACCTGCTTCTACCTCTGGAGTGCTGGGATTAAAGATGTGTGCCACCATGCCTGGCAACACTTCCTATTCTATTATTCCCCTTTCCCCTTTCTACTTCCCTTTCCAGCAAGCACCAGCCCCCCGCATGACCATTTATTAGTTCCCTGAAGTCTCTGAATTTTCAAATTGAAACATGCATATCTAAGATTTCAAAACTAGCATCCAACTATGAGGAGAACTATGGCATTTGTCTTTCTGGGTCTGGGTTATCTCACTGGCCTCAAATTCACCATCCTCCTGCCTCTTCCTCTTGAGTGTGGGAAAGGGTTGTATAATAGATACATATTTCTTGCTGAATTTTTACTATTGGTTCATTCAGTGGCAAGTCCCGCCCTCTGACCAATAAGGGGGAAGGAAGGCGGGGAAATAGGGAGGAAAACATGGCAGCTGGTCACGGTGAGGGGCACTGAATGGTGGGCTGAGAATACTCAAAGCCATGTGCGAAGAGGTGCCATGGCCCCGGGCCCAAGGAGGGCCAGGACTCAGATGACAGCATTCCAAGTCCCCGCAGTCCCAGAATAGCGTGAGTGGAAACAGAATTCAGGCTGGGAACTAGACAGGAGCCACAATGCGGTGTGTTGGGTGTTATGTAAGAAGAGCCTAGCCAGGCCACCTGCTAAGAGGAATAGAGGAATGGCTCCTGTGGGTGTGACATTCTGCTCTGTCTAATTATGAGACCAGCATCTGGAAAGTACCTGCCTACCTGGAGACAAACTTATTACTGGCTGTATTTGGGACCCCACCCCATAAGGTCATTGGCTATCCAGGCCTATAAGAGCTTGTGCACGTATTCAATAAATGAGTTTGCAGTGCCATGTGCTTGCTCTGCTTCCCATCCAACTCCTGGAGTCTGTGGCTTGACTCTGCATCTACTCACCCCAACCCCTCGGGCTGGCCCCCTAAAGTCCACTCAGGCTGACCCTGAGTGGTGAGACACAACAGTAACTGACACGACAATAGCAGTGCTGGGCCAGACTTTGCCAAAGAAATGGCAGCCGGTCATGGGCAGTATGTTTGAACAACTTTGTGAGTTGCCTTAAATAAGTTAATGTCTCTAAATAGAAGACCAGTTTCCATTTCATTTTGCCAGATTGACCAGACCCCGCCCACTAAGGCATAGAAAATAAATTTCGTAAGACAGGGTACACCACTTGTCCAGACAAACTTTATACTTGTAGTGTTAGACCCCACTCTCAGCCCAGGGACTCGAACCACAATGGGCCACTTGGGCCACTAACGTCGGGAGCCCCAATCCCAAGAATCCAGACCATCAGATGCAAAAAGCAAGAGGTTTATTTCACTTGCACAAGTGGGTGACTCAGCCTCAGGAAGCTAAGCCCGCCCGACTTCTGCCAGGCCAGGTTTTTATAGTAGGAATTCACAGGATAATTATGTATTGACATATAGTTTAACAAACAGTTCACAAACAGGATATTTGCTTACAGATCAGGGTTACAGAGAAGACAATTTTCCAGAAATACCACACACATTACTTTGCAGTTCACAGGAGGTTAACTTTAACCGAATGTTTAACCCACAATTCTATAGACGGCATATTAAGGGACTGTTTAACCTATAATCCTATGTTAGGGGACTGTTTAACCCACAGTCCTATAAACGGGGTGTTAGGGGACCCTTCCTGTGGAATGTTTAACCCACAGACGTTATCTCACATACCATGAGATGTTGACATAGCCCTTGACTGGGACTTTCTAGTTTAGGAGGAGGTAAGCTAACAAAGGGGAGCTAACAAAGGGGACCAGGCATTTTTCCATGAAAGCGGGGGTCCTACAGTAGTAATGAAAAATGTTCTAAAATTTACTGTGGTAATGACTCTACTTACTGATAAATATACCAAAGTTCTTTGAACTGTACACTTTATATTGCTGATTGGGATAGGCTGTCAATTACGCCTCCAAAAAACTATTTTAAAATATCAATGCCTAGACTAGTGACACTCGATGGACCTGGGTGGTCTGAGCCTTGCATAAACTTATTCTTCCAGTTCAAACAAACCCTGGAAACTGCGTTAAGCCTGAATACTCTTACACCACTTCTGCCCCCAGAAGACATAGTCACCAAACTTTTTTTGAACTTTTGGTTTTCCATAAAATGCCTCTTTTGAATGGTGGAAACATATAGATAAATAGTGTTCTGGAAACTCCTCTGGCAGGATGCAGAGGTATGTTAAGTAACCTCCACAGGTTCCAATAACATAGATCTCAGATTCTGTGACTAAGGTCAGATAAAAGTTACCGTATGAATAAAAACATCACCATAAAATGGAGGGACATAAGTAGCCATGTGGAGAAGATATCCAAGAGATGGTTTAGAAACATGCTGTCAATAGAGATACTTAGAAGCCATTAGAGTCAGATGAAATAAACAAAGGCTGGCCTGGGAGGTGCAGAGCCCAGTGTCCCAGAGGCAGGCTCCGAGTTCTCTACCTCCATCATTGGCATACCTCCCTTCTAAGAATTAGTCTGAGTGGGCTTTGACCTCTGCTCTACCAGGGACTTCCTGCCTTTGGGTTTGTCTGGTCCTGTCTTTTGGCTCTCCTCTCTGATTTTGGTCACATTTCCAGCAACTCTTTTGCTTCTGGAGGTAGGCTTTGTCAACTTACACAGACTTTTGTAGCATCCCATCCCTAACTCTACCCTTGTCTTGACACTCATAGTCCCTCCTGCTCTTGCTGTGACATATGATACAGGTGACACAATGAGAAATCCCCCTCAGGGAAGCATTACTGGAATAAATCATCTACTCAGTTATTTTCTCAAAATGAATGCTGTGCCCATAGCAGGATATTCTGTGTGGAATGCACAAAAAGAGAACCAAATGGACAAATGTCTCTGCAGCCCCCAAGGCACACAGCCAGAGCAGAACTACTAGTTCATGTGCCCTGGCCTGGAAGTTTTAGCTAACATGAGAATGGCTATCTGGAGATAACAGCTTCATTAACCATCTGTGTAGTGTGATTCCAGTGTCCACCCAGTAATTATGTGGTAGTGGTCACTCAGCCTCCTAGATACCCATTTCTTCACTCTATCTCCAAGATTAACTCCAATCTGCTGTTCACCTGTTGTTCAGTTTCTTACTGTAATTTCATAAACTGGCATTTTGGCCTCAAGCAAGCTTGTCCCTGAATATAAGTGTCTCTGGTTCAGTGCTAGTCTCCCCTGTCCCAGCATGCCTCCAATGTGAATCCCATCACCTATGAGGCTCTATTGGAAAGACCTACTGGCCTCCCTTTCTGAAGATTCTATTAAAGGCAACCACTGTCATTTCATGGAAGATAGAGTTTACAAAACTTAAAAATGAAATGCCAAGAGGCAAGCCTGTGAGTGGTTAATAAACCTCCATGTAAAGGGACAAGAGAACTGAAAAGGCATTGCAGAGGAATATGTGAGCCTTTAGAGGATTTTCATTTGTTTTAATGATTTTGTGATCATTTTTCTAATGATAAAAGTTATACATGTTTAATGTTGGAAACTTGGGAAACAGAAAAGCAAAAGAGGAGGAAATGATTAAAATTTAGAAAGCTGAAGAAGTAAGGAAGGACTTTGTCAAGGTATTCTTTTCTGAAGCCTTGTGGTCAGTTTTGAGGACATTCTCCTCACACAATCACTGAAGCCAGACATGAAACTTATTGACATATCAAAGTGGAATAAATTTGCTTACAGCCAAAATTTAAATTTGAATTTTATGGGATTCACCTTTAACCTCAGTTTTTCTCAAAACACAGCCCCACAGATTCAAGGCATCAGAACCACCTTAGGCAGCTCCTTTGAAAATGCAAATTCCTTGGGCCTGGAAAGATGGTTCAGTGGTTAAGAGGACTGGCTGTTCTGGCAGAGGACCCAGGCTCAGATCCCAGCACACACATGGTGACTAACTCCATGGGATTGGCAACTCTAGCTCCAGGAAAATGCAATGCCCTCTTCTGACCTCTAAAGGCATTGCAGGACACAGGTGCACTTACACACATGTAGGCAATACAGTCATACACATTAAATTAAAACAATAAATAAAATATTTTTAAATGAAAAAGAGAAAGAGAAAAAATGCAAATTCCTAGGGTCCACTCAAGACCCACTAAATGAAAATCTCTGGGTATGGAACTAACAGTCTGCATCTGAATATATTCCTTGGGTGATTCTGATGTGCACTGGAGTTTGTGGACCACTTGAAGAAAGCTATTGAGGATACTGAAAATAGTGGTCTGATGATGTGAATGTGGCTATTTTAAAGCCTACATGAAGAAATTAGAACACTTGTGGATGGCTGGTAGGAATGAAAATGACAATTCCCGACAAGCAGACAACACAACTAATAAGTAATAAATATGGCACCCTTCTAGTCTCTTGGTCTGACACAAAGGCCTGCAGGCTCCCCCTTTAGCCAGCAGGGCCTGTTTTCTAGAAGGCTGACTGATCCAGACCACTTTAGACAAGACCAAGGCTAAACCTGAACGTATCTCACCAAGTTTGGAGATGTGACCTGTGGACTCTCTCTTCTTTAAGTTGACCAATCCAAAATTAGGTAAGGGGGACCTGCCCCATACAACAAAAACAGCTAAAAGGCCCAAACCCTCCTGAGGGATTTGGATTTCGCAGTTTCCATATCATCTCTCCACTTGTGAAGAGCTTTTCTCTCTATGTGAGTATGCATATGCTTCTTAATTTTTTTTTTTCTGTTTTTGAGACAGAGTCTCCCTCTAGCCCCAGCTGGCCTGAACTTGCTATATACACCAAGCTGGCCTTGAACTCACAGAGATCCACCTCCCTCTACCTCCTGAGTACTAGGATTAAAGGTATGCGCCACCACAACTGGGATGTTTCTTTACTTTTAATAAAGTTTATTATTTGTGTCAAAGATTTTTTTCTTGCCTTTTAATTCTCTAATTGGCACAGAAATATAATCAAGACCCCCTACAGGGTAACATTTTGGGGAACCTGCATCCTGGATTTCTTCTGAGAACCTCTGGCTCTTAAAGTCTAGTACATACCAAGCCAAACCTGAGAGGAATCAGAGAGTCCTTGAAAGGGAAGGGACAGCCAAAATCAGCATGGCTGAACTCCCAGCCTAATGATTTTATTTTCTTCTTCTCTCTATCAAGGATGTTCCCTTTAGTCATCTCTCCTAACTAACTCTTGGGGATTTTGTCAGTGTCTTTCCTTTGGTGATCATGAACAAATGTGTGCTGTTGTATTCAGCAACTCCACAAGATAAGCAACTTTGACAGTCGCCAAGGCAGACTGCAGCAGCAATAGAGGGGCTGGAGGGGACTGGAAGGAGGGGTGGCCTGCCTAAAGCCCTCAGCTGATGGCCAAGCCTCACAGCTTTCCACCCTTTAAGGTGAGTTGTTTAAAAGACACATTTTGTTCAAAAGTAGCATCAACTCTAAGCACAAAAATTTCTTAGGCAGGTTAAATCATTTGGAGATTAAAATTGCTGTATTTACGTAAGGCCTGACTGGCACTGCTGTAGAAAAGCCTCGTCTTTTTCCACTTAGGCTTTTATGGCTTAGGCCCACCCAGGTGGGAAGTAAATAGTGTCAAGTTTAACTCTTTGCTTTTTCTGCCTTTCTTTCCCTCTGTACTGAAGTTCCCTCAGAAAATCTGGAAGTTTGGGGATTAGGTTGGAGAAAAGGAGAACAGACAGAGGGGATTAGGGCCCAGGCCATAATGGTGGGCACCAGCACTGACTTAGACCACATGGTTTCCAGGCAGTTGCTTTTCTAATTAAATAAAAGCCATACACAAGGTGATACGGTTTTAAATCAGGATGAACTATTTTTTTTAACAGGATGGATTTTTTCTTTGAGAAAGTTAAATTCTAGCCAATATGGAGAGACACATGCTATACTTGGATGGGACACATGCACCCAGAGCAATAACACAATCTATAGGTGTTGGGCACACCTCTCATTGCTTCTTCCTTCATGGGTTCCTTTCCAACAACAGCTTGTACTTCAAAGATGAGGGAGATCAAAATGAGATCTAGAGGACACTGTCTGACAGTGTCAAATGAGAATTACAGTTGGTAAGACATGGCCTCAACTTCCTTGGACTGAGACCATGGAGTTCCTTTCTGTTTCTTTGCTTTGCTATTTTGCGCCTACACACCTGAGGGCAATGTGTCTGGCTATCTCAGTCTAACCTAGGGTGGTTTTGTTTTGTTTTTAAGAAAAAGAACATTCTGATATTCTTTCTAAGTTCTTTCAGCTGTTATTGTTTTCTGTGTTCCTTATTCTCGAGATTATAAATACTTAATCCAGGATTGCATATGGTAAATTATAATGTGACTTTTGTAATTCAGGCAGGCTAGCAGGCCTTTACAAGGAAAATTCAGCTTCTTGTGCTTGCTTCTTATCTAGATTAAGAAATGTAATATGACTTTTCTGCCTGTTGACTGGGCGGGGATGAGGAAGCATCGCTGCAGGCTCTCATCTCCTACTGTCAAGTCTTAGTCAGAATCTCCCAAGGAGCCGGAACAGTTGCAGAAGCTCTTCATCCGAGGGCTGAGCTTCTAAACAACCAGTGAGAGTCTGAGGAGCCATTTTGAGCCATAGGGAACACTCACCAACGGTGTGATCTTGAGAGATCCAAACACCAAGTGCTCCAGGGGCTTCGGGTTTGTCACTTGTGCCACCGTGGAGGAGGTTGACACCACTATGAACACAGCCACACAAAGTGGGTGGAAGAGTGGTGGAATCAAAGAGAACTATGTCACCAGAGGATCCTCAAAGACCAGGTGCCCACTCAGCTGTGAAAAAGATCTTTGTTGGTGGGATCAAAAAAGACACTGAAGAGCATTTAATTAGAGACCACTTAGAACAGTATGGGGAAATTGAAGCGACTGAAATCCTGACTGACAGGGGCAGTGGAGAAAAGAGAGGCTTTGCTTTTGTCGCCTTTGATGACCATGATTCTGTGGGTAAGACTGTCGTTCAGAAATACCATACTGTGAATGGGCACAACTGTGAAGTAAGAAAAGCCTTGTCAAAGCAGGGGCTGGCTGGTGCTTCATCTAGTGCTTCATCAAGCCAAAGAGGTGGAGGTGTTTCTGGAAACTTTGCTGGTGGTCGTGGAGGGGGTTTTGGTGGCAACGACAATTTTGTCATGGAGGAAACTTCAGTGGTTGTGGTGGCTTTGGTGGTGGCCGTGGTGGCGGCAGTGGGGACGGCTGTATTGGGTTTGGTAATGATGGAAGCGACTTTGGTTATGGTGGAAGCTACAATGGTTTCGGCAACTGCAACAATCAAGCTTCAAATGTTGGAGCTCTGAAGGGAGGAAAGTTTGAAGCAGAAGCTCTGGTCCTTATGGCGGCCGAGGCCCAGGCTTTACTAGAGCCAAGGCGGCTGTGGTGGTTCCGGCAGCAGCAGCAGCTATGGCAGTGGTAGCAGGTTCTAATTACCGTCAGGAAACAAAGCTCAGGAGGAGAGGAGAGCCAGGGAAGGGACAGGGAAACTACAGGTCACAGCAGATCATGAACTCAATCAAGCACAGTGGTGGCAGGGCCTAGCTGCTACAAAGAAGACGCGTTTCAGACAATACTCAGGTGTATGGGTAAAGAAAACTCCATAACTGCATTTGTGACTAATTGTATAACAGGTTATTTTAGTTTCTGTTCTGTGGAAAGTGTAAAGCATTCCAGCAAAGGGTTTTAGTGCTGTTGACTGCTAAATGTAATAATCTTATCATGATGCTAAATAAACGTATCTTTTAAAAAGAATGTAATATGGACTAACAGATAAACAATGGACCATGAGATCAGGGAGACACTCAGGCACAAGAATTTTCCTCTTTCTATTTCACCTGGAGCAATACCAGACCTCAGCTGGGAACTCTCAAAGTTTATATCAGGACAAGAGTTAGGTACTTTCTCTTTAGCTATCACTTGTTCAGGCTACTATTTGAGATGTGCTGGGATCCGACTACTCTCTGCATGAGACAAGGAGTCAGTTAAGCTTACATCACTCTGAATACCAGGACCCAAAGCCATTGTGTAGCCATTAGAAAAAGAGAAAAAGTTTTGTCTCTTAGACTATAGGAGCTTCTTACATTCACCTGCTCATTCAAAAATAAGATTAGAAGGGACCTAGTGTACTTTCAGCAATGAAGGCATCAGAAATATCAGGAGTTTAAGCAAAACAGCTGGGAACTGGGACCCCAAGCATGAACCAACTCCACGCTGGGAACAGATCCTGGAGGTATCCTGTCTGGCCATACCAACTACCTCCTTTGTAGGCCAGGGCCATCTTTCTGGATGTTGGGCTGAAAGATTTGAGGAGAGATAGGCAACCCTCTATTGAACTCTCCCATTCTTCTTTTTGCTTACAGATGGGGACAGAATCCTCCAAGATTTTTTTCAGGTTCTCCATTTGTTTACCTCCTAGGCAATTTGAGTAATCTAGACCGTTAAGTACTTTGAAAGTCTTAATATTTTTCTCAACCTGAGCATGGTCTGAATACATTCTGGAGAATGATAAGAAATGGCCTCCAGAGAGAACTCTTAATTCTTTTACCATGTGGAACCATCCAGAACTCTATAAAAACTACAAGATAGACACCTGAACCTTAAACAAAAAATGCTTGATTTTTTTTCTACTCAAGACTGGCCTAAAGTTAAACTAGAGAATTAAAAAGGAGTGGGTGTGTCTAATGGAAGATATTGATCAGAGTATTACATTATCCTACAACTTAATCTCTTTGTAGCAGGGAGAGTACTTGATAAATTTTTTCAGGTTGTTTGTTCCATTTGCAGACACACAGATGTACAAAAATGAATTTCAAAAATCTGCCTCCCAACATCAGGGTACAATGCAAAAGAAATAACTTACCTTTACTTCTCCCTCATCTCTCTTTCTGAACATGAGTCAAAGACTTCTTTTCCTCTCTACATCTAAGAATTAAATATTTTTGGAGTCCCAAAATAGGCCTACTGAAAGGCAGAAAGATTTTAAAAGCCAGAGAGGGTAGATGATTACAAGGAAACAGAGCTTTCCAGACAGCTAGCTGGTAAGTTACACATATGAACTCACAGCAGTGGTGACAAGCCCCACACAAGCTCAAACCAGACATAATCTCAGTATAGACATGAAGAAGAGGGTAAGAAGTCCCAATCCAACCTAAAGAACTTTTGGCAACTGATGAGTGATGGGAGTGGTAAAGACAGTCTCTTATATGGATGGGTCTCTTGGTAGGTTAACCAGGCTCCAGGCCCTAGTGGATGGACTCATACTGAAGGACATTTGAGGACACAAATTACATTCTATAGGTATATATATATATATATATATATATATATATATATATATGATATATATGGAAGTATATTAAACTGGGTTGTGGCAGTGGGAGGAGATGCACATAGGGGAGGGGATATAAATAGCATCAAACTATATTGTATGAAAATTACAAAATTTCAATTTAAAAAAATCAGGTATTCTGTTTCTTGTCAGTTCCCATTCCCAATACAAGACCCAGCAATTGATAAGACTCATCTGGACACATATACACAGGTTATATGGAGGACAGCTGCTTTGTATCCAGCCAGTTGTCAATGAACTCAGCTGCTAGTCTACTGTCCAGTGTAAACCAGTGGGTTCAGTTTTATAGGGAAACAAACATTGGTATGTCACTGGAAACTTATGAAAAAGAAGTAAACATTGCTTAGTACTTAGTACCCTTAATAAAAAATATTTTCACAACAGATAATTTTATTTGTTAATGTGATAGTTCGTATGGTATTATAACAAACAATAAATAAAAGATAATGTTAAATATAGATGGATGAATGTTTCCAGCATAAAAGTGAAACCTAAAAATTCTAGTCAAATTACAAATGTCTGAGTAAGTTTCTTAAGGTATGTAAAAGATGAGACTTCAAGATTGTTTACAATCGTAAACAATCTTGAAATTTCTAATGTCAAAGTTCACTCAAATCTCTACTCATATTAACAGGGTTATCAATCTACTCTTGGTAACAAATGACTGTCCTAAAGAAGAAAATGTATGTCTAATCAAGATTTATTTGAAGATACTTAATTTTTTCAGGTTTTATTTAAATATTGCACAGTAGTTAAAAGTACCAGACTAGTGTAACTGACCTTCTAGGTGTCCAGTAACTATACTTGGAGACCTATTCAATAAGGGATTAAAAAGGGATTATATTTTGTCTCTTATCCTCCAAGATCAACTAGGTCCCAGAGGACCCATCAGGTAGCCTCTAACCAATGTCCAATCTACAAAAAGGAAGGTTAACACAGACGAAAAATTTCCTCTGTACTTCCAACCAAAGTCATGGTCAACCACAACCTTTGACTTATTCTCAATTCGATGGAACAAGTGGTAACAGAAACTCTAAAGAAACCAAAGGCTCCTACTAAGCCCAAGTAACCCCTGAAGATCAGACCCTCAACTGATCTTGACAGTAAAAAAAATAATAATAAGTTTAACTTTTTTGGCCACCTACATGGTCTTAAACACCCAGCAAGAAAATATAACCAAAGTCTGGGGAGTGTGATTCCTTGAATATTAAACATAACAATCATTTTCCTTATTATAATGATATTTAGACAATTATTTCTTACTAATAATTTCCTTCTTAATAAGGAAAATGCTGACAAAACATAAGGCTTTAGAGCTTGATACTCAGTTCAACACTGAAGCACCTACCTGCAGCATGAGAAACAGGCCCCAAATTTTTTAACTTAAAAACAATCAAATGATAATTAAATTCATTTTCCTCTTCCTTCTGCTCTAAAAGTCATCTAGAGGGGCCCTCACACTGTGACTTCGGCAACTCCAACAGCTATCAAAGTACCTGAGAACATGCTGGGATCATCACTCTTGAGTCTAGCCTTGGAGATCAAAAGAAAAACAAGGAGAAATCCAGTAGACTTACACTTTTTGGAACTCATTAAAAGACTCTAATTGACTTTAATTTGGACATTTTAAAAATATTCTCTTTTCTAGGTTTTCCTGGCTCCCTGCTTAGAACTTGAATGCTAACAACTTGCCTGTACTTTTCCCTCTTGCCTCTTTCTATCAATCAAAGACTTCCTTTCCTCCCTACAGGTAACAGTTATATACTTTTGGGGTCTCCTAAATAGGCCTACCAAAGAAATATCCTGACTGCCACACCCAGTGTCCCCCATTCAGCTGTAAGAAACCAGATTGATCATTGCCCCAATCCCATATTAGTCATTGGAGTAACCTCTTCAGAAGGAGATAGAGACTGGATAGGTAGGTCAAAAACGATACAGCTGGGTTATTGAGATGGCTCAGCAGGTAAAGGTACCTGCCACCACACCTGATGACCTGAGTTTAATCTCTGGAACTCACAGTGGAAGAAGAAAACCAACTCCTAAAAGTTTCACTTAAACAAAAAGAGAAGGAAAGCAGGTTTAGGTAAGGAGCTGACATTGAATTACCCTTCAGAATGAGCTTTATTAGGAGAGAGAGCCTTGTGACTACTGGAGGTTGGTGGGGAAGGGGAGATGACCAGAACTTGAAGTGGGAGAGTAACTAGGAGAGACACAACATCATACCAGAGACACATGATGGAGCATTGAAGAGAGCCTTCCCTTCAAAACATAACAGGAGCTGTATAAGAAAGATATGGTCCTGAAGTGGGAGAGCAGGTCTTCACCTACATTAGGAAAATAACTGCCCTGTGTAGCATAATGTAGCATTAATGCCCTGTGCACATAAATCTGTGTACCTGTTTGAATGAGAAAAGTTCCTCATAAGTGCATGTACTTGAACACTTGGTCCCCAGTTGTATGCTGTTTGGAGAAGTTATGGATCCTTTAGGAGTTACAGCCTACATAGAAGTATATCATTGGGGGTGTGTTTTGAGAGTTCATAGCATCACTTCACTTTCATTTCTCCCTCTCTGCTCTCTGAATGTGGTTGAAGATGTGACCCCTCAACTTTCTGCTCTGGCTATATGTTACTATGCTCCCACACACACACCCATTATGGATTCTGTCTCTCAAACCATAAGCCAAAATTAAACTCTTCCTTCTGTAAGTTGCTTTTGGGTATGGCATTTCATCACTGCAACAGGAATGTAACTAATGCAGGGGGCCTGAAAGTCTTCAAATTGCACACACAAAAAAAGATTTTCTGACACAAGTTCTAGAAGGGGTGGGCAATCTTCAAACCATGTGTTTAGCCTGGTCTAGCCTATGAGACTCCTGGCATGGAGATCTATACTAAATGAGACCATAATTCACAGTAGTGTTTGTCCTGGGTAGAAGAGGGGGCACACAAGGCTTGCTTTTCCCACCCATCAGGTCTGTGTGCTCTAACAGTTTCCTGTCAGTTTATTGTCTTAGGGAGAAACTGTGAAGGGTGGAGACTGATATCTGGGAGAGACAGAGGCAGTTGGAGGATTGTTGGGGGCCAGCTGACTCCAACATGTGCGCCTAAGTGGCTGGCCTGTAGCCAGGAGGTGGTATGGAAGAAATAGGAAGTACAGAACAATAAGCCCAGAGAAAGTTCCAGGTGCATGATCAGCACATGAGCAGCATGTGATCCCTAGGGTGTAATACCTGACTTTTAATGTGATTGGTTGAAGGATGACCTTTTGGCTGATTGTTTGGCTCATAGGTTGTTTACTACTGTGTGGGTATATAAGGCAGAAAAATTAAGAGGAGGCGAGCTGCAGCCTGAAGTAACATCATCGTGTGTGTGTCGTTATTTGTCCTGCTGGTCAGGACAGAGGATCTTCGATCTAACAGTTGTCCTTCAACCTCCATACAATACACACGCACAGTGGCACATATGCATTTGCACACACACACCATGTATGCAAAAAGTTAATTAAATGTTAAAAAAAAATTAAAAACCCAAGTATCTATTAATGGATAAATAAATAAACAAAATACGGTGTATACATACACATAAGCAGAAGAATATTACTCAGCTTTAAGAATGAATGTGGGAAGGGTTGGAAAGATGGTGCGATGATTAAGAGCACTGGTTGCTCTTGCAAAGGACCTAGGTTTGAATCCCAGCATAAACGTGGCAGCTGACATGTCTGTAACTCCAGTTCTTGGGGATCCAGTGCCCTCTTCTGATTTCTGTAGTCATTGCATGACATAGGTGCACTTACATACATGCAGGCAATATGCTCATGCACATAAAAATAATAAAATTTGTTTTAAATGAATGAATGTGGGAGTTGAATGATGGTATATTATTATTTACTTCTGTGTTCCTGAGATAAAACACTATGACTAAGGCACCTTATGGAAGAAGGATTTTATTTGGACTTACAGTTACAGAGGGATAAGAGTCCATCATAGTGGGGAGGCATGGCAGCAAGAACCTGAGAGTTCACATCTTTGATCACAAACATGAAGCAGAGAGAGTGTATTGAAATGGGGCAAGGACATGTTTAACTTAATTTAAAGCATGACACAATGTTTTAAAATACGACATGGTTCTCCATAAATATACATAATTTATGGTTTTCTGTGGCAGTTAAAAATAAATTTTAACCAAAAATTCAAGCAAAGGGTAAGATTTGAGAAGTGATAAACTCTTCTCAGCACAACAAGAAGGCATGGTCTTAAATGTAACTACCATGACCAACTCTGAACTACACAACATTTTAAATAAAAATTATCATAGTGAAAATGAAAACATTTTTGTACAAGGTAATAGAACTTTAAGTGTGATCAGGCAGGAGACAGGAGATAGATCCAATCACACAAGCTTAGCTATGCGACTTAGGGCAGTCCAGTTTATCAAACAGATTGTTGGCTGAGAAAAAGATGATGACCGTATAAGCAAAATATCTTGCATACAGTCTTAGCAGGTCATGCTACCTCCTCTTTCCTTCTGAGGATGATTTAAAACATTCATTTGGGGGCTACAAATCTAGATTTGGTTAGCGAATAGTTCCCAATGCTCCTTGATTCAACTCAATCAGGAATTGTAGCCCTAAACTCAAAGCTGAAATGAAAGCCAAGAAAAGAATGCTCTCTTTTCCTAGGATTTGAAAACCTTAGTTAATAGTTATATAAAACTGCAAGTATGCCTTCAACTAAATAGCCCTGGATTTACAAAAGCAATGCTCTCAGGACAGCATTGCTTTCTACCAATCCTTATTTTTCCCTCTTCTGCCAGGAAACTGACTAATTTTCCTACATAAAGGGGCAGATTCAAGTGGTTTGCAAGCCATTTACAATGCAATTTTGACAAGTGTAGGCTGGTTTTGCAAAAAGGTTGAGAAGGCCTGGGCAGTCATTGTAGTTTTTGAAACTCAATAGCTGTAATATAATCTCATTAATATGATTGCTTTTCAAATATCTAAATTATGGACTTCTGAAACTTGTGATTTTTTTTTTCAAGTATAAGAAGTTAGTAAGTTACAAAGCCTTCTGGGAACTCTGGGCAGACCAAAGAACTGAGATTCATATAAAAGACCTAGCTTGGGAAAACATTATTCATTACATTGTCCTTGAAATACATGAACGCACAATAGAAATGGATTATGTGGGATGTGGCAGCCATGAATTTTTTTACATGTATTATATGTACATTAAAAAATGTCCTGGGCTTAGCATGGTGGCACATGCCTATAATCCCAGCACTCAGAAGGCAGAAGCAGGTGGATCTCTGTGAGATTGAGGCCAGCCTGGTGTACATAGTGAGTTTCAGACCAGCTGGGGCTGAAGGGAAACCCTGTCTCAAAAACAGAAAAAAAATGTCTTAAAGGAAGAACAAAAAAAATCATTTTTTGTTTCTTACAGGTTCTCCCTAGTCCCAGCCCACCTGAAAGTCCCACCTGAAAGTCACTATGTGGAACAGACTGGTCTTAATTTCACAAAGATCCACCTTCCTCTGCCTCCCAAAGGCTGGGATTAAAGGTGTATGCCACCACATCAGGCACTGAACCAAGATTTTAATAGTGGTTATGTAATCTCTAGGTTTCAGATTTCATCATGAGTTTTGCTTTATGCATGTGTCAGTTTAATCTTTTTCTGCATTTCCCAAACGGTCCACAATAAACACATAATTCTTGTATGACCAAATAAAAACGAATATGTGTTATTGAAAACAAAAGAGAAATGGTTCTGTCTTGGAATCTATGTGTGTGTGTGTGTGTGTGTGTGTGTGTGTGTGTGTGTGTGTGTGTGTTTAATCTTTGGTATCTATTATTTTCCACCCCTTACAAAGCCCATTCATTCTTGTTCTGGTCTTCATTGTGATTAGCATCTGGACTGTGGGACATTGTCCTTTGTCTCTTGCTTAATGTACCAGCTTCTGACCTGCATTTCTCTGTATACGCCTTAGCAGCTTCAGATTACTGGGCTTCTGCCCAGTTGGCCACATGCTTCCTGGCCCCTGACTGCATCTGTCATGGCCTTCACCATCCTAGCTTCACTGTCTGTGCCCTTTGCTTCTACTCAACATGGATGCCTGAGCTAAAGCACAGGGTTGTCTCCGTTCTTTTCAGTGGGTCCTGGCATCATCAGGTTGCTACTCTGTTGGAGCTACCATAACAAATTACCATAGGCTGAGCACTTACCCAAAGGACACTTGTTTTCTCACCATTCTAGGGGCTAGAAGTCAAAGCTCAAGATGTTGGCAGGAAGGGTTAATTTCGGGGAGCTTGCCACCTTGTGTTGTATGGCACTCTTTCCTCAGGTCATAAGAAGATGTCATCTTGGATTTTACCTGGTAGCCATGATAACTAGAAATAACTGTACAGTAGCCGGTAGGGCTGTGGTAGCAGAAATGGAACTATTGACACTCCATCTTGCCTGAGATTCCAACTACTATTCCCTTCTTTCCAGGTACAAGTGATCTTGGGAGATGCTAAACTGTAGAGAGAAGTAAAAAGTTGATTAAAAGCAGGACTCCTTGATAGAGCTTCCATGAGCTCACCATCCGTGATGGGGTGGTACTTTGCGGTGATGCAGCTGTTCAGGGAGCACCCATGTTCCTGTAAGTAATCTGTCATCCATGCTCTGTAAGAAAGCCCAAGAAACTCATTTGTTCTCACTAAGTTGGACTTTGGCGAAACTGGACTTTTTCTGTCATTGATGCCCATCTAGTGATTGTATATTTGTTTGTACCTCCCAAGAAAAAGTTAACACAACACCTTGGCACACACACAGTCACTTCCTTGTTGTGTCCTCACATATTCTTCCTCTGTGCACACACATTCCTAGAGTTTCTTCCTCTTCTTCTGGGTAGATGAATGTTATTGGATTAGAGGCCACTCTAACAGCCTTGTTTCGCTTTATCACACTTTACAAACCTTATCTCCCGAAGGGGATCACTTACCCACTGCTAATGGCACTGCAAGCTGCTACAGCTACTGTGGAAATCAGTGTGGAGATTCCTCAAAAACCTAGAAATTGATCTACCATATGACCAACCCATATCACTCTTGGGCATATACCTCAAAGACTCTATACCCTCCTATAGAAATATCCAACAATATCCACGTTCATTGTTGCCCTTTTCATAATTGCCAGAAATTGGAAACAATCTAGATGTCCATCAACTAGTGAATGGATAATGAAGGTGTGGTTCATATACACCATAGAATATTATTTAGCTCTTAAAAAAATAAAATTATGAAATTTGCCGGTAAATGAATGAACTGGAAACAAGCATCCTGAGTGATGTAACCCAGACTCAGAAAGACAAATGTCACATGTTCTCTCTCATAGCTGGTAGCTAACTTTGAAATCTTAGATATGTATGCTTCAATTTGAAAATTCACAGAGGTCAAGAAACTAATAAACAGCCATAGTTGGGTAAGGAGGAGAGACTTCTTGAGAGGGGTGGTAGAATACAGTGGAATGAAGGAAGGAAAGAGGTACTTTAGACTGGAAAGGGTTAAATGGGGTAGGGAATGGGTGGGCAGGACAGCAGAAAGAGGATGGGGAGCAGTAACTGACGCTGAAAGCCTTCGGAAAAATCCATATGAAAAGCTACCACTATAGAATCTTCTTAAAGTATACATATGCATTATAAAAAGAAATTAGAAGGAGATACTGGTTTTGTTGTTGTTCTTTTATGTGCATGATTGTATTGTCTGCATGTATGTAAGTGCACTCATGTCATACAGTGCCCATTGTTGGGCCTCATGGGACCAAACATGTGGCCTGGTGCAGCTTTCTGAGCCTCACTCGAGTTTTCCAGCCTGTCTCTGACACTCCACTTCCGCATAGGAGTGACTCAGCAAGGCATAACCAAATGGCTTCTACCTGGCTACAGCCTACGTGGTGAAAAATGATTGGTCCTTCATTTCCCATGTTTTTAACCCAACCCCTACCCTATATAAGACTGTGCCTGATGCAGTAAAATGAGTTCCTGCCTCAACAAGACTCCCGGCTCAGTGTGGTGTTTTTCTCCGGAGTGGAGAAGGGTCCAGCTGTCAACACTCACCATCCTGCTCAGCCCCTGGAGGAGGCCAGCTGGACAGGCTTCTCCACCGCCCTACCTGCCGGTGAACACGGCAGCCCATGAAGGTCAGAAGAGGGCATCAGACCCCTGGAACTGGAGTTATGGATGATTGTTAGCTGCCATATGGTTCCTGGGAACCAAAGCCCAGTCCTCTGCAAGAGCAAAACCTCAATGGACTGCTTCTCTAGAAGCTGTTGGGTAGAGGTCCCATAGACCCTCAAACAATACTGTTCATTGCTCCTGCTCTTGGTTACCCACTTGAATCTGATGGTAAATCCCTATTGCTAATGACACTACATACATGAGCTATAGAACAAATGGGGAGAAATCAAGATGGTGATGACGTCAGAACTTCATCTATCCTGGCTGGTGTTCATAGTGCTGAAAGGTGCTATACATGCTACCAGAACAAATAATAATCAACCCTACCCAGCTGTGAATCCTGTGAACTTCAAGGTGAGCCTGGCAAGATATATTCACAGGTGAAATAGTGGACATGAATATTATGGGAGTAACCAAGCACTGTTTACTTGGATATAAAGCCCACATCATATGATGGAGCCCATACCTGACATTGATAGCAGGCCTAGGAACGTAATGCTAGACAGGTCATAAGACACAGGGAATAACCTAATACTAGTTTTCTACTAAATACTTATCGTACCAAACTGATTCCCAATGGACTTATTATCTTACTGTTATATCCATAGATTAATGTATCTCTCAACTCTGACCAGAGAAGTTTCCTTATACAGCAGATGATGATTAACACAGAAATTCACAACTGGACAATGTACAGAGAACAAGAAGCTATAGAGTGTTTATCTCTGAATAGGATACATATCAAACTTCTGCCTCCCAAGACTCGGATATCATTGCTGAAGAGGGAGCAGAAAGATTCTAAGAGCCACACATGGTGGATGACCACAAAGGAACAAAGTTTTCCAGTCAGTTAGTCATATGAATTCACAGCAATGGTGACAGCATGCACAAGTCCCACCCACGCTGAAGTCACACAAAATCCCAGCATAGATAAGGGGAAGTGGGTAAGAAACCCCAAACCAACCTAAGGAAATTGTAGCAACTGATGGCTACTGGGAGGGTTAGAGACAGTCTTTTTCAATGATGGGATTCTTGGTATTTAACCAGGCTCCAGTAGATGGACTCACATTTGATGACACAAATTAGACTCTGTAGGTCCTATTATATATATAGTAGGGTACATTAAATTGGGTGGGGACAATAAGAGGAGGTGAAGACAGGGGAGTGGATCTAAATACTATCAAATTACATAATAAGAAAATCGCAAAAATAAAAAGATGATTAAAACACTTGAATGAGAACAAAACACCTTATTTTCAAATCCATTCACATTTTTAGTTAGGTACCAGGGGTTAGGGCTTCAACCGATGAATGTTGAGACACACTTCAACCCACATCAAGATCCTTGATTATGAATAAAATTCATTCATGGTAGTTTGAGTAGAAATGCTTTTCATGAAGATGCTCTGTAGCTCTCCTGGAGGAGCAGATCATCCTGCATGGTGGCCCATGCTCAGAGTCCATGCTACTTTCAGGACTGCTCCTGCAGGGAGCCTATGGCTGCCTTCACCAAGCCCAGGAAATGACACTCCAAGAATGAGTGTCACCTAGCCATGGATTCCACGTGGTGCCTGCCTCCCAATGTCACTGGCTTCCAAACAGAAGTTTGGATTTTATCCCAATATCTGATCACGAGAAGCATAGAACATAAGTCTTAGCACAAGGCAAGTTGGGAAAAGATTAGACCATTGTCTTCTACTTTGATAGTCAAAAGATGGGAAATTCCTAAATACAGGAATGCTTCAAAGTGTTTGGCAGTCAGAAGCAAAAAATATATTTATTAGACTGCAAACAAAGATACTTAAAAGCAGAGACCTACCTTCTTGAATCGTCCCCCTACTCTTTCCATCTTAAGCTGATTTTCTTTTTCACTGTTTTTTTTAAATACAGTCACATCTAATTATGAATGTAATATGTAATCAGTAAATGAAATCTTCAAAATCTCAGAAAAACACAAAGGAAAAAAATGAATTCCCATAATCCTGTACCCAGAAATAACCACTGTTGTCATTTTGGCATATGCCTCCCTGTAACAGGGTCCAATAGCCATCTAGAGGATCGTTGAGTTTGTCCTGTGAGACAGGCAAAAACTGATTCTGAGAAAGACAGAAAGCAGAACCACAAGGAAGGTGAAGGAAGTGACAGAACAGTTTTATGGAAACAAGAGAGAACAGCTCCCCTCTGGGAAAGGGAAGTGTCCCAGAGGTTCCTACCAAAAGAACTCTGGGTTGGGGGTCTTAAAGGACCACTAGATCCTCCCTGCCCCTCCTGTTATTGGTCCTGCTTGGTGTTCATCCCTAAGTGGACTCTTCTTTCCTGCCACTCTCTATCACAATAGCCCTCGGGAACAAGAAGCCACTGTAAGGTTCAGGGTTCGAGAGACACAGTAGACAGAAGGGACCAGACTCCCCTGGCAGCTAACAGGAACCGGCTTTATTGAGAGAAGACCAGATGGGACTAGCTCTTCTGCACCCAGGAGTGGAGAAACGCTAGCCCCCTCACCCCCATCTTGGGGCTGGGGCTCCGGGGAACCGGGCTGGCGTGTCTGGCTCCAGATCGGGATGGACCCCCAGGGAGAGTGCGAGAGACCAACACCCCCCCACCCCTCCCCTCCCCACCCCCCCCACCCCCCCACCCCCCCAGGGAGCAAGCTCAGCTGGGACTAGTTTTCCCCTGGGAGTGGAGAAGGAACTAGCCCATCCTTAGCTGGTCAGGTGGGTTTTTTATAGGGAAAAGGTACCCCCTTGGCATCCGTTTGATGTTAAACCAGGAAGGAATTCCCTCCCCCCCCTGCATTCCGGAATTTTATCTGTTAAGGAAGCCCAGTGTCCTTTGGAATTTGGGGTCGGGAGTTTTTATCTGAGGTATTTGCAAGGTTTAGATCTCTGAGAGGTTGTAAAAGGTCCGTCTTTCTTCATTCCTCTTTAGCAAACTCTGGCTCCAGATTTCTTCCTGAGTCTGAAACTGTTGGGGGTTTCATTCACACCTTACAGCCAGTACATATTCAATGAAAGATATAATATGCCTTCTATTTTTAGAGTCGGCTGCTTTTGCTAACCAATCTATCATGAACACTGTGTTTTCTGAGTCACTTTTCCCACAAATGACTTTATGCTATTAAAGTGCATAATTACTTTTAAAGTATATTACAGTCTTTATCAAAATCAGAATTTTTTAATTAAGAAGTCATAATTTGTTTCCTATATCTGTGTTTTTCTAGAAAAATCAATAACAATGAAAAATTATTTTTCTTTCTGTTATGTGGCAATCATACGCAGAGCCTCACCAATACTAAGCAAGCACTGTACCACTAACCTATATCTCCAGGCCAAAACAAAAATATTTTTCTTCAGTGAAGATCTTCCTGTGTGATTCAAGAGGCTATTCCAGACAATGGAATATTTGTGGTAAATAATTATTTTTGAATCTTTTAACATTTTATCTGATTAAGGAAAGCAATGTTTGTATTAGTCAGAGAATATCTGACCTCACTTGAAAAGAAAAGAAAAAAAAACTGCTTCCCACATCTGCCTGTACTGATAGATAACTGTTGTTGCTGTTTTGCCCTTAATGAGGTCACCAAGGGACCTAAGAAAGCTTGCATATCATTCCCAGATGGTTTTCCACTCTGTTGGAGTCTGGAGCAAGTTCTGAGACTGGAGCTCACAAGTTTATCCTTGTCTTCACATAACACTCCTGATTAACTGACGCATGTTAGCATAATATCTGGGCTTGTCTGTTCCTCTCCAAAGCCCTAATTTCTGTATTTTCCTACTCATTAACCAGGAAAACTCTACCAAGTACCATGTTTTACAGTAGATGTTATGCATTAACTCAAAAAAGTGTTGGTGTCTATGTTTGGAAATTGCCAAGTTCATGATTAAATTTTGAGTAATCTAGTTTTCTTTTGGCCTGTGATAGGATGAAAATAGCCTCCCAAAGACATCCTACAATAACCTCTTGGTTTTATATATATATATATATATATATATATATATATATATATATATATATATATATATATATATATTACATTCTCTGACAAAGGATATAGTTCAAGATGTAATTAAAGCCATGGGCACTTAGATAAGGTGAAAATCCCCATTCAAAGCAGGCCCACAGTAATCACAGTTGCCCTTAAAACTGAGAGCTCACTGTGCTAAAAGGGAGCACAACAGCAGAAGTCAGATTTGATGCACGAGAGGGGCTTCACTTGCCATTGCCTCTTCCTCCTACAGTCATCATGTTCCAGTAGCAGTAAAGGCCCATTAAGGGAAAACTATTTCCTTCTGATCAAAGGAGCAATCCCTGGCCTGGGTGGAGACTTAACTTTCTAGTTAGGCAAGTCAATCTCTTTTGCTAAGGAACCAACCCTCAGGAAGGCAGATCCACCTTAAGGCACGCTAAAGACATAGAAGAAACAATTAGCCCTTTAAGGAGATAATGTACTTTTCCATACCAGAATTCCTGCTATCTGTGTAGTTGTTCCAGAGCTTTCATGAGGTACTTTTGGGTCTGCCTGCCTTTCTGAGTCCTGGTGTAGTCTTTTAGTTTTCTTCTCTTCTGTCTGTCCCCCTCCCTCCTTGTTAGTCAGAGCCTAAGTATGCTTTCTCTGGTACCTTGGGCTTTTTTGACGCTTTTCTTTGAAGATATATACCCCCTGCTGCCACTGTGACTGCTTACAAGCATGACTTTCTCTTCTCCATCTTCCTCCTCCAGGCAGCTGCCAAGATTTCCAGCTAGCCTGCCTTGGGTATTTACATTTCAAATGCTAATAAAATTGTCCTCCAGTTTCTGAGTCCCTTCCTAAGTTCTTTTATTAACAAGACTAAGAACTCCAAGAGGGCACCTCATATCCCTGCTAACATGTGGCAACTCTAGCAGGACTTCCTCAAACTTTCAGTAATAAGGATCTAAATTTGACCAACAATCTCAATGAGATTAGGAGTAGATTATTTCCTAGAATTTTCAAAAAGTTCCCATCCAAACCTTGAGTTTTGGGCATTTTGATACCCTAACCGGAGGATTTACTTAAGCCTTTTTATCTGTACCCAAAGTTCAAGATTATAAACTAGGGTTGTTTTAAGTCACTAAATTTGTGGTATTTTAATGACAACAATGGAAGCTAATTTGTAGCCTATAGAATCTGCCTCAGAAACCTGCTATGATGGCATTTGCTTATAATCTCAACATTTGGGAAGCAGAGACAGGAGTATCAGTAATTCATCTTCTGCTACATAGTGAGTTCGAGGCAGGCCTGGGCTATGTAAGACTCTGTCTCAAAAAAAAAAAAAAAAAAAAAATATATATATATATATATATATATATGTATGTATGTATATATGTGTGTGTATGTGTGTGTGTGTGTATATACCTTGGAGATGTGAGATTCATTTTAAGTTTAACTGCTAGGTTGAAACTAGAGCTGTGTGGAGCACCAAAACACTGATATGTGAATTGCAATATCATTGTAATTAGTTCAGAAATCTCCAAACTAAAACAATTATTATATTTCTACAAACCAGCTCAAATGAGGCTCAGAACTATTTAAATTCTCTACTTGTTTTGGGGTCATTCTTTCAGAGGGCTGAGGGTAGTTTTGTTTTTAACATTCATCGTAATTTAAAAAGAAATGGGGATAATCTTATAGTGGTTAAAACTCTAAGTCTAATGCTATATTTTGTCATCTCTATGAAAAGGGTGAGAATTTGGAATGGTACTTTAAAATGATGGGCCATCCTGAAACAGGGCCTCCACTTAAAATTCCATTCTCATTATCCAACCTGGCAGTTTTCCTGTTCCCCATTCCAACAAAGTCACAGCCTATTGAAATGTATTTGAGCCAGACAGAAATGGAGAGACAGAAACCAGAGGCAGCCCCAGTCTTGCAGGCAGCCAATTTCAGGGGTCAATACATTGACTGTTTCTATCTTTTTAAATCACCATATTCTGTTTCAGGCTTTGATGTGGTCAGAGAAAAGAAGCCACAAAGAAATACATCAGGGGCTCCCTAATGATGTGCAGTGAGGGCTGTGGGTGGGCCAAACGATGCTTCCTTGTTATTAGTAATAATTGCTTATCACCATTGGGTCGTTGCCTAAGGGATGGGAGATCATCTGGGGAATAAAAATGTTTTGAACACTGACACATAAAAGCATACTTTTCTGTGTGACTTTTAAGATGTTGCTTGAATCCATATTGTGACCAAAATCATGTTTGCTTTGGTTTTCTGAGATTTCTCATGTAGACATTTCTAAACTGTATTTGATCACTTTATTTAAATGTTTATTGAAAAATACAAATGTTCCTGATATCCTCTATTCCAAGAACCACATTGGAATAATCGTGTAAAATGCAGAACAACATTTTTACATTTATTTATTGTGTTTCTGTGCGCACATGCTGTGGTGAGTGTTCAGAGGGCAGAGGGCAACTTGCTGGAGTTGGTCTTGTCTATCATGTGAGTTCCAAGGATTGAAAACAGGACATCCGGCTTGGCAACAAGCTCCTTTACACACTGAGCCATCTTACAAGCCCCACAGCTACTTTTTTTGGTATCATAAACATATCTACATATTTAGAGTGAGGTGAAGACTAAACAAAAGATTGAGCTATATTAAATAGATTGCTTATTTAAAATGTTAGGACTGAGTGTGTTGGCACACTTCTGGGGCTACCAGAAGATCCTGTCTCAAATATATGTATAAAAAAAAAAGACAAATAATCATTTAATACAATTCCATTTGTGAAAAATATACTTTTATTCGGAATATATGCTGAGAATTTACATGGTGGAAGGAGAGCACTGACTCCTACAAGTCTTCCTCTGACCTCTACACATATGCAGTGTCATGACCATGCCTCCTCCCCCATGAAATTCATTCATTCATTCATTAAATTAAATTTTTTAAAGAATATGTGTGCAAGAGCCAAATGTATAATCAGATTTCTAAATTTATTTTAAATAGTAGTCACTTTTATTGTTTTTATACACTTATAACTTAGCATTCCTTACTTGTTTGTTTGGTTTTTTTTTCTGGTTTTTTTGAGATGGATCTCAAGTGTTATGTGCTGGCCTTGAATACACTATGTAATGGAAATGACCTTGAACTCTCCATCTCCCAAGTGCTGGAATCACAGGCACATGCCCCCATGCCCATCTGCATTTTGGATTTCTACCACTGTCTTTAGGTATTATTATAAGATTCCTAAGTAGCAGCTTCCAAAGCATATTGCATTAAGAGGGAAAATAGTAACTACCATGGAGAAACATGAGGATGATATCCTTTACCAACTAATCAAAAGAAATACAAATAATTGGACAAACTGCCCCCTGATATCACACACTAAGAACACAGTATTGGAAAGTCCAAATCTATGATCTATGAATCCAAGCTGAGAGAAATTCTACTACAGAACTGGCATGAAAGACAAAGAAACTGTAGAGACTGTCCGATAGTCTAAAAGTTTTAAGGGGAAGCATCATTTGGGGTTGGATCCTAGGTTAACTGGCAAACTGTGAGTCTGGACTATATACCAGATCACAATATTATGTCACTGTTATGTTTTGTTGAATTTTATCACTTCACTCTTGGGAAAGAGAATACAGTTTGAAGTATTGAAGGGGGGAAGGGCATAAGGTCTATCGCCTATTCTGATTAATAATATAATTAATAATAATGAAGACAATTTGTATATTATATATAAAACACATACTATTTCATCTCTATATAATATAATATGATATATCTTTCTGTATATGTATATACAGAAATGAGTTTATACATACATATATAAATGAGTCATCAATAATTACCTTATCTGAAAATCAGCTCTCTGGGGGAAATCCTTTAGGCTCCCTTGAGTCTAGAGGGTACAAGTCTTTCTTCATAGGTTTCTTACAAATACTTTAAAAATAGAAAAAACTCTGGCTGGGCAATTACAGGCACATAAACCTATAATCCCAGTACTTGGGAGGTGGAAGCAGGAGGATCAGAAATTCAAGGTCATTCTCAACTACAGTGCTGAGGGTCAGCCTGAACTATATAAGGCCTCACTTCAAAAATACAAAGAAAAAGAGAAAGAGGAAGCAGTGCTCTTCAAAGTCTTTACTGCCTTAGAAGTCATTTTTAAGGGAGTTATAAGGAAAATGTTGCCAACTGGAGCTCTGCAAAAAGAGATTAGTTCAAGAGTTTATATTGTTTTTTCTACATATTTTTATCTTTTGTATGTGTGTGTATGCATGCATAGGATGTGTGTCTGTGCATGTGAGTACAGGCATGTGGAGGTTGGGGGATAACCTCAAGCATCAGTCCTCACCTTTACCTAATTTGAGACAGGGTCTTTCATTGTTTGCCACTGTGTACACCAGGCTGGCTAGTCCACAAGGTTCTATGAATCCTCCTATCCTTGCCTCCCATCTTGCCACTAGAGTGTTGGGATTACAAACATGGGCTACAACATCTAGCTTCACATGGGTTCTGGAGATCCAAACTTAAGTCCGATGCTTGCACAGTAAGTGCTTTTAACCCATGGATCCATCTCTCCATTTTCTTTGTATTCTATTTTTTAAGTGAAACTCGTCTATAAATTTAAAGTGTTTCAAAATAAAAATTAAATAATGGATAAACATAAAACCAGGCACAGTAGATCACATCTGTAATATCAGGACTTGAGATACTAAAGCAGGTGGATTGCTACAAGTTCTAGGCCAGCCTGGGCTACAGAGTGAGACACTATCTGAAAAATCCAAATAAATAAATAGATGATTGATGATAGATACATAGATACATAGATACATAGATAGATAAATAGATAGATAGATAGACTGGAGAGATGGCTCAGTGACTAAAAGGACTTACTGCTCTTCCAGAGGATCCAGGTTTGATCCTAGCACCCACATGGTGGTTAACACCAGTCCTTAATTCCAGTTCCAAGGGGATCTGACACATTCTTCTGGACATTGTGGGCACCTGACACACACACGGTATACTTACATACATGCAGGAAAAACATTCATAAAATAAAAATAAATAAAATATTTTAATAAATAAATAAATTGCAATTGTGCTAATTCTGAGACTCTATGTTCAGTCCCCAAATAAGCAAATCCTTTTGGTTAAATTTATTCATAAATATTTCACCCTAAGTTAATATCGATTCCTTATCAATGTTTTGTTTTATTTTCTCACCAACAGAAATTATGCAGGGGGATGTTGTTGGAAGGAAGGAGGTAAACGACAGGCTGGAAAGACCTGTTCTTACTTAAAGCAACCTGGAGAGACTGGAACAGGCAGACAGGATTACAAACTGTCTACACCCCAATTTCAGTGCTACTTTTAAACGGAATTGATCTAGAAACAATTCACATGTGGGGAGGCTTATACCTGCCAACTGCATGGAGATTACCTTATGCCACACCCTTCCTTGAGAAACTCAGATTAGAGCTGGAAATATTGGCAGCTGGTTACTGCTGGGTGGGGATGAGCTAATCTTCCTAAACTGAGAGACTCGGGATAGCCTGACTAGACCTCAGTGGACAAACCTGCACTGAGGAACATTAGACCTTAACACAATAAACCTTAACACAGATGAAAGAATGTATTGATTCCAGTTGAAGGCCAATAGGGGCGTGCCAGTGGGGAAGCAGGTATAAAGATGATTAAGACTGATTCAGATATTCTGTATGAAATGCACAATAATTCAATTTAAAAAGGGGAGGAGAGAGTGCAAAACTGACGCAGTGGTGAAGAGTACATACTGTTTCAGAGGATCTGGGTTCGGTTCCCAGCACCCAAGTTGAGTGACTCACAACCAATAAAGTAACTAAAGCTCCAGGAGATCCAACTCCCTTTTCTGACCCCCAGGGACACCCATACACATGAGGCATACACTCACAGAAATGCAAATAAATAAAAAGAACTCTTAAAAAGAAAGAAAACTGGAGAAGCATCATGGAGGAAGAGGCAGGGCATGTGGCAATGCAAAGCTGCTGTGTACACAGAGGAATTACCTTATGTCATAATCATTATTAAGAAACTTGGGGTTTGGGGGTCCTGACTCTAAGATGACCAAAAAAAAAAAAAGAAACAATGGTTGTGCCAAAAGGGCTGCAGCCATGTGAACCCCATTTGAGGCAGGAACTGTGCCCAGTGCATGCTTAAGGTCAAGGCCATTAAGCTCATTATTGGGAACATAGCAGTGCTGTGAGGGACATTTCTGAAGCGAGTACCTTCAGTGCTTATGTTCTTCCCAAGCTCTATGTTGAGTTGCATTACTGGATGATCTGTGCCATCCATAGCAGAGTAATGAGGAACCTATGTCCCGAAGCCTGCAAAGACTGCACACTGCCACCACGCTTTAGACCTGCTGGTACTGCCCCACAACCTACACCAAAGTCCGTGTGAAGATCTGGCTTCATAAAAACAGAAAAAAAAAAAACAAACCCAAAACATCTTCTGAGAGAACAAAATAAAATAGAGAGTTTACCTTATGTAAAAAAAAAAAAAAAAGAAAAGAAAAGAAACGGGATTGGGACTGGGGCTGGGCTTGGACTATGGCTCAGTGGTAGAACACTTACAACATGTATGAAGCCCGAGGTTCAATGTTCAGTTCCCAGCATAGCAACACACACACCACATGTCAGTTAAATTTACTTTAAGGCTAGGCACAAACCTCACTTGGTAGAATGCTTGCCTAATGGGTTCCATGCCCAGCACCACATAAACCAGGTGTGATGGTACACTCCTGCAATCCTAGCATTTGGGAATTGGAGTCCAGAGGCAAGGCTGTCCTTAACTGCACAGTGAGTTTGAGGCCAGCTTGAGCTATGTGAGGCTCTGTCTCAAAAACACAGAAAATCAAAAATGATAGTTGAATAAGCATTATGGAAACAAAGGCAGGAGTAATATCAACCTTCAAGCAGGCTTGTGCTACCCAGCAAACTCTACACAGACCTGGGCTACACAGTGAGACCTTGTCAGAAAGAAAGAGGGGAGGAGGGACTTGGGTAACAATTCCCCTAGAAAGAGGGAGAGAGTTGGATAACTCAACTCTATCTGTCCATTATTATTACTGTTTACAAAATTAAATTCTGCTTATTTAGATAAGGGGACAGGTAATACCATTTCATTTTTAAACAATTCTGTTTTCAATGGCATATTTTTAAATAGTTTCTCTCTTAAAAAAGAAAATACAATGTGTACATTTATGCAATTGTGAATAGTATTTTGTATTACAGAACCGCTCTCTCAATTATTGTCAATGAATGTGCACTGTCCAGATAGCATATTTTAACTTGGCAAATAGAATGTGCCAAAGAAATACATTACACCTTAATACTTTAATTTTCCCGAACCTATTTATGAAAGATACAGCTAGCCAATAAAATGAAAAGGAATTAAACTGTATAGAAAAACATCCTAGCCCTCCTCAGTGCCCCAGTTTCCACCCCTGTGCTCCTTCCAGAGATCACTGATAATTGCCCCATGGGAAGGAAAAAGAAAACACAGAAAATCCAGCTGATTGTGTAAGAGATTGTTAATCACCAAGACAACAATAATCACAGGATAAACTACAAAATCCAGCAACCGCAAGCAAATGAGTCAGGAGCAATTATTAAACAACCTAAAAGTCAGTTCCATGGAGACAATTCTTTGGGGTCCCTTGAAGTTAAAGGATACCAGGCTCCCTTTAAAGTATTCTTGCAAATGCTTTACAGAGAAAGGAAATGCTGTCCTACAGAGCACTACTGCCTCAGAAGTCATTTTAAGATCTAGTTCTGATACCAGCTTGGGTGTCTAGTTTTTATTTAGCAACATATTATTATATATGATTATATATATATATATATATATATATATATATATATATATATTATTTGTCATTTTGCAAGGTGCTATAGTTTGCATTGTGACTGTCCTAAACAATTTCCTAAGGCGAAGTTGCTAGAAGGAGAATTAACTGAGTCTGTGGATACAAGCATCTTTCATGTTTGCTCTCATTTTTTTTTTGAACACTGTCTCATGTAGCTCAAGATGACCTCAAATTCACTATACAGCCAAGGATGACCTTGAATTTCTGATCTTCCTGCCTTTACCTCTTGAGTGCTAGGATTATAGGCTTGTGCCATTACTCCCAGTTTACATAGTTCTAGGGATTGAACCTTGAACTCATGTGGGTGGGTGCCATGGCCTACACACTGCCCCAATACACACACACATACATTAATAAACGTGAAAATTTTGAACAAAAAGAATAAAGTTCTCCCTTCCTAATTGTAGCATCAACAAGTGATTTGGAGGCTGTTTTCCATTCTTTCTGGATCCTAGCAAGTTCCTTTATTTTAATGGGAGTTTATATCTCATTCATTGCTTCTAGGTGGTTTGTTATGGAAATTGGTTGTTATGGAAATTGGTTTTTTATTTTTTGAACTCTCCACTGTTTCATATTATCTCAGATAGAAAACTCAAGTTCCTTTAATCTTTCCAACAGCCTTACAAATTAATCATTATTGTTCCTATTTTATGGTTGTAGAAATTGGGCCTCAGACCAGATACTGATCACACAGGCAGACTTAGTACTTTCTGGCATTAAAGTTGATGGCTGTTTAGACACTAACCTATGTTGCCCTTTAGTGTGCTCTGCTTCTTTATATTTTCTTCTTTTAGAAGATAGTAATTATATCTACCAATAAAAGTAAATCAACTCTTAAAGGTGCTGTACGTTGAAAAAAAAATCTTAGTTTTGAAATGCTCTTATTCGGCCTGAGAGCTCTGCTATCAAAGCCCCACAACTGGGCCAAGGTCATTCATTATATTTGTCAAGTACCATATGGTGTGAACTAAATTTTCTCCTGTGGGTCAATGATCAATAGTACCTGAGCCAAGGTATTCTCACACCTTCCCCTATTCTTGCCTTTGTTGGGCTTACCCTTTTCCCTGTGATCCTGTGGTTTTCGGCACCACTGTCTCCTCCCGACTGTCACTAGCTCTCAACAGTAGTAATAAATATGATTGAGTTCTTTTGGCAAGTGGGGAGGTCTTCTTGGACACAGTAGATCCAGCCCTTATCTGTCTAGGTTGTTGATTAGAAAAGCAGCTGGAGGACATGTAAGCCTTAATGAAGTCGGAATAGATTACATCTCCTGCTTCCCTAGGAGCAGCATGACATGGCACTCATAACACAAAACAAGGGCATCTGGCTGAGTGGCTCAACATGGGACCATAATGCTAGCCACACACTAATTTTTGTTTTCTTAAGTGCTGGAAAATTGATTGGCTCATAATGTTTTTTGATATTTTCCAAAGAATTGGGTATCTATAATTACTTAGATTTTCTTCTATTTTTAAAACACACACACACACACACACACACAAAATTTGCTCTTTCCCAAGCTATAAGAATGCTTCTGATTCTCAAAAAAATAAAAGCTCTGATGTCTCTAACAAAATTTTCCAAAACCTTAAGTTCCTGAGATATGTATTATCAAACCTTGCTCATTTTATTTTTTCTTTGGATCTTTACTATAAGTTAGTATAAGTCACTATAAACTTCTTCCAAGGAATTTGTCCAAAAACTGAAAATAAAAAATAGGCTTGTCTAGGAATTTGTAGTAGATTCAAGTAGATTTAATCCAGAAAGTACTCATTCATGCACATATGCCTTAGTGCATTCATTCATTTTGCATTCTGTGAGAGTGTATGTGTGTGTGTGTGTGTGTGTGTGTGTGTGTGTGTGTGTGTGTGTAGAGGCCAGAGGGCAACCTCCAGTGTCTTCCTCAATTGCGTCTATCATAGTTTTTGAGACAAGTCTCTTACTGAACCTGGAGATCAGCAATTTGGCCAGACTGGCTGGCCAGTGAGATCCGGGAAACCTCATGTCTCCAGCTCCCAGCACTGAGGTTACAGGCATGTACAAGCACACTTAACTTCTATGTGGATGATGGGCTAATCCTGATCCTCGTGCTTGAATGGCATGCAGTTTGCCAGCTGAGCCATCTCTCCAGACCATCACACTTATTTTTGTTGAGTGTTTCAGACTCTGTTTCAGCAGCTGTAGAAGCAGATCTTTTAGAGAAGGTCTCTGTTCTGATGGAGGAAGTGCTCTAATGTGGTAAAGAAACAATTTTATGTGATAAATGAAAAGTGACAGTTGGGGTGGGGTGTTAGTTTAGATAAAATTTTGGGGGAAGTTAGCAGAGAACAATTTCAGAATGCATACTATCGCTCTTTTATTTTCTTCTAAACTAGTCACACTAGTTGTCTCTCCTGTCTTTACAATGACTTTATCTTTCCAACTTATGAACACTGGAGAATCTTAAGGTTTATTCTTTAACTTATGTTTGATCTGTCCTTTGGGAGCTGAGTCCTGAAGATTGAACCCAGGCCCTAGTACGTGCCAGAGAAGCCCTGTACCTCTGAGCCACGTCCCAAGCACAGTCTGTGACTTCCGTTTGCTACTTCACCACATCATTTACACAGTAAATTTGTCTTAATCTGAAACCTAAAATAGCTGCCTGAAGTTTGTTGTTTTGGTTTTATGGTTTTGTGTGTGTGTGTGTGTGTGTGTGTGTGTGTGTGTGTGTGTGTGTTTACTTCCATTGTACACCTGTCTTCTATCCTTTTTGGTACAATTTTCTGGGGATGGTCAGACTGCTATAATACAAGCCAGGAGAACTTTGGAACATTACCATTTTTGATTTAGGTGTAAACATTTTGTCGTTGAAATCTGTATTCTTTTTTTTTTTTAATGTGTATGCATGTATTGCCTGCACATATATAAGTATACCCATATAGGGCAGTGCCTGCAGAGGACAGAACAGGGGGTCAGATCCCCTGGAACTGGAATTATGAATAGTTGTTAGCCATCATGTGGGTGCTGAGAATAGAACCCAGGTCCTCGGCAAGAGAAGCCAGTACTCCTAACCTCTGATCCATCTCTCCAGCCCCAAAATCTGCTTTTGATTTAGAATAATTCTATTTTTCTTTTTCTCTTTCCTTAATTTTATTTATTTGTGTGTGTGTGTGTGAGATGTGTCTTAGTGTGGGCACTTGTGTGCCATGGCACTCACATGGAGGTCAGAGGATAGCTTTTTGGAGTTGGCTTTCTTCCATGAGTTCCAGGGATCAAATTCATCACCAGGTTTGTGTGACAAGCACTTTTACCTGGTGAGCCATCTTGCTTTGTATTTTTGTTATCATTGTACTTTTATGTTTCTATATCCTCTAACTCTAGGGATTCTTTTTCTTCCCCACCCCCACTTATACATTCACAGTTGAAGTATCTTATTAGGAAAGGCATGGTGATGAAAAGGTCAGGATAAGAACTCTGATCATTCAGCACTATTTTTCCTAGGAAAATTTATAAAGGAAGGGTTGCGGGTAGAGACTAGAGAGATCACTCAGAAGTTAAGAGCAATGGCTGTGCTTAGAGAGGACCCAGGTTCTGTTCCCAGTATCCATGTGGTGGCTAACCTCAAGTTCCAGTGATCCAATGCCCTCTTCTGGCCTCTTTGGGTACTGCATGCATAAATGCACTTACATACATACAGACAAAACACTCATACACATAAAAATAAATAATACATTTAAAAACCTAAACCTAAAACACTAAAGTATGTCTTTCTTTTTTATTTTTTACACCTCTCATGTGCTACATCAATAAACAGATTAGAAAGTTCTGAAAGGAGTGGGAGGGGGAAAAGAGAAGGGAATGGGGGAGTGAATATGGTCAAAATATATTTTATACACATATATATGTGAAATTTTCAAGTAATGAATAAAAAAAATTTTTTTAAAGAAACAAATGAAGCATCTAATCCTTTGTTTACTGGGGAAAACAACCTGCAGTGACTGAAAGCTGAGCCTGTGGTTAGCATCTCACTCACACAGTCATCCTTCGACTGTAAAAATTTCTCACTGATGCTTCTAGCCAGCATACTGACAGTACCATGTGGCAAAGGCACAACAAAGGTAAAATCAAGGCCAGTATTCTACCTTTCTTCTCTGTAACAAAGGTCAGATTGGCATTTATAGTCAAGCACCACACCAGATCTTAGTCCATCCTTCTCTCCCAAACCAATTGTTCTAGCCAAGACAGAAAAAGCTAGTTCTAGCCTCCCCTGGGAAGAGACAGACTTAATTTTTGTTTTTGATTTTTTTTATTGTTATTTGGTATTTTTGAGTTAGAGTCTCCTTGTAACCCCAGTTGGCTTGGAACTCTCTATGTAGACCAGGCTGGCCTCAGTCTCATGGAGATCCACCTGCCTGTCTCCTGAATACTAAAATTAAAGGTGTGTGCCAACATGCCCAGCTTAATTTTTTAATAAGCAAGTAAATATATTGTTTCATTCTTTTCCATGATAGCTAAAGTTTTGATGGTTTACAAACTCAGTGCTCATTTTGCTCACTAACAGAGCTGCTACTTTTGGTTATGGATGCTACTGAGGCAGGATCTTACCTGTATTTTATTTTGTTTTTATTTTTTGAGACAGGATCTCATGTAGCCTACACTGGCCTTAAACTAACTATGTAGCCAAGGATGATCTTGATCTTCTGATCTTCCTACCTCTACTTCTCAAGTACTGGGATTGTAGATGTGTACCACTACCCCTGGTTTTATGGTCTTGAGGATCAAACGCAGGTCTTTGTGCATGCTAGACAAGCAATTTACCAACTGAGCCACATCCCCAGCCCCTGACCTCCATTATAACACTCTTATTTATCTAAGAAATTGATAGCGTAGAATACAAAGCTAGATAGGCAGACAGGTAGGTAGCCAGATACAGAGAGATAGCTAGTCAAGGACTAAAAAGCATCTAAGATTTTATCCAACTTTTAATATAAAGAAGTTAGCTTGTCATAATTTTATAGATTTTGGTAGATGGCACAAGATTTTTGAGTCAGAAACAAAGAAATTTACTTCTCACAAGGATAGAATCAGCACCTGAGCTGATTCCTAAAGGGTGACCTAAAGAGGATTAGATGACACCTTCAGTTTACACTACAGAAAAAGACCTCAGAGCTTAGGGAGGCTCAGTCTCTGATAATGGGTAATAAGCACGTGTCTTATGCTCCAAAGGGAAACAGGATGGTGGTTTATGAACGCTGCTAGCTATATGGTCACCCTTGAAAAGATATTACAGAGCAAAAGCAGCCAGTGATTGTGTTCACAAAATGTGCAGAAGCTAGGTGTTATGGTGCACCTCTGTGATCTTAAAATTTGGGAGTTGAGACAGGAAGATTCATGGGAGTTCCAGGCCAATCTAGGCCACATAGTGAGCTCAAGGCCAGTCTGGAATATAGCAAAACCCTGTACTCTTCCCCCCCACAAAAAAAAAAAAAAAAAAAAAAAATTCTAGGAACATGAGAGAACCACATAGAAATATCTTTCCATACATATTCTTTTCAATTTTAATGGAAGATAAATAAAAACTTTCTTTAATTACCTATATAAAAAGAGAGTGCAGGAAAGGATCAGAATAGATGTTTGACTTCTCTGATTGTACTTTGTTTTGTCTATTTAATTGTAGAAATCATCTATTTTGCTTCATCAGAAAACAAAATTAAAATTTAAAAACAGCCCCTAAAAAGTGAAAGTCATATGAAACTAATTGCTATCAAATTGGTAGAATAATCCCACAGAGCTTAATTATTTCGAGTTACTTTTAAATACAGTCATTTCTTCATACATCCCTAGTGGGATACACTGCAAAGGCAAAAGGAAATCTGAAAATATCTTCAACTCCTTGCAGCAATCATGTACTGGGAGTGATGGAGTTGGCATTCTGAGACTATTTCAAGTAATGTGTTGATGAAATTAGTGACCAAATTTGTTGCTATGAGACAAGAAACAGAAATACAGGCTTACTGTTGAAAAGGTTAATTAAAACTCTGAATTTGAAGAAGTATTGTATGTGAATTTATAATGAACTTTATAGGAGAGGAAAAAAATTTATTTCCTACATGTGACAATGAAAAGGTATAAAGGAACTGTTGAGACGTCTCAGTGGTTAAGAGCACTCCTTGCTCTTGCAGAGGGCCCAAGTTTAGTTCCCAACATATACATGGCAGCTAACAACTGTCTGTAACTCCAGTTCCAGGGAATCCAATGCCCTCTTCTGACCTCTGAGGCCATTGTACTACAGGGGTAAGATTAGATACATGCAGGCAATGCACTCATACACATAAAATAATAAGTAAAAAAAATTTTTTAAAAGAAAGGCATAGAAACAATGACTGATCCAGTAACAAAGAATTTCCAGATTATGATATTCAAATAACTTTTCACTCTGAAAAAGACCAGGGATCCTTAAAAAAAAAAAAAAAGAAAAGCTGATTCTACATCTAGAGTAAGAAAAGTACTAGGTAAACTTGAAATTTCTAATTATACTGAAATGCAAGAAAGTTAAAAGAGTGCTGGGAGAGTGTCACATTCAGGCACCAATTTAGAGGAACTCATACTGGAAACATATTGGGAAATTTTACGTTTGTATGTATATGGATGTGTATATATTTGTACATATATTTTATTTGTTCTCACTGTTCTGGAATGGAGCCCAGAACATTGCATACACTAGGCAAGTGGTCTAAAACTGCACTACAGAACCAGCCCAAACTAGATATATTTAAATTCATGAGCTCATGGTAAGAGATATTCAAAAAACGATTCACTGGTTACCTGAAGATAATGCTAAAGAACCAACTCATTCCTTTGTTTTGAGGGGTTCTGTTTGTTTGTGGGTTGGTTTTTCTGTTTGTTTTGTTTTGTTTTTTGAGACAGGATCTCACTGTGTAGCCCCAGCTGGCCTGGAACGTGCCATATAGACCACCTGGATCTCACAGAGATCCACCTACCTCTGCTGCAGCAGCCTGAGTGGGAGGATTAAAGGTGTGTGCCACCACACCCAGCTTCTAACTCGTTCTTTTTAAAACTCAATGAAGAGAAAGAATCTCTATTAACCACCTTCCCAGAGCCCTCTGTGTACTAAAGCCTCAAGTTTTCATCTCCAAACCAACCTGACGTCATCCCCTAACTCACAATTTGTATATCCACCTATCTATTTAGTACTTTGATTGGAACACAGCCAATTCAGTTGTCCCAAACTAAACTTTCAGTTCTTTTCCCATCCCAAATACGCTTCTCTTGGTATTTCCCCTCTTAAATAAATGAGCACCAGCTCTCTTCTAGCAACAACACTGACATCTTTGAATGAGCAAAGCCACTTTGACAGGGAAAACATTGCCGCCTTTGACTCCTCTTCCCCTTGTGCCACACTCCTAATTTATTGCAAATTCTTTGAAACCTATTCAGAATGAGGAGAGTCCTCTTCATCACCTGCTCTGCTCCCATCCTGGTCCATGCTCCTGTTCTGTTGCCCTTGACTAGGTTTTCAACAGCCTCCAGTTTGTACCCTTGTCCCTAATAGGCCTACTCTTCAGTCAAGCTGCCCCTTTTAAAGCATATAAGGTCAAGGCACTCATTCACCCCAAATTTTCATTCACATTCCATTGGTCTCAGAATCATGTATAAGATATTTCCACATGCAAATAATTAGGGAATCAGAAAGATGAAAAATTTTTTAAAAACAAAGTGCCTAACTTGACTTGGCCGCATAAGCTTGCCCAGTGAGTACCATTGCGGCGGCGGTTTAACTGCATAAAGTATTCCATCTGTCTCCACTTTTTTCCAGGAAATGTCTGGCCACCAAAAGCCCTCTGCCTTTCACATTGAATAATTCTTCCTTTTTGGAAATGTCTCCAAATGTCTCTAACCAAGGACCACCAAATATAACTAAGGATCGGTTAGATAGCCTCCCTGCTTCCAAAAATCCAAACCACAACAGAGCACTGGCCAGAGACTCTCAGTACTTCGTCCTTTTGCTGTATAAAACAAACTCTTCAGCTCTTCAAAGGTACTCTTTAAAATGTGTTCTTGGGGCTGGTGAGATGGCTCAGCAGTTTAGAGCAGTGGATGTTCTTTCGGAAGACCCAGGTTCGATTCCCAGCATCTACATGGCAGCTAGTAATAGTCTGTAACTCCAGTTCCAGGGAGCTCTGACAACCTCTTCTGACCTCTGCAGTCATTGCTTGCACGGGTGCACTTACATACATACAGGCAATACACTCATACACATAAAATAAAAATAATAGTAAACAAAATATTTTAAAATGTGCCCTTGCTGTAGATGTAAAACTTTTTATTTCCTTAGTTTTTTTTTTCCTCTTTTTTTCCCATTTTCTCCTCACTGTTGTTCCAGAATTGCTTATTCCAGAAACCCTAGCATACATGAAGCCTTAGGTTCAAGCCCCAGCACTACTTAAAACAGGGCATGGTAGTACCCACTTGTAATTCCAGCCCTCTAGGCTACATGGTGAATCCGGAGGCTAGCCTGGGCTACAAAGGCCTCTGTTTCAAAAATAAAATAATTTTAAATAGTATCCCTATATCAAACGAGTTGGGATGCTGGTTCTTTGGTGGGACAATTATGCATAAGGAACTTCTGTTCATTTTGCCTGAACTTAGTCTTATTTGGTTTGTAGTCTGCTTCCTAGCAAACCCATAGGGATCATTTATCTACCTGTTGCTTATGATCTGTGTCCCCTTTACTCTGTAACCTTTGGCTGGATGGATGACTGAAGTGCCTTTTAAGGTGAGATCTGAATGACCAGGGGCTAGCCAAGCAAAGATCTCGTGAAAGAACATTTTAAGAAGTGGGAACAGCAAATCAAGTTCAGTAATGTGTTCTTTTCCTTTTTGCTGTGATCCTAGTTCTTTACCAGTGTAATTTTGTATTGAGGATAATTTAAAGGCTTTTATTTGTTTGAGGGGGGTTGTTTTTCTTTTTCTTTTTCTTTTTTCCTGTCTGCTCCTCACTGCTGTTCCAGAATTGCTGGCATACTACAAATTGAGCCAGGAGCACCCAACTCTCTCCAGGCTCAATTAATATTCACCAGTCTTTCATTTGTTTTTGTTGACAGGGCCTTGGAAGAACTGAGTCTGTGCCTTCCTACTGTTGATGGGAGGACATGATAGTTGACATGAACTTAACTCCAAGGAATTTAGAGCTCAAATCTGTTTCCCAATCAATCACCCCAGAGGAAAGGACCAGCATGCATCCCTTCTGGTCTGTGTGCAACAGGCAGAAGGACCTTCATCAGAATTGCCTGGGGGAGCCTTCTTTACTGACACCCCCAGGCTCTCCTTTCTACTCATTCACATTCAACATAGAGCTTGTTATGCATATTCTGTCTTATGTTTTTGGAGGGAGTAGTTAAAATAATCTTATGTCTATTATTGAAGTAAAATTTGAACATAGTTAAAAACACAATGTTACACAATGGCTGAGTCTCTCACCCTTCCTCTAGTGTCCTGCCTTTATCTCTTTTTCCACTAACTCATTGATTATCTTCTGAAATCCGTTTCGTTATCATTTTTAGATGTTATCTGTTGACTTGTGGTATAACAGTTGAAAATTTAGATCAGTTACACAACATTGTTCTAAATTCAACAAGAAGCTATTTTCCTTTGTATTTCTTGTCCTTGCATGTTGCAATCTTTCCCCAAATGTCTTATGATCCTTTGTTACCATATTTAAGACTGAGGCACTAGGAAAGCATTTTGAAGGCTAGATATATACGTGTGTTGAGTACGGTTCACATACACCTATAATCCCAGCACTTGCCTCAAAAAAAAGAGAAGGAAAAGGAGAAAGAGAAATAGGAGGAGGAGGAGGAGGAAGAGGAGGACGAGGAGGAGGACGAGGAGGAGGAGGAGCTGGAGGAGGAGGAGAAGGAGGAGGAGGAGACTTGACAGATGTATTTATCAGATTCTTCAACTCTGTAACAAATACCTGAAAAACACTATTTAAAGGAGGAAAAATGTATTTTGTCTCACAATTCAGAATCTCAGTCCATGCTGGAGTGGGTGGACTGGTTCCATTGTTTCTGGGCTAATGGGAGGCAGGCCTCTGCAGTGTGAGAGTATGGTAGACGAAAGTTGTTCCCCTCATGGTGGCCGGGAGAGAGAAACAAACATACACCCTTCAAAGACACACCAGCAGGGAACTACATTCTCCAACCTGGCCCCATGTCTTACTTTCCACTGCCACCACATAGTGTCAAAGCCCTCACTCTCCACACATGAGCCTTTTGGAAGACTATTTTCCGACCAAATTTCATTTAATCCTAGAGTGAATGGGCTATTGTCCTAGAGACCCCTGATTGCTAGATGTTAGCATCTTTGCACTCAGTAGCTGATGCTGCTTCTGCCCATAACTGTTCTGCTTCTTTCCAGAACATTCACTAAACATATTAGGACAACAGCATGTCAGTTTTTTACTGTATGTTATGACTGCTGCTGTTCATTTTCTTACCCGCTAAACATCTGGCTGATGAACATCTGTGGGAAGGAATGAGAGAAGGTTAAGGAAGCCACACTTCTTCTGAGAAGCAAGTGATGATCCCCGACTTTCACTTCTGCACTCCTCGGTGTCTCCCAGCTTTCCAAGGCATGCACTTTCTTTATCTACCCCTAGTCTAAGCCAGGACTTCTTAACATGTTTACACTAGCAACTCCTCTTGGCCTGATAAATTTTTACATAACCCTGAGAATATAGGTATAGAAAATCGGTATAAAAATTTAGCATTTAGTGATAATAAATCATAAATGTTTATTATTATTATTGCCTGTATATGTGAGTGATGGGGTGGGGCACATACCACGGCAGTCATGGAAGACAACTCGGTACAGTCAGTTCTCTCCTTCCTCCATTACATGGGTTCCAGGGATGGAACTCAGGTAATCAGGTTTGCACAGCAAGGTCTTTACCTGCTAAGCCATCTCACTGGCCCAAGATATTTATTTACTTATTTTTTGTTTGTTTTTGTTTTGGTTTTGGTTTTCTGTTTTCTGATAAAACTACCATGCCTAGCTCAAAGAACTGTTTTAAAATAAGTATCTTGGAGCCTGGCACGGTGGTGCACGCCTTTAATTCCAACACTCAGGGGGCAGAGGCACATGGATCTCTAAGAATTTGAGGCCAACCTAGTCTAGTTAGTGAGTTTTAGGCCATCCAGTGCTACATAGTGAGATCCTGTCTCCAAAAGAGCAAAAACCAAAGAACAAAAAACAAATAAAAACAAGAAAACAATCCTTTGATATATACAAAATTTTACCATTTATTAAAGATATTAAAGATGAAAACAAATTTGCATACTAATGACATAGATGTGCTTGTTTGTTTTACATAAAGAGTTAGGTCTTGATTGAATACCTGATATCAGAGGATGTAAAGCATTTTCAATATTTTTCAGAGTTGGTTGATATTCTAATTTTATACTCATTAACGCTGAGAATGCTACTTCATCGAACTGCGTGGTACGAAATGGCAGAAGCATGCTTAAGGTCATTTCAGAAATCATTAGAAATTCTGTACTAATCACAGCCCAAAATTCATTTGACAATATTTTATGAAATTCAGGACAAGAACTCAAAGTTTTTAAAATTGAACATTTTATGTCAGGCATGGTGGTGCAAGCCTTTAATCACAGTACTCAGGAGGCAGAGGCAGGTGGATCTCTCTGAGATTGAAGCTAGCCTGGTCTACATTGTCAGTTCCAGGCTAACTGGGAGACAGGGAAACCCTGTCTCAAAAAAAATCAGCCATTCTAATATGGTAAAATTCAAGCACACACAAATTTGGTATTTGCTAAAGAATGACAGGAGAAAAATGGTAAACATCTCTACTTCTGTAAATAAACCATCATGTTCTGTAAGAGCAGAAAAATTTGTATATACAATAAAAAAACCCTGCAAATCAGCATATACAATGTAACATAAAATGATCTGGGACAAAAGTCTCAGAAGGGACAGTAAATACAAACATATGCTCAATACAGTTTCTGAAATCAGAAGTTGACAACACAACTGGGTCTAACCATGTGCAGATGAAATCACAAAAGCTCTTGTCAGGTGATTCTGATGTCACCCTACCTTGTACATTTCCTGTGACTTAGAGCTAAAAATATGTTTTAAATTGTAATTAGAAGAAAAAAGCACATGTTAAAAAATAGCACACTCTGATCAGTACAGGTTAATCCCAGGAATCTCAGAATGATTTATTTTCAGGAAATTTACTAAACCATCGGTTATATCAATATATCAAACTAGTAAATTCATATAATTTTCTTTGTGGCTACTAAAATGGCATTCCAAAACATCTGGTATCCATTTCTGATTTTTCTGCATTGTTGTATGTATGTATATGTCTCTACTGCTCAAAATGAGTATCAGTGCCTGGATAGAGAAGATAGAAGTCTTCTCACTTGAGACTGGGATTAGTCAAGGAGCTTCAGTATTATTATTCTTATTTAACCTTAACCTGGACATACTAGCTAAAATCATTAGACAAAAGAAATGAGTTAAAAGTAAAAAATAGAAAATAAGATTGTCATTACTCTTATTTGATACACTTATCTACTTGGAAAAATCAAATGAATCAACTAATAACTATTATAAACATAAGACAAGTCAATAAAATATACAGACACAAGATTAGTAAGAAGAAATGGTGTATGAAATTAAAACATACCATTTCTTATACACAAATAAGAAGAACTATTAGAATGAAAGATTTCATTAACAGAAGTTATGACAGAGATAAAATTCCTGCACTGGTGAGATGGCTCAGCAGGAAAAGATATTTCCTGCTAAGCCTGACTACCTGAGTTCAATCAATTGGGATTCACATAATGGAAGGAGAGAATTGACTCCCAAGAGTTGTTCTCTAACTCCATGCACCTGTGTATTTGCATGTGCACTCATGCACACACACACACACACAATATATATATATATATATATGAATAAATAATTTTAAAGATAAAATACCTAAGAATACACTTAAACTATTTACATGATCCATATGAATAAAACTTGTAAATACTCCAGTGGATACAGAAGACTTAAAATGGAAAAAGAATAGCAAATTTTTGAATAATAAAAAAAATCAGCATCATGGAAATGGTTTGTTTTCCCTTAATTAATCTGCAACTTTAATGTGAGCCCAATTAAAAAATGTTAACCGTGTTGTTTTAGAAAAAGACAAACTTTTTCTGGAGTTTGTGAGCAAAAGAAGAATAATTAAAAATAAACAGGAAATGCTTTTCAAAATACAACAAAGAATTAGATTTACAATGCTGACACATGCCTGCCCAATGGAGGGAGGAAGATCAAGAGTTAGAGGTTATTCTTGACTACATAGCAGGCTAGCCTGGGCTCCATGACACCCTGTGTGGGAATGACTTTTATAATATGGACAAGCTCTGGACAAATGACTTCTATTTAACCTTACAGCAAACAACTTAATCTTGGATTTTGAGATCATTTAACACTATCTTAGGTTGTTTATAATGTAAAACAAGCTTACTAGGCTCTTTGCTCCTGTTGTAACCTAAACATATCCATTCATACATTGACCCAGAACAATGTATGGATGTTGTGTGTTTTGCCTATCAAACACTTCAAGTAGTAGATATTGATTGGAAGCAATAAGAGTTGCTCCATTTGTGGGACTGGAGCGATGACTCAGTGTTTGGGAGCACTGACTGCTCTTGCAGAGGACCCGGGTTTGAGTACCAGCACCCACCTGGCAACTAATGACTGTCCGTTACTCCAGTTCCAGGGGAATCCAACACCCTCTTCTGACCTCCATGGACATTGCATGACACTGGTGCCCTTACATGCATGCAGGCAATACACTCATACACATAAAAATAAAAATAACAAATTTTTTAAAAAGAATTATTCCATTTCTGTTACAAATAGTAGGTGGAATTAGATTGATAACATATGTTTGTGCTTGTGTGTGCTGTCCTAGGTCATAGGGGTCAGAAAAGGCAAATTTCCTGATAAGACAAATCCTTCTGTTTTTCCTTACCCATTTTATGCTGAATATACTGTTTCAGTAAAAGAAAGAAGGCCTTTATTCAACAGAGCACAGTTTAGGAGAGATCCGAAGGAACAGGTTATTAGAGCAGTTCCTGTCTCACTCCCAGTTAAAATGGATACTAAGAGTCAGGCTGTGATTCAGGCATTGCCATATTGTCACATACCACAACCTTGTCTCAAAAACAAATTTAAATATGTTACAGAGCTATTACAAATAACATGTGAAAATGATTCATGACTAGATAGATCATCTCAACAGACTAGAAAGCCCAGGAATTTTACAATTATGCATGAATTTAGTATATGATAAAGTGACATGTTAAAACAGCATACAAATCCTAGGATTATTAAATAAATTGTGTTGGGACTATTGGTGAGCATATGGTAGTTTTATAACCCTTACTTATTACAAATAGATCCCAGATTTACATGTCAAAAATGAAATCAGGAGCTAATAGATGGAAGCGTACAAGCACTCTTTTATAATTACAGAGTGGCCTGTCCAAAACCTAATGCCATAAAGAAAATGATTGATATCAATGACTACATATTAAATATTTTTGCATAGCAAATATCACCACAGCAAAGTCAAAAGACAAACAGCAAGCTGGAAAAAAAATGACTGTAATTCAGATGGTATATATAAAGAGCCCTACACATCAAAAATAAAATGCATATTAAAACTAAAAGAAAAATGGGTGGAAACAGTTCACAGGAAGAGAAACAGAAATGTTTGACAAGATGCTCAACCTCCCTGATCATAAGAGAAGTGAATAAATAAAACGACACAGAGAAACTCTCTTCATTCACATTCACAGGCTCCAATAATTGGCAAAAATGTGGGGAAGCAGGCTCTCTCAAGTACTGCTGGCTGGAATTGTCACTTGGTACGATGCCTGCCAAAATTATAAATTCGATCAAGTGAGATGGCTTTGTAGGTGAAAGCACTTGCCACCAAGCCTGACAGCATGACGGCCTGATGACCTGAGTTCAGTCCCTGGAACCCATGTGGTCAAAGAAGAGAACCAATCTGACTCCCACAAGTTGTCCTCTCCCCATGGAGTGCATTCTCCCACCGACATATCAACACTAAATAAATAAACAATGTAATATAAAAAATTAAATTTTAGGTGGACCCAGCAATTCTACTTCTAGAAATTGATCGTATGGGCATGGTTACACATGCACAAAGGCACATGCAGCTGTGTTTATAACAGCAAATAGCTGAAAACAACCTCTATATTCCTCACAAGGGAATAGCTTAAAATTTTTTTGATGCATATATATGTCATAGATTACTCCCCTACTATAGAAACCGATGAAGTAGTTTCATGGATATTTAATATGGAGTGGTCTCCAAATCATACTGTAAAGAAAAACAAGAGGTTTATTATCTTATATTTAATATCCAACCTTTTGTGGAAATGTACATTTGCAAAAAAATGTTTTCTGCTGGACTGAGGATGTAGGCCAGTTAGTAAAGAGCTTGCCTAGCATACACAAAGCCTTGCATTCAGCCCTCAGCACTGCCTGAGAGGGTATGGGGGTACATGCCTGTAATGCCGACACTCAAGAACTGGAGGCAGGACGATCAGCAGTTGAAGGTCATCTTCAGCTGTAGAGTGGCTACGTTGTGTAGTGTGGAAGACCAAGGCTGATGCCTGGAATCTTCCTCAGTCACTTTCTACCTTATTCATTGAGGCAGGATTCAGTTGAAGAACTGAATCCAGAACTCACCAGTTGGGCTAGTTTAACTAGCCAACTTCCTCCAGGGATCCCGATCTCTTTCTGCTGGGCTCAGATTACAGGCCGGCCACCATGCCAACCTGGCATTTACTGGGGTTCTGGAGGATCCTAACTTGGATCTTCATGCTTGCAAGGCAACTGCTGTATCCACTGAGCTGTCTCCCCAGCTCTCGTTACTTCTTTTATAATTACTACACGTTAATAGTCTTCCCTTGCCATCCTTCCTCACTTTTTCTTTAGCAATACATCCTGGGGATCACTCCATAGTGCACCTTGGAGCTCATCTTCTAAATGATGAGGGTTTTGAAAAACTATATGGCAAAAAAAGGAAAAAATGATTGAGGTTAATTAAATTACATGTTAGGTAAATAATAAGTGATTTTTGAGTAAGCTCTTCAGATTCATCAGGTAACAAACTAGTGTCATTTCTTGTTGAGATCCCTAAATCTACAGGAGCTAGGAATCCCTCTCTGGCCAAGGGAAGCAGTTCAGAGAGTTGCTCTTTTTTTTTTTAAAAAAAGATTTTTAGAGATCTACCTGCCTCTGCTTCCCAAATGCTGAGATTAAAAGCATGTACCACCACACCCTGCTTTTAAAATATTTCTAGCTTGCTCTCTGATCCGCTTTTCCTCTATGGATGCCACCAATACCTTAGAGATTCCCTCAGTACTTTCTCCAGTGTGTTGGAAATAAATATGGAAAAATAAATAAGTACAAAAATAAATATTAAAAATAAATAAATTAGGGGAAAATGTCCATTATAACTCTAGCAAGACCTTGTTATTAAATATCACCAGACTTAGAGACAAAATACAAGACACCTTGTTAGCCCTAAATTTTATGTAAATACTGAATACTTTTTATTGTTTAGTTTTGTTTTTGCTCTTGTTGTTGAGGTTTGTATGTTTGCAGGGAGTGTTTTTATTTCTGAGGCAGAGTCTTACAATATAGTCCTGGCTGGCCCAGAACTCACTATATAGACCAGGTTGGCCTTGAACTCACAGAGATCCACCTACTTCTGCCTCTCAAGTACTGGGATTTTAAAGGCAGGCACCACCATGGCCAGCTAACAATGAGTTTTAAAAAGCGTATCTCAAACATTATGTCCCTTAAGGCTGTCAAGGAGAACTGGCTTAGACTTCTTTCTGGCTTTCTCTTGCTTTTCCATCACAGATACCCTCACTTTCCACTCATGCTGAAAGGTCTGCATGGTCATGCACCAACTTGTAGTGTTCGTCGTCTGACGTCCTCTCCTCATTTTCCATTTGACTAATGCCTACTTGTCCTTAGCCCCAATATTTCATAATGAAATTCAAATAGAATATATATTATTAACTAACAAGCTCACTCCCATTGTTTTCAAACAGGTAACCACCAAACCGGTCTACCTTTAATTTTTCTACTTCAGGTAGAGAAACAGGTTCTAAGAAATAGTGCTCAGTTACAAGAATGTAACTCGAGAGTGGCAATCAAAAGGCACCCGATCCTCCTTCCCAACATTGTAACAGCAAAAAGCAGCAGTGGGGACTGTTGTAAGTTAATGAAGTTCAATCCGTTTTTTTCTTTTTTAATACTTTATTGTTTTTATTTTATGTGTATAAGAGTATTGCCTGCATGTAGATAGGAGGACCCTTGTCATCCAATGGCCACGGAGGTTAGAAGAGGGCATCAGATCCTCTGGAACTGGAGTTACAAACGGTTGTTAGCCAACATGTGGGTGCTGGGAGTCAAACCTGGATCCTCTACAAGAGCAGCCAGTGCTCTTAACTGTTAAGCCATCTCTCCAGCCCTCATTTTCTTTTTTAAAAAATTAATCAATCTACTTATTTATTTTATGTGTATGAGTATTTTGCCTGCATGTATGCATGCAATACATGCATACAGTGCCCATGGACACCAGAAGAGGGCTTTGGATCCCCTGGAACTATAGTTACTGACAGTTGTGTGCCACCAGATGTAGGTGTTAGGAACTGAACCCCGACTCTCTGGAAGAGCAGCCAGTACTCTAAACTGCTGAGCTATCTCATCAATCTTGCATTTCATTTTATTAATTTCAGCCACTGGCAGATTGTCTAAGACATACTAGACATTCAGCTGAATCAATGCATGGATGAGTGCATCTACATCTCACACACACTCCCAGCCACAGATGGAACCTTTAAAGACACAAGAACTCAACTCTTTCTTCCTCATCCCAAAATAGGGCAGAAAAAGTACGCTGATTTCTTTGAATATAAAGTCAGAAGCATTTTGCACTTTAAGGCTAGTAAATGGGGGAAGTTTAACAGTAGATTGCTTCTTGGAAACCACATGTAAAGCCATCAGGCTTCTAAAATTTGGCACTGTTTTATAGTTCTCACAGTGGTTTAAAAATAATGTTACTTGTAGTTGGAACAAATGCATTATTGTTAATATTTTATCAGAGAGTTATTGTTTTCTCTTTGAATATGTCTCATTACAAGCACTGCTGCATTATTAAGTACAAATGTATTACATCTGAGGACCAATTTTTCCAACCCCTGCAGTATGAATTTTTGGTTTTATAATAGACATCAATGGGTAAGTCAGCTTCATTTAGTTTAAACTTACTTTACAGAACACTTTGTTAGAATGCATGAATTCTTTCACTTGTGGGGTACCTGAATAATCATATAATATATTTCACATTCTGCAGTAGAACAAGTAAATGGAGCCAAGTTGATTGTCAGCAACAAAAGAGCAGTTGCAGATAGCACTAGGAACGTCACCCGGGAACTATCAGCCATTGATTGGTACAATCAAGAATGAATCTTCCAAATTTCCACAAGGAAACAATAACACATCACAAACCATGCTATATTTATGTGCCTCTTTCTGATTAATGTTTTAAATCTTATATGAATCCTGAAATCAATTTTTCCTACAGAAATGCTACTCAAAGACTAAATGAGTGCTTTCTTCTCATTTAGGAGTTATTTATAAATTTATGAACAATCACACTTGTTAATACTCTGAGGCATTAAGTAGAACATGCCTTGGGCAAATGAGGATGATACATGCAGAACCATCTCCTGCCATGCTGCTTAGCTGGAACCTCATTATGGAAGGAAGCTTTCAGTGGATTACAGCATGTATTAGGGAAATCTTACTATACAGATCTGATTTGCCTTGGCCTGATATGTTTGAAATTGTCGTGGAACCCAGAGGAGAGTTTAAAATGCAGCTCACTATTGAGATGAAGAGCTTGACAAAGCAAAGACCCTTGGCAGGTGCATGGGTATCAACTGAATCTGGAGGCAAAACTGGACTCCAAAAGGCTTCTGTGTGACCTCAGCCCCTTGTTGCCCACTGAGTGTTAAGCACCAGCCTGTTTCTGGACCTATGCAGCTATCTCTTAGAAATGAACTCTTAAATGACATTGAGAAAATACCAAATTTAAGCAACTTGACAACAATAACCTGTACAATGGGAAGGACTTCTCAAATAAAATTTTCAAGGCACCACAAAGTTTTAGGTTTTTATTTTCTCGCAAGGCAACTGAGCCTTAGAGAATCTAAGAATTTTAAAATAAAGGGAATTAATTTTCTTCTTTGTTATCATTCTTTGCTGTCCCATCATCCATTAGTTTTTCACTGGGTAATTAGATTAAATCAGTTGTGCCAAATTGGAGTCTAAGAACTTCAGAAACTCAGATGACAATCAGAACCATATTAAAAATGAAAAGCTCTGGGCCTTGACTCACAGTCTCTGAATCTGATCGATCCATGATTGATCACTCTGATCCACCATTATAGCTGCATCTTATGTGCACTGGAGCTTGAGACCCACTTGATTGGGTGAATGAGAGGACTCCTTCATCTTACAAAATTCCATGAGGTACAGAGTCTCATTCCAAAGGACAGTTTGTTGGCAATAAAAACTTCTACCTTCCCCTTGCATTAATCTCGATAAGCCTGAGGCTGAAGAGATGGCTCAGTGGTTAAGAACACTGGCTGCTCTTATAGAGAACCCAGGTTTAGTTCCCAGCACCCATATGGCAGTTTACATAACTCCAGTTCCAAGGGAATCCAAAGCCCTCTTCTGACCTCCAAAGGCACTGCACGACATGGGTGCACTTACATACATGCAGGCAATATACTCATATACACAAAAATGATAATTTTAAAAAATATTTTATTTTTTATGTGTATGAATGTATTGCCTGCATGTGTGTTAATGTACCAAATTCTTACTCCCTGAGTCACAAAATTTGCCATATGTTTGCCATGTCAAGTATCAGCAAGGAAGAATTCCACCTCTCTGTGTTTCATACTCAGAACTGTGAATAAAAATAAAGTCATAAAATTTTAAAAAATCGTAGCCATGAATTTCTGTGAATGCCTCATTTCACATACTATTCAATTTTATATAGATAAAATAATACTTTTGAGCTCTAATTGTAGAGGATCTAATGCCCTCTTCTGACTTAGCAGACACTGCATGACATGGGTACACTTACACACATGGCAGGCAATACATTCATACAAAAAAATAAAATTAACAAATAATTTTCAAAATTTACAAATGAAAAAGTTAAATATGCACTTTTCCTATGACCTAGCAATTCTTCTCCCAAGTATTTATTTGAGAAAAATTGAAGTACACAACCCTACAAGTGTTTGTACTAGAATATTCTTAGTACCTGTATAGATAATAGACAAAGACTGGAAACAGTCTAGAGGTCCATGAACACAATAGCTGAATAACGTCTGGTATGTTTGTATAAAGGAATGTATCCACTACTGTCCTGGTTAGGCTTAATTGTCAACTTGATAGCCTAGAGTCATCTGAGAAAAAAGCCTCCATTGAGGAATTTCCTAAATCAGGCTGGCCTGTGGGCATGTCTTGTGGCTGATTGTTTTGATTATTGATTGATGCAGGAAGGCCCACTCTGGGTAGCACCATCCCTAGGCAGGTGGGCCTGGGCTATAAAAAAAAGAAGGTAAGAATGAGGCAGTGAGTAAGCTGGGACACAGCATTCCTCCATTGTTCCTACCTCAGGTTCCTGCCTTGAATTCTTGCCTTGACTTCCCTCAATGATAGAGTGTGAGCACCAAGTATAAGCCAAATAAACCTTTTCCTCCCCAAATTGACTTTGGTCACAGTTGTTTTATCACAGAAACAGAAAAGGAAACTAAAAAATTACTGATTTACCTAGATTTGAAAATGCTAATGAAAAAGAGTTCATATTTATGGTTCCATTTCCATGCACTTGCTTCCTTGCTTTACTTCTTTGTGGGTTTGTTTTTTGTTTGTTTGTTTGTTTGTTTTAAATATAGTTCCAGACTGCTCCACGGAAGAGAATCTGGCTGAGGACCTGGACTGGAAACAGCATCCAGTTACAATAATAACCAATGTTACTGAATGTTCCAGGGCCTGGCACTACCCTGAAAGTTGGGTATTACTCTGATTTTATGGGTGAAAAAACTGGGCTCCAGATAGAGCATATGACTTGCCCATAGCTACACAGAATATAAATGCTCTGACTATGGTCAATTTCTATCTAAAGCCTGTCATCTTTCTAAAACAGCACAGTGTCTCATCCTGAACATGCTCAGGAACTACAGGTAAGAAGGAGGAAGGAGGATGAATGTTAAAGAAGATAAATTTTTAGGGCTTGGGTTACAGCTCAGTGAGAGATTACTTGCCTGGCATACCCAAGGCCCAAGGTTCAATTGCTAGTACTACAAAAATATAAAGGTAAATTATTATTTGGCAGATATATTTCCATGGGTAGAGACTGCTTTTTCTACCCCTTTTCAAATCACATTCTAATTGAGCAACTGACAATTTGTTCCTCACAAAAGCCCTGAAATAGAAAAGGAAATTATCCTGGAAAAGTAAATTCCCAGTTTCAAGTCTTGTAATGGGAGTTTGAAGGCAGGTCTGCACACAGACTTCCTGGTCAATAAATGAGGACACAAAATGCTTTACAGGTTTATTTTGTGCTTAGTGGCTTCAGAGGGGAATAAACAAAGTAGGTGTTTCCATGTGTCTCTTGGAGACAGCTGGGAGTGAGTTGGAGGTGTTCTGAGCCAGTGGAGTAGGTGAAACCTTCAGGTGCTACTTTTCCCTTAAGGCTTCTGTTCATGATTCCAAAGCCAGTGCTTCAGATTTCTTAGCAACTCTGTCTTCCAAAATCAACATCTTTTGGAGATACAATGGATGAATTTTGGATATATAAATTATTTTGGTGTAAGTGTACCCACAATTTTTTTTGAGAATTTAATGAAAACCTTGGAGGCTTGCTCTGTAGAAATGAACCTACTTATGAAATTCTCCATGAAATGTAAAAAGGTTGACAGCCTTATTGAAATCCACAGAGACATTCTCCATTGAGAAGCTCTGAATAGAACTTCAAGGTCATCCTTTGCTATATATATATATCAAATTCAAAGTCAGCCTCTGTATAAAATACGTCCTTGAACACATGCACATGTGCCCACACACACATGAACACTCATGCATACAACACACCGAGACGCATAAAAAATAAAAGCAGTGAGGTATATACCAAAAACTAATTTTCAAATGCTAACATAGAAGCTGGAGAGACAACTCTCTACAAGAGATGGCTCTTATAGAGCACCCAAGTTCATCTCCTGGCACCCACACTGGTCAGCTCATAACCACCTGTAACTCTAGCTACAAAGGGATTCAGAAGGCACCTGAACTCAGGTGCACATACCCTACACAGACAGACACACACTCATACACAAACACATACACAAACTATAATAAAATAAAATCTAAATAAATAAATAAAACAGTAACCCGTCTGGGTTCAGCAGTACACAACTATAACCCCTGCACTTGGGAGGCCAGGATAAGAGGAGTCTAAGCTAAAAAAGAAAAAAAGAAAAAAGAAAAAAACTTAACCTATAGCAAAGAAAAGTGTAATGATTAAAAACTAGATCTTTGTAAATGGATCTTATTCCATAGATTTGACTTTGATAGCAGGCAAATTCTTCAGATGGATTTTGGAAAGCAGAACAAAAAGAAAAAAAAAACTAAATTAAAAAAAAAAAGAATCAGATGCATGTCAAGTATCATAGAGAACTTATCACGTGTTTTTTACTTTGTTTCTTTGAGACAAAGTCTCATTTAGCTCAGGCTGGCCTAGAATTCCTTTTCTAATCAGGATGACTTTAAATCCCTGATACACCGGCCTCTACCTCCCAAGTGCTGAAAGGAGAGAATCTCCTCTGTCAAGTTGTCTTCTGACCTCCACATAAGCATGTGGTACAGACCACTGCCCCTCCACCACTACACACAAAGTAAATGAATAAATGTAATTTGAAAAATAAAATAGTTTGTAGTAAATGAAAACAAAAACACAACATGCTATAAGTTATCGGATATGACTAAAACAGTACTTAGCAAGACGTTTCTAGCTTTAACTACTTACATTAGAAAAGAAGAAAGAGGCCAGGAAATTGATTCAGTGCATATAAGGTGTCAGCTTCCAAGCCAAACAACCTAAGCTCTATCCCCAGGATCCGCAGGGTGGAAGGAGAGAACCAACTACCACAGCTTGTCTTCTGACCTGTTGTCATGCAACCCCTGGCACATGTACACACACACACACACACACACACACACACACACACACACACTACAACCACCAAACACATAAATAAACAAATAATAAAATGTGTTTTAGAAAGAAAATGAAAGAAAATTTCAGATGTCCTAAACCTCAGGTACCACCACCAACAACAAAACAAAATCAAAACCAAGTACATGGTAGAAATAGGAAAGTTAAGAACAGAAACAGGTGAAATGAAGAATAAAAACCACTAGAGGAAAAATGAAGAAATCTAATGGTTGGCCATTTGATAAGATGAGCAAAAATTGGTAAACTTTCAGCTAGACTGACACACACAAAATAAGACTCAAATTGCTAAAATCAGGAATGAAAGAAGGAAAGTCATGTCCAGCCTTACAGAAACAAAATGAACCATAAGGAAACACTATGAGCAACTCTAGGCCAAGACTAACTTGAGAGTAGAGTATTGAACAAATGTCTACAAAATAAAAACTTTAAATCTGACCCAAGGAAAAATAGAACATCTGAACAAACTTACAAAAGCAAAAAGACTGAATTAGCAACTAAGAACTCCACCCCCCAAAATAATTTAATTCCAAGTAAGATGGTGTAGTCAATATAAGAAAGAACAGACTTTAGGGGGTGGGGGAGGAGGAGGCCGAGGAGGCGGAGGAGGAGGAAGAGGAGGAGGATTAGGAGGAGGAGGAGGAGGAGGAGGAGGAGGAGGAGGAGGAGGAAGAGGAAGAGGAGGAAGAGAAGAGCTTCAGAAACTCACAAAGGTGGTGCCAGAACAGCTGAAAAGTACAGAGCAGAAGACAAGCAATACATCCAAAAGAAGTAAGCCAAGCCAAACATAGCTCCAGCTTTGTGGCTGTCTGCCAGAGGGAAGAAAACAGAAGTCGTACTCAAAGGATAAGCCAGGAAGCCCTGGAGAAAAGAGAGTAACAGTCCTATCTACAAGGCAAACCCAAAGCCATCAGAAGCATCAAATCCAATTGGTTTTAGTGAGACAGTGATTCCTCCAGTAGATGGATCAGCTGTGGAGAGGAATCCCACTCTATCATTCTGTATGATTTGGAAGGCAGCAGGTAGGCACCACTCAGAGAGCAAACCTATTGTTTAAAACTGAACTACCCTGATGGTCTGAGAACAGAGAACAATTACAAGTCAGGAATTCTGAATTTAAACTGCATAGCCCCAGAGAGAAAGACATCCCTGGGAGACAGTTGAAGGGATGGGGAAGGCTGGACACCAACAAGCTGCAAAAAAGCAGACTGCAGGAGGTTTGGATCAGGTAGTGAAGTACATAAGGAGAGGTAACCCACTGTCCATGGACAGGAGCAGATGTCATCAATTGAAAATAACCCTGGAGTTTGATAGCATGGAGCCTTAGATCATTGTATAAATCAATCTCTACAGCCACTATCTACCATTCACTGCTTTACAGCCAGAGTATTCAGAAGTGCATCCCCTCACATGGTAGTTAATATTTAGAGGATAGTGAAAGTATTAAAAGTACGAAGATCTTCTATCTGTACCCATCTTTGTGATATGGTTGCTTCTCATATTCCCAATGCTACAGCCTCAGACTCTGGAGGAGTCTGTAGTAGCAAGTATAAAATAATTTGCCATCTAGCTGCAAAGCTGCATGTGGCCAGCAGAGGCCCAGGTATGCAAAGAAAGGAAAGTACTAAAAAGAAGACAACTCTGGAAAACATTAGACACTTGTCAATACAGCTCAAAACCAGCACAAAGCATAGGAAAGACAAGAATCCATAATGAGTTCAACTGACCACATACCTTTCTCCACCCCCATGCATACAACTCATGGTCTCCAGTGTTTGAAGAACCAAAGAGAAGCTACTCCAACTTGCTATTTTTCTCCTTCTGCTTCTCTGTGTTCTTCTCTTTGGTACGTGTCTAATAGCACTTTTTTTACTTTATTATATTAAAAATGTATTGTTTGTATTTTCTATTTCCCTTCATATAGTCATCTAATTTTGTTTATATATTATTTTTCCATTCCAAGGCCACATTTTTTCTTTCTTTTTCAGTGTTTATCTATTTTTTTCTCTTTCTACTATACCTTTAGTAATATGTTGACTTTCTCTTGTTTTGTTTTCTTTTGTGTTTACAAAACAATTCATGCTTCTCTCATTTTTGTCTCTTTTGTTTTGTTTTTTGAGACAGGGTCTCCCTGTAGCCCCAGCTGGCCTGGAACTTACTATGTAGACCAAGCTAGTCTTGAACTCACAGAGATCTGACTGCTTCTGCCTCTCAGGACCTGGGATTAAAGGCATGAGATACCATGCTTGTCAATGGTTCTAATTTTTTATCCCCTTTCTTAAGTTTATGTAATTTTATTTATTGAACTTTCTCATTAGTGAGAATTCTTCTCTCTGAGTGGTACTGGAGATTTACTCATCAGGAGTAGGCTCCTCAATAAAAAGATTCCCAAATAAAATCAAAAGAGACATCCAAATCAAAATATGTGCAATTTGTAAGACAAAAACAAGAAACATGAGGAGGCAAAGCAACAGGACTCCTTCAAGACATCATAACTTCTCAACCTACTAAGTCCAAAAGTACTGAAATAGATGAAGTACTGAATGAAGATTTCAAAACTTTGATGGTAAAGCTCATCAGTGACTTCAAGGAGCACATATAGAAATAAGATAAACAAGCAGATGAACTCAATTCAGGACCTGCAGAGGAAAGTCAACATCATAAATGAAAAGGTCAGAAAAGTAGATGAAAAAATCTGCAATTTGGATGAGAATCAGCAACATGGAAGAAATATTCAGCAAGGAAAACTGAGATTTTGAGAAAATATAGAAATTTCAGAAATGAAAAACTCAATGAATCACATGAAAAGTACAGTGGAAACACCATCAATAGACTTGAATGAGCAGAAGAAAAAATATCAGGGATGGAGGTCAAAGTAACGGGATTCATGTGGCATTAAAGCAGAAGGCTGTACTCTTTTCAGGGAAGGGGAGTAGTGAAAGGGGACAGGGAGGACAAAGGGAGTGCAGTGGGGGAGTGGGATGAACAAGAACAAAATATAATGATATATGTATGAAAATGTCGTAATGAAACCCATTGCTTTGTATGCTGATTTAAAATATTCATAATAGCTAAAGAAAAGGGACTGATGAGATGGCTCAGCAGATAAAGACGCTTGTACCAAGTGTGACTACCTGAATTGTTCCATCATTCCATTCCCCAAGGCCCTTCAGGGGTGGAAGGAGAGAACTGACTCCCAAATACTGTTCTCTGACTTCCACTCCTCCCAACACACATACACCACACACACACACACACACACACACACACACACACACACCCATACTTTTTAAAATATTTTATAAAGAAAAAGAGGAAAAGAAAGGAAAGAAAAAGAAAAGTTCAAACTCAGACTGCCACCCTTGTGAACTCTACCAAGCATTTAAAGGAAATAATATCAGTCCAACAGAAAGTCTTTCTCAAAGTAGAAGACAGGAATCCAGATAGTCCACTCCCAGGTATAGTCTCAAGAGACATGAAGACATATCCACAGAAAAACGTACACATGAATGTACATAAGCAGTATTATTCATAATAATGAATACTATGGGTGAAAAGGTAGAAACATTTCCAAATGTCTAACTGATGACTAGATAAAATACACCATACTTACAGAACAGAATATTATTCCACCATTAAGAGCAATAAAGTACCTTTTACACTCCACAACATGGATGAAGCTTGAAAACATTTATGCGATGTTAAAGAATTCACTTCTCAAAAGACCAGCTACTTTATGATCAGGTTTATAGGAAACAGCCACAATAAGCAAACCATAGAAACCCAAAAACAGATTGGTGCTTTCCTGGGATTGGGAGTGGGTTGGCAAAAATAGGAAGGGAGTATGTGTTAGATTTTCATTGTTGTGACAATATACACGAGAAAAATAACCTACGGAAGAAAAGATTTAGTTTGGCTCCATTCAGAAGTTTCAGTCCAACACAGTGGGGATCGCATGACAGAGCAGAGTAAATCCCAACCCAGAAACCAGGAAGCAGAGAGAGAGCATGCCGTGGTAATGGGGCTTTTTCCACCGACTTTGCACCCTATGGGGTGATCCTGCCCACATTCAAGGTGAGTCTTTCTTAATCTCTGGAATGCCCTCATAGACACACCCAGAGGTGCACTTCACTAAACTCCTGGGCTCTTGTTATGGATTAAATATGAAATGCGCCCCTTAGGCCTGTGGGTTTGAACACTTGGTCCCCAGTTGGTGGTGCTGTTTTGGGAGATTGTGGAACTTTTAAGATATGGAGCCTAGCTGGTGGAAGTAGACCCAGTAGGGCAGGGATTGAGGATTATGACCTGCCTCCACTTCCAGCCCAAACTCTGTTTCCTGACTGTTGCCACAAGTTACTAGTTGCTTCCTGCTCCCACTGCAACAGCCACAAACTGGACCAACTGCCATGCCTTCTCCACCATGATGGACTATGTCCCCCAAGGCAGGAACCAGAGTATACCCTTCCCACTTCTAACAGATACTCTGTTACAGCAACAAGCAGCTAACACAGCACTTCTGAAGCCAATCAAGTTGACCACGAAGATTAATCATCACAGACTGTTAATGAATATCATGTTTCTGTCTAGAGTCTCTAAAATGTCCTAAAATTAGATTGTATAAAACAGGTAAATATTAGACTGTGCTATTGGTTATACAATTTTATAGATACACTGAAGCCCTCTGACTGTTACACAAAACCATTCAGTTATATGTTAGGTGAATTATAGCTCCATAAACTGGTAAAGAAATAATAACAGCCAAGAGCTGGGCATGGTGGTGCATGTCTTTAATCCTGGCACACAGGAGGCAGAGGCAGGTAAATCTCTGTGAGATCGAAGCCAGTTTGGTCTACATATCAAGTTCCAGGCCAGCTGGGGCTCCAGGTAGATCCTGTCTCAAAAAAACAAAACAAAAGAAAATTAATTAAAAGGAAAAGTTAAACATAACTTCGGGTAATGAAAGAAAATGTATACAAAGAAAAAATATAACATGAACACTTCTCAAGAGAAAGTTCAGCATCGATATGCACTTGAAAATACACACTAAACTTCATTGGTAATCAGAGAAATGCATACTGAAATCAAAATATCTTGGCATCATCAAGCGAAGTTGAAGATATATATGTCCTATAAGCAAGTAGTTCTGTTATGCCCAGGTCATGGAGTCCCCTCAGAGACCACCATGGAGGCCAGATCCAATGCAAATACAAAAAGGATCTTTATTTGCAAGCTCGAGCTCGGTCCACAGTCGGACACACCGATGCAGGGGGTGATAGGACAGTGGCCCCAATAAAGGGAAAGGAGTTCTTTTATTGGGTTGGAACAAAGGGAGGTGGGTCAAAAGCCGGGATTGGTTAAGAAAGCCCGTGGGCACGAAAACAGCTTACAATGATTGGTTACAAAGATTATACATATCAAAAGACAGGTGACAAGGAACTTATGGCTTCTTACCGGTGGGTCTGTCCTGGAATGTGCTTACCAAAGTATGCTTCAAGGTCTCAGGCTTGTTTGGATTTCTGATTTTTGCCTCAGTCATCCTGACCGGACTCTATGCTCTCCCTTTAAGCCATAAACAAGATATTTTGTATTCAGATACCACCTGGTATCTGAAGGCCACATCCTTGCAAATGTTTAACTATGAGGGTAAGAAAGAGTTTCTGGAGCTGAGAAGCCAAGCTTATGTGGCTGAGGCTTTTTCTAACAAGATGGAGTCAGATTTGCTTCAACTTTACATTTTGGGTTTGGAGACTTTCTCAGTTCCACTTCTAGAGCCATGAAAATCAGCACATGTACTTTGGGACACAAAAGAACCACAGAGCAGTGTGATCTGTAAAGTAACTCAAATGCTGTTCAACTACAGAGCATGATATCCAGAAGACGGAATTCCAGTCATTAGAAAGGAGTGAATAATAGCTAGATATATCAGCATGAATAAATCTTACAAACATAATGCTGAACAAAAAATTTACAAAAACTCATTCAAATCCACTTATATAAAATTTGAAAAAAAAAAAAAATGAAGCCAAGAGGTGGAAGGTGGAAGCAACTCAAGTGTGCATGGACTGATGAGTAAATAAGCACGCTGTGTCCACCAGGTATGGTGGTGCACACCTTTACTTCCAGCAGGAGGCAGAGGCAGGCAGATCTTGCTGATTCGAGGCCAACCTGGTCTACGTATTGACTTCCAGGTCGGTTAGGGCTAAAAAATAAGACCATGTCTTAAAAATAAAAATAAAAAAAGATTAAAAAAAAAAAAAAACAGCAAAATGTGGTATGTTCATACAATGGAATATCACTCATCCGTAACCTTAACAAGGAAGGAGATTCTGATACTGTGATACATGCTGCAACAGGGATGAAACTTGAGGACATTGCGTTAAATGAAATATGCAGCCACAAAAAAGTGTAAATATTATGCAGTGGCTAATTGTGATCATCAGTTTGATTAGACAGACCTGGAACCAACCAAGAGGCACATTTCTGGAAGACTCTGCTCTGCGAGGGTATTTCCAGAAAGGATTAGTTGAAAGGAGAAGACCACCCTCGGAGTGGGCCCTACCTTGCAACCTTTCTGGGGCAGTCCAGATATAAAGAGGTCTGATGAAAAAGTAGTGCTACTACCTGCCTGCCTGCTTGCGCCCACTGCTACTGCAGCTGCTTCTGTCCTCCCACTAACAACATGCAGACTGCAGTTCTTCAGCCTTCCAGAGTACAGCTTCCAGGCCTTTAGCTCCAGACGGGGATTGGCAAAGCACCCATCTTCCTGGACTGAGCAGCTACAGGGTTCTCCCTCTCCAGCATGCAGATGGCCATTGTTGGACTCCCTTTCATGTAAGGCAGTCTAGAGAATGTCTATTTATAGTATGTGCACAGAACTAATAAAAAACTACACACACACACACACACACACACACACACACACACATACATTCTACCAACTCTGCTCCTCTAGAGAACCCTGCCTAATACATATTGTATGAGTCCACTTATGAGTTGCATAGAGAAGCCAAATTCACAGAGACAAAAAATAGAGTGGTGGTTGCCAGGAACTGGAGAAGTGCAGAACACAGAGCTATTATTGTATAGCGGGTAAAGTATTTCAGTTTTACAAGATGAACAAAGGTTCTGGAGAGCTGCTGGGCAATAATGTATACAGCTCACACTACTGAACCTTACACTTCAAATGGCTAGCGTGTAAATCTTGAAAGTGTTTTTCCACTATACAAAAAATTTTGTTCTAGTAAGATGGCTCAGCAGGCAAAGGCATCTGCTGCCAAGCCTAACGACCCAAGTTCAGTCCCCAGGACACACATGGTAGAAGGAGAGGGCCGACTGATGCAGATTGTCCTCTGGCTTCCACACATGCTTTCCATGGTATATGCATGCATGCACACACACACACACACACACACACACACACACACAGAATTTTTGAAAATTTATCCAGGCATCGTGGTACATGCCTGTAATTTCAGTATTTAGGAGGCTAAGGCAGGAGGATTTTGAGTTTGAAGATAGCCTGAGTTACATAGTAAGTTTGAGTATACCTTGGCTATATAGTGAATTTGAATGCAGCTTGGGCTACACAGTGATAATCTCTTTCAATAATAATAATAATAATAAAGAAATTTTTTAAAAGTCAAAAACTGAAACAAAATATTTTTAAAAGAAGATTATCTAATCCCAAATGGACAGCCTTAAACATAAATGGGCTCAATGCATTATAAATGTGTGTGTGTAAATGTATGTATGTATATGTAACAAGGATAATCAAAGAAGAGGACAAGAAATTAGGAGGAAGGGGGCACGGGAGGAGTTGGACGGGGACTGGGAGGGATGGAAATAGAGCAAAGACAGTGCTCATGTGTGAACGTCTCAAAAATAGAAATGTCTGAAACAATCAAAAAGAAAATGAATTATAGTGTTAAACAATGTATACATAGGAATAAAACTATTTTTAAAAAGAAAGAAATGGACACAAAAATTATAAATGTTGTTACCTGTGAAGCATAAAGAGGAAGATATGGTTGTGGAAGCAAAAGCAATGATTTTCTAGCTCTTAATCAGTGTTGCAGTTACAGAAATATTTTCTTTGTAATTCCTTAAATAGAGTACATGGATTTTATCTGCACTCTGTGCACAGATTTCAAAATTAAAGAACATTGCCATCAAAGAAGAAAAGTCTGTTAATATAATTCATGATATAAATTGTCCAAATGTTTAAAATCCCATGATTACATCAATACATGAAAATGCCTTTGAATAACTTCAGATTCATTCCTCATTAAAAGAAAACTCTTAACAAACTAGGAATAGAAATACATTCCTTAAAGTCATCAAGCTGCTCTGCACAAAAGTCTACGTTAAACATCCTACTTGCAATGAGTTTCTCTTTTGCAAAAAGACATAACCTAAAGATTCCCAGTTTTACACTGTATTCAAGACCCCTCCCTATGAAATAGGAGGGTAAAACAAAAGGAATCAACAAAATTCCTTATTTGAAAATAATGAATACATATTGAAAATATAAAACAATTTATACAAAAGAATCCAGGGTTCTAAGTATGAAAACAATCTGCAAAACTCACTTGCATTTCTATGTGTTAGTGACAGACATTTAGAAAATGAAATGCTTAAAGAATATCGTTTACAACATTGCCACAAAATATGAAATACTATGGAATAAATCTAATAAAATAAATGCAAAAGTGAGTTGTGTCAACTAATGAGAAGTTTCAAATGCCCTGGAATGGATTTGTAGAGATATTCTCTGTATAATTATACTTTAAGCTGTGTATATTTAATGTATACACCCAGGTGATGAGGGCATAAATTAGGTCAACAACAGTGGAGTGGGGATTTCCGAGAGCTGAAAGTGAGGAAGCCAGAAAGATCTGTTAGGGATTTGATGAGACAAGGCTCTTATGAAAAATCATTGTGGATTTTCCCCTACTGCACCCAGGTATGAAGGCAGGTATAAGAAAGCCAGTGTTAGATTTATCCAGAGTTCAGATTTTGTCCCCTAAGACTCATAGAGGACCACAGGCCAGGGTGCTATAGTTTGGACCTTAAAGATTTGGTTGCAAGCTGGGGGCACTATTTGGAGCTGATGCAATCTTTTCTTTTTTTTTTAATCTTTTTGAGACAGGGTCTCCCTGTAGCCCCCACTGGCCTGGAACTCGCTATGCAGACCTGGCTAACTTGAACTCACAGAGATATACCTGCCCCTGCCTCCCAAGTTCTGGGATTAAAGGCATGCACCACCATGCCTGGCACAGAAGTAATGGAATCTTAAGAAGATGAGGCCCAGCAGAAGGAGATTAGGTTACTGAGGGTGTGCTCTCTTAGAATCCCCAATCTTCCTTCCCACCTCCCACCCCTTCTGATTTCTGGATGCCATGAGGTGAAGCTTCCTCTTCCATGCACTCCCATGATGCCCTGTTTTGCCATGATTCCAAAGAAACTGGGCCCAAAAATCATGAACTGACACTTCTGAAACCATGAGCTAAAGCAAACCTTTTTTCTTTTTAAGTCAATTGTGTCAGGTAATTTATCACAATGGGAGAAAGCTGGCTAACACACAGGAGCTCCTATTTTTAATGCATGAGAAAAAGTAATTGTGATACAATAGAGTTGAATCCCCCAAAGTTATAAAGGGATTTTGAAGTCAGAGAAAGGCCTAAAATGTCCTATAAACAATAAGAAAGGATAAGAAGGACAGTTAACCCATCTTCAAACCCAGTAGTGAGAGGGTTGGGTGAGAGACAGCACTTACAGTCCTTTCTCTAAAGGATTCTGTGTAGCAGTAGCCTTCAGATTGAACAGGAGAGTCAATATATATTGAGAGAAAATGTAAAAGATATAGGTGATTGGACTGATGAGTGGTCAGGAGTCTCAAAGTATACAGTGGAAGGGTTTGGGGTTGTCATGGACCGGGAGACCAAGGCACAGTGGGAAATCTTCAGAGGCATTTGTGAACACAAGATTTGCTGGTAGGTGAGGTCCCAAGGAAGGAGATTTGTCCCAATGATCTCTGAAGAAAAGGTGGGTGGTCAAAACAAATTCTACCTATTTCTTAGAGCTTTGTGTGATGCTGTAGAATGTCCCTGGCAAGATAGTATAAAAAACAAAGAGATTCATTTGGCTCACAATATTGATGGCTGAAAAGTCCAAAGAGCATGGTGCTGGCATCTGGTGAGGTCTCCTGCCTGTGTCACCACATGGCAGAGGACCCCATAGATGTACATATGAGAGTGATGAGTGGTAGCACAGAACAGAGATATCTAAGGAGACATGTCAGCCTGTTAAGACTTAACCTTTCTTCCAAGGGTTGTGCCCCTATGACCCAAAGTCTACCACCTCTTAAGACCATGAGTCTAAGCCCCAATATGAATTTTGGCAAGGACAAAGTACATTCAAACCCTAGCACTGTCCTTGGGATTGGCTAGTCTAGAGTGAAGAGGGTTTCAATGAGATTCCTGGAAATGTAGTCAGAAGGCAGAGATGGATGTCAGCATTATTGCAATGGTAGAATCAATATGTAGTAAAACAAGACAAATGTGAATCTCATCTTTATTTTTTACATATCATTTAATGTGTGTGTGTGTGTGTGTGTGTGTGTGTGTGTGTGTGTGTGTGTGTGGAGGTGAGAGGACTACCTGCAGGAGTAGGTTCTTTCTCATGTGGTTCCTGGGAATTAAAACTCAGGTCTTCATTCCACACATACACCCAAGCTATCTCACTGGCTTAGTGATTCACATCTTTCTGATCTAAGTGACTAAAACCATGAGGACTAATCTTTTTTAGAAACAGGATCTCATTACATAGCCCTAGCTAGACTAGAATTCCCTCGAACTCAGAAAGATCTGTTTGCCTCTGCCTCCTGAGAGCTGAGCATGTGTCAGCATGTCCAGCCAATATTATTTCTTTAAGTAAAAAATTCAGTAGAAGTAACAAATTTGACAAGGATAAGAAAGGGTTCAGTGAAAAGAATAGTTTTAAGAGGATTAAATTAACTCAAAAGCAGAAGCTAAGCCCTCAATCTTCAAGCAGGCACAGGAAGCAGAGCATGACTGGAGATCCAGCAAGGCGTAAGAACTCTCTAAGTCTGCCCCCAGTGACGTGCTTCCTCCAGCATGGCCACAGCTTCTAAGACCTCCTAAGACAGCACCACCAACTAGGGACACAGTGTTCAAATACTTGGAGCCTATGGTGTACAGTCTCATTCAAACCACCACAGGCAGCTAGGGTCAGACCTTGAGGATTGTGTCCTGCTCTTGCTTACGGTCTGAGCACTTTGCTTCTTGTCTGACACTGCAGTGTCACCAGCTGCCTCACACTCATATCACCACAGATGAAGCCAAATTATCACGATGACAGATTTCATAAACCATGAGACAAAATAAACCTCTCCTCCCTTAAGTTAATGCTGTCAAGTATTTTATCACAGCAACAAAAATTTACTAAGACACAGCAAATCTGAAACAGTGAGTAAGGGTTTTCCCCCATAAATTCCCAAAGCTAAATCATTGGCATGTGACATTCCGATTTGTCTATTAACAACAGTCTACGTCCAGTGCAACGGCTCAGCTGATAAATGCACTTGTCGTGCAAGCCTGGAGACCTGAGTTAATCACTAGAACTCACATAAAAGTTGAAGGAGAGAACCAAGGCCACACAAAGTTATCCTCTAACTTCCACATGCACTCGTAGGTTTATTTTTAAAATAAAACTCTAGGGGCTGGAGAGATGGCTCAGCACTTAAGAGCACTAGTTGCTCTTGCAGAGGACCCACGTGGTGGCTAACAACCATCCATAACTCTGGTTCTCGGGCATCTGACACCGTCTTCTGACCTTCACATACATGCAGGCAAAACACTCATACAATAAAAATAAATAAATCCAAAAAATGAATAATACTCTAAATGAAAATAATAACTACAGTGCAATATTTCTACTCCACACTCCAGAAAGAATAAAATGAAAAAAAGCAGATAATACCAAGTGCCAGCAGGGCTACAGAGCATCTGAATCTGTCATACACTGCTGGTGAAAGTATGAATAGGTTGAACCAATCTGGATAGCATTTGACAATATTTACTAAAAATGAATAGACCCATTAAAGCAGCTCCTTTTAAGTGAAATGCTTGCACATACGTTCATAGAAACCCCTTTTATAAAAGCTCCAAGCTAGAAATTACCAAATGTCTGTCAACAATTGAATGAATAAATAAATCCATCGAATTAATAAAATAGTTCAGAACAATGAGAACATTGACTATAATTACAAATAATAGCATGAGTATTACAGACATGATATGGGTAAACGAAACCAGGCTGAAAAAACTAATATGCACTATATGATTCAATTTATATAAAGGACTACAGTGTAACTGTGGCCCATGGGTTAGCCACCTGTTTTTGTAATTAAAGTTTTATTGGAAGAGAGCCACATTCATTCATGTGTATTGTCTTTGACAGCTTTAGTGCTACAGTTGCAGAGTTGAGCAGTTATGACAGAGACCATCTGGCCTGCAAGCCTAAAATATTTTCTATCTGGCTCTTTAAGAAAAAGTTGGGGAACCCTTGATATAAAGTTCAAAATCAAGCAAAAATAATCTCTGGCACTTAAAGTCAGGATAACATCTAGGACTACAGTACTATAAACATTATTATGAATTTATCCTTTTCTCAACGCCACAAAAGAAAATCTCAGCTAGACTACAGAAGTGGGACTATTAGCAATAATAATCTCTGGGTTTTACCCACTGCTACTGTGTACATAATGCTGACCTCGTTAAGATAGGTTTCCATGGACACGCCTGGAAGGACTAAAGTAGAGGTGAAACATTAATCTAGAAAACAAAGAGTTGAGACCGAATCAAAATAGAAATATCGTCTATGACAGTGAGTTACTGTTTTGATTCACACATCTCAAGCAAGGACAGTTTTGCACCTCCAAGAGATAATTGGCAAAGTGTGGAGATGTTGATTATCACAAGTTGGTGCTATTAGCATCCAGTGGGTGGAGGTCAGGCATGCAGCACAGCATCCTTCTTGTGACACACAGAACAGGTATTGTGTTGGGGTTCTGTTGCTGGATCAACGTACCTGAGGAAACCATTTTAAAAACTTATTTTGGCACATGTTTTCGATCTGTATTCAGCTGAATCTATCACTTTGGGTCTGAACATCATGATGAGAGCAGCTGGTACCCTCATAGAACCCAAAAAAGCATAGAAGTGTAACAGTAAGGGGCCAGGACTAAGGCATGCCCCCGCAGTAACCCATTTCCTCTACCTCGGCCCACCCTCCACAGTTCCATCACCTTCCAAGGCTGTAGTCAAATTTTGAATCAATTAATGACTTAAATAATTTATTAGATTATAGTCCTCCTGATCTAATAGTCTGTGGAAACTCCTTTACAAACACAGGTAGAATTGCACTTTATTAATCTGCTAGGTGACTCTCAATTTAATCAAGATTACCATCACAGCCTCCATGACAACTAATTATTCAACCCAAAATTTGTTGTTCTCAGCAGCGCGTAAAAGCAGTTATTGTCAAGGCTGGCAGCCTGAGTTGGATCCTCTGGATCAACATGGTAGAAGGAGAGAACTGGCTCCTCCGAGTTGTGCTCTGATTTCAACATGCATGCCATGGCACTAAATAAATAAATGTAAAAATAAAGTAGTTGTAGTAAACCTGAGCCTGTACTGCTTAATCACCATGGAGAATGAGCACTTGGAATAAGGCTGGTGCAACTTAAGCTCTGAGCATTTAGCATTATTTAATAGTAATTAATAGTAATATTATCAAATATTTACATTTGTAAGTAAGTTAGGTGGTGGTTTTCATGTGAGACAACACAGGCCCAGAGTATAGATCAAGAGCCTGACTCCTTGCTTGGACCAGTTCACAGTCATTTGACTTCAGCTAGTCATTTAACCTCTCAGCACTTTCATTTTCTCATTTGTAAAAGAAGGATTTGCATAGGACCAAGGTCAAAGAGCTGTGAGCTTTTAACCACTGAGCCATCTCTCTAGCTCCTATTTATTTTATTCTTTGAAAAGTTTATACCTGTATATAATGAATTTTGGTCATTTTCATGACTCCTTACCTTCTCTCATCTCCCTCCTTCTCCCACTGAACCCCTTGTTCCCAATTAACCTCCTCCTACTTTCATGTGTTTCTGTGTAGGGGTAGGGGTGGGAGTGGGGAGATGTTTGATCCACTGAGCTTAATTAGAGTTCCTTGCATGAGCATGGGCAGAAGTTTATTTACTAGAGCAAGGGCAACTAACCAGTGGCTACACCACTAAGGAATAAGATTCCTCCCTCCCACAACCTTTAACTATCCTTATCTCCTCAGGGTGGGCTAGAACCTAATAAGCCCCTCCTCTACCCTCAATGGAAAACTGACATAGGATCAATCTTGTGCAAGTAACCACAACTGCTGTGAGTTCATGTGTATGAAGGTCATATCATATCCAGAAGAGAGTTTCACAGCACTGCTCCCCATCCTCCAGCTCTTACAAGCTTTCTGCCCCCTGTTCTGTGTGGGTGCGTCTCCATCTCCAGCATGGCTGTTTTGCTCCAGCCATGCCAGAGAATGGAGGACGATGGAACGGGACCTCAGGTGGCTCAGAGTGTGGCGGAAGGAGTTCCCTCCTGGGAGACTACGTTGGTGGATAGTTTGGTTATTAGAGCCAGTGCAGGGGCTTATATAGGGAGGCCTCCTGACTGTTACAGAAGGCAGGAAAGTTAGAGGTAGGGTTTTGGGGTAAAGGCGGGAAGGTTGTAGGGCTGATGTGGAAGTTCAGGAATGAGGAAATGAAACCCAAAAACCTGGTTCTGGTCTGGCGTGGGGGACAGGAAGATTCATATCTAGAGTAGCTTCCTGGTGCCAGGTTATCACATAGACAGAGCAGGTCAGACACCTGCCATCCCTTTAGGGTATCTGGAGTTGCTTGCCTTGCTCAATACCCACATCCCCACATATCCCCCTTTTTTATAAATATATAATGGGGACCCAATAAAGGGAGGAGCCAGGCCATGAGGGGATTGGCAAACCAGGGGGGGATAATGGGTTTTAAGTTCATTCTTGAGTTTATGAAAGGTATGTGAGAGAATTTATAGCCTCTTAGTTAGCTATTTGTTCTCTAACATTCTTCTTTTGAAGAGGTAACCCTAAAATCTTGGACATATTTGGCCTTTGATATAGAGTAGGCTGCTGAAGGGCACAAGGACAGTTTCTGGTCTTTGGGGTCTTTTTACCCTAAACTGCTTGGCCAAATTCTACCTCCTATTCTCATCACACCACCCTCTGAAGAAGTCACCCCAATTGCCAATAGGGAATTGGGGCGCTGACCGCTCTGGCTTCTTCAAGGCTGAATAGGGTCGTAGATTGTGGCAACAGGGGTACCCCTTCAGTGAGTCTATCTAAAAGACCCCTGAATTGCATAACTGTTAGCTGTAGGGGGAAAAGAAAGTCTTTGGTCCCTGGAAGATGAAATTAAAATAGTCATAACAGGGAAGAGTTCAAATGTCCAATTCAAAATCCATTAGAATTTCTTGCTTAAGGACTTTCAAAGGCTTCCATCTTTGGGTTCCTCTTTGTTTTTCTTTTTGACTGCCAAGGCTGAACTTGAGAGTCTTGAAGTCAGGATTTGTTTTCAGGCACCTTGATAGCTGGAGTAGCTAGAATCAGGGTGAGTTCCTTGCCAAATGGCTTCTAGACAGGGAGAGAAAAGAAATTATTTAATTTTGGGGTTAGAATAATGGTGAACTTGCCTTTCTTGGGCACAGGTATGCACTGCAGTATTGAGGTAGGCCAAGAATTGAAGTATTACATCTGAGTGGCATTTTCTTATTAAGAACAAAATCATTAGTGAGAACATCTTATATAAACTTAAACCTAATGTCTGGGAAGTGTAATTACTTATAATCTTAAAGAAGCATACTAATCACTTTAATTTTTTGGTTATACTTTCCTTTTGGGTGTTTAAGATCATATAATTTGGCCCAAATAAACCAACTTAATTTGATTCTTAAGGTCAGTTGAGTTTCTGTTCCTCAGGGGGATCACATGGGCTTGAGGAGCCCCTGGCTCCATAGGCCTTTGTTTTACCAGTTCCATCTATGTGAAGATAAGTCAGAAGGTCTTGCTAGACCATAGCTTCACTCTGAAGCAAATCAAGGAAACGTTTTCCTGTGCTGACCCTCTTCTTTGCAGACTGGACACTGGTTCAAGTCCTTCTAGTGGGGTCTCCACAACCTCCCTGAACAGGAAGACAGGTGCCCCATAGTCCCCTGGAACTTAGTTGACCTTGGAGGGCAAGAGACAAAAGATTGTCCCTTTAAGTCCCTCTGACCAGATTAGAGGCCTTTAAGTATGGTTGTTAGGCACCCAAGAAGTTTAGTTCCACCAATACTGAACTATTAATTACTGTATGTTATGTAGCTAAAGCTTGGGCAAAAGCCAAACATTCTTGAATAAACCTTGACTAGACGTATATTTTGTTCCTTAAAGTATTTGACTGAACTATTACTTTAGAAACTTTAAGACGACCTATACATTATTTATCTAATGCTTTCTATAACATATAAACTCAGATCTTTAATCACGCATATAGACTTTCTTATACAAAAAACCCTTTTAATAAAATATATATATATTTCACCTTTTCATTTTCTTTTCTTAAGATCATGAGACATAATAACATTAAGAAAATTTTCTTCCTGGATGCATTAAGCAATGCTTATTCCCTTTCTAGGGCTCTAGTATCAAACCAATGTTTGATCATATTAAAGTTCACCTTGGGGAATGAATGACTTTATTCATACAGATGGGTGAGGTATTAGTAGCAGGTATATAGGTGACCTGAGAGCAGATGCACTGTAAAGTCTTAGCATGGATGCTGACTTTTCTATAACCTCATGCATCAAGTCCTTTCTTTTAGCCTTTCCCAAATTTCCTCCCCAAATGCAGGAGACCATTTGCGATTAGGGCAAAATTACATATAGCCAGTAAATACCATACTAAAAGTTAAAATTTAAAATACTTTTAAATGTATTAACCTTGTGACAAAAGACCATGTGAGAAATCATTACCTTTTCTATGATCCCATCAAGAATCTAAAATGAAAACCAAAATAAAAATAAATTGTGAAAGGATTAGGACGTGTGATTAAATGCCTGTGGTCCAGGGAATTCCCAGATTATCATGAACTTCTGGAATTCTATAGAACTAGTAAATTCCTGGATGTGGCCATTTTGGATTATGCCATGTGGCTGGATTAAGATGGTGACAAGGTCAAGCAGGTCAACGCCATTTTGAAAATTTTGTCCAAGGTGGCAGTCAGGCCATGTGACTGTCACCATATTGATGAAATTACACACATAATATATGGAGACCAAACCACATGGTTTCCTCTCTCCTAGTAAGGGCACGGGCCAAGATCATGAACAAGCACATGGCATATAATAGAAACCTCTTTTTTACTTTTAAAAGGCACCCAGTTAAATGTTCTATACAGCATAGTATATGACTCTCCTGTTCACAAAAACTTAAAATGCTTAGATCTAGTTAGAAAGGCAGTTGTCTTAGGACCATGGTGACTGAGGTCCAAAGTTCAGGCCCTCTAATGGCTCTTTTCCCCCATCCATGAAGAGAACCATGGTGGAGAAGAAATCTAAGGAAAGAAATAACTTTTAAAACCTTTTTTTTTTTTTTTTTTGTAGAGAGGCAATTACATTTTTAGATAACAAGCTAGATAAAGGCCTTTAGAAAAGTTGGTCACTATACATTTAAAAGTAGTGACATTTTGACATTTTCAGACTCACTCTGGCTCAGGAGGAAGCAATCACAACACTTAAGACAAAACCAAAACGGACACAGACAATACAGCTTTAACCTGCCTCGAGGCATAACAAGCTCTAACTAATGGATCTCAGTCCCATACCTGCAGCTTGATAGAAAATACGGAAGTTAGAAGAAACCATGCCTGTCCTCAGAGTGGGATGGCGGAGCCAAAGCTGATGTCCCTTGTGGGGAGCACTCACCTTCTTCAGCGCGTCCTGGAGTGTCCCTTGTTCAATCGCCATTGTTGGTCTCTGTCCACTCACGTTGGGTGCCATTTGTGGGTGGATCTCCATCTCCAGCATGGCTGTTGTGCTCCAGCCATGCCAGAGAATGGAGGACGATGGAACAGGACCTCAGGTGGCTCAGAGTGTGGCGGGAGGAGTTCCCTCCTGGGAGACTACATTGGTGGGTAGTTTGGTTATTAGGGCCAGTGCAGGGGCTTATATAGGGAGGCCTCCTGACTGTTACAGAAGGCAGGAAAGTTAGAGGTAGGGTTTTGGGGTAAAGGCAGGAAGGTTGTAGGGCTGATGTGGAAGTTCAGGAACGAGGAAATGAAACCCAAAAACCTGGTTCTGGTCTGGCGTGGGGGACAGGAAGATTCATATCTACAGTAGCTTCCTGGTGCCAGGTTATCACACAGACAGAGCAGGTCAGACACCTGCCATCCCTTTAGGGTATCTGGAGTTGCTTGCCTTGCTCAATACCCACATCCCCACAGTTCTAAGATGTTCCCTTGGAGGGATTGCTATAAATGTCTCATGTAGGGCTAAGCACTCACCAGTCACTTATTCTCAGTACTCTCACCAGTTCTAAATCTCTATATTAACTGCCACCCATGCAAAAAGAAACTTCTCTGATGAAGGCTCAGAGCAGCACTAATCTATAGGCATAAGTATTCAGAAGGCAGTTGGACAACAGGTCAGTTTAGCAAAACAGTAGAACAATCCCCTCTAGGGTCTATGATATCCCCAGACATTGGCTTTTGACCAGGCAGATTTACAGTATCAAGCATGAGACCAAATTATTTACAGGCCCAAAGAAACCTTGTATTTTGTGGACCTATGACTTTTGTGTTTTTAATTGTGAGATATCTCAAACATAAAAACTATGAAGAATACTATGTGTTTCGTACACCTGCCTACTTCACCTAGCATTTTGTTGTATTTGTTTCAGGGTTTTTTTTCAGTTATTATGAAAAATTTTGAGCCAGGCATTGGTGGGTCACACTTGTAATTCTAGCACTTAGAAGGTAAATGGAGGAGGATCAGGAGCTCAAGGTCAACCTTAGTTTCATAGCAAGTTAGAGGTTAGCCTAAGCTACGTGAGACCCAGGTCTCAAAAAAACAAAAAGAAGGAAAAGGAGTAGGAGGGAGAGATAGAGGGAGGGAGGGAAGGAGGAAGGGAGGACAGGAGGAGAGTTTTTTAAAACACATACATAGATAATAGTATAATGAATTTCTATTATCCAGCCTCAATAATTATCAACATTTTGCCAATATTGCTGTTCCAGATCTTGTAAGAAAAAATGTAGCAGATGTAGCTGAAACTACGAAATTCATCATGTATTAATTTTGAATTTTTCTTTCTAGATCTATTGAACTAACACATTTTTCTCTCTTTAATCTGCTACTGTAGTGCATTACATTCACAGATTTTCTGATTTACTCTGCCTTCCATGGTAAATCATACTTAGCCATAAATTATTGTTGTTTTAAATACATGGTATGGTTGAGTTTCTAGTATTTTAAATTTTTACATCATTTTTCATAAATGAGACTGATTCATAATTTGCTTTTCCCGTATTTTGCTGCTTAGTTTTTGTCAACTAGAAACAAACTATAGTCACCAGGGAAGAGGGAACCTCAACTGAGGAACTTTTTTTTCATCAGATTGGCCTGTGGGCATGACTGTAGAACATTTTCTTAAGTGCTAATTGATGTAAGAGAGCTTAGACCACTGTGGGTGACTCCATCCCTGGACAAGTAGGCTTGGGCTATATATGAAAGGCAACTGAGCAAGCCAGTAAATGGAGTTCCTCCTGTTCTCTGCTTTAGTTCCTGCCTCCAAGTTCCTGCACTGAGTTTCTACCCTGACTTCCCTCAGTGATGGACTAGGACATGGAAGTATAAGCCAATTAAACCCTTCCCTCCCCAAGCTTATTTTGGTCAGTGTTTTGTCACAGTGTTTTATAACTAGAACACATACTATCCTGGTCTTACTTTGATGTTACTTGGATTGACACAATGAGCTAGGTACTGAAAAGAATATATATTTTTCTCTTTCTTAGGTTTTACATTAAATATTTGATTAAATACTTGATTGAGTAGATATTTTATGAAATTTCTAAATCACCAAGTGTAGTGGTATTCTCCTTTAATCCCAGCACTCCAGAGGCAGAAGCAGGTAGGTCTCTGTGAATTTAAGGACAGCCTGACCTAACGAATGCCAGGTCAGTCAAAGCTACAGAGTAAGACCTTGTCTCAACAGCAAGAACAACAAAAAAATATTTAGCCTCTCTAGTTTATATATTTCTTTTAAGATTCTATTATGGTTTTGACTGTGTCCTCTAAGAATTCACATGTTGGAAACTTGATCCTCAGTATTGCAGTGTTGATGTGGTAGAGCTTCTAAGAAATGGGACCTGGAGGAAAGTAGTTATGTCATTAGAGGCATCATCCTGGAAAGCAATTATGCTGCTTTGGAAAATATTAGTTTTCATAAGAAAGAGATGCTATAAAAAGAATTAGACAACCCCTTCCCTGATGTCTTGCTTCCTGTTTCAACATGTGATCTCTTCTGTATAAGCACCTGCCACTATGGTGTCACCTACCAAGAGAGCCTCACCAGAGCCAATAAGATATCAGCACCATCTTGAATTTCTAAAACCTCTTTCTTTTATAAAATACTCACCATTGGGTACTTTGTTATAGCAAAAAAAGTGGACTGTAATATAGTATTATTGATTTTGGTTAATACAGGCTATTAATATAAATTATAACTATTGGGAGCATCTAAAATGGTGAAGTGAAACTAAGCCAGAAAGCACCAAGAGATAAAGACTCCTGGAAATGAGGAACCTGCAAAGAAACAGAAACCTACTGTGCTAATGAGATGAAGTGTAGAAATGCTTACCATTGGAGCAGTGTGTTACTTCTGCATAGGGAAGGCTTCCCCTCCCCTGTATGCCAATAAGGCATTCTTTTTCCTCTGTAGTGATTGGCAGGTTTGCTTGCCCATGTTACCGCCCATGTAACCACCCATTTATGCTATACAAGGCTTGAAAATAACACAATGCGATAGGCTGTTAAGAAATGAGGAAGTGCACCTGATTGGGGAGAAAACTGTATATAAGAGCATGCTTGAGCACTGTAGAGTGATTTCCCTGCTGCGCCGAAGAAGAGCTGTAACACAATAAAGAGCTACAACACCAGAAGAAGCAGGCTGTAGATTCTTCTTGGCCTGATGGGGGTCCCGGTTTCACCTTTAGGATCTCCGCTGTCTAGCTGTTGGGGCAAGCCGCACACCGGATCTCTCCTGAGCTCCCCTCCCTGCAGGCCAGGGACAGAGGTAATCACAAGGAGGAAGAGGAGCACCAACCGTATCTGCCACGCCCATCGTGACAGCCACAAGGGGACGTGACAATAACAATTTTGTTAATTCTCATGATATAATTATGAATTTCAAGTTTCTGCTTGAAATTGTAACCATTTGCAAGTATGTTACTAGTTGAATAAAAGTTCATAAAATTGTGCCATCTTTTCATTTAAAATTTGTGGTGTTTTTGCTTAACTATGATTTTATAAACACTGCATAGGTGGATTTTGTTTTATTTATTCAATCTGCTAGCCTCCATCCTTTGTAGAATACATCTGTAAACATTTCTGAGGATTATTGATTGTGGTTGGATCAACTGTATCTTCTTTGTTTTTTTTTTTTTGTTTCTAATCCTTTCCCCCTTTCTAATCTTTCCCTTTTCTGTGCTGTCTTTTTCCTCTTCCTCCTCCTGCTTCTCCTTTTTCTCCTTGTCCTCCTCATTCCCCTCTTCATCCTCTTCCTTGTCCTTCTCCTCATCCTCCTCTTCTTCCTCCTCCATCTCCTCTTCTCGCTTAGAAATGATAGATTACATTTCTGTTATTCAAATGATTACTCCTTTTTCTGTCTTTTTTTTTTTTTAAGACAGGGTTTTCCTGCAGCCCAGCTGACCTGGAACTCACTATGTAGATTATATTGTCCTTGAATTTATAGAGATCTGCCTGCCTCATTCTCTTGAATGTTGGGATTAAAGACATGCACCACCACACCCCACTAAAATATTTTTTAAATTTTTTATTTTTATTTTAAGTTGTGGGTGTGTGTGGAGGCCAGAAGAGGGCATCAGATCCCCTGGAACTGGAGTTGCAGGCAGTTGTGAGTCACTTGATGTAGATGCTGGGAACCAAACTCTGATCCTCTACAAAGGCAACATGTGCTCTTAACAGCTGAGCCATCTCTCCAGACTCTATAAATATTTTAATAAGGTTTAAATACCTAGGTTGCCATGATTTTCTCTCAGTATTTCTTCGCTATTTATCAATATCAAGAGGAATTTGCCACTAGACCAATTGTTGCAACTGTAAAAGTATTTTCTTTTTACTTTGTCAGAACCTTTTAGATTGTTTTCTTCCTCACTGATACTTGCAATTTGACTTCACTGTATCTAGCTGCAGTTTCATTTATCCTACTCAGGATTTAACACTTTTGATTGTAGGACTCATAGCTTCAGTTTTGAAAAACAATCAGCTCTTATATCTTGAACTACTATTTTTTTTTAAACCCTCCATGTCTCTTAACAACCTGTTCATACTTATTTTCAGTGTTTTTTTATCTGTGCTTTGCTTTAGAGAATCCTTAATTCACAACATTCCCCTTTTAACTGTATGTGGTCTGGAGTTTATTCCATCTATTATGTTTTCAAATTTTAAAGTTATGGCAACTGGAGAGATGGCTCAGAAGTTAAGAGCAGAGGACCTAAGTTCAGTTCCCTGCCTACATGGGGCAGCTCACAACTGCCTGCAACTCCAGTTCCAGGGAATTTCACGGCTCTACCCTCTGAGGGCATTTACATTCATGTGTGCACACACACACACACACATGAACATATACATATATACACATAATTTTTAAAATAAATCTTAAATTTTCAATTTTTAAAAATTGTATAACTGATCTAATTTCATGTCCACCTACACTTGTCTTTTCTTTTCTTTCTTTCTTTCTTTCTTTCTTTTATTTATTTATTTATTTTTAGTTAGGGTCTCACTATGTAGCCCTATCTGACCTGAAATTCACTATGTAAAAAATGCTGGTCTCAAACTCATAGAAATCTGCCTGCCATGGATTTAATGAGTATGTCACCATGTCTGGGTCATTTGTTACTTTTCTGCTTACTTTTTATTTGTAATTTCTGTCTCTCTTGACCAAAAATTGTTATTTAATTCTTCTCTCTGAATATCTAGTACATGCGTTTAAAAATCTTTGTTAGTTGATAAAGTAGTACTTGCTGCATGCACAAAGCCATGGGTTCCATCCTGCATAAAGCTGGGTGGTAGCACACACCTGTCATCCCAGCCCTCAGTAGCAAATTTAAGGCAAACATGGGCTACATGAGATCTGACATAAATAAATAAATAAATAAGAAAATGGCTCAGCAGGTAAGAGCACTAGTTATGCAAGCCTGATGACCTGAGTTTGAGCCCCAGAACCTCCATAAAAAGGTTGATGAAGAGACACATATCTATAATCCCCGCACTCACTCCTATGGCAAGACAGGAGACAAAGACAAGAGATTCACCCCAAACTTCACATCCCAGCTAGCCTGGAGTATACCATGCAGGAGCAGAAATGTGGGACAATGCCTCAACAAGGTGGAAGAAGAACTCCTGGAAGTTGTCCTCTGACCTCCACATTAATTAATTAATATTTAGAAATAAATAAATAAAACCCTCCGCTAGATGGTTCCATAAATGATCAGTGTTTGCTTAAATTTCTTGTCAGAAAATTCATAGTTTATCTTTCTTGGCTTTAGATTCCTGAATGTGTTTTTGACTTTGTGCTTGCAGGCTCTTTTGACTGACCAGAGAGTTGGTCTCCATCTTCCTCTGTCTTTTTCCCACCTTCTCTAGCATTTTCAGTGTTGCCTTTGCCCCACCCCCAGGGAACTCCAGTAGAAAATCAGGCTTTATAACAGCATTTCCAGGATCTAGTGGTGACTTGACCTAGTTCCACATCCCAGTGTCCATCTGTCTCTTTTCACTATTCTAGACCTATAGCTGTCTAAAAGCTCTACAAATTATTCAAATAGCTTTTCCATCCTTTAGCCTCAGCAATGGTTCCTTTTCATTGTCAACTTGCCACAATCAGAACCACCTGGGAAGAGAGTCTCAAGGAGGGATTGTATAAATCTGGTGACTGTGGCCATGTCCATGGGGGATTGTCTTGATTAATTAATGTGGGAAGACTAGCCCACTGTGTGTGGCACCATACCCTGGGATTGGGTCCTGGACTGTCCAAGAGTGGAGAAAGTGAGCTGAGCAGTATGCATGCATGCATTCCTTCTCTCTCTGCTCTTGACTGTGGATGTGACTAGTTGCTTCAGGTTCCTGCCTTGACTTCCTTGCAATGATGAACTGTGACCTGCAATTGTAAGCCAAATAAACCCTTTCTCCCAAAAGTGGCTTTCTCTCCAGATATTTCATCACAGCAGTAGAAATAAAAACTAGGGCAGCCTCTTTCCTAGCTCAGGAGATGCCACTCCAGCCACTGATAGGTATCATCTTTCCTTCATAGACACCACTCAATATCTTTTAGCCTGCAGAATCACAGTCAGCTTCTAGGCCCAGAGGCTCCCCAGTCTAAGCCTTTAGGTCACCTTATTTAATATCTCTGTTCAATTTCTAACCATACAATTATTTCTCCTGTTTTTTAGGTTCAGCTATATGCTTTTCTTGCTTTTTACATACATTTATAGATCTTAAGAATCTGAGGGCTGGAAAGATAACCTCATGATTAAAGCAGTTACAGTACAAGAATGAGGACCTGAGTTCAGATCCTAACACCTATGTAAAAAACTGCACACACCTGTAACCACAAAGCTTTGGGGGTTGGGGGGAAGAACAGTTGGGCTTTTAGGCCACCAGCCTAGTTCCAGAGAGACCCTCCTGCAAGAGAGTAAGAGAGCAATACTACAGGACATTGGGTATTCTCTGTCCTCCAAACACATACCAATGTGCACACATGTGTGCCTGCACACACATGCACATACCTCTCTCTCTCTCTCTCTCACACACACACACACACACACACACACACACACACACCAATGTGGACTATTGTCTTACCAGGATCCCAACTTCATAAAACTTTTCATGTTTTCTCTTGTCTCTAGCAAACTTCCAGCACTATTCTGTCTCTAAATATCTGAAGAACCAGGTATGTAGCTTGGTGGTATGATGCTTGCTTAGCATGGAAACAAGTTAATTCCCTAGGGAAAGAGAGAGAGAGAGAGAAAGAGAGAGAGAGAGAATGTTTTGAAGTCACCTCTGTAAATAAACTTTCTAGATAAATAACATATTTTGCTTTTGTATATATTGTGATTATTTGTCTCAGTCTACTTCCCCTACAGGGCCTCAATCCTGTTTCAAAGTTATCTTTATACCCCCAACCCCAGATCCTAGAAATTATGTAGCAAGCAGTACAGGTGCTCAGTAAAAGTTGGCTTCTTTCAACCAAGTGGAATGGAACAAAGACCCTAAACAAATTCAAGAGGACAGGAAAAAAAAAAAAAAAAAAAAACCCAACCTCTTAAAGCTATCATAATGCTTTCCTTTGTCTGAATGGGAACTTAAATTGAAATGGAAATGAAGAAGACAGATTCAGGAAGTACTTCACAGATTAAGTCAATGGGCCTGGGTGGTATTTGCATAAGGTGGAAGATGGGGGTGCGAGGAGGAAGAAAAGACCAGAATTAATTCTGAAGTTTCTCTCAGGTAAGTGGGCACCTGAGAGTGCTAGGAAACACATAATCCCTGAGGGGAGAACAGATCTGGGGGAAATGTGGTGAGCGCAGCCTAGGAGAGTTGGATACTTTCCATCCTCCACATCTCTGCTTCAGATTGACATAGGCGTGTCACATTTACAATACTTGTGAAAGATCTCTGATCACAAAATTTCTTATGGGCTATAAAAGGTGTAATATTTTTATAAAGTTATTGTAAATTAACCACAACAATTTAGGAAATGTAATAAATAAAAACATCTTGTGTAAAATTGTCATTCTCCCAGAGTTTGCATAATTTCTCTTGATGAGGCGTGTAACTGTTGCGGCATTTGCTTAATTGATAATTTGTGCATAATTTTCTAAACTTTGGAACATAATTATCATCACTTGTGTCGGAGTTAACACTGAAATGGAACACATTGGTGAAATGTTGTAGACACCAACAAAGTTTTAAAGATAGCAAACAAGGAAGGAAAAAGGAAAAAATTGATTAACATAAGAACAGCAGGCTTCTGTCAAACTCCACACAATTTAGCATATCTTGGGGTGAGAGAAATTGGGACATAATCAGAGCATTAATCTAAAGCAAAACTGAGCAAGATTTTAATGAGTGAAACCAAGATCAGAAGGTTTAAGTTTTAATTGCAATTTTCTACTATATATTTGAATCTGAACAAGTCATTTAAAATCTCCATGCCTTAGTCTCCTTACTATAGAGTCTCCCAGCTCTTCCAGTCCGGTATTTAAGCATCTGGTCTGCATGGTACTTTCTTGTGTTTTTAATTTCTCATTCATTAATATCCACCTTGTTTGTCCCATAGTTAGGCCTGTTGAGATTATTAGATTAGGAGTTTTGAGAAGTTAAAAATGTGTTGCAAATGTGAAGTATAATATAGAATTCTTTTCCTTTTTCTTATTTTTCATGTGTTTGTATATGTGATATTCATGCATGTGTATGTGTATGTGAACATGTGTGAACATGTGCGTGTGGAGGCCTGAGGCTAATGTAGACAATATTTCTTAATTGTTCTTCCACTTTCTTTTTTATTTTATTTTGCTTTAGACAAGATCTCACTATGTAATCCTGGTTGGCCTGGAATTTGCTATGTAGACCAGGCTGGTCTTGAACTCACATGAGAGCCACCTGTCTGCTTCTCGAATACTAGGATTAAAGGCTTGTGCCACCATGCCCAGCTCCACCTTCTTTTGAGGCAGGGTCTCCTAAGCAAACCTAGGCCTGGCTCACATAGACAGATAGTTTTGCCAGTCAACTTGCTCCAAGGATCCATCTCCACCTTCCTTCTGAAGCCGAAATTAGCACTTTAATCACTGTGTCATCTCCGCAGCCCATAATACAGAATTTTAAAATCATGCAATTAAATTGTTTTGAAGTTGAACCTAATTCTAAAGTTGCTAGCAGAAACTTTCACGAATGGTGAAACGGAGGCATAGAGTAGACATAATAAATGAATATTTTCTAGAGATGTGCTACCAAAACGTCAAAGGTAAACGTAAAACGTAAACACTGTTGTGTCCTGTAGTTGCTGTTGTTGCATACTGTTATCAAGCTAAACTTGACATACAATAACAATAGTCATTTTTAATATCTTGCATAGTTTCTATTGGCCTGCAATTTGTAAGGGGTTCAGCCCAGAGGTTTTAAAACACTGTTGTGTCCTGTAGTTGCTGTTGTTGCATACTGTTATCAAGCTAAACTTGACATACAATAACAATAGTCATTTTTAATATCTTGCATAGTTTCTATTGGCCTGCAATTTGTAAGGGGTTCAGCCCAGAGGTTTTAGCTCAAGAATTCTCACTGGTGCTGGAAAGGTAGGGAGCAGAGGCATGGGAGCAGCTGGACCCGTCCATCTTGGTCTCTCCCTACAGGCTCAGCATTCTTACTTACAGTCTCTCCATGTGAGATGCTTTGTCCCCATCATAGACTGGCAGCCTCAGGACAGTCATTCTGCTTACATAGCTGCCTCAAGAGAGAGTATTCCAGCAAAACACAGCAGCATCACCATTAACGACCAGGCCACGGGAGTCTCACAGTGTTACCATTGCTATAATCTGGATGGTCAAAATAGTCATAAAAGCCCACATTCCAGGAGATGAGACCCAGACCTCATCTCTTGATGAAAAGTGTGTCAAGATCATGTTCTAGCAAGGCATGGCAGGGCACTCCTGTAATCCTATCACTTGGATGGTATAGGCAAGAAAATCATAAGTTCAAGACCAATCTTGTCAGTATATAGTTTGAGGCCAGCCTGGGCTACATGAGAACCTGTCTCAAAAACTGAAAGAAAAATCATATTCCAAGAAGAATCGTCAGATGTAGATACTGGGCAGCTTTCTTTGGAAAATGTAATTGTTGTGATTTGTTATGAATTCCTTAAACTGCATATTTGACTAGTATAAATTTGCTTATCAAACTAAGTTAAACTTTAAATATTTTTCAGTCATATTTTCTTATAAAAAATATTATCAAGGGACAACAAAATGGCTCAGTCCGTTAAAGGTTCTTTGCTACCAAGCATGTCAACCTGAATTTGATCCCCAGAACCCAGAGTGGAAGGAGAGAACAGATTCCCACAAGTTGTCCTCTTACTCCCACATGTATACTGTGGTATCCATGTGCCTGCATTCACAAATGCACATATCATACACACAATAATAAATAATAAAGTAAATAAAAACTTTAGAAAAAGAAACAATTATCAAATCATTAAACACAGTAATTAGATTACAGTACCAAGATGAAGATCTAATTTGGTGCATGTGATTTTCTCCACCCAATTTCTCCAAACTCTATAGTGGAAAAATAATTGTTGGTGCCTACAAATGAAATAAAGAAATAATGATACAAACGTTATCATGATCAACATAAGAAATCACTGACATATTTTACTTGTTTTGGACTGTCTTTGTAATCTGTTGTGTATTTTACATTTAGACCATATTTCCAACTACATGTTAAATTTTTACTGGCAATACTTGATCTGCATGATTTAGTTTTCATAAAATCTACTGCTGAAAAAGTAGACTTGGGTGGCTCAGTAGTTAAGAGTGCTTGCTGTTCTTGCAAAGAACTGGAATCCAGTTCCCAGTACCTACAATGGGCAGCTTACAACCACCTGTAACTTCAGCTTCAGGGTTTCCAACACCTTCTTCTGGCTTCCAAGGGTACCTGCGCATGTGTAACATACAAACATACACGTGAACAAAAATAAATATTTCTTTAAATAGAAAAAAAAGTAGAATAATTTAGCTGGGCATGATCAAAGCCAGTCTGAGCTACAATAGATGCAGTCCAAAAATACAAAGAAGAAAGAAAGAGAGGGAGAAAGGAAGGAAGGAAAGAGGGAAGAGAGGGAGGGAGGAAGGGTGGGAGGAAGAAAAGAGGAAGGCAGGAAGAAGGGAAGGAAGGAAGGAAGGCAAGAAAGAAGGACTCACATACTTACGTCCATGTTCTTATTTTTTTTTGTTGTTTCTTTTGTTTTGTTTTTGGTTTTTGTTTTGGTCTTTTTTTTTTTTTTTTTTTTTTTGAGACAGGATCTCCCTATAGTCCCAGCTGGCCTGAAACTCACTTTGTAGACCAGACTGACCTTGAACTCACAGAGATCTGCCTGCCTCTGCCTCCTGAGTGCTGGGACCAAAGATATGCAACACCACACCTGGCCATGTTCTTAAATTTCTTAAATTTTTTAATTGAAATATTCTTAAATTTTTCTCATGACTGCATTGATTATCATTTGCTTAAAGACTTATTTTTTATTTTTAATTGTGTGTGCGTGTGTGTGTCTATAAGGGCATAGGTCCACATGAGCACAGGTGCCTGCAGAGACCAGAAAAACATGTTGGCTCCCCTGGAGCTGGAGTTACATACAGGTGGTTGTGAGCCACCCAGTGCTTCCATTCCCTGCAAGAGCAGCATGTGCTCTTAATTGCTGAACCATCTCTCCAGCCCTGAATACCATTTTCTTTTTAATTCTCTTTTATGAGACATGATCTCATGTATCCCAGGCTGGCCTTCAACTTGCTAGGTAGCTAAGACTGACTTTGAACTCCTTTGCTTCCTGACTCAGCTTCCCAATGTAAGGTTCTGGCCCCGCTGTGTGCCCTTCTCTCTTAGTGCTAGGCTCTTGGCAAAGAGCTAGCCGGATCTTGTCAGTTGCAAAGCTCAAGTAAACAACTTGACCTTTAAGCTAGCCCGAATGCAACTTCCTTTTTCCTGTCTGCAGCTGTGTGTCATCAATAGAGGATGTCTCCTGAGAACCTGAACTTTTACCCTCCTGCAAAGCCCGGCCTCAGGGTATATAAGGCTTGCTGCCTCTCAATAAAGTCAGTCAGTCATTCTCCTTTCCTCCAACTAGTGTGTGTGTGTCTCTGTCTTATGTGTTTCATTCAATCCGTAGCCCTCTGCCTATCCAGACTCGGTCAACAAACGTAGCCAGGGTGCTACAATTCGTCACAGGATATGTCTTAGTAAAGGAATTAATTTATTTTTGTGGTAAATATGTGTAATAAAAATTTATTGCAACCTTTTTTCAATGTACAATTCAGGGGTATTAAGTATATTCACCCTGATGTATAACCATCCCACTATACATTTCCAGAACTTTTTCATCATCCCAAACTGCAACTCCATCCCCAATAACACCCCATTTTCCTATTCTACTGCCTAGGAACCTCTAGTGTACTTTCTGTCTCAATGAGTTTGCCTATTCTTGGTACCTTAGACAAATGATATTAGTCTTTTTGTGTCTGACTTATTTCACTTACCATAATGTTTTCAAGGTTTATCCATACTGTAGCATGCATTAGAATTTCACTTTCAAGGATGAAGAATATTCCTTTGTTAAGTGTATACCACATATGCTCATGTGTTGATGGATATTTGGGTTACTTCTACCTTTTGCCTATTGTGAAATATTGCTGTTATGGTCATTAATATGCATGTATCTACTTGAATTTCTGCTTTCAATTATTTTGGGTATCCACCCAGAAGAGGAATTGTTGAATCAGATAGTTATTCTTTGCTTTTGAGAAATTGCCAGATTGGTCATACCTACTTTAAACATTTACATGAATCATTGGGATTTTGATTGAGATTGCATAGATTTTGTAAATAAATTTGGTAGAAATGTCTGTCCTTCATATAATTACTTCTTTCGAGACTGTAATATGTTCAGGTCTTTTCTGTTGTCTTCCCACAAATTTTATACTTTTCTTTTTGTGAAACAGGTATCTCTGTAGCCCCAACTCTCCACGCAGACCACACTGGTCTTGATCTCACCATCATCAACGTGCCTCTGAACTCCTGAGTATAGGGATTAAAAGCTCTATACTTTTCTTTATAGAAGACTCACATAGTTTATAGTGAATTCTTAGTGTCTCAAAATGTTGCTAAAAGTTTTATAACTACTGTGAATGGATATCTCTTCCTTCCTTCCTTCCTTCAACATGAACTTCCCTCAATATAGACTAATTCAGTATCATTTATTGTAATTCACTGGTGGAAATGTCTTAATCCACAAGAGTAGAAATTTTGAGCAAGGACTTTAGTAGATATGAAACAGAAAAAAACAAAGCCTTTCATCCTTCAGACTCATTGATACTGTAAGGTAAACTGCTTGCTAATGCTTATAATGAAATATGGCCCAGTTGGAAAAAAGTTCAAAATTTGTTTTCTTTGCTTAGCCATAAATGAGACATCTAAATCACACCCTCCATCCCTCCCTCTCTCCTTCCAGGCTCAGGGACCATTGAGGAAGAGGGGACAGAAAAATCATAAGAGCCACAGAATGGGGAGGACCAGAGTGAAACAATATCTTCTGGACATGACAGGAGAAATGTACCTATAAACTCTCAACTCTGGCTGCCTACATAAGACCTGCACAAGATCAAGCCAGTACACATTCCAGCATGGAGGGGGAGAGGCACATGAGCCCGCACCTCTAACATTGGAGTTATTGACAGTTGATGGAGCTGCTAGGGAAGGGAAAGTGAATTTTCTTTAAGGATGTGAGCCCTGGTAGGTCACCCATGCTCCAGTGGATGGCCCCACACCTGTATACATATGGCAGTAGTAATTAGACTCAGAGGGTTACAAAAAAAAGAAAAAGAAGACATAAAGTTAGGAGGAAAGTAGATCTGAGAGAAGTTAGGGGTAGGAGTGAGGTTAATTTAATCAAAACACATTATACAAGTGTATGAAATTCTCAAAGAATTAACAAAATATTACATTATATTCTTTTCTTGGTTAATTAGAAATATGTTCTTTTGGATACTGGAACAAAATGCCTATATATGTTTATATATTCTCTATGCAAACTTTACAAACTCAAAATAATTTATTCATTATAAAGATTTGTTATGGATTGAATGTTCATGCACCACGAAAATTCATATGCAAAAATCCTAACCTTCTGGGGGCTGGAGAGATGGCTCAAGGGTTATGAGCAGTACTGCTCTTCCAGAGGACCCAAATACAGTTTCCAGCACCCATGTTGGGCAACTCGCAACTGCCTGTAACTCCAGCTCTAGAGAGTCTGATGTCTCTGGGCTCCACAGGCACCTACACTCAAGCACACACACCTAGACACAAGATGCACACATACACATAATAAAAAGTGCCCTGGTCTGCGGGGCAACAGCTAGGGGCACAAATCTCAGGTACCTGAAAAAGAATAGGGACAGAAGGCGGAGGAGAGATGGCTAGCAAGTCTGAGATATTGATCAAGCCAAGCCAATTTTATTAAAAAGCCACAATCTTTTATACCAAGGAATTTTGAGACACTAAACCACAATGAAAGCTTTACAGAGGAAGTTGGGGAACTATTTCTTCTTAGCTTACTCAAGCTGTCTCCACAGGATATTCTGCAAGTTGCAGAGTTATTTTAAGCTATTGTTTGATCCTCAGCAAAAAAGAATAAAAATAAATTTAAAAAAAGAAAAGAAATCCTAACATGCAAAGTGTCATTGGTTGGTGGTTAGATAATGAAATCAGAACTCAGGAATGAGATTACTGACCCCTTGCCACTTTTACTATGTGAGGACACAGTCAAAAGATGGCCATCTATGAATAAGAAAGTGGGTCCTCACCAGACAATCACATCTGTTGGCACCTTGATTTTGGACTTGCTAGCCCCAGTACTATGAGAAATACATGTTCACTTTTTATAAGTCTTTCAGTAAACTGTTTATATGTTTCAATAGTATTTTTGTTACAGCATCTGAGATGAACTAAGGTAAGATTTGACACAGATTCTGGGGTTCTGAAGTCCAGTCCTCATGCTTGGAAGGCAAACACTGTACCCACTGAGTCATTTCCCTGAACCAACAATATATTTTATATCGTGAAATTCTATCATATGCCAGAGCCCACTGGCAGAATCGAACCGTACCTGAAGAGGGGAGTGAGGATTAAGAAATGAACAGAGAGAAAGAGGATAAACTCAGGAGGGCTGCCAGTCAATACTGAGGCCCCAACTTTATTTTGCTCAACGTATTTATACCACTATCCAGAGCATAGGAATTCAAGCAGGAAGTCAAATTAAAGACAAAGTTGACATTTGTGCAGAACAACAAGTGTTATCTTGTAAAACCTACATCCTCTCCCAAAGGTCATGGAATGTTCAGACCTCATCCTTGTGCTAAAAGCATATCTCCTCTTAAATTTTGGCCGTAAACAACAAAATGGCTCCCAGGCAGAAAGGCAGGAAGGAGAGCTCCTTAACAACAAAATGGTTCCTGGCAGGAAGGAGAGCTTGTTAACAACAAAATGGCTCCTGACAATCATAATTGATACTTAAAGTTCCCTTATCTTTTAAAGAATATACTGAAGTATTTAAAGCATTCAGGAGGCAGAGGCAGAAAGATCTCTCGAGGCCAGCCTGGTCTAGAAAGCCAATTCCAGGACAGCTAGGGTTACATATTGAGACCCTATCTCAAAAAAACAAAAGGAGAAAGAGGAGAAGGAGGAGGAGAAGGAGGAAGAATGAATAAAGAAGTTTCAGGCATTTGCTTCAAAATAATACAAGAGGTGTTAAAGAAGTAAGATATGGATGAAATAAGATTGTTGATAATTTGATAATTTCCAGAAAGCAAATATAGAATATTTGCTTAAATTTTATTATAGGGGAGTGGACAGATGACTCAGTTGTTAAGAACACTGGCTACTCAGGTATGGCTCCCAGCACCCACATCAGGCCATTAACAAGTGTCTGAAACTCCATTCCAGGGAATCCATTACCCTCTTCTGGTTTCCATGAGCATTGTACAACATGGGTACACTTACATACATGTAGACAAAACACTCATACACATAAAAATAAATAAATAAATTTAAATTTTGTTGCAGGGTTTTCTGAGGAAAATATTAACAACCAAAACAAAAAGGCAAGCAAAAAACAATAACATCAAACCACCCAAAATCTAGCAGCCACAAAGGAAAATATCTGCAGACTAAACCACACAGCTTTTGTGTATGTGTATATTGCTGGAGACTAAACCAGGACCCATCTCAGACAACATAATCATTTTAAATTTACAAATGGCAAAAAATTCTAAAACAAAAAATTGGGGACAGCAAGATGGTTCAGCGGGTAAAGGGGCTTGCCACTAAACCTGACAACCTGAGTTGGATCCTTGGGATATAATTGTGGTAGAGAAGACTGACTCCCCCAAGTGGTCCTTTGAGCTCCCCACACACACTATGACTTGTGTTCATGTACACAAACACACACAAAAATAATTTTTTAAAATGTGAAAGTAAAAATTGAAAAACATAAATAGCAGATTAGGAAAAAATGTTTAGTGTACACAACAAACAAAAAAATAAAATTAATAGCTTCTGTAAATAGTAAAAGACTACAAAATGGGGAATTAGTAACTAAGCAAAGAAAACATATAAATATCCAATTCATGTAAAAAATTATGCCTAGTGTGTGCATGAGTTCCATCCCCAGCCCTTCAAAGGAAAGCAAAACAAAACAAAAACATGCTATACACTTGCTATGAGATAACACACAGTAGTTTTTAGAAAGAGATCTTTGTGAAAATAATTAAAAGATATATTAGGGGGTTTGGGCAGGGATGAGGGTGAGACAGAGGATAGAATTCAAGATCTTAAGTGTGTTAGGCAAGTACTCTGATACTGAGCTGTAACTCCAGCCTAGGATATATATTGCTGTTCAATATGTGTGTTTGTGTGTGAGGGGTGTGTGCATATGTATGCACATGCATACAGAGACAAATTTCAGGTGTCCCTTCTCAGGTGTCATCCACTGTTTTTTTTTTTGAGACAGGGTCTTTCACTAGCTGTGAATTTGCCACATAGTTTATGCTGACTCAACAGCAAGCCCCCAAGATCCACATGTCTCTACCTCCCCAGTACTGAGATTATAAGTGTATGCCACCACATCCAGCTCTTTTTTTTTTTCCTTTTAACGTGGACAGATTTTAGAGGTGGTGTTTATAAGGCAAGCGCATTACCAACTGAGCTTTCTCCTCAGCTCCATCCAAATACATTGCTAAATAAAATAGATAATTTCAGACTAACGTATAATGTTATATTTATAGTACTCCTTAATTTTCTTAGTATTACTCCTTAGAATTATGATCCATCTTTAACAAATAAACCTATGCTACTACAATATATTCAGGCATGCTCCAAAGGACTCATGCTAGAGCATGCTATATTAAATTGGCCATAATAGAAGTTCTGTCAGAAATCAATGCTTGAAAATTGAAGAGTCTACTGTTGAGATGTCCCTCATGAAGTCTTTGTTTTCCCTCCACACACCCTCTTAATACCTATGTCTATCTTTATTGCTCAGCATTCCCAGAGGCTCACTGACATATTATTTCAGTCCTTCTGGAAGACAACTGTTATATCTCTTTGAAGTACCAGAGCCTCCTATCATGAAATTCATGTATTCCCTTGTGGCTTGGTTTTACCTTAGACCCTCTTAAACATTCCCTCCGCTTTTGGAGTGTGTGTGTGTGTGTGTGTGTGTGCATAGATATACACACTAAGTGAGAGATCTGGCAGGAAATTCAATCGATTATCAGGAGTACTCTTATACTTTCCTTTTGGGTGTTTAAGATCATACAGTTGGCCTAAAGAAACCAATTTATTTTTACTCCTAAGGTCAGTTGAATATCTGTTCTTCAGGGGGGATCACATGGGCTTTGGAGGAGCCCCTGGCTCCCTAGGCCTTACTTTTACCAATTTCACCTGTGTGAAGATAAATCAGAAGGTCTTGCTAGACTGTGGCTTCACTTGAAAGCATTGAGGAAGCATTTTCCAGTGCTGACCTCCTCTTTGCGGTCTGGACACTGGTTCAAGTCATTCTAGTGGGGTCTCCATGACCTCCCTGAACAGAAGGACAAGGTGACACATCACAGTTACAGGACATTCTGAAAGCTACCCCATAATCCCCTGGAACTTAGTTGACCTTGGAGGGCAAGAGACAAAAAATTGTCCCTTTAAATCCCTCTGACCAGATTAGTATAGGCCTTTAAATATGGTTGTTAAACTCCCATGAAGGTTAGTTCCACCAGTCTGGCACTTTTAATCACTGTATGTTATGTAGTTAAAGCTTGGGCAAAAACCAAACATTCTTGAATAAACCTTGACTATAGTTTGCTTCTCAAACTTCTCGACTGAACTATTAATTTAGAAATTTTTAAATTATGTATACATAATTTATCTCATCTTTCACATACCATAACATATGAACTCAGACCTTTAATCTCTTGCATAGACTTTCTCATTTTTCTTTTCTATTCTGAAAATATCCAGCAATCATAATCTTTGTACATAAATCCTTCATTATAAAAATATTTTCTTTCCTTTTAACCTTATTTTCTTTCTTAATACCATGAGACATAATAACATTAAGAAATAAGTTTTCTTTTTGTTGTGAGAATTCTCTTCCTGGGAGTACTAAGTAATGTTAATCCCCTTTCTAAGGTTTTAGTGTCAAACCAATGTTTTATCACATTAAAGTTCACCCAGGGGAATGAATGACTTTACTCATAGTGATGAGTGAAGTGTTACTGACAGGTATATGGGTGACCTGAGAGTAGTAAAGTCTTTACCCAGCATGGATGTTGACTTTTCTATAACCTCATGGGTCAAGTCTTCTCTTCCAGCCTTTCCCAGATTTCCTCCCCAAATCTAGGAGACCATTTGTGATTAGGGAAAGATTACATATAGCTGGCTAGGAAGAGGCTGGATACCCAAGAGTGGCTGGATACTCAGGTGAGGGTCCAATGACCCTGTTTACCCCTCCTTCAGTGAAGGAATACAATAGTCAACACATCCAACTGTGATGATCTTTTGCAAGTAGACACAGCTGAAGTCATGAAGATGGCAGTTATTTGGCTCAGAAGAGTGCTGTGCAGCATCATCTTACTAAAAGAATATGGAATGCAAATTACACACATAAGACAATACAATAAATTAATATTATCTGTGTACACGCTGCACTTTACAAGTTCCCAGGTAAATCTTATAGAAAACATAAAAACAATTACAATCTTTTTAAAAATCTACTTTGTTGGTTTTTACTATACATTTGCATTAGTCTGTTAGTGACTCTTCTCATTGTTGTGACAAAATAGAGAATTCCATTAGCTATGTTTGCTATAGACATTTTATACCATGAGATAAATACCAAGAGCCTCTGTTGAAATTAGTTTATCCCTTAGTTATTTTTAATAACACAATGTCTACTCTGAGGCTGCTTTGTTCTCCTTTTCCCTTGTCATAGGGTCAGAGGGCCAACCTGAACCAGGACAAAAGTCTTGAAGAGAGTCTGAAGTGGGAGGGTCAATCCCATCTCCAGAGTCAGCTTCTCAATGAGCTCACATAGCACCTGACAGTTTACCAATATGAATTACACAAAAAAGCACTTATTCATGTTTACTTCCCATTGCTGTGGTTATGTAGTACTGCAAATTCACATGAGCCTCCCAGGTCTAGCCATCACAGAACATCAGCTCACTTTGTACTGGGCTAGTCTTGGAGGCTCATGGCTAGAAAAACTTTACTGGACAAATATATTATGTAAAATAATGTAAGATTTTTAAATAGTCACTTTTAAAAATTAGCAAATATACCATATAAAAGATGTTAAAATCCAAAATAATTTACCTTAAAAGCAGTAAATAGTCATGCAAACAATATCAAAACCCAAAATAGTTCTCTGTAAGAAACAGTAAATACATAAGATAACATAAAAACTTTAACAGTCATTTTTAAAAGCAGTAAATATACGATAAGAGAAAGTTAAAATTCAAAGTAATCCCCATTAGAAACAGACCAAAATGATGTTAAAATTTAAACTACCATCATGGATGCCTGGTATTGCTTCCCTAGTCTGACATAAAAATTCATTGACGTTGTTACAAAAGACTGTTAGAATCTCTTGTTTTTTTATGATCCTATGAAGAATCAGAGATGAAAATCAAAACACAAACATAAATTGCAGAAGGATTAGGACATATGATTAAATACCTGTAGTCCAGAGAATTCCCAGATTGTGCTTGCTGGATCTGACTGAGCACATAAGACACCCTTTTGCAAAAGTAAAATCTGCCTTGCTGAGTTACTTTTGCTTTGTCTACATGTTCTTTGTGCACTATTGATGGTGTCCTAATGTTAGAGCGAAAATAGCTATCTAGCTGGAATAGACTATAAATTCTCTAGTTTATCTATTGAAAACCCACATTTCCAGTTTCACTGGTCAATCACCTGATCATAGGACCACCCTTAGGAAGGTGGGTTCACCTTAAGTTACACTAAATAGGTGGGCAGAATACAGAGTGTGTTAATGAGGCGGTGAACTCTTCCTGTCTGGAATCCCACCTCCCAGGGCAGTTCTTCTGCACCCAGCCATAGATATGTAGCTCTCCGTAAGTCTACCCACTTTTCTGAATTATTCAAAAAAGTGCAATCTTTCCTTCTCTTCTTCATATCCCTTTTCTAAACACACTTTCTCTAAGGCTTTGGGCTGCCCTAGCATCTTGTATTTCTCTACATTTTCCTCTAAAGCTTCTTCTCCCAGCCAGGTGGCTGCCAGTCCACCACATGTCTGACCCCATGCAGGCTCTAAATCTGCATGACTTTTTGGCTTCTTTTCTTCTTCCTCCCTTCTCTTCTGCCAGGCAGCTGCTGAGATCCCCAACTTGCCTGCCTTGAGATTTTTCTTATTCTAATAAAATTGTCCTAAAGCTTCCTTTTATGAATGAGGTTAAGAACCCACTGGGGAACACTCTCTTTCACCCTGTTTCACTTAGGCCTTGGATTTTATTTCTGATGTTATGAGGAATCCTAGTCACACCATCAAGAACACCATCTCTTTCCACTTCTCCATTCTGCCATTTTCAAGATATTAGCTTGGCCTTAGGCTGACTCCTCCATGGTTGCAAGATGGCTGATTAGACCTGGGTATCACATCCAGAATCCACATACCCAGGGGATCAAAGGGGGGGTATCCAGAGGATCTACAACTGTTGTCTATCTTTGAGGAGCCAGAAAACCTTTCCCAGGAATTCCCAGTAGACTTCCCTAGCCTGCCATTTGGCACATCTTGGTTAGTCCCCATTCCTCAACCAGTTCCTCAGTGAGAGGGATGGAATTAGAAAAACTGGTTTAGAATGATCGGAATCCATTTCATGCTTGCCTTTACCACAGCAGAAACTCCGAAACAGGACGCTTTCCTGTGAAGCCTATGGTGGCTAGAGGACAGGAGAGAGAGGGGACAGAGTAGGAGCCCCATGCTGTCAGCTACAATGTAGGGCTGCCTCAGTCACTGCCTGTGCAGCCTCTTCCCTTCCTTCACGTCTTTGTCTTGCAGAATCTAACCTCCTCAGAGCACTTTGCATTGCAGGGAAAGGTTCAGGCATTCAGGCCCAGGTCAGAAACCTGCTAGTCATCATGACATTCTTCCTCTCTGCTGGCTTCTCAATGTGTTAAAAAAAAATCATGTCAATTATGCCTTCTAGGTCATTTGTGACTTTGTTCATCCTGCAGCTGTATATATTTTGTCCTGTTCTGTTATTTATTATTCAAATGGTCTTACTGGTCTCTGTTTTCAAAATATAAATTTTCTAATTATAAAACTATCACAGTCAGGTATGACGGCACACACCTGTAATCCCAGGACTCAGGAGGCCAAGGCAAGTAGATGGCAAGTTTGATACCAGCCTGGGGTACATAGTGAGATAGAGTCTTAAAAAAAGAAAGAAAGGAAGAAGGAAGAAGGAAGAAGGAAGGAAGGAAGGAAGGAAGGAAGGAAGGAAGGAAGGAAGGAAGGAAGGAAGGAAGGGAAAGGAAAGGAAAAACCGAAGCTGGCAAGATGGCTCAGCAGGTAAAGCTGTTTGCCACCCACTTGGTGACCCGAGTTCAATTCACACAGGGTGGAAGGAGAGAACCAATTCCCAAAATTTGTCCTCTGATCTCCACAAGCAAACCACGGCACCTGAACACCACACACACACACACACACACAAATTGATAACTGTAATTGAGAATCTGTTTTTTTTTTTTTTTTTTTTTTTTAAAGAAAAACAGCACATGCGAATAATAAAGCACTTGGGTGGTAAAGGCAAGAAGATCAGAACTTCAAGGTCATACTCAGACTAGCCTGGGCTACATGAGACCTAGTCTCAAAAACAAAAAAGTCTGGGTATGGTGGCATACACCTTTAAATCCTAATGTTCAGGAAGAAGAGGTAGGTGGATCTCTGTGGATATGAGGCCAGGTTAGTCTAGTTCCTGGTCAGCCAGTGCTGTATAGTGAAACCCTGTCTCAAAAAAAAAAAAAAAATGCTAGAGAGATATGGCTCAGTACCTACGGGTGTTTGCTGCTCTTGCAAAGAACCTGGTTCAGTTTCCAACACCCAAAAAGCAGCTCACAACCATCTGTAACTCCAGTTCCAGGGGAGCCAATGCCCTCTTTCATGGGCACCAAGTATGCACATGGTGCACATATGCAAATACAGACAAAACACTTGTATATACAACACAAAAAAAAACTTTTTTAGGTGTTCTCTGTGGGGGGAAAAATGGAAAAGAAACAATAACAAAACTATCATATACTTATTATATAAATTTGGGAGAGTGAAAAAAAATCAACAGCTTCTATAATAACATTGCTCAGAAATAACTACTGTGGACATTTTTGTGGATTTTTTTTTTTACTTTGTTCATGAATCTACATGTGTAGAAAAATAGATGGTTTTCCATTTTACAAACTGAGTTGAAACTGTTTTCTAGTATTTTTCTCAACAAATACTACAAACTTTTCTTCATGTCAATAAATATTCTTCTATATTATCACTGTGAGAACTGCATTATATTTTCCTTTACTGAGTACCATAATATAGTTAAAACAAGCCTTTATGACTAATTTTTCAGTATCATAAATAACATTTATAACAACATATTGATAGATAAATTTCCTACATACATTTGTGAAGATTTCCCTAGAATAAATAAATTACTAACATGGAAATTTCTAGTTCAAAACACACGTACAATTCTCCATCCAGTTTTATTAAGAGATGGTCAAGCGATCCCAAAAGTCTACTGGATTCGATAATAAATACCTACACACCCAGCATCTAACTCATCAGACCTTAACATTTTGTTATATTTGCTTTGGGTTTGTTTTCGTAACAAAACAAAACACGAAGACATATTGAAATGCGCCATCTAATACTCACAGATCCTATCCCTTCCCTGGAGGAATCATGTCCTCATTTTGGAATTTCTCAGGCCCATGAGTCTTAAAATTTGCTATATAGACAGATTGTACATCAATATATGTCTATCCATACATGCACGCATAAGTAATATATAGCGATGTTCTGCTTGTTTAGAAACAACTTCTTGCAGATTCTCCTCCAACATGCTCCTCTTGCACAGCACTGTACTTTTGAAGCTTGTCCAGGTTTATACATGTACTTCAGTTCATTTGTATTCATTTTTTCATAATTTGTATTCATTATATGGCTATTCTGTCAAATTTTAATTTACTTCCTAGTGGACATTTACATTACTTTCGTGTTTTTGCTATCATAATCAAAATTGTTATAAATGTTCTTGCAAATGTGTTCTTGTGTGGGAGCCACTGTTTCCACCTGGGGTGGAACTAGCAGAGGATAAAGCACATTTACCATTAGCTTTGCTACATACTGCCAAATTTATTTCCAAATTGATACTAACATTTTGCCTTATCCCCCAGGTCACAATTTTTTAAATATTTATTTTTATTAATTTTAATTTTGTGTATGTCTGTGTATCCCTGTGAGGGTATGTGTATGTGAGTGTGGTTGCCGGAAGAGAGCAACAGATTCCCCCCCTGGAGCTGAAGTTATAGGCTGTGTTGAGCTACAGATGTGGGTGTAGGAATCAAACTTGGGTCCTCTGCAAGAGTAGTATGAGTTCTTAATGGCTGAACCATGTCTCCAGAACATGAATTCTCATTGCCCTGCAATCTTTATCACCGTATGATATGACTTGGCCTATCTGATCTGACCTGCCTCCAACACTGGCAATATGGAAAAGGACCATTTTTCAGAATTCTTGTCACTACCAGCTACTGTCACTTTTTCACCTTTGTGAATCTTATTGGTGATGGTGAAACACATTTCACTACTCACAGCTCTCCATAGTGTCAGAGGATACTATGCAAACTGCCAAGAGAGAAAGCCAATCAAAGGTTCCACATAGCTGCAAAGCCTAATAACAGCAACAATGAGCAGCACAGCAAACTATTGCTACTGGTGCAGCAGTGGCACTTTTATCTTGGGTATAATCAACAGCTACCTAACTGAACTTAAAGCCCACCCAATGGGGGGGGAGGGGGACTCATGTGTGGTACTGTAAACATAGTCAAATACACATGACTGGAGAAGTCATAGATCCTAGAGAAAAACCTACTTTTGTCTACCTAGACAAACATAATTTCTTACTGTATTCTAAATATGTATCCTTGTATTGACAGACAAGTGTACCTCTTACCACTCATCAAAAAAACTTCTTTTGTCAGCAGAGAAAGACCATTAGAGAGTTCCACAGCAGGTCAAATGCAGAGAAAAAGTTTTTGTGAGATGCCCAACCCTAAGGGACACATCTACAATACAACTTCTACACCTAACATTCAGGGAACATAGTGGAACAGAAGGCAGGAAGAATATTAATGCATCTCTCAACTTCCACCAGTGAAACTTCCTCATGCAACAGATGGTGATTAACCCAGAAAACCACAACTGGCCAAAGTGCAGAGAATAAGAGACTGCAGACTGCTTATCCCTGAATAGGACACCTATATCAAACCTCTGCCATGCAGGGTTATGGAGCAATTGAGGAAGAAAAAGGAGGCAGAAAAACAACAAGAACCAGGGGTGATGGATGACCACAAGGAAACAGAGTTTTCCAGGCAATTGGGAAGTTGTTCATATGAACTTAAAGGAATGGTGACAGCTTGCAAACTCAAATCAGACATAAATCCAACATAGATGCGGGGAAATGGGTAAGAAAGTCCCAACTTTAGCTGACAAATTAGTGACAACCAGTGGCTACTGGGAGAGGGAGAGTTGGTTTCCTCTTCCTCCTCCTACTTCTTGTCTTTTTTTGACATAGGGTCTCCCTGTAGACCTAGCTAACCTGGAACTCAATATGTAGACCAGACTGGCCTGAATCGCACAGAAATCCGCCTGCCTCTGACTCTACCTCACAAGTGCTGGGATTAAAGCCACCACACTAGGCAAGAGAGTTGGTTTTCTTTAAAGGAGTGACAGTACATAAATTGACCAGGCTCAAGCAGATGGACTCACATCAAGGTACATTTGGGGACACAAATGTGGCTCAATTGGTCTTAACATATATGACAGAATGCATGAAATCTGATGAGAGTGACTTTAGGGGACGAAGATAGGGGACAATGTCTAAATATGATCCAAGATATATTGTGTGAAATTCACAAAAATTCAATAAAAATAATATATATAAGACTAAGTATCTAAGATTCACAAAATTAGTAAGTATGTGAGGCAATTAGCATGCTAATTAGCTTTATTTAATCGTTCCCCAAATATGCATCAAAGTGTAATGTTATATACACAAGTAGTTATCAACTCTGAAATCAAATAAAAATATACGTCAGTTTGAATAATTGATACAGACTGAAATTAAAATGTGGGCTAGGGAAGTATCTCAGTGATAGAATGTTTGGCCTGGCATGCACAAGGTCCTGGATTACAGATGGAAAGAGACAGACAGACGGAGAGGAAGAAAGAGAGAGAAAGGAAGGAAAAGAAAAGAAAGAAAGGGAGGGGGAAAGGGAGGGAGGGATGGATAGAGGGAAGGGAAGGGAGGAAGAGGTTAGGATGGGAGAAGAGAACAGGAAGGAATAAAAGTAAAAAAATCTATAATTTTATAGATTATAGACTCTGTAATAAAAACCACACTCAAAAGGCTTGAGGTGCAGCTCAGTTGGTAAAAGCCTTGCCTAGCATGCTTGAAGCCCTGGGTTTAATCCACACCACAACATAAAAACCAGACATGGAGGCATATGCCTGATATCAAAGCCCTGGCAAGATAGAGATAGGAGGATCAGTCGTTCAAGGTCATCTTCAGCTACACAGCAAGTTAGAGGCCAGCTTGGGCTACATGAGACCCTACCTCAAAAAAATAAACAGAAGAAAAGAAAACCAAAATCAACATTATTGGATTCTTACCATGTATACAAGACTATTTTAAGTACTTAATATTTCCATAAATAGAATTCACAAATAGATTTCAAATATTTAATATCATGATATATATAGAATGCATAATCTCTGTATACATAAGCACGTATACCTTACGCTTTCAAAAACACACCTGCTTCCAGGTATCCTAATACATACTTTTAATCCCAGCATGTGGGAGGCAGAAGCAGGTGGATCTCTGAGTTTGATGCCAGCCTGGTCTACATAGTGAGTTCCAGGCCAGACAAGACAACATATAGTGAGAGATGAGCCAGTGCCCTGGGTAACCTGGAGCTCACCGTATAGACCAGGTTGACTTCAAAACTACCTGTGCCTCCTAAATGCTGGGATTAAAGGAGGCATGGATCACCACACCTGGTCCCTTAAATTTTTTTAAGTTATTACTTTTTTTTTTTTTTTTTTTTTTGGTCTTTTTGAAACTTTGTACCTCCTGCTGGCCTAGAACTCGCTATGTAAACCAGGCTGGCCTTGAACTCACAGAGACCCACCTGCCTCTGCCTCCCAACTGCTGGTATTAAAGGTATATGCTACCACGCCCAGTCCAAGTTATCATATTTTTAAATTGTGTGTGCTGTGTGTGTGTGTGTGTGTGTGTGCCTTTATGGGCATATGTAAAGGTCAGAAGACAACTTGTGGGAATTGATTCTCTCCTTCTACCATGTTGGACCCAGGATCAAACACAAGTTGTAAGGCTTGGCAGCAGATACCTTACCCTCCAAGCCATCTCAACAGCCCATCCTGCTTTTTGTATAAACTGCTTTTCTACATAAAAAAATAAGACATCATTGTTTTCTCATGCTATCTGTACTCAAGAGCAAAGGGTGTTATTTTAAAACTTCCACATTCATATCCATCTGTCTCCTCTTGCTATCCATAAACCAAGGACCAGGCTCAGTCCACAATAAGCCTTAGAAGGGCAAGCTTCCAGTTGGCTAGGACAATGCTACTGACCCTACCCCATTCTTGAATTAAATTTTCATACAACAGCCTGGGATGCCAACTGTCAAATGTGCTACATGACCTTCTGCTAGAGAACTTCCATTCTACTTGTCCATCACACACACTAACATGCAGTTCCCTGTAGTTGCAACATGGCTCTCTGTGTGCTCGCCCATCCTCCTTTAGGTTCTCTCACTCCATCACCCTTCAATTCAGCATATTGCCTGCATTCTCAGCCTTTTGTCTTAATTATCTTCCCATTAGGATATCCAATGGTCCCAAGCCTGACACATTAGAAGTCTGATATTCCACCCTCTTATGTGGCCTGGCCCATGTATATACCTGGAATGAAATACATTTGTATTTGACCCATCTTCTGTACTAGAATTATTATTGTCACATATCTAGGCTACTGTAAGTGTCTGTTTTCGTATTACCATTCTCTCCATCTTGCTCCTACCCTCCACAAATCCATCCACACAGCAGTAGGTGAGAGTTCGAAAAATCCATCCTGATGATACCATTTCCCAGCAGAAAATATTTCAGTATGCTGTCATTCCCTTCAGGATTTAAGTTATATATAGGGTAATATATATATTTAGTGCAAAGTTCCAGAATATGGTTGTTCTAGTTTGCTTTCTGTTGCTGTGACAAACATCATAACCAAAAGCAACTTGGGGAAAAGAGAGTTAATTTCAGTTTACAACTCCCAGGGAAAAGTCCATTACTGAGGAAAGTCAGGGCAGGAACTAGGAGGCAGAGATTATGGAGGAAGGTTGCTTAATGGCTAGTACTCAGGCTTACAGTCAGCTAAATTTCCTATACAGCCCAGGTTCACCTACCTAGGTGTGCTACTGCCCACAGTGGACTGCATCTCCTACATCAATTAGCAATTAAGGAAATGCCTCACAGCCATGATCACAGGCTAATCCTCTAGTGGAAATTCCTCAGTTGAGGTTCTCTCTTCCTAGGTAATTCTAGTCTATGACAAATTAACAAAACCTAACCATCCCAATTGTCTTTCTGCTATGGTATGTAGGAGAGTATCTTTATTCTTAGGAGATATGTAAGGAAAGGCAAAAGTGTTACTCTAATATGTGTTCATGGTCCTAAAATACAAAACCAAGCAAACAAATAAATATGTATGTTTGTATCTTTAGAGACAAAGCAAATGTGATGAAGTATTAATAATAGATGAGGATTAGGTGTCGTGACTCATGCCTTTAATCCCAGCACTCAGGAGGCAGAGACAGGTGGATCTCTGTGAGATTGAGGCCAGCCTGGTCTACATGGTAAATTCCAAGCCACCTGGGGCTATAGGGAGACCAGGTCTCAAAACAACAACAACAGCAACAGTAATGAGTGAATTATAGGTGAAGTATAAACAAGCATTCATTGCTCTTTTGTTTCCTTTTCCAGAAGTGGGAATTGAACTCAGAGCCTTGCACATGCTACGCAAGTGCTGTAACCACTGAGATATAACCCCAACTCTTTTGCTGATCTGTTCTTGTAGCTTTTCTATATGTTTATTGTTTCAGTTCAAAAACTTGAACTAAACCAACAATAAATAATAAAAGCAAAGACCTTTGTTCAAAATCTGGTCATAGTGGCATACATCTTTAATTCTAGCACTCAGGAGGCAGACATGGTCAGATTTCTGCGAGTTTGAGGCCAGCCTGGTCTACATAGTGAGTTCCAGAAAATCTCCAGCTACATAGTAAGACCCTGTCTCAAAAAAAAAAAAAAAAAGGAGAGATTTTGTTGATGTTCATGTTTTTGTGAGGCCTCCTATGATATCTCTCAAGTACCTTTTTCCCTCCAAACATACATGTAAATCAGTGAATCATCATCTCTTCTGGATTCTTTCATAATTATCTCTGTCTCTCACAAACTATAAGCTCATGCAAATCATATTCCAGGTTGTGTTGGATCTACACCACCTTAAGACTGTATCTGAAGCCTTGAGTGGTTGCTTACATCTTTAATCCCAGCACTTGGAAGACTGAGGTAGGAGGAGTCCAAGAAGTTTTCAAGTAACCTGGGCTACATAGTGAATGCCTATGCTTAGCTAACCCCTCTTATTTTATTTATTTATTTAATTTCTTATTTTTATTTTATGTATATGAGTGTATTACCTGCATGTGTGTAAGTTCACATGTGTCATGCAATGCCTGGAGAGATTAGAAGAGGGTATTGGGTCCCTTGGAACTGGAGTTAGAGACAGTTGTTAGCTGCCATGTGGGTGCTGGGAACTGAATCTGGGTCCTCTGCAAGAGCAGTCAGTGCTCTTAACCACTGAGCCATCACTCCAACCTCCCTCTTATTTTTTTTAATTAATTTTTCTCCTCCTCCTCCTCCTCCTCCTCCTCCTCCTCCTCCTCCTCCTCCTCCTCCTCCTCCTCCTCCTTCTCCTTCTCCTCCTTCTTCTTTAGACCATGTCTCATGTAGTCCATGCTGTTCTTGAACTCACTTTGTAGCTGAGGATAGCCTTGAACTTCTTTTGTGTGTGCGTGTGTGTGTGTGTGTGTAGTCTGTGTATATGTACTTGTGTGTGCAAGAGTACATGCATGTATGTAAGCCAGCAAATGGAGGTCAGAGGTCAACCTTGTGCTTCAGAAGCTGTCCTCTTTATGTTTCGGGTCTCTCATTGGTCACCACCATTGTGGTGGAGATGCCATAATGCAGCTTGATTCTTTGAGTCATTTAAACCAAGGGTAAACCCAATCTGTTCTCAGAACTTGCTCCATCTCTTTTCTCTCAGAACTGCTCTTCCAGTCAAAGTGAACTGTCTTTCTTTATTTAAATAGTACATCTAGTATGACAAGGGAAAGAAATGAAGAATTTTGCCTTATGAGGAAAGAATTTGCCTTTTCTGACCCCTCTTCACTCAGAACAGATTAGAAAACCACAAACAGATGTTCTCAGTCTAATCCCATCTGTTGTTTGCAACATAAACGGGATAATTTATTGCTTTTAGTGTTGTTCGTGTCAGCATGCTATTTTCACAACATACACATGCATAGACATTATTCTGGGCCAGGATCAAGCCAAGGCCATGAGGGAGAAACGGCGAACATAATCTAAGGTTAAAGCCATTTGTTCAGTTTGCCTTGTAAAAGTAGAGTAGAAGAGAAGTCCACCACCTATGATGGTTTACTTTGCGATTTACTTGGCTTTCCTGAAGTCCACCCAGATTTAACTAAGCTAATTACACAGTAGGAAGGCAGATTGGGTTGATAATGTTAAATGATCTCAAAACATAAGATTAAATTTGGTTACAAATTTTGGTAAAATTCCCATTTGTAACAGAAGGCATTCTCAAAAAAGCCATTCCCACAGACCACCATACCTAGATTTTTTTCCGTGGGTTCTGGGAACCAGAATCAGATTCTCAAGCTTGCATAGTAAGCACTTTAAAAACTAATCTATTTACCTAACCCTTGACTTTGAACTTCTGAATGTCCAGCCTCCACTTCCCCCAGTGCTGGGATTAAAGATGTGTGCCATTACCACAGCCTTTGATCCCCTTTTTAAATTCAGCAAGTGGACTTGAAAGTTGGATATGGATAGGATTCTGGAAGCAAAGGTAAAGAAGCAGGAATAGACATTTTATATTTACTAAGAATATTTGATTTCTTCAGTCAGAACTGTGATTTGTTTACATAACATTGTTTTTTGTTTTGTTTTGTTTAAGGCAAGGTATTACTCTGCAGCACTGGCTGACCTCCAACTTGGGGCAATCCTACTGTTTCTGCCTCCCAGCTAGTAGAATTATGGTGTGAGACACCACACTCAGATAATGTTGGGGTAGGGTGTGGGGGCTTGAACCCAGGATCTTGAACATGCTAAACAAAGTGCTGTACCACTGAGGTACAGCCCCCAACCTCATACACTAGATTCTTAATAAAAATCTGGTAAATACATGGGTGAATAAAGGATGAGTGAGGTTTGGAAAGCAGGCTTACATCAGACTGAAAAGGGCCTTGACTACTAAACTGAATGCACATATACTCACAATATATGCATATGCATAAAAAAAGAATGCCTTCAAGTCTATTTGATCTCATAACAGTATAGCCAATATATCTACTGGAACTCCTTGCTAATTGATTGTATGGTTTTTCTTCCTTTGTTTCTTGACACGTCTATATTTGAATTTAGCTCTCTAGGAATGCATCATGGATTTTTTCATTCTTCCAGTCTGTTGTCTTCAGATACTTTGGGAGACTTCTAATCCTCTTGTGTCTTCACTGGCTGTTGGGTTAATAGTTTGGATACTCTTGGATACTCGGATGGTTGGAGTTTTAAGTTTCCATGGAGCTGGGGAGAAGAAGATTCTGGCAAGGTAAAGCACCAAGGAAATGTCCCATACTGGAATAGTCAGCTATTCAACATCCCTCAGACTAAAGGACATTACAAATTATTGACTGAAAGAATTAATAAATTTGTTTAATTTTGCTCATGGGTCCCTTTGAAAACAGGTCTGAATTTATTTTTAAAAAATACATTATTTATTATTTTTATTTATGTGTACAAATGTATTGCTTGAATGTAGGTAGGTGCACCTGTGTCATGCAATGCCCATGGAGGTCAGAAGAAGGTGCTGGATTCCCTGGAAACAGAATTACAGATGATTGTTAGTCGCCATGTGGGTGCTGGGAATCAAACCTGGATCCTCTGCAAGAGCAGTCAGCATTCTTAACCACTGAGCCGTATCTCCAGCCCATAGGTCTGAATTTCTTTAGATAATTAGGTTTAAAAAAGTAAAAAACAACTAGGGCTCAGGATGGAGTCTGATTGGTAGAATGCTTGCTTAGCATACTTGAAGCCCTGGGTTTAATCCCCAGCACCTCAGAAGCCAATACATGCCTGTAATCCCAACTCTCAGGAGGCAGAGGTGGAAGGAACAAGAGCTCATAGTCACCTAGCTACATAATGAGTTCGAGGCCATCCTGGAATACCTAAAACTCTATCTAAAAAAATTAAGAAACAAACAAAGTATAAAATATGAAGAAAAGACATTGGAGGCCGGACATGGTGATGCAGGCCTGTAATCCCAGCACTAGGGAGGCTGAGGCAAGAAGATCCTGAATTTGAGGCGAGCCTGGGCTACAATGTTGAGATCTTAAATACAAACAAGAAAACAAAAAATTCATAAAATAAAGAAAGGAAGTGAGAAAGGAGCGAGAAGAAAGAAGAGACAGAAAAGAAAAAGAAGAGAAAGAAATGGGAGTGGGCTGGGGACCTGGGTTGGGGCGGGTCTTTCCTGAGCTAGCAGCCTTTGCATTGAAAAGGTAAGCCTTGCGCCTTTGAGGATTATAAAGCCTGGGTAATGAAGGAGGACTGAGACAGATAAGTGACCATTGTGACGCCTGGGCAGTAGATGAAAGAAGGAGCTTAATGACGTGTCACTAGTGATTATCTCTCTCCCAGACTTTGCTTGAGACTTCACAGTGCAGCTGCTTTCCCCAAGTTGCTGGCAAGGGTGGTGGCCTCGAACCTGGCGTAGGGAGATCACTGACCTGCCCTTCTTGATGACAACATCATCTTGTGTCCTTCCGTCTCAGGCAATCCAACCGTCCAGCACCTATGGCCTCTCTCAGATAACCAGCAGCCTCTTTATCAGTAATGCTGCGGCCGCTAACAACAAACACATCCTGTCCAACAATCAAATCACCACGATCATCAATGCTTCGGTAGAAGTGGTGAACACATTCTTTGAGAACATTCAGTACGTGCAGGTGCCTGTGAGCGATGCTCCCAGTTCCTATCTCTATGACTTCTTTGATCCTGTTGCTGATCACATCCATGGCGTGGGAATGAGGAATGGCCGCACACTGTTACACTGTGCCGCAGGAGTGAGTCGCTCGGCAGCCCTCTGCCTAGCCTACCTCATGAAATACCATGCCATGACCCTGCTGGACGCCCACATGTGGACCAAGTCATGCCGGCCCGTCATCCGGCCCAACAATGGCTTCTGGGAGCAACTCATCCATTACGAATTTAAGCTGTTTAGTAAGAACACGGTCCACATGATCAACTCCCCATTAGGTCCTATCCCTAACATCTATGAAAAAGAGATCCAGTTGATGGAGCCCATGTGAGCCACCTAGTCTGCTCCTCATATCCCCTGTGGATCCTACACAAACATAGAAAATGACCTTGGGCCTTTGGTTGGTAAAGAAAACAGGAAGAAGCCTTGTAGATGAGAAGGAAAAAGTTAGAGGAGGGGTTAGAATTTTTAATTAGTAAGTCTTATCTTCAAAGAATAAAATTCAATGAAATGTAAGATGGGCTAATGTTTCTTACTGTGTGAGGAACAGTCAGGATGCTGTGGCCTGGCAAAGGCAGGGCTGGGGTGGACGTGCTCGGGGTGGAGAGGGGAGGCTGGAGAGGTTAGGGCGTGTGGGGATCAGGGAGGGAGCGTTTTTCTGTGTAGGTGTGAGGTAGGGGTGGCTGGTGGCTGGATGAGTTAGAGCTGGGTGTGTGAGGGGGGAGGGTGGGAAGGGTGGGGAAGAACATGGGTGTGAGGTAGGGAAGTGTGAGGTGGGAGAGGGGAGTTGCGGTCCAGTGGTAATGGTGTGGTGGGATGGAGAATGGTATGGTTGCCGGGGAGAAAAGAGGTGGGAGGGCTGAGGTTGTGAAGCAGGATTGTGGGTAGGTAGGAAGGAGTTTGAGTGGGATGGGGTGAGGTAGGGATGTGGTGGGGTGTGGAGGTCGAGGAAGATAGGAGGACAGGGTTTGGATTGTGAGATACGGGTTTGGGGTGCACGAAGGGAGGGGAAGTGGGGTTGGGATTTGAAGGTAGGGGGAGGTGGAGGAGGATTAGAGGTAAGTGTTTGGGGCGTGGGGAGGTCGAAGAAGGTGACGGTCGGGATTATGGTTGAATGTTGGGATTGTGACATAGGGGAAGGTGGGGTAGTCAGGTAAGGGTGTCTGGGATGGGGAGGCAGGGAAGTGAGGGTGTTGGGGTTGTCAGGTAGTGTGGGGGGTAGAGAGGTAGGGGAAGGTGGGGAGGGAAAGGGTGGTAAGGGAGGAGGTAGAGGAAGGTGGTGGAAAGGGTTGGGATTATGAGGTCGGGGTTTGGGGTGGGGGAAGTTAAGGGAAGGTGAGGGAGAGAGGGTTGGGGTTTGGAGGTAGGCATGTCGGGGATAGGGCAAGGCGCACGGGAAAGTGGGGATTGGAAGACAAGGATGTGCGCAGGTGGGGAGGTAGAGGGAGGTGGGGGAAGGAGAGGATTGAGATTGTAAGGTCAGGGTGTGGGGAGGGAGTGAAGGGGAAGTTGGAAGGAGAGGTCCGTGTGCCTCCAAGGTTGGGAGTGGGGCGTGGGGGGTTAGAGGAAGACAGGGGCTGTGTGAGGTAGGGGTATGTGGAGTGGGGAGAGAAGGGAAGGTGCCTCTCAACTTAGACCGTCCTACCAGCAGCACCATGTGCACCCAACAGGTTTGGAATCCTGAGCCCTGTCTCAGCTAATCAAGCCAAAGTGAGTCCCCTTCCTACTCAAACCCAAATATGGAGCATTTGGCATCATAGCACCTGTTGTACTTTGCTCAGTAAGTCATAACCCAGTGATTAAATGTCCTCCAGGCCTTTAAACCAGGCTCTGGGAAGCCTTGGGCAGCCTCAGGCCATCCCTGCCTTGGGTTTGACGAGAGTGGCCCAACATTTGTTGAAGAAACCATTGCACTCTGTAAAATTTAAATTTTTCTGAGTGCTGGCATAGAGAGCAAGGCCTCAACAGGTTACTGGTGATCCCCTCACTAACTTTGCAAAGGGACATTCGTTCCTTTCCCAGAATATTCTGAGAGGAAACTGACCTGACACAAGGCCTTAGAACTTCTTCTCTTGGGCCATGACTTGGAAGGCTGGAGGTACTGAGGAGTCCTGTCTGAGTCCTGCCTGAGTCCTGTCACCTCTGACACCCATTGCCAGTTGGAGGCTACTGGACCCATGGGAGCACTTGCCAAAGGAAGGAATGAATGAGCCTTACTGAGTAGGCCCTCAAATTCAAAATGGTTCAGACTTTTTAGATAACCTGTGACTCTGACTTGGGTCCAGCCATAGTACTCCAGAGGATTTTACACTAAATAAATAAATAAATAAATAAATAAATAAATAAATAAATAAAACAATAGACAAAAATCAGGACTACTCAATTTGAAGTTCACCTGTGGGTCCACAGCCCAATTTACTCCAAAAGCCCTTTCTCTGCAGACCCACCTTCACCCGGACCCATACCCCTGCAAAGGAAACATGGGGAGAAGATACATCAAATGAAAAGTACTGCTTTACACAGATTATCTCCTTTTATGAGTGGAAAAATCAGCCCAGAGAACATAGGCATTAATGTGGTAGACTAGGCCCATAAAGTAACCTTTCTGGCAGAAACCAAGATGGGAAATTTCTTTACAAGTCTTATTGAAAACAAAATGATTTGAGTGTGTGTCCTGTGTGTGTTAATTTTCTTTTATTTAGTTATTTTTTATTTTATGTGTATGAATTTTATGCCTGTATGTGTGTAAGTGCACCTGTGTTGTATAGTGCCCATGGAGGACAGAAGAGGGCATCAGATCCCCTGGAACTGGAGTTACAGGTGATTGTTAGCTGCCATGTGTGTACTGAGATTCGAATTTGAATCTTCTGCAAGAACAGCCAGTGCTTTTAACCACTATGCCATCTCTCCAGCTCTATGTTCACTTTTTTAAAGCTATCAGTTAATATACCATGAAATAAGCTCTTTTTGTACATATAATGCTAAGAATCTTAAGATAGATTTATTATTTTTGGAATTGTACTTATGATTTTTATTATATATGTATGAGTGTATTGACTGCATGTATGTATGTAAGTGCACCCATGTGGTACAATGTCTGCAGAGGTCAGAAGAAGGTGTCAGATCCCCTGGACCTGGAATTAAAGATGGTTGTTAGCCACCATGTGGGTTCTAGGATTCAAACCTTGGTCCTCTGCAAGAACAGCCAGAGCTCTTAACTGCTGAGCCATCTCTCCAGCCCCTATTTTATTTTTTTGAGAGTCTCACTATGTAATCTAGGCTGGCAATGTAAACCAGACTGGCCTCATACTTGCAGTGATCCACCTGCCTCTGCCTGAGTGCTGGGATTAAATGTGTGTGCCACCACACCTGGCCTATATGCATAGATTTACATAAACACTACTGCATTAAGCCACAGAGCAGTTCTGTGCCTCAGAAAACTTCCATCATTCTTCCCCTTTGTAGTCAACAGACCTTAATCTCTGGCAAATGCTGAGATCTTCCTTTAATAGGATGTCACTTGAATGGAAGCCAGCAGATAGAGCCTCTGAAGACTATTTTCTTTATTCTCTAGGATATCTTTAAGATTCACTAGTGTTCTGCTTACAATGTGGCTGTATCACAGTTGGTTTTTGTATCTGCCTACTGAAGGATATTAGGGCTTAAACTACTTCCTAGGGAACGCTGTAACAAAATACCAAACACTGCATGACTTAAAATAACGGTAATTTGTTTTCTCATGATTCTGAAGGTCAGAAGTCCTAAATCAGGATGTTGGCAGGACCTGCTTCCTGTGAAACCTGTGCAGGAGAATCCTTCCTTGTCTCTTCCTTGCCGTTGGCAATGCTTGGCACTCAGTCTTTGATTTAGATTCACCTCTCCAATTTGTACTTATGTCACGAGGCTGTCTTTCCTGTGTATCTTCACATCCGTCTTTCTGCTGGGCAATCAGTGTTCTTATTTCTCTCTTCTTATCAAGACACCAATCAGACTGGGGGCCCACTGAACTACGGTGTGACCCCCCTCTGGCTGGGGATGTAACTCAGTGTTAGCATGCTTGCCTAGCATGCCTGAGGTCATGGGTTTCATACTCAGTTCTGGAAAAAAAAAATCTGAAAACTTTATCTGTAAGGATCTCATTTTAAAACAACATCATATTCTAAGGCTCTGGGGTTTGGATGTCTACACATTTTCGGGGGGGTCATAAAATTATATACAAAGTACATTAAAAAAAAAAAGAAGGAAAAGGAGGATAAGAATGGGAAAAGGAACTGTAGAAATAGCTTACGAGTTACAGTGAAGCATAATGACCGTCATTTACTGGGAAGCTATTCCATGCCAATCACAGTATTGGACACTTTACAAGTGACTACTTTTTACAAGAGCCCTTCAAGGCAATCTTTATTCATACTGTTTGTAACGTGGTTAAAGTATTTGCTTAAGGTGGCACACAGGCCAGAAACGGCCTTGCCTGAGTTCTATTTTCTCACATTTCTTCTGAAACAAAGGTAAATGAATTGAAAAAGAGGGAAAAAAATTTTAGTCATGCTTTTGATTCCTGAATAGTGTGATTACAAACCACCAGGAGAGTTTATATAACTTAGATACCAGAGTTAGATTCTCTAGGCCAGCCATGTGAGATGGCTCAGCGAGTAAAGGTATTTGCTACCAAGCCTGATGACCTGAGTTTGATCCCTGGAACCCACATGATGGAAGGAACCAGTTCCCCCAAGTTGTTCTCTGACTTGTGCACTGTGAGCACACACAAATAAATGAAGGTAGATTTCCTTTTTTTTTAGGCTTAAGGAGTTATATCTTTAGCAAGTATCCCAGATGATTCTGATGAAGACTGAACCACCTCTCCAGCCCCCATGAGTCTTTGATGCAATGATTTTTACATCACAGCAATACATTAAAGGTTCTCTACATTGCATAATTTTAAAATGTTACCCACTTTCTCCTAAATGATGTTTTCTTAGTTTAAAAAATCACTTTGTGGGGATGGAGAGATGTTTTAGTGGTTAAAAGCCGTTGGTGCTCTTTCAGAGGACCAGAGTTCGGTTCCCAGCACCCATGTCAGGTGGCTCACAACCACCTGTGTAGCTCCAGCTCTAGAGGAATACAGCGCCCTCCTCTGGACTTCATAGGCACCCTCACACATGCACAAACCCACACACTTATACACATATGCACAGATAAAAAAAATAAAATCTTAAAAAATTATGTCATGTGCATGTATGTGTGCATGGGTATGTATGTCATAGTGCAAGTATAGGGGTCAAAGAACATCTTGGAATCGGTTTTCTGCTTCCATCATATGGGTGCACGAAGATCAAACTCAAGTCATCAAGCTTGGTGCCTTTTACACACTGAGTCATTTTGCTGACTCATTTGTTTTTTTTCACTTTAAAGTTTTTTCCTCCAATATTTTTTGTTGAAAGTGTTCCAAACATCTAGAAAGTTGAAAGGAAAATATGAGAAGCATTCTCTTAGATCAGTTTTTATCTTTTGTCACATTTGTTTTCTCTCAGTATAATCTCTCTTTATTCTAATCCACTTGAAAACAAGTTACAGGTATAATATTTCAGTATTGAATAATTCCAAAAGCAACACATACTTACATACTCATATCAATATCAAACCTAAGTCAATTAATTGATAATTCCCTTATATACAATCCATATTTAAAATTTCCCACTGTGTCCAAAATGCATTTCCTAGCTATTTTCTTTCCCAACATAATCCAATAGGTCACCAGCATGGCATTTCTTTCATTATTGTATCTCTATGGTGTGTGTGTGTGTGTGTGTGTGTGTGTATTTTGTTTGTGTAGATGTGAATGTGTGTGGTATATATGTATATGTATAAATGTATATGTATATATGTAGGGTTTTGTATATTGTGGTGGTTTGAATAAGAAATGTCCCTCATTGGCTCAGGTATTTGAACACCTGAGTGTTCCCCATTTGTGACACTAATTGGGGAGGTTTAGGTGGTATAGCCTTACTAGAGGAAATATGTCACTAGGGGAAGGATTTGAATAGTTAAAGCCTTACCTTACTTCCACTTCACTCTCTTTGCTTCATGTTTGTGGTTGAAAATGTGATTTCTCAGCTTCCTGTTCTTGCCATCATACCTGCCACTAGCTTCCATGCCTCCCTGTCATGATGAACTCTTATCCTTCTGGAACCATAAGCCCAAATAAACTCTTCCATAAGTCACTTTTCGTCATAGTGTTTTATCACAACCACAAAAAAGTAACTAATACAGAAGCTGGTACCAGGAGTGGGGCTATTGCTGTGAAGAACATGACCATATTGCATTTTGGAGGAATGTAGAAGACTTTGGAAATTTGGAGTAGAAAAGCTGTTGAATGTTGTAAGCAGAGCTTAATGGACTACTCTATTAGGAACCTAGAAGACAATAGTGCTAAGAGTAATACAGAAGGTAGAGGCTGAATATTTCAGAGGGAAATAAAGTCTCTATTACACCTAGGCTACTTGCCACTCATGTGATATGTTGGCAAAGAATCTGTCTTCTTTCCATGTCCTTAGAACTTGCCTGAGGCTAAAATAAAAGGTAATGAATTAAGTTCTTTGGCAGAGGAAACTGTAAGACAGTATAACTTTGAATCTGTGGCTTGTTTAATCACTGATGTCTCTTATGCCAGTCTACAATGAAAAAGAGCAAGTAGAATAGAAAGAAATACAAAATGTATAGTGTGGAGAGAAAAAGACAATAGGAAGCTTAGAGAGGCTGTAATTGTTAAGGCAATTGGCACCATTGAGGAGTAGCCTCCTGCTCTGCCCTGGAACAATGGAAAGGGTGCCCTTAGGGAAAGACCTCACCTAGTCAAGCATCCAACTTGTGAAAAGAGGTTGCTTACTCCTAGAAAGCAATTGTTTCAACATACAAAAGCTGCTACTAATGTTGTCAAAGTGGGTGAGGATCCATTCAAAGCTGGCAGTCAAAACTTAGCACTGTCATCCATGTAGTACTGGCTTTAGAGGCATGAAAAATGCAAGAGTGAAGGGGATGTAGATTACTCCTTTGAGGTTTCAAAGAGCTTCTAAGACTAGGCAATATGTGGCAGTGCTGGGGTCACCACAAGAAGTTCCCAAGATGCCACTGTGTGAGGCTGTGAAAATGAATCCACGAAGATATTGGATATGCCAGAGCCACGAGACATCTGACAAGGAGAGCTGTTATATAGGGGGTGGAACTAGACCAAGAGAGAGATATATATTTCATACAGCAGAGTTAAAGGGGTGGGATCATCTACATCCTTTGAAACTAAAATCCCAAGCTCTGGCTCAGCATTGTGGCACACAACATTAATCCCAGAATTTGGGAGGCAGAAGCAGGTGGATTCCTTTGATATTGAGGTTAGCCTGGTCTATGTACTGAGTTCTAGGCCAGCTGACACTACAGGGAGACTCTGTCTCAAAAACCCCAAAATAAATAAACAAACAATAAAAAATAAAAATCCAGACACAGGACGTGAAGCTATAGGATTACTGTTTGCCCTTCTGGGTTTTGGTCTTACTTTTGTCCAGTAATGTCCCACTCCTTTTTGAAATGCGAATGTATTTTCTGTGTTATTGTTTAGTTAGAAGTTTGTAATTTGTCTTTATGATTTTGCAGGCGGTTCTAGTTTAGTTGTTGCCTTAGGTTTCGGAAGAGACTTTGAACTTTGGGATAGTATAGAGACTGTTAAAAACAATGGGGACTTTTAAAGTTGGACAAATTATGTTTTGCATTATGATATAACCATGGGGCTATGAGGGCTAGGTAGTGGAGTGTGATGGTTTGAATGAGAAATGTCAATCACAGGCTCAGGTATTTAACCATTTGGTCCCTAAATGGTGCTTCTGCTTGGGAGGTTTAGGTGGTACAGCCTTGCTGGGGAAAATATGTCACTAAGGGAAAGCTTTGAATGTTTTTAGCCTCATTCCACTTCTTCTTCACTCACTTTGCTTCATGTTTGTAGTTGGAAATGCAATTTCTCTCAGCTTTCTGTTCCTGCTACCATACTTATTCCTTGCTATAATGTCTCTCTTCCATGATGAACTCCTATCCCTCTGGAACCACAAGCCAAAATAAACGTTTTCTTCCATAAGTCACCTTTAGTCATGGTGTTTTATTACAACAACAAGAAAATAACTAATACATATGTGTTTACAAATGTGTGTATGCATGCATATAGAAGCTAGAGGTTGATGTCTTGTGTCCTCCTCAGTTGCTCCATCTTAATCTTTTTGAGAAAGGTATCTCATTGAACCTGAACCTTACCAATTTGGCTAGACTCACTGGCCAATGGATTCCAGGGATCCATGTCTCCCTGCCTCTCCAGCTCTGTGATTACAACTGGGGACCTGAACTAGGGTCCTCATGCTTACATAGGAAACACATTAGCAACTGACTTACCTGTTCCACATCATTGGATTTCTTTTAATCTAGAATAGTAGCTCTGCTTGTTTTCTTTTTCTCTTTTCTGGTGCCATCTTTCCAAAGAGCTCAGAAAAATTTTGTGTTCTGACACACATAAAAATAAATAAATCAAAAAATTTTAATTAATTACTATATTTAGTTTTATTTTATGTGTATTTAAATTTGTAATGCACAAATTTATGGAAAAGACAGACAATACACCAAACAGAAGGAACAATAATATTGTTTTACCTGTATGAATGTAAGTGCACCTGTGTCATGAAGTGCCTGCAGGGATAGGAAAACGTGTCGAATCCCCCAGACCTGGAGTTACCAAAGGTTGTAAGCTACCATGTAGGTGCTGAGAACTGAACCCAAGTCCTCTGAAAGAGCAGCCAGTGCTCTTAATCTCTGAGCCACCTCTGCAAACCCTCTTGCTATTCCCTATCCCGTTTATTTTATTTAAACTGAACATTAGGCCTAGAGATTTGATTGGATTTGGGTTAAGAGGGGTATTTTTGCTACAACACTTGAAAAGGAAAATCCTGTCTCAAAAACAAACCAGATAGATAGATAGATAGATAGATAAAAATTTTGAGATGTCACAATATTATTGTTCCTTCTGTTTGGTGTATTGTCTGTCTTTTCCATAAATTTGTGCATTACAAATTTAAAATTTTTATGTTACATTCCTTAAAATCTCATTGCACTATATCAGGAAGCACAAATGCTCAGTTCTATTGTTGAGTGATGTTGAGATTGACCACTTACCTATGGTGGTGACCACCAGATAACTGGCTGTACAGTTAGGAAGTAACTAAGTGTGATGACACATGTCTGCAATTTCAACATTGGTGAGGTTGAAGCAGGAGGACTGCAAGTTCTAGGTCAGCCTAGGTTACATAGTAAAACTCTGTTTCAAAAGAAAAAATGCTATCTGTGAAATGTTGTTAGAATCCATTAATGATTCTTGCCTCAGTCATTTACTACATTGAGGAACATCTAATTCTCAAATATATCCTCAGTTAATTTTGGTATATGCTATCAACTGGAGTTATTTACTTTTGGAAAATAATTTTGAATGTTGGGTGTGGTGGCACATGCCATTAATCCCAGTGTTCAGGAGGCAGAGGCAGGTAGATTTCTGTGAAATTGAGATCAGTCCAATCTATATAAGGCCAGATGGGACTAAAGGGAAACCCTGTCTCAAAAACAAACCAGAGAGATAGATAAATAGATAGACAGATAGATAGATAGATACAAATTTTGAGATGTCACAATATTATTTTTCCTTCTGTTTGGTGTATTATCTGTCTTTTCCTTAAATTTGTGCATTACAAATTTAAATTTTTACATTACATTCCTTAAAATTTGTGTAGTTTATAAATAGGCTGTAATATCTGGTAGAAAAGGAACATAGGAACATTCCTCCTAACTGTATCTTTTTTAGAATTTGTGTGCTTGTGAGTGTGAGTGTGTGTGTGTGTGTGTGTGTGTGTGTGTGTGTTTGGCTTTTGTTAGATTCTTTTTTTCTGAATGAATGTTTTTAACAATTGTGACAAGTTTAAATTTTTTCCATTGTGATTGTGGTTGAAATTAATGTTCTTGTATTATTCAAATTTAAACTAGGGCATATGGATCAAGGCCTCAGTCACATAGTTCCATTCATGAAGTCTGCTTAATAAGGCTTTCTACCACAAAACTTGAAAGACTGTTAGAATCTGAACATAGATTTAATAGCTCTTCTCAATGGTATCTAGGTAAGCAAATAAATGAGCATGAAACTTGTCAAGAAGGCATCTGTGGGAGCTAGAGAGATGGCTGCTTTTGCAGAAGACCCAGGTTTGGTTCCCAGCACCCACATGATGGGTATTAACTGTCTGTAACTCCAGTTCCAGAGGATCTGATGCCCTCTTCTGGCCTTCTCAGGCATTGCATGGCATAGGTACACTTACATACTTGTAGGCAAAACATTCAAACACACAAAACATTTTTTTAAAGTAATAAACATTTTTTAAAAGATGGCATCCATGATCATTTTGGCAGAACTCTGGCTCACATTATGTTTCTGTGTGTGTGTGTGTGTGTGTGTGTGTGTGTGTGTTGCCTATGCTTGTACAGAGGACAGAGGAAGATGTTGAGTGCCCTCCTCTACCACTCTCCACCTTATTCCTTTGAGGCATAGTCTCTCCCTAAACCTTTTGGATAGGTTGGCAGTTATCACATCCCAGTGATCCCCTTGTCACCACTCCTCACAGCACTAGAGTTGAAGGCATGGGAAGACCATGCTCAGCTTATTATGTAGCTCCTGGGAACTGAACTTAGATCCTCATTCTTTCTCAGCAAACACTCTTAACCTGTAAGCATCTCACCAGCTCATTTTGGCTGAACTTTGGTAGCTACAAATTTAGGCAGGATCAACCTTCCAACGATATTAGACATGAAAAGAAAGAATTTCAAATATTTTCTACAATATTTTCATTTTGCAATCTTCATAAAATATAATTTGATGGTATTTAGATATGCTCCTCTCTCTGTACTTTCCCCACTGCTCCCTGCCCAATTTAATGAACCTCACACATTTAATATGGCCTATACAGTCTGATTTGTGTCCCCAAATGCCCTTCAGTGTGGCTCCATCCACTGCGTTCACCAAGAGTCCCATCCCTGTAAGACTCTGTCTTTCCCCCTCCCAGCAGCCATCAATTGCCAAAAGTTCCTTAGGTTGGGCTGGGATTTCTTACCCACTTCCCAATGTCTATGCTGGAATTTTGTCTGGTTTGAGCCTGGATAGGACTTGTGCATGCTGTCACCATTGCTGTCAGATCATATGAGTAACTGACCAGCTGTAAGACTCTGTTTCCATGTGGTCATCCACCACTTTTGGCTCTTTCTGCCTCCTCTTCCACAATGATCCCTGAGCCTTGGGAAACAGACGTTTGAAATAGCTGTCCTATTCAGAGATAAGGACTCTGTGGTGTCTTACAGACACTTAATCTCTGCATTTGATCCATACTGGAATTCTGTTATAGTCTCCATCTGTTGCAAAAAGAAGCTTCTTTGATGAGAGGTGAAAGATACACTTGTCTATAAACATGAAGATTATATTTAAAAAACAATAAGAAATTATATTGGTCTAGGGATGTGGTAAAAGTAGGATCTACGACCTCTCCAGCTATGTATATTTGGCTATATTTACAGTACCACACATGAGCTCCCTCCCATTTAGTGGGCTTTAATTCCAATTGGACAGCTGTTGATTACCCCTAAGATAAAAGTGCCACTATTGCACCAAGAGCAGTAGTTTGCTGAGCCAGTCATTGTGTTAATTAGGCTTACAGCTGGGTAGGATCATTGATTGATTTTCTCCCTTTGCTGCTTGAATAGTATCATCTGGTACCATAAGAGCTAGTCTTCAGAGAGGAGGCTTCCTAGTCAGTTCCAGTTCGATTTCTCCAAGTCCTGTGTCCAAAGTGTGGTCTATCTTCAGTATTTTCTTCAATTTTGCATTTGGTTAAAAAAAATATTTTCCTTAAGAGTCATTTTTTGAGGGGAGAGCAGAAATCATTTTTATTTAATCAAATTTATGAGAACTTTAAACAACAAAACTTTATGGTTTATGTCATTACCAGAGAGACTTTTCATACTCTAGGTGGTATTTTTAAGGTATCCCTTGGTTTTTCAAGTATTTTCTTTATTATTTTTGTTTTAAATATATGAGTGTATTGCCTGCATGTGTGTAAGTGCACCTGTGTCATGCAATATTGACAGAGGTCAGAAGAGGGCATAGGATCTCCTGGAACTGGAGTTGGAGTTATAAATGATTGTTAGCCACCATGTGGGTGTTGGGAATTGAACCTGTGTCTTCTGCAACAGCAGTCAGTGCTCTTGACTGCTGAGCAGTCTCTCTAGCCCTTTCAAGTATTTTTATGATATTAGTTTCAACACTTCAGTGTTTGGTCCATCTGGAACATATGTGCACAGTGAGACACAGATTCAATATTGCATCTTTTTCCACACTGCTAACACTAGCTTCATCCATTTGTATAATTTATAAGTTTTATATATAGTTAATATGTGATTGACTTGACTAGTCTGTTTTAGCCACCTACTTGGTCAGATACTAGTTGAGATGTTGCTATAAAGGTGTTTGGTAGATGTGATTAATCCTCCAAACCCACATAAAAACCCGGATGTGATGGTTTGCATCTGTAATCCCAACACTCCTATAGCAAGATGGGAGGAAGAAACAGAAGGATAGCCCAGAAGCTGGTGGGCCAACTAGTATGGAATATGCAGAGTGGAAGACACAACAAGACAGACCCTGCCTCAACAAGGTGGAAGGGAAGAGTTGACTCCTGAGAGTTGTATTTTGACCTCCACATGCAGGCTGTCACACATACACACACCTCCACTCATACATACATACACACATACACACGTATATGCATATCCCCTAATAATAATTTTTTTAAAAAACTGCACTAAAGAAACCCTGCCTGAGTTACTAGCTTGCTAGACTAACCTGAAGATTTTAGACTGAAAAAGTGAAACAATAGCCTTCATCAGTTTCCAGCATGTTGCCATTTCCCACAAAGGCATAGACTAATTCCTTCAAATCTCAATCTCTCTCTGTCCCTCTCTTCTTACTCTCTATATTCTATATGTCTATACCTGTATCTTTGTATCTATCATCTGTCATCTGTCTCATCTTTCTCTATATGATAGTTACTATGAGATTTTATATACACACACCTCTAAATGCATATATGAATTGCTTTTGCTCTCTAGTGTTACAGTTCAAATATGGATAATGTCCCTCACAGGTAGACACTAGACTATAGATTTGGTCTGTAGATTTGTTTGCCAGAGTGGTGCTCTTGGGAGGTGCTGTGAATCTTTAAGACGTGAGACCTTATTGAAATTCCATAGGTTATCTAGGCATGCTCTCGAGGGGCGGGGGGGAACTCTGCAACTCTGGTTTCCTTCTCTTGTTCCTTGGCTCCTGATGTGAGTAGTTTGTTCCATCATACCTTCAACCCCTCACAGTGTGCCACCCTCACCAGAAGCTCAAACAAATACAACCACCTGATCCTGGTCTTGAGCTTCCCAAACTGTGAGCTAAATAAGCCATCTTCTCTTTGTGGTAGCCTATTTCAGGTATTTTGTTGTAGAAATCCAATGCTGCCTGATACATTTGATTAATGCTGACAAATACCTAATAATTTTATTCATGTAAGTTTTAGATTGATATTTATTTATTTTGTATGGAGATGGGGTGGGGGTACCATAGTGCCCATGAGGAGGTCAGAGGACAACTTTGGGGAGGTGGTTCTTTCCTTCCACCATGTGGGTCTTAGAGATGAAACTCAGATTGGCAGGCTTGGGCACAAATGCCTTTACCAGTTGAACCATCTTGCCTCTTCATATATTTTGATGTTACAATAATCTGGCATTGAACTTTAAGACAAGCATTGTATTTGTGCTCTAATATAAAATAAGCTTCCTGTGTGACTAATGCTTTCTGTCTTGATGTATTAGTTACTTTTCTGTTGCTGTGATAAATATCATGACCACAGCAAGAATTTATTGGCCTTACAGTTCTAGAGGGATATGAGTCCATGAGGGTGTGGGGAACAACAACATGGAGGAGGCAGCCAGAGCAGAAAGCTGAACACTCATATCTTAGAACAGGCACAGGAAACAGAGAGAAGCAAACTGGAAATGGAATTTGACTATGAACTCTCAAAGCCCACCCACAATGATGTGCTTCCTCAAGCAAGGCCACACCTCCTAAACCTCCACAAACAATATTCAGATACTTGGAGCAGAGCCTAAGGGGAGGCCGTCTCATTCAAAGCACCACATTTGATCATCTAAAATTGCTAACTCATTCCCCCCTATTTTGGCTCTGCATTTATCTAATATATTTGTTTCTCAGTTTGTAACATCATGTCACTTTTATTGCTATGCCTCTTGTAACTAGATTATATTTAAATTTCTTTTATTCAACTAAGACTTTTAATAGAAAATTTATGTTTTGTTAGTTCATATTACTGAGCATCATGTGGTATTTTTCTGTTAACTTATTACCATTTCTCTGATATTTTCTCTATTATTAGCTTCATGTTTCCATCTTCATTGTTTTAGAAAGAATTGCATCGTTAATTGAAAGCTGTTACCTGGAAGAAAGGGGTATCTGCATGTTTTGCTTTGAACATCTATTTCCTGAATTTATACAGTAAATACATAACGTTGCTGATTTGGGACTGGTGTACTGATGCACACCTTTAATCCCAGCATTCCGGAGGCAGAAGCAGGTGCACATCTGTGAATTCAAGGTCAGTCTGGTCTACATAGCAAGTTCTCGCTGGGGCTACAGGAAGACCTTATCTAAAAAAAAAAAAAAACCACAAAGAAAATGGGGATTTTATATTTCAGAAATTTAAGTTAGCCTATTGTGGTGACTTGTGCCTATAAACCCAGCCCTTGGGAGGTAAAGGCATAAGGAATTAAAGGCCAGCCCTGGCAGCATAGCAAATTCTAGGCCAGCATGTGATACCCTGTCTCAAAAAAAACAAAATAAAACAACAAACCAAATTAAAAATTTACAAAAATTCAGATTTTTTTGGCCTTTTTAAAAAACTTTTGTTTGTTTGTTTGTTTGCTTGCTTGTTTGAGACAGAATCTCCCTGTAGCCCCAGCTGGTCTGGAACTCACTATGTAGACCAGGCTTACAGAGACCAGCTGCCTCTGCCTCTCGAGTGCTGGGACTAAAGGTGTGTGCCACCATGCCCAGCTAAAAAACTTTTTAAAAACATTTTTCTGTGTCTGTCTGTGTCTGAATTTCTGTGCATGTCAGAGGACAACTTTGGGAGTGAGGTCTCTTCTTTCACCATGTGAGTCCTGGGGGTAAAACTCAGTTCATCAGGCTTGGCAGCAGGTACCTTTATCTGCTGAGCCATCTCCCATCTCACTGTGTGTGTGTGTGTGTGTGTGTGTGTGTATGTGTGTGTGTGTGTGTGTGTGTGTGTGTGTGTGTGTGCTGTAGGCTGACCCCAGTGCCTCATGCATACCAATGAACTACACACCTTTAGCCCCAGATTCTGTTTTCTAATTAGGTATGATAAAATTATTTAGGTGCATTTCTATTTTTGCCTTGTTATACTGCTCAGTTGCTGGCAATGGCAACTTGAGGGCACAGTTCATCAAGGGAAGGAAATCATGGTCACAAGTGTCAGGTAGCTAGGCATACTGAATCTGCAGTCAGGAAGCAGAGATGAAAGCTGGTGACCAGGTGGTTTTCTCTGGTGTCAACCACAGTGGGGACAGGGTCTTTCCTCCTCAGTTAAACCTCTCTGGAAACATCCTCACATACATGACCAGAGGTATTGTTTCCTAGGTGATTCTCAGTCCTGTTAAGTTGACACTGAAGATTAACCATCACACTTTGATAATGCATCCCTTGTGACATCTTCTTCTCGTGTGTGCGTGTGTGTGTGTGTATGTATGTTCATGTGATGTTGCAATGCACATGTGTGCACATGTGTACAGAGGCCATGGTACAACTTGATGGGGGTCATCCCCAGAACACTGCTCGTGTCCTTTGAGACAAGCTTTTTATTGACCTGGAGCTCACCAATTAGGATAGAATGGCTGGCCAGCAAGCCCCGGGGTTCCTCTTGTCTTTTTACTTTCTCAGGACCGGGACTGCAAACATGTACCACTGTGCCCAGCATTTTGACCTGAGTTCAGGGGATTGCACCAAGCACTTTACTGACTGACCTATATCCCCAACTCCATCTTCATTCTTGAGTTTTCATATTTTACTTAATCTCTTCTCTGGTTTCATTAGCTTTTAAACTACTTTTTAAAGAAGGTGATCTCTTTTGGACTGGCAAGGTGGCTCAGCAGGTAATACTTGCTACACAAGGGTGGCAACCTGAGCTTGAGCCCCAGAACACATATACAGGTGGAAGGAGAAAAGTGACTCCACAAAGTTGTCTTCTGGCTTCCACACATGTGTTGTGGCATATGTGTCCCCTCCCACATCACACATGCACACATAATAATTACTAAATAAATAACAAAAGAAAATGTTCAGGGGCTGGAAAGATGACTCAGTAGTTGAGTGCTTACTGTTCTTGCAGAGGAACCTGAGTTCTGTTTCCAGTACCTATGTTAGGCGGCTAACAGCTGTCTATAACTCCAGCTCTAGGGGATCTAATGCTTATGGCCTGAGGGCACCTGCACTCATTTGCATATATACCCACTTAGACATAAGCCATACACATAACTGAAAATATAATAAGATCTGGAGCCAAAGGGATGGCTCACCAGTTAAAGAGTACTTGCTGCTCTTGCAGAGGACCTGGATTAAGTTCCCAGCACCCACATGGCAGCTAACAACTGTCTGTAACTCAAGTTCCAGGGGATTCAGTGTACTCTTCTGGCCTCCATGGGCACTAGGCACACACTTGGTATATCTATATACACGTAGGCAAGACACTCATGTATATAAAATAAAATAAATCTGTTTTTAAAAAAGAAAATATTTACCAGAAGGTGGTATCTTTCATGATCCTTTAAGTAGCAGAATTTTTCTGGCATCTTTATATTTGAAAGACAGCTCACATGTATATTATATTTTGGGGATCATAAATTTTTCTTTTTAAAGCCCTATATATAAGACAGAAAGATTGATTTTTCTTATCTGAGTAACATGATTTCAGAGTTTTAATTTCTGCAATGATGTGTCTAGCTGTGTCCCCTTTTATTGACTTTGGGACATGGTGGGGTCTTCTAATCAACATACACTGCTCTTGAGTGGAGGGAAGTTTTTCAGTTTCATTCTTTTTATTGTTGTTGTTTTCCTTCCATCACCTTTACTCCACTTTCAGGAACATGGACTGTTCAAATGTTGGTCCTCCAGGCTCTCTGTTCTTCTTTATCCATAGCTTATCATATCTCTTACTGTTTCCATCTCTTTCTTTCACAGAACATTAAATTCTTAGCATAAACTTTGGTATTGACATTTTTTTAATTTTAAAATTTTATTTATTTTTATTTTATGTGTGTCAGTGTTATGTCTGCATGTATATAGGTGTGAAGTGCCTGCAGAGGACAGAAGAGGATCCCCTGGAAGTGGAGTTACAGATAGTTGTTAGCCACCATGTGGGTGCTGGGAACAGAACCCAGGTCTTCTACAAGAACAACCATTGCTCTTAACCACTGAGGCATCTCTCCAGCCCCCCAATTCCAATTTTTTAACCATGTGAATTTAGCTCTTTACTGTCTTCAGTGGAGACTAGGGTTTTCTTTTTTCAAAGAGTAATAATCTTTCTTGCCTTGCCCACCCATTTCTCTTGTCATTTCATTCTGTTAGATTTTCATTTCAGTACAAACTTTCCCTTCTGTTCCTTTTTTAAGGAAGCTTTAAGATTGCCAGGAGGTTTCTTAAAAGTTTCTTCTAATTAAATTTTTAAAATTTCTTCTAATTTTTCTCCGATTTTTCTAAGTGTTTATGCTATCTTCCTCTTTTGCTTAGTTGTTGATTTTCCTCTTTGCCCTCAAATAATACAGTTTCTTTGTGCTTAATATTTGTGCACACATGACTGAACTGGGTGTCTTTGGACCCACCATCTGTTTGTGGCAGTAGAGAAAGAATCACAGTCTCAAGTCTTTAGCTAAAGGGCACATTAATAATGTACACATGACTTGATGCCTCCTTAAATCCCTTATTTGCTAATATGATACATAACAAAATATAGTTTCCAGCACAGACTTCTCTTCTTCAAGTAGTTGACTTTTTCTCCAAATTCGGACAGGATGTAATTTGTAAGAGAATTACATGTAAATGAGAATGTGGACTCCCTTGTTCAAAAATTAAGAATTTAAAGATGACAAAAACAGGCTAGTAAATCAAGCATGAAGTGTTATTTTTTTCCTCATTAATTTTTAAAAGTTAGTTTATAAAATAGCGGGTTTTGTTAGGCTATTTTGTTTTTGCTCTAACTTACCCGTCCCCCTATTGTTCGTTCCTTTTAGGTGAATTTCCTTCCTTCCCTCCAAATTGTCCTCCTAAACACGGGGTTTGCTTATCATGGGGTCCTATGTGACTGCCTTGATCTCATACCATGAAGATAGCCATAGTGAGGGGGAAGCAATGCCATAAATGTAAATCTTTTCCTTTCAGTTCCTCCTTTATTTCCAGTCTTCTTGAACAATTGGAAAGAAAGAGTGGGGTGATAGGGATGAGTATTTGGGCAAATTCCTTTCAAAGGGGGAAAAATAGACCCAATCCCCTTAATCCCACCCCCCTCCCACCCCCCCTCCCAACCCCCCACTGCCCCTTCACCCCACTCCCCCACCCCCCCACCCACTTCAAATGCCAAGTCTTTAAGTCTTTGTGTTGGGACAGAAAATGGGCCATTAGAGGAAGATAATTCCAGAAAGGCTTGATTGAGGAGGGAAGACTCACTCTTAACAAGAGTGGCACCACCAGTGGGGTGGGGACCTGCTTGAACTGAATAAAAAGATAAAAGTGAGCAAAGCATCAGCATTCATCTGTTTCCTGACCACAAATGCAATGTGACCAGCTGCTTCACATTCCTGCCACCATAATTTCCCTGCCATGATGGGCTGTACCCTTGAACTGTGAGCCCAAATGAATCTTTTTCCTTTCTTGAAAACCATTTGTTAACATTCATTTATTTGTTTGGGGGCAGGGGTGAGAGCATGTGCATTCTATGGCACATGTGTGGAGGTCAAAGTACAACTTTCTGGAGTGGGTTCTTCCTTGCACTATGTGGGTCTTGGGGATCAAACTCAGGCTATCAGTTTTAGCAGCAAGTTCCTTTACTTGCTGAGCCAACTCACCAGCCAAACTCTTCTCACTTGAAGTTGCTTTTGTCAGAGGAATGAAAGTCTTAGTTATTTTTCCTGTTGCTGTGGTAAAATACTATGACAAAAGTAACTTAAAGGAAAAGGAGTTTATTTTGGATCACAGTTCCAAATGTAAGGACCACAGTCCATCCTGTAAGAGAGGTCAGAGCAGCAGAAGCTTGAGAGAGCTGGTCACATTCTATCTGCAGTCAAGAAACAGAAAGTGATGAATGCTTGTGCTCAACTCTCTTTCTCCTTTTTAGACAATCCAGAATCCCATCTCCAGAACAGTATCAGTCATAGTCCATTAGGTCTTCCTATTTCAATTAACTTAATCAAGATAATCTCCTCAGTAATGTCCAGAAACATGTCTCCTACATGATTTTATATTTTATCACATTGACCATTGAGATTATTCATCACCATGAGAAAAGTAACTAATACAGAAAGTTGGTTATGAAGTATGGGGCTGTTGCTGTGATAAACCTGATCATAAGGTTCACAGGCCTTTGGAACTGGTTTGTGGGAGGAAAATGGAAGAGTTTAAAACTTTGGGCCAGATAATCTCTAAGATACTGTAAGCACAGTTTAACTGACCATCCTGATGGTAGTTAGGAAGACCAAAAAGCCATAAAGACTTAGTTTGTCAGGTTTCAGAAGGAAACACAAACACTCTCAGGAACTAGAATAGAGTGCATTCATGTTATATTCTGGCAGAAAATCTAACAGTATCCTGCCCACATCTTGAAATTTTTACTTATTTTTGTTTATCTATTTACTTATTTATTTATATTTTATGTGTATGAGTGTTTTGTGGCATGTATGTAAATGCACCCATGTGTGCAATGTATATGGAGGCCAAAAGTGGACATCAGATCCCCAGGAACTGGAGTCATGGATGATTTATAACTGTTATGTGGGCACAGGTCTTCTGCAAGAGCAGTCAGTGTTTTTAACTACTGTGCCATTTCTCCATCCTTACTTTTATTTTTTAAATATATCTATTATGTTATTTTATGTGTATGAGTGTATTGCCTGCATATATGTAAGTGTCCCCATGTCATGCAACACCCTAGGAGGTCAGAAGATGGCATTGGATTCCCTGGAAATGGAGTTATGGATGGTTGTCAATTGCCTCATGGGTGATGGGATTCAAACTCAGGTCTTCTGCAAGAATAGGCAGTGCTGTTAACCCCTGAGCCATCTCTCCAACCCCCATTATTATTTTATTTTATAGGAGCTCATAGTTAAAAGATTACTATAAGTGTTGGAAGAGACTTTGCTTTATTGAACATATTTGAGCTGTTAAATAGGGACTTTTTTAGATGAACTAAATGCATTAGTAAATGAAAATGAAACAGGGAGCAATGGTAGATGTTATGAGATTATATGTTTAGGTATTAAGTTGACAGTAGGTAAAATTGTGATGGTTATTATTGTGATCTTAACTGGACTTAAAATCACTGTGGAAATATACCTCTGGGTATGTCTATATCAGTGTTTCCATTAAAGTTTAGCTAAAGAGGAAAGACCTACCCAGAAGGTGGGCAGCACCATGCATGGGGTAGGGTCCTTTACAGAATAAAAAGGGGAAAGGGAACTGAACACCAGCATTCCACTCTCTATGCTTCCTAAGTGTGGGTGCAGTGTGACCAGCTACTTCAAGGTTCTGCCTCCATGATGGACTGTACCCTCAAACCATGAGCCAAAACAAACCCTTCCTGGGTTGATGAGATGGCTCAGTAAGAAAAGGAGTTTGCTGCCAAACCTGACAATCTGAACTCAGTCTTTGGGATCCACATAGTTGAAGGAGAGAACTGATCCCAACAAATTGTCCTCTGACTTCCATATACATACACATCTCCATTCCCACCAACACATAAAATAAATGGGATAAAAATTAAAAAAAAAAAAAAAAAAAAAAAAAAAAAAAACTCTTTCCATTGGGGGTGGTGGTGCACACCTTTAATCCCAACACTCCAGAGGCAGAGACAGGTAGCTCTCTGTGAGTTCAAGATCAGCCTGGTCTACATAGTGAGTTCCAGGACAGCTGGGGTACAGGGAGACCGTGTCTCAAAAAGATCAAAACAAATAAACAAGAGAAAAAAAACTTTTTCCTCCTTCAGTTGCTTTTGGCAGTTATTGGTCACAGCAATGAGGAAAGTAACTAATATACTCTGAAGAAATCTGGGCCAAGGTAAAGCATGATTGGGATTTCTTCAGTTCAGTCTCATTGAACCATTTGCTTCTGAATTAACATTAGTTTCTTTCAGATCCAAGTCTCAGATTGCCTGTTAGTTTTAGTCTTTGATGGTATGAAATCTTCTTTTAAAAAATTCTACTTCTGTTCTGAGGGAATTTTTGTAGGAAGTTAAGCTAAGATCATTTGGCAATGAACAACATACCATTTTAGATGGAAACCCCCAAGAACCAACTAGTTAAGATAGAGGTTGAAAACTTTTTTTCTAGGTAGGGCCAGACAGTAAGTGTTTTATATTTGTAACCCAACAGGCAAAATCAAGAATATTATGTAAGACTATATATAACCACAGTGAAAACAAATTTCTATATAATTAAAAAAAAATTTTTTTTGAAAGAAAATCTGTGTAGTCCAGGTTGGCCTTGAACTTATGATTCTCCCACCTCAGCCTCCTGAGTGCTTAAATTACAGGTGTAATAAAATTAAAAATCTAGTAGTAATAATTGAGTACCAGTTTTGATGATATATAAGATGACTAGTAAGAAAAATGGAATTTTTTGTTTTAGGAATACATTTCACTTAATTAAGGTTCAAAATTAATGTTTCCTGTCATCAGATTCAATTGCTAATGTTCATTTGCTAATGCTGATTTGTAATGACATTGTCTATATTTAATTTGAAAATGTCTTTTTGGACTAGAGAGATGGCTCAGCAGTTAAGAGCACTGGCTGCTCTTGCAGAGGACCCAGGTTTGATTCTAGCACCCACACAGAAGCTAACAACCATTTGTAACTCCAGTTCCAGGGGACTGACACCCTCTTCTGGCCTCCATGGGCACTGCATGCACATGGTGCACTTAGTTACATGCAGGCAAAACACTCGTACACATTTAAAAAATTTAGAAACAGTAGAGCAAGACAAAAAGCAACAACAAAAAGAAAATGTCTTTTCACACAGAAAGACATTGCCAAATATTGAATCAGTTCACATGTATATAATTTTAATTGAGCACACTCATTGTATGGAAAATATTTGTAGAATTCTAGCAGATTTTTCTTTTGATCTATGTCATTATATTGCAATGTAATCACTTCCAGTTATGGATGGATAGCAATGTCTCAGTTGTACAGTTAAATGATTTTGAGATATGAAAATTTCCTTTGCAGTCCCATGGAGGAACAAAGCATGCTGCCTGATATAGTAGTTTGGACTTGGAAAAGACATTTATAGACTGTTCACTTTTGTTTAAACTTCTGGCATGATAGTGTATAAAGTGGGTTGAAGTTACTTGTAAATTCAAACCATGTTAATTGACATAAAATGGCTTTACTATAGTCTAAGTTTCACATACAAATGCTGTTTGTCATATGCTTCTTATAGTTAATTAAGACACATTATCAAGTCTACAGCAAAATCTAATTTCCAAAGCTATTCACTATTTCATAATAGTGGTTGTGGTGGGTTTTAACTTTCATTTTTTCCCCCTTTTTGTGTTAGGGTCTTTTGTAGCCCAGGCTGGCCTCAAGCTTGCTATGTAGCTGAAGCTGGCCTTCAACTACTAATCCTCATGCCTCCACCTCCCAAGTACTGGGATTATTGAAAGTCAGGCAAAATTCCTGCCTAAGGTTAGTTGCTTTTCTTTTTAGGCAAGCTTCTTCAGATATATTTGCATATCTGCCAAGAAACTACTGCCCTGCTGCTTTTCTCTGTCCATCCTCTTATCATTATTATTCTTTATTTTTGCATTAACTTCTTTTTTATTTTATTTATTATTTTTATTTTGCGTGTATAAGTGTATTGCTTGCATGTGTGTAAGTGCTTTCGTGTTGTGCAATGCTCTTGGAGATCAGAAGAGGGTGTTGGATCCCCTGGAACTGGAGTAATGGATGGTTATTAGCCACCATATGGTTTCTGGGAATCAAACCGAGGTCCTGTATCAGAGCAACCAGTGCTCTTAATTGCTGATCCATCTCTCCGGTCCCTCATTATTCTTTAAAAATATTTTTAAATTAATTTTTCCTTCATACATCAATGCATTTTATTTTGATCAAATCAACCTCTCTCTTTCTCTACCTCCACTTCCTCCCTGTCCCTCTCCCAACTTCATGTTCTATTTTAAAAAAATATTAGTGTTGTCCACATGCATGTGGGTCTATGGCTGTCCACTGTACCATGAGTGACTTACTAGGGACTCTATTCTTGAAGAAATCTGAGCTTCTCTCCCCTGGCAGCTGTTGACTGTCTGTAGCTTCTCAACTAGGAGTGGGGACTTGTGAGCCCCCTTGCCATCCATGCTGGACTATTGATCTTCTGCAGATCTTATGTGGGCAACTACAGCTGCTGTGAGTTCATGGGTGCAACTGCGTACCATGCCCAGAAGATAGTTTCAAAGCTGTCCTACCCAACTCTGGCTCTTACAATATTTCTGCCCCCTGGTCAGTGGCATTTCTTGAGCCTTGAGGGCAGGCAGTGTGATATAGATGTCCCATTTAGAGATGAGCATTTCCGAGTCGCTTATTCTTTGTACTTTGATGGGTTGTGATTCTCTGTACTAACTGCTATTCACTGCAAACAGAAGGTTCTCTGATGAAGGAAAGTGGCACTAATCTATTGGATATAAGAATAAGTATTTAAAGCTGGGTGTGGTGGAGCACGCCTTTAGGCCCAGCGGCAGAGGCAGGTGGATCTCTGTGAATTCAAGTCAAAGCCAGCCTGGTCTACATAGTGACTTCCAGGCCAATTGGGGTTACAGGGAGACCTAATATCAAAAGGACAAAAAAAAAAAAAAAAAGGTAGAAGTAGGTTCTCTCCTAGAATCTATGGCCTCTCTAGCCAGGCATGAGTTTCTTCCTGTTCAGTGGGCCTTAAATCCAATTAGATAGCTGCTGTTTACCTCTAAGACATTGTGCCACTATTGTACCCATGGGCATATCTTGCCAAGTGAGTTGTATATTGTAGTTTGTGGGGTTCACAGCTGGGTTAAGACTGTTGGTACCTTTTCTCTCCTGGCAGCCTGCCTAGTACCATGTAGTGCTAGGAAAGCTGGCCACCAGGGAGCATGTTTCTAGTTCAATATCAGCTTAATTTCCCTAAGTCTTGTGTGTAGTGTCTTTAGCAATAGGTTCTTACCCTTAAGTTCTGGTGGGAAAACAAGTACAATAGCAATAGCCTGTATTAGTGTCGGGGTCTCTTGGACATTCCTGACCAACAATTCAAAGGGAGGTATCCCATGCCTGGGACTAGGCTTCTTGTTTGATAGTCTATGGTTTCTGGGAGGAGCATTATCCCCCTATGTAGAATAATTTCAATTAAATTATTTATATATATATTTTTTTGGATGGGTGTGATAGTACATGCCTTTAATCCCAGCAATTGGGAGGCATAGGCTTGTGGATCTCTGTGAGTTCGAGGTCAGCCTGATCTACATATCAAGTTCCAGACCAGCCAGGGCTACATATTGAAGTCCTGTCTCATTTCTATCTATCTTATATATAAAAGGTCTCCATATGGCTTTTTCAAACACCCTTGATGTTACGTGTACTTCTTCTTACACCCCGTGTTTTACTCTCCTAACCCTCTCCCTACTTAATACATACACACACACACACACACACACACACACACACACACATTATTCCCCTTTACCCCTTCATAACACCTATCCTAGTTTGATCTTTTTGCTGTAATAAAACACTCTGATCAAAAGCAGTTTATGGGAAGGGAAGGGTTTCTTTGGCTCACACTTAGAGTTACACGTTATAATCCGTCATTGACGGAAGCCAGGGCAGCAACTCAAGACAGGAACCTGGAGGCAGGAACCATGGAAGAATGCTGCTCACTGGCTTGCTTGATGTTTTATGCTCAGCTAGCTTTCTTATAGAACAGAGATCTACCTGCTAGAGATTGGGCAGTCCACAGAGAGATGGGCCCTCTCACATAAATCATCAATCAAGACAATCTCTCAGAGACGTGGCCACAGGACAATCTGATCTGAGAACTCCCTCAACTGAATACCCGCAGATGACGCTAGGCTCTGTCAAGTTGACAGATGACACTAACTAGGACCCCACCTGTGTTGTACTATCCTCCTCCCTTACGTTTTCTCCATTCCTTTCCCCACTGATCCCTTTCTACTTTCCTGGCTTCTATAGGTATTCCTGGTTTCTATACATACAAATACAAAGATCTAAAGATCTGCCATTGTGTCATTGTGATGCTTTTGTGCTATTAGTATTCTTAGTCCTATTTTGCATACCAGTTATTGTTAGCATCATTTGTATTCTGTTGCTTGTTGGAAAAACTTATTCTTCTCTTCAGTTCTAAGTATCCCTTCCAGTATTCTCTGTAGGGCTGACTTGGTAGAGAGGAATTCCTTGAGCCTGTGTATTAGTCAGGGTTCTCTAAAGGAACAGAAGTGATAAAATGAATATATAGGATAGAGTTGAGTAGTCCAACAATGGCTGCACCGTACATGAGAAGCTGAGAATGCAGTAGTTGCTCAGTCCCAAGGCTGGATGTCTCAGCAGTCCCAGTCTGGTGCTGAAGGCTTGAAGGATTCCTGGAGGTCTGCTTAGTCTTCAGTCTACATTGGAATTCGAAGAAGTTAGTTCTACTATCAGCAGAGTACCCATATTTAGGGTGAGTCTTCTGGTTTCAAATAATTGATCAAGAAAGTCTCTCTCATTTCAGTTAATTTCAGATCAGTCTAGTTGACAACCAAGATTAACCATACAGCCTGTTTATATCATGGAAAATTTTTCTTTCTCCTTTAAGTATGGCATATTGTTTTGCTGGAAAAATTTGTTTGAGTTGGCATCTGTAGTTCTGTGGTTTTTAGGACTTGAAGTACATTGCTTCAAGTTCTTCTGGCCTTTATAGTTTCCACTGAGAAATCAGCTGTTATTCTTATAGGCTTGCCTTTGCATATGACTTCTCACTTCTTCCTTGCCATTTGCAATACCCTTTATTTGTTCTGTATATTTAATATTTTAATGATAAAATGACGTGGAAAGTTTCTTTTCTGCTCCTATTTAGTGGTCTTTATTCCTCTTGTATCTGAATGGGCATCTTCCTTTGTTTTAGGTTTTCTTGTGTGATTCTATTGAAGATCTGTTATAGGCCTTTGAACTGCAATACTACTCCTTCTTCTATGCCCATGATTCATAGATTTAGTCTTTTCATGATGTACCAAAGTTCCTGTATATTCTGTTTGTGAATTTTTAGAAACTTATTTTACTCAATTAGGTGGTCTAATTGCTCTGCTTAACCTTCAAGGCCTGATATTCTTTTACATGATTCATTCTGTTAGAAAGGCTTCTCAATGATTTATTTTGTTTGTTTGTTTGTTGAAATTTTCACTTCGGTTTTTGTTTCAGCTTGGGTTTTCTTCATTATTTCAATCTTTTTATTGACTCACTTTTCATATCCTAAATTGTCTTCATTATTTCATTTAGTAGCTTGTGTTTTCTTAGACTTCAGGCAGGATTTTTTTTTAAGATTTAGTTTTTATTTTACGCAAAGGTTTATGTGCCCGAGTGTACGTGTACCACATTCGTGAAGGAGACTGTGGAGGTCAGAAGAGGGCTTCAGATACCTCAGAAGTGAAGTTACAAATGATTGTAAACTGCCATGTGGGTACTAGGAATTGAATCTAGGTCCTTTGCAAAAGCAGTAAATGCTCTTAACAACTGAGCCATATCTTCAGCTGCTTCAGTCAGGAGTTTATTCCTGTCCCTTTTAAATTCCTTCAAGAGTTTATTCATTTCCCCTTTAAACTCCTTGAACTCTTTGAACATATTTATAATTATTCTTTTGAGAGTCATCTGGGTTGTTTTCCTTAGGAAAAATTACTGTAGGATTGATTATCTTTGGGAGGGGTGTTTACATATTGTCTTGACTTTTCATATTGCTTGTGTTTTGTGATGGAACCTGAGCATCTGGATTTAGGCTGCTAGTTGTATGTTTGATATGAGTTTCTTGTCCACCTGTGTTGAATGGGAGTTTGGTTCTGTCATTCATTTTAGGTGATTTCAGATCAGGTAGGAAGTGCATGATGCTCAATCTTTCAGATACTTGGGCACTGATTTGTGAGTGGGAAGTCTGGGGTGATTCCAATTCAGTTGCTAGGAGGAGATTGTTGGGATCAAAGTGGCTGTGTGAGTGCTTAGATGAGGTCTCAGGACAGGGAGTGGGGTGGGACCAATATATCTAAATAATGATAGCCATGTGAGTAGTTGCTTGGGCAAGGTACTAGAGAAGGTGGCCTGGGGTGAAGAGGAGTGAAGAGACATTACCAGCACCTGTGAGTGTGGTTCACTTGAAGGGCTGTGTCTTAGGAAAAGCTGCGAAGAGAGCCCATGAATGTAGCTCCCTAGCTGGGACTAAGGGTAGTTCTTATAAAAATGTCAATCTTGGGCCTGGAGAGATGGCTCAATGGTCAAGAGAACTGGCTTCTTTTGCAGAAGACCAGGGTTCAGTTCCCAGCACCCACATGGCAGTTCAAAACCATCTGTAACTTCACTCCCAGGGGATCCTATACCCTCTTCTGGCCTCTATGGGTATTGCATGATCTGGGTACACTTGCATACAGGCAGGCAAAACACTCATACACATACAATAAAAATCAATAAATAAAACATTTTCAATCTTGGTCGAATCATAAAGAATCACAATAGAAACCTGCCATTGCTAAGACATTGAAGTGCTGTGTGATAGGAGTAGTGAGGACATTCAGTCTGTATTTCTGGCAAAAACTCACTGGACTGATGATGCTTAAGTTCATGAGACTGAATCAAGTTACCACTGGTTCAATAATTTCTGGTAGATTCAAATACTGTACAGTAGTACAATAACTGCTAATGACATATTTTATAAATAGTCAAAGGATTTAAACATGCTATATTCTCAAAAGTTTGTAAATTTGTTCTACTAATTTTTCTTCTTCACATATACTTACTGCCATCAATTGTATCACATCTTATTCCATTTCATTTTGTAATGAATTAATGCTTTCTTAGCTTCTTTAAAAAATACTTTCATCTAGAGCTGTTCTGCGCAGATCACTCATAAAGCCTAATTTTTTGAATACTTTAATTGAATTTTTGTGAATTTTATACAATATATTTTGGTCATATTTAAATCCCCTCCTCTATCTGCAACCCCCTTGCTACCCCTTGCCCAATTTCATGTCCTCTAATATCTATCTATCTATCTATCTATCTATCTATCTATCTATCTATCTAGATATCATCTATAGTGTCAAGTGTGTGTCCCCAAATGCCCTTTGGTGTGGGTTCATCCACTGGAGCCTGGTCAACTTACCAAGAGTCTCACCCTTAAAGGACACTGACTCTCCCCCTCCTAACAGAGAGTCAATACTTCCTCAGATAAGGAACATGAAGTGAATAAAAGGCTGCAGACTGCTTATCCCTGAATAGGACATTTATATCAAACTTCTGCCTTCCAAGACTCAGGGATCATTGCAGAAGAGGGAGTAGAAAGATTGTAAGAGCCAGAGGTGGTGGATGACCACAAGGAAACAGAGTTTTCTAGACAGCTGCTCAGTTACTCATATGAACTCACAGCAATGGTGACAGCATGCACAAAACCCACCTCCATAGAAAGGCTAATTTCTAGAAAATATTTTATTTCTTTTTATTATTTTAAAAATATTTTATTTATTATTATTTTACGTGTTATGAGTATATTGCCTGCATGCATTTAAGTGCACCCATGTTGTGCAATGCCCATGGAGGTCAGAAGAGGGTCCCAGATTCTCCTGGAACTGGGGTAACAGATGGTTGCTATTTGCCATGTGGGGCCTGGGAATTGAGCCTGGATCCTCTGCAAGAGCAGTCAGTACTCTTAACTGTTGAGACATCTCTCCAGCCCTTTGTTTATTATTCTTACTTTATGTGTATTAGTATGTAAGTACACGTATGTTGTGCAGTGTCCACGGAGGTCAGAAGAGGGCACTGGATTGCCCTGGAACTGGAAATATGGACAGTTTGTTAGCAGTCATGTGAATGCTGGGAGAGCAGCCAGTGCTCGTTACTGCTGAGCCATTTCTCCAGCCTCAAAGCTAATTTTTAAGTCCTTTAAACATGGTATTGATTCTTCAACTATGTAACTTGGGTATTATCAGTAATATCTGTTAGTTTATAAGGTATCAAGGAAACCATTCTAATTGCTTAGTCTTTTCTTTTAAAAGATGTAGTCCAGGCTGACCTCAAACTTTTAACCTTTCTGCTTTATCCTCTGCTTTTATGCTAAAAGCATTTGCCTACAAGCCTGTGCCACCATGGCCAACTTAACTATTGATAAAAGCCTAAGAGTCTTAAGTTTATTTTTTCTGGACACATTTATTTGGCTGTTGCAATCAAACACAATTTAATCATACACTTTTCCTTATTTGGTTAAGAAGTAAGCCACTGAAGAGAATTACTTTGCAGCCTTATTTTCTTGAAGAAATCTGCTGTGATGAAATAATGTTTTAACTTTTGTAATTGTTCTCATTGTCGCTTTCCTATGAGTTGGGAATATTGTGATGAATGCTTAGTCTGATAATGTTGAACAGATATTTCATTTTATTTGCATAGTATTTTGTCATCAAGATAATAATCCATACTCTACAATGCCATAAAAACCTATCATTTAAAGTTAATCTCTCTCTTTCTCATGTTTTAATATGGTAGTTATGCACTACGAATAAAAACTGTCATGGGGTTATACATATGGCAATCAAAAAAAAAAAAAGAAAGAAAACAACACCCATCTGTAACAGTATCTTTGAATTTCAGGGCATTGAGCGATGAGAGGGCTAGAAATGTACTCTGTTGCAACAATTCAATCCTGAGCTATTCCATGAAGCAACTATAGATACCATTTAAATGGAATGTGTGAGAATGACTATGTTTCTGAGCATGACTGTATTTCAGTAGAACTTTTCCATGGACACCAAATTTTGAATTTCAGAGCTGGGGTAATCCCCGCACTTGGGAGGAGAAGGCAGGAGGATCAAGAGCTTTAGGACACGGTGGATTTGAGGACAACCTGGACTATATAAGACTATCTCAATGAATAAAAACATTCATGTAGTTTTTATGTGTGCGGAAATTTGTTGGAAAACAGGTGACAGGTTGGATTTGGGCTGTAGATCACAGATTCTTATCCCCTGGTTTAGCAAATAGACAAGACTGTTAGTCAGCATTTGTTGAACTTGATGCCAGGTGGGAGGAAATCTGTTATTATTATTGTTATTATTACTATTATTATCATTTGGGTGATGCTAATGTCATGGAGACATTTCTTGTTTCCTCTGGTCTCCACGCCAGCAGTCTTGTGCTCCTGATTCAGACAGCACACAGTAGTGGGTGAAACAGTCAAGAGTTTAATCAGAAGAAGCAAGGAAGCAAGAATATACTGTAGAAGAGTGGACCCAGCCCAGGAGCAACAGCTTGGACCTTGGCAGGTATGGGACTTCTATTTCTATTTTCTCCTTTTTTGTGCCTCCCCTCGGGTGGGCTCGTATAGGAAAGGGGCATGCTTTTCTCAGCAGCTTATATTTCCCAGAATTCAGTATGTTATAAGGAGATATACAAGATGTAAGAATATGCCTAGGTGTTTAAGTACTCCTAAAGTTGAAAAGTTTATTAGGGTAAAGGTACTCTGTACATGTTCCCATAGAGAGTATTGAAGTTGCTTTAGTCTGACGTAGCATAGACCACTATCACCTGTTGTTCCTTACATGTTTTGGGGCCCTGAGTTGACCCATCTGGAGTTGATTACCATCATTAGCTTTATATCTTGCCCAAGAATAGACCATCACCATTGTCTTTACACACTGTCTTTACACTGCTTACCCATTGTTCGTTATGTCCTGTCTTTGGTGGCCTATTATTGGTTAGTCCCTCCCAGAGCCAATCCCTTGCCAGGGCCTTGAGCATGGTACATGCTCTATTACTTCACAGTCCAGGAAAATTCCTATTTTAAAGTAACAGCATCAGCACCAACAACTCCTCTATGGTTATTATTTTTCTGCCGAAGTTCTTTTACTTGTTCCCTATAATCTTTGGTATGATATTTTAGCATGACATTCTAAACTTTTCATAGTATTGCTCCGGTTCCCAGCTTCATTTACATTCAATGTTCTTCCGTATCTGCTTGGCCACAGCCATTTTCAGCTCCTTGAATTTATCAGAATTTCCATGTTCTTAGGTCTCCATGCTTTTGTTCTTGTGTGCCTCTGCTTGGAAAGCAACCCTCTTCCTCTCTCCCACAGCCTGCCCAGCTCTTACCAATCTATCTTCTACTCACAAGGAGCCTTCCCTAGCCTCTCTGGGTTAACAAAGATGTTTCTTCTCTGAGATCCCACAGAATTTTGAGCAAAGTTCGTAACACTCTATTATTGCTCATTATTTCTTTGGATGTATTTTTAGTCCTGTCCTTCTCTCTGCTCTTCTGGGACTTCATAACAGTGTTAGATCTTCTCTTAGTCTCACAGAATTCCCTGTTTATTCATTTTTTTTCAGTCTACTCTCTTTTTCTTTGTAGTACTGGGGATTGTGTTTACACGTATGTTAAGCAAGCCCTCTTCTGACTTTTTAATCTTGAGACACTGTCTTTCTCACTAAGTTGCCTAGACTGGTCTTGAACTCATTTCAGTCCTCCTGCTTTAGCCTTCTGAGTACCTGGCATTACAGAACTACTTTTTTTCGGGTGTTCGACTGGGTATGTTATATTGTTCATTCTTGAAGGTCTCTTGTGTTTTTCCTCTATCCTCTGAATTTCTTCCCCTCCATTTTGCCATTGAGTTCATACATTAATGTAAAATAAAAATTTCGTTACATTTTTCCATTTTTCAGTTTAAAAATTTCCATTTGATTTCACCAGTATAGCCTTTTAACTGCTCCCCTCCCCCAACCCAGATATATCTTTGATCTGGAATACTTTCTTCCTAACATACAGTCTTTTGAGCATGGTGATTACACGCCTGTAATCTCAGCACCAGTGAAACTAAGGCAGGAGGACTGAGAGTTTGGAGCCAGCTTGGACTACATAGTTAAGAATTTTTTTTAAAAAAGAAAAGATGAAAAGCCTTTATAGCCCATGTTGGATTGTCACCTTGTGTGGGAATACCCTTCTGTTTCAGACTCAATGTATGTTCCTTTGTTTTGTGTAAGCATGTACATTTGGCCTACCCCACGGCTGTATAAATCCCTGTAAGAAAGGGATAAAGTCCTTTCCTATAGCACAAGGGGGATATGTTTGGCTGCTAGAGAGACATGCTGGCCTTGTGGGATTAATATTCTCTACTGAAGTTGATCTTGCTATGTCTTTGTGTAAAGCATCGTTCCATTTAGTGTGACTGTGTAGTACTTTTTTTTAAGGCACTGATACCAAGATATAGTGAGTAAATGTGCTTAATCTACTTCTAGTAATAGGCAAGGTGTCACTTGCTTGAAAATAATTCTTTGTATCTTTTATTTGTTTGCTTAAATTTTCTCTTTTTATGCTGAGACTTTCTAGTTTTTTGTTTAATTCGGGTGGGTTTATAATAGCTTATTGAAGCATTTTGATATGGCTGTTTCAAAATCTTTGTCAGATAATTCACATATTCATATCATCTTAGTGTTGGCCTCTATTGATCACTTTTCTCTCATTTAAGATTATCTTGGTTCTTGCTATGATGAATGAGTTTTAAAAATTGAAACCTGGACCTTTTGAATACTGTGACACTGACTTGGGATTTGTTTAAATCTTTCATTTTAGCAGGGATCCTCTGCTTTGCTCTGGTAAGGGGAGAGGGACACTGCCTTGTTCATGCCCTGTATTGGTGGAAGTCTTGGTTCCTCAATCTTTACTGACACTAAGTAGAGGGGCAGTGTCTCCTGGTTATTGCTTTGTGGGGATGGGAATTGTGGCTATATACTAGGAGTCCAATAATACCAACCTGGTTGGGAGGTATATTATTTATGCCCACATTGCCTCCACTGACAAAGTGGGGCTAGTGGTATTACTGCTGGGTAGTACTGAAAATCCTTATTCTCCACTAGGCCTCCTCAGGGAGGGGGGAATGACCCCTCCGAATTGGAAGTTCAGGCTCCATAGTGCAACTGAGTACTTTTAAGGTAAAGCAGAAGTTCTTGGAGGTGTATTCTCACAACCGAAGGTTTTGGAATAAATAAGTCTGTGTAATTGGCTCCCAATCTCTCTACAAGCTTAAGCCCTTTTTATTTCTGCCATTAGTAGGATAATCTTTTAAATGTAAAAATATTACATTTATTTATTTATTTATTTATTTACTTATTTATTTATTTATTTATTTATTTACTGGGTATATATATACTCCACATGTGTGGAGGTCAGAAGGCAAATTGTAAGAGTTTGTCCTCTCCTTCCACCATGTGGATTCCAGTGATCAAACTCAGGTCATCAAGCTTGGCAGTAAGTGCCTTTACCCACTGAGCCATCTTGTTAGCCTTGGTCTGATAATCTTTATATTGCTAATTATGGGAAGAACTGGTAATTTTTTTGAACTTATTTTTAATTTTGACATAAAGGATAAGAACAGGTTTTTATTCTTTTAATTAAATTTTTAAAATTTTTTAAAGGTTTTTTGGGACAGGATCTTAGGTAGCCCAGGCTGGCTATGAACAGCTGACCTTACTTCCACCTCCCAAGTGCTGTGATTACAAACATGTATTAGAGTCTTATTTATGAGACTAGATAAAATTGAACTGTTTTGTGACTTTCTATTATTTGTACAGGTTCTATGGTACTAATATAGGAAAAAATTATATTTTCCTAATGCTTTAGATTAAGTATTTAGTTATTTAATACAAGTAAAATTTATTTCCTTATAACTGAAAAGGTTTCTGTTGATATTGATGGAACCTGTATTATGTATTAACATAATACTGCTTCAAATTGTACACTAGTCCATAAACTGACTTAGCATGTTTTATATAATTAAAAAATTTTGATTTACCTGTGCAAGTCATATCAGGTTGGCAAATTCAGATGAAACTTTCCTCAGCTTCTAGTGTGTTCTTAGAACTATTATTATTGAACTATTATCATACCCCATGTACTAAAGAGGTCTTTGAATCCACAGTACCTATCTGATACTTCATCTATCTTACAGCATCTAATTTTTAAAATAATGTCATTAAGTGGTTATATATATATATATATATATATATATATATATATATATATATATTTTACATTTAGTATGTGGGTTCCTGTGTGCCATAGAGTGCATGTGGAGATCAGGACAACTTGTGGGAGTCTGTGTTCTGGGCTCCAGGGATTGAACTCAGGTCATCAGGCTTGGGGACAAATGCCTTTACTGGCTGAGCCATCTCACCAGCCTTAGTTTCTTTTTCACAGATGAAGGGAGGGAACTGAACTAAAGTTCAAATTATACTAAGGTTTTGAAGGCTGGCCCACTATTAAGTGGTAAAGTTAGGATTAGGGCTTAGATTTACGATGTCACAGATCAGGATCCTTTAGATACCACTCTTCTTTCCCCATTTTAACACCCCACCCCCGAATCTGTAGCCCAGGATGACCTTGAACTGCTGATTTTTCTGCTTCCTGAGTGCTGGGATGACAGGCCTGTGCCACCTCACCCAGTTAATGTGGTGCTGGGGGATTCAGTATGCACCCTAGGCAAGCACTGACCTACACTGTTAGCCCAGATTTACTTTTCATAGTAATAATTATTATAAAATAGATTTAATCAATCGTCTTAGTTTTCTCTCCAGTGAAGGAGAAAGGTTTCATGACTATTTTACATACATTTGACATATAATAAACTATGTAAGAGCCAAAAAATTAAACAGTGATATAAAAGCTTCCGTTACTATATGGAAATTGCCTCATGCTTGATGTAGAATAGAGCCTTGTAGTTGGAATAAACATAAAGTGCTGGTTTAGCCAGATGTGGTACTGCATGTCTATTATCTCAACACTGACTCAGTCTCAGGCAGGAGAATCAAAACGTCTTCTTGGGCTACACATTGAGATCTGGTTTCATAAAACTGGTCCCCAAACAAACAAACTACCCGCCCCCTGCCCCCAACAGCTTTGGCTTAGAGGACAGAGAACTTTCCCAAGGTCACAGAGCTTGTGCAGAACAATGATCAGAAACCAAATGTGCTAGATCCCACCCCCTCCCCATCACTGTACCTCTCCTATAACCTAGTGATGGTGGGAAGGCAGGCTTCGAGGGGTGGGCAGTGGGCAGCCTTACTATTCTTAGAAAGGAACTGAACCAGGAACCACTAACTTTGGGAAGCTTGTCAAATACTGGCAGATTTGTATCTCTGCTTGTGCAAATCTGTGTGTTTGTGTGTTAGTGTGGCCAAAAATCTCCCAGGTTTTGCAGGTCACCGTTTGTGACAGTTAACAATGCATGGGTGAATTTAGCTATAGAAATAAGTCAGTCCCCTGTACTCACTCATTCAAGTAAAACAGAATATCGTAGAGGGAAGAGGTGTTTTAGAGACAGTAATTAAACATGAAATATAATCTATATAAAACTTGAGTTTGTTCATCTAGTTACTAGTCTCCAGGGAACAATTTAAAGCTGTGTCCGTGTGCAAAATCAGTTGGAATTTTCAGAGCTGCTGACTGAATACTGCTAGGATTTACTGACTCAGCATTTAGATATTTAGAAATCCAAATTTAAATATATCCTATTGGTTACAAGTGTAAACTTATTATTGAAAACATAAAATCCCATTTATAAAGGGGGCCTTTTCTTCATGTGGTCATTAATCTTTACTGAATACTTTCCTATCCCTGAAGACTGATGGTGTGCCATGTAGTAGACCGGCTATATGAGATACATTATGTTGAATGTGCCTTTTCAAAATTGCCGGGAGAAGGCCTGGTGTTTCTCGGAATTACAGTATGCACCGAACACCAGACTTTTATTTGAGCCTGAAGGACAGAAAAGGCAAGGGGTACTGCTAAAGGTTTCCTTATGTAGAGGAGGTTGAAAAGGCTTTTCTGGACTGCAAGCTGTGATGAGGATCCTGTTTCTCTCGGGCCGGTTCCACATGCAACTTCTACTCTTCCAAGAAGAACCCACTGAGCTCACAGCTACAGACCCCAACATTCTGGAGATGTCCCTTAACACATCTTCACAGCTTTTTTTCTTACAGCACGATCAACTACTGCTAGGGCTCAGGGTAAACGCAAACAGCAGGGAAATTTGGCCGGAAAGTGCTGCCAACAGACAGACCTTTGGCGGTGGGGTGCCGGGCCAGCGCGCCAGCCCCCCGCAGGCGACCTTCATTCCTTTCGGCCTGAGGGTGTGTGGGCCGGGGTACATTTTCCCCTTCCTCTTCAGCAAGGGGAAGGGGCTCCGGACTGCCCTAACGGCCTGGCCTAGGGCGGCGCCCGGGCCGCGGGAAACCGGGTCGCCGCTGCTCCTCGGGAGCAGTCTTCGTGGAGGCCATTATTTCCAGCGGGGCCAAAAGTGTGCGCCTTCTTCGGAGGGCAGAGGTCCGGGACGTGCGCCGCCTCCCGGCGACTCCTGCGGTCCTAGGCCATACGGGGAACGGCACCCCCACAGCACGCGGGACTAAGAGACTCGCAGTCTGGGCCTACCCTTGGGCTCGCGGGCGGGCAGAGGCCATTTGTGGCTTCCTGGACCGCTGCTCGCGCCTGCCGCGGGCGGTGCCGGACCTCGCCCTTCCCCAGCATTCCCCTCCCCCTCCCGGGCCCACCGTGGCTCCCGAGGTGACACGGCCCGGACCCTCCATTCTCTGCCCGTGTATTTAAGCAGCACAACCTAACAGGCTGCTCCCACTCAGTGACAACCCATCGCGGGACAGACGCGCCCAGCAGCCAACCACCGGTCCGAATTGGCGAGCGTCCCGCTCCCCTGTCGGTGGCGGCCTCGGTGGGCAGGCCTGAAGCAGCTAGCAAGTTGAGTGGAGCCACGGCTGACGCGAGTCAACAAAGGTCACGTGAGGCGAGTAGGCATCTGCGATTGGCTGCGCCCGCCGGGCGGAGAGGGGGGGTCACGGCGGCGGCGTGGGGTTCGCTGTGTGACACAATTACAACAACTTTGTGCTGGTGCCGGGGAAGTTTGTGTCTCCTACGAATCCCCCCAGAGCTCCCGAGCCCCGCGCGCTCCGGCCATTCCAGCCGTCCCCGCCCGTGGCTACCCCCTTGCCCGCCCCCGCGATGTGACCCTACAGCCGAGCCGTCGCCGCTACTCGACCCAGTGGTCTGCAGCCCCTGCCGTCGCTGCCTTCACCGCTGCCGCGTTAGGATTTCTCGCCGCCGCCGTTAGCGGCGGAGGAGGAAGCGGAGATAAAGTTGGTGTGCCGGTCCCGTGCGGAGATTGGGGGCGTCGTTGCGGGTCCCGGCCCGGGGAGGGGGGGTGTCGGTGTTGGAGTTGTGAATTCGCTGCGTTTCCATGAAATCCTGCGGAGTGTCGCTCGCTGCCGCCGCCGCTTTCGGTGATGAGGAAAAGAAAATGGCGGCGGGAAAAGCGAGCGGCGAGAGCGAGGAGGCGTCCCCCAGCCTGACAGCCGAAGAGAGGGAGGCGCTCGGCGGACTGGACAGGTACGGGGCGCAGGCAGCGGCCGGGGCAGTTCAGGACGGGCCGGCGCCGCGTTCCACGGAGGCCTAGAGCGCGGGTAGCCTGTGGCGGCGGCGGGGCGGGCTCCGGGGCTTGGCGCTCTCCGCGCCGCCGCCGCCGCGGGGGCCTCGGGCTTGGCCGGGGACGGGTCGGCGGCGTTGCCGGAGCTCTAACGAACCGTATGTGTTTCTCCGCAGCCGCCTCTTCGGGTTTGTAAGGTTTCATGAAGATGGCGCCAGGACGAAGGCCTTACTGGGCAAGGTAAGGCAGCGACGGGCCAGAGCGCGGACTCGGTCTCCCCGGGCAGCGGCGCGCTCGCCCCGGGGCCCGCGGCCAGCTCTGCGCGCATTGTGGCCGCGAACGATGGCCGAGGGGGTTTCCGGGAAACTACGAACTCCCTGCTCTCCCCCACCCCGGGTACATCGCTGGCTCCTTGGCGGGATCGCTCTCCTGGAGCGGGAGGAACCGAGGCAGCAGCTCTTGGGGCCGAGCTCATCTGGGGCGAGCAAATTGCCTCGGATTTTACCGTCCTTGGGGGCCAGACTGGTGATCCCTGAGGTGCCTATTGAGGGTTCACGAGATGCTTAGCGGGTGCAGATTTCCTTAAATGTCCGACTTCTTGCTTGCCCCGGGTTAGAAGCTCTTCAGGCAGGCGCTTCGAGATGTCTGCTGTTGAGCAAACAATTTTGGGATGGCTTCTGCCTCTGCTCCCGGAAGGGGGAAGTTGCACGGACTTTAGGTCGGTGGAGAGTTCGCTTTGGGCTGTTGACATGTAGCTCGGTGTGTGCTTTACCTGAAGTTAGGTGACTTGTTTACTTTTTGGGTCTTTCTGCCGTAGATCTCCTATTAGTTATGTGTGAGTGCGTTTTCCTCTTGGAGCTGCATTTCCTGTGTGTCTGTCAAGGGAGAACGGGGAGGATTCGGGGTGTAGCCTGTTTATTTGTGTGGAAAGTTGTTGGCACTGTCATTTAGTTAAGTAATGGCTGCTCCTATCGGCCCAAGATGGCGGGACAGGGTGGGAGGAGAAAGTGAAGGGGGGGGGGCTTGGGGTAGGGAGGAGAGGTAAACATGGAAATAAATAGTATCGAGTAGCGAATAATAGGCCTCTCCTTTGGAGTTGTAGCTTAGTGGTTAATAGAAATTATTTCAAATTTGCATATCTGTTTTTTGTACCATTCTCTAGCATGGAAACAGCATGCATAAGCCTGGTAAATGCTTATCAACCTGTAGCACATTTAGTTACCCATCCGTAAGCTATTGAACAAAGGCTAGAGTCTCATCCTGGCTGCATCAGTTTGTATCTCCCTGATCAAAATGTGATTGGAATGGCATGAAAAGGCTTTCATGTTAATCGGGACCGTGAAACTTGCAGTATGATAGCTGTTGCATCAATTAGACATTTTCTTTTTGGGCTGAAATCTGTAGGTTTGCATTTGCCACTCAGCTTTATTGTTGCAGTTGAGAAGTTTAAAATGACTAAAGCCTAAAAGCATTTTTAAAAGTTGATTATTTTCTCCCTGTATTTTGCCTGTATTTTGATTTAGCAGCAGCTTTAATAGCTTTTTATCTGTGATCACATTTAGGTCCTTATTTAAAAGTAACGAAATATAAGGAGTTTTGATTGCAGACAATAACTAGAAAGCTAAATGGGCATAATCGTTTTCATTAAGTCCAGTCTCTGAATGGTAGAGAAAACTTGAATTAAACTTTTGACAGTGTAGGTATTAATTGGCTTCATTAAAATTATCCTTGAGAAAAATGTACAGTCACTAGCCCAGGAATGATAAAAGCATTAATAATCATTGGTTCTCTGTCTTTAAGGTTCCCCCCCATCTCCAACGTATTTGAAGTGTTTTATATAAAAAGACTAGGTTATTGTGAAGTTGCTATTTCAAAAAATTAAAAAGGTTTTAAGCTTAAGGAGCATTTTATTTTGGAGTGAATATTGACGGTCTAACTTGGGTTGGTGAAGTTGTTTGCAAAGGATAATTCATTTGAAAAGTTTGTCTAAATATATTGCTTTTGGTTACAGTGATGAAGATATAAATGGAATTTAATGTTTTACGTGCATGTGTAAAGTGCTAGTTCATAATTTCATGTCTTAGAACGCCTGTATTCAGACACTCACAGTGGGTGGCGCTTAACATTCGATTTCATGTTGTTAACAGTGAACCCTACAGTTATTATTCACTGATTTACATTTTTAAAAACTCAGTATTTTCAATACTTTTCAATTCAACAGTAACATTTAAAAATAAGAAATTTGTGAAGCTTCATTATGTTTTGGTGAAGAATTAATTATAAAATACAGGGTAACTTGATAAGCTGGGTAGTTGTTGAGTAAAAAAAAATAATCTTCATTGGTTCTTGCTCAGGGCTGGTTAGGTTATAGCCATTTAGACCAGGACCTACATTCTAGTTTGGTACATTATCTAGTGTGTGCTTTGAAACCATTGTGCAGTTCTTGGTTGCGTCCTTATGAGCTTGAACATACTAGTACAATGTGTAGTATAAAACTTGACAAAATGTAACCTCATATTGTAATTCTGAGTAGATTGAGGGAACTAGAGTCATTTGAAGGAGTATTGAATTATTTAGTTTCATCCCTCCTCCTAACTGTCCTGAGTATTTTGAGGGTAGGCATTGGGGAGTGGAATGTTGAGCTGTGTTGGTTTCAGAATTATTTTCCTCTGTAAGTCTTAAAAGTGTTGATTTTTCTCTGGGAGTCATTGGGGAATGGTGTTCAGGTTGTTTAACTGAGCATAGATAAGACAATTAATTCCCAGAATTCCCTTTTTACTTACGGGTTTTTGTTGTGTCACTTCCTGCCAAAACTTTTAAAATTTAGTTTTTGCTGCTTGTCTTCAGAAATTCTTTTCCTTTGTATATTATTGGATACTTAAAAGTTTCAAAATTCATATTTGTAGGTTTTAAAAAATAACTCTGACCCATACTGGAAAGTTAAAATCATTAAATAAGTTCTTATTTGTCCCCAAATCTTTCCCATGTTGCTTTATTTAAACATTCTCTTCTCTGCGTGCTTTTTATTTTTGATCTTTTTTGAGGCAAAGTCTCTCTGTACCGCCCCACCTGGTCTAGAACTCTCCTTGTTGACCAGGCTGGCCTTAATCTTACAGAGATTCTTCTGCTTCTGCCTCTCAAGTGCTGAAAGTAAAGGCCACTGTGTCTGGCTTTCTGCATACATTATGTAGGAGTCATTGAAAGGAGTTTTCTTTGTAGGATTGTCATTTGATGTGTATGTCTCGTGTAGTAGCTGGTGTTTTGTTCACCCCCTCCACAAAAAGATTAGTAACATTGTAGTTCTGTAGTAATACCTTAAAAATGAGAGTGTAAGGAGCTAGCCCTTGCTTTAGAATTCTTGAAATAGAGCATGATCTTGAATAGCTCAAAAAGCTCAAAATAGTTTTCCTACATAATCCAGCCATACCACTCTTGGGCATATACCCAAAGGGCTCTGTATCCTGTTACAAAGTTACTTGTTCATCCATGTTCATTGCTACCCTGTTCACAATAGTCAGGACATGGAAACGACCTAGATGTGCATTAGCTGATGAATGGATAATGAACGTACAGTACATTTACATAATGGAATGTTATCCAGCTGGTGAGAAAAACAAAATTATGAAATTTGCAGGTAAATGGATGGAACTTGAAACAGTCATCCAGAGTGAGGTAACTCAGAACCAGAAAGACAAACATCACATGTTCTCAAGTGAATGTTAGCTTTCAATCTTCAGATAGGTGTGTTTCAGTTGGAAAATCCTTAGAGTTTAGGAAATCAGTAAGGTGCCATGGGGGTGGTTCATAGCAGGGGAGATAGACTGCCCATATAAATGGGAAAGAGGAATAATAGGCTGGGATTAGTGGCTGGGGAACTGGAGGATAGGGCAGAAGAGGGAGTTAAGAGGAGGGATAACTAACACTGAAGGCCTTTTGAAAGACTCATGTGGAAACCTCCTATGGAAGCCTCTTTTAGTGTATACCTATACAATATAAAAGAGTTTGAAGATAACTACCCTATTCTAGGGTTCAGTGTTCTTAGTAGAGTAGAAAATGAAAAGCCCAATGCCAGGAATGGACCTCCTCTTTTGGAGTTGTTGAACAGAGAGATCCCACAGATCCTCAAACTAACACTGGCTATTGCCATTGTGCTTGGTTACCTACCTGGACTGAATCGGAAGACACTGTTGCAGAAGACACTATGTATCTGAGTCATAACACAAATAAGGAGAAATCAAGCTGGTACTCACCTTGAAGCTGCATTGTTGCTGTCTAGGTTTCATAGTACTAGAAGGGGCAGTGCATGTTACTTAGAGAAAGGTAATCATCAGCCTTGCCCAGCTGTTAATCTCTGTTAGAGTGGCAACTGGCGTGGCAAAATATGCTTAATGGTGCAGTAGTGGCACCAATATTATGGGAGTGACCATTCACCTTCTAATTGGATTTAAGGTGTACTTCACAATAGGGAGAGCATACCTGACACTGTTATCAGGGCAGGAACCTTGCCTAGACAAATCACAGGCCATAGGGGAGAACCTACTGCTACTATCTGCTAAATAGACATAGTATTAAACTGACTCACAATGACTTCTTATTTCCATAGATTAGTACATTCCTCAGTGCTCACCAGAGAAGGTTTTTGCAGCAGATGATGATTATCAGAGACCAACAAATAGTCAACATGCGGAAAATAAGAGACCACAGAATGCTCAGACCTAAATGGGATACCTGTTTTACACCTTCTCTGAAGGCTCAGGGATCATTGTGAAAGAGGGGTGTGGAAAGATTATAAGAGCCAGAGTGGGTAAATGAACAAAAGGAAACTGCGTCATCTGGACACCACTGTGTAGTTGCACATATGAACCCACAGTGCTTGTGACATCATGCAGAAGCTTTGTGCAAACTCAAGCTAGACAGGGGCCCAGCATGGGGGGATGGGGTGGGTGGGTGGGGTGGACAGGAAGTCCCAGCTCTAGCTGACAGTCTGTTGTCATTTTAGAGATCCTGGGAGAGGGAAGTCAGTTTTCCCTACTGGTGTGATGCCTAGTAGATTGACCAGACTTCCAGGGCATGCACCCATACCCAGGAGCACTTGGGAGGCATGGATTTGAATCCATAGGCCTTTAAAAAACAAAAGCAATAAATGGATAGATTATAATGGAAGACTTGAAATCTGAGGGGATAGGGTTGGGTGGGGAAGGACTGGAGAGGGTAAGGCTGTCTGATGTTATCAACATACATTGTATGAAATTCTGGAATCATTTAAAAATTAATAATATGGTAGTTCTGCAGCAATAGCTTAAAAATAAGGCTGTGAGGAGCTAGAGCTTGCTTTAGAATTCTTGTAACATAGCATGATCTTGAACTGTTTGCTCTTTAATGCTGACTCTTAATTTTTTGGTAACTTAATACTTTTTTTCCTCTAATTACAGTGGAGCCACTGAAAAATAATCAAGGAGTGAAACCTTTTAACAAATTAACTATGGTGTCCACTTTTTAACCCGGTTCCTCTGCAAGAGTAGCCAGTACTCTTAACCTGTGAACCATCTCTTCAACCCCTAAATTCCTTAATTAAAAATTAAAAAATGTAGCCAGGTGTGATGGTGCGTGCCTTTAATCACAGCACTCAAGAGGCAGAGGCAGGCAGATCTCTCTGAGATCTAGGCCAGCCTGGTTTACGTAGTAAGATCCAGGCCAGCTGGAGCTACAGGGATACCCTGTCTCAAAAAGACTGCCCCCCCCAAATTAAAAATGTGTGTTTTTTAGGTAATTTTATGAAAACACTTGGCATTTTTATTTATGGGGGTAATGGAAATAGTTTAAGGTTCAGTGAAGCATACAGTTTCCTAAATTTGGTTGCTTGCATATATGAGGAAATTAATTAAGTCAGTTCTAGAGGTAGCTTGTTTATAATATTTAAATTATTGGTGATGTGTGAAAGTGGGTGTTTTTATTGTTTACTAGCACTTAAAAGAGGTATATTCATTTCCAGTACTACAGAAGTTTATTGTTTTTAGTTCGTAAAGTAAGTAAAGAAATATATGGACTGGCAGTGGCTTAGTGTGTAAAAGCACTTTGCCCAACTTGACAGATTGAGTTTGATCCCTGGCAGCTACATGATGAAAGGAGAGAACTAACTCTCTGTCTCTGTCTTTGTCTCTGTCTCTGTCTCCCTCTCTCTCTCTCTCTCTCTCTCTCTCTCACACACACACACACACACCCACACACACCCAGACACACACACATGAAATCCATCAATAAAAATAGAAGTAGTGTTATACTTTGTGATTGTGTGTTTGTGATGTGTTATTTTACATTTATATTTATGTGTATGACGTGTTTTGCCTACATGTAAGTAAACCACCTGCATGCAATGCCTGTGGAGGCCAGAAGGGGGCATTAGATCCCCTGGAACTGAAATTACTAACAGTTATTAGCTGGCATGTGGTTGCTGGGAACTGAGCCTAGGTCCTCTGCAGGAGCAGCCAGTGCTCTTAACTGCTGAGACATCTCTCCAGCTCTTGTACCATGTATTCTTACTTTGAGGTAATATGTAACTTATGAGTTCTTAAGTGAGTGTTCATGTGTCCATTTAAAAAGTTCTTTGACAGTTTTGGAAGGATGCTCAAAAAGTAGTTAAATAATTGCCGCTTTGGAGCGCAAAACACCTCTGGGGTTCTTAGAAGGGGAATCGATTTTAAACTTTCTATTTTATAGGTTTTCCTCCCTTTTGTCCTCTACCCTTCGATTCCTTTTTTTTTTTTTTAAGATTTTAATTTTAGGTGTGTGTGTATGTGTATGTTTGTATGTGTGTGTGTGGTGTTCATAGAGGTCTGAAGAGGTGTCAGATTCCCTGGAGCAGGAGTTCCAGGTAGTTGTGAGTCACCTGCTGTGGGTGCTGCAAACTAAACTTCGGTCCTCTGCAAGAGCAGTATATCCTTAACCAGAGTTATTTCTCCAGCCCCTTTTGTCTTGAGGTCTTTCTGTGTAGTCCAGGTTGGTCTTGAACTCGGCTCTTACTATCTCAAGTCTATCTAAGGCTGGTATGTTTTTTTTCTAAATCAGAGAGACATGTATTACTATAAAAATGGGAAAGCATTACGAGAATATCATTTTGTTCGAATAAAGATGACCCTAAACTCCTGTTCTGTAGTTAAAAGACTTGTTTTTAAAGACTTTATTCCTTTTCATTGCATCTCAAGTTAGAGTATTTCTGAACTTGGTGGTCCTTGGTGGGGGATAATAGCGAATGAGGTATGGATAGGAGGTGTCATTTCTTTGTTTTAGGTGGCTTTATGAGGGTCGCTGTATTCATTCATTCTTTATTTTGTTATTTTGCATGTTTCATTTTTGGATTTGATTTTTGGGCCTGATGGAGCACACAGGCTGATAGTGACCTAATTAAAAATGATAATCTGGAAGGATGGGGTCAATCCTCTGTTTAGTCAGGTTTAGGTTTTTGAGCCAGTTTTTAGGCTTTTTGGCACTCTTTTCCTACAAGTCTATTTTCACTTTTAACCCTTTCTCCTTTTATTCTATGGTATTTTGCTAAAACTTGTTTGCCATTCTTTTGTGAATTTGTTTTGATGTTCTTTGTGTAATTTTCTTTCCTGTGGTAGAATAAATAGAAGACATGGCTGCTAAGTTTATTCTCAGGAAGAAAGTTGGGCTTTTGTTATGGTTAAGGATATTATGTAAGGTCATCTAGTTCATTCTAATTTACAACAGAATAAATTGTTTTAGAGAAAGGGGCTATTTTTAGTCTGTTGATTTATTATACCTGTATTCATTAGATTCTTGTTTGTAGGGGAAAAAACATAAGTTTTTAGGGAAAATTTCCAGTATTTTCAAAAGCAGAGAAAATCATCCAAGTGACCTGACCATCTATCACTTTCATTTTCCTCCCTTCCCCCTTCCCCTTCCTTCTTCTCTCCTTCCCTCCCTTTTTTTCTTTTCTTTTTGAGTCATTACATAGCCCTGGCTGACCATTGAAAATCTCTATGTAGACCAGGCTGACTTTGAACTCACAGACTCAACAGAGATCTACCTGCCTCTGCCTCCTGAGTGCTGGAATTAAAGGTGTGCACAACCATGCCTGGCCCATACTTCAACAATTTTCAATCTGTGGACATTGTTTCATCTGTATCTTGCCTCTTACTGCCGTTATTTTGAGGCAAGTCCCAAACAGTGAGATCATTTAATCCATATATAATTGTGATGTTTTTATTAAACATTGAAATGATTATGTCAAATACCACTGGCCCTTGTTTGTTGCTGTATGGAAATTGTGGATAAATTCCTTAGAAAATAAGTAGACAACAGATAACTTAGCTAAATATATGATATGGCTTTTTATTTTGATATTGTGGTAGCATTCTATATTAGAATATTCTGCAGTTCATGACAAGAAATTTTTCCTAAGGACTTTGAGTATTAACTGCATGAGTTTGTTCAGATAGCTTGTATATTTAGGGAAAATATGTTCTCAATATATAATGATTAAAATAAGTGTTTTAGGTTCCTGAGTTTCAGTTATGGTGAGAACTAGAATAACTTTCGCTTCACTGATTTGTGAAACATTTGTTGTACTGTTGTGAGAATCTGGGTTAGTTTGGGGGCCAACCAAATACTCCTGCCCTCTGCTCCCTGCAGTCTGTGGGAAGAAGATAATAGACTGAGAATAATATGTGGTAAATACAGTAATAAAGATATATGTAAAGTGCCATGAGCTTTCAAATGTTGGAGCAATTAAGACCTTTCAAGCATTTATTACGGAGAGTTTATTTAAACTGCATCACAGCTATTGAAGATAGTTTAGCTCTTTAATCGGGAAAAGGAAGTGATCTAGTAGTAGGTATTATGGAAATATTACTGATGGAAGGAGGGGGGAACCCACCAAAACTAATTGTTAAGTATTGATGGGTAAATAGTAATGTGTAGGTTTTAGTGTAGAATTCTGCTCCTGCCATTTATTAGATACGTGATCCTTAGGCATGCCTTTTCTGAGGCTCAGTTTTCTTTTCTTTCTTTTTTTTTTTTTAAAAAGGTATTTATTTTCTTTTTTCTTTTTTTTTGAGACAGGGTCTCTGCTGTAGCCTCAGCTGGCCTAGAGCTCACAGAGATCTGCCTGCCTCTGCCTCCCAAGTTTTGGGACTAAAGATGTGCACCACCACATCTAGCAGCTCAGTTATATTAGCTATAAAATGGAAGCAGTAGTAGATGTCCTGCATACTATTGGATTTTTGTGTTAGGGAGAAAAAAAAAATCATAGTTTATTTGCCTAACATTGGCTTGTGCCAGGAAGGTGCTCAGTACAAGACAAATATTATCTTGGAAAAGACAAGTTTTAGAGTGATTTAGGAATGAAAGCAAAGGTGGAGGCAGATTTGAGAGCTCTTGAAAAGGCCTTTCCTTAGCCTTAGGTTATTTTTTCTTCTTTGTTTCACATTCCTGTCCTTTGCCAGGAGGTCCTCTGTTCTAGGCCTTCTTTACTTAACCTTTGTCCTAAGTTGTGTGTGTACTTGACTGCATGTTGTCATGATATCCATGGTGTTTCCACGGCATTGAACATAGGCAAACTGAATTTATTATTGTCTTCAGTATTCCTTACATTATAAATGTGACTTGCCATACCAGTCATTCCAGAAACCTTGGAATATTCTTGACACCTTTTTCTTAACATATTAAGCCCTGATAATCAACTCTTGTCATTTCCATTCCATTCTAAAGGCAGCCATGATTCTGTCTTTGATTTTTGAAAAACCTTCATTCAGGTTTTTAAAATATATACATACTGCAAAATTTAAAAGTTATGGAAACGATGTTAGTAAAAAGAAAATCTTCCTAAATTATTTCCCAGTTTAGTTACTATTCTTCCAGGGTAGCCATTGTTGGGCAACTTTTCATAGTACTTCAACACATATCCAAGCATAATTCTGTTGTGTTTTTCCCTGTACAATTGAGATCAAAGTATACATGGTTTGTTAAAATGCTTTGTTAATTTTATTGCTTGCCTGGGGCTCCCTATGTAGATCAGACTGTCCTTCATCTTAGAGATCTGCCTGCCTTTGCCTCTGGGATTATATGTAGTATTGAATATAGAAATTATTTAGCATGTGGGGCTTGAGACTTCTCTTGCTGAGACCTAAGTTCGGTTCCCAGCACCAACATGGTGGCTCACAACTGCCTGTAACTCCTGCTCTCAGGGGGATCTGAAGCCTCTGACTTTTGAGGGCATCAGCTCTCACACATACATCACATATAGACAGACACATACACATGGTTAAACAATAAAAACTTAAAAGTTCTTCATCATGTAAGGATCTTAATTGAAAGTCTGTTCACTTTTTTTTCCCCCTTAGGATAACACTTGCTTAATTTTATGTCCTCTGAATTCTCAATTGGAATAATTGGCAAAGTTTGCCTTTATAGTTTAGTTTTATTGGTGTAATTGATTACTAGGCTCCATGAATACTTTGGGTATGTATTGAAGTAACTATAGTTTATGCTTCTTAATATCTTTTTGCAAGAGTTGTTCATCTTCATGATTTACTCTTTTTTATTATAGAAAAGAGAAAATAACTTTGCATTCTTGATTAGTTGAAAAAGTACAGCTCTTATTGTGTTACTTATTTCACAGCAAGATATCTTTGTTTTCATTACAGATTGCTAATAGGGCTAGAATATTGGAGCTTTGCTTTTTCAAAACTATTAACCCTTTAGTTATGGGTTATAGTTTATATAACTATATAACTATATAACTTAGTTATAGTCAGTATGGTAGCTACATATATTTTACTTAATGATTTCAGAGTGTATAAGAATTCCCCTACCCTCCTTTGAAGCCCAACCATGGGCTCCAGTATTTTCAGTTAATTTAGTTGATTCATCATTAACACCTCTACCAAAGAATTAGAGTATAATGGAGAGAAAGATGTTTTAGAATCACTGAGTTGATTAGGCTGAAATGGCCTGGATTTTAACTTGTAGTTTTGTAGTATTTTATGGCTATTTCATGTAGTCTCTCAAAGTTTCTGTTAAATGTAAAGGTGGTAGGGAATGACAATGTGCACCAGTCCTTAAAGAATCTATTGTTCTCCCTTAACGTAATTAATAGACTTTGGTATTGTATATACAGTCAGGGTGCTTTGTTGGAAGGCTGTGTGTGTGATATATTGGGTTCTGAGAACAGTGGGTTTGAAAACTCATGACCTCAATTTTAGTATTTGCTGTCTACTGTATTCTTAGGGCCCTTAGTTTCATAATCTCTTAAGGAGAAAACAACATTTTCAATTTATTTATGTTTTTAAAGATGGGGTCTTACTATATTGCATGGCCGACCTGGAACTCCCCAAGTATCCATCAGCCTCTGCCAGGATTAAAGGCATGTTGCCACCGCATCTGACCAACAACATTTTTGTTATTGTTTTGAAGATGGTGTACCTGTGACCTTGAACTTGTCATTCTCCTGCCTCTGCCTCCTGAGGGCTGGGATTAATAGGATTTAACCACAATGCTTGACTGTATAATCTATTACCATGAAGTACAGAGAATTAGGAATTTCTGAAGTGATTATACAGCACCATTACAGCTGTCTTGTTCATTTGAATTTTTAAAGTATACTCAATTCCTAAAGCTTTTGACTTAGAATTATGACATAATTAAACTTTGTTCTGTATTGTAAATTTCTTTGACTTTAGCCTCAAGTCTTTAAGACTAGAAACTGAGTGAATGCACATAATGAAACAGTTGTATGGTTTTGTTGATCTAGTGTTTAACTATTCAGTTGGTCTTGGATTGGCTTGAAAGTTCATTTTATTTATTAATGGCTTCCTCAGACTGCTTCTTGTTACAGATGGGATTGTTCTTCCGTTCCATCTGAGATCGAATTCTCTATTTTCATGAATTACCATATTTATTTATGTGTGCATATTGTATGTGCGAGTGAGTGCATGAGGTCAGATGAGAATATTTGAGAGTTGGTTTTTGCTTTCTGCCTTGTTGAGGCAGGGTCTCTTGTTTTACTGATGTCCTGTGTACTCCAGAGGAGCTGGTCTGCGAGCTTCTGGACTATTCTGTTTCTGCCTTCCATCCCACTAGAATAGTGCTGGGGTTACAGATCTACATCTGGGTTTTTATGTGTGTTCTGGGGCTCAAACTTCAGGTTTTCAGGCTTGTATGTCTAGCTCTGGACCTGCTAGACAGACTGAACCTGGCTGAGCCATCTTCCCAGTCCAAGGCCAAATGGATTCTGAGTTGTGAATTGATAAAAGATGTCACATTGCTTAAATATATACTATTAATACTAGTCATTTGGATGTTACTAAGGTAAAGTCTCTTGGGCTTATTTAAGAGTATTACTTGATATTAGTTTAGGTACATTTTGATCTATTAAAAGTTTTCATTGTTGGATTTTGTTTGTATGTGTGTACATATGTGTTTGTATGTGTATGCTTAATAGATTATACTTTCATTCTTATCAGTTAAAATCAGTTAAAAAGGTAGCTTTGGAAGATTGTAAGTTAGGTTCAGAGTATAACTCTTAGGAAGTTATATTCCTTAACTCTTAACTAAGAGATTTATTTTGTGTTTGAGTGTTTCCCTGCATGTGTATATGTACAGCATGTGTGTGCCTGATACCTTCAGAGGCCAGAAGAGGGTGTTGAATAACCTAGTACTGGAGTTATGGACAGTTGTTAGCTGCTATGTGGGTTCTCTGCAACAGCAGGAAGTGCTCTTAACTGCTGAGCCATCTCTCCAGGTGCCCCCCCCCCCCCCCCCCCCCCCCGCTTATTTTTTGTCTCACTTTGTAACCATGGCTGTCCTGGAACTCACTATGTAGACTAGACTGGCCTTGATCTCACAGAGTGAGATCCAGAGTGCTGGGATTAAAGGTGTGTGCCACCACATCTGGTGCTCCCTCTCTCCTTTTTTTTTGAAATGTATGTTCAGGAGGCTGGCTGGGAACTTGTGGCAATTCTCCTGCCCCAGCCTCTTGTTCTGGAACTACAGTTGTGTACCACCACACTGTACAGCATCTAATATATTATTTTCCATCTTTTTATTCTTTTTGGTGAAATCCCTATACATGGTTTTTCTCATTTCTTAGTTGTACTATTTGCTTTTTACTGTTCAGTTTTGAACTGTTTAGAATTTCTTTTGCAGTGCTGGGGATAGAACCTAGACTTTTGTGTGTGCTGGGAAACCTTTCTGTCATGTGCAAACACCCTCAGAGTTTTTTATGTTTTAGGTTTTAGTCTTTGTTGGAAGTAATTATCCTACTCTGTAGCTTTTCTTTTGAATCTTTAACAGTTTTCCAAAGAGCAAGAGTTACTGTGTGTGTTGTTTTTGTTGTTGTTTTTAGACAGTGTTTCCCTGTAGCCCCAGCTACCTGGATCTGACTGAGATCCGCCTACCTCTGCCTCCTGAATGCTGGGCTTAAAGATTGATACCACCATGCTTGGCTATGGAATTTTTTAAAAACAAGTTTTCATTAATTTTTTAATATTTATTGTGTGTGTATGTGTTTGTATATATGTGAATATGTGTACTTGTAGATGCTTGTGTGCATGCATGAAGAGGCCAGGGGAGGATATAGAGTGTCGCTCAATCACTCTACACCTTACCCCTTGAGCCAGGGCTTCTACTTAACCCTGGAGTACTTCGTTTTTCAGCTAGAGTGGCTGGCTGGCAAGCCACTTCCAGTTTCACCCTAGCACTGGGGTTACAGGTGTATACTGCCACACCAGGTTTTTACATGGGTGCTGGGAACTAGAACTCAGGTCTTTATGCTTGTTCAGCAAGTGCTCAACTGAGCCATCTTCTTAGCCCTAAATGTTCGCAATAAATGTAATACTTTTTCTGTGTTTATGTTTGAATCAGATGTAAGGTTTAGATTATGCTTTATTTTATTTTTGTTGTAGGATGTTTAGTTCACCCATATTTGTTGAAAAGGCACTGTTCTTTCTCCATCAAATTGCTTTTGGATCTTTGTCAAGAATTAGTTGGGTCTAATTATAGGGTCTTATTTCTGGGATCTTTATTCTGTTTTATTTTCCATGTGTCTGTTCTTCCATTAGTATGATTGCTATAGTTATATCTAAACCTTAATATTGAACACAGTAGTCCAAAGCAGTTTCTTCTTCTTTGTCAAGATTGCTTTAGCTACTCTGAGATCTCTTCAGAAATGAGTAAATTTTCTTTATACATATAAAAATAAGCTTGAGGATGAGATGGTTCATTGGGTAAAGAAAGGTGTTTACCACTAAGCCTGATGACTTAAATGCAGTCCCTTAGAACCACGTGAAAGAAGGAAAGAACCAACTCTTAAAAGTTGTCTTTTCCATACATATGCTGAGGCAAGTGCTTGTGTACATACATACACACACACACAAACACACAAAAACAGTCATACACAAGCGCACACAAGATATAATAAAAAATTAAAAAAATAAGCTCGATAGGAATCGGATCAACTGTATACATCGACATAGGGATTTTTTTACTACGTTGTTTTCCATTCCCTGAGTTTGAAATGGTTTTTCATTTTTAATTAGGTTTTCTTTGATTTATTTCATGAGCATTTGTTGAATCTATACCTAAAAATTTCATTTCCTTTGGAACAAATATAAGTTGTGATGTAAAAGGCTTTTCGTTAAAATTTATAAAATTTACATTGTGCATGTGTGTGCATGCACATGTGAACATAAAGCATGCCACAGCACTAATGTGGAGGTCAGAGGAAAGCTTAGGGGAGTTGGCTTTCTCCCTCTACTATGTGACCCCAATTTGTGTTATTTTGTATGTCATTGTGTGGGGGGTGTACTTGCTCATGCAGGTAATTGTGGAGGACAGATGTTAATGTCAGGATTTCTTCCTCAGTCTCTGTTTTTGAGACAGGATCTCTTACTGAACATGAAGCTCTGTTTCAGCTGTGTTAGCTAGGCAGTGGGCTGCCAGAATCCTTCTGTCTCTTCCCACATGTGGACATACCCAGCTTTTATGTGGGTGATGGGAATCTAACTTAGGTCTTCATCCTTGGGCAGCAAATATTTTACTCACTGAATCATTTCCCCAGCCTTGTTTATTTGTAGTTTTGAGACAGGTTTCACTTTGTAGCCCACGTTGGCCTGTAACTCACTCTGTAGCTCAGGCTGATCTTGAATTCAGATTCTCCTGCCTTAGCCTCCCCAGTGCTGGGATTGCAGTTGTATACCACCACAGATATATCGAGCCATTATGTGTTTTAAAATCAAGATTTCTAAATATTGTTAGCAATGTGTATGTATGTGTGTATGTATATACATTTTGTATGTGTGTGTAGGCCAGAGGTTGATATTGGTTGTCTTCCTAGGTCACTCTTCACCTTAATTAAAAAAAATATTATTTTTAATTATGTGTTTGTGTGTTGTGTGTGTGTGGGTTTGTGCTCATGGAGCTGGATTTACAGGCAGCAATGCACTGTTCTATGTGGGTGCTGGGAACCAAAACTTCCTTAGGTCCTTTGCAAGAACATGTACTTTTTTTTTTTTTTTTTTTACTGCTAAGCCATTTCTCTAGCCTCTCCACCTTATTTTTTGAGATAGGTTCTTTCATTGAACCTGGAGCTCATGGATTTGTCTAAAACGATTGGCCAATGAGCTCCAGGGATCTACGTATCTCCGCTTTCCCAGTGCTGGGATTACAGACATGTGCCATCTCAAAAAGACCAAAAAAAAAAAAAAAAAAAAAAAACAGGACAGTGGCCATCTTTGCCTTGTTCCTAAAGATAGAGAACATTCAATCTCTCATTGTAAAATATATGGTAGATCTAAAATTTTTTAAATTCCATTTATTTTGTATGCATGTGCACATGTATACCATGGTGCATGTATATATAGGTTAGAGGACATCTTGTGGGAGTTGTTTTCTCCTTCTGTCATGTGGGTCCTTTGACTCAAACTTTAGGTTGTCAGACTTGGTGACAGGTGCCTTTGCCTGCTGAGCCATCGTGGTAGGTTTTTTTTTTTTTTTTTTTTTTTTTTTTTGGTAGATGCAGTTTATTAGTTTAGAAAGTTCCTTTAGCCTTCCTCTCTCCCCTGATTCTTAACTTTGGGGAATTTTTCTCAAGAAGGCTGGGTTTGTTAAGTGCCTTTTATGGGTCAGTTGATGTGATTCTACCATTTTTTTCCTTCAGTCTGGTGATGTGCCAGATTACATTGATTTTTGGATGCTGAACCTCCTTTATATCCCGCGAATAAAACTCAGATGGTCTTTGTGTATATTTCATTTTGTACCTTGTTGAGTTACATTTGCTAATATTTTGTTGAGGATTTTTGGGTCTACAATTATGAAGAATATGAACAAGTATATTCTTAATATGTGTTAATTTGTTGAGGGTTTGAAATCTGACACTTCAGTAGAACATTTCTCTTGCTTTGGTGTCAGGATATATAATATTGGCTTCCATAAAATGAGTTGGGAAATATGTCCATGTCCCCACCCCTTGTTTGTTTTTTTTATTTTTCCTTCCTTCCTTCCTTCCTTCCTTCCTTCCTTCCTTCCTTCCTTCCTTCCTTCCTTCCTTCCTTCTCCCCTTCCCCCCCTCACACGCGCACACACACACACACACACACACACACACACACACACATTTTGAGACAGAGTCTCCTCTAGCTCCAGCTGGCCTGGAACTCACTATGTAGAATAGGCTAGCCTCCATCTCGCAGAGATCATCATGCCTCTGTCTGGGCTTAAAGGTGTATGCCACCATGCTTAGTCTGTTTTCCCTGTTTCTGAATGAAAATGTGAAATTGTTTTAAGTGTTCGGTGAGACCACTTCAGTGCCTTTTCTAGCTTTTAATTAGAAATTCACTTTTCTTTAGTGGTTATAGGAGTCTTGTGATTGTTCTCTTTGCTGAGGTTTTTGTTTTGTGTGTGTGGTTTTTTTCTTTTTTTTGGATAATATGTCATTTTTGAGGAGTTGGTTTACTTTTTCTAAATTGTTAGGTTTATTAGAATTGTTCATAATATTTATTGCCCTTTTAATGGTTACAAGATCTATGTGGTCAACACTTATTTTCATTCCAGCGTCTTTTCATGTTGTTATCTTTAAGTTTTATCATTTTAGATCATCTAACTTTTTATTTTATTGATTTTTTTTTTTTTTTTGCTTTTCATTTTTTAGTTTTATGTATTTTCTATTATTATTTCCTCTTGCTTGCTTTGGATTCATTTGCAATTTGTTTCCAGTTTCTTAAGCTAGGAATTTGGATTATTGCTGTGACCCCCTTTTCTCTGATGTTAAGTGTTACAGTTAGTTACCTTTCAAGCACTGTGCCCCACATATCCTTTTATGTTATAGTTTTCATTCAGTTGTGTGTATTTTAAAATTTCTTTTGAGATTTCAGACCTCCTTGATCTCTGAAATATTTAGTAGTGTGTTGTTCAAGTTCTGAAATTGTTGTTTCCTTTGTTCTTGATTTTTTTTTTTAAAAAACTTCTTTTTAATGGACAACTCAATGGGAATCAGAGTTCTCTTTTTACAATGTGGGTCTCAGGGATCAAACTCAGGTTTTCAGGAGGCTTGGTGGCTAGTGCCATTATCCTCTGAGCCATCTTGCCATTAATTTTTCATGGCAGTAAATCTAGTGTTGTCTGTTTGCCCATCTCAGTGTTATGTTAACAGAAACATCTGCAGCTGCTGAGGTGTTTCCAGTCAGCTAACACATTGTGTGGGCTTTCTTAAACACTGAATCTTACTTAACTCAGAGTTCTTTTTTTTTCCATTAGTCATTGACTTTGCATGGAAATTCTATGCATGGTGATAATGAAGGTGTATAGATAGAAAAATGGGTATTTACCTTTATAACTCTTTTAAATTGCTGGTCATAGTTTTTTGTTGTTATTTCAGTTTAAATAAGGAAAAAGAAATGTAGTGTTGGAGACCAATAACATTGTAGCTTTAAAATGATTCTGTGTTCCTATACTAGGAAAAGTAACACTTCTTAAATTCTGAGACACAGTCTAATTTATTGCTTGTAACCGCTGAATCCTACACCAGTGCCTCGCCTTTGATCTGTATTCTCATTGCTTTGAGCGACAAGAAATGTCTTTTTTTCACTAAAACTTCTTTTTTATTCTAGAAGAGTGTCATAACTGTCCTGTTTTTTTTTTTTTTTTTTTTTTTTTTTTTTTCTTTGTCTTTGAGACGGGATCTCCCCATAGCCCTAGCTGGCCTGGATATCACAGAGATCCTCCTGCCTCTGCCTCCTGAATGCTGGAATTAAAGCGCGTGCTACCACACCTGGCTGGCCAGTTTATTTTTGTTGTTCTAGCACCCATAAAGAACTGGGTATTCTATCATAAACATATATTTAATGTTCATTGTGGACCAACCAGCCATGCTGAAAAGGACATACCCATCTCAGGATATAGTTCACCTTATAATCTTCTGACTTTGCAATGGTGTGAAAGTGATATGCTTTCAATAGAAACGGTACTTTGAGTTGAAATCTTCTCCATGCTTAGGTATGAGGTATTTTCTTATGATATTGGGCCACAGCAGTGAGCCACGAGTCCCATGCTCTAAAGAATTTTGTGTTGCTAAACTACAATTGTGCTAGGTTTGGTATCATAAGTGCCTCTCACCTCCCCATATTAAATGATATGGCTTCCCAGTGATGTCTAGCTCAGATAAAACTCTCGCCTTTAAGTGATCTCCTCCACCTCAGCTTTCCACTGCTGCATCTGGTTCTAGCATTTTTGAATTACAGTGTTTTAAATTTTGTGATGGATCTATGTAGAGGCAAAGGCATTGTAACTTCAGGAGCATCTGTAGTCTCAAGTGGTGAGAAATTTTTGTGCCTCTGTTTCTATACCCTGACAAGTGCTGAATATGACAGTCTTAAGTTGAGTACTGGTTTCAGGAGATGTCTGAGAAGAAATAAGAGATAGAGTACTGATGTCCACTCACTTAACCAATCTTAACTTTCTTTTTAAATTAAAATTTTCTCCATCTTTTGGTTGACTTTAATGTATAAAAAAATGATAACAAGGAGATTGTTAACTTTTTATATTGCTATATAGAAAAAACTTAGGAAGGGAGGAAAGATTTATAGTAGGGAAAGTTGGGCAGAGTGCCATGTGGCAGGCCAGGAAGTAGAGAAAGAGAATGCTCTTCTTAGTAGGCTCTCCCCCACCTTAATTCTTACTGGGTTTCTAGGGCATGGGATGGTACCCTTCACATTCAGGGTGAGTCTTCCTCCTCAGTTAATACTCTTTGGAAAGCTCTCACAGACTCACTTAGAGGTATGCCTCATTGACCTCTTAGGAGGTGATTATAAGTCCTGTCAAGTTGACAGTGAAGATTAACCATACCAAAAAAAAATCAAGGAAAAATGAATTTTCTTTTTTCTTGGGAATGTATGTTTTCTTTAGATTGTCCCTCTCTTGACTTAACGTGTATTTCAGTACTATACCACATTTTACTGTGTGGTGCCATGCATCTTTCTATTTTATAAATAGTTTTTGTCTTCTCTGCTTGATTGCCATTTCTGTAAGGGTAATGCCTTTCTTATTTCATTTTGCATCTTCTATATTTGCTTAACACTGTGCCTACTACTAAACAGGTGCCCAGTAGTTAATTACTCTGTTATTTGTAACTTGTATTGGAATGACATTTTATAATTTTAAATCAATTTTACTTCCCAGTCAATAGTTCTATATACACCTTGGTCATATTGTCAGATTGTCTAAGGTGTCCCTGTCTTCCAGAACACACATGCTTTGAGGATGTTTCATTTTTCTGGTTCCTCAGTTTATCATAATACCTGATACTGTTTGTCTGTGTACAATCTTCAGTGATGAGATTGTTGTGTTTTAATTTTTTTTTCGATCCTGAATTATGTATATCATTTGATATTTTCTTGCCAGGAAGAAAAGAAAGCATAGTGGTGATGTGGGTAGGTTTTATTAATCTTTTGCTTGGTTTTGGGAGATAGGCAGAATGGGTATAGTATTTTTATTTTACACATGAGAAAAGTCATGCTTAGGATTTTAAGCAGCTTAATTAAGATCCCACTAGTTAGTGAAGTTGGAATTGTTACTAGATTTAAGGTCAGAGCCTGTGTCCCAACAAGCCAGTATCTGCCACCTATCCTCAATAAGTCAGTTAAAAGAGCCAAATTAATAGTGAAAAGCAGAAAAAGATTTATTCAGTGTGACCTCATGGGAAGAGGGAAAAGAGATCCAATTACCCCCCTTTTCCCCATTCTATCTTTTGGGGTCTTGGTGTAAGGGTAGGGCTTAAATAGAACACATGCATGTGCATAATTTAGCAGTGCTGCCAAGGTTTTGTCCCCTATTCACTCTCCAGTGTCTCCTGCAAGTTGTAAATTGCCTCAAGTTTCTTCTCTGCCCCCAGGGGGAATTCTAATTTCTTCCGATCCTTTGTTTCAATGAGTTGATACCCAAAGGGAGAGATGCAAGACAGGTTGGTTACAGTATTTCAGCACAGGCTTGTTAGTATTTGAAGTTTAATTTTTAATCTGAGTTTTAATAGCTTTTAATTAGGGCTAGCAAGATGGTTCAGTGTGTAAAAGGTGCTTCCCACCAAGGCTGACTACCTGAGTTGGATCCCCAGGACCCACCTTGATAGGAAGAGAGAAATGACTTCCACCAGTTGACCTCTGATCACCATGCATGCACGTGCCCCCCCCCCCCCATGCACAGGCACCCAAAATAAATAAATGAAAAAAAATTCAAGACGTCCTTAAGAACATGTAAAAAAAAAAATAAAGCTTTTAACTTAGTTAAATCGAGGCTTTCTCTTCTTAAAACTTTAAAAATTTAAGTTTTCTACTAAAGCACAACTGGATATATTCTTGAATGACTGTAATATAGCCTTTTTCTTTTACGTTTACTAAGTGTCATCCTACACCAAGGCAAATGTCAAATGCTAGGTGGCATAGGCCTTTACTCCCAGCACTTGGGAGGCAGAGTTTGGCAAATCTCTATGAGATTGAGGCCAGCCTGGTATATTATAGCAAGTTCTAGGCTAGCTCAGGCTACAGGGAGACCCTGTATCAAAAAACAACAAAAATTGCAGTAGAAGGTATGTTGGCTTCATTTATTTTTAAGCTCGTTCAAACAGTTCTGAGTACATTTCTTAGCATTTCTTTACTACTAGAAAACAAATTTATAAATTATTATTAAAGTCTATCTTAAATACAAAAATTAGAAGTGACAGTAATGCAGTGATGAAGTTATTGTATCACAGTGAATGACTTGATTGTTAGGGTTATACATTATCTCACTTGACTTTTAGTTTCTGAAAATGAATATTTTGCTCCCTAAAATAGCTCTGGAAAAACATTAGAATAGTAATGGAGATAAATGAAGGAGTTACCATTGAGTGGCAATATTTGGATAGAGGGTCATCAAAATACCTGAATAACAAGAAGGTTTTCATGGATATTTATAAATTATCACAGAAGTCAGAAAATGTGGGGCTGGACAGATGGCTCAGCGGTTAAGAGCACTGGCTGTTCTTGCAGAAGACCTGGGTTCGAATCCCAGCATCCACATGGTGACTAACAGCTGTCCATAACTCCAATTCCAGGGGATCTGACCCTCTTCTGTCTTCCAAGGGCATTGCATAACATGGGTGCACTTGCATACATGCATGTAATACATGCATACACATAAAATTTTTAAAAAAGGAAAAAAGTTAGAAAATGAGATGGAAAAATTTCACATAAAGACTTTCTCCATTCCAGAGAATATACATGGGCCTCAGCTTGAAAGATACTGCTTTAAATAAGTGAAAATCTCTGATTTTAATTGTATTGGTATAACCACAGTTTTTGTGATGTTGAAGAATCAATTCCAGCTAGTAAACTAGGGTAAGTTTTAAAGAAATCAGAGTTGAAAGTTATTTGTGTTTTTTCATTGCTGTGACAAAATATCTGACAAGGTAGAAAACATTTATTTTGGAATATCATTTCAGAGGTTTCCATCTATGGCAGGCTAGTTCCATTGCGGTGGGCCTGATATGAAGCTGAACATTATAGAAGGGAGACTGGTGGAGCAAACTAACTCACCTTATGGTAGACTGCAAACAGAGAGAGACAGAAAGGGACCAAGGCAAGAAACTTCAGATAGACTTTAGGGAGGGTCAGATGGGTCATCCGCCAAAAGTACTTGCTGTGCATGTCTGAAGACTTGAATTCAATCCTGGAAACCATGGTAGAAGGAAAAAAACAAATCTTGAAAGTTGTTTTCTGACTTATACACGTGTGTGTGTGTGTGTGTGTGTGTGTGTGTGAGAGAGAGAGAGAGAGGAGAGAATGTGTGCGCACGCGCATATGTGATGTGCCTGACCACCTTCACACAAACACAACAATAAAAAAAGAGACATGCCTTCATTGTCTTGCTTCCTGCAACCAAGCTCGCATCACCCACAGTTTCACTACCTGCAAGAGTCTATTCAAATTTAGATTTCTTTTTATTTTATGTGTATGAATGTTTGCCTTCATGTGCAGAAGTGCACTGTGTGCAAGCAATGCGTGTAGAGGCCAGAAGAAGGTGTCAGATCTCCTGGAACTTGAGTTATGAACAGGTGTTTGTCACCTTGTAGATAGGTACTGGGAACTGAACCTCGGTTCACTGCAAGAACTGCTGAGCCATCTCTCCAGCCCCCTATTCAGATTTTGAATCCATCATTAGGATTGATCTGTTGATGAAGGCAGATCCCCTATTAGCCAATCACTTCCTCAAAGTCCAGCGTGCAACACTGCTTGCATTGATGACAAGAACTCATGATGAAGGAACTGTTTTTTTGGAGGATACTTTATACCTAAGCCATATCAGTATCTCAGATTCCTGATTTAGATGTTTAAATTTTACTTCCATACTAGGAAACAGGCTGTATATTTAAGTGAAAGTAGGAGGAGAGGTAGAAATTTACAAACATTTTTGGTTCATGAACTTTGCTCAGTGTAATTTATAAAAGTAAGCATAGTATGTGAACAATACAAATAAGCTGTCACTGACTATTTAAAGGACGGGGAGACCTAAAATTTTCCTGAGGTGTAATTATTTTTAATGTGTATGAGTGTTTTTGCCTGAATGTATGTAAATGCATCCATGCATGTAGTGCATGTGAAATCCTGAAGAGGAAGTTAAATCCCCTGGAACTGGAGTTATGAACACTTGTTAGCTGCCATGTGGGTGCTGGGAACCCTAACCTGGATCCTCTGCAAGAGTAGCTACTGCTCCTAATGGCTGAGCTATCTCTCTAGCCTTAATCTATTTATTAAAATAGGTATAGTCGTATCCGTTACCATCGTGACTCACCACTCGGGCTTGCCCGAGTGGACTTTGAGGGGCCAGCCCGAGGGGTTGGGGATGAGTAGACACAGAGTCAAGGGGCAGACTCTGGGAGTTGGATGGGAAGCAGGCCAACTCGTATGGCACTGCAAACTTGTTTATTGAATAGGTGGGAGCTCTTATAGGCCTGGATAGCCAATGACCTTATGGGGTGGGGTCCCAAATACAGCCAATAGTAAGTTTGTCTTTAGGTAGGCAGGTACTTTCCAGATGCTGGTCTCACAATTAGCCAGAGCAGAATGCCACACCCACAGAAGCCATTCCTCTATTCCTCCTAGCAGGTGGCATGGCTAGACCCACTTTGCATTATGCCCAACAAATAGGGTCTATTTTTAGAATAGTTTTGGATTTACAGAAAAATTGAGAAGCTACAAAGATTTCATGCAGTTTCTTTTATCATTTACATATTAATATCATGAATTTTTACCTTCTGTCTTTACCTTTCAGGATCATACTCAAGATGCTGTGTTACATTTTTGTTGTCTTATCTCTAGACTTTCAATTTGGCTGTGATCTCTCTCACACTTTTCTTGATTTTGATGACTTTAGTTTTGAGTGTAGTATGCCCTTTGGTTTTGTGCATCACCAATGTTTTCTGTTCGATTCCCTTCCCCTCCCTTCTCCCTCAGTCTCACTGTGTGTAGCCTAGGCTGCATTGAATTTGTAGTCTTTATGACTTAACCTCTACAGTGCAGGGATTACAGGCATGTGCCACCACGTCTGCTACTCACAATATTTTATAAATTGCCTTTAAAATTTTATGATTTATTTTTATTTTATGTATGTGAGTGTTTTGCCTGCATGTAAGTGCACCTGTGTCATGCAATGTCTGTGGAGGCTAGAAGAGGGCATTGGATCTCCTCAAACTGGAGTTAAGGACTCTTGTTAGCCACCACATGGGTGCTGGGAACAGAACTTGGGTCCTTCCTCTCCAACAGTATCCAGTGCTCTTAACTCCTGAGCTATCTCTCCAGCCCCAAATTTTCTTTATTTGTTGAGACAGGGTCTCACTATGTGGCCTCAAATGCACAGAGATCCACTGAGTATTAAAGACGTGTGTTAGCTGCCATGTGTGGGTGCTGGGAACCAAACCCTGGTCCTCTGTAAGAGCAGCCAGTGCTCTTAACCACTGAGCCATCTCTCTGAGCTATCTCTCCAGCCCCAGTCTTTAAAAAATAATTTTTATTTATTATTTTTATTTTATATGTATGAGTGCATTGCCTGAATGTTTATAAGTACACTCATGTTGTGCAATGCCCATGGAGATCAGAAGAGGGAATTGGATCTCCAGGAACTGGAATTAGTACAGTTAGTTGTTAGCTGCCTTGTGGATGCTGGGAACCAAACCCAGGTCCATGGCAAGAGCAGCCAGTGCTCTCAATCCTGAGCCATCACTCCAGCCCCAACCAGTTCCAATCTTATGTATTCTATATATGAATCTGCTGTCACAGATGGACTAGACAGCCTGTTAGTACTGTTATGGAATAGAAATTGAGTAGGCTCTATGCTTTGTTTTTGGTTGTGTAGATCAAATTGTATACTGCTTTGATGATTGGTCTGATCTGGGCATGTTGAATGGCCTGAGGCTTTTTAATTGCTGCTAGAGATGTGTTGGCCTGTCTCCTGATACACTGATTTTGATTTTCTCCCCTTATTCTCAGCCTGTTTCTGGTTCTAGGTTGAAGCTCTTCTTTTACCTATTTATGGTATATGACCGGGACATATTAAATATAAAAAGAAATTGTAGGAAGTCAATATGTTGTTTTTCCTATAGAGTTCCTAGATAGTATGCCTCTGTGTTAGTTACTTTTTGTTGTTTTAGTAGAACACCATGACCAAAAGTGACTTAGGAGAAAAAAAGTTTATTTTGGCTTATGGTTCCAGAATATAAGAGTCCCTCCTGGCAGGAAAGCATGGCAGCAAGTGGCAGGCAAGATGTATGAGCTGGAAACTAAGAAATCACATCTTAATTGCAAACACAAAGCTGAGAGAATGAACTGGAGTTAGGGCAAGGCTATGAACTCTCAAACCCTTCCCCCTAGTGAAATACTTCTAGCAAATCTTTCAACTGGGGACCAAGTGTTTGAGTACTTGAGTCTATGGGGGACATTTCTCATTCAAATCACTACAGCCCACTTTGTAACTTTCATGGTCTTTTTCCATTGTTTTTTGAATGATTTTCCCCCAATAAGTATATATAAAGGATAGTAGCATGGGTTAGTCTGTGACATCTTGTTCTGAAATCAGAAGCTGAGTTTTGCCTTTTAATTGGGACATTTCAAGTGATTACTGAGGGCTGGGGATATAACTGCAAGAGTGCTTGCACAAGGCCCTGGGTCTCATTCTTAGCACCCACATAAACCAGGTTTATGCATATAGGAAGTGGGGCAGGAGGATCAGGTTTCAGGGTCAATGTCTAAGTTGCTTTTCTGTTGCTATGATATGTAATCTTTAACTCCTTGAGGGAAATAAGTTATGTATGTTTCTTACTTGGAAATGAGAAAAGAAAGTACGATATACAACAGTCCTTTCTTAGATTTAACTTTCTATTATTCACAATTGGAACTGGAGTTAAGGATGGTTGTGAGCTGCCATATGGATGCTGTGGAACTGAATCCCAGTCCTCTGGAAGAACAGTAAGTGCTCTTAACCCCTGAGCCTTCTTGCCAGCCCCATCATTGTTACTGTTTTTGCTTTAAATAGTTAATTAAAAAAATATATTTATGTGTATTTGTGTGTCTGCATGTTAGTATGTCCATATACACACAGGTGCCTCAGGAGGCCAGAAGAAGGTGTGGGATCCAGTGAAACCAAAGTTATAGGCAGTTGTGAGCTCCATAGTGTGGGTGCTGGCAATCAAATTCTGATCTTCTGCAAAAGCAGTAGTACATGGCTTTAACTGCTAAGCCCCCCAAATAGTTTTTTTTGTTGTTGTTGTTTTGTTTTTGAGACAGGGTTTCCCTATAGCCCCAGTTGGCCTGGAACTTGCTGTGTAGACCAGGCTGGCTTCCATCTCAGGGAGATCTGCTTACCACTACTTTCCAAGTGCTGGGATTAAAGGCATGTGGTACCATGCCAAGCCCAAATAGTTAAAAAAAAAATTTTTTTTTGAGACAGGGTCTCCTTGTAGTCCAGGTGGCCTGTAACTCACTATGTAGACCAGGCTGGCCTTGAATTCACAGAGAACTGTCCGTCTCTGCCTCCTGAGTGCTGGGATTAAAGGCATGTGCCACCACACCTGGCTCCAAATAGTTAATTTTTAAGGAGAGTTCAATTAATATAAAAAGTTATCTTTTCCGTATGCACTATACTTTGTTTTCCTGTTTCCCTTTTGTGTAGATCTAAATTTCCAACTTGTATTTTCTTTCTGCCCAAGGGTCTTTTACTAGTAGGTAATTTTTTTTTTCAGCTTTTATATATAGAAGTTTTAATTTCTTATTTAAGAAAATTTGGCTTGGGCTAGAGAGATATGGTTCAGTGGTTAAGAGCACTGACTGCTCTTGCAAAGGACCCATGTTTGAGTCCCAGCACCCACATGGTGGCTAACAACCGTCTCTAGCTCCATTTCCAGGGAATTCAACACCTTCTTCTGACCTCCACAGGCATTGCACAACACAGGTACCCTTACACACATGCAGAGCATACACTCATAAAATAAAAAACAATAAATAAAAAATACATATACAAAAAGAGAATTTGTCTTGGTATAGAATTCTAGATTCATCCCTCTCTCCTGCAACATTTTATGAAGGTGTTACCCTACTTTTTTCTGCTTTGCATGGTCTTTTGGAAGTGAAGATTGCCCATAAACTTTTTTTCCATGTAAGTAAGATGTCTCCCCATCTTTGCTTCTGAGACTTTTTCCTCATGGCTAGTGTTAAACTAGGGAAATATTATTCTAGTTTTTTTGTTTTGTTTTTTATATATTCTTTGAGATTAAGATCTGTTGCTCCTTAGTCATGGGTTAATAATTTTCATCAAATTTCAGATATCTCCTTTTGTATTTTCAGTTGTTCCATTACTTACTGATGTGTGTGTGTGAGAGAGATAGAGGGGTAGGGGGGGGATGTGTGTATGATTGTGTGCATGAGGAGCCATCCAGAGCTGGACTTTTCAGGTGTCTTCCTCTTTTTCTCTGTTACTGAACCAGAAGCCTGCAGATTCTGCTACACAGGCTGGCTGACTGGCCAGCAATCTCTCAGGTTCCACCTGTCTTCACTTCTCAAAGTTGAGCTGTGCAGACATGCCTGGCTTTTAACATGGATGGTTAAGATTTGAACTCAGGTCCTCATGCTGTGCTCTCACCCACTGAGATATCTCTCCCGCCCCTTCAGTTTTTTTTGTGTGTGTTTTTTAAAAATTCTCTTTTTTAGGCATTTTTTTCTTGGCATATCTCAAAGTGATATGTCTTCAAGTTAATTTTTATTCTATAATAGTCAGTCTGCCCTTAATATTATCCAGAGTATTTTTCACATTAGTCATTGGAATTTTCATTTGGGTCTCTTAAAAAATATATTCATAGTCTCCAATAAACATATGTAATGTGTTCTCTATTTTTTGACCTTATATTGGGTAGTTTGACTAATGTTGTTATTTGTATCATTTGTGATTTTTTGTTGTTGTTGTTTGTTTTGTTTTGTTGACTGCAGTGTGAATTTTACCTTGGTAGCTTCTGGATATGAGTTTGTTCTGGGATGCATGCAATTAAGTTATTTGACAATACTTTGACCCTTTTGAGACTTTTCCACTTTGTCAGCTAGAAATAGAACAGCACTTGGTCTTACCTCAGTACCCAGGGCAATATCCTTTTGAGGATTTTTTGAGATGCTACTTCTGTTATGAGTTTTTTTTTTCCACTTAGACTTGTGGGAACAGCAAGTATTTTTGGCACTGGTTGGTCATGTGGATTTTCGCACTATTTGTTTCAGGTGTTCCTACAGTAATTTCTTCCTGAAGTAATTTCTTCCCCTGAATGTACCCATTGTTATTCATCTGGTGATTGAAGTGAGAATGTGGGCATATATCTTTAGTGTTCTGTGTTTGTAGTTCTCTTCTCTCAAAGTGTCTGCCCTCTGTACTGAGCTGCCTTGGCCTACCCATATTCTCAGATCCTTTTATGTTCAGGGAAACCACACTTTGCCTGTATTCTTTATCTTCATGCAGGAACTCTCAGAGTAGTAAGCTGGAACAAATATAGAGGCCATCTTATTTATTTCTCCTCCCTCAGAGCTCTCTGCTTTGTGTAGCTTCTTGTGCAGTTGGAAGAAAATGTTGTTTAACATATTCTGCTTACTTAATGTGGCTGGGTAAATCTGGTCCCCTTTATTTCATTTTGGTTGGGAGTAGAAGTCTTTGATACATCTGTAGTTCTTACTTCATGTGTTTTAAATGTGCTTACTCACAATACTTCTTTATAAATAACAATTGTTAATGTTCTTACCCAGGAATGCCTTCTAAGTCTTATATTAAGTTGGAAAATATATGACATAGTGTAATGTAGCTTGAAAAGGAAAATCTATCTGTAGATTTCTCTTGATTTTTATTTATTTATTTATTTATTTTTTAAAAACAACAAATCAGGATTTGTGGACCAAGTAAGTTTAGGAAATTTAGGAGCAAAGAAAAATGTCTAGGGACTGAAGAGATGGGTCAGTGGTTAAGAGTGTATACTGCTCTTGCAGAGGATAGGAGTTTCATTCCTAGCACCCATGTCCAATGGCTCACAGTGGCCTGTAACTCCACCTTCACTGGATCCAGCACCCTCTACTGGCCTTTGCAGACAGCTACATGCATATACCCCACATAGACACACATACACACAATTAAAAAAATAAAAATAAATTATTTTTAAACCATTTATTTTGTGTATGAGTGTTATGTCTGCATGTCTGTAAGTGCACCCATGTCGTACCGTGCCCATGGAGGTCAGAAGAGGAACAGATCCCCTGGAAATGGGGTTACAGATAGTTGTTAGAGGTCAGGTGGGTGCTGGGATTCAAACCTGGGTCTTCTGCATGAACAGCCTTCTTAACCTCTGAGTCATTTCTCTAGCTCTTATTTATTTTTTGGACAGGATCTCAGTATGTAACCCTGGCTGACCTGGAACTTGCTATGTAGACCAGGCTGGCCTGGAACTCAGAGATTTGTCTGCTTCTATTTCATGAGTGCTGGAATTAAAGATGTGCACCACCACGCCCACCTTGCTGAATCTTTTTGATGGGTGGATGGTCAGTTTTAAAATAAACTTCTAATATAATCTTATATATATATTAGTTTATAGGGTATATGTTTAGTTGAAGGACTAATTCTTATAATTCCTTGGTTAATGGAGGATGACTATACAAATGTAATATAATATATAGAGATACAAGTGCACTTTTTAGTTTTGATGACATATTTGTCATTTGAAGTTGTGTCAGTGTGTAGTCATACCTCTTTAAAAAATATTTAACTTATGTGTATGTGTGTGTGTGTGTGTGTGTGTGTGTGTGTGTATGTGTGTGTGCCACATGATTGCAGGTGTCCATGGAGGTTAGGAGAGGGTGTCAGATCTCCTGGAACTGGAGTTATATATAGGCAGTTGGGAGACTTTAATCATGGGTTCTGGGAACTGAACTTAGGTCCTTTGCAAGAGCAGCAAGGGCTCATAAATGCTGAGCCATCTTTCCAGCCTCAGTAGTCATACCACTTTAAAAGTCTCTGTTTAAAAACATTAGATGAGTATTATATTCTTCTAGTTGCCCTCTAGTATTGCTCTGGTTTATTTTCATACCAAATCTTCATTTGCTCCTCATACCAAACTGTTTATTCCTTTACAACTTAGTAAGTTTTGAATAGTTTACTCAGCGTGGGTCTTGAGTGGTCTTTTTTTCCCTGTGAATTTTGCCCTTTACTAACAGGTTGATCTTTGTTTTGTCAAGTCATACTATCCACTTCCTTATCTGTAAAACGTACTTTGATCAAAGCCTTTAAAATTAAATGATTGTCAGTCATCAGTCACAATTGTACTTTGGTCATAGCTTTTTAAATTTAAAGAACATCCATCCATCACTCACACTCTATAGGCTAGCCTAGAGCTCACTTATCTTACGTCAGGTTTGCAGCAAGAGCTCACTTATCTTACGTCAGGTTTGCAGCAAGCCTTTTGTCTCTGCCTTCCAAGATCCAACCCAAAGGTTGCTCTTGAGTATATATAGATAGATAGATAGAGAGAGAGAGAGAGAGAGAATATGAGAATACATATACACGCACTAGGGTGGAGGTAAGAGAACAAGTTGGGGGCAGTGGGGAGTTGGTTCTGTTCTTTCACCATGTAGGTCTTGGGGCTCGAACTTAGGTTGTCAGGCTTGATAGCAGATGCCTGTACTTTCTGAGCCATCGCTCTTGTCCCCATCATTACTTTGGATTGACCTTCTGATTCTTTGAGTTGTCCTAATTTTAATCAGTTGTCCTAATTTTAATCAGTTGTATAATTGCTTCTCAGGGTGGTGAGATGTATGAAGAACTGTGTCAGTTATTCTTTCCTGACAGAAACTTGTATAGCAGTTGTTTTGATCTGTTTGGGCTGCTGTGGTAAACAACTGTAGATGAGATGGCTTCAGCAACCAATATTTAATCTCTTATTTCCAGAAGCTGGAAAGTCCAAGGTCAAGGCACTGCAGATTCTCAATGTTAGATTTCTTAGTTCAGGAATTGCTTTTGTGTTCTTGATGGTGAAGGGGGCAAGGGAATTATCTCCAAATAAGGCTATTCACAAGGGCTCTAAACTCATGCTAATCACTTTCCAAAGGCTCCACTCCTATTACTAGCATATTAGAAGTTAGAATTTCACAGTTCCATGAATTTGATGGTGACAATACTATTCACCTGCTAACAGCCTTCTAATTTGCTCCAGCCTGGGCTGAGCTGATTGCTTTCCCAGTGTATATGTTATCACTATGACTTGATGGCTGCCAGGTAAAGGCCCTTGCCTGTAAGCCTGAGGACTATCCTCAGGCAGACCTTCAAGATCCACATGGTGAAAGGAGAGAACTGATTTCCGGAAGTTGTTCTCTGACCTCCACTTACGCATGTGCACACACACACCAATAAATAAATAAAAAGGCTCCTTGAAGTATTTTGTGATTTGCCTTTTAATGGTAACATCTCTTTCATGTTTTTACTTTAGGCTAGATTTTTCCTCTTTGTAGTGGCTACTTGATATCTTCATTACAAGTGTATTGTAATGAATCCCATATTGACAGAGTTTTGAAATTCTACTTTTGTACATTCATGGATATTATTGCAATGAACACATTTTATATGTGCTTTTACACAGATTTGCATAGGATAAAATACCTAGAGGTGAAATAAGTGGAATGAACAAGATAGAAGCCTATCAAATACAGCATCTTCCTAGATTGTCCATTGTCTTTAGAATTTTGGTGATAGGTAACTTTTTACATTACAATAACTGTAGTAAAGTAATTTAAAACAAATGGACAGCATTCTAGTTCATGTAAAAATTTAAATTTGTTTTTAGGTTTTTTTTTTTTTTTTTTAATAGCAATGGGCCTGGAACCCAGGGTATTGTACATACTAGATCAAGCTAAAAGAATCATTGAGAAATACTCTTTTGGGCATGGGACTAGAGCTCAGAAGTAGAGGGCTTGCCTATCATGCATGAGGCCTTAGGTTTAATTCCTTAGTACCAAAACAGAACAGAAGATGAATTTTATCTAGTCTAATGGATTTAGTAATGTAGTCCAGTAAACATACCTAGTTATATAACATATAAAAGGCTTATGAAATGTCTTTCATTCATTCACTCAACTCTTACATTCTGATAGTTATTTCATTAGAAAAATTGGTCTTTGTCTACTTAATTATTTCTACTAGATTGTTGCTTCTAGTTTGAAATGGTATTGTATGGTATTTGTCATTTCTAAGTGTTGTATAGGTTCCAGCTTGGCCCTTTTCTGCTGATAGTTAACCTGTGGGCTGGGCCAAGTTATTTAATCTCTGTGACTCACTTGGAAAAATATAAATATATTAAAAGCTGCAATATTTCATATGTTTCTGAGGGTTAAATGAGAGAAGGTGGGTGGGTGGTGTGGTCTTCCATACCTATAATCCCAGAATTTGGGAGGTAGAGTCAGAAGGATCATGAGATAATTGAGCATGTGGATGTATCATAATTTGAGTATTTTTCTTTTGATGAATTTTTGAACTGTTTCTGATCTTTGGCTGTTAAAGCTTCTGTGAACACAGTGTGGATAATCTTCATATGGACATATATTTGCTTTCCTTTTTTTAAGGTAAATATCTGGGAGTAGAATGTTTAGGTTGTATAGTAGGAGTTAGTTAACTGAGTAAACTGCCAAATTACTTTCATGGTAGTTGTATTATTTAAAATACATTTCTACCAGCAGTGTGTGAGTGTTCCATATCTTCCATACTCTTGTCAATATTTGGTATGGTTCCTCTTTAATTTTAGGGGCTGGAGAAATGACTCAGTGGGTAAAGACACTGATTGCTCTTCCAGGGGACCTGGGTTCAGTTTTCAGCACCCACATGTTGGCTTACAACTGTCCTTATTCCACTTCAGGGGATCAGGTACCTCTTCTGACCTCTATGGGCACTCATGATCTGGGTGCACTTATGTGCATGGACGCTCATGCACATAAAAGTAAATAAATAAAAACATTTGATATGGTTCCTCTTTCTAATTTTAGGCACTCTACTGTGTTCATCGTAGCATTTCATATTCATTTTGTTTTAAATTTGCATTTCTTGAGTGATAGTGATTTTCATGTACTTACCTGTCACTTGTGTGTTTAGTATAAGCTCAAATATTTTGTCTATTTTATAATAAAGGGTTGTTTCGCATTGTTTAATTTTGAGAGCTCTTTATATATCATAGACACAAGCACTTTATTAGGCACATGCTTTACAGAGGTTTTTTTTTCCCCCAGTTTGTGATGCTTTTCTTTATTCTCTTTTAACAGTATCTTATGAAGAATAGAATTTAACTTTTATAAAGTTGACTATATCATGCTTTTTTCCCTTATGCTTTGTGTTACAAAAAAATATTAATTTCTGTTTGGATTTCTTTCTCCCTTTTTCTCCCACTTTTACATTGTGTGTATGTGTGAGTGAATATAGATGGCAAATGTGCCATTGTGCCCCTGTGGAGGTCATATGACAGTTAAAAGGATTCAGTCCCCTCTTCCCACTGTGAAACCTGGAGATTGAACTTGGATTGTCAGACCTAGTGACACGCACCTTTATCCACTGAGCCATATCGCCAGTCCTCTGTTTAGGTTTCTATTTTTATAAGTTTGAATTTCATTTCTAAGCCCACAGCAGATGAGATGTACCTTTCCCCTAGTGAAATAAGTAATAAAATTCTCTAACTATATTCAGGGTTTTACCATAGGAATTCTGACTTCATGGATTTAATAGTAGCACTGACTTTTATGCATTAAATAAATATTGGGTTATACTCTATGAAAGCATGCAGCTTACCATTTTGTATCTTAAAATATTTTTTGAATTATGTAAAGTGATTTTCAACATTATAGAATTAAACCAGTTTATTTTTAAAGTTTAAAAATTAAAGTATATAATTTAATTTAAAAAATCACATGTTGTTGTAGGTGCTCACCTTTGGAAGAGTATGAAAAGTTGGAGTAAGTAAGAAATTAAAACAAATGCCATAGACATTATGTTAATGCAGAACAAAACAAAATGTTTCAAGCCACATACCCCCAATCTGAATAATACATTTCAGTTCTACGTTTGAAGTCTTTTTTTTTTTTTTCATTTTCTTTTGAAATTATGTAGCCTAGGTGGGACTTGTCCTGAGTGCTAGCAAACACCATGCTTACTTTTACATTTGAATTCTTCTATATGGTATTTTCTAATCTGAGGACATATATTTTTCTTGGAAGTCAAGTTTTGATCTTTTGCCTTTATAAGTAAAAGATATTTAATTTGGGAGGGAGTGGCTTTTTGAGACAAGGTCTCCTTGGCACTTGCTATGTAGACCAGGCTGGCCTCCACCTTACAGAGATCAGCCTACCTCTGCTTCCCAAGTGCTGGGTTTAAAGGAGTACACCATCACACCTGACTCCAAAATTTTTATTTTATCCAGCTATTTAGTGTTCCCACTTCTGGGAATGTTTTCAAAGGAATTCAAAGCAGGATTGCAAAGATATATTTTCCGTTTCTGTGTTCACTGCAGTATTATTCATAATTTCGAAGAGTAGAAAAAGAAGGCAATTTTGTCACATTGTACAACATTGTTAGACCTTAGGAAGTTATGCTGCATTAAATGAGTCAGCCAGTAAAGGAGAAGTACATTGATTCCACTCATGAAGTAGCTAAAATAGTCAAAATCATAGAAACAGAAAGTAAAATGTTGGCTACCTAGGGCTAGGGACAGGTGGAAAGGGGAATTACTATTTAGTGGGTTGTACATTTTTCATTTTGCAAAATAAAAGAGTCCTAGAGAGCTATTGAATAACAATGAATAGTTAAAACTACTGAACTTTAAAATCGTTAGGATTATAAATTCAATGTGTTTTTCTGTTCACAGTCTACAAAATCCTGTTTAAAAAATATACTTGGTGTTATTCTAGTGGGTGAGTGGGGTGGTATTTCTAAAAACTATTTTCCACAGTGACTTGATGTCATTTAGTTTTCTGAGCTACCAGATGCCTAGGTTTCTAAAAAGCAGTCCAAGCTTGAGGGGTAGAGATAGTTTTTATAGAAACAGAATAGGAAACAACCTCTACCTATGTTAAGATTTTATCATTATTAATTTTTTTATTTCAGTATCTTGGAACAAGAAGTGAACGGGTGCTTGGATCTGTTGATATATTTTGATCATTGTTCAGTGTTCTTTTGGTTTTGATACAAGGTCTCATTGTAGCTCAGGCTGGTTTCAATCTCAATACATAGTTGAGGATGGTTTTGAACTCCCAATCTCCTGCCTCCACCTCCTGAGTGGTGGGATTATAGGCATTTACCACCATGCCTGGTTTTAGGGGTGTTGGAATCCAGGGCTAGAATTCAGGGCTTCTAGTATGCTATGCAATCACTCAACTAAATTAGGTACATCCTTACTGCTGTTTACTCTGCAGCTGCAACTTTCTGTTGACTGATCTGTCTAGTCTTATGCTATTGCTTTTTGTGTCTCAGTGACATTTAAGTACATGGCAAGGTGCTTACATTTATATTTTTTTAGTAACATTCTGTATGGTAGACTATTCCTGTATTCAAAAGCTTTTTTTCTTCTCCAGGTTTCTTGGACATACCAGTGATTTTATTTCACCCTCTCCCTTCATAAAGTCAGGTGCTTAACACTTCTAGGCCCTTCTTCTTTTTGTACTTCTTTTATAGCTTTGTCATTCCCCTTGTCTTTTTGTAAATCTTTGTTAGGCTCTTTATTCTTGAATCTTCTCTGTGTATTTTTTTTTAATTAAGAAAATTATAGGTACATGGCTTTAAAAATAAAATCCTTGAATAGTTTCATAAAACTTCTTGTGAAGAATAAATCATAAACTGTTTTTCAAAGATAACATTTCCTTAAAAATATTTTGATTTGTTTTTATTTTATATATATGAATGTTTTGCGTACATAAACATTAAGCATACCCTGTGTGTGCAGTGCCCACAGAGGTTAGAAGAGGCCCATCAACTCCTTTGGTACTGGAGTTACAGATGATTGTTATCTACCATGTAGGTGCTGGGAACCGAATTTGAATTTGGGTCCTCTGCAAGGGCAGCCAGTGCTTTTTTTTTTTTTTAAGTTTAAAAAAAAAATCTATTATTTTTATTTTATGTGCATGAGTGTGTTGCCTGCATGTGTGTAAGTACACGTGTGTTGTACAGTGCCTGAGGAAGTCTGAAGATGGCATCAGGTCCTTTGGAACTGGAGATATGGACAGTTAGCTGCCGTGTGAGTGCTGGGAATCAAACCTAGGTCCTCTGCAAGAGCAGCCAGTGCTCTTAACCTCTGAGCCATCTCTTGAATCCCAAAGACTACCATTTTCAATATACTTTGTTGTAATTGGTATTTCATATTTTACATAATATATGCACAAGGTGCTGTTAATTTTATCCCTCATCTATAATTTATGTTAACTTTTATTATAAATGAAGTTCACCTTTTCCCTTCATATAACAACTTTTAATAAGTAAATATACCAGCTTTTAGTTAAGTAAATAAACAATATTGACCTTTGATGTTTCTAGGGATAAGAGAGGAAGTGTTATTAAGATGTATATTTACATTTTGGGTTGGGAGATGGCTCAGTGAACAAAGTGCTTGCTATGGAAGCATAAGGACCAGAGTTTGGATTCTGAGCACTCACATGAAAACCATGCATGGGGGTGAGTGGAGACAGGCCTTGGGGCTCACTGGCCCACCAATTAAGTGGAAACTGGGAGCTTAAAGTTCTGTGAGAGACCCTGTACATTAATTACTTTTCTATTGCTGTAAAAAAACACCATGAGTAAGGCAATTTACAGAAGGAAAAGTTTATTTGGGCTTACAGTTCCAGAGGGATTGATGAGTGTATCATGTATCCTGTCATATGTGTTTAAGGCTTATCATGTCAAGTTTGTGTCCCCAGATGTTCCTTGATGTGAGTTCATCCAGTGGAGCCTTGGCAGCCTATCTAGTGTCACTCCTTAAAGAAGATCAACTCTCCCTCACCCAGCAGTAATCTGCCAGTAGTTCCTCAGCTAAGGTTGGAGCCATGATAGGCCTTAACATATACAACAGAATGCATGAAATCTAGTGGGCGCCTATGGGAGGGTGCAGATAGAGAAGAGGGGTGGTCTAAATATGATTAAGATGTATGAAATGCTGAAAAAAATTGAGTAAAACTATATATCGTAAAAAAAATCTCAGTCTCAGAAAGAAAGGGGGAAAAAAAAGGAGGGGGCGGGTGATGGAGAAGCATGAGGGCAGAAATGCTGGAGCAGAAAGCTGAGCACTCACACCTTCAGGCATACATAGGAAATAGAAATCAAAATTGGAAGGCAAGGTTGTGAACGCCCAAAGCCCACCCCCAGTGATGAGTTTTCTCCAATAAGGCCACACCTCTTAAACCTCTGCAAACAACTCCACAAACAGGGGCCAAGTATTTAAATACATGAGCCTTTGGGAAACATTTTCATTCAAACCACCATACCCTGTCTCAACAAAATAAGGTGGAGGGTGATACAGGAAGACAGCTAATGTCAACTTTTGGCCTCTACACATGTACTAATGGGAGAACCCAATTGCACACATGTACATACACATACACATAATACAGAATTTAAAAGATTCATATTTACTTAGAATTTTTTTCTTGAGGTCACTTTTTTTAACCCTTTAATAACCATTATTAAGTTTTCTTATTAAAATTTGTCAAACTGTAAAAGTACTTCTGGATGCTTCTTTCCTTTATTTTTTCCAAATACAATGTATACTTTATTAGTTCTGAATATACTTCCTTTTCTTAATCCTTCTCTCCTTTAACTACTGATTTTCCACTGTCTTTGGCAGGAGTGGGGCTTCACCCTTGTCTTATGTTGAAGTCTATGTCTGAAATGGCATGTTTTCTCTGTGTTTCCAACCTCTTGGTTGACAATTGGTCTGGTATTAAGGTGGAAATAATTTTCCTTGAAAATTTTGCAGTCACCATTCTCTTTGCCTTCTGTTTTTTATTTTCGTTTTTTCCTTCTGTTTAGGATGAGCTATTTTTTATGTGATCTGATTTTCTTTTACCATTCTTCAACTTTTAGTTTTGTATTGAAAGATCATGGTGATGTGCCTTGGTTTGTTGGGGGAATTTGTGTCCCTTAAGTCTGGGAAATGGATGTTAGTCCAGGTTTTTCATTATTTGATGTTACTTTTATAGGAAAAATTAGTTCCTCCTCTTTATTTGTAAGATGCAAGTACTAATAGTCTAGGCCCAATCTTTTCATGATTTAGAATGGCAACCACATCATCTGGCTTGGGGAGGGAAGACAGTTGCAGCCAGAGAGAGAAGTAATAGATAAAAATGTTGCCAGGGTTAGGGGATGATGGGAGGAACATGAATAACTGATAATGTATATATGACAAAATTTAAGACAACAGTATCCTACATAGGTGAGTTAGGAAATAAGAATCATTCTGGCATGCTCGCTTGACCTTATGAACCAATACTCTGAACAAGTGATCCTGTGGGGGAACTATTCAAGATAAAACAAAGATTCCTTAAATGTCATTTGGGATTTTATATCTAGATGCTCTTGCTTTTTCTTCCCTCTCTCCCGCTGGTCAGATAGACATTGTTTTTTCCCTGTGTTATAATACATGTAATACTTGGCTTTTTCTTGGTTAGGCAAAATCTTGGAAAACTATTTTTTCATTAAATAAGATATTGGCATGAAGAGGGTGATTTTGTATAGTGAGCCCACATACTCTTAAGTGATTTTTCATACAGCATTAAAGTATGCCTATAAATACATTCAGCAATTGGTTTAGAGAAAGTAAAATACACATACTTCTATTAAGACTTAAGGAAGGGGCAAAGGGAGACATAAGAAATCAGCAATAAGAACGGGATAAAACCATTTGCAAATATAAAATGATGTATTGCTAAACTGGAATTAACTTTAGAATCTTGATGAAAGGTAGTTTGTGACAAATGTGACATGAACTTATATAATTGTTCATAAATTTCACAGTAGTGGTATATACATGTTTTCCAAAATTCTAATTTTTGCTTGAAATCTTAAAAATTATGGTGTTAACTTATTCTTGTAACAGTTGTATGAGATCATTGCTGTGGAATATCCCTGTATTACAGGACGCAGAGAGATTTAAATGACTTGCCCAAGGCCATGTAAATCTTAGCCAGCTACATCCCAGAGCCAATACTTTTATCTATTGTGATGATCTTAAAAATGTTGAAGCATCTGGGCACTGTGGCACTGTAAATAACATTAGTAACTGCACAGGGCCTCCCCTCCTCCCAACCTTAGGTTCAACAGTCATTAAAACAAGTAGGACCTGATTAGGTCACACTTGGTGTCCTATTGATGTACGAGGATATTAGGCAGAAAACAGCATGCTCTTGTGGTGGAACATTGTTCTTCCATAGGAATTGGTGTAGTTGTCCAAGCCCTAGGTTTTGGTTCATGAGCTAGCTCAGGTGTGTGAATAAAACTCAGCATGGGTGGGTGTAGAGCTGTTCTCTTATGTTAGTTTCTTGTGGCACCTATAGATTACCACTCTGTAGAAATGTGTTCTTTCATAGTTCTGGAGGCCAGAAGGTGTGAGAAATTAGTCAACAGGGTCATATGCTGGCAGTTTTAGTGGGTAATCAGTTCATTGGCTCTTTCCAGCTGCTGGTACCCTGTCATAATGCATATCATTGTTTTTGTTTTATATCTGAAACCTCTGCACCTCTCAAATATAGGTCGTATATTTAAGAACTGACTAGATAATGCAGAGTAATAACCTCCTCTCAAGACTCTTAACATCATATTTTTTTGCCATATATACTAATAGTTTTTTTCAGTCTATCATACTTGGTTTAGAAATGGCTTTCTGGCCCTCAATTTCTTTTAATATTTTCCCTCCTTTATAAAGAATATTATTGGGGGCCAGCAAAATGACTCAGTGGTAAAGGTACCTGCTGTCAACCTGAGGATCTGAGTTTAATCCCCAGAACCCACATGGTAGAAGGGGAGAACTGACTCCTGAAAGGTGTTCTCTGACCGCCACATGGTGCACCGTGGCATACGTGTACACACACACACACACACACACACAGACACACACACACACACAATATAAATAACAGTTGGCTCACCACCATATTTTGGTTAGATTGTTGCTTGCCCATTTTGTTATTAAGTTTCTGTACCTATAAGTTCTGTTTTCCCAGCTCTGTTGCTAAATATTTTTAATCATTTGCTAGTTCTCTTTATTTCTGTGTCTTTATTATTTTACATCTGGTAGAATGTCAAATTTGTTTTTAATATTTGCATAATATTTTTTCTGAATCTTTAAATATTTTTTGGAGGAATGTAATAAATTCCATGAATCAAGATTTTTTAAAAAATTTGTTAACAGTCTTCATATCTAATGTATTTATCACATTTATGTTTGTTGTAACTAAAGTATTGCATTATATATTAATATGATTATGTTTTGATCACCTTTGTTCTGTGTCTACCCCCCCCGCCCCCCAGATAGTGATCTTTGAATATGGAGAACTTATTTTTACTTTGAAACTAAAAAATTACTTTTAGACCTGGTATGTGATAGTAGTGTGTTTGATTTTGGCATATATATTGATTGAAGACTAATAGCTACATTCTTGCCTGGAGTTTGTATGTTCTACCCAGGTTGAATGACTATAATATAGTTATGGTTTATACAATCAGATTTTCCTGGTTTTTTTTTTTGAGACAGGGTCTTCCTGTAGCCCCTGCTTGCCTGGAACTACCTATGTAAACTAGGCAAGCCTTGAACTCACAGAGATCTGCCTACCTCTACCTCCTGAGTGCTGGGATTAAAGGTGTGCTGACACACCCAGCTACATTCAGATTTTGTTTTCCTCTCATTGGCACTAGGAGATGGGCAATTTTCCTTGTCTTTCGAGTCCAGTTTTTAAAACATGGTTTTATTATATTGAGGGTGCTATTCCATTGAGATCTCAGTGTTGTTGGAAGAATATCTTATTTGTCTTCCATCTTGAATGGACTCCAGTCTCTGTGTTCACCTTCTGGAATAAGCCTCCAGATTCAACTTATAGGTTCATACTTTGTTCTCTTTTTCTGCCTTGCCATATTGATCATATCCGGGACCTTGCACATCATTGGTAAGCACTCTACCATTGAGCTGCATTGTCTTGTATTTCAGCTGTCCTTGAATTCATTTATGTAGCCTAGGCTAGCCTTAAACTTTCCTATCCTTCTACATTGCCCTGTCTTGGCAACCAAAGTGTTGGCATTATAAGTGTGTGCTACCACAGGTGCTGTAATACAAAAAGTTGCTTTGGTAATATTTGCCTAGGCATCTCAGAGTTTGGCACCCTCTCTGACTTCTCTAGCCCATTCTGTTTAATTTTCTTGTTTTTTATTTTAAATATTTTATTATTTTTTTTATGTGTATGAGTGTAATGCCTGCTGTTATGTAAATGCACCCATGTCATGCAATGCCCATGTTGGTCAGAAGAGGGTGTTGGATACCCTGGAACTGAAACTGGTTGTTAGCTGTTATGTGTAGCCTGCGCTGGCCTTGAAATTGCAGCAGTCTTCCTGCCTCAGCCTCCCAAATGTTGCTTTTACAGAGTTGAGACACCATGCTTTGCTGCAGCTCCAAGCATTTTTGAAAAGGGATATTTAAGTTATAGTAAGTTACATTGAATGTTTTTTAATTGAGACAGTATGAACTTTTAAAACTGTAATCTTTTGTTTTTTTCTTCTTCTTTTTTAAAAGACAGGATCTGGCCTGGGACTTCCTATGTAGACCAGGCCGGCTTCAAATTAAACAGAGATCAGTCTGCCTCTGCCTCCTCAGTGCTGGGATTAAAAGTGTGTGCTACCATGCCCATCAAAAACCACAATTCTTACATAATTCCACCAAATTAATTTTTTCTCATATAATTCTATTTTACTTATGTTTTACTTTCTCTAGTGTTTGCCTGAATGTATGTAAATGCACCCATGTTGTGCAATGCCCATGGAGGCCAAGAGAGGACATCAGATCCTCTGGAACTAGAGTTATGGACAGTTGTTCACTGCCTTATAGCTGCTGGGAACTGAATTCTGGGTCCTCTGCAAGAGGAACCAAAGCTCTTTTAACTGCTGAACCATCTCTCCAGTCTCCCTTAAATAATTCTTAAAGGGTTTATGCATAGATTCATAGAAGTCCGAGGATTATTTTAGAAATGCAGCTTAGTATCTTACCTAAAATAATCAAATAGCTTTTAGTAATTTTAAGTGTGGAATTTTTTTCTAAAAATTTTTATTTGTATGGGTCCTTGTGCCACAGTGGCATGTGAGGTCAGGTTCTCTCCTACAATGTGGGGTCCCAGGGATCGAACTTAGGTCATGAAGCTTGGCCTCAAAAGCCTTTACACACTGAGCCATCTTGCCTGTCCAAACTTAGTGATAGATGTGTTAGCCTTTTTGCATTGACCTGAGCCATGGAAGGTGCATTTAATTTTGATTATGTCTTCCTTTCTTACTGAACTCAAACTTTTAAATTGAACCAATTCCTTGGTTCGATATTTTTAATTAATCTTCTCTCCTGACAGTATTTAAAATATCTGAGTAAAACTATTGCATTCATGACTACATTTTTTCTTCAGTATGTAAGTAAAAAAGGAGAAGAGGTGTGTGTCCCTCTGTGTGTGTCTGTGTGTGTATGTGTGTGTGTGAGAGAGAGAGAGAGAGAGAGAGAGAGAAAGAAATGAGAATATTGGAATATTGAATTCAGAGCCTCAGGCAATCTGTGCCACATGGCATCACTGTATACTTACCACTGAACTATATCCCCAGATCCACACAGTTTTTAATATAGTAGTTTTCCCCATCCTTCACCAGACTTGTAGCTCTTTATCATCTGTTGAAAGGCAGCAGGGGAGCACCCAATGTGGTGGCACACACCAGGTCAAGTGAAGGCAAGGACGGTCAGTAGTTCAAGGCTAGCTACCTCAGTGATATAGTTTGAGGCCAGTCTGGGCTACATGTGACCCTGTTCTATTTCCCTTTCCCCTTCTTTCCCCAAAAAGAAACAAAAAAGAAAAGTAACACTCTAATAATGTTAGAGATCTGATACTACTAAGCATTGGGGGGCTGGTGATTGCTCTCTATAAAATAGATTTTATTAATTTGGTACTTGAATACTTTTTTAGCTGGCATACTTAATGGATTTATAATCTGCTAATATTCTTTAATCTGTTTTAAAGTTTACTAAACTATCTTGCATGTCTGTGGCTGGCTTTTAGAAACTGCGATGAGGACTACATGTTTGTATTGATGCAACTTAAAAGATTCTGTTAATTTAAAACTGTTTAATTTACGTTTAGAAAATGTTTATTTTATTTTAAATTACGTGTGTGTTTGTAGGTGTCTGTGTGGGTTATATGCATGTGAGTGGAAGTGCTAGCATAGGTCAGAAGACGGTGTCTGAGCTCCTGGAATTGGATCTGCAGGTGGTTTTGAGCCACCTGATATGGGTGCTGGAAACAGAGTTCAGATCTTCTGCAAGAAGGGAGCCATCTCTTCAGCTCCTTAATTTACATTTTTATTTTTCTTGGTAGTTATCCCAGCTAGCTATTCCACTTAATGTTTTAAATTGGAAAAGGTTATCTAAAATTTATCTATATTTCATACTTTGGATATATAAAATTCTAAAGTGTTGTCATTCTATTTAGGCACTGACCACATTTATCATAAACGATTGGTACTTAATGTTTCTATATGTTTATTTTTTACCATGGTGGGGATGGAACGTAGGGTCTTGTACATGCTAGCCAGGTGTTCTACCACTAGGCTATACTCCTAGCGTAGAAGTTTACATTTTAAGAACGTTTAGTTACGTATCTGTCTTCATGTGAAGGTTTAGAAGTAGAGGATATTAGGTTTGGGCTATAGTTTAGTAGTAGTGAGCACTTGACTATCATGCACTGGGCCCTGGATTTGATCCCCAACACCACAAAAAAAAGCCCCCAAACAACAACAAAAAAACCCCCAATGAAATCCAGAAGAAATAGAGGGTACTGGTATGTAATTCTTTTGTGATACTGATTTTCAAATAATAAAAATAAAGTAATTTACTTTTCTGTGCTTTCAGTGTTTAATGATTTTTATTTTCTTTCTCAATGTTTTTCTTTTCTTTCTAGTAGATAGTAAAGATTATAGATATGTTTATATGCCAGCTATAAACAGGATTTAACAGTGATTTTTCTGGAGAGAATTGCTCATCCTCATTAGAAGATATTCTATTGTTTTTACAGGCTTTTTGTTTATAAACTTAAAAATTTTGCTTTTCTAATATTTAGTATATGAATTGAATATTGATTGTTTTCAGTTTTAAAAATGTCTATCTGCTCTATAAATCTATAAAAGGCAGCTGCATTTATTTAAATGTATATAACATTCAGACTTTTGATTATCATGATATTAATGTGCTAATATATTACTCTCAAGATGAATTGTAGGGGAAAACATAATTTAAGTGATTTTTCCATGATGAGAAATCATATAAAGTTATGAAAACTCTGGAAACTATAGATATGATGGAACAAACTGAAGAGCTTTTGTATGGGGCAGCTATATCTAATTTTGCTATTGCTATATCTAATTATAGCAAAATTAGCTATATCTAATTTTGCCTCCATTTGGAGGTGGAGCTGAGAACCTTGAGCATGCTAGGTAAGCACTCTACCACTAAGCTACATCCTAATCCCTAGACTGTATTATTAACATTTATTTTGCATTCTAGTCCTTTTTTCCCCTGTAATTATGTAAAAGCACACTTTAAATAAGGATAATTTTACTTATATTCATGCAAAGTTAAAATTGCCATGAAGAAATTAAACATGTACTCCGTCTTTTAAAATGGGGATATCACTATGTTATTTGGACTGATTCTGAACTTCTGGACTTGAGATTCTCATCTAAGTAGCTGAGACAGGAAGCGGATATCACTATACCTGGCTTAACAGTTATCTTTTTAGCAGGAAATATTTTTGGCAAGTAGGAATTTCACTAAACTTTAACTGAATTTTCTTCTAACTCTAAACAATTAATTATGTATTTTCTATATTAACACCAACTTTTTTATTTTAAAAATGTATTTACCATCATTAGCGCTTGTGCATGCACGTGCACTTAAGGGTGAGGTGGTGGTGGTGGTGGGGCCTTTGTGGAGATTGGAGGACAGCTTATTTTCTTCCATAGTGAGTTCTTAGTATTTAGTCAGGTTGTCAGGCTTGTGTGGTTAATGTTTTCTTGTCCTGTGAAGTATTTGGCTATAAACATACCATGCTTTATTCTAGATTATTATATAAACATTGAAAATCAACCAGTTATTTATTCTCTTAAATATTCTTTTAAAATTATGTTAGCGTTTGAGTATATCTAATAACAGAATTACCCAAATCAAATAAATTCATGAAGTTTTTCTGTGAAACAGTAACACAAACTACCTGGAAAATTTCTTCTGTGCGTTGTCCCTCTTTCCCCCATTTTCAGTCGTATTTGATTTGCCTTTGTCAGCAAACCAAAATCAAAATTTCATTACTGACATGAGTTTAGAAGGTTCATTCAATCTAGTCTTTGGTGGATGGGTAGGTAAATTTAAAATCCACCTATTCCGTTTTTATTTGGCATTAATGTTTTTTGGATGATCAGAGTGATATATAATGATTTTAGGTGTATTCCTTTGTTTTATGAGAAATGGAAGGTAGACAATAGATGGTCATGGTAGTGGTGTGGCATTAAGGACAGTAAGGAAGTATAGGATGTTGGCATGTTTTTTCATTGTTGCATTTTTGCTTAAGTCCTTAAAGAAGGTCTTTAAAAGTTTACTTTTTATTTTATGTGTTTGAATGTTTTGCCTGTATGTATGTAAGTGCATCTGTGTCATGAAGTGCCCACAGAGGCCAGAAGAAGGAGGGCTTTGGATCCCCTGGAACTGGAGTTACAATGGTTAGCTGCCATGTCAGTGCTGGGAACCAAACCTGGGTCCTCTGCAAGAGCAGCCAGTGTTCTTAACTGCTGAGCTGCCTCTCCAGCCTGAAAATTTTCTTTGTTTATCTTTTGAATACTTTTCACCAAGAAAACATATTTATAAGCTTAATGTTAACAGATTACGGGAAATTGCCAGGGAAGAGAAGTTTCTAAATATCTACAAAGAGTTTAAGAAAACCAGATAGCCAGGTGAGATTGCTCAGTGGGTAAATAAAGGTGCCCACTGCCAAATGTGATGAACTGAGTTCAATCCCTGGGGCCCACATGTTGGAACGACAGGCCAGAGTGGGACAGACGGGTACTCTGATGTAAGCCTTCCTCCCAAACCCCATACACACCCACACACCCCTACACACAGACAAATAAATGTAATAAAAGAACTAAAAACTTTTAATGAAAGCTTTATTTACTTTTTTTTGAGCCAGGATCTCCTTGTATCCACTGTGTAGAACAGGCTGGCCTCAGTCTCAGAGATTGAGATCTCTGCTTCTGCCTCCGAGTGTGTGCCACCATGCCTGGCCCTATTACTAGTTTTTGAAAAACATTTTATATAATATAAAATTAGTACTTGTCATACTATAGCCAATAACTGAATTTGTCTGATACAGAACGTGTAATAAATTGTGTTTTTGTGCCTGAACCATCGGTCAGATAAGAGTTATATTACTTAAAGAGAATCTTGAAATTTCCTGTCTTTAAATTATAGTAATTTCTGAAACTTCATTGTAGAAGTCAGACCCTTTTAATTATAGGGAAGCAGAATGGTTAGAGTTTTTCCACTGCTTGTGATTTGGTATATATGCACATTTAGTTAGCAGAGTATAGTAGGAACTGAAGACAATTCTTTTGTAAATCTTAAGCTTTTTAGTAGGACCCCCTGTGTTCACCTTATTTGGGATAGGGTCTCCAAACTTGACAGGTAAATCTTACTAGGATAGTAAACTTTAGGAAATACATTTTTGAAGCTAAATCAAAGGCTTTATATTTTGAGGCTCTGTTATTATAAGAAAAAATGAGACTATCTAAGTAGGCATCCTAAGAAATTTTTAGGAAAATGTTGAAAGTTTTTTTAAAAATTTCTTTTTTTTTTTTTTTTTAAATGAAAATGGGAGCCATTTGAGTTCCTTTCTTTGTGTGCCTCAACCCTCAGTGCATATTCAGAGATTTGAAAAATCACTTGGGGGAGCAGGCCTTTAATAACTGACTAACTCCAAGATGCGTCACAACAGCACCATTGTGAAGTATTTATCTATTAGCAAGGAAATTTTGACATTGTTGGAAAGACTGAAAGAATTAGAGCTTTGATGTTACCTGAGTTGGGAGAAGACAAATAAGTTTATCTCTTGTGTGCCAAACACTGCGAGAAATTTTCTTTTTTAAACTATTTTTGTGTATGTGCATGTTTGTGTATGAGACTACACATGTGCAAATCTGAAAGTCAGAGAATGGTCTTACCTTTATGTGGCTTCTGGGGATCTGAACTCAGGTTGCCAAGCTTATGCTGCAAGTGCTTTTACCTACTGAACCATCTCAGGGGCCAAGTTTTCTTTTTTTTATGTCAAGTTTTTGAAAGTTATTAAAACTGAGCATCAGAAAGGAGTTGTAGCATATGACAACGTAATTTGTCATCAGACTCTCTTCTGTCATTTGTTTCTGTAGTCTCCTGGAGTTCAGAGGAGTTAATGGCCTTGAAATAATACTTTTTTTTCATCCCCTGAGAAAGGAAATGTGAGAGTGTATATTAATATATTGGGAGTGTAAAAGTAGGAATGGAGTTGGTGTGTTTAAAGTATATTACAAGGAGAAGACAGTTGAAAGGTACTTGACATCTGGTAGAGATTTTGGCAGTAGTAAGCCATTCAGTATAAATGGTACCTATTTTTAACTAGTCTAGAGGTTGTATGAATTCTCATATAGTCCAGTAATGTTCTTCATGCTTGTATTAGTATTAGTATTGGTATTGTTTGATTCGAGAACAGGTAGTTTTTGACAACAGGTACTATAGTAATATTTAGATTTACAGTTTATGAACAGTTATCAAAAGGCTCCTGTATTGATTTGATTTGGCAAGTATCATGAACCATTTTATAGATGGGAAAGGTATGATAACCAGTGGTATTTTTATTTTATTTTTTTGTCTTTTTGAAACAGGGTCTCCCTGTAGTTTCATCTGGCCTGGAACTCATAGAATTGTGAGTTGAGAGCTTGTCTCTGCCTCTTGAGTGTTGGGATTCAAGGCATGTGCCACCATGCCTGGCCAACCAGCGGCACTTTTAATATTAAGGAAGCTATTCCTTATAGAGAATGATGCCCTGAATATATCTGAGATAGAGGAGAATATATTAATTTTCTGGGTGATGATTTCATGGAAGATATATAGGTATATATATGTATATATATCTCCTATATACACCCATATATATATATATGGGAGGAAATGCATTTTTAGGACTTTACCTTTGTCTTAAATATTTGTGTTTTTTATTTCTAGGCTGTTCGCTGCTATGAATCTCTAATCTTAAAAGCTGAAGGAAAAGTGGAATCTGATTTCTTTTGTCAATTAGGTCACTTCAACCTCTTATTGGAAGATTATCCAAAAGGTAATTTTTTTCCTGTTGATTTCTGTTTGATTACTATATACATTTAAAGGACTTATAATTATACTCTATCAAGGGTACTGCCACATTTGGTGTTTAGAAGTTAATAAGCTCATGAGCCATAGTAAACAATAAGAAGAGTTGAGTAGATGGAGCTAGAAAAATGTTATGTGGCTCCATGTAAATCATTAATAAACAAAAAACTTCAGTAAAACTGATAACCCTACAAGTACAAAACCTACATTGAGATGTGGTTTTATTTTGTCCCATGATAATCCCTGCTCTTTAAACACTCTATCATAGGGCTTGGAAATTTAGCTCAGTGGTAGAGTATTTGCTAGCGATTGCAAGGCCTCAGCAAGATGGTGGGAGTGGGGTGGGAGAAAAATCTACTCTAGGTTATGTAGGAGGGTAACACAAATTAGCATTACTCCTTGTCCTTTCTATAAATCTTGTCCATTTTAATTAGAAAATAGTTCAATGCAACTTTAATCTCTAGCCATGTTACCTGCCATTAAAGGTAACTAACTCAGAGAACACAGAGACGAACATGCAAGCTGGATCATTGAATAAATCCAGGTTTTTATTCATTTTAAATTATTTTCTTTAAGAAATAACCAAATTAAATAAATGAAGGAAGTTGATCCTCTGAAATGTACCTTTTTCAAGGTTCTAAGTTGCCAAGTCAGACCATTACTCATATAGGAAGTTAAATGTACCATTACCTCCCACTCCTTTATACAAAAGGAAAATTCCATAGCAAAAGAAAGCTGTTTTTGCAAGTGGTAACATTTAAAATATATATATTTTATTAATTCTTTTGGTCTTTTTGAGACAGGGTCTCCCTGTAGCCCCCCAGCTGGCCTGGAACTCACTGTGTAGACCAAGTTGGCCTTGAACTCACAGAGATCCGCATGCTTCTGCCTCTTGAGTTATGAGATTAAAGGTGTGTGCCACCATGCCCAGCAAGTGGTAACATTTTATGCTTGGGGTGGTAGTAATAGCATCTTTAAGTGGCAGATGGATTTGTTTTAAACAAATGTGGGCATGGGCAAAGTACTTGAAAGATAGTTTTAGGGCTAGAGTACAGGATTGTTGGTATTTCATATTGCTGTTGGATTATGCCAGCTTTGTTTTAGGTCACAGACATTGTAGTTTGAGACATGCATACACTGAAATTCAAAATTAGGCTTGTTTCTCAGTTTAGCACCTTTATTTACAGTTGCAGAATATATACCATTCCTGAGTTTCTGCCTTCTAATATGTTCTGTCTTCTGATATGTAAAAGGTGAGAAGAAGGTGGTAGATCACAACTCAGGGATTATAAAGTTGAAAGTTTTTGTGTGATACTAGCTAGTACTTAGTGAAACAGTTTTAGTTCCACAGGTTAATAGGCATTAATAGTTAACCCTTAAATTTTCTTTGCCCCCCCCTTTTTTTTTTTTTGTTGTTGTTGCTGTGTGTGTTAGCATGTGCCATGGCTCACCTGTGAAAGTGAGAACATGCTGGAGTATAGTTTGTCCTACCATGTGGGTTCAGAGGATTGAACTCAGGTTGTCAGGCTTGGAGGCAAGTGCCTTTACTCACTTACTGAACCTTCTCACTGGCCCAACAGTTAACTGTTTTTTGGGTTCATTATTTGAGACAGGGTCTCACTATGTAGCCCTGGCTGGCCTGGAACTTGCTATGTAGACCAGGTTGGCCTTGAACTTACAGCCTCTCCTGCCTTTGCCTCCCAAGTGCTGGCCCAGCCCCCAACATTTAAATATTGTTTTTTGGTCTTTTTGAGACAGGGTCTCCCCGAAGCCTCAGCTCGCCTGGAACTCAATATGTAGACCAGGCTGACCTTGAATTTAGAGACATCTGCCTGCCTCTGCCTCCGTAGTGCTGGGAATAAAGGTGTGTGCCACCATGTCTGACTTTAATTTTATTTATTTACTTATTCTTTTAGGTTTTGTTTTTGATTTATTTAATTTTATTGTATGTGTATGAGTGTTTTGCCTACATTATGTAAATGTACCACCACATGGGTATAATGGCCACAGAGGCCATAAGAGAGCATTGTATTCTTTGAAAGTGGAGTTGCAGACTGTTTTTAGCTGCCTTGTGGATTCTGGGTTCCAAGCCCTGGGCTTTCAAAGAGCAGCGAGTGCTCTTAACTGCTGAACTGTCTCTCCAACCTCTATTTATTTATTTATTTTTAAATGTCTTAATACATTTATTATGTGTGTGTATACACATGCACATGCCATGACATTTCTGGAAGTCAGAGGACAGCTTATAGGAGTTAGTTTTTTTCCCACCATGTGAGTCCTGGGGCTTGTTCTCAGGCCATTCGTCAAGTTTGTGGCAAGTATCTTTATCTGCTGAGCCATCTCACCAGGCCATAAATTTTAAAACTTCATTATTAGTCAGTGAATTTAGCTACTTTTCTTAACTTATTAAATGTTTAGTTGGTTGGATGTGGTGGCTCTTGCTTGTAGTCCCAGCACTTGGGAGGCTGAGGCAGGAGGATTGCTTTGAGTTTGAGGCCAATCTGGGTTACATAATGACTTCCTGACCAGACTGGGCTACAGAGTGAGCCAATCTCCAAAAACAAATAAGCAGGGGGCTGGAGAGATGACTCAGTGGTTCAGAGCACTGGCAGCTTTTGCAGAGAACCAAAGTTTGGTTCCCAGCACCCACAAGAAGCTAAGAATCTTCAGTAACCCCAGTTCCAGGGGATCAGGTGCCCTCTTGGGTACACTTAACATGCAGGCAAAATACATTCATAAAATACTAAAAATAAATAAATAAAAATAAGCAAATCACAACAAAAAAGTTGATTATGAAGACAATGAAGAATCAATGGGCATATGGAATTTTTTTTTCTGTTTTAGAGGGTGGGATAGGGGCATATGGCAACTGCTCTTTGCTGAGGAACTAGCTGGTGGTAGTAATCTGGTAAGGTAGGAAATATTCTTTTACTATTGTGTAGATTAGATTAACTGGCTAGGTGTAGGCAGTAGTAGTTTAATCGAGCTTAATTGTTAACACGAGAGAATGGATTAAGAAGTATATTGTGTATATCAGTATATTTCAAGCTGGTATCATTTATACTTCTTTTTTTGTTTTCTTTTGTTTTTGTTTTCTGAGATGGGATCTCCCTGGAGCTCCATCTGGCCTGGAACTCTGTATGTAGACTTACCAGGCTGACCTCGATCTCACTGCCCCTGCCTTTCTAGTGCTGGCATGGGTCACCATACTTGGCTCTAATTAGTGTTTTCTGACTTCTCCTTAAGGGCTTTGGGGCCACATTTCCTCATTAAATAAATTTGTTTTTAAACTACAAACTAATGAGTTTTCCCTGGCCATTCTCATTAATGTTTTTCTATATGTCTAAAACTAGAACTAGTGTTAGATAATATGTGACTCTTCCCAGTATACCCACCCTCTTTCAAACTGGTACCACTAGTTCATTGAGGGTTTTTTTCCCCTCAGCCTGATTCTTTACTCTTTGAAATCTGTACAAGATAAGAGAACTGCTAACTTCAACCAAAAAGATAATTTGGAAAACATATTATAAACCATAATTTTTGTACGATAGCATGAGCCATACAGGAAACATGTAATTCTGTGAGTAAAATGCTCTAAGCTTACATATATACAGCCTTGTTATTTTGAGAATAGTTCTTTAATTATTTATCTGAGTTTGTTATTTTCTTTGTTTAAAATGCCCTAAACTCAGGATTTCCATGAGTTTAGTTCCTTTAAAAAACAATAGCAACAACAAATAGCAAAACACCTGCTTCACGCCTGCCATAGTAAATAGTAGAAGTTATTTTGTGAACATTTTAGGCTGTATTTTTTTCTGTCTGTATTTATCATTCTGATGTTACCTGCTTCCTGTCTCTTAGGAATTCCAAAAAATTTTTGACTTCTGGATGATATGCTTTGGTTATCATTACTGTTGATGACAAGTATCTTTTCTGTCATTTCGGATAAATTTGAAGTAGAAGGAAAAACCAGCGTTTGTAAAACATTTTCTTAATGTTTTTGATTGGTAATATATACAGAGTTTAAAAAAGTTACGTTGTGTGATTTGGTCATTTGCTTTTAGGAATTTATCCTAGAAAGAGTAATTGGATAGGAGATTCTAGCAAAGTGTAGTTTGGAATGCATTTCACCTACTGCTGTAAGTTAAGTTGAATTACCATGGGAAGGGAGTGTAGAAAGCAACATTTGAGTAAGAAATTACCTTTAGGATTAACATTTATGGAAAGTGGAGGACAGAACCAGTATTGTTGGCTTGAGGAAGAAACGATGCTTGGTAATGCCTTGACCAAATCTGTAGGGAAATTGGAGATACAGGGCCTGTTCATAACTGTCCCAAGTTGGCCCCAAATGGGTAGACTCTGTTGATTTGTTGTCTTTTGACATGTGAGCATCCTGAGGAATGTGACCTTTGGTAAGGTGACTCTGCTGCTGAGGCACTTCCTGTAGACGTTCATAGCTAAAGGTTATCTATTAGTAGGTAGGACTCCCAGCAGTTCTTTCTTGAAGTAGGATTTGTGTGGTCTGTACAGGGTCTACAACTATGTCTTCTTTCTATGCTGAATGTCAAAGCAAACCCTTCCTTTAATGTCTGTGGAACCAAACAACTAATATGACTGTCAGATAGTCTGCCTAGGAGCATTGGATATAGATGCAGTTTCTCTTTAGGTTAGAGGATAACCTGAGAGATACAGAACCCTGGGCCGAAGAACAAGCATGTGTATTCAGATTTATATATGTGATGGTTCTTGGGCTCAGTCTGATTAATAGAAAATATGTGAAAATGTTTATGAATATGTGTAGCAAATTATAGGGGATGAGAGCCACTAGGTTAATTGCTTAGAAGATTATATACCACATTATCTCAGTACACAATATAATTATTAAAACAGTGAAAATTATGAGGTAAGGGCCTTGAGAGATAAGAATTTCAGAAGAGAAAAATATACTTGGAGGAGCATAATACTCATTCCTGATGTTAGTATGAAAATACTGAAACAGTTAAAAATAATTTCTTCACATTCCATGGTGAGTTGGAAATTGTCCCAGTTATGTAAGTCCTGAAAATCTGGCCAGTGATAGATTTTTCTTTTTTATTCTTCCTTCAAGTAATTGAAATTTCCCCAGTCTGTGTCACATTGTGGTAATATAGTTTTGAAATAACAGTTAGAAATGGCTAAAACAGGTTATATGCCAATATTGGGTACTTTGGAGAAATGTCAAGTAAAGTAAGAGTTTGGTATGACTTTTCTTTATGTCTTTCTTTGATTGAACGACAGTACTCCATCCTGGGGTATTTATAGTATAAGAACACAAAGAAAATGTATATTTTCTAATAATAGGTACTGAGTTTAGCATAAAATTATCTGTTTTTAAGCCCTTTTACTACAGCCATTCTGAAACAGATTTGAAACATTCTTTGTAAGGATATTGAATAAATGATTTCTGTTACTCTCTACTCAGGATTTTAGAAATAACTAGGGTTTCTTTTCCGTACATAAAAATTAGAAATAAAGACTACTTCAATTATAGCAATTTTGCTAGGGAGATTCAGGTGATAGATACTTGTAAAGCCTTTATAGAATTTCACTGATTTATCTGGAGTAGGAACTATAACATGTTAGGATCTTAAAAGAAGACACCAGGCCTAATGAAAGTAAAGTGTAATTATCAAGAAAATGTTAGTGTGGATAGATAAATGGAAGAAATAGCTCAGTTATAAATATGTTTCTGAAGTTTAGATTATCAGTTTTATGACTTTGAATCTGAATAATCATATTTATTTAATATTTAATTTACCACATTGTTGTATAGATGACTTTTTTTTCTGTTTTTTTTTTTGTTGTTGTTGTTGTTGTTTTTTTGCCATCTGACAGTCACAGTAGGCTTATTTTTATTTATTTATTTATTTTTTGGAGACAAGGCTCCCTGTAGTTCCAGCTGGCGCTATGTAGACCAGGCTGACCTTGAACTCACCCAGATCTCCCTGCCTCTGCCTCCCAAGTGCTGGGATTAAAGGTGTGGGCCAGCACCCTGAACTGCTGAGTCATTCCTCCAATCCTCACAATGGGCTTCTTATTTCAATTATTTTGGTTGACATCATGATTTCCTTAAGAGTTCCCTAATTGTTGTACTGAATTTTATGAAATCAAGTGGTAAATATTATTAATTAGGTTGAAAACATATATTCCAGATTAGTCAGAATTAAATGGCGTCATAAAATAGTTTGGTATGCTGACTGCACAAAATTGTTTATTGAATATATTGATTTAGGCATAGATATCAAAGGCATCATTCTGCCTTTATTGCACCGTGTAAAATAAAGATATTCATTACCGTATATAATTGGAAGTTCATAGATGAATTGTGTTCTAGGCAGGCACAGTTTCAAGTCTAGAAAGATCCAAATACTTTGTGTTTCTTTTGCTCTCTTCTGTGTGTTAAGAAAATAATTCCCTTTGTAGTGACAGTTTATGATACATGTTTCCTTACTCATATCCCATAGTAGGCAGAAAACCTTTGTGCCATGATGTTCATTTTTAAGTTGGTTGTGGTTAGGCTACAGTTCATAGGCATGTTTCTGGAATAATGCAGTCACTGGGATTCTCAAAAGTTGCAGTCCTCTCAAAATCAACAGTATGAGTTGGGGGATGTACTGTCAATGGATGCTGGAATGCCAGTCATATATTCACTATAGAAACTCTTGTTTGTTCTGACTAGTTTGATACTTTAGTTTACTTTTTAAAAACACTCAATTGGTGACTTTTTTTTTTTTTGTAAACTTGTTACTGAATTTTTGTGTATTTGATACAGAACATCCCAGTCATCTCTATACCCCTTCCCCCATTGGCATCCTCCCACAACCCCTCCCCTCCATTGGAATTCATACATTCTGTCGTCTGTGTCATCATGTCAAACTAGTGTCCCCATCAGTGCAAGTTCATCTACTGGGTTCTGATCTTCCTAGGGGAGGGTCTCTGGATGAGCTGATTAGACCGCAATTGGAGACTTTTATGAACTAGCTGTACTATATGTGTAGAACTAGGAAATGAAGTGGCTTTAAACCAGTGTTTCTCCACAAGTGGAAAACTTATTCATTATCAATAACTTCCAGTGATAGGTTGGTTGGCATCATTTTTATGAAAAAGGGAAAAGATTGGTATCATTCTGTTGAAAAAGTTACTTGTTAAAATTTGTACTAATGTCTTTAGATTTACCCCCCCCCCTTGCCATTCTAGGAATTGAATCCAGGGCTTTGTGCATGTTGCACAAGCATGTACAACTGAGTCTCACCCCTGACCCCATTCTAATACTTCTGTTTCTGAACATACTACAAAGTTATCTATGTGACATTCATTCATATATATCTATATGTAATGTGTGTGTAGACAGATAGATATCTTGCTTACCAATACTTAATCTGGAAATACTATATAGAAAGCTTTAGAAAATGTTAATTTCCATTTTGGATTCATATTTTTTTATTTGACCTCATACAATCAGGAGTTAGGAGATGATGCTTTATTTACTGTTTTGTGCAGGAAGCAGGTTGGATACTATTGAATGCTAACATGTAATGTATTGGAAAGCATTTTTTTTTTAAACTGGTTTTGAATCCTTGATATTTTGTCCCTTTAAATTGAGAAATGTAAGATGGCAGAGAGTGTGTGTGTGTGTGCGTGTTCGTGTACACACATAAAGTGCAGTTTATAGATTAGACCTGACACATTTAATTGCTCTATAAGTTAAATGGAACAGTATGGGTACAGCCTGTGTTCTTTTCAGTTATATCCTCATATTTCTTAATAGGTGTAATCTATGTCTGAAGTTCAGTGTTACACAGGTTTTCTTTTTCATTTTTCTAGAGCCACTGATAAAATTCTCTCTAATACTGTCTAGTTAGGAAAAATTGAGTAACAAGCCAGGTCTGGTGGCACATATAGCAATCACAGCAGTCAGAGGACTGAGGTAAGAGGGTTGGTACTTCGAGGCCTGCCTGTGCTGTAGAATGAGATCCTGTCTCAAAGAAACCTACAGTGACAACAAAGCCCAAAACACCTGAGCAACAAATGCAAATACAGTTATACAGAAAGCACATTATGGTCTCAATGATAATAGTAGGTTCTTAGAAGAAGTAAAACTAAAGAAGAGATTCTGGATCAGTCTAGGTTCTGGTTCTTAACAGTTTAAAAGAGCCCTTTTGGGGGAAGAGAGTGGACTAGGTAGGGGATATGTGAATCCTGGCAAATGTAGTATCTGTAGTTTGGACATCTAACACCTTAAAACAGCCAAATACTATAAACTCTGGATTGTGATAGGGAGGAGAACAGTGAGAATAGAAAGTTTTATCAGAGCACAATCAAGAAAAATGTAGCATTAGATGAGAATCTGGCCAAGGTTTATGTGGATTTCAATACTCAGATTGAGAAGGGGTTACGAAGGACAGCAGAATTTAAGCATAGGACCTTGTAGGGCTGAATCTTGTGTGTATTTGTCATCCTGGGATCTCATTTTTCTTTCATCTTGGATGTTTCCTTAGACTCTTATTTCTCGTGTCTCCTGGCTTTCAGTAAATTTTATCCTATTTGTTGGTGTGTATTGTTCTTTTAGGGGAACATATTATTCAATATTTTCTTCAGGAAAGGTACTGGTGTTACAGGATCTCTCTTTGGACTTCTTTGACTCCTTGGTGTTTGGGATTTCTGTCAAGAATTTACACAAGATGTTCATAGCATAGTATAGAAGATAAGAGTTTATCATTCTCAAGGGAAGAAAGTGAGCAATGGCCAAAGGAACCAATGTGGAATAAAGCATTCTCACTGGGTGAGGGCAAAGCTCAGAGACCATAGTGCCACCTACAATTTTAGGTAGGCTTTATACTTTTAAAGTTTCTGAACCAGGCAAACTTCCTGTGGTGTGTTTTTTTGTTTAAGTGATTGACAGGCACATTTTTATTAACTTTCCAGTGATTTAATTAAAAATATTTTTTCAATCTCTTTTATTTTCTGTGTTTGAGTGTTTTACCTGTATTCTAGTTTGCCTTCAATTGCTGTGACAAAACTCTGACCAATACCAATTTGGGAAGGAAAGGGAAAGGCTTATGACTCTTACTTAGGTCACAGTACATCACTAAGGGAGCCCAAGGTAGGAACTGAGGGCAGGAACCTGGAGGCAGGAGCTAAAGCACAGGCCATGGAGAAACACTTTACTGGATTGCACCCTGGTCTGTGCTCAGCCTGCTTTCTGGCACAATACAGAACAACCTGCCCAAAGGTGGCACTGTCCACAGTGGGCTGGGCCCTTACGCATCACTCCATAATCAAGAAAATGCTTCACAGACATGGCCACAGGTCCATCCAATGGAGGAAGTTCCTCAGTTGAGGTTCTCTCTACCCAGGTGTATTAAGTTGACAACTAAAGCTATCCAACACAGCCTGAATATATGTAAGTACACCCGTATTGTGCAGTACTTGCTGAAGCCAGGTGAGGACATGGAATCCCTTGGAATTGGAGTTATAGATGGTTGTTAGCCACCATGTGTATGCTGGGAACCAAATCCAGGTCCTCTGCAAGAACAGCCAGTGCTCTTAACCTCTCAGCTACCACTCCAACCCCATATTTATATTAATTCTTAACAGAGGGAATGGTGTTATATTTTTGTGCTTTTTCAGACAGCCTCCACCTAGATAGTAGTCTTAGGATATTTTGGGAAGCTTATAATATTGTGCCTCCACCCAGGGCCAGAGATATATTTTAGATTCCATTCTTATGACCAGTAATCAAAGTACTGTAATTTTGATTCCTGAATTTAAAAGCTGCTGATTATGATGTCCATAATTGTGATCATTCTTAATAGTCTTTAAGCCTGGTAATAACTGACTAGGCATCCAACAGTGAGAGTTAATTTCTGTTGAGATGCTGCATATCTGAAAATAACTTATTCTCCTCTTAACTGATATTTTGGATATATAATTGTAAATTTATAAAATTTAAATGTTCCATTGCTTTATTTCTAGATTTTAGCTTCTGTTGTTGGTCTTTTCAATCTAGCAACATATAGCTTTCTTTCTCTTCTGGGAATTTTCTGTAATTGTAACTGGAATTTTTAGGGTAGAAGTCTAGTTAAAGAAGTAAGTAATGGTAAAAAGCAGAGAGGAGATCTATTCATTGTAGCCACAGAGGAAAGAACAGATAAAGGGGTCTAGTGGCCCCTGAGTCTTGTCTTCTGGGTGCTGATATGATGGTTAGGTTTAAATAGGAGCCAAGAGGTAGTCTGATTAAGCAGTCCTGATTAAGATGTGGTCCTTCCCATCATTGTTTCAGATGTGATTCTACTGGTGGTTGGATAAATCTTTAATCCATTAATCCATTGTCATTCTCTGAGAGGACAAGTCACGTTCCTATAAGATGATTGCTTCAGTTCCAGGGTGCAACCTCATCCTCATTGATAATTGCCTTTATCTTGTACGAGAGGGATTTATTTGTCCAAGGTGACTGCAGGTTTAGGAAAATGACTTACCCTTGCCTTCAGCATTATTGATAGGGATAAGTAAGATAGGTTAGGTTAGGCAGCTTCAAGCAGGATCTGAGCTAAACAAAGGAGATATACACAAAATACAGGTGGAGATGTCATCTTTTATCCTGCTGTTATGTTAGCTTGTGGGCCTGAGTGAGGAGTCCATGCTTTTTACTTTTTAGTAAAGGCATCTTTTTCTAAGTGCCTGTTTCAGAATTACTGTTTTGAATTTTCTCCTTTCCTTGTGTTCTTTCTTTTTGGAACTCTGTCACTGATATGCTAGCCTTTTAGTCGACAGTTTCTCTTATTTCTGTTTCTGGCTTTTGCTCATTTTAGAGAATTTGCTTCAGCTTCTTCTTACCATTCTATTGAGTTATTTCTTCTATCATAACTTTGTTTTCCAAATTTTATTTTTCTAGTGCATCTCGTTTGATGTCATAGACTTATTATTCCTCCTCTATGAATGCAGTATTTCCCTTTTTTAAAGACTTAAGACTAGTAATTTTTCACCAGTATGATTTTTCTCTCACTTGCTTTTCTTTTAGGTACTTCTCCTCTCTCCCCTGCTTTTGTTAGCTTCTTGGTACTTGGATGAGTTCTTTAGTTACCTGATAATTATTAGCTGTCCATGATTTAAAGATTGTAGTGTCCCAGAACTAGATCCTCTGAGCATGTAGATATGGCTCTTTGAATATAATCTTCATGGCCTTTTGTTGGAGAGTTTGTCCATCTCTCTTTTGACCGTATTGATGAACCTAAGAAACATAAAGGATTATGTAAGGAATTTAGGGGCTTACTGCTTCTTAGTTTTTGTTCTAGTCCTTATTTGAGCCTATGCATCTTAAAATATGATTGTTCTTGCTTTGGTGGTACTGTCATCATGGAGTGATCTGTCTGTGAGTGTTTCCTGTTCCTAGTATTCAATGTGAATTTAGTTTTAGGACAAAGCCTTTTTCGAATCTGCAACAGATTGGGAAATCTGATAGATAATAAAGTGCTTCAGCCTTGAAGGGTAGAGGTGGGGGACTCTGGAGGGTAGCATGAGGTGAGTAGACAGATACTCCTGGAATGAGTAATATGCCCGTGTGTAGAGTTAAGTAGGTGACTAAAAGTAAAGGAGATAGGAAAAATGGAGGCAAAGATGCCAGGCTTATTCTGATTTTAGTTATCTTGTGGGTCCAAGTGAGAAACTAGTGAGTATCAGCAAAACCAGCATCTTAAGTACCTGTTCTAATAATGTTTCTTAAAACTTGCATTATTGACTTTAAATTGAAACATAATTGTGACTCATAATTTTTTTCCTTCTTTCAGCATTATCTGCGTACCAGAGGTACTACAGTTTACAATCTGACTACTGGAAGGTTAGTGTATATTGTTATGCTTCTTTTCTGTTTGTTTTGTTGGCAGACAATTCTAGGCTATACTGTTAATTCCTTGAAAATACTCTGTAGAAAGGAGATTAGGTAGAAAAAAGAGAAATCTGTTATTTTGTTTATTTTTATTTTTATCTTTTTGTTTTTTGAGATGGGGTCTCACTATGTAGCCCTGGTTGGCCTGGAATTCACTATGTAGACTAGACTGATCTCAAAAGCCTGCCTTTGCTGGGATTAAAGGCACATCCCACCACACCTGGCCCAGTATAGTTTTTTATTTAAAAAGATTAGATTCCTTACATATTTTATTGGCCTAAGTGATCCTGAGTAAAATAAGTGTAAATCAAACTAAGCCAACTAATAACCTTCACCTCTTAAGTTACTGGTGTGTGCCACCATGACAGGTTTATATGGTGCTAGGATTGAACCCAGGGCCTTGTTTGGCAGGAAATTTACCAACTGTGTGCTACATCCCTACCTCTTTGTTCATGTACTTATTGTCCATTTGTATTTCTTCTTTTTAGTTTTATCTGTTTAGCTAATTTTCCTACTTATTAATTGTGTTGCTTGCTGTTTTACTAAGAATGTTGAGGGTCCAATATATTCTTGTTATTAATCATTGATCAGATGAATAGTGGCAGACATTTTCCCCCGTTTTCTAGGTTGTCTTGTTGTTACTCTTGTTAATTCTTTTGCAGTGCAGATGCTTTTTAGTTTGATGTTATCCTATTTTTGTCTTTTCTGGATTTTGTTTTCCTGTGCCTTTCAGATTTGATCTCTAAAATCGTTGCCTATACTTTTGCCATTGTCTATACTAGTGTTTCTTCTAGGTTTATTTTTCTAGTATCTTCATGATTTCAGGTCTTAAATTTAGATCTTTGTTCTATTTTGAACTGATTTTCGTATAGATTTAGAATTAACAATGCAATTTAAATTTACACGTGGATGACTAGTTTTTCTAGTACCATTTATTAAGGAGGTTGCCTTTTCTCTGGTGATATTTTTGGTTCCATTGTGAAAAAGCTGTTCATTCTAGATGCATGGGCTTATTCTTAGAATCTCTAGTCTTTTATTTTTTTCTGTATATTGCTAATACCATGCTGTTTTAGTTAATAAAGTTCCATAACATAATTTGAAATAAAGTTTTTTGATACCTCAGCTATTTTGTGTTTTCACAGTAGCTTGCATTTTATATTTCTTTGAAGAATGTCATTGGTATTTTGATGACAATCGCAGGGAATCTAAATCACTTTGGGTAGTGTGGACATTTAACTGTGTTCCTGCAATCAATAACATGAAACATCTTTCCATCTTCTAATGTCTTCAGTTTTCTTTCATCACTGTTTTGCATTTTTTTGTTGTGAAAGTCTGTCACTTAATTATTTTATTGAGTCAGTGTATGTTTCATACAGAAGATCTCAATCAATCTTAATCACCTTTATATCCCTTTCTCCACCAGCACTCTTTCCATAGCCCCCAACTGGAGTCCATACCTTCTTTCATTTGTGTTAAGGTCTATTGTGTCAAGTTAGTGTCCTCAAGCAACTTAATTGCAGGTTAATCCGCTGAGGTCCAGTCAGCCTACCCAGGGTCCCTCACTTTCAGAAGACTAGCTCATGCTCACCCAACAGTAATCAGTTGTCCAGGGACCCACACCCTGCAGACTCCTAATCTGCATGATTTAGCCATTTGTGACCTTTTATGTTGGCTAGTGCTTTGTTACATGCAGGAGCTTCATTAGTGAGAGTTGATAAATTTATTGTTGTCTTCTTTACCCCTTGTTCTGTATTGCATAAGCCTTGGGTGTAGAGGTTGCATTGTAGATGGTGCTGCTTTGGTATAGGCAATTCATAGACAATGTCTGTGTGTGACCAGCTGTGGTACTCTGTATTAGTCTCCGACTGGTGCAAAAGAAACTTCTTTGATGAGTGGTCACTGGGATACTTGACTGTAAATATAAGGATACATATTTTGTATTTAGTAAGAAGTTATGTTAGCCTAGGGATGTGACAGCTCTGGGAATGTCTCTAAGATCTATGACCTTCAGCCATGTGTATTTGGCTATGATTACAGTACCACACATGAGTTTCTTCATTGAGTGGGGAGCTGTTGATTGGCCCCAAGATAAAAATGTCACTTGCACCAGTGTCAAATGCTGTGCCAGTCATCGATGTGGTTATTTGGACATGAAGCTGGTGTTGGACCATCGATTGATGTTCTCCCTTGGGTACTTGCATACTACTCTCCAGAGCTATGAGTGCTAGACTTCAGGGGAAGTGGCTTCCAGGTCAGTTCCAATTCCATTGCTCCAAATCTGAACTCTGAAGTATGTCCTGTCTTCAGCAATAAGACCTTCAAGTTCTGGTAGACAATCAAGGGCTGTGACAATAGCCTATGTAATTTTGGTAGTCTGTTGAACCACCCTGGCCAAAAACTCAAAGGAAGGTTTCTTCTCTCTGTTTCTTGTTATGTAGCCTTCAGCTATGCACACGAGTTCATGTAGAGATATTGTATGTGAAATTTGTCATTAGGTTGTTAGACTAATATGATTCCCTCTGGTGTTTTACACTAGGTAGGCATATATATCCCCCCTCCCTCCCTGACATCCGGCCTAGGATCTATCTTGTTTATTTTTTCAAAGAACCACCTCTTAAAGTTATTGATTATTTTTTTTCTTTGTTTCTATTTCATTAATTTCTGCTCTGATTTTTGTTATTTCTTCTTGTCTGCTGGGTTTGGGTTTCATTTGTTGTTGCCTTTCAAGATTCTTGAGTTGCAATGTTAAATCATTTATTTGTGTGTGTTCCTTCTGATTTTTTAATGTAGGCATTTACAACTAAAAACTTCCCTCTTAGGACTGCTTTTAACATATCCCAGAGGTTTTGTTGTATTGTATTGTCCTTTTAATTTAATTCCAGGAATACTTTTATTTCTTTCTTAATTTCTCCTTTGACCCATTCATCATTCAGAAATGTGTTTAGTCTCTTCCATAAGTTCATGAACTTACTAGGGCTTCTTCTGTTGTTGATTTTAAGGTCCATTGCACTGTGATCTGATAGAATGCATGGAATTATTTCAGTTTTGTTTGTATTTGTTGAGGTTTGTTTTGTATGTTGTCAATTTTTGGAGAAAGTTCCATGGGTTGCTGAATAGAATGTGTATTCTTTGCTGCTTGGATGGAATATTCGGTAGATGTCTGTTTGATGTATTGTATGGAAGTCCATTTTCTCAGATATTAGAATGGCAACTTCTGCTTGTTTCTTAGTGAAATTTCCTTGGAATATTTTTTTCCATCCTTTCATCTTAAGGTAGTGCCTGTCCTTGAAGTTGATGGGTTTCTTGCAGACAACAAAAGGATGTATTTTGTTTCTTGATCTATTCAACTAGCCTGTGTTTTGACTGGGGAGTTCAGTCCATTGATATTTAATGTTATTATTGAAAGATGTGTATTGGTTTCCATCATTTTAAATTCTGATTTCATCTTTGGTCTAACTTTGTAGTTCCCAGTTATAGCTTCATTTAGTTTCTTTCTGTTGCCCCTTGGGTATAGTTAATTGTTCCTTTCTTCTGCTCTTTGTATTTCTTCAGGTATTCTCTGAAGCACTGTTTTTTTGGACATGAATTCTTTCAGCCTATTCATGTCGTGGAAGATTTTTCTTTCCCCTTCAACTATAGTAGACATTTTTGCTGGGTAAAGTCTTCTAGGTTGGCATCTATGGTCATTTAGGACTGGGAATACTTTGATCCAGGCTCTTCTGGCTTTCAGTTTGCATTGAGTAGTCAGCTGTAATTCTGATGGGTTTTTCCTTTATATGTGACTTGTTTTTCTTTTGCAGCTTTCAGAATTCTCTCTTTGTTCTGTACGCTTAGGGTTTTTGCTATGATATGCTGTGGGGAGTTTCTTACCTGGTCCTGCCTGTGTGTTTCTTGCATTTGTTTGGGAATGTCTTTCTTTAATTTGAGGGGAATTTTTCTTCTACAGTCTTGCTGAAGATCTGGTCAGTACCATTATTCTGAGATTCTTCTCCTTCCTCTATGCTTATGATTTGTAAATTTGGTCTTTTCCTGGTGTCCCACATTTCCTGCATATTCCATTCTTGTGTTTTAAAAAATTTTTCCATAATCTTTGCTTGAGTGCTCCAATTCTTCAACTTTGTCCTTCAGTCTTTATATTCTGTTTTCCATTTCATTCATTCTGTTTGTGAGGCTTTCTCCCGTCATTTCAAATTGGCTTACTGAGCTTTTTACTTCATTTCTGCCTGAGTTTTCTTTAATATTTCTATCTCTTTTGTGAATTCAGTCAGAAGTTCATCCCTGTCTAATTTTAGTTCTTTGTTTGTGTATTTAAATTTGTTGAATTCTTTGATCATGCTTATGATTGTTCTTTTAAACTCTGTGTCCTGGGTTATCTCTGGGGTTCTCCTTGTGGAACTCTGTGGTGGTTTGAATGAGACTGTTCCCCATAGGCTCTAAGTATTTGGACATTTTTTCCCCAGCAGGTGACACTGTTTTGGGAGGTCTTAGAAGGTTTTGCCAGGCTGGAACAAGCACATCACTGGGGAGCAGGCTTAGAGAGTTCTTCAGCCTAGCCAGATCTCCAGTCACTTGCAGCTTCCTGTGCCTGCTTGAAGATGTGAGTGCTTAGCTTTGGCATCTACTCTAGCAACCTCTGCCTCCATGCTGCCCCACCATGATGGACTCTCGCCCCTTTGGAACCATAAGCTAAATAAACTCTTTCTTGTATAAGTTCCCTTAGTCAGTGTTTCTGTCACAGCAACAGAAAGTAAACCAATACAAAGTCTTCTATAGGACTGGTGATGCTTGGTGGGGACATATTGTTTGGGTTTTTCATATTAATTTTTTGGTTGTGATCTTTGCATGTGGATTTCTTTTGTTTTTGATTCTGATGAGAGACTCGAGTCTTTGGTTGAAGTCTGATTCTGTTTGTATACTTGATGTGACTTGGTTGTTGTTGTTTTTTTTTTCCAATTGGGTATAAAAAAACTGGTTGGTCAAGGTTTCAGGTTCTTTCTTTTGATTTTATATTGGAGGGACCAGATAGCTCTAGTCCAGCTGCCCTAGAGTTCTCTCAGAGGCAAAGTTAGGTGAGATCAGATGCTCTCAGACTTTCTGTGTCCCTATAGCCAGCAGGCACAGCACAATTTGGGAAAATTGCTGTCAGAGGCTGAATTTAGGCTTTCTCAGGCAAGCTGCAAAGGTCTGGGTCCCACTGAGGAAAGCTGCTTACAAAAATCCAAGGCAGGTTGGGGGAGGGGACAGCCAAGGTAGATGGGAGGTCACAGAAATGGAAAGGCAAGTTGGGGGGCAGCCTGTGAAGTCTCTAACGAATTAGACTGAAAAATTGAGCTGGTCTGAGTATGTGATTCAGGATTCAGTGAGTGGGTCTGGACTAAGAGATTAGTTTTAGTATCTAGGGAGCTGGGAGCAGGAGGGGGCCTGTGCCCAAGGCTAGAAGAACTCATGTTGTGGTGTGGGAAGAGGCTGGAGTTGCTCAGGCAAGAGGAGAGGAAAGGCAGTGAGTGAATCAACACAGAACATTCTTACCAAAAATTTGAACTTTCTTTATATGTACTGAGTAAGCAATCAACCAGCTTTTCGTTTTATTTCTGACACTGTTTCCTTGGAGACACAGGTTGAAGACTCAGAGGCACTATATCTGCCCTCTCTTCCCCATCCCAATGCTTCTTACCAGTGTGGGCTTTCAGAAAGTCTGACTACATGTTGTAAGTTGGGGTTCCGTTGATCACTTCCCCAAATTCAGTTTATTTGTGAGACCAGCTCACAGGTCTTGTAAAATGCATTTCGTTATTCATTTTAAGAACTATTTAAAAGAATGTAAGTGGAAGAGATATATGAAGAGTGAAAAGAAGAGATTTGAGAATTTTCATATGCTCTCTGGGTATGCCAACTTGCAGTATCATCGTATATTCAACTCTCCAGAGGTGCTCTGAGCCTAGACTTTTCAGTTTTTAAGGAAACCTCATTATGTGGTTGATGTGATGATCAATTTTAAATAATTGGTTATTGGTAGGAAACCTTAACTTTCTATTCCTCTTCCCTCTCCTGCTGTTGGACCTAGGGTAATCCTCTAATCATTCTTGTTTTTCCGGTGACCATCCCCCATTCTGAAGCTACTCTAGGAAGGCCAACCATCAGTCATATCATTAGCATACAAAAGACTCTTTACAACTGGGCAGATTCCAAGGATTTTAGGAGCTATTTGTTCGGAAAGGAAATGAAGACCAAATTGATAATATAGTGTTAAAATTAGGTAGAGAATTTTGTGAAATGACTGTAAGAAACATTAAATATCAGTCTTTTCTGTCAAATACTGTCAAACTTTGCTTTAGGACAAGGAATTCAACTCTTTTATACCAATTCTTTTAAAACTAGCCAACCACTAAAGACTGTGTGCTCATATCCCAGCCAATAGGGAAAGAGACAAAATACTCTTGCTTTAGGGATAAAAACCTATCAGACTTCTGGGTTGATGTGCCTGCTCATCATTTGAATGGCACAACACACACTTGGGCAAAAGTAAAAAGAAAATCTGCCTTGCAGAGTTGCTTTCTCTTTTCCACATGTTTTTATGTGCCATATCAGTGGGGTCCTTGGACCTCAGATTTTATTTCTAACATGTATTAAGATACTGTGATGTTTAAGTTTTTCACTGTCAACTTGATTACTTAGGAAGAGTCCTAACTGCGGAAATTTCTGGATCAGGTTGGCCTTTGAGCATGTCTACGGGGAACTTTAATTGGTGTGAGAAAATCCCAGCTTAGTGTGGGTGGCACCATTCCCTAGGTGGAGGGTCCTGAACTGTATAAAAGTGGAGAAATGAGGTCATCTCAAACAAGCAAGCACACACTAATTCTCTCTGCTCTGGATTGTGGATGTGACTGATTTCAAGCTCATGCCATTGTCATCTCTCTTCTATTATGGACTGAAACCTGGAATTATAAGTCAAAGAAACGCTTTTTCCCCATAGTTGCAGTTTGTCAGGGTATTTTATTCCAGCATCAGAAATGTAACTAGGACAGATACTGCGTAATCCGTTTTTTAAAAAAGTGTGCTGGATAGCTTCACTTGTTAAGTTGACACACCTGAGAAGAGGGAACCTTAGTTGAGGCATTGTTTCCATCTGATTTGCCTGTGGCCTTGTCTGTGTTGCATTTTCTTAGTTGCTGGTTGATGTTCGAGGGCCTAGTGCATTGTGGGTAATGCAGCCCTAGGCAGGTGGTCCTAGTTTGTATAAGCAAGCAGGCTGCACACAGACCAAAGAAGAGAGCTAGCGAGCAGCTTTCCTCCATGGTATGTGCTTTAGCGCTTGCCTCCAGATTTCTGCCCTGCTTAAGTTCCTGCCTTGGCTCCCTCAAGGATGAATTGTGATTGGGATGTGTAAACCCTTTCCTCTCCAAGTTGGTTTTGGTTAGTGTTTTATCATAGCAATAGAAAGCTAACTAGGATAATGTGTTAAATGGTGAATTACATAGCCTCATTTTTTTTTAAAATGGTTCTTGAATAAACCTCACCTAGATGTATCAGATTTTATATAATCGGCTTTTATTTGCTAATGTTTTGTTTAGAATTTATATGTGTTTTTTCATAAGTCATGTTAATCTACTTATTTTATCTGACTTTAAATTTTTTAAAATTATTTTTATTTAGTGTGTATGAATGTACTGCCTGCATGCATGCAAGTGCACCTGTGTTGTGCAATGCCCAAGGATGTCAGAAGAGTTGTTGTCAGCTGCCACATGGGTGCTGGGATTCAAACGGTCTGTAAGAGCAGTCAAGTGCCGAGCCATCACTCCAGCCTTACTTTATCTGATTTTTTTACATCAGAGTAAATGTTTAACATCAGAATCACAAAATGAAATCATATTTCCTTAAAGAGTGGTGCATTAGTCATTTCATAACCATAGTGAAATACGTAGGAAGCTAACTTAGAATCAAAGTTCATATTGTTCAGAATTTTGAGGTTGTAAGTCTAGAGACTGGTGGTGCTAGCTAGGTTACCTCCAGACTACATCACATCATGGTGGGAATTTACATATGTATCTCTGTGCATAGTCTCCCTCTATAAGGCCACTATTTCACCAGTGGAAATGACCTTATCTATACTTAATCACTTTCTAAAAGCCCTACTGTAGACACTGTGGTCAGATTAAGTTTCCCCTCTCTTAATATCATTAACATTGGAAGATTAAGTTTCTGTTCTTTTAATACTATTAATGTCTGACTTTGGGTATTTAATTTCTGCATGATTTTGGGAAATGGGGACAAACTATTCAGACCATAGCAGGGCACATATATAGGGTTCTTTATTTTTCATTAAATGTTAGGTAGAATTTACTAGTAAAATCACCTGTACCAAAGAGGTTTCTTCATGGAGATTTTTTTTTTTCTTTCCCAGCTTCAAATTTAATTTATAAGGTTTTTTGTTCATTACTTAAAAAAATTTATTGCAGTGGGGGGGTGCTTCACTTACGCCACCACAAATGCCTTGATCAGAAGATAGCTTTCGGGACTTGAGTCTATACTGCCACCATGTGGGTTCTGGGGATCGAACTCAGATCATCAAGTTTGGTGGCAAGTACCTGTACTTACTGAGGCATTTTGCTGTCCCATGTGCCTGGCATGCACAGTATCACTTTTTCTTCTGTTTTTATTTTGTAAGTAGCTTATAAACAGATCTTGTTTTCTTTAGAAGTGACTTTTACTTTCAGTATAAGCTTGCCACCCCCTACCCCCTATTGGATCCAGGATTTTGTGCATTGCTAGACCAGCGCTCTAGCAACAGTTACATCACCCTGTAGTGTATAACCTTTTGTGTTGTTTTGAAACAGTCATACTTTGTAGTCCAGGCTGACTTCTAACTCCTAGCAACCTGTCTTCCTTAGGCTAATGAGTGCTGGGAAAACAGGTGTCAGCCACCATACCTGGTGATGTGTAGCTTTTGACAGTTAATATAGTCATTGATGTGGTTGGGTTTTCATATTTTGTTTAATTATTGTTCTGTTTGTCTTGTCCATTTCTTGATCTTAGATTTCTCTTTTTCTGTTCTCCTTTGACAGTTGGAATATAATATATAATTTTGTTTTACTTTATTGACTTTTTTGGCTATCTGATCTTTTCATTATTTGTTTAATGTTAGTCCTCAGGTGATGGTATACCTCTTTTAAGTTTTCAGAATCTGTTTGTCAGTGGCAGTGGTATGTGGGCCCCACTGCAGCTCCATCTTACAGCCCTGAGGGATCAACTTGTACACAGGTGAAGCCAAGATTCTTGACTTGGCCATAGAAAAGAATTTTAGTATGAGTCAGTGTGAATCAGAGCTGGAATTTATTGAACACAGGTTTTAACCTAGATTAAAAGACAAGCATTAAAAGAGAGAGATGTGCTTTAGGTAAAGTAGCACACACCCAGCTGTGGTCATGGGTGTGGGCTTCTCAAGAGAGAGTCACACTTAAGAGCTTTAGCTGTAACTGTGTTTGGTGGCATCTGAAGTTATATCCCAAAGGGTTGCTAAGGTCTTTTTCTTTCTCTTTTTCAGTATTTGAGCTAGGTGGTTGCTGAAGTATGTAGATAGGATTACAGTCTGATCTGTTAAAGCCATGGATTACAAAGATTGTTAAAAGAGGTTAAGACATGCCTTTTATTGAAAATGGAGTTTATAGTCTTGCTTGTGAAGTTTCTAGAAAATTGCATGTGTACAGCTGGCTTTGTCATATAGACTTAGACTGTAAGCATTGCTTAATTTTTTTTAAGTGTTCTTATTTGAAATATCTGTATATGAAAGGAATACTGTCTCTGTGTAGGCAGTCTTCACAGCAATTTTTGTTAATTATGCTGGAAATGATGACTCCTAACTGGACTCCAGGCTCAGGGGCCTCTTTCCCTTCCATGTCCTAATAATTTTCCCAGCCTTTCTATCCTGCCTCATACTCTTAGTAAATACTATACTAGTTGACATAAAATGAAGAAAGTTTGCAGTTGCATGAGTCTGTATGCTACCTATCCCTCCTCTTTGGCAAAGTTATATGTATCATGTCCACATTACTAACTTTGTAAGATGATGTCATTTTATTTCAAACAGTTCTGTTTGTTTCCTTTTTAAATACAAAGTTTCATTTCATGTAGTCCAGGATACCCCTTCCTTCATTATAATATAGCTAAAGATAACTGTGAACTCTTCATCTTTCTGCTTCTACCTCTCAAGTGTTAGAATTTATAGGCATGTACCACCATGCCCTGCTGTCATTTACCATTTCTTACAGTAAAGGCTTCGTAGAGATGTAGTGATGAATTTGAATTTTCTTAGTTCTTTTATGTGAAAATAATAATTGACTTCAGATTGGCCTCCTTTTTTTTTTTTTTTTTTTTTTTTGGTCTGTTTATTATAAAGTGAAGTTCTGGTTTCTTTTATATGTGTCCATGCCCACCCCCGCCCTGTTTCCCTAATGTAGCTCAGGCTGCTATACTGAGCTTTGGTCCATATTCCCACTATTTCAGTTTTCCTGTATTCCAAAAGAAATTAGGTAACAAAATTTGTTGAAGGAAAATGGATTTATTTTTCCTGGGCATGGCGGTAGGCACCTAGTTTTCACTGCTGCATGCTTGTGGTAGTATTGTAGCTTATAGAAAACCATGAGACAAATCTAAGAAGATTACAGATTTCCCTGTCAAGTACTTTAACTTTTCCTTTTTTCCTAAGGATACTTCCATTGTCTGCATTTTCAGCAAGGAGATATTATAATATTTCATATGACCTGCTGGTGCTCATTCTTTTTCATGGGAACATAGTGATCTTCCGAATTTCTCAGTCTCAGTACTGGGATTATAGGTGTGCATCACTTTCCCTGCTTGCTTCCATACTTTCTGATGAGAAATTAACCTTTTGGGTGTGTGTGGCAAGATGGCTCAAAGGATAAAGGCACCTGTTGCCGAGGCTGACGGCCTGAGCTTGATCCATGGGCCTCACTCACATGATAAGAGAGACCAACTCCTGAAAGTTATTCTTGAACCTCTGCACACATGCGGTGGCACACATACACAAAATAATAAATAAATGTAATAAAAATGTTTTTGAAAGAAGAAATTAGCTTTTATTGAGAGATAGCATCTCTGTGTCTCCAAGACTGGTCTGAAATGATCTTTTCTGTCTCTGCATCGCAAGTGCTAGGGTTACAGGCGTGCTCCATTCTGAGTTGAGTAAATAGCTTCCAATCAAGCAACACATTGTTCCCCAGTCTTTATTTTATCTTGCTTTGTACACAATTTGGTTTTTTTCTTTTCTTTTCTTTTTTTTTTTTTTTGGTCTTTTTGAGATGGGGTCTCCCTGTAGCCCCAGCTGCCTGGAACTTGCTATGTAGACCAGGCTGGCCTTGAACTCACAGAGGTCTGCCTGCCTCTGAATGCTGGAATTGAAGGCATGTACCACCATGCCCAGGACAGTTTGCCTTTTATCATTGGTCTACCATTGGTAGCTTATGTATCATTTTTATGTTAGTGTCGGTTCATTTTCCTTTTTTCCTTGAGAATGATTTTCATATTGTATGTTGTGTTTGAACTCTATAAAAATTGTGCTAGTTTTGAATGTATGTGATTGTCAAAGAATTAGTTTTAAAAGTTGTGCTGCTTCTTGATTGTTTTTTTCTTTACAGGTCATTTTTTTTTTCTCTTAATAGCAATTATTCATAAGACTTGAAATGTAGGTATTTTTTTTTTTCCAATTAGTGTATCAAATCCTTCCCACCGAGCACACCCCCATTAGCTTGGATGGTTTTTGAGTTTTTAACTTGGATGTAAGAGGCAAGTAACTGGATAAACTGATTTAGATTTCCACTTTGGGGTTCTCTCATTTCCCTTTTTTCTGCAGGTTGTATGATCCCCCCCCACTCCCCTTTCCAGTCTCCTGATGTTTCTATCAATGACCTATCACCATATATGCTGTTTTGCAAAGAAAATGGGAACCTACTTCATACTTCTCTTCCTCCCAGCTTGGAGTTATAGTTTCCTCTTACTGCTTTACCAAATTACTGCAAATTTAGTGGGTAAAGCACATTTATTCTTTGGAAATTTTAAAGACCAGAGTCCCAAAAGAGTTCTATAGGACTAAAATTAAGATGTTGTTAGGATGGCTTCCATGTGGGGGCTATAGAGAAGAGTATTTCATTACCTTTCTTAGTTTCTGTAGGTCACCATGTGTTCCTTTGGCTCATGAGCCTTGGGCCTTTGACTTCTTGTGACCCTTTTTATAAATATAAAGGATCCTGTTGATTACATTGGGCCTTTTCAGATAATACAAGACAATCTCCCCTGGAGATAATGTAGTCACAGCTGCCCTCTTTTCTAAATGACATATTAGGGGCTGGAGAGATGTCTCAGCAGTTAAGAGCACTGGCTACTCTTGCAGAGGACCTGGGTTCGATTCCAGCACTCAACGTGGTGGCTAACAACTGTCATGAACTCCAGTTCCAGGGGATGTGATGCCCAGTTCTGACCTCTGTGGGCATTGCATGACATGGATGCACTTACACACATGTAGGTAATACACTCATACACATAAAATAAAAGCTAAAAAATGTTAATTAGGTGTTATTCATTCTGAGGAGTAGGATGTGTACTTCTTTGGATGCCATTGCTTAACCAGCTATATCTTTCCCCTACAATTCTTGAGTGCGTTTCAAGAGCTGTTTCATAATATTAGTGGTCAGCGTTTATAGTTTTTGTGAAACTGTAGTTATTATAGTTATTATCTGCAGGAAGGTTTTTTTTCCACTGTTATTTTACATGGCAGTAATACTAAACAAATGGCTGCCTGCTTTTGAAATTGATAAAATTTTAATCATTGAGTGGATTTCAAAATTTCTTTTTTCACCTAGATCTGTATTTGTTATATTTATCCCTATAATTGTCTATTAGTAGTTTGTTTTCATGACTATATGTTTCATTGTGCCATGTTTTGTTATTGTTGAAGGATGTTAGTCTTTAATAAAATTTGTATATTACAAAAAATATTGCTGTGTTTTTTGTGCAGTTCCTGGTGCAGTCCTTGAGTATGCGCCAAAGAATGAATGGTATTGTTGAGTAATAGGATAAATGTTTTCAGTCTCAGGAATTATTGGCCAGCATTTGACCGAAAAGATTGTTTTACTTTACATTCTCCTGTGTGCTTTTGTTGTTGTTGTTGTTTTCCCCTTTTCTTTTGTCTTTTTGAGACAGGATCTCCCTGTAATCCCAGCTGGCCTGGAACTCACAGAATTCCACCTTCCTCTCTCCCCTGAGTGCTGGGAATAAAGATGTACCCCACTACACCTAGCTTCTTGTTGTTTCTTATCCCTATCCTTTTGGTCAATGCTTTTAAATGCCATATGCCTTTTGCAGAAAATTGTTTCTGATACTGACTTTTTTTTCCGTTCCCCTCTACAACATGCTATCCCTAAAAATTCTTGATTCCCTATAATTGTCTTGTATCTGAAAACAAATTAAAAAATTTTTAATTTATTTAAAAATTATTTTTAATTTATTAATTAAAATTTATTTTTGTTAGCTTTAAAATTATATTTACTTAGGTAATAAAGGGTGTTGTAGTTTAAGTCTAGAACAAGGTAGGCTACTATTGCCAGAACTAGACCTCCCCTCTAATCTTAGCAAGGAAAACTAACTGCAAATTTATTGAGAAAAAAATTTACTGTCAGCTATCTCCAATAACAAGGGAAAGTAAGTTCATTACACCCAATTGGACTAATTAATCATGTGTAATTTCTTATGGTATAGAGTTCTTAATAGGTAATTTGATTTTGTTTTTGTTTCTGAGACAAAATCTTACTGTATAGTCCTGGGTGACCTGAAAGTTACTACATAGACCAGGCTGACCCTTACCTCGTAGAGATTTTTCTCCCTCTGCCTCCTGCGTGTTGGGATTAAAGGCATATGCCGTCACATTCAGCCTTAATAGATAATTTGAATTCTTCATGGTTATCAAAACCTGGTTTCCAGAATACCAAGAACACAAACTTTGAGTTTATTGTATATGGGAAGAGCATCACTTCTGCAAAGTTTGTCAGCATCTCCTACTGGGGAAAGGTAAGGTCCGAATTAAGAATTCACTTTGATTTAAGGCAGGCCTTTTAATGTGATTTTCTTGGGTACAGATTTCAGTATGTAACAGTCTAGAATTGGTGGAAATCATAAGGAAGAAATTGGAGATAAGAGTCATGAAACTGCAATTGATGGCATATGGTTAAGAGTCAATGGTTTCTATAATAACTGACAAACTTAGTACCTGAACTCTGTAGCCTTAGGGGGAAGTTGGAAGGAAAGTTAATGAAGGAATAACAAAGCCATATTAATACAGGCAGCCAATTCTGTATGATATAGGTTTTTAGGGCCAGGCTGAATGGTCCACAGTAGATGATTTCAAACACACAGTTCAAAACCTTGTAGCACATGCTATCATCTATTTTTATTTTATGTGCATGAATGTATTCCTTCCATGCATATAAGTGCACTCTTGTCATGCAATACCTGCAGAGGCCAGAAGAGGGCTGGAATCAGCGTTATGAATGGTTATTAGCCACCAGGTGGGTGCTGCGAACTGATCCCGGGTCCTCTGTAAGAACAGCCAGTGCTCTTAACCTCTGACCCATCTCTCCAGCACCACATGCTATCATTTAAAGATATTCTTGCTATTGATTTTAAATTTTCTGTTCTAATCACTGGTAAATAATATAAAGTACTGTTTGTGATTCAGTGAGTAGGAATGTGGTGAAAATGCTCATAATGTAAGTGCAGGATTGAGTTTTTAAAAATGATTTCCCTCGGTTTTTAGTTCACTCTTTTCAAACCTATATAGTTAGAGCTTACAAAATGATTCTCCAACTATATGCCCTCAGTTCTGCATTCAGAATTCTTGGATCTAGAGTTGTGTAGAATTTAAAGAATATTTTTTTCTTTTCCTCCCCCTGCAAGATCAATAAAGATAATAACACACTGCCCATGTTCCACAATATGGGCTATGACATCTGGCATTGCTCCCACATGCAATGTATTCACAGTTGTGCAGTAATAATATGAACAACAATTATGTATGTGAGGAAAGGCACAAATCACATTCTTTCTACTTAAAGAGTTTTGGTGACTGACATATGATTTAAATCTTACTTTTTAAAGAACGTTTAGGAATTCGGAATGGATGGACCTCAGTCTTTGTTTAAAATTTCAAAACCAAATAATGCTTATTATATAATTCAAAATTTTAACGTTTTGACATCATACTTAAGAAAAACTAGTTCTGGTACAAATGACACTTATGAGATGATATTTTGTTAGTCCTTTTATGGTGTTACATCATGTCTATTAATGGTTTTAATAATTGACTTTCTCTAAATCAAGCTAGTGATATGCACAAACGTAGAAAGGGCAGAATCATTTTTAAAAACAACAACACTGACTCTTTCATGAGTCAGAAAGAAAAGATGATATTAGGTAGAAAAGAATTTTAAAATGTCACTAAGTATAGGAGCAGGGACTCTAGCTTAGTGGTGGAGGGCCTTCCTCGAATGCAGTATATCCTAGGTTCAGTCCCCAGTTGTACTCTCTCTCCCCCACAGTTTACATTGTTAGTGCTACAGTGTATTTCACTATGAAGATAGAATATTATGAAGATAAAGGTTAAAAATACCAAGATATATTGGTGCTTATTGATGATTTTTATTTTATTTTGTGTAATTTCTTCAATAATTTGACAGTTTTATTTAAGTGTGAATTTTAAATCTCTTTCTATATTTTTCCCACTTAAACATATTAAGTATACAAATATATAATGCATCTTGAAGTTCTTTTTAAGACGAGAATGTAACGTGAACTAGAACTTGAATAGAAAATAGAACTATAATTAATATTTCAACAAAACTAATGCATAAACTAATCTGGGGAGGACACAAGAAGAAGAGACTAAAAGAATGAGTTTTTTCAAATAATACATAGAAAAGTTCAAAAGCAATATTCTTTGTGGAATAAAGATTAGGTCCTTAAAGTGTGTGTGTGTGTGTGTAAGTAACTGTAAGAATGTACGTACGTATAGTTGCATGTGTGGAGGCTAGAGGTTGACATCAGGTCGTCTTCAGTTGCTTTCCTCTGTATATATTGATGCAGGGTCTATCAGTGAACACTGAGTTTGTTTTTTCACCCAGTCTGGCTAGCCAGCTTGCTCCTGGAATTCCCTGTCTCCTACTTGTGGCTAGGATTGCAGGCAGGCTGCCATGCCAACCTGGCTTTTACATCTAAACTTTGGTTTTCTAAAGACCAGCTCAGGGGCTGGAGGGATGGTTCACCAGTTGCTCCTCCAGAGGACATGGGTTCAGTTCCCAGCACCCACATGGCACCTGACACCTGTCCTTAACTCTAGTTCCAGGGAATCCATGCCCTCTCTGGCCTCTGTGGGCATTGCACATCTGTGGTGGACTTAGATGCAAGCAAAGATTCATACATATAAAAGGAAATAAAATCTTGAGAGAGGAATGTGGAGACAGACAGACAGAGAGACTGAGACCAGCACTGGCTCAGTTATCTTAAAGAAGGTCTCATTATCTGGCCTTGTTTTGTTTTCGTATTGCATAGCTTATTTCTCTAACCATTGTATTTTTTTTAAAACCCAAAATTAACTATCAGACATTTCTTAATGATTTGTAATGCCTTCTTGGTTTAATCAAGGCTTAGAAATTTTATTTTAAACCCCCTCCCCCATATATACACACATTTAAGGACAATGGTAAATAAGCTTTTTTTAAAGTGAAATTTTCATTCAATTTTGTTTTTTTGAGACAGGGTGTTCCTGTAGCTCTGGCTGGCCTGGAACTGGCTGTGTAGACCAGGCTGGCCTTGATTTTACAGAGATCTGCCTTCCTCTGCCTCCCCATGCTGGAATCATAGGTGTGACTCACCACAACCAGCTTATCTTTTTTTAAACTTAAAAAAAAATGTATTTTTATGTTATGTGTATAAGTGTATTGCCTGTATGTATGTAAGTGCACCTGTGTCATGCAAAGTCCACAGAGGTCAGAAGAGGGTGTTGGATGCCCTGGAACTGGAGTTACAGATGATTGTTAGCTGCTAAATGAATGCTGAGAATTGAATCTGGGTCCCCTGGAAGAGCAGCTAGTGCTCCCAATAGCTGAGCTATCTCTCCTGCTCCCTGGAGAAAGAGAGAGAGAGAGAGATCACTATTTCTAGTCTGGTGTAGAACTCATACTCTTCCCACCTCAGTTTCCTGAGTAGCTCAAATTACAGGTGTGTGTCGTTATGCCTGGCTTCACCACCATTAAAAGTTTTTTTCTTTAATTCATTTTTGTTTTATTTTTTTAACAAAGAGAAATTTTACAGTTATGATTGAAATTTGGTAGTATAGTTTTGTCAGTAAATAATACTTAAAAACTGTAGGCATAAAGAATTGTGAATTTACATTCTAAAAGACAGCTTATTTTTAGTTTGAGCATTGTATCAGTTTAGCTAATAAAAGTACTCTTTAAAAAATTTTTTTTAAACTTCCCAGACTGTGGTTTTTATGTTTAGATGTTCAGTTTGGTGTTTCACATTCTCTGTAGGGTACAGGTGAAGGTGCACTGGGGCAGTAGAAGAGTAATAGAAAAATGACAGAAAACCTCTTGGTGCCTGATTGGGAAAGTTCTAAAAATAAGGCCTGGATGCCCAGGACCACATGTGGCACCAAGACCACAACTGGTCATCAAAGGCGATGGGAGGTCCATTCTAGAGAGTCAGTCCTCCCAAGACTAGAATCTGCAAAGGACGACAGAAAACCTCCCCTGTCCCCAGGATAAACCCAACACAAAAGCAAAAGTCACTACCACACACAACCTGGGACCTTAGGGGTAGAGGCTGTGGGGAAGGCAGTCACTCAGAGAAGGCCGAAACAATGTCTAACATTGGTGAAGTGTCCCCCACCCCCACCCCAATCTACCCAAACACCAGTTTGGGACCATAGCTCCAGGCTCATGGGAGGAGACCATAACCCTTGTTCGTGGAAGGGAAGTTTTATTTTATGGACATTAATGTTTTGCATGTTTGTATGTATGTAGGTGGACTTGTGTGTGCAATGCCCTTGGAGGCCAGAAGGGGCATCAGATCCTTGGAACTGGAGTTACAGGTGACTGTTAGCTACCAAGTGTATGCTGAGAACTAAACCCTGGTTCTCTGCAAGAGCAGCTAGTGCTCTTGACCACTGAGCCATCTCTTTAGCCCCATTCACCTCAAATTTTGTTGACATGGACACTAATAATTGTGTTCTGAAGCATGGATGAAATTATTGGATAATGGGATTAAAGGTGATTAAGAAGAGTTGAACTGTAAACCTTGAATTTCTTAACCTTATACCTTTTCTATGTGTTAAAAGGAATGCAGTGTGATAAAGATTATCTTTTACTTACTGTAAAATAATTTTAAGGGCTAGCAAGATGGATCAGCAAGTAAGGGTGTTTGCTGCTAAGCCTGACGGCCTGGGTTCAGCCCCCAGGACCCACATTCTGGAAGGAGAGAAGTTTAAAGTATAATTATAGCTTAATTTGAAGTGTTTTTTTTCTTCCTTTTTGTTACATCTTAAGTTTGATGAAATTTTAGTTTCAATGATATAATTTCTATGAGAAATGTTATTTTACTCTTTTAGTACATTTCTAATTTTTCTTGCATAAACTTCTTGGCTATTTCCATTGTTCTAGTTTTAGTGTATATTTTTAAAGTTAATTGCTACTTTTCTTTTTCTTTCTTTCTTTCTTTTTTTTTTTTAAATTTGTTTGCTTGTTTTCGTAGCCCCCGTATTTCTTTTTTTATTTCCACTTTTTTTTGGTCTTTTTGAGACAGGGTCTCCCTGTGGCCCCACCTGGCCCCAGGCTGATCCCAGGCTGGCCCCAATCTCACAGAGATTTGCCTGCTTCTGCCTCACAAACACTGGGATTAAAGGTGTGCAAGAGCACACTGGCTCCCTGAATTTCTTCTAACTGAAAGATAAAGCCTCTTCCTTGATGTCCTTTAAGTTCTTCAACTCTTGTGGCTTCTTTTATGAGGTCTGTTCTTTGCCTTCTGCAACTTTACTTTGTGTATAGGATTTCATTTTGTTTATTCAGCTTTCTCCATCTGGATAGTGTAATCTTCAGGACTAGAAAATCTTTAGTTACTATATCTTTATCCCCTAGATCTCATTTGCCTTTTCTCTGTATAGCTGACTTTTTAGATTGGTAATAAATTTTCCTATTCTTAAGGTCACTTTTATATTTGTGTCTTTTTCTCTGGGCTGCATTGTAGATAATTTTTATTGATCTCTATTTTAGGTCTATTCATTCTCCAGTTAAAATAATGTGAAGTTTCTCTGTTTTCCACCACAGAGGTAAAGGTTGCCTCTTGTCCGTCCCCGTCCCCCGTACTCCCCTCCCCCCCAGGAATATTTTCAGTCATTTTACAAAGAAAAATCTAGGGATTCAGGTTTACTTGGGAGATCACTGTGGTGCTTAATTTGTCTCCTATGTGGCTGTTGAAAACAAAACTCTAGATCTCAAGAGTTTTGTTTTTGGTGTATGATTATCTTCCTTTCTCTTTTCTGATTTTTAACCATTTCCCTTTTGTCTAGCATTTTAATAGTTTTATATCGAAAAGGTTTTCAAATGTTGGGACTCTAATCTGAGGATTGCTTATAATATATAGAAATTACAAAGAAGAAAAACCCATGATGCTCCTTCTTCAGCCTCCCAAGAAGCTAGAATTACAGGTATTAGCCGTACCACTTGACTAGCCCCTTTCTTTAAGACAAGTGTGAGATGATAGGACCTTTTACAACATGCTACTCCATATCATTGGTAAGAACTTGGTAACAGTGAGCATTCCTAGATGCAAGGGAACTATGAAATATCTATTTCACTTGATGTTTGGAATAGGATAGAAAACATTAAGAGACCACATGGTATGAAAAAGTGCATTAGCAAAACAAGCTACCTAATATGTCTTTGGTGAACGAGGGAATTACGTCTGTATTGTAGAGAAGTCTTACTGGTTCACTTCCTTTCCTAGATATTAGAAGTATAATTATAAATTTCAGTAGAAAAAGAAGCTTGGTAGCTGCACTGACAGCAGGAGTCCTTTATTTAATCATAAGTTTGAAGAAATTTAAGGGTGAACACATTTATCCAAAGCTTTTCCTCAGAAAGGGAAGGACTTCCCTAATCCTCCAGCTCTCAGGTCTTGCCATTGCTTCACCACCTTCCAATTCTGCTCCAAAGGTTTGCTAACATTCAAACTTTATTTTTTGTACATTTTAATATCAAACATGATAACCTATAACCATGCTAAACTTTCTGTTTGATTGGTTCAGGCTGTCTCTGGGTACTAATTACCACTTTTTAAATCATGTAATTACTATGCTGTGTAGGTTTTGCATAGTCTATAGCTAGCTCTCTTCCATCTAAACTGTTAGGTATCATAAATATTTATTGAATACCATGTGCTAGATAATTTTCTGTGTGTTAAATACCTAGTATTTTATGTATTTCATGTGTAAAGTACTAATTGTTCAAAATTATCCACTTTATAGAAATGGAGAAATTGAGATTGAGATCATTTAACTTGTTTTGAGTCTTATGGCTAGTAAATGACAAATCTGGGACTCTAACTCAAGTCTTTACAGTCCAAGGTACTATGAATATTATACCTTTGAAAGTAGTTCTGCTTAACTGATATAACTTTGGACTTGATGCATACAATCAGCTTTAGTCAATTTGTTTTGTTACTTTATAAATAGAAAAAATTTCATTGTCTAAAAGCTGTTTTGACTATATTAAGGAAGTGATTCAATGTAAGTCCACACACCAAAGTATCTAATTCTTGGATAAATTATATGTGTGTTATTAAAGACTGTAAGATTGATTATTCAGCAGTAGACTTATCTTCCTAAGTAACTCCATGTCAGTTACTTTGCAACATAGATAAAAACACAACACAACTAGAATTCTATCTCTGTCATTACTGACATTCTTTGGAGGAGATAAATACCATGTTTTTAATAGATATAGGTATTAATTTCATATAAGAAAACATTCTCTTTGGTCTAGGAATGTGTCAACTAATACTTCTGGAAGGAAGAAGGAGTATTATATTAAAGATAGATAGGAATTTGCCTAATGGGGAAGTAAATGTAGAGCAAGATGGAAATGGTTTTTCAGACAGAAGAAGCAAACATGGTTAAAATTGTAGAAATGTTCAAGAGCCTGTTTTATTCACAGATATGCATGCTATTTGTTATGACTGAAATTGAGAAAATTGAGCAACTATTAAAAAAAATCAGGCTACATTATAGGAAATCTAGTGGAGTTCAAAATAGATAAAGTGTCATGTTTGGGAACATAGAAAACTTGAGGACAGATTTCTACAACACACACCTTCGCCATTTATCGACATCTCCTAACAGAGTAGCACATTTGCGCCATCCATAAATTTAACAGTGACAAATCATTATCACCAAAAGACCATAATGGACATTGAGTTCACTGTTTATGTTATACATTCCATTGCTTTGGAAAAATAAATAACAACATGACTCTACCATTATGGAATACAGAGTATTTTTACTGCCCTAAAAAGTAGCCTCTGTGGCCTATTGATTGATCCCTCCCTCCCCTAACAAAGTTACTTTGTCTCTGAGTAGTTTTTTATTTCCTGGTGAGTGGTCTGATGCTAAGGACAGATGAATCCTTGATAACCAGCTTTCTGTGCTAAGGGTCTTGTCTTTTCCAAGTGTGAAAATTTCCTAAAACTGGAGTAATGGTGTGTGTCAGAGAAAGAAAAAGAGCTGCAGGTCTATTCAGATGTTTTCAGTTTAAAACATTTTTTATACAACTTTGCCATGTACTTAATCCCTGCAGCATGCTGTGGACTAGGACACACTAATAAAAGGAGGAAGAAAAGGAAAGGATCATCACCCACCCCAGAAGAGGGTGGGTGGAAAAATCACCAGCTTTTTAAGAAACCCTGTTGCTTTTTTCCCTCGGTCAATACAAAAACACAGTTCTCACCTCAAAGGGAATAAGGGATAGTTTATTCTGGAGCCAAATATGAGTGACCATGGCCTGGGGACAGATTCAGGTTCCCCCAGAGTCCATGTTCTAGCATGGCAACCTGATCATGAAGTTTTTATAGTAACAGAATAAAGAAAAGACATAAATCAAGACACTTTAAAAATATATTGGTGGAAGCATTAAGTAGGTGGTTACAGCTGAAGAGAAATCTCTTATCTATAGGCCTCATGTGTTATCAGACAGCTCTCATCCTTTTGGTTGGTGGAAGCTGTGGCCTAATGCTTTGTTTTGTTTTTTTTTTTAAATAAATCTGTTAATCACAGGATGCTCAATCAGAAACAGCTGGGCAAGGAGTGGTTCTTTAGGCTAAAGATGTCTCAAGTACTTAGACTATAAACCCACAACATTCTAAACTCTCCACAGTCACTGACATTGTAATCAGTTGATCAGCTTTCACAGAAGGTTCAGTTATAGTTTAATGCAGTTTTTCTGGGAACTTTCATTCACATCTCATTGTAAACACACACACACATACCCCCACCCCCCCAACCATACACCTATGTATCAAGGTCCTACTAATGAGAGAAAATATGTAGTATTTATTTCTGAGTGTGACTTATTTTGCTTAACATAATGATTTTCTAATTCTATCAGTTTTTCCTGAAAAAGTATAATTCCATTTTTTTGTACAGCTGAATAAAATTCTCTTGTGTATATCTACCACAGTTTTTAAAAATCCCTTCATCTGTTGATGGACATCTAGGCTGATTCCATCTCTTGGGTTACTGTGAGTAGTGCAGCAGTATAAACACAGATGTGCAAGTATCTTTGTGGTATGTTGATGTCTTATGAATTCTCTTGCAGTGAGGCCCAGTGTTCAGCCCCCCTCTTTCCGCCGAGGTTTGAACCAATTGAGCAGACAAAGAATGCTCTCTTAGAGAAATTAATTTATTCTGGGTTACTTACAAAGGATTCATCCCCAGGGAGAGAGACAGAAATTTCATATGGGGGAGCCAGCATTTTGATCAGAATTCCAGTGAACCTCCAGCACACATACCAAAGATGGAGACCCACGCCACTGCTCTCCCCAGTCTCTTTCCCAGCTTCCCTTGCTTTTTCCCGCTAGACCCCCCTTAAGTCATTGGTTAGTTGGCTGTCAATCACATTTGGAGGCATATCCCTCTAGGCACAGAGAGAAATTCTGTAGATTTACCCCACAGTTGACTTAAGAGTCCTTTGGATTTATAGCCAAAAATCGCATAGCTGGGTTGTATGGTAGTTTTATACGTAGTGTTTTGAGAAACTGAATGCTGATTTCCGTAGTGGTTGAGCTGTTTACATTCTCACCAGCAGTAAATAAGGGTTTACCTTTCCCCACATCCCTCACTAGTATACCATATACCAGCATTTGCTGTTGTTTTCTTGATGATAGCTGCCTGGTGTGAGATGGAATCTTAAAGCAGTTTTACTTTAGTCCTGATGGCTAAGGATATTGAACACTTTTCCAGGCAGTTATTGGTCATTTGTATTTCTTCCTTTGAGAAGGTCTGTCTATGCTATTCATTAACCCACTTATCAATTGGCTGATTTTTTTTAAGTAATTACATATTTTAGATATTAATCCTCTGATATGTAGTAGTCAGACCTTTTCTCCAATCTGTAGGCTATCTGGGCACTGTGGTGATTTGTTTCTTTGCTATGCAGAATTTTTTTGATTTATGCAATCTCATGTCAATTTTGGGGATTATTTTCTGGATTGTTGTAGTCCTTTTCAGAAAGCACTTGACAGTCAGTACCTATACCTTCAAGTGTTTTACCTATTTGCTTCTAGCACTTTCAAAGTTTAAGCTTTAGGGGGATATCAGTACTTCATTCAGGCTATCTTCTTTGCATCAGAACCATGTTTCTCAGTAGGGTTACCATTAGTGTTTTGGGTGAGATGATACATTGATATTTTGTGAGGGAGTGGAGTACATGTATCAGAGCCTTTAGCAGTTTGCATCCCAAGGTCACGACTTGCAGGGACATGTGGCTTAGTGTCCCTGAACCGAGATGTCTTGTTTCTCCTTCCTTCTCGGTATCCTGGAGATGTGTGGTACCTTAGTTTTACTAACCCTGATAGTGTGTCATTAACTCTTAATGTTTACACCTTGGCATGTACTAGTAAGCACTTTATTTCTTAGTGTTTGGTAATTCAGTTGTAACTCATTGAGGATAGGGGTGTTTGAATTTTGTTCAGTACTGTAGAGAAGGAAGAATACCATTTCCTTCCCATCTTCAGTTCATCGGCTGGGATCTCTAATAAAAGATTAACAAGAGGAAAGCACGCATATTTCTTCAATATAAATTTTATGGAGCATCAAATTCATCATAAGGGAACACAGACCTGAGAAAACAAGCATGAGTGATTTTTAAGCTGGGTCTCCTTTGCTGAGCTGAGGATAAAGAATGTGAGCAGATTGGAAGATATTTTGTAGACCAGTTAGCTCAGATGTCCCTCCATTTCGGAGAGATAGGTATTAGGAGGAGGCCTCTCAGATGAGGGTCTTAGGACCTTTGTCATATGTGAAGGTTTGAAGAGCACATTCTTTGTATCTAGCTCCTTTGGCTTAATTGTTCAATATACCAAAAATTTGAGGTTATTGTATTCTGAGCTTTGTCATCAGCTATGACGTAATAGGTACTCACCAAATGTCTTGAATAGTTTTGCTTGCTGTTAATGAACGATGAAACTAAGTTCCTAGTTAGACTGGAGTTATGCCTTCTACTAATATGGGAACACACAAGGAAACTGAACACACAAGTTTAAATGCTAGTTGATTAGATTTAGTGACTCTTTGGTTATTTGCTATATTAAAGCACACTGTGCTACATGGTAATAGGAAATACATGTGTTTAATTAACATTCCTTTCTTTGATTGATTGATTGGTTGATTTCTGGAGACAGGGTCTCATTGTGAAACCCTGACCTTCTTGGAACCTACTATATAGATCAGGCTGGCCATGGCTTTGGCAGTGATCTTCTACTTCTTCCTTCCAAGTGCTGAAATTATAAGCATGTGCCACCACACTTGACACATATTCCTGTCTTTCTTTCATTTTTGTTTTGTGAAGTTCATTTTAGTTAATACATGAATAACACAAACACAGAAAAATTAAGGTTATCTCTGGAGGCTGACTTAGTTCCTGTGTGTACCTTAAGCAATTATCTATCTAGTTGTTTCAGGTCTCAGTTCTTTTCATTCTATGAGTTTAGCTGTGTGCCTCATTAGGTTGTTAAAATCGTTTAATACAGAAAATACCTTTCTGCACAAAGTGAGATTCTTTGCAACAGTTATCATCATATGCTGCATTGGGCTAAGACCAAATTTACAGATTAGAAAGATTACCTCTAATTTGATATGGGCCAAGTAAAAAAGCTTCACAAGGAATGTGGCATTTAAATAGATTCTTTTTTTCTTTTGAGACAAAGTCTTACTATGTAGCACTGGGTGGCCTGGAACTCACTGTGTAGTCTCAAACTTACCTGCCTATAAATGGATCTTGGTATAATTTATTGTGTGTCAGAGATGGGACAAAGTTTCCCAAGGAAAGATGAAATATAAACAAAGTAATGAAATTGGGAGAGTGTAGGATGTGTTCTGAAAGTAGAAATGCCCCTCAGTAAACTCTTACCTCCTCCCCTCCCCAATTCTTTTGGTGATTATCTCTTGTTACTCCATCCTTGTTCCCTGGTCCCAAGAAAACAGCTGTCTTTCAAATCTTGACTTTTTAGTTAAAACATTTCATGAATCTTAACCTCTCTGGTGTTTAGAGTATCCATGCCGTCACTCCCTGTCCTGTATATACTGCCTGCTTCTTGAGAATTGGAGAAATTAATTAGTTAGGTTTTCTCAGCCTCCTCGATGTTTTATCTGCTATATAATAAATGCCCAATTTTTTTTCAGGGGCTAGAATAGGAAAGGATTAATTTTTGATTAGAAATAGTTCTAACTAAATTAAAGAAAATTATATACAAATTTTTGAAATGGATGTTGAGATCTTGATTCCTCAGATTTGTGAATATATTAGTTACAGTGTTCTCAATTAGAAAATTGGGGGTAATGAGGATGTAATGAAAGTAAATCACTGTATTATTAGATTTTACAATATACTTAAATGTTTTTCAGTTTTTCTAAAAGGCACATAGAATTAAAAGGTATTGTACAATATAATCCTAGCAAATTTTTATTATTACAAATTCATGTGCATAAAAGTACTTATTTACATTTGTGGCTTTAAATAACACCCATTCTTTTTCTCACATTAGTGGCTGATAGCGGTTGTGGCCTATCTGCCCTGCTTCCCTTATACCTAGGGCAAGATGACTCTGAGGAATGAATGTTCCACACTATTTGCCAGAGATCCCCAGCAGGATTAAGTCCCAGTTGCCAACAACTATAATCAGCTTCATAATAAATTCTTTGTTGACTTCCTTTCCTTCCTGTCTGACTTCTCTATTTCCTTACAGATGTTTAGCTAGGTGAACTTCCCAAATAAACTACCAGTACTGAAATCTTTGACTCAGGGCATACTTATTAGGAAATATAACCTAATAAGGCAATAAGCAATTTAATAGTATCTTAAATTTTTAATGCTTAAGAAAGCAGAGAAATTTGTAGCATAAAATTTGAGAGATATTTTAAAAAGCCTGAAAACTTTACTTGTAGAGAAAATGTACTAAAACAGATGTGCTATATATCTGCAATCCCAGCACATGGGAGGCTGAAGCAGGGAACTTCTCTAATTCAAGACCAATATGGGCTACATCGTGAGTACCAGACCAACCAGGCTACTAGTAAGTCCTTATCTCTAGAAAACCAAAACAAACCAAAGAAACCAAAACCTGAGATTAAGTAGCTAGTTCCTATTTGGAGGTGGGAGATAAAATGAGTCAGAGTAAGTGTTGTCACCTGTTCCCCCCAATAATGGTTAAACCCCCAAATGTAATTCATTAGGTGTGTGTACCTCTTTACCCCAATGGTAAAATTTGTTGTCAGTTTATGTTTTGCATTTCAGTTGAGTTCTAATGTTCTTCCTGACAATACTGAACATAAAGAGTTCAAGATGTGGAGGGAAAAACCCAACAGAAAGCATACACATGCAAACACAGCATTGGGTAGCATATAGTTCAAGCATCTTACTTATGAAGAATAGGTGTTTATTTTAAATTTGTTGATTGAATTCTTCTAGAGTTCTTTTAATTTTTAATTTTGAAACAAGTTTGATTGAGTAGAAACCAGAATATCTCTTCAGATTGACTGGATTCTGTGCCATCGGCTTACTCATAACTGTCATTTTGTTGTTTTAAAAATATTGTAAATATATTGTAGCACATAAGTGTTTTAAGAACTTAAAATATTGTGGATACCATATTTTACATTAATAGCATAATATGTATTAGATATAAGTATTTTCCTTAAAAGTCTCTTTTGTTTTTCTTTATAGAATGCTGCCTTTTTATATGGTCTTGGTTTGGTCTACTTCCATTACAATGCATTTCAGTGGTAAGTCAACATAACAAAACTAATTAATTCCAATTGTTTCTAATAAATAGCTTGTTTTAGTTTATTTGGCTTGTTTTTGCTTGATTTTAAAATAATTTTACTATCAGTAAAGCTTCAGTTTTCAGTAATCTCTTGATTAGATTGTTTCTTCAGAAGAATTGTCCTACCTTAGATTATTTAACACTGTTTAATAAAGACTATATGTGGTATAAAATCCTTGTCAAAGTGGGCTTAGATAAAAGAGACTATTTGGAATTTCTCCATTACTCATTAGAGACTGGTAGGCCTTAGGTTATTTGAACTGAAGAACGAGTATGATTGATCTCAGACCTCAAGATCTATGGAGGAAATGATCCAGGATGAATAGTTTTTGTTTTATTTTGTTTTTTCATTTTCTGACTTCTAGACAAAGTTGATTGCACTCTCCTGCCCCTCACTGGTTAGCTCTTTCTCTCTAACTTTTAGTAACAGAGAACCAGATTGCAAGCTCTGCTCTCTGTCATAAAATAAGAATAATGACACCTACTTCAGAGTTGCAGAGATGAATTATAACAGTATATAAATTTTTATAGATTATAAAATGTGGAGTCCTGCTATTAAAATGATCTTCATTCCATCATTGTGTTTCTGTTTACTAGAGAAGGCAATAGTGTGCCCCAATGGAAAGAGGCATAGAATTTGAGTAGAAGAGTCATATTCTGGTTTCAGCACTGCCACTTAGTTTAGTCTTGAAATAAGTAATTTCTCTAGGTCTGTTCATTGGTTTAAAAAACAAATCAAACCACATTGTAATCACTTGTACAAAGTTTTGAAGGTCACATGAAAAATGTCTATTCTCTAAACTGTAAAGCCCTGTGTGGTGGACATTTTTTTCTTTGAAGCATATCTGAATTTTGTCCTTGTTTCTTTTATGTGCCAGAATTTTAAGCAAGTGAGTACAGTAGAAGTATACAGCAGGGGGATTTTGTGTTTGGCCACCCTTAATATTATAGACTACTATAGGATATTATGGAATTTTTACATGAATTGGCAGGGATTTGATCCGTTTTTCCTATAAGATGAAATTTTTAGATGTGATTGGCATTTCCTAATATCCCCCAACCCCCAGCTTTTGATCTTGTTGATTGGCTTTTGATCATATAAGGCAACATCACATTCTTAGAGCATACCTGTGTGCATATGTGTATGTAGAATATTTTAATCATTAGAACATAGCTTTTCTTTGTTAGCATTAATTATCTTTATAAAGTTTTATGTCTTTTTTTTTTCTTTTCTTTTCTCCTTTTTAAAAAAGCCAAGGTCTTATTGTGTAGTCCTAGCTGACCTGGAATTCACTAAGGAGACCATGCCAGTCTGAAACTTGGGGGAATCCTCTTGCTTCTACCTCCTGAGTGCTGGGATTACAAGCATGGACCACCATGCCTAGCTTATATTTCTTAAGTTAACCCTTACTTTCCTGCATTCCTAAATTAAGTTTTCTTACTTTAGTGTTCATTATATCATTTAAAACCAAGAATGATTTTTAATTCTTGTAATTTCTTGGCAATCTACTCATGGAATTCTAAATTCTAAAATTTTAGAACCAAAGGACTGTTTTTAAGAGATGATTTAGGTTGTTCCTCTTAATTTTGTAGATGTGGAAAGGAGGCTGTGTATATTTAACTCAGTATTACATAGTTGTTTAGTTAGTGGTGGGAGCAAGGTTATGCTCAGATTCTCCAAGAATAAATTCTTTTTGTTGTACTGTGACTCCCAAGTTCTGTTTGTCTATCATCTATCCATCTATCTATCTATCCATCCATCCATCCATCCATCCATCCATCCATCCATCCATCCATTTATTTTTGGCTTTTTGAGACAGGTCTCCCTGCATCCTTGGTTGGCCTGAACTCACTATGTAGCCCAGGCTGACCTCCATCTCACAGAGATGCCTCTGCCTCCTGAGGGCTGGGGCTAAAGGTATGTGCCACCACGCCCAGCTTAACACGATTTTTTTGTTTTGTTTTTCTTTTGTTTCTGTTTTAAAGACCAAGACTCAATATGTAGTGTGGGCTATTTTCATCCTCCTGCTTCAGCCTCCCAAGTGCTGAGATTATAGGCACTGATCATCACACCCAGCATGGGCAGTTATTTTTTTCATCAGTATTTATAGTGGTTCTCTTTGGCATGCTGATAAAATCTTCCTAGTCCACCAGAAATAATTAGGTAAAAACAAAAGCAAGAAACTCTACACTGAGGAATGGATATTGATATCTGGTACCAGTCAGTTTTCATGTACTTATGGTAACTTGTGAACTTGTAAGAACATGAAATTAGTAGTGAAGCTCAAAATGTAGTTTAGCCCTGACCTTGTTATATGTTTTGATTTCTTACTTTTATATGATTTCTGCATTCCACAGCTGACCTCAGAACGGACTGATAAAAGGACAGTGTGGTGGTGTATGAATTAAATAAGTGCCCTCTCTGTTGATCTTGTCCTGGTTACCACTGTTTTTTCACACCTTGAATTTCAGTTCTATAGTTGCTTCCTGAAATAATCCATCTGAACCTCTTGTCTGTGAAGTTACCCTGGCTGTGTGTTTTCTCTCTTGCTGATCAAGTGTTTTCTCAGAATGTGCACCTTACACTTCTGCTTTACCTTGTCTTGATATTGCTTGGACAGTTACCAAATTAGGAGACCTGGGGTAGTGCTTGGTGGCTTTCAGAGTACAGCTTGAGTTGATAGTAACTTACTTAGGATGAAATTACTTTTATTTGGTGATTATTTATTGATGACTAGGATTAGGAACTTTTCATGGCACATCAGATTCTTTGAATTTGTTGGGAAGTGTTAGAGGAGAGGTTTTTTGATTTTTATTTGTTTTGCTTTGTTGTTGTTGTTTTTTTTTTTTCCCCTTATTGCCAGTACAAACAATGTGCCTTAGGTGTCTCAGAGTATCTTTGGTACCTGTACAATTTAAATAAAATTTGTGTTTGGTAGTAATGACTGTTAGCATTTGATGAGATGAAGTATTTTATAATGTGTCTAGTTTGACTCTGACTTAATTTATTATTTGAGCAACTTTACTGACTGTATTTTTACTGTTAACCTATTTGCCTGTTTCTTGCTAGAATATGTTGTTCATTTTCTTTTGGAGTTGATTAGTCAATTTTAGATCATTCAATTATATATGGTTATTTTTTTCAGTTTTAGTTACATCCTCTTCTTAGAGGAACCTATAGCAGGAACTTATGCATTGGAGTCAACTCTTAGACCCTCATTGGACTTTTGATTATACAACTCTCTTATCACTATACTCAGTAATCTAGGACCAATCTTAAGCAAAGAACTCCAGAAGGAAAAAGAAAGATGTAGAAAGATACAGGATGCCTGTATCCTAGACTGGAGTCCATAAAGAAGGGAAATGTAGACAGACAGAAAAAGATAGTTGAGGAAAAATGAGGTCATTTGATATTATAATAGAAGAAAATAGAAACTATTCCTCTCAGTATGCTATAACCATATCCTTAAATTCATCTCCTAAAAACCCATATCAGCTTTGACTTGTTACCTTTCATATCGTATCCATTGATCAGTATCAGCACAGTCTTACTGTGAAAAATCTAAGTGATACGTAATTCTGTGCTATAGGCACAGGATTTTGGAATTTAGACACCCAAATCTAATTGACAGTTCTGATACGACATCAGAAGGGATTAGAGAGATTAAAGTAGAGATGAGTTTAAAAAGACAAAGATATTAACATACTACTAGTAAAAAAATACTTTTTTTGAAGGATTGATATCCACAGCATTGGGTCATGTTTATGTGTAAGGGTGTAGGAATTTCTTCTATATGGATATTGTTTTGCATGTTATAATGAAAAAATGAGTGGCTATAGTGATGATTTTAAAGTTTTTGTATGAAATGAAAGAGAATAGGCAAAAATAAACTAATGTAGTTTTGATACCTGAGGTTTGTCTGACATGGAGTCTTGTAAAAATCTAATTTAATATATATTTTTTAGCTAATATACAAACACTCTTCTTGCAGAAGTTTATTTCCAATGAACACTTGATATTTTAACATTATAAGTTCATTATTTATACTTCTCTTTTATAAAAAAAGTAACCAAAAAACTAGAGCATTCAACTAAGGCAATTCTGAAACTTTAGTTTATTGGTGATACAGAGATTCCCAGAAAGAATTTGGAAAAATTTTAATTAAAATTCAGGGGAATTAGGGATAAAAATTTAAATCTTGCAGTAAGGGAAAAGAAAACAAGGGCCTTATTAAGAGATGAGAGAGGTAATAAGATTAGCAAATGTCAGTGTCAATAATCCAATTAATTTAGCCCCACACTTAATGCTCTTTCTGATTGACCCTCAAATGATCCTTGTAGCTCAGTTCTGTCCTAGATGTACTCTTTGTGCTAGTCACATTGCATTCACATTTCCCCCAAAACATTATAAGCATTTTTTTTTTTTTACCTTTGTGACTTTGTTCATGCTATTTCCTGTGTGACCTGCCTTCTCTTTTCAGTTCTACCCTTTAAGATCTTCCCTGTTGGTCTCTTTGATTGTTTCATAATATCCTTCTGATTGTCTCATTTAAATAGAACCTCTAAATTTCTGAATATCTGTGTGGAAGCATATATGTATTATGTATTGTATCTATTTTATTACTTATTTGGATGTACAGTATTCTCTTTTTGATTAGCATGAAATTTGTTCATGTACCCCTTCATCTATTCTTGAGGGAAGTCTCTGAACTCAGTATTCATTATTGGCCTCAGAGACTTAAAATTTTATTATTTCTCTTTACAAATGTTCTAAAAGTGTGGTACGGACTTTTAAATATTATTATTTGCTGTAGATCTAGAAAATAGTTTTTTTTTTTTTTTTTAAGGTATGATTTTCTAGAAATCTGGTTAAAAATAACCATTGTTTTAAAAGTATATTTGGCATATGTGTGTTTTTGTGAAAGTAGTGTTTATTGAGGCTTTTTCTTTTCATTCTTTTCTGGTTGGGTGTAATGGCACAGACTGTTAATCCATCACTTGGGAGTTAGAGGCAGGTGGATCTCTGTGATTTACTGGTCTACATAATGAGTTCAGGCCAACCAGAGCTACACAATGAGACCCTGTCTCAAAACAAAACAAAGGTAAACATTAAATGAGAAAATTCTTTAGCCTGAAAAACCCTAGAAATATAATCTTGATGATGTAAGAACTTATTTCTAGATTGTAATTCAAAAACACCAGCAATATATATATTTCTTAATGTTTCAATAGTACATATCCTTTGCCCATTTGAGAACTATGACCCTTTCCAGGTATTATGTTACAGAGGTATTTTGTGGACTTTTTAGTAGTTATTTACTATGCTTTATAATTTTATCAGAATTCTGTCATCAGCAGAAATTATGTCCTGCTGGTAATGTAGTTTAGTTTGTAGTATAGAGACAGTATTCTGAGTTACATGTATCTCAGAGAGATAAGAATGCAGTAAGATGATAACCAAAATTTGAATGTAGTCTTTAGTGGTGTGTGTGTCCCTCCCGACCCCCATTGTTTTGTTGTATTTATCTGGGATAGGGAAAGCTAGGTGTCAGGCAAGAGACAAAAATTGATAAAAGCTTGGATAGAAAATGAACTCGGATATTTGAGTAAATGTATTGACTGTCAAATGAGGGGTATTGATAGTGGAGACACTGTAGAGTTCCTTCTTCCCAACAAGTAACCATATCAATTACCTTTTAGCGATGGCATTAGTTATCATCTATTAAATTTAAAATTATTTACCTTTTAGAGTATTAAAAATGAAAAAATTAGGGCTGGAGAGATGGCTTAAATGCTAAGTTAAGGGCACTGGCTGCTCTTACAGAGGACTCAGATTCCATTCCCAGCCACCCATAGGTGGCTAAGAAAGGTCTGTAACTCCAGCTCCAGGGCATCCAGTGCTCTCTTCTGATCTCCAAGGGCATTGCACACACAGGTGCACTTACAGGCAGTACACACACACACACACACACAAGATATATTTAAAAATAAAAGAATTATGCAGACCTTAAGGAACAAACTTAGTTAGAAAACCTGGAGATAGTACACCATATGTAGAGAATAAAATGATTTGATTTTAGAGTGAATCTAACTCCTAGTTTTAACACTAAGCAACAAATATTTGATACTGAATTTGTATGGTTAGTCTTGAAAGTAACAATGGGTTTAGAAGGAAGTTGAAGAATGAAAATATTCCAGATTACGGGTTAAAGAGATGACTCAGTGGTTAAGAGCATTGACTGTTCTTGCAGAGGACCCAGGTTTGGTTCCTAGCATCCACATGGTGGCTTACAGCTATTTGTAACTCCAATTCCAGGGGATCTGACACCCTCTTCTGACATCTGAGAGCACTTCATGACATAGCTGCACTTACATAAATACAGGCAATACACCCATATACATAAAAGATAAAAATAATAAATAAAATATTTAGGAAGATATTATAGATCAGGAGAATATAGTAAAAAAAGAAGCACTGAAGACAAGAGACCAATATTTACAGAAAAGAAATTCTTGAGAGAAACCAGTTCACAGCTAAGGAACAACTGCAACAGTCAGTTAGCTGAGAATGGAGCTTAGTAGGTACTGCTCACAGATCTTAAATGTGGCATGGAGATAAGTTGTGAGTATTGTAGTCACTAGGCTGTTAGTGCTCTACATATTTGAAGAAATAAATGCAAGCCAGAACGGAGAGAGAGAGAGAGAGAGAATGTATGGAAACTTAAGGAATTTATTACAGCAATCTAGTAACAGTAAGTGAAGATTTGTTCTATAACAAAACAGTATCAAGGAGAACTTGATGATGAGGATATATATTAGCTGTCCTTTGTCTTTAGTAGACATCAAAGAGTAAACATAGACCCAGTTTAGTGTGTTTGGAATATTTTTGCATCTAGGTTGATGCCCCATTCTTTTGCTAGCTTTCATAGAGATTATGTAAAAATAAATCCGTGTTTGTTCCTGTGTGATGCTATAAATTAAGTGGAGATGTCTAAACGGTGCGTGTAGAGTAGGACACCCACAAATACTACATTTAGGGGAAAGAGTAGAATTTCAACTGAGACAGAGTAAGAACTCTTTCTGCTGATCAGTTGTCACTGATGTTATGTAGTCTTTCCTTCCTTTTTTATTTCTTGACTTACCGTTTCTGCCTTTCTACTTTCTACTTCTGTTTCATGTCTATAACTTGGGCCTCCCTGGGCTTTTTTGTTGGCACATATGGACATTCTTTAGTAGTTTTCTGACCAGATTATAAGGGAATTGTAAAGTATTAGTCATGATTATTATTTATTCAGTGATTTAGTCATGATTTCATTTTGTTTTTGAGATAGGGTCTCATGTCTCATAGGCAGGCCTTGAATTTTTGGTTCTCCTGCTTCCACCTCCTCAGTGCTAGGATTACAATAATGTGCAGTTATGTCTGATTTATTCTGTACTAGTGATAGAACCCAGGGCCTCAACCATTCTATACAAGTACTCTACCAGCTAGCTACATCTCCACCCCCAGTCATGATTTTTATTACATGTACCTTAAAGAGTGCGTAAATTATAGCACATATCTTAACACAGTGTTATAAATATGGGGGCTGGAGAGATGGCTCAGCTGTTAAGAAGAGTACTGATTGCTCTTGAGGACCCAGGTTCTATTCCCAGCACCCACATGGCGGCTAACAACCACGCGAAACTCCAGTTCCGGGGGAATTCAATGCCCTGGTCTGACCTCTGTGGGCATTGCATAACATTGGTGCTTTTGGACAATATGTTCATACCCACAAAATAAAAATAATAAATAAAAATATTTAAAAAATAAGCATATGGCCATCATCTGAGTGAAGAAATAAAACATTATGATCACTCCTGAGGCTTCTGTTTTCTACATACCTTTTCCCAGTCACACTGTATCTGTTGTAATTGGTATCTTTTATCACTGGAGTTGAAACATACTGAGCTACTGAGTTCCTTTCCTAATCTTTTGATCTATCCATCCACAGATATATATGATGTCTTCCTCCCATCATGCTTGTATTGACTGACAGGAATAGTGAACTGCCTTTGAATACCAATTTGTAATTTCCCCCAATTTTTCCCTGTGTGTTCTTTGATACCTGTCCTACCGTAAGCACTATTTACATCAAATTATAAAGCACACATCCACACCCATTAATAAAAATCCTGTAACAGATGAATCCCTACCTATTTTTCAAGAGGAAAGCTAAGTACTGTCATAAACATGTTAAAGGTCTGATGCCAAACTTGTAATCCTCCTGCCAGATATAGACTATTAGTTAGAACTTTAAATTTTATAATAAACACAAATATAAACATTCTTTTAAAAATAGTACATAATGCATGAGACCACCAAAATAAAGTTCCTATAAAGACATGAAATATTTTGTTCTATTTTGGGGTGTAATAACTAAAACTTTATAGAGAGAACTAGTTTTTATTTTGGCAGAAGATTCAAAATAGGCACCTATAATGTCCATAGGAATAGAGCTAGCTGTCAAAAAGCTTTGCAAAGAATATATTAGCGTGTGCTTCGCAGAAACCTTTAAACCAGTAGAAGAAATTAAATGCTACTTATACTTAAAGTAATTTTTATGATATGTGAATACATTAATATTTGGACTTTTTGTTTTTTTTTTGAGATAGTCTCTCATGTAGCTCAGACTGGCCTTGAACTTATCTTCCTGCCTCTACCCTCTGAGTGTTGGATTTTCAAGCATGTGTCACCACTCTGAGTTTATGAGGTGCTGAGGATCAAACCCAGGGCTTCCTGCATGCTAGGCAAGCACCCTACCCACTGACCTACATCCTCACCCTGATAAATTTGTAACTGAAAATTCAGATCATTTTGTCATTATTTAATATTCCTTTTGAGCAGGTAATGCGTTCACATGATCTAGTTAAAAATAGCAATATAAACATGTGTTCACTGAAAAGAGTCTCTTTCCCCTGAATTTGTTCTATTTGTAACCACTCCCCTCCTTTAAAAAATAAATGCTATAATGAGAATTTGAAGCAAAGAGACTGATAGACTGTACAAAGTTAACTAGGATAACAAGCTCAGAAGCAGATCTGCATGAATGCCGGCATTTAATTTGGTAACACAGCAGCACTATAGCGCTTTCAAGTAAGGATGGTCTTGTCTGTAAATAATGTGGGAATTGTTGGCTATTACTATAGAAATATGAAACCGACTCCTCCCTCATGCAGTATAAAAGATAAAGTGCAGATGGATTGTGCATCAAAACATGGAAAAAAATGCAAAGTTTTAAAAGAGACGTTTTTATGGAATAGACTAGAGGCAGGAATAATCCCTCACCTTTTCTCTCCTCCCTCAAAACAAAACCTTCCTGTGTATTCTTCCCTCCTTTCGTCCAAGAAATTCCAGAAGCAGTGAAATTTGTTATTTACACTGAGAATTTTATTAAGCCATGAAATAGTGCCTGCTTAAATAATTTGGAGTAAATTTAGCCTTCCTGTCTCCCTTTTATATGAAATTAGACCATGTACATTTAATTATATAAAAGGCTCAGATGCCCCCTTTCAGTTTCTTAATAACACTTATATTAATTTTTATAAATCTGACATTTAAAATTAGCATTGCATAAAACAAATTTTACTGTACTACCAAACAAATTTATGCACGTGTTAAAAAGTTAAGATATCTTATGTCTATATTCTTTCAGGGCAATTAAAGCATTTCAGGAGGTGCTTTATGTTGATCCCAGCTTTTGTCGAGCCAAGGAAATTCATTTACGACTTGGGCTTATGTTCAAAGTGAACACAGACTATGAGTCTAGTTTAAAGGTAGGTTGTTGGGTTTTTTTTTTTTCCAAGATACAATGTTTTGTTTCTCTGCCCTTTATTTATTTTTTATTTTTTGGTTTATTTGTTTTTGTTGTTGTAAAATATTAGAGCATTGAGAAATGTTGGCACTTTGGCACTTTTCAAAGAAAAATTGAAAATTTGTTTAGATGAAGGAACTTTTCATCAACTATTAACCGGAAGATAAATTGGGTTTCAGAATACAAAGTAGTTATGATGCTGAGAGTTGCATGATAACTGATCACATCATTAAACTTTGATTTTGTTTTTAAGTTTTGCTGAGGTCTGTCAGCAAAGGATGAAGGTTTCCATCTGTTGGAACATCTAAATCACTCCCCTGTAAGTGGTTGGCCACTATCCAGGTCACAAAAAGCTACTTAATGCTATTCTATTTGTGACCCAGACATTGACCATTTCTTTACATGAATCTATATAGATTTTTATACTTCTACCAGCAGGACATGTCTTGTACCTAAATAAAAAAACGAATATTTTGAAGGCATTTGGACTATTGGTTTGTGTGTATAGATATTGCTGGAGAAGCATAAAATGTTGTTGGCTAAATATTTTCCTATCAGTGGAAATTTGATATATTCAGTTCCTTTAATTCCTCTTTTTATACTGAGCTGCTGTTGCTTTTGCCCACATTACTAGACTTTTAATGAAAACAGTGCTTCCATGCATGACCCTTCCCCCAAATAAATGCCGTTTGAAAAGATTATGAGTTCTAGGAAAAAGCTTGCAATTTTGTGACTGTAATGACTTTATAATAGTTCTGGAGTTCTGCATATTATGCACGTGTATCATATTTCCAAATGTGGGGAGGGAAAGAAGGTGTAAAGAATGACTTCATATTTGGACTATAGTTTGAACTAACTAATAAGGAACTACTAACAGGTATTTTTAAAATTATCCCTAAGTGTACTTAATTGTTCTAGATTTTAAAAGTATGTAAATACTGATTTTTACACAATTCACATGTTTATAAGATGAGAGTTGTACAATCAAAACCGTCAAGGCAAATAAATTATGAAAAAATTAGACCACAGTTAAAGGTAAGTCAAATAGAATAGGTCCTAGCACCCAGTGTATCTTGAAGTAGTGTAGAGAGCAATAATGGGATTTACAATTTTCCTCAGGCTTAGTGCAGCATTTGTTAAAATATGCTATGTCATTAGTTTTTAGGTGAAAATAAGTTTAGATATGCCACCATATATATTTTAACGTTTCCTGTTGTACAATTGGATTTTCTATTAGCTATCAAAGACTCTTAATATTTTATTATACAAAATAAGCTCATGTGAGCATTTTATATTATTGTCACAACATGTCTCCTAGGTTGCAAAAGGGTTTTTGGTATTAGCTTGGCAGATATTTAGGAAATAAACTTGAGTGGAAAAAGTAATCAGTTACATCCCAAATTATGGAATGTAACTATGTCTGAGTATTAGTACAGTGATAACTTAAATAGTTATATGGATACAAATCTCTGATTTCATGAAGGCACCGATATTTAAAATCCTTTGTAGTCAGGAGATATAGTATCCATACCTAACCGAAAGTATTCTTGCTTCACTTATACTCAGTGAAAACATTCCTGTTTATTTGTTTGGGGCTAAATTAATGTCCAGAGAATCTTGATCACAGTGATCTTAGCAAAATTATTTAAAGTAAAGGCAACTTTTTCAGTGGGGCCTTTTCTTTCATTTATTTAAAACAATGGGTAATATTCTCAAGTTCATTTCATTTCTGTAAACATAGAAGATTTTAAGAACTTTTGGTATTTTTCTTGTTCCATAATTTCAAGATTATGATTTGATTTTTCTCTTACACTTATATTCAGGATTTTTTGTTATTGTTGTTGGGTTTGGGTTTTTTGTTTGTTTTGTTCTTTTGAGACAGGGGTCTTCCTGTAGCCCCAACTGGCCTGAAACTCCTTATATAGACCAGGCTGACCTCATTCTCAGCGATCTGCTTGCTTCTGGCTCCCCAGTGCTGGGATTAAAGGCATGCACCACCACTTGCAGGTAGCATTCATTTTTTTAAACCTTCCTTCTCATATATATGAGAGTCTATTTAAGGAGAATTTTAGATATCAACATTTTTAGCTGAAGAGCAAGTATTTTAGTTTATTATTTAAATGCTTAACATTCAATGAGTAGAGGTAGAAATCAGTACTGATGTGCCTATCTCCCCCTTAGATTGCCTGCAGCTTTCTGGCTAGTACTTTACATTCACCTGAATAAATGGGGAACCTCTGATGACTTTTCTATCTCATTAAGTTTCTTCCTAACACAGTTATGTTGGAATAGATGCTTTATAGGTTACAATCTCAGAAACTTCAAGTAGTAGCTCAGGGCCAGCAATGGGCTCACTAGATAAAAGCCCTTGCCATCAAGCCTGTTGACCTGAGTCAATACCCAGGACTCACGTAGTAGAATGAGAGAGCATGATTCCTGCAAGTTGTCCTCTAATCTACACATAATACACGTATACACAAATGCTCACACAAACACTTGCGAAGTCAAGCCTCCAGTGGTAATTGACTAAAAGAATCCAAAGTTTTATCAAAGTTAGGTTTCCTTCTCAGTTCTGTGTTAACTTCTTTTAGGGGAAAATAGAAGGAAAATAGTTTATGGGAGTACACTGCAAGTGGGCTAGGCAGTAACTCTGGAGTATTGTCTACCTTTGTTGACTTATTCCTTTTTTTTTTTTTAATTTATGGGTATGAGTGTATGCCTGCATGTATGTAAGTGCACCCATGTTGTGCATTGCCCTTGGAGGTCAGAAGAGGGTGTCGGATCCTCTGAACTGGAGTTAAGGATGGTTGCTAGCCATCATGTGGGTGCTGGGAATCAAACCTTGGTCCTCCACAAGAGCCGCCCATGCTCTTAAACATGGAGCCATCTCTCTAGTCCCCTGTTGACTTAAAGCTGGTTCCTTTATTTGATAATATTAGTAAGCTAGTTGCCAAGTGCTATCAAAGTGAAAGATTTCCTTTTGTGTTTCACGTAGAAAGGCAATAGTGGCTTATGTGCCTAGTATAGTGCTAAGATATAATAGTGCTCAGTATATGGTGATGATGATCATCCTTTCATCAAAGAATAAGATCCTATCTTCCTGTTAATTTTTTCAGAAGTATACTACCTTGTATATGGCCAGAAATAGACCACATGACCATTCCTAATTATTTCCGTATCAGTGGAGATGTAGTTATTCTTAGATCAGTTATGCTCAGTCTTTGAGCATGATTAGAGTCCCTAAATGTACTATAGTTACCTAGTGGATGCTTGAGGAAGTGGTTAAAAAGAATATTTTGATGGTGAGAGTCAGATTTTTTAAAGGTTTATTTATTTTTGTGTGTTTATGAAGATAACATGCATGCACAGGTACACATGCTGGGAGGCCAGAAGAGGGTGCTGGGTGTCCTCCTCTATCACTCTCCACCTATTCCTTTGAAGCAGGGTCTCTTCTTAAACCTGAGGCTCACAGTTTGTCAGCTAGGGTGGGAAAGAGCAAACCCTAGTGGTCCTCCTTTTCCTCTGTCCTCAGAGCTGGAGCTACAGATATGCATTGGATACTCTGCCTGTCAGGCGGGTATTGGGAATCTAAACCCCAGTCCTCAGAATTGTGCAGCAAGCATTCTTAACTGTCAAGCTAGTTCTCCAGTTCCATATATGATCATCTCATACCGTATTTCCTTAATTTCTGCCTGAAGAGAGATGTAGCTTATATAATACTTTTTTAGATGCTAAAAATATTTACAAACTATTTTCATAATAGACTCCTTTTATCTACATATTAAATGCATTCCAGGGCCTCCTGGTTTGTTTTTAATCAGTGTTTGTTAATATTTTCCACAAAATGTATCTGAAACAGATTCTATTTTGGTATTATGTAAATAGCTCTAATAGCAAGCAAATTTGGTTTTGAAATTTGATTCTGCCACATACCTTGTAACTAATTGTGTCTGAGTCTTTCTGTGTCTGCCAAGCCAGAATAATCATATTTACTTCACAACATTGTTATAAAGATGGGTATTTATGTGCATATATACATATAAACGTGTTCTGTATCTTATAAATAACTATTTTAGTTAGTGGGGATTGTGAGATAGGGTCTTACAATATAGCCTGAACTGATCTAGAACTTGATATCCTCCTGCCTTAAGCCTCCCCACTGCTGGGATTTTTAGGTGTGTGTCACCATACCTAAGTTTCAGCTCTTCTTTAGTTCTCAGTTTAGGATGTAAAACTCCTCTGTGATACATATGCCACTGTTTGGTGAGTTTGTTTGATGATGTTTTTGTTTTGAGACAGACTCATGTAACCCAGGCTGGCCTTGAACCTGCTAGCTAGCAGAGGATGGCCCTGAACTGCTGATCTTTCTGCCTCCATCTCCTAAGTGCTAGGATTACATATAGGTGTGAGCTACCATGTCTGATTAGAGATTGTTTTTGAAATCCATTTTCTAATCCCAGAATTTTTCTTTAGATTTTGGATGTTGTTGTTTTCAGGTTTGTTTTTGTTTTGTCACTCTGCCATCCCCAGAAATGTAAAGTTATATGATCTTATTTTTCATCAGATACTGTTGTTTCCATTAAATTGGCCAATGAAGATTTCTTGTGTTTAGTTACTGGTGGTAATAACAACTCTTAATTTGTAAACTGCTTTATTGTCTGAACGACAACATTCTAAAGTGATAGAGGTCTAAAAGGTATTTTATTATTGTTGTTTTTTCCTACGCCAGATAATGTCCTCCTCCAGTTGGATTTGCTTGCCATACAACTAATTCAGGGTTTGATTCTATTACATTTTAATGTTGCTAATGATAACTACTTATTATATGTTTGAAGAAAAATGCTATGATTATTTCTTTAAAAATGCACTGATTTTGACAAATAGCTTTCTATACTGCCCCTAATTTCTACAACTGAGTACACTATTAAAATTATTTCTGTCACGTGAAGCTAATAAATGAAAATAAGACCCATATTCTTCAGTGCATCTATTTAAATTAATGAAGATAATGCCAAAATTCTAGTTGAACATTACATACTTAATATTAATTACATATTTATACATCTTTAAAATATATTTGATAAAGAACTTTTAGAATTTAGAGCTAGAGAGCTAGCTCAGAAGTCCTTGTACTGTCCTTGTACTGTTCTTCCAGAGGACCTGAGTTTGGATCCCAGCACCTACAGTAGGTGGCTCACAACCACCTGTAACTCCAGCTCCAGGGAATCTTTAACACCCTGTTCTGACGGCACCTCATGTGCATCGCACCCCCCCTCCCCCCAAAAAAAGTATTAAAAAAAGAACTTTTAGGTCTGGAGAGATGGCTCAGTGATTAAGAGCACTGACTGTTCTTGCAGAGGACCGGAGTTTGATTCCCAGCACCCACATGGCAACTAACAACCGTCTGTAACTCCACTTCCGAGGATCTGATACTTTCTTCTGACCTCTGTGGGCATTGCTTGACATGTGCTCATGCAAGTAATACACATAATTAACAAAATTTTTTTTCTGCTATTCACTGTGTGGGTGTGGGTGGACAGGCCAGAGAACAACTTCTCTCCTTCCACCTTGTGGTGGGTCCCAGGGATTGAAGTCAGGTTGTTAGATTTGGTGGCAGGCTCCTTTACCTAATGAGCCATCTCACTAGCCCATTTTTGGATTTTTAAAGAGTTCTTTTTAAAATTTATTTTTATTTTAAAAATATTTATTTTTTATTATACGTATATGAGTGTTTTGCCTGCATGTATGTAAGCACACCATGTGTGTGCAATGCTCTGCAGAGGCCAGAAGATGGTGTCAGATCTCCCTCCTGGAACTGCAGTTATGGGTGTTTGTTTAGCCACCGTATAGGTGCTAGGAACTAAACCCAGGTCCTCTGGAAGAACAGCAAGTGTCCTTAATTCACCACTGAGCCAGATCTCCAGCCTCAGGTTCCTTTTGAAAAAAAATTTAAACCACAACTTGTGGATAATTGCTAGTGTAAGTCTTTTTATGACCTGATATTTAAAGAAGATGAGTGCTTATTGAAGGGGCTAATATGAAAGGCTGAGATGAGATGAGAATTAGAAAAACTGTTGAACTCAAGTGAGACTTGGGTTAGACAATGAAATGGAAGAGGATATAGAATGTTAAAATGCCTACTCACTGTGTAGGCTGGAAGAAGATTAGGAAAGAAGTTAATCTTATCTATTTGCAATGTTTTCTTCGTGCCTCAGTCCATCAACTTCATTCATCACCTGTCTTCTTATATTTGATAAGGGATTTAATATGGAAAATTATCCACATACTTTTAACCTTACTGGGAACAATTTCACTTCCAGGTTCCTGATTTGATCTCATATGCTGCATAAAACTCAGTAATTCTTTTTTCAAACGGGGTCTTGTCCTGTGTCTGGTTCCCAGCACTCACATGGCATCTCATAATTCCCTGTAACTCCAGCTTCAAGGGGATCTGAAGCCTCTGATTTCTGAGCGTACCTGTACTTACATGTACATACCCACAGGTTGTCTTTGATTTCACTGTGTAGGCTAGACTGACCTGGAACTCCCAATCCTCCTATATCATCCTGCTGGTATCACAGGTATGAGCTATCAAACGTGGCTCAAAACCCAGAAATTTTATTCAGTTTTAAATTATGGTATATTAAGGCAGAAAATTTAAGTGTAGGGAAGTTATGCACCTCCTTTTTCAAGTCACCTTATCATAGATACACAAATTATTTTGTGTAACCAGTCCATTGTGAAATTGAGAAATACTTCTTATGAATATGAATATTAGCTTTTTTCGATATTTCTTTGTTGACACTTTAACCTTAATATTTTTGTTAGTTCAGTTTTATGAAGACAATGAAAATGGCTGATGTTCCTCCATACCTGCTCTCTCCTGTTTCCTTCTTTTCTTACCTCTTCCAAGAGACATTTGAAAAATTATGGCATTTTGAATATTCTGGTCTTCAGTGATTTGATTTTAGAGAGATTCCCTCATCCGTGAGATTAGCTTTCTTAAAATATGATTAGAAAGTTCTCCTTGTCATCTAATAGTTTAGAAAAAGTTGATGGGAGATTTAAAGTTGATGTTAAGATTTAGTATTGGATTTCGCCTACAGTAGAGGAAGGAATTCTTGAAGAAAGGATTGATCTATACAGAGTATTGACACATCATAGAATCTGTATTTGTTGAGAGTATTTGAATTGGTTGTGTTATATAAACAGTAATAAAGGCCCAATCTTTATATTTTTGAGCTTTTTATTTAATGAAATTCATGTTTGAATGCCCTCTATTACTTGTAGCAACCTCTTTAAGGGTAGAATGAGGTCTGCAAATATAACATTTTTTTCCACTACCACGTCCCGAGCCTTTACTCTAAATTCCTTTTGTCTAAATTTAAGCACATACTAAAACATATTAACACATTATTCTGGTAGTGTTTTAAGTAAATTTTTTTCAGTTATACTGTGTATTTCTTAAGCGTAACAGTTGGTTCTGTATGTATACAGTTCACATTATCTGAATTTGCTTGGCTTTTTATGGTCTGCAGGAGATTGGATTCTGATTATGGAAACTGCAGTTCATTTCTTAATATTTAACTTTTTCTGTTCTTTTTAGCCATTGGTAACGGAACTTTGTTTTCAGCTGGGTAGAACACTACTGTTCCCTTTTGATGAAATTCCACTCCTGTTTGTTTTTTGTGTATTTTCTCTCACTTGTGGAGAAATCTTGCCCTGTTCTTTATTTCTTTTTCTCTATTTGTTAACATGTACTTTATGTGGTGATATCTCAATTGATTTATGTAGCCATTTAATAATGGCTGCATTTTCTATTTCACTCTTCCTGGCCAATTTGGTTTTTTTGTTTGTTTGTTTGTTTGTTTGACATTTACTTCTCTGAGTTCTCATACATATCCCCACTATGAAAAGTAGTAAAAATTTCCAAAACATATATTTGAAAAGGTCAAAATTGCTTATATATGTGACAGTAACCCATTCTCTCTATGCTGAAGAATGGGAATAATTACAGGTTCCTCATGTCATCAAAGTTTTAAGAGCTCAAGTCATTTGTAATTAAAAAGTGATTGTTAATATTTACTCAAAATGACTTAAGTTTGTAACTATATTTGATGTTAAAATGCAACTGTACAAAGCAATCAGTATATCTAATCCCATAATAGAAAAGTTTATGTTTCAAAATAACATTTTACAGTACCTATTATGTGCTTGTCAGTTTTATTCTTATACGACTGCAGATTATTCACTTGGTGGAAAGAACTTGAAAGTTAGGTTGGCTCATTCTGATCATTTGTCTATGCATATTGGAAACATTTCAGGACATGTTTATTAAAATGTTAATGACTTACATACTTCTACTTTGTAAAATGTAATAACAGTAAAGATTTGGGATGCTTATGTGGAGTAGTTACAGGAAACAAACTGAGTAAGAACAGCAAGATGGATTGATGAATGGTGGCATTAATTTAGCCTAGAGAATTTAAGGAGATAACCAATAACTTGATATGGGAAGAGAGTCAGATAATTCTTAAGTCTCTTTGATAACTATATTAGTTACTTTTCTTGAAACTGACTAAATATCTGACACGTAGCAACTTACGGTAGGTAGGAAAGATTTATTTCGCTTAACATTTGGAGTTGATGCCATGCACCTGGCAGAGAAGGTGTGGAGGGAGGAATCTAAGGTGGCTCGTGGCATTGTGCCCATTCAGAATTCAAAGGGCATACAGGATACATAACTTCACCTCAGTAAAGGTTCCACAACATTCCCAAACAGTGCCACCTTCTGAAGACCAAGTGTTCAAACACATGAGTCTGTGGGGGGGCACTTCACATTCAAACTACAACAATCACTTTTTTATCTAAAATAAGAGAAAGAATAATAATAGCTGGTTTTGAATTTGGCAAGTGAAAATTTCCTAAATTTTGAGATGAGTCATTTAAAAGTATATTGAGCTACAGTTAACAGGGATACAGAGCTTGGTGTAGACCAAAATTCAGAACTAGAAAGAATAGCTAGAAATAAAATTTGAATATCACTAGTATAGAATATGATAGAATGTGTTTTATCTTTTTTGTTAGAGAAACTTTCAGAAGAGATCAACTGCCATATACTTCAAAGAATGAGTCCCCATTTTGAGTGAGCTTGTCAGGATCTGATAGTTACTATGAAGTCATTAATATTCAGTAGTCTCTCCAAGAAATTGCCATAATGATAACTGATTAATTTTTATTTTATGTGTATGAGTGTTTTGCCTGCTTGTATGCAAGTGTACCCATGTCTACAATGACCACAGAGGTCAGAGGGGACATCAAATCCTCTGGCACTGGAGTTACAGACGGTTGTTAGCTACCATGTGGATGCCTGGAACCAAACCCAGGACCTTTGGAAGAGCAGCCAATGCTCTTAACCTCTGAGCCATCTCTCCAGCCCCTGTATTTTAAAAAGAGAATCAGAGGAACTGAGTTTCAGGGCTTTGAGAGAATGTCATGAGACCAAATTTCTAAAGTAAGTATCCTTTACATCCTACAATATTTCTCTCATTAGTTTTAGAGATCAGTTTCTTAGCTTTAAATTATACTTTTAGAACACTGGCCATCTGTGACAATGAAAAAGAAAAAAAAAATTCCTGTTCATGTGCATACCTCCACTTCTGTTAATGCATAAAATGCTGCTTTTAAGAGCCCTATAAAAATAATGTAAATTCTTCTTCAGCCTGAAGTATTTATTTTCTTACTTTCTTTTGTCTATCCCCTTTTGGTACTATTAAAGAATTGTCTTTTCTTTGTACTCTCAAAACAAGTTAGATTAAAAAAAAAAAAAAAAAAGTATTGGCATACTAACTTTAGTGAGCATTGCACTAAGTTCTGTAGATGTTAACTAACCATAGCAGAGTGCTAGGTGTAGAGTAAGAAGCTGGGACAGCTTCTTGGCAACATGGTACTTAAAAGTCTGTGCCTACCTGTATTGAATATAAACAGCAGTTTTGGCTGCTCAAACACCTTGTTTATGTGGTCTGAAATAAAGATTTCTAGGTACAAACACACAACATAGAAACTTCAGAATTGTATTTAACCTTGATGATGGTATATCAGAATTCTTTGCAGATGTCTTTTTCCCTGATTTAAATGATAGCACTTCCAATTCTGGTTAGTCAGAATATCCTAGATTGGGCTTGAAATCCAAATATTGCTCCAAATTAATAATTTATATAAACAGTCGATTGTGAACAGTTTGTTGTTTGTCTCTAAAATTGAGAATACAGAGACTCTAAAGCTAGAACTGAAGCACTTTTAAAAGAAAGTCTTAAAGCTGGGCATGGTGTCGCACATCTTTAATCCTAGCACTCAGGATGTCTGTGAGTTCAGGGCTAGCCTGGTCTACCTAGAGAGTTCCAGGCCAGCTGGAGTCCCCCTAAAATAAGAAATAATAATAATAATAAAGTAGATCTTAAAACTTAAGTTTTTCTTATAATCACATGAATATAGATTTCTACCTTCAATTAGAAATTGTTTCACAAGTTATATGAAACAAATGACTACAATGTAATTTTAAAGTATTGAGTAAACCAAAAGCTTTTTTGTATCAAAGTTGACTTTGATTATAAAGATGCCAGAAGAAACTTTGCTTCAAACTTTAGGTTAAATTTGACCATAAATGAAAAGGAAAGAAATTCACTGTAACATTAATGAAGACCACGTTTTAGGCAGACCTTTTTTCTTGGAAACTAATTTTCTGTAGATTGCTTTCATCCATGTTTGTATATAGTCCTTGAACTGCAGAGAGTCCTGCATGATAGCTGTTCTGCATAGTAGAAGTCAATTTCACTGCTGAAGATATGAGGTACTAATGTTTTGTAGTTGCCTCTGTTGGTTGCAAGTTTGGAAACTAGATCTTTTACTACTCTATTTTGAAGCTTGGGCTCTGGTTATACAATTCATAGGTTGATTTTGATTTATGTGTTAATAAGTACATCAGTTTTTGTATGGTTTAGATATTGGATAGGAAGCTATAGTATCATGTATTCCTATTCCAAATCCCTCGTTTCCTTTTAATGTGCCTAAAGGTTCATTGGTGTTTTCCTTTTTGTTGGATGGTTAAAATTTTATTTTTATTTTATGTGTATGAGTGTTTTGGCAAGCATGTATGCCCCGAGTGTACAATGCTCGTTGAGGCCAGAAGAGGGCATCAGAACCCCTTGGAAATGGAATTACAGAGGTTGTAAGTTGCCATGTAGCAGCTGCTGGCAGCAAAACCCAGGTCCTCTGCAAGAACAGCAAGTGCTCTGCTGAGCCATCTCTGCAGACCCCTGTTATTAAATTTCTTATAACCAGTAATTATTTTGTATGTTCTTTCATTTTCTAATTGTGGTTTTGAATAGCTATTCTTTTGTCAGTAATTTTCTTTCATTTATTTCTCTTTGGAAATATTTGGTATTTCATGGTGTTGTAGGTTTGAAATGGAACACCAATGATTTCATTGCTGCTTTAAGACTGTTTAATAATTATATAAAAATATGTTCAAAATAGTTCTTACCAGGTTTCATTGCACGGCCTTGAACACTAATAGCTCTTCTTTTTGGCATTTCAGTGAAATCAGTAAAAGTAAGATTCACTTCTTCAAGGCTGTTTCCTTTTTAGTTCAATTGTTACTTTTGATGACTTAGGAAAGGTCTGTCTTCTATCAAAATACAAAGTTCTGTGTGCAAACTAGGTTAGACTTGGAAATGTAGTGCATTCTAAATATGTGATTGCTGTGTGGCTCTTTTGATTTGGAGGAAAGCATGCCCATCTTTTCATAGGTTGTGTTCTATTGCTGTGGTAGCATGCTAAAGGGATGTGGGAAGATAATCTGTTTAGTAGACAAAAAGAAGGGTATGAGCAGTTTTGAAATATTCAAATGTTGGGCTTTAAAAAAATTCAGTTAACTTTGGAAAATAAATTTTCACTTGTTTTGTTTACCATTGTACACATACTGTGCATTGTCCTTAGGGCAGTAAAGGCTCTTAATAACTATTTGTTAAGTAAATTAGACGTTCAATAGTTCTAATCCTCTTGTCAGTAGTTTCTCCATTCACAAGATATTACAAGCTTTAATGTAGAGGCTAGCCTGTTTATACATGCATATAACAGACATTTATATGCACATATAAATACCTACTCCTTTTTTAAAAATCAAACGATGCTTTTCTAATTTCTCTCTCCATATGATATTAGGTAATTAACATTAATTTATTCTAATTAATTGAGAGTTCAGGTTTGCCAAATGCAGTTTTGTTGATCCCATGTTGAAATATGATATACTTAATGTTTGGTGATAATTATTTCTTTTGATGAAAATTTGATCTTTTAAGAGCTTATATCTAGAAGTTGTCATCATGAATATCAGTTGTTACTTTCTCTAATGATCATCAAAAAATAAAACTTCTTAGATGTTTGAATTATAAATGAGCTTTTTAAGGTTGATTTTGTTTGTTTTTTGAAACATAGTCTCCCTGTACTCCCAGCTGGCCTGGAACTTACTATGTAGATAAGACTGGCCTTGATTTCACAAAGATCCACCTGCCTCTGTCTCTGAGTGCTGGAATTAAAGGCATGTGCCACCACATGGTTGATTTCTCTAAAAAAAAAAGATTTTTACTATGGCGATTTATTACTTTCGATGTTAAAACTCTGGAGGCCTAGAAAACTTGAATATTTATTTGTGAGACTTTTTTTTTTTTAAAGATGTGGACGTTTTCTTGGGGACTGGAAAGATGGCTCAGTGGTTAACAGCATTGGCTACTCTTGCAGAAGACCATGGTTCAGATCCCAGCATCCACACAGTGGCTAACTTCAGTCCCAGAGGATCTAATGCTTTCTGGCCTTCACCAGCATTTCATAATATGGTACCCCATGTACATGCAGGCCAAACATTCATACATGATAAATAAATATTTGTACATCATTTTGTTTAAATTAAAATTTTATACCAACTCTATGATGCATTTTTTACTTTTAAAAATGTTTTTTTTATGTGTATGAGTGTATTGCCTGCATGTATGTAATTGCACCCATGCCGTACAGTGCCCATGGAGGTCAGAAGAGAATATCAGATCTCCTGGAACTGGAGTTACAGACAGTTGTTAGCTGCCATGTGGATGCTGGGATTTGAACCTAGGTCTTCTGCAAGAACAACCAGTGCTCTTAATCACTGAGCCATCTCTCTAGCCTTAGTGCTTTTTAACTTTTAAAACTTGTTTGCATACCAGGTCAGATAGTACCAAGTGTTCTTGCATTCTTCAAAAGTTATGTTAAATGTTGATGTTTCCATGTATTTTCTTGGTAGCCTTCTGGTAGGATATTGTAATATTAATGATTTAATATTTCCTGAGGAGTTAATATTTTATGCATACATTCTAAAAGGACAGTTGTATTTTACAGATAAACAGAGGCTAATTATGTAAGATAATTAAGTACAGTGATTTTTGAAGAATTGGTAAAGGCAGATACTTTTACCCTTCGTGACAATTATCATAGTGAAATTTTTCTTTTTAAAAGTTAAAGGCTCACTTTGAGGTAAAACGTGATCTGATAATACTATTGGACTTTTACTGCTTTCTTAAAAATGTTGATACAGGGCCAGATCATTCAGTGGGTAGAATGCTTGACTGGCATGCATGACTCTTGATTTAATCCTTAATACAGTAGCAAAAATAGTAAACACAAAATTATACATTGTATTTAACTTGTTCTATAACACTTTACTTGAAAACTTAAATCTAAAGCTCTTTAATAAATAAAAATCTATATAGGATAACATGATAAAATTATTTATTCATGTTCTCCATTCTCACTTGCCTCAAGAAAATGATCTGACATGTCAGTTGCCAGCAGTAAGTGTAAAGCAAATCTAATTGACTGGCCAGTACATTTAATTTGTGTAACATAGTTTCAATATTATGTTGGGCCTGACATCTGAAAACTATAATAAAATCAAATTCATAAGGCTCTAAATGTAATGTACTAACTTCCTTCCTCTTCTCTTGTTTACAGCATTTTCAGTTAGCTTTGGTTGACTGTAATCCCTGCACTTTGTCCAATGCTGAAAGTAAGTATTAAGTACCAAAAGTTTAATACAGATATTCACATCAGTTTGTTACAAATAATAACCACCAGTTATAATAATGTTAATGATAAATTCTGTGCAGTTTGTTTCTTTAGAATCATCAGGTGTAACTATTCTTTGCAGTGGCTACCTGTACAAATAGAACTTGTGAGACTAGATCAACCTATGTCTAAAACAGGTTGTGAAGTAGATTGTTGAATTAAAATTATCTGTAATAACGAATGAAGTCTATTTTATAAAATGCTTATATTCACATTAAATGATGTAGATTATGAATACAGTTTACCCGTCATTTAGTAAAAATGAATATACAAAGATTTATGTGGGAGCTCACTGATTCTGCTGTGTGGCATTAAAATTATGGGTGATTACAGCCCGGTTTGGTGTCCCAAACCTTTAATCCCAGCACAGAGGCAGGTGGATGGAGGCCAGGTGGGGCTACAGGGAAATCATCCCTCAAAAGAAAAAAAAGAAACCAAAAAGATAATTATAAAGAAATGCTTTGATTGTTTTTTTTTTTTTTTTATTTGATATATCATACACAGAGTTTGAGGTGACATTTCCTAGTTAATTAAAGAGAAATCCTTTCGGGGCTGGAGAGATGACTCAGTGGTTAAGAGCACTAGCTGTTCTTGGGCAGGAACTGGGTTTGATTCTCAGCACTCATGGCAGCTAACAACTATCTGGAACTCCAGTTCCAGGGTACCTGAAGTCCTCTTCTGATCGCCATGGGCATGACATGACATGGGTGCACTTACCCACATGCAGGCAATGCACTCATACACATAAGAATACTAAGTAAAAAATATTTAAGCAAAGAGAAATTCTTTTCATGAGGTATATTCTCACCCAGTGGTTTTCTTCAGTTCTTTTCTCCTGCTTAGTCAACAGGATAGGAAAATGTTACGTGACAGTACTCTCAGTATTTAGAATTGCCTTAGGAAATTTTTAGATTCCAAAAAGCTGTAGAATTTTTAATATAACATGGATTAACAGCATGGACAAGCTGGGATTGTTACTCAGTGATGGAGCACTTGCCTAGCATATGCCAGGCAGTGGATTGGATCCCTACCCTTTCCCACCCCCCAAGATAATAAATTATAAAAAGTAAATTAAAGTGAGTTTTGAAAAACATTTCTGTAGGGGGAAAAATGTTTCTGTCAGTATTTAAGAGGTGTTAGAATTTATGATTTGAAAAGTAGAATCATGAGAATGTAAGACAGTGACTAACTTGGGGTAAAATAGTTGTCTTCTGATATTTTGTCAGTTTTAAAATACTATTTTCTGGATAAAGTTTAGTTTCAGGACCTTTTATGGCAATATTTGTTAAAAACTATCACTTCAGTTGTAGTGGAGCCTTTTCACTACAGTTAGTGAAGTATGTAGTGAAGTTATACTCTATTTTGAAGAAGCATTTATTCTGTTCTCCACATTGTAAAATACAGCATGGGATTTAGTAATTCATGGGATAACGAGGTCCTTTTTATTAGATCCTAAGACTGGGTTTAGAGAGGAAGTATAAAGTAGAACGATAATAAACTGTTGATATTCTCTTTTATTCTGTTTTTCCCATTGTCACCTTTTTTTTGTTTAGGGCAGTAAAATGATTAGGGGTAAAGTTCACAGATTTTCCTTGTCCTCCTCCTGAAACAATCTGTCTTTCATATAATGGGATGAGATAAGATTGAAATTTTCTAGACTGAAGAGGTAGCTCAGTGGTTAAGAGCTCTTGCTGAGGACCTGGGTTTGATTCTAGGCATCCACATGAGGGCTAACAACTGTCTGTAACTTCAGTTTCAGGGGAATCCAATGTCTTCTTCTGACCTCTGTGGGAATCACATGACATGGGTGCACTTATGTACATGCAGACAACACACTCATACACATAAAATAAAAATAATCTAATTTAAAGTAAGATAGAAATTCTCTCTAAGAGCTGCCTAGCATATATACTGAGGAAGAAGAAAAACCTCTTAATATCTTGGGTAACCTCAAATGTTTTTAGGTTTTTCTTTTTTAAAAAATATTATTTACGTAGTATTTTTATTTTATGTGTATGAGTGTATTGCCTGCATGTATGTATGTAAGTGCAGCTGTGTCATTCAGTGCCTGTGTAGGTTAGAAGAGGGTGTCAGATCCCCTGGAACTAGAATTAAAGATGGTTATTAGCCACGATGTGGGTTCTGGGAATTGTACCAGGTTCTCTGCAAGAACAGCCAGTGCTCTTAACCTCTGATTCATCTCTCCAGACTCTATTTTTAGGTTTCCCTCCCTCCCTCCCTCCCTCCCTCCCTCCCTCCCTCCCTCCCTCCCTCCCTCCCTCCCTCCCTCCCTCCCTCCCTCCCTCCCTCTTCCCCATCCTGTTCCCCTTCCTCTTCTGTTTCCTCTTCCCCTTCTCCTTCCCACTTTCCTTCTTCCCCTTCCCTGTGTATATGAGTTTTATGCCTGCATGTGTGTAAAGTGCACTCATGTTGTATGATGCCCATGGAGGACAGAAGAGGCCATTGGATCCCTTGGAGCTAGAGTTAGGACAGTTTTTAGCCACCATGTGGTTGCTAGGATATGAACCCAGGTCTTCTGCAGAAACAGCCAGTGTTCTTAACCACTGAGTCATCTCTCCAGTCCCTATCTTTTTTCTAAAAATAGTTTAATTTTGACTTAGCTTATGTTTAGCTTAAATTTAGTACTTTTGATCTAAACATACTGTTTAATTTTAAAATTCACTATGTATTTTGTTTCCTTACCTTGCTTATGTGACAAGTGTTAACCTGATGTTGATCTAGGTCGAATATGCATCAAGAATCACCCACAGAAATGAACAGAAGGGCAGCCTTCCATGTCTTGACTGCTATATTTAAACCATACTCTCAGGAATCTACATTGGTAATAAGTGTCCCAGAGAAATTGATGTTAACTTTGCATTAAAAAAAAAAAATCCACATAAACTTAATACATGTAATTTTGAAAGACTCCCAGAGTCTTTGAAATCTAGGTTGAGAGAACATAGAAAAAGAAAGTTGTCATTCAAAAATGAATATCCTGGGATCAGAGAGAGATGGCTCAGCAGTTAAGACCACTTCACTGCATTTTCAGAGGACCCAGGTTCAGTTCCCAGCACCTACATGGTAGCTAGCAACCATCTTTAACTCCAATCCCAAGGGATCTGACCATCCTCTCTGGGCCTCCAAGGGCATTGCACATTATGACTGCACCTACGTATATGCAGACAAAACACTCAAACACATAAAAATTTTTAAAAATTTATATATATTTAAAAGGAATGAATATCATAATAATATAAATAGCCCTTAGCAAATGTTCATTCCAGGCTCGTTTTTGCTTTTGTTAAATAATTTATACACTGATGATATGGTGTCAGGAGGGGGGAATAAAAATTGAAGTATGCTGTTCATATTTTATTTTACTTTACCTTTTTTTTTTTTTCTGTCATTTTGAGACAAAGTCTCCCCATAGCGCCCATCTGGCCTGGAATTCACAGAGTCCCACCTGCCTCTGCCTCCTGAGAGCTGGGATTAAAGGCAATGCACCACTAGCTGGATGGGCCATATAGTTTACTTTCAGCATAGAAATTTTAATCCTGGGAATGTTTACCACTGGTCTTCCAAGTGGTTTGACTTTTTAAAAAACTGTTTACATTTATTCATTTTTTAAAATTTATTTTTATTTCACATGTCTAAGTATTTTGCCTGCATATATGTAATTACACCTGTGTCATGCAGTGCCCACAGAGGCCTGAAGAGGGCATTGGATTTCTCTGGAACTGGAGTTATGGATGGTTGTTAACTGCCGTGTTGGTGTGGAGAACCAAACTTGAGTCCTCTACAAGATTAGCCTGTGCTCTTAACTGCTGAGCCATCTCTCTAGCCCTTCACTTGGTTTTAAATGATGAATTTTTATCTAATTCTGAAGCACTGGGAAAAAAATAAACAACCACTCATTTCCTCTGTGTCTACTAATCATCCTGGTCCCTAACTTTTTAATAATGTTGTTTAAAATATAATATGGTATATGAAGAATCTAATGACCTTTTTGTTTTAGTGTTTTCTATTAAATATGGACTTAAATACTTTTGACTTAAAACTCAATTTTAAGTACTATGTTTTGAAATGTATAGATTATAAAAGTTTCCCTTATTTATTTAATGTTGCCATTTTGAAATTTGTAAGACACATACTCTATTGCTATTAACAAACACTGAGAATCAACACAAATTTGTTAATGGCCAAGAATGGTTACATATGGTTCCTTGTCCTGTTTATTCTTTTAGTATTTTTATCTGTGTATTATTTTATTGAAAACAAATAAAAGTTATGCTGCTCTGTTACTTCAGGCTGTATCATATAAGCCATGCTTATTTTCTGTTTTGTTCTTGCCTATTTTGTCCCAGACCTTACAGTATTATTACTGACTTTTTTTGTTTTCTATTATCCTTTCCAGTTCAGTTTCACATTGCCCACTTATATGAAACCCAGGTAAGTATTTTAATTTACCCAAGTTAAAAAAGAATCAAAATATCACTTGCATTGTACTCTAATGAAACTAAATATATGCAGATCATTTATTGGACATTTGGCATTATGTTACATAAATCTTAAGTTTTATATGCATGAAGTTTGCCCAGAATGTTGCTTCATCAAATAATTATGACATAGAAAGTTTAATATATGCAGAGAAGTTTTGCTTAGGACCTACCTATAAACTTGACTTGCTAGCTCAAATGGCTGTGTTTAAGATTTCTCTTGTGATAGAGAATGCTTCATTTTCTTTCTCAAAATGTTATAGATGCTTGTTGTAATACATTGTTTTTATATGATTCCCCCCTGTGTATACATGTGTGTTACATGTATGTGTATACACAGGCATATGTATCTTCACACATGGTGGAGGCCAGAGGAGGACATGGGCTATCTTCCTCTATTGCATTTGTACTTACTGCCTCTGAGGCAGGATCTTACTGAACTGAAATTTGGCTGTTTGGGCTGGGCTGGTTGACCAGCAAGCTCCTGGGATCTGCTTGCCTCATCCTTCTTCACTCTTTGCATTCATCTTACTTTCAGGTACCATAAAGGTATTCCAGAGCTCATATAGCAACTCCCCTGGTTCCCCTTCCTCTCTCCCTCCCTCCCTTCTTTCCACATGCTTTTATTTTATGTGTGTGAGTGTTTTGCCTGCATGTACATAAGTGCAACCAATGCCCGTGGAGACCAGAAGATGGCATTAGATTTCTGGAACTGGAGTTAGAGACAGTTGTTAGTTACCATGTTGGTGCTGGGAACTGAACCTGTGTCCTATGCAAAAGCAGCTACTGCTCTTAACTTCTGAGCCATCTTTCTAGCCCCATTGTTCCTTTTCCTAAAGAATGGTATTTGAAAACCTAAATCTAAGTGCTAGTCTTCACAGTTGCTGGGGACAGTAATTGATTCTAGGACTTCCCAACAAAGAAAGTTAGGCAATATATTTATCAATGTATATCTATACATACAGTACATTCTCACTTAATATTTCCATCCAACTACTACATCCATAGTGGTAACAAATTCACAGTATGTTTTCAGTTTCAGCTAAGCTTAGCCTTTTTTCTTTCATTGCTGTAAGTTAACTGACAGTGAAACCTAGCTCTCATTATCCAAACTGCTTGTTTATTCTTGATGTTTACATGAAGTACTTAAAGAATTTTTAATTCATACCTGTGGGAAACAAACTTTAGTGCAGGATGCACTTTACACCTTTATTATCTTTAGCTTTACTCTATAAAGTCAGAGTACTGATGATCTATGAAATTATTATGTTAGTTTTTTTCTTTTTCCATCCCCTTCAGCATAGTTTTACTACTATAATTACAGTTAAATTCATTTCTTATTTTTTATATTTTATTGTCAATTGGCTCACATCCTTGTTCTTAATTACTCAATTAATTTGGGGGTATACGAAACATTTCTAGGTTCTAAGAGTCAGAGCCATTCATACAGTATATACTCAGCAAAGTTCTGCTCCATCTACAGTCTTGTTCCCCATTTTCATTCAGTACCTGTAGATAAGCAATTTCATTTGTTTTGATTTATCCTTTGCATTTCTCTGGCTCAAACGGTACATGTTTATTGTTTTATACATGTACATTTTCACAAAAATACATTCTTTGATTTTGCATTTTTATCATTTGCAATATAACCTGGAAATTACCCCTTGGCAGATTCTAGCTTAAGTAGGTATGAGGGTCGAGTCAATATTGGTAATCCAAAGGATTCAGTTATTAATTCCTCTTCAGTTCTTTACTTTGTATGTGTATGTATGGTGGAGTTGGGGGTGCCTGCCATAGTGTACATGTGAGGTCAAGGGACAGCTTTTCGGAGTCGGTCTGCTCCTTTCATCTCTGTGGATTCTGTGGATGTAACCATGATGCTAGACTTGTGAAGCAAGTGCCTTTATCCACTGAGCCATCTCACCAGCCCCTCAGTTGTTGATGTTTTCATGCTCCAAATCATGACTGGTTTATATAAAGTTTCCCAAATGATTATGCTACATAGGTGAGTTTGGGAACCACAAACACAAATGATCTTAGAGTATCTAATTACATACCACAATATTATAAAAAAGATAATGTAGCAGAATCATGTATCTTCTGGGTACTTGCCTTATTGTATATTTGGGTCAAAGTATGAAAACAAGAACTTGTGTGTATCTCAAACAGCATTTTGTTTCCGCTACTGCTTTATAAAATTTATGGTTCTTATAAACGACATTCATATAATTAATTTTTAGTGTTTTTCTTTATTAAACCTTGTATATGTGCTATCCATTGCTTGTTTTTCAGCCTGTTTTTGTTGTTGTTGTTGTTTGCTTCCCTCCTTGATTTCTTTTTGTCTTCCCTCCCTTTCCTCCTTCTCTGCCTCCCTCCCTCCCTCCCTTTGCAAGACATGGTCTCACAACTTAATCTAGGTTTACCTCCATCTTACTATCCTTTTGCTTTAACGTTCTCAGTCCTGGGATTATAGCTGCTCTTTAGTTGAGTATCCGTCTTTATAATTTGTGCTGGTGTGGCCACTGTATTCAGTGAATTCCCTTCTCAAGGAACTAATCTCACATTGTTTTCCTTTATACTTTTGACTTTTATATTTAAATCTGTAATTCAGTTGCCATTGTTTTATATATGATATGAGGCACAAAGCCAACTTGTTTCTCTTTTTCAGCTTTATTTTTATTTTATATGTATAAGTGTTTTACCTGCATGTATGTATGTGTACCATATGTATACAGTGTCAGTGGAAGCTAGATGGGGTTTTGGATACCCTGAACAGGAGTTACCATGGTTGTTAGCTACATGTGGGTGCTAGGAACTGAACCTCGGCCCTCTGCAGGAGCAGCCATTGCTCTTAACCACTGACCTGTCTGTCTAGCCCCAGATAGATACTTTTTTGTTTGAGACAGGATCTCCCTTAGCCCCAACTGGCCTAGAAATTGCTATGTAAACCAGGCTTGCCTCAGTCACATAGAGATCCACCCGCCTCTGCCTCCCAAGTGCTGGAATTAAAGGCTGGTGCTGCCACCATGCCTTGCATCAGCTTCATGTTTCTTAACCATGTTTTCAGTTATGCCATTTTTTAATATTGCTAGTTTCTGAATGGTTAGTAACATCAGTGAGTTGTTCCACAAATAATCTTTCTTAGATATGTCTGACCATATTAGTTGAAATAGTACATTGTGATGTCTTACAGTACAATGTCATCTTAACTGATTTAGCAAGCTCTTTGTGAACAGTCTATTTGTCTCTGAATTTTGTGTGCAGACTGCTAGTATTCTAAGCACTTACACTTTCTTCTTCCTCTGAGAAATATGCTGTCACTATGCATAGCATGATGTGTCTTATTTTTCTATATGTATTCTTCACTACATTGTAGCCCCCATCATTCCCATTATGTGTTGTACATTCAAAAGATATTTTTTGGTTTAAGGAGTTGAACTAAGTAACTTGGCCCTTATCCTTCAGTAATTGCCTGATTAAGTTTTTTATACAAGATTAATGTCTTGGGAACTAGTTAAGCTGATAAATAGAAGTTTACTTAATAAGTGCTTATACCCTCAATGGGCAATTACCTAAAGTTTTGTTCTATTTTGAAATAATGTATTTATATAACATAGTTCCTTGGTTGTTCTAAAACTATTTACTAATTTCATTTGAGAACACTGTATAGCTAGAGAGATTAGGTGTTACCTCTAACATTAGTTGATTTATTGATGTCAAATCTTAGTGCAATTTACCCATGGTTCACATACCTAGTTTTGCATATCTCCCTACTGTTTTTTGAAAAAATTGTTTGCTCAGACAGTTAGTAGTAGTAATAATAATAATGCTGATAAGAATAAAAGCCATTTCAGTCCATTGTTCTGCCAAGTGTAAATGTAATATTTTGTAAGCTTTTCTTTTTGCTGGCTTTTTCCTTTTGCTTTGAAGTATTTGTCTTAAATTGTAATGATTGTTGTGAGAACAACCTTTAGTCATATCAGTATTTTTGAACAGAGGATTATGGGTAAATGACTGCATTTAGAGATTTGTCTGTGGAACTACTACAAACACTGCTATACTATAAATATGGGAGTTTTGACATATTTGAAATCATAGCTGTTATAAATATTTTTGTAAGTTCTTTTTTTATACTGGAAACTGTATTTTTATAACTTAGACTTTAATTACTTTTGTACTTGAGATTTTGTATAGCATTTTTGCCATGTGCTGTATTTATTGTTTGGAAAGTTGGTGTTGCTAAGTAGATAGATTACGCACTTGGAGACAGAATATTCTAGTTTCGTTAATGTTAAGTAAGATCAAAATGATTTATATTATTAAAACTTGGGATGATTTTAGCTATTGGGAATTGGCAAATTCTTAGAAAGGTCATATTTTAATACTTTATCACTGTGAGTGTTATTATTGATGTTACGTACTGTAGAACATGGCACATTTGAACATAGCACACTTTTTACTTTCAGTTGGCTTTTAAAAATATACCAATGCATAATAAGTATTATATAATTCTTTATATGTAGGATAGTTCTTGGAAGGTTATATTAATTTTATTTTTCTCCAAATTTCTTTTTCTGTTCTTCAGAGGAGGTATCATTCCGCAAAGGAAGCTTATGAACAACTTTTGCAGACAGAAAACCTTTCTGCACAAGTGAAAGCAACTGTATTACAACAATTAGGTATGTAGTAGTATATAGTATACTAGGTATTTTGCTGTATTTTTCAGAGTTGGTAAAAATTAATAAGTAAAGTATTTTATCTAAAAATGACAGACCATCAGCCAGGCATGGTGGTGCACACCTTTAATCCCAGCACTCAGGAGGCCAAGGCAGATGAATCTCGGTGAGTTCCAGGACAGCTGGGGTTACAGGGAGACCCTGTCTCAAACAAAACAAACAAATAACAGACCATCTAACACACTATAGTTTTTGTAAGCATGCAGTTCTGTTTTAGTGTCAAACTGAGAGAATCTAATCATTTAGGTCTATACATCGCTATCACTGAGAAGATAAAGAAGAACCTCTCTAACACATGAGTTAATTTTGTTAACTAATAGATATTGGAGTTCTCCTTTCACTTTTGTTTCGGTTTGGTCTGGGAAAATCATCAATTTTTAACTAACGTCACATATGGATATTTTAAGAACTTTAGTATTTTTATGTATTTTTGAAGCCAGTTAAACTTAGATTTATTAATATGATTGACTACAGAATGAACACATTGCCTTCATATGAAACCTTCATTTTTACATTTTGTTTTACGTAGAAGAATCTTACCTGAATTGTCTGTACTTTTAAGAAGATAAAAAAAAGTATCAATATTTTTTAAGTTTAAGTAATGTGAGTTTGTATTTTAAAATTTAAATATGTTACCAGTACAGTAAAAAAGGTTTTAATTTTTTTAAGTAGGAAAAAAAGTGTGATGTTCATTTAATATTTGAATATAAACCTTTTTATCTACATTATTCCAACAAGAAAAAAACAAATAGATATATATTTAAATTTAAGGAGTATATTGGAATATGTGGTTTTATTATGTCTGAATCATAAATCATCTGACTTCTGGCAATGGCTTATTGAATTTCAGCAGATAAAATTAAACTTCTGGTGATTTTTGAATAATCATTTCATCTAAATGTGTCTAATTTATGCCAGCTTGCTTGCTGCAGAAGCAACTCCTTTTAGAACCTATTTCTCTAGATCCTGTTTCTTTTTTTTTTTTTTTTTTTAATTTATTATTGAGAGTGGGTGCAGGTGCACGGGTGTCATGGCTCCAATGTGAAGATTAGAGGACAGGTTTCAGGAGTTTGTTCACCCCTTCTACCTTGGGTTCCAGGGATTGAAGTTAGGTGATAAGGCTTACATTACCAATTGATTTTGAGCCATCTCCCTTGTCACCAGTTCTTGCTCATATTAGTACTAAGAGTGGCAGGAAAGATACAGGGAGAACAGATGAATAACAGATGAATAGTTTGATTTTTTTTATTTGTTTGTTTGTTTTTGTTTATTTAAACTCCCATAAAACATGGTAACTGCTGGGTGTAGTGGCACATACCTTTAATTCTAGCACTCTCGAGGCAGAGGCACGTGAATCTCTGTGAGATTCAGGCCAACTGAGGCTACAGGGAGACCCTTTGTCATCCAGTACCCAAATAAAGGGTAACAGAATCCCTTTAAAATACTTTTTTGGTATACAGTGAAATATAGCAAATGTCCGAAAGCAAGGTTCCTTATTTGTTACCGGTACCGTGAACTATGCAAAGAGCAGAGCTAATTATACACTTTGAAAAGATTTACAAATTTAGCCAAATCGCTCTTCTGTGTCTCAGAGCTTTAGAATATACTATTTCATGATGCAATCTGTTTCTTGATTAACTTTCCACACAATTCATTAAAAAAAAATTTATTTGACACTTTGTAATATTGTACCATTTGAATACAGTTTTCCTGTAGTTTTTTTCTTTAAGCTGTGAAATACTTTATAGTTTTTATTCTACACACTGTGAATTCATTTAGCCAATGAGGGTTGGGGTTGTGTTGTATGTTAATCTGAACTGCCAATTGTTATATAACCTCATATTCCTTGGAAATATTGGCCTGACAGAATGTCTTGGAAATTCTTGAAATGTATATTTATTTTTACATGGAATAGTAAATAAGACATTTCTATATTCTTTGTTTTATAACTTGAAATGTTTTCAAATACCAGTATGAGAAAGTGACTACTGATAGAAAATACAGCGTTATTTATAATTTTGATTAATAATTGTACATTTAGAACGGACATGTTTGATTAATTATAGATCTCAAATCGTAATTCTAATTGGAAGCTTAGTGAAAACATACTTTTTCTGGATTTATACAGAGTTTGTATTCTAAGTGCTGACTCTTAATTTCTCTTAAGGGTTCTGTAACCTTATATCACTATGAGAAACAAACTTCCTTATTTCAAGAATTAGTGGTTCTAAAATTTTAATATGTGTATTCTAAATACACCGAAAAGGTTTTCTCCTTGATATTCCAAAAAAAACAGAATAGTTAAATAATGTATGTAAATGTTTTAAAATATTTTTTTATAGGTTGGATGCATCATACTGTGGATCTCCTAGGAGATAAAACCACCAAGGAAAGTTATGCTATTCAGTATCTCCAAAAGTCCTTGGAAGCAGATCCAAATTCTGGCCAGTCCTGGTATTTCCTTGGAAGGTGAGACTTACCAGAATTTAGATTTTTCTATTATCAATTGTTGCTCGGAGATTTTGATTACAACCTAAAATGGTAGTTTGTATTTTGAACAGTGTATTTTCTCTTCTGAATATTATAAGTGTTCCTGAAAGATAAATAGTAAAGGAAAGCTTTTAAACATGGTAGTTTCCTCATAGATCTAAGAGGACCTTTCTTATTTTAGTTTTTAGATGTTCATAGAGCCTTAATTGTTGCAAGTTTTAGATTGTTCCTGATATAGTAGGAAGATCAGTGTATAGGAGCCAAAAGACTTGAATTTAAGTAAGGGCTCAGTTACTCTTTGCAGAATTGTGACTTCTGTTTTCTTTTATAAGGGAATTTTATTAAGTCCGTGGTTGTGGGGAGATGGAGAAACTGCTAGGAATTGATACTGGTACCTTGTGGGTGAAGGTTAGGGGTGTTGCCCATACACAGGACAGCCAGCTCTCTACAACAAAGCCTGGCTCCAAATGTTAGTACTGCTGCCATTGAGACACTTTGGACTAGATTATCTGTTAGCTATCTTCACCAAAGTTTTTAGTTTGGTGATTTGTTTTGAAATTATTCTCAAGTTTTGTTTCACTCTCTTTTCTATTAGAATATCTTATTTCCAGCAAAACTGCCATAAAACCACATTAATTTTTTTGGCATGGCCTCATTTTTCCATTAAAATTGCTATGTTTAAATGGACAGAATGTTATAATATTTTCCTTCTTTAAGAATATTTGTTTATTTTTACTAATGTACAGTAAGACTTGACTAGAATTTTCTCATTACTCCTCATGCTTGTAAAATAGCCTAATTTCAGTTGTCATAAATCCAGCTTGAGAGTATAGACTTTATGTTTTCTTCTGTGTGAGCAGAACCTGGATTTTATCTTTGTATCTATCTGCCTGACAAAATGACTGTTCACTGATGGAATAAAGGAACAGAACGCAGTATGTATTTGGAGGTAGCGTGGTTACTCTTGTAGTGGAATGTGAGGCCCCATGCCTCACTACAACTGTAAGGAAAACCTAGTACTAAGAAGTAGGGCCTGCTTAATCATTGCCTCTAATACCAAGGTTTATATATGAAAATTTTCTTTTAATATGGATCTGAAAAATCCATACTCAAAGTATTTTCCTTTTGACCTGAGATAGAGATTAGTACCTTCAGTACAATATTGTAGTGTGGATACTTATTTAGTATAAATTTTAAAATTGCATTCCAGCTTTATGACTTTACTCTGTGTTTAGTGTTTGTGTATGTAGTTACTCTGTATGTGTATCCAAAATTATTGTTTTAGTAATACTGTAATTATCAGCTTTGATGAACAGTATTCCATAAAATTTTTTCTTTGTTCAGCCAGTTGATTGCATATTTTAAATCATTTGGCACTTTCTCTCTTTTGGGAGAGAAAGTTTTTGAAAGTATACAATAAACTTTCTTGACTTCTCAAACAAGGGATACTTTCCACAATCTAGTTTGCTTTAGGGTTCAAGATGAGTGTTTCAGACCTTCATTGTTTTTCATCTGTTAAAATGTTCTGTGTCCATCTGGAACTGGTTTTTGTTTTTTGTTTTTTTGAGACAGGGTCTCAATGTGTAAGCTGGCCTTGAACTGACAGACGGTTTAAACTTTTTTTGATGCTCTCTTATACTCAAACTAGCTTCTAGTGTTTTACTTCTAATGTGTTTATGAATAAATTATATTTTAAAAATTGCTGAAGCTTCAGAGTCCTAAGGTGTTAGTAACAAACTTTAGAATTTGATGGCTTTAATATTTCTGAGCATTTTTATTGCTTAACCATTCAGGACTGTTGAAGACTAAATGTGCTCCTTATTTAGCATCTGTATATCAAAGTGAAATTGTAATGTGGTATTGTGCTAGAGTAGTCCGAGTCATTGATCATGTTATCACAGATTTATAAATGGTAGAACTAGAATAAACCAGGAAGTCACCCTGTAACTAGTTCACTCTGTAAACCTTGTCATTTCACAAATTTAGAAAGTAGGTTCTGAGGAAGAAAATGCTTTGTCCAAAGTCTCATAGGTAGATAAGAGACACTAAGTCTTAGGCTCTCTGTTATACAAGGTTCTCTAAGGAACAGAGAACAGAAGCAGTTGGTGGTTGGATTGGGTTATTTCTTTTTAGCCACATTGGTTTCCTACAAATGGAATGTGAACAGAAAAGGTTTGGGGAAGTATTACTTATTTCTCCCAATGTTCAGGTAAATTTGTCTGTATGTGTTTTATTTAACAACAACAATGAGAGGTGCATACTTTTTCCTTTCCCTTAAGTGTTCCTTCTCCCTTTGTTTATGTCCCTATTTAACATTATTACTGAAGCTCTTTACAAATTCTCCTGTTATAAGACGGGTTGCAGGTGCTGTGTGAAGCTTCCTTCTCTGCCTAGTCACTAAAATTTCTGATGTTGTCCAATTCATAAGTTACCAATTTCTTTGCTTTATTTTTATGTTTTTTCTCATAGGTGTCCTGTGTTCTTAAAGCTTCTTTCTCTTCATATAGATAAATTTCAAAGCTAGATTTGTACACAAAGGTATCTTAAATTCCTAATTTTTCACCTAGATTTTCCCATCTTCCTATCCTCACCTTTTGTTAAAAATCAGCATATTTGATACTCTCCAAATCGACAGCTTCTTTTTCTTTTGCCAAAATAATTATTTCTCTACTCCTTCCTTCCCTCTTTTTTAGTGCTGGGGATTGAGCATTGAGCCTAGTGCATCCTAGGCAAGCATTCTCCTCCTACTACTGAACAATACTCCTAGTTTTCTGTATCTCTGTTTAATCAGATTTTACAACTAAGTTGTAACAGCCTCCCCTGAACATCTGCCAGTCAGTTATGCAGTCTTATACTCTTTCACTTCTATTTCACCCAAGTTTTGACCTACATGTGTGTAAGTGCACTGTCTTGTGTAGTGCTTGTGGATCAGATCCCCTGGTACTAGACTTAGTGACTGCTGTCAGCTGCCATGTAGGTGCTAGGAACCAAACCTGGGTCTTCTGTAAGAACAGCCAGTGCTCTTAACTGCTAAACTATCTATGTTGTTTACTGTTTTGCAATTGGGAATTACTTTTCTAAATATTCATCTATTAATATTCACATCTCTTACTCTTAACACCCCTCATTTTTGTTTGTTTTGTTTTTGCTGTTTCCAAATCTTGCAGTGAATCATAGTCTCTTAAAGTGTCATGTTAGCCATGATGTGACATTTATAATACCTTTAGTTTTCAACTAAATTATAAGCTCTTTGATGATAGGCATGGGGCTTTCTTTTCTTTTTCCTTTAGTGCCAGTCACTAAAGATAATTTTTATTTTTGTAATTTCAGTTGCTGTTTATGAATCCATCAGGTACATCCTCATTAAGAAAATGACAGGTCTTGAAACTTGAATCTTTGTGTGTGTGTGTGTGTGTGTGTGTACATTTTTTTATTCAATTTTTGTGTATTTAGTACAGAACATCTTAATCATCTATATACCCTCTTCTCCATTGGCACCCTCCCACAGACAGACACCCTCTGCTCCAAAATTCATCCATTCTGTCCTTTGTGTTAAGGCCTATCATGTCGTTATGTCCCCAGATGGAACTTGAATCTTATAGTGCTATCTTTATTAGTCGTGAAATACCGTATATACTTTATTTATACTGTTTATGGTACTTAGAGATTAGTTGTTACATTAGCATTTTGCCTTTTATTACTACTTGAGAAAAGAACATAGAAATCTAATTCATCAGCTCTTACATACAGTTTGGTTTTTGAACTCCGTATTCTGACTGTATGGGGAATAGAGATCAAGAGATATAAGCAGAGTAAGGAGGAGCTATGCTCCATTCTTATTATAGTATTGAACTTTTATGACCTATAATTATTTTTAAGATATTTTATTATTTTTATTTTATGTATATGAGTGTATTGCTTGCAAGTATTTAAGTGTATCAGTGTTGTGCAGTGTCTGAGATCAGTAGAAGGCATCAGATTCCTTGGAACTGGAGTAATGGACTGTTGTTAGCTACCATGTGGATGCTGGGAATCGAACCCGAGTCCTCTACAAGAGCAGCCAGTGTCCTTAACCTCTGAGAAATCTCTCTAGCCCCAACCTATAATTATTTTAATAGAATTCATTAATACAGTATAGTCTAGCACCTCTAAGAAAGACTATAACGTAGTTTTGAATTGCTAGTTATGTACATTGCAGTTTCATTATGTTATATATCTATTTATACACATACATATAAATAGCTTATATTTCTTTAAAATTTGCTTTGACACATAGCCATTTTTCAGTGAATAGCTTTAATTAGTTTTAGTATTAATGGAATGTTCTTGATTTTTCTCCCCCCTCCCCATCTCCCCTAGGTGCTATTCAAGTATTGGGAAAGTTCAGGATGCCTTTATATCTTATAGGCAGTCTATTGATAAATCGGAAGCAAGTGCAGATACATGGTGTTCAATAGGGTAAGACTCTGTATAAAAGTAATTGGTATGCAGAGGTGGTTATGTCATGTATAACATATTTTGTAGTTAAAATCATGCTATGAAACTAAGCATTTGTTCTTAATTGACTTATTATTTTTAATTTCTTTTTTCAGTGTGCTCTATCAACAGCAAAATCAGCCTATGGATGCTTTACAGGCCTATATTTGTGCTGTGCAATTGGACCATGGCCATGCTGCAGCCTGGATGGATCTAGGCACTCTCTATGAATCCTGCAACCAGCCTCAGGATGCCATTAAATGCTATTTAAATGCAACTAGAAGCAAAACTTGTAGTAATACCTCTGCACTCGCAGCACGAATTAAGTATTTACAGGTAAAGATTTTAAATAATAATTTTTTTAAAGCCACGTATTTCCCCAGAATGCTCAGGCAGTAGGAGGGTGGCTGGAAAAATTTGTCTAGTTGTCTTTTGATGTCTATAATCTGTTTCCATATTTTGTAAACATACCATAGCTTGTAATATTGTTTTACTTTTCATTTTATAATGAGATAAGCAATATTTTAAAAGATGCTCTTTTGCACATTTGCGCTGTTGATGCATATTAATTTGCATAATTTTTTTTTTAATGTGCTGTCTACATTTTTAAGTTGTCATAGCATTTTAAAGAAAAGAACACAGACACTGTCTTTCACTCTTGCTTGGAGTTTCATGAGAAGACAGCTAATGAGAACTCTGAAAACAGAGCGTAGCTTTGTTTTGATTCTCACAAAGGTTTATATTCTGGTTACCCTCTTTATAATTAGTATCTTTCTAAAGCCCCAAATTTAGAATCTTATTTTCTTTTAAATACAATTAGCTATAGCATTTAGGAAGATTTAGTGGACTTGCTCTTACTCAAGTAGGCTTGTGTTAAATTTGCTTTTTACATAATTTTTCCTAGGCTCAGTTGTGTAACCTTCCACAAGGTAGTCTACAGAATAAAACTAAATTACTTCCTAGTATTGAGGAGGCATGGAGCCTACCAATCCCCGCAGAGCTTACCTCCAGGCAGGGTGCCATGAACACAGCACAGCAGGTGAGAAGTTGGGTTATGTTCTGCAGGTGCCCAGCTTTAAGGGTTCTTTACAATCTGTAGTGGTCAAGCTTATTTTAAGTAAGCACAGAAGGCTTTTATTAATGAAAAGCCTTTTAATTTAATTGCAAAGGGAATCTAGATCAAAATAAAACTCCCTCTGATATGGGAAAATATTTGGGGGTACCAACTTAGAACCTTTGTGCATTTTTATGATTTTGCAAGATTTCTTAAAATGCCGCAGTGGTTTATTTAATTTTTAAAGGAAGATTTTCAAAGGAAGGTACACATTCCTCCATTGATGATGATTAATTTGATTTTTATTTTCAATAATTTCAATCAGAGATGTCCACATAGCTTTGAAAAGTCTGCAGCTTATAAAGTTTTATAATTTGAAGGAATGAAGTAAGAATATATAGCACCCTATTTTTGTCTTCCTTCTGTGATTCTTAGGCATGTAAACCTCATCATCCAAATACTGAACCTGTATTAGGCCTCAGTCAAACACCAATTTCACAGCAGTCCTTGCCACTACACATGATTCCTTCTAGCCAAGTAGATGACCTGTCCAGTCCTGCCAAGAGGAAAAGAACATCTAGTCCAACAAAGGTATATGCTATTGACAAATAGAAAAGCCCAGTCAAAAAAGAAGCTCCAACTGCTCTGGAATTGTGCAGTTTGAACATCTCCTGTCCTTTATTTTAAATCTGTGGACATCAAAAGAGTGAAAGATTTGCTTTCCCATCCCAAACTACTAGAATCATGATAAATAAAAGTAGGGATAAATTTGCATTCATCAAATCATCCATTTCCCTGCTGTTAAGGTGTCAGCACACTTTTCATCATCACTTTTTACTGACATTTAATTAAATATATTTAATGTTGAATCTAGCGGCCAGGCTAGCCATCTGGGCCATAGTTTAGGGGTGGGCCTTTTCGGGTGGCTTACTAAAAAAAATCAACATTTTAAAAAATTTATGCCTACCAGGCTTAATATGCATGTAAATTATTTTTGAAGAATGTAATAGCCTCTTTTTATATGTACATACTCCAATTCATAGTCATTTGGCCTTCATTAATCATTAATTATTGTTAACTCTGTTGACTTAACCAAATATTCTTTAATATTTTTTTAATCAATTTTTCTCAGAATACTTCTGATAATTGGAGTGGTGGCCATGCTGTGTCACATCCTCCAGTACAGCAACAAGCTCATTCATGGTGTTTGACACCACAGAAATTACAGGTATGTAAGATCTGCTTTTAGCAACAACAAAAACCTTTCTTATTTGAAAGGAATAGAGATAGTAAGCTTTAAGTATTGATTCTTAAAGTTGAATGTCAGAAAACTCAGTATCTACATAAGTAAAAGGAGCGCACATTTACCACAATACGAGACATGGTTCATTCTTGCTTTCCATTTGTTCTGTTTTGTTTCTTTTTTTGAAATACTTATAAAGTCTTCCAACTTCTGCCCTCCTGGCATATGTGGTATTAGTAACTTCCTGCCTTTTTAAAAGTGTTCTATGCATGTACAAGTAAATATATGCCTCTCCCCTCATTATTTTTCTTCTGTATTTCTACAAATGACAACCCTGTACACCAGTAGTTTTATCTGTACTTTCTACAATTTCAGGAAATAAGCCTGTGATAACTTTTAAATTATTGCATTCTTAGTGGCATAATGAAACCTCATTCTGTCTCACCAGTAATGTGACTCATCTCTTTGTCCAATGTGCCTATGCTGTTTGTTACATGCTACCTGGGCCCTTACTCACTTAGTAGCCATCTCATTTATCAAAACAATTGTTTTGATTTCATGGTGCTTACATTGAAATAATCCCTGTTTTACTTAATAATGACTACAAGCCATAATAATAGTGCTAACAATTCCACTATAGGAAAAAGAAGACACAACAAAATGCTTCTCTTAAATGGAGAGGCAAAAAGTTCTTTAGTATGCTGAGGTTGCAAGGATCTATGGTAAAAATGAATCTGTTCTCTGTGAAATTGTAAAAAAGGGAGAGACATTTGTGCTAGTTTTATGTCACACATCAAACTACAAAAACTGTGGCTGCAGTGTATGTCTTTGTTAGGATTCAGACAGTATGTAAATGACTGGCTTGGTTTTATCTATGGTTTTTGGCATCCACTAAGAAATCTCAGAAGGTATCTCTCTTTAATAAGGGTCTAATGTATGCTATAAATAAATATCCTTTATAGATCTTTTCATGCCCATATATAAAAAAGCCTATGTGTTTTACACTTATATTTTCTTATATAGATATCACACTATTTTCTAAGGAAATCATAGTTTCAGACATTCAGATCATCTTCAAACTTTTCCTATTCTCAGTAGTGATGCTCTGAGCATACTGATGTATGAACATTGAAAATCACTAATGCTCATCTCTCTCAAAGATCACATTATAGTAAACCTTGAGATGCATGCTTAGTTCTCACCCGTTTCTCACAGTTTTTAAAAAGGATTTTCAGGCTGAATTACAGATCATTGTTGATCAGAAATCAGTGTCTTACCAGAGAGTTTTTCTGAGCTTATCTAAATATTTCAGAGAAACATTTTACAGAATTGTTAGCTTGTCTCTTAGATATGTCTTTAATTGTATTCTCCTCTTTTTCTTTCTGTAGCACTTGGAACAGCTCCGTGCAAATAGAAATAATTTGAATCCAGCACAGAAACTAATGCTGGAACAGTTGGAAAGTCAGTTTGTCTTAATGCAACAACACCAAGTGTGTATAGCATTTTCCCTCTTAAAATTTGTTAGCATTTTGTGTATTTTTATTCATTGTTGCATTATCTTAGAACTCACCCACCCTCATATCTACTTTCTACTTGTGCTTGGTTTGGATTTTGTGATCTATGCTTTTTATAATACTGGGAATGGAGGTTTTTCTTTTAATTAAAAAGCTATCAATTTAATTGTGAACACTTTAAAAAATTATTTATGTGGTATTTCACTCTCTCTTTTTTTTTTTTTTTGGTCTTTTTGAGACAGTCTCCTTATAGCCCTAGCTAGCCTGAATTCATTATGTAGACCACCCTAACTTCAAACTCAGAGATCCATCCACCTACCTCTGTACCACCACACCTGGCTCACGTGTGTTCTTTAGTACTTAATAAGTTATACTAAACCTAGGTAAGGTTGTGTGGTTCCGAGGATATGTTATGTATGTTACAAGTTTTATGTTATTGTTTTATGGTACTTGGAATTGAATTTAGGGCCCTGTGCATACTACATGAGCACACTTCCACTAAGCTGTAGTCCCAGCCCTCTTTACTTTTTAATTTTGAGAACAAGCCCTAAGTTGCCCAAGGTGTCCTTGATGTTGAGATTCTTATACTGCTGCCTCAGTCTATTAAGTAGCTGGGTCTTTATATTCTAATTTTGTTCCCTATGGACCACACAAATGGCATTTACTTTTCATTTGTATCTGGCAGATGAGACAAACTGGAGTTGCACAGGTACGGCCTACTGGAATTCCTAATGGGCCAACAGCTGACTCATCACTGCCTACAAACTCTGTCTCTGGCCAGCAACCACAGCTTGCTCTGACCAGAATGCCTAGCGTCTCTCAGCCTGGAGTCCGTCCTGCGTGTCCCGGGCAACCTTTGGCCAACGGACCCTTTTCTGCAGGCCATACTCCCTGTAGCACATCAAGAACACTGGGAAGTACAGACACTATTTTGATAGGCAATAATCACATAACAGGAAGTGGAAGTAATGGAAACGTGCCTTACCTGCAGCGAAACGCACCCACTCTACCTCATAACCGCACAAACCTGACCAGCAGCGCAGAGGAGCCGTGGAAAAACCAACTCTCTAACTCCACTCAGGTAATGGAAGGACTAGCTGCTTTTACTGACTTCGCACATAATGGTTTGTCTTTATTTAGTTTGTGCATTTTGAAAGAAGAAATAAGAGCTTCAGGAACTGTTGGGGTTTTTTTGTTGTTGTTTTATTTTGGTTTTTATTTTATGTGTGTATTTATTATTTGAGTGTATTGCCTGCATGGATGTAAGTGCACCTGTGTTGTGCAATGCCTAGGGAGGTCAGAAGAGGTCATCGGATCCCCTGGAACTGGAGTTACAGATGGTTGGTTGTCAGCCTCAATGTGGGTGCTGGGATTTGAACCTGGGTCCTCTGCAAGAGCAGCCAGTGCTTTTTAACTGCTGAGCCTTCTCTCTAGCCCTGAAGAACTATTTTTATTCAAATTATATAGTCCCTAAAATGCTATTAGTATGTTTTGATTCAGTAACTATGAATGTATTTTCTGTCGTTGGTAATATTTCCACAGATGAAGTTAACATGAGAAATTTACCAGTGACGAAGAAAATAAATCATACAACCCCCCCTCCCCAAGCCACTACTAATTTATAGTGTCTTCATAAGCAAAATGTCCATTTTTGTTGCAGGGGGTAGCAAATATCTGGGTATAGGTAAGTAGAGTGTGAAAAAGAATGAGCTGATAGTGGACTATGATAAAGAAGGTTTCAAGATTGAATCATGAGTTACTCTTTTTAAGTGTATTTGGCCAGCCAGGAAATTGAAGAACTGTCAAAGAAGACTAGAATCAAGGATTGTGCTGTATGATAGTAGGACTACAACAGGAATATGAGGCATGCCCTAAAATGAAATCTTGTGTTCTGAGGAAGAGGGCATGATCATATTGTACATTAAATAATGCTCTTAGATATTTTGATGACATTGCTGGGGTGGGAAAATTACAGGATAGAAGCAAAATCTGCACCACACTTTGAGCCATTGCTCCAGCCCCTGTTTATTGCCATTTTAAAAGAATGTTGTGGGCTGGAGAGTTGGCTCACCAGTTAAAGAGCACTGGCTGCTCTTGTAGAGGACCCTGGATTGATTCCCAGCACCCACATGGTGCCTAACAACCCTCCATACCTGTAGTTCAGGGAGAATCTGACATCCTCTTCTGTCCTCCTTAAGCATTGCATGACATGGGTACACCTACATGCAGGCAATACACTCACTCATACACATAAAATAAAAGTAATAAAATATTTTTTTATAAAAAAAATATTGTTACACTATATGACCTGCAAAGCCCAGAGGAGCCAGAGAGATGGCTCAGTGGATAACAATGCCAACTGCTCTTTCAAAGGACCAGGTTCGGTTGCCAACACTCACATGGTGGCTAACAACTGTCTGTAACTCCAATTCTAGGATCCAGTGGCCTCTTCTGACTTCCACAGGCATTGCATGACATGATTGCACTTGGATGCAGGCAATACACTCATATACATAGAATAAATAAAAATTTAAAAATAAATTTAAAATTAAAGAAATAACAATGAAAGCTAATAGGAAACATTCAGTAGAGAGGGGAAAATTGATAAAATAGAATGGAAAATTGTTAGATATAAGACTGTGTTTTAGGGATTCGGTGTCTTTAAGCATTAAATAATTGTTAAAAGGATAATATGAAGCTTCAGCTAAAGTGCCTTTTGAGGTATTGACAGATAAATAAATGAGAACTTTTATTTGATTGCAAAGTTTAGTTATATTATTTTCTTCCCATCTAATTCCCAGGCTAGTTAATTGCTGAAATTTTCAGAAGTAATCCTATTTTGGAAATCTTAACATTTTTAAAAGAAAATTCTTAACTAGTTGTGGTTGCCTATGCCTCTAATCTTAACCGTAGCCCCTAAGAGGCTGATGCAAAAAGGTCTCAACTTCCAAGCCATCCTTGGTTACATAGCCAGACCCTGTTTCAGGGAAACAAACCCACTCAGTTTTCAGACCACAAGGTGTAGGTGACTATGGATACCGAATGGCAAGAAGTCCCAATCCTTGTCTATTGTCTGTACAAGCCTTTAGAGTCTAGTTGTAATGAAGCTTAAGAAAGTTTTCTAAAAATCTAATTCTAGACCAAAAGTTTCTGGCATGAGATTGCTTTACAGAAGTGCAGCTAGAAGACAGACATGGTGGCTCATACCTTTAATCCCAGCTCTTAGAGACAGAGGCAGGCCGATCTCTGAGTTCAAGACCACCCTGGTTGATATCGCAAGTTCCAGGCCATCTGGGGCTCCTGGAAGACCCTGTCTCAAAAAGACAAAAAATTTAAAAAAAAAAGTGTAGCTAGGGAGCACCAGTCTCCAATATCATGCATAGATTGCAGTTAAACAGACCTTTAAAAATTTGCTTTCATGCATTTTCAATTATTTTTCTGAAGCTATATTGGAAATTAAACCTTTGATAACTGATATTGTGTATATACCTTGTATTGATGAGAGGACATAAAGAACTGTTACTAATTTATAGTAATAGATTTAATCAGTTTATTCAGAATTTGCTTTTGGGGTTTGGGGAGATGGCTCAAGTGGACTAAGACTGAGGAGCTGAATTTAATCCCCAGGATCCACATGTTAGAGAGAATTGACTCTTGAAAGTTGTTCTATGATCTCCACACATGTGCCATATTTCTTAAACCACCCCCCAAATAAATAAACTTAATGTTGTCTAAAAAGAGTTTGCTTTAGATGACAAGGTTTCACTTAAAGTTTTGGGTTGCAAGTTATCACTTAAAGTATTTTAGTAAAATAAATTATGAATGATTCTGCAGTGGGTACTCTCAATGTATTGCTTAAAATATCTTGAGGAACAGATAGAGAAGAAAAATTTTTTTTGTCATATGTCTGCATGTTATAATCAGTATATTTGTTAAATGATTAAGTCTCTGGGTTACATACTCAATAACAAATACGGAATTTTGACTTACCTCCTCAGACTTACATGGATGATGTTTTAGATACTGATATGTTTATAATACAGAACTTTTTAATGGGAAGTTTCTGTGTAGCTTACAGATTTACTTCTTTTTATTTTATTTTGCTTTTTTGAGACAGGACTAAAGGTGGCTCAGCCCAGGCTGGCCTCCAGCTATGTAAAGAGCATGACTTGAATGCCTGATCTTCTGTCTCTACCTCCTAAATGTGGGATTAAGGATGTGGTTCACCAACCCAGTTCTCAGATTTTATCTTTTAACTGATATTAGTGAGCTTCTGGTCACTTATTTGGTACCAAATAAGAATTATATTCTTACATGTTCATTGAAATATATGAACTTTTAATGTTCATACGTTTGTTTTTGTTTTTTTTGTTTTTTGTGGATAAGATTCTCAAATAGAAACATTACATTTTCATTTTTAGAAACTGGTGTTAAGAGTCTGATTGGTGATTTTTAACTTGAGGATTAAATTCCAATATTAAATACATTGATACCTTGTCATCAGCATTGCTTACTATTGACAAGTTAAATCTTACCTTTCAAAAGGAGTTTTTAACCTCGCTACTGATGTAATTTCCAATTATAAAACACAGTAGGTTCTAAGTTCATTCTTTTCAGTTATTGGGAATATAAGATAAGATGTTAGTATGTAATTATAATCATATAAGTCCCATATAATTTACTGGGTTTGAGCTGAAATTAGAACAGGTTGGAAGCTATGAAATTCTTGTTTCTTAATTCCAGTATTAACCAATGTCACTGAAAATTAGCTTTCCTATTTAATTATTTTGTCAGTAAAATGAAATGAAAATATTATTAAAGAAGTTTCTTTGTGATACCAGAGGGCAATTTTCAGGTAAAAATTATACCTCTTAGTTTTCATTTATCTTATTTTTATTTTAGTACATGCATTAACATGACCTTCCTCTGGGCTTAAATCTTTTGTTAACTATAATATATTATATAGTATACTATCCTGGCAGATATTTTCCTATTTTATTTTAAGTTGATGAAAAATGCAGTTTTTTCCTTTGTCATCAGTGCAGACTTAGGATATTTTAAAACTATACATGGAGTTGGGTGGGTAGGGAAACTTTAATGCATTCTTTGAATATATTTTAGTAATTTTGCTCTTGAGGATAGGTACTTTAATAGTATTTGAATTAGAGAAGAATATATTTTAAGAGTAACTTTAAAAATGTAATGAATTTACTTTGTGTATTAATATCTTAATAGATCACAGACTCATGAGTTGGTTTATTATAGTTTTAATTATTAGCAATACTATATGTCTAATCGTGTTTGGTTTTGAAGTTGAAAATAAGTAGTATTGTAATCGTAAACATTTTAGAATTCTCAGTGCTTTATGTGAAGTAATTTATGTAATAATAGTGAAGTTCTTTTAGCTAACTTTGAGTGCTTTTTGATAAATCTTGGAATTGGGTCAGGTTAAACAGATGTTTATTCTTAGTTGCTTTGCCTTCTGATATTTTAAATTCTGTTCATGCTTTGAGTGTATTTAATATTAGATTTAAACCATCTTTCTTTCTTTTTAGGGGCTTCACAAAGGTCAGAGTTCACATTTGGCAGGTCCTAATGCTGAACGACCTCTTTCTTCCACTGGGCCTTCCCAGCATCTCCAGGCAGCTGGCTCTGGTATTCAGAATCAGAATGGACATCCCACCCTGCCTAGCAATTCAGTAACACAGGGGGCTGCTCTCAATCACCTCTCCTCTCACATTGCTACCTCAGGTGGACAACAAGGCATTACCTTAACCAAAGAGAGCAAGCCTTCAGGAAACACATTGTCGGTGCCTGAAACAAGCAGGCACACTGGAGAGACACCTAACAGCACTGCCAGTGTTGAGGGACTTCCTAATCATGTCCATCAGGTGATGGCAGATGCTGTTTGCAGTCCTAGCCATGGAGATTCTAAGTCACCAGGTTTACTAAGTTCAGACAATCCTCAGCTCTCTGCCTTGTTGATGGGAAAAGCTAATAACAATGTGGGTCCTGGAACCTGTGACAAAGTCAATAACATCCACCCAGCTGTTCATACAAAGACTGATAATTCTGTTGCCTCTTCACCGTCTTCAGCCATTTCCACAGCAACACCTTCTCCAAAATCCACTGAGCAGACAACCACAAACAGTGTTACCAGCCTTAACAGCCCTCACAGTGGGCTACACACAATTAATGGAGAGGGAATGGAAGAATCTCAGAGCCCCATGAAAACAGATCTGCTTTTGGTTAGCCACAAACCTAGCCCTCAGATCATACCATCAATGTCTGTATCCATATATCCCAGCTCAGCAGAAGTTCTGAAAGCATGCAGGTTAGTGTGGGAAAGTTAATCAGAATGAAAATGTTTGACTGTTTGCCTGATCAAGATCTGGGAAATAAAAGATGATGTAGTCATCTACAGCAAGGAGCTTGGTTATGCTTGGATGCTATAGTCATATTTATTAATGTATCATTTGTGAAACACTAACTTTCGTTATCAGAATGGGCGTGTCTGAATGTGCTGTTACTGCCCTCTACTGGTTACATAAGGTTGTTGGCTTCAGTGTGATTGACTTTGTTCTGGGGAGTGAAACAAGAAAAATCACTTAAGTCACATTTGGCTATAAAACAAGTTCTGGAAAAGCCTGTTGTTATTTTGGTTTTGAGCACAGTCTGTTAAATGTGAGACTAGAAATGGACCTTAGCAATTAACCAAGATTAGTCTCTGCTTACAGTTGAAAAACTAGACTTATTTTATTTGACTATAGAAGAAATTATAAAGAAGACAGAGAATAAGTAAGGGGCAATGGAGAAATGGGAATGCTAGCCATTCAGGAAAGGGTAACCATATTCTTGCTAGTCTTGGGAGGATAGAGCCTCAAAAACTTAGGAGAGAAATGAGTCTCCTGTTTAAAAAAAAGTCATCATCAAAGGATCGGATAGTACCATCTTCCTTAGTATTTGGAGGACATAATTTTTGTTGTTGTTTGTGTTGACACAGGGTCTCACTATGTAGCCCCAGTTGAACTGGAACTCACTATGTAGACCAGGTTGGCAACAAACTCATAGAGATTTACCTGCCTCTGTCTCCTTGGTGCTGAGATCTAAGGTGTGAGCTATCATGCCTGAGGGACGTGGATTCTTAATGGCCTTTTCTTTGTGGACAACATATTTAATTTTTCTCATCTACTTGTATTTGTTGTCCTCTGTATAGAACTAAATATTGAATGTAAGGCAGCATTACTTGGAACAAATACAAGAAATACTTCTTCATAGTTTTCTAGTACATTAAATTTTAAGGGTAAGCAGTGATAATAGGTTTTTTTTTTAAGGTGTTCATTTTGTTGTAGGCTTAATAAAATAACAGAAAAACATCTTTAAATAGAAAATATAACCTTTAGGTCTATTTTCTTGACATTGGCTATTTATTATAACTATATCATTTTAAAGTTCAAAACAGTTTTATTTACCACCTTATTTAACTGCTAATGCTTGTATGTCTTATTATCCAAAAGTGTAGTCTTTTCTGCTATTCATTTTTATTTTATTGGAAGGTGTCTTGAGTGCATAACTCAATATTTGTCAATAATTAATTAAAAGTTAAACTTGAAATTGCTGCTTATGGGAGACATGGAATTGGAACATTGGGGTAGGGGAAGAATTAATTGAAATAAATTTCAATTGATCTTGTTATCACTTTTCAATTCTTTTAAATTTATTTTTCTTTTATGTGTATGAGTGTTTTGCTGGTATGTTTGATGTGTTCAAAATCCTGGAGGTCAGAAGAGGGTATCAGATACCCTGGAATTGGGAGTTACAGACTATTGTTAGCCACCATGTTGGTCCTGGGAACCAAACCTGGGTCTTCTGCAAGAGCAGCCAGTGCTCTTAACCACTGAGCCGTCTCTCCAGCCCATAATTTGTCACTTTTAATTGTGTGATAAAACTTTACTGCAATAAACTGAAGGTTTCTAAAATATTTGGGTTCAGGTGTTTAAAAGTATCTTCTAATATATATTTTACTATCTATTGACTTTTTTTGTTATTTCCTGTCAAGTTTTTGATTATCTGGTGGTTACCTTTAATCTGATATAGATTAAAGCAGAAATTAAATCTTGACATCATTCTCTTCAGTGGAACAACATGGTAACTACTGTCATTAATCATCTTAGCATGATTTTTTTCATGTCAGTATTTAAACATAGATCCATAAATTGAAATTATTTAAATCATATAGTAGGGTCCCTGAATTTCTAAAATTCATTTCTTTAGAAATTTTTATTTTAGAGGCATTTATTATTACTCTTTGCCTAAAAGTTGTACCCTTGTTCACTTCAGCATTGGGCCATTTTAAGTGTCCAGATCAGTAGCCATAGTTGACTCTTGAGAGACATAGTGCCTGGATCCATTTCTACTATGCTTGTTGTCTAATGGCCTCTTACTTACCTGCTATGACCTGCCTTCCTTTCCTAGAGCTGCTCTTAACTCTGCTGGAGCATTGACTTTTTCCCTTGACTTTTTCCCCTTATCCACTCACTGTAGACTCAGGATACTTGCTAAAAAGTAGAGAGAAATGGAGATGTCCAAAACTAGCATCATGGACTGTAATGAGACATAAGGGTTTTCTGGAGATACGTTGTCAGAAAGAGTTCTTTGGAGTTCTGTTCTCTGAAGCATGTAGAGGAGTAGTATTCATTAATGACATTTGATGCTATGGGGGTCTAGTTGATTGTATTTCTTAATGTATTAAAGACGAAATTCTTTCATCTTATTTTTGAGGCCTGTAGCGACATTCACCTCAGTATTTGAGTACATTCTAATAGTTTCATTTAAACTTTTAATTTATAAAGGCAGTTTTGCTTCAATTACAGAGATGTAATCTTGTAAAATAGCTAGATTCATCAAAACTCAATTGACCCCTAGGGTTGCTTGGGGTAGTTCAATATATCTAGGACTGAATTTAGTAATGAAGAGACAAAACATTACTTCTATAAGTTGGGTATGACTCTTCTGAAGCTTAGAAAAAAATGTCTGAGATGGCAAAGGATGGAGTGCCATGTTTGCTGTTTTTATGTTCTATTGATAGCAGTCTGGTTTAAGGAGCCCAGAACTCAAAGGAGAAAGTACTACAAATGTGAGAGATTTAGTATCTCTGGTTTACAAGCTTCTTAACAAAAGATTTGAAGTATAGTGGGTTTTACCAAGGGAGCACTTTTCCATCCATTTTTCTACCATATGTGATAGAGAGATTTTCAACTTTTTATCATTTTATCATTTTTTAAAATCATTGATTGAGCTGCGCCTAGATTTTCCTACTTTGTTCAGCTCAAGGAAAGTTTCACAATAGGAGAAAATATGTAAAATAGTAATTTCTAAAATCTTTCCAGTACCATCTTATTTCTTCAACTTTTTACTTTTCTATTTTGGACTTTTATATTAAAGTGTCAGTATTTGGTTTGAGGTATTCTAAACAGTGTTTAGAAAATAAAGTATACGTGGTGTCCACAGCATTACAAATCATGAGTGTATTTGCAGTGGAACATGCTTATGGTGACTGTATAAAGGATTATATACATCAGTTCCTTCACAGAAATTTCTGTTTCTTTCACACTTTTAACAGGCAGATAGTCAATGTTTGAAACAGTATAAAACTGCTAGATTTGACCTATTTGTATTAATTATTTGAAGTACCCTTTTATTTTTACACACATAATCAGCTTCTGAAAAGGTCACCTTTTCATCTTAGTTTATCTCAGTATTGCAGTAGTATTAAGCATTAAAAGTAAAGTACTTTTGTTTTTTTGCTTTAAAATTGTAACTGTATCACTCAGTCAAATCATCTTCCTTTCTTTTCTGTTTTAAAATATGGGCAGCAATATTTTACATAGCTTTCCTTCCCATTTGCCTTAATAAAAGAAAACTATCAGGACTATAGATATGATAAGACAATTCTATTAGGCTTGCAAGCCCTGTTTTCTAGTCTTACTTCAATATCCAGAATGTTGTAGAAGCTTGAATTTTGGTACCACATTTAATCAACATATGATATACTTCTACAATATAGTTAGTTTTAATACATGATCCTTATCTTTCAATTTGTGAAGCTTGAATTTTGGTACCACATTTAATCAACATGATGTACTTCTACAATATAGTTTGTTTTAATACATGATCCTTATCTTTCAATTTGTCGAAGTATTTATCATTTGCTAAAAAGTAGCATTACATTACCATTACACCCATCTCATTTTCTGGAAAATAAATTTTGTGTATTCTAAGGCATACTTTGTTTGTAGTCCCAAGTTAAAGTATAGCACATAAATTGTTCAGCATAGGAATAAATTATTTACTTAGATATTGTGTTTTATCTTCTGTTTGTTTGCTTGAGTTATTTCCCAGTCTTAGCCAAGAATTTTCGCTTTCTAAAAGCAAAATTTCCCTGCAGTTTATAAATTAGAAACATTCTTACACTTAAATTGAAACTTAAAAATATTTATCTTTAAACATATAGTATGTTCATGCTTTAGAGACGTTAAAAACTGGTAGTTGAGTATTCATTTATTTAAATTTTAATAGCAAATGTTAGTTGAACTTAAAATTTCAGTTTAATAAAACTGATTTTTACAAACTTTTACTTAAAAGTTGATTGTTAGCTGGGCATGGTGGCACATGCCTTTATTCCTAGCACTAGAGAGGCAGAAGCAGGTGGCTCTCTGTGAGTTCCAGACCAGCTAGGGCTACAGGGAGACATTGCCTTTAAAAAAAAAAAATCTATTGTTTTCATCTTAATTTATTCCCTTGAGATCAGCTATAAATTCTCTTGGTTTTACTTATATAAAGTTGTAGCTCAAAAAATTAACAGAAGTATCCATGATGTGATTGAAGATAGGATCTCAACAGCTTCTAGCAGGGGAATTTCAAACTTTAGTTTTTATCAGTGACCACCATAGCAAGATGATTTGTAAAAAATATTTCCGTGTACCAGAATCAGAGCTTAATATGAGAAAAAATTAATTTGTTCCAGTTTGTGGTATTTTATAATATGTGGTGAAAACAGCTAATTCCTTCAGTAAATAAAGCTAAATTTTAACTTAGCACAGTATCACAATCAAATTCCTGTAAAAATTTAATTTTTTTCAAGTACCTAATATTTTAATGTGTTGTTTTTGAACTTGTAATAATTGGGTGATATAAATTAGCTAATATACAATGATTAAAAGCTGAAGATTATTTCTTATTATTTTCCTAAGTTTCATAGAAACTTCAGAAATTGGAAATATCTTTTCTTATGTGAAAATAAGTGTAGTTTAGAAATAATTATTATATCTTAAGAACTTATAATTTTAATAAACATACATTCATTTGAGAAATAGAAAACCCTAAATACCACTAATAATTCTATACAATATCAGGTAATGGGTAGCAACTATGTATTGTTTCAAAAATTGGTATAATTTGATAGAAATTTTAGCGGATTAGAGTCCTGCTGAATTTTCTTAACTAAATAGCTTATACAGAGGTTATACAAATATGCTCTTTATATTTGATGAAAGAAGGATAAAAATATCACAGATTTTACCTCTGTCTGTAAGCGTTATCATAAAGATATTCTATTTAATAAGACTGCTGAGATGAGACGAAAAGAGACATTCTATTTTTACTTTAGACCATTTTTGGTCAAGCTAGTACTTTAGTTTTAACATTGCATGGAAAGGATTCTAATGATGGAAAGGAAATTAGAGATCATATTTGTTCTCTAGGTAAAGAAAATAGATAGCCACAAGCAAAATAAGGAATATCATCAGTGATCCGTGTATTATGCTTTTATTTTTCTTCAGTAGAATGTAAGAATCAAAATAATTGGTTCTTTTTTATTCTTGATGTATCAAAATGTGTAGATTTGTGAAAATGCCTATTTTAGAATTTAATTCAGAATTTTTTATCTGCTTTCTATGTAAATATATAGCTGACTTATTCTCCCCCCCCCACTTTTTTTTTAAAGGAATCTAGGTAAAAATGGCTTATCTAACAGTAGCATTTTGTTGGATAAATGTCCGCCTCCAAGACCACCATCTTCACCATACCCTCCCTTGCCAAAGGACAAGTTGAATCCTCCTACACCTAGTATTTATGTGAGTCTGAATCGACTGACTAGAAATCAAACCAGTGTTTGCACCTATTTGTCTTTCATAAAATCTTTTACCTCAACATGGATGCCCCTTTAGCAAGCACTATACTTACTGGCAGCAGTGTGAATATTTGAGGGTAAAAAAAGATGTATTCAAAAAGATTTTGTGGCATTTTACAAATGATTTCTCAGCTATTAACTGTGATTCTTTTAGAAAATTATGTGTGTTTTTTGGAAGTTTCTTTTTTCCCCTGTGCTAGATATTGAACCCTACACATGTTACATGAGCAAATGTGCTACAAAAGGGCTGCCCTAATTTTAAGCACTATTAAGCGAAAGCTACCTGGAAATATTTAATTTTCTTTGAGTAAACTGAGTTTTAAATCAGCCTTCTACTCATGTGGACCTTAACACTAATTGTGTTTTATGTGCATACTAAAAAAAAAAAGAATATTTATCTTGAAGAAAAGCATTTTGAGAATATAATAAATGTGTGTCATTAAAAAGCTCTGTAGCTTATTTAAAATTAATAATCAGTTTTACTTTATAGAAATGTAGCCATCTGATAGGAAGTTGATATGAGTTGAATAAAAGCAATTCTTAATTATGTTTTTCCCAGATACTATTACCACTGTATTAACGTCTATCTTCTTCCTTCCCCAAATTGGGGGGGGGGGGTTATATATAAACTTGGGGTAATATACTTATGATGGTCTCACATCTATAAAATGATCCTTGAACTTATTTGGAACATTCAGATTTCTTCACTGTGGTTTTTTTTTTAATGCTTAAAAAAATGGGGAATTTACCATCTTAACAACTTCTGGGTGTACAGTTAAGTAGGATTACACCTTCATGTTGTTGTGCAACCCATATCCAGAACCTCTGTATTTGTCCAAAACTGAAAATCTACCCATGGAACAAATCTTTTTTCCCCTTTCCCATAACCCTTGGAAATCTCCTTTCTATTTCTATGAATTTCATTATTTTATTGAAGTGGAATTATGCATTCTTCTTTCTGTGACCGACTAATTTCATTTAACATATCCTCAAGGTTCATTCATGTTGGAGCATGTGATAGGATTATATATTCATTTATTGTCAATGCTCAGGTTTGTACTCAATGCTTTGCAGATGGTAAGCAAGCATTCTACCACTGAGCTACATTTCTACCCCAGTAAACTGTTATTAATTATTTTGTTTTGCCGTGCTGGGGATGGAACCTAGGCTCTCTTGGCATATTAGTCAAGTAGTCCACATGAATTCTGTATTCCAGCCCTCAGTAGTAAACATTTCATCTTAGTCTGATTATCGATTTACCTAAGTACAGGACTAATGGTAGATCAAGAGTTTTGTTTCTTTGGTTGGTTGTTTTTGTTTGTTGCCTTTTCGAGACAGGGTCCCCTTACAGCCCCGGCTGGCCTGGAACTTACTGTGTAGACCATACTGGCCTTGATCTCACAGAGATCCACCTGTCTCTGCCTACCAAGTGCTAAGATTAAATCCCTATGCTTGGCTTCATATAGGCTTTTAACTTTTTAATTTGTGCAGTTTTTCAGTAGGGGCAATATTGGAGCTAAAGCCTAGGGTACCCTGTATGTCATACAACTACACTATTATGGATATATATTCAGCCATAAAACATAAAAGCACATGTTTACTTGTACTTGTGTCTGTTGTCTTCTTGCCCCCCCACCTCCACCTCATGTGACAGAGAGGGGGTTAGGGAGAGGCTGGATTGAAGGCCTTCTACACGCTGGGTAAACTCTACCACTAACTGAGCTAGCCTCTTCCTCCGCCACAACTCCAGGATTTTCTTTCTTTTTAAAGTTCAATAATATTTAAAGTTTAGTTTGAATTGAATTTCTCCTACATATTTTGTTCAACAGATAGTGAACAAAAGAAATATGTGTTACTATATATATAGTATATATATATATATATCATATATATGATTACTATCTAATCAATAATAATCAAAAGGCATAGAAAATAGGAAAGAAATATCAACACAGAAATATTTAAATTGTGATAATTAATATGGGCATAATATTTAAGTAAAAGCTGTGTTTTCTGAGATGTAAACACATGTTTTAATTTTACAGTTGGAAAATAAACGTGATGCTTTCTTTCCTCCATTACATCAATTTTGTACAAATCCAAACAACCCTGTTACAGTAATACGTGGCCTTGCTGGAGCTCTTAAATTAGGTACGCTAAGAAAAAAATGCTTTATATACATACTGTCTTTTACCTTTTTAAAAAAAAAAAAAAAAAAAACTTTATTTTCAAAGTATATACTAAATACACACACCCTAAAAAGCAGTGTTTTCAAGACAGATCTGGTCTCACGGTCTGTAAACTCAGTACTTGGGAGGTTCAGTATTTTTTTATTCTTAAATATTATCATGGTCAAGCCATGCTAAGAGAAATACATCATGCAATATCTTTTAACCTTTTAAAGCACTGGGAGAGAAAATTTTGTTACATTTCCACCCTACATTTTCATTCTAACATTTGAGAGAAGAGGGTTGTGGTGGGGGGGTGGGGAGGTGGGTGGAGAGAAGGGGAAGGGATGATCTTGAGTATCATTTTAAAAGCCTATGATATGAATTTGTGGTAGTGATACTAGTTTCTGGTAATTTGGGGACCATTTTAAAATTTAGCTTTTATTTTGATCTAATTATATGATAATGATATATATTAACTATAAGGAGAATTTTGAATATAATATATAAGTGAAATTTTACGTATTCCTCACCTGTTGTACTGTAGCTCCATAAGTCTTTGCTAGCAACTGCAGAAATTAATGTGGAAATTTAATCATTGGATTCTTGGTTCTTCTCTGTTGAGAGGACATGAGCATTAGGTATGCCCAGGGCTTGAATATGATTCTGCAGACTTAGCACATTACTTTAACTGTATGTAGATGATCTGGTTGACTTTTAGGGGACTGGATATACACCTATAAAATGCTTTCTCTTTTTCTTACAAACAAAAGACCAAGTGAGGTACTATAAAATATGATTCTAAATATAGTTTTTGTTTGCTAACTATACTTATTTATGGCTTACTTATAAAGACCTAGGACTTTTCTCTACTAAAACTTTGGTGGAAGCTAACAATGAACACATGGTAGAAGTAAGGACACAGTTGTTGCAACCAGCAGATGAAAACTGGGACCCCACTGGAACAAAGAAAATCTGGCATTGTGAAAGTAATAGGTCTCATACTACAATTGCTAAATATGCGCAATACCAAGCCTCCTCGTTCCAGGAATCATTGAGAGTAAGTAATTAACTTCCTGAAGATTATTTGGAAATTTAAAGATTATTTCATTTTGGAGTTTTGAAAGGATACATTGCTTTTGTAAGCATCTTATTTTTATGTTACATGAAGTTTTACTTGTAAGTGCTATAACTTTGTTCTAAGCAAACCTATGAATTAAGTAACTTAAATATTGTAGAGAAATAAAATTATTGTCTAGTAAGATGATTCCTATGCTATCTGGGATGTTTCTGTTTAGAGCAGGGTTTCTTAATATCAATACCATTGACATTTGGGGTTGAATAATTCTTTGATGTGGGAGCTGTCATATGTGTTATAAAATATTAAACAACATCTGTGGCCTATCAAAAATACTTCCAGACCTGCCAGCTCTTCCCTGGAAGATAAAGTTGTCCCTGGTTGAGAAGTACTGATTTAGGAGATTAACCTGTCATAGGTTTGCCATATGCTTACAGAATTTCTCATCTTACATGTTTGCAGTTTCTTCTTTTGCCAGATTAGTATTATATAATAGACAACTCTTTCAGGAAGTTTTAATGTTCCTGCCAATCTTAGTTCACAAGAGAATACTGAGGGAGAGATAGGAAATTTTTTCAAAATATACAGAAAAATTAAAAACTGAAATTTGAAACTAATTAAAGTTATTATTGGGTCTAGAGAGATGATGGCTCAGTGGTGAAGAGCACTGGTTGTTCTTGTAGAAAACCCATTTAATTCCCAGTACCCACATGGCAGCTAACAACCATCCATAACTCTAGTTCCAGGGGATCCAATGCCCTCATCTGGCCCCTGAGGGCATTGTACAACATTGATATACCTACATACATGTAGGCAATACACTCATACACATACACTTGTACATGAAATTGTTTATTTGGGTTACTTTTCCTTTGTCAATCCCTGCATCCTTCCTATCATCATCTAATTAATTCTGTTCTGCAGCTTGCGTTAAGTTACAATGATTTTATTGTCCATATAAGTGTCTATACTTAAAAATTTTAAGATGCTTCAACCTACATGGTAAGATAGCTAGTATAGAGTAATATCAAAAGGAGATTTGAAGAGGTAATTAAGATAATAAGAAACAGTGTAGGGGAGGGATCCATAACCCAAGAAATGATAGTTTTTTAATGTGCTTTGAGGCATAGGCCAGTACATATAAAAACATAGATAAATGTCTATAAATTATACATTTAAAAGGAAGGCAGCCAAAATGTCAGTAAGTATTGCTAACTCAGAAATCATATGACATTGTGAAGAAATAACGTGTCTTTGATACAAGAATTATAATTTAAAAGTAATACTTGGCATTTAAAAGCACTTAATTTCCATTCTAATGAAAATGTTGTATCATTTGTGTATCATCAGTGCTGTGACATTTAACTCAAGAAGAATCTCTTCCATTTGTTCATAATCAAGAATACAGAGCATCTTACTCCCTACTCCTACTCATACCTAGTTGTGTACACATGCCCACACCTCTGCTAGCGTAGAACATTTATAATCAAGATATCTCACTTCTTTCCACTTCCTTTAAGTTTCTCTCTTCTTGAAAATAGAACTAGTATGCACATCTTTATAGTCTAACTATAGCTGGTAGAGGATGTCTAGTGTACCATTCCAAGGAGATTTGGCATTTCTTAGGTCTTTCATATATGATCTTTAAAAAATTTTTCATATTTATAAAAGGCTGAAAGAAACTTACTTTCAAAACACATATAATATGGGGCTGGAGAGATAGCATAGTAGTTAAGAGCACTAGATGCTCTTCCAGAGGACCTGGATTCACTTCCCAGCACCCACATGGCAGCTAATAGCCATCCAAACTCCAGTTCCAAGGGATTTGTCACCTACTCGCTTTTGATCTCCAAGAACACTGCATGACACACTTCCCAGCACCCACATGGCAGCTAATAGCCATCCAAACTCCAGTTCCAAGGGATTTGTCACCTACTCGCTTTTGATCTCCAAGAACACTGCATGACACAGGTGCACTTAGATAGATACCTATAAGACAGTAATATACACCCATACTCATAAAATAAAATCAATCAATAAAATTTTTTTAAAAACATAGATAATACTATTGAATCTAGATGTGTGCTTTTTAAATGGAATGTTCGAGTAACCGTTGTGTACAATACTAGGCTAAAATGCTTTTTGCTTAATTTTTAGGAAGAAAATGAGAAAAGAAGTCACCATAAAGACCACTCAGATAGTGAATCTACATCATCAGATAAGTAAGTCATTTTTAATGTCCACTTAATATTTTTGCTTGAAAGATATGTTTGTAATATTTTGTCTTTTTTTTAAGTTCTGGGAGGAGGAGGAAAGGACCCTTTAAAACCATTAAGTTTGGGACCAACATTGACCTGTCTGATGATAAAAAGTAAGTCCTTATAATAGATCTGTGAACTGATGCAAAGAAATAGCATTGTTCTGATTGAGAATTGTTTACAGTTTCTTCTATTTTATACCATGTCATTTTTTAAAATTAGTATAAATGTAAGCTAAGTAATTTTACTAGGCTTTTACAATTAAATCATTTCTTTAACTTGAGACATATACTTTTTTTTTAACCAAGACCTTGACTTTTTTGTAGTTTTATAAACATAAAATTGAACATTTTAATTGTTAAGTAAGTTATATATATTAGAAAATGTTAATTATATAGCACAGACATAAAAATAAGTAATTTATTTTCATCTATGTACTTGATCTATGGTTCTGTTACTATTTCATTGGGAAGGTTTTCTTTAATTCAAAAAATTAATTTAGACATTCTAGTATTTCTTATGCGAAAACAAAATATTTAAGATTTTTTTAAAACTATTTTTATTTTTTATGTGTATATATGTTTTACCTACATGTGTAAGTGTACCCATGTCATGCAATGCCCATGGAGGCCAGAAGAGGGTGTCGGATCCCCCTGGAACTGGTGTTATAGACATTAGCCACCATGTGGATGCTGGGGAGTGAACCTGGGTCCTCTGCAAAAGCAGCCAGTACTCTTAACCCCTGAGCTCTCTCTCCAGCCCTGAAGATTTTGTTTTTCTGGTTGGAACACAAGAACTTAGAAGAAATGGATAACTTCCACAGATCTTTGTAGCAGAGCTTTACTATACTCTTCATCTGTTTCATTACAGGTGGAAGTTGCAGCTACATGAACTGACTAAACTCCCTGCTTTTGTGCGTGTCGTATCAGCAGGAAATCTCCTAAGCCATGTTGGTCATACCATACTGGGCATGAACACAGTTCAACTATACATGAAAGTTCCAGGAAGCAGAACACCAGGTAATTTTTATGAACTAATATCACATACCGTATGAAACATTTAAAGAGACCCAGAAATTTTCCTTTTACAATCAATAGAACTAAAAATGATTTTAACAAAACTCGGGGTTTTTCCACTTTCTGTTTGTTTATTTCTTTGTGTGGGGTGTTTTTTTGTTTTGTTTTGTTTTTTTGTTTTTCCTGTTTTGAAGACAGGGTGTCATGTAGGCCAGGGTAGCCTAGGTCTCACAAAGATCTGCCTGGCTCTGATTATCTTTGAAATGTAATACTAATAGTATTTTGTTCTGAAAAACATCATTAGAGCCCACTGTAGCCCAACAACTGTTGTTGTTCCTATATACTGCTGAGAACATCAAGGATATGGTGTTTCCTAAGTTTTTTTCACCATAAGCATAGTAAATATACTTATTTTATATCATGATCTAGTGCATATATTCGTATACAACAATAGTTCTATCAGAAAAGTACATTTTCTAATCTATTTCATTTGAAAAATAGAGTGTTGCTTACAGTTCTCCAATTAGGTTGCAACTGACAATTTCAAGAACTCAGTAATATAGGCATTATTAGGCTCATCTTGGTATTTAGTGAAGACTTTGCCACCAATTAGATTATTCACTTTTTGCAAGCCACATTCCTTCTTTAGATCATTTTCTTCTGTCAGATGATTTATCTCACCATCCGTAATGTACCATCTTCTGTGCATGGATTGAAATGAAATTTCACAGTAATGTTTGAAATATTTCACAGTTGCTGTCAGTGAATTAGGACAGGTAATAATGATGACCCAGTGTCTACTGTTTGTGTTTCAGTCTTCTACTTGAAGGAGGCATAGCTTAAAAACCAGGCTGCTTCCTTTTTTTGTCACTTTAATGAGTCATAGCTTAAGAATCATTTTAAAATAGGACTTCGTTGCTTCTGGGTTACTGGTTTCCGTCCCTGGCTGCTCAGTTGAATTTCCTGATAAGCTTTGTAAAGTACATAATTGTTTTCTTGGGATTGAGATCTAAGCATTAATATTTCTAAATCAACAAACAGACAAATGGTCCCTAGGGATTTTTATGTATAGCCAGTATTAGAAATATTGGTTGTACTTTCATTTTTGTGTCATTAGAAGCATAAATCTGGATATTAACCATAGTGGATAAAGGACAAAGGTTTCTGACATAACTGAACTGTGTTTGACTTTCTGCTCGATCACTAGGCAGCAGTAAAAGTATCAGACAACCTATTTGAATTAGTGGTTTTCTTATGTCTTCTCTATGACATTGGTTCTTAATGTTTGCTTCATTTAAAAACCAGTTTGAGCTATTTTGTGCAAATAATACCCTCTAATTGTAAAGGATCTTTGTTCATTACAAATCTAAGGAAAGACCAAATGTGATAGATTGTCACTTATGCCTATGCTGTAATGAAAATTTTAAATTAAAAAAAAAAATTACACATATCTATTGTGTTTGCACAGTTCCGTGGCACATGTTGTCGAGGTCAGAGGACAACTTGCCAGATTCAGTTTCTTGCCTTCCACCATGTGGGTCAGGTCAGGCTTGGCAGCAAGTACCTTTATGTACTGAGGCATCTTACTGTCTATTCTGGATTTACCTCCTTCCTTTTTTAAAAAATTATATTTGTGGGAACAAGATATGGAAGGTTCTTAAAATGCAACAAACACCTAGACTAAAATTCATAATATTTTGTTACATAGTCTTCATCATTTTTAATAGAAATTTAAGAATAGTTTTCATATGAGAAAATATGTAATGCTTGTCTTAATTAAACCTGCTCACATTGTTTAACATGATCTCTAGTGCCATCCATTTCCTGTGTCATAATTTCATTATAAAATTCTTGTTCTGTGTATGAACCACATCTTATTTTTTCATTTATTGTTGGACATCTAGGCTGATTCCAGTGTTTCGGCTATTGTGACTAGTGCGGTAGTTGGCATGGATGGTGTTTCTGTATTGTTTTGGCTTAAATTCTTCAAGTATATACCCAGGTGTGGTATAGCTGGATCATATAGTAGTTGTGTCTGTAGTTTTCAGAGGCACCTCATACTGGTTTTTATAGTGCTCTAGTATTTTATTCCCTCCAGCAGGAAATAACAGTTCATCTTTCCCCACATCCATCCTCACTATCATTTGTTGTCATTTCTTTTCTTGATAGCCATTCTGATTGTGGAGAGATGGAATCTGAAAGCATTTTCTGTTTGCCTTTCCTTGATATCTAAGGGTGCTGAACACTTTTTCAAATATTTATTGCCCATTTGTGTTTCTTCTTTTGAAACCTGTCTATTCAGTTTATTAACTCATTTATTGTTTGAATGATTTGTGTGTGTATGTATGTGTGTGTGTGTGTGTATATGTTTGTGTGTGTGTGTCTGTCTGTCTGTCTGTCTGGAGAATTCCTTTAGGGTAGTGGCATCCACTAGAAATATGATACAAGTGACATAGAATTTTTTAAAAACTTAATACATTAAACTAGGAAAAGAAAAAATGAAGTTAATTTTGTCCCCTAATATCAAAAATATAACATTTTTTTTCATATATGGTCTTTGAGATCCAGTGTGTACTCTGTAATTTCTGCCCCTTCTAGCTCACATTTCACATGATTGTCAGTCTTGTATGACATTGTCTTATAAAAATGTTTTGTAGTCTAATCAGTTGAATTTAATTTTAAGAACCATCATATTTAATTGTATTATTTATTAAATATTTGTTCCTAGGGTTAGATAGATAAATATATGTGGTACCTGTTTTAGCTAAGTTTGTAATCAAACATGTATGTTTTAAACCTCAGAGTTGTGATCAGGCTTCACTCGTAAAGATTTTTATTTGGGTGATACAGTATCTTGATTATAATTAGAGCTCATTTTTAAAATTTGTACTATGGGCAATTCTGAATATCTACTTAAATGCTTATAATGAACACATATAGAAATACTGAGTACTATTGAGCTGTTGGCTCTGGCCTTGGTAAGAGTTCGGAGATACATACAATAGTAAACCCTTCAGTTCTTCAGTGAAACCCCAATTAGGTGAAAATATATAAACAATGTATAATGCCTTGGGAGCAAAGTCACTTTGCTCCATCTGGAACTAGTGGAACTATACCAGAACACAGATTTTAAGTTTTATCCAACCAGCAAACCAAGAAAGGCAAGATAAATTTATCTACTAGCTTTAAGTCACTTTTCTTTTGGTCAAGAATTTGCTTCATTGCTGTAAACCTTTTACTGTCTCCCAGTTCAGAACTGATCTGGATGGTTTTAGGGTGTGTGTATGTATTTCTGGAGAAGATTGGATCTGCTATTCTGCCATATTTTGCTGATAATCAATCCTTGAAGTAGATGTTTTTAAAACCAGGTTTCTTGCCTCTTTTTACTGTTTATGAGAACTGGGAATTAATTCACAATGAAAAAAATGGTAATGGTATCTGTAGCAACTGATGTGTATTATTTATCATGTATTAGGCATTGTTCTAATTGTTTTATTCATCTTCAAAATAGCAATTTTATAGAAATTATTATATGCTCTCCTAACATAAAAGGAAACTGAACTAGGTATGTTTAACTACTTGCTTGGGTTCATGTAGTAACTGAGTCGAGCAGCTTAGCTCCAAAGGGTAGACTCTTAGGTATGCCTTCCATATAAACCCTAGCTACGTAAGTTAGAAGTTGACCTGACTCAGTCATAAAATCAGACTCAACACAAAATGTGGCCTTATAAAGAACGGAATGTTCTCTATTGAACATTTTAAAGATTTCATGCCTGAAGACACATTTTTCTATAGAATTAATAGTGTGTTGGTTAACTGTATTTTTCTTTTCATATTTCAGGTCATCAAGAAAATAACAACTTCTGTTCAGTTAATATAAATATTGGCCCGGGTGATTGTGAATGGTTTGTTGTTCCTGAAGGTTACTGGGGTGTTCTGAATGACTTCTGTGAAAAGTAGGTGTCCACACTAAATTTTCTTTAAATATAATTTTTATAAAACATTAACTGTAAAGGACAATTTAACAAACCAGATAACCTAATGTATATGCATAGCCAGTTTTCAGTTACCATTCAGCAGAAAATTCATGTCAAATTATCTGATTCCATACCTGTTATTTTAGGTCACTAGAAATACTTCTGGTGAAAACACTCCATAAAATAGTAGTAGTCATGAATTTAGAGCTTAGAAAGATTGAGTCATTGGTTTCATTTTTTAAATGATTCGTGAATATGTGCTTATTTGAAAAGTGTGTGTTCTCTAAGAAAACTTGTTTTATGAATGCTTTTAGAAAATGAAAGAAATTCTGTAGTTAAGCATGCTTATAGTTGGGAATAACTCGGGCTTGAACATAATACTCTTTGCTTTATCATCATAATAGAATTTCTTTTTAAAACTGGCAACTTTCGGGCTGGAGAGATGGCTCAGTGGTTAAGAGCAAAGCCTGCTCTTTCAGAGGACCTGGGTTCAATTCCCAACGTCCACATAGTGGCTTACAGTGGTCTGAAACTCCAGTTCCAGGAGATCCAGTGCCGTCTTCTGACCTCCAGGGATTTTGCACTTACATACATACAGGCAATACACTCATACCCATAAAATAAAAGTAATTAATATTTTAAAGTCAGATGTGGTGGCACACACATTTAATATCAGCACGAGGAGGGGAGGGGGGCAGAGGTAGGTAGTTCTCTTTTTGTTCAAGGCCACATGTGACTACAGAGAGACCCTGTCTCAAAATAAACAACAGCAACAACAAAAACCTGACAACTCTTCCTATGGAAGGGTTTTATAAAATTTGATTAACTGCCTCAGATTTTGTTTTATTGTAATCAAAGAACATATGTAGTATGACTGTTCCTTTTTTAAGATTATAGAAATAGCCATCCTTTATTTCTGTATCTTCTGTTAAAGAGTACTTTGAAATTTTAAAAATTGGTTTAAATTTAGTTTCTCTCGATAGAACTATGTTCTTTCTTTTCCTAAATAGTACTCAATTTGTAAGTTCTTAACATTTTCATTTAGTAATAGCATTAAAAAATTATTCTGAAATAAAAATGAAAAGCATAAATTATTTACATATTTGATCTTTTGTCCCATCTAAGTTAGACATATGAGGGGAACCCACTGAAAATGTGTATGTATCAAATTTGGAAACTGAGTATGCACATATTTCACATACCAGCTTGTAATTTCCTTAAGGATCTTTGCTGTATTTGGATTTAGTCAGACATGTGTCCTAGATGGAACAAAACAAAACAAAATGATCTCCCCCCATTTTTTTTTTAATATAAGTAAAAGAGATAATTACCGTATATTGACTTCACTAACCCTAGGTTTCATTCAATGCCAGACAGAGATGAAATTTTATATTCAAATATATTGATAAAGTAACCCACCTCTACTTCAAACTATACCATGTTTAATGGATTGGTAGTTCTATGGTAGTAGAGAAATGCCCATTCTATTACGGAAAGATTTTTATTTCTTAAGTTTTAAGGCAGTATATTGTAGTACAATGGTGTTTGCTCATTTTTTCCACATAGTAATTGTCTATTTTTAGGGAAAGTTTTCTTTCCTGTCTAAACAGTGAGGTATCTTGAGAACAAAGACAATTAGAATAAGCAGCTGATCTCCAAAATGCTTGAGCTTGAGGATAAGAAAATATCAATTTAATATGATGGGTTTGGTAAATATAATAGCTAGTTGTGGAACTGTTATTTGGTACTGCATCATTTGACTATAATTTTGTTTCACATAAATTTTGTTGCTTCTGGTACTGTATAACTTATTTTATGACATTAAATAATAGCTGTCTTGAAATAGACATTCTTTTTAATATTGTTAAAATAGTGCTTGCTTCTTTGGGGAGAGTTCATTTTAACTTGTTATTTTTGATTGCTTGCTGCCATTTAGTTAGAAAGTTTTTCAAGTTTTGTAGTGGCACAAGAAGAGTGAAAATAGGACTAGGATTTGTGTTAATGATCAGTTTTTGCTTTATAGGCAACTTTTTTTGGATTGTACTTATTTAGCCTTACCACAAACAGTAAGCCTGTCCTTATCCCCTTGCAATTAGATTGTCATTAGCAAATCTGTTCTAGACTTCAAATAGTATCCTAGTGTTTGTTGGGGGTGGGGGGATAGGGGGTGGGGATGGTGGTGCACTGTGGTGCACATGGGAATGTCAGAGGGAGTCTGTTCTCTCCACCATGTGGGTCTCAGAGATTGAACTCAGGTCCTCAGAGTTTTGTGGAACCTGTGTTCACCCAATGAACCATCTCCTTTCTGGCCCTGATTTTTTTTTTTTTTTTTAAAGAAAGGATTAAATGGACTGTGATTCCATTTGGGTCCTGAGTTTTTCTCATAAAATTTCAGATTATAGGTGCGTTACTGATTATATGGTCTTTGTCATGATTGTGCCATTGTAATACAAAAACAGTCATTGATGATATATAAATGTCTATGTTCTAATAAAGTTTATAAGAACTGAGGCAGGATCTGTGGGCCATAGTTTGCCAACCTCTATAAAGTTAAAATATAACAATTTCAGAGTATATTTTATCATACATTTTCAGACATGAAGTAAAGATTACTTTTTTATATCTTAAGGAAGTATTTCCACTGTTCAAATTCTTCGTTTCCTAAAATATAAAATTTGAGATAGTTAATTGAAATTTATAAAAGTATTAGAGGAAAAGTTGATATATAGTTAATGTAGTGCCTCATATCATGATGAAGAATAATAGCAAAATGTTAAAATAGAAATTTAGTAATAGGTTCTGTGGAATGTTTCCAAAGTATGGTGGTCATGACTATTGAACATGATGTATGCAAATGTGAAAATCTTCAGCTGTATAGTTTTAGTCAGCTGATCATCAAAACCATCTGACGTCTCTTTACCCCTTCCCTCCTTATGATTCAAAGCAATAGTAGAGACCCTTTCTCAGAAATTGAGGGGAGTTTCTAGTACTTAGATTGCCATAGTGTTACTGTTTATGAATTTAAATGTCATCTTGATTTTCTATTTTATCTATTAACGATTTCCAGATACTGCAGGGAGAAGAGTTCTATAAAAATAATAGCCTTTACTGAAATGAAATTTGAAGTTAAAGTATGTGATACTTCAAAGTAGCTGTATATTTCATTTGAATCTTTGAGAAATCAATTTAAGCTAATAATGATTTTAGATAAGTCACCCTATCCTGATACTAATTAATTTCATTCTTTTTATATATATATATATATAAATTTTCATTAAACTATCAGTTAAGTTTCACTGAAATGAATTAACATTAAAAAACTTTTCATATTTTCCAGTTTTAGATGGAATTTATTAGAGTCCTTGATCCATTTGCCCTATCTTTCTTATTTCAGAAATAATTTGAATTTCTTAATGGGTTCTTGGTGGCCCAACCTTGAAGATCTTTATGAAGCAAATGTTCCAGTGTATAGGTTTATTCAGCGACCTGGAGATCTGGTCTGGATAAATGCAGGCACTGTTCATTGGGTTCAGGCTATTGGCTGGTGCAACAACATTGCTTGGAATGTTGGTCCACTTACAGGTATTTTGAAAGAATATACTTAAAGAATGATTTAATTTATAATTGTATATATCAAATAGATAATATTTTTTCCTTTAAAAAATTTTGCTAGATATTGGAAGAAAAAAGTGTATTCTTAATAAAAATTTAATTTATAGAGTCCTTAATTTTGTTTTATAAAAGGAAAACTTCATGAGAGGAAAATCAGTAGAAATGTATTCTTTCGGATTTTTCTTTTTTTCCTGTATCTTGTGAGTAGCCCCGTTGTACCCAAATCAGATAAAATTATGTCTACTATTAGACAAAATGAAGAATGTGGCCATTGGAGTCAGGTAGATCTGGATTAGGGCCAAGACATGGCTTTTGTAAGTTTGGGCAAAGTATTTTATATCTCCAGTTCTTGGTTTCTTCATCTGTATAGTGGAGATAATAAAATCAATTAGGTGATGGTAAGAATTAATGAGATAATGGACAGAAATTAGTTAAACACAGTACCTAACATATGAGGATGAAAAGCATTCTTTGTATGATTACTTGTTGTAGTATTACCATAATTATGAAACATAATTATTTTTGTAGTGTTTTGAGGTTTTCAGAAATGGTGTTGAAGATGTTCACATGAGAAAGTGATGATAGGAGTTATCTTCATATCATTTAGTATTTTAGGTTTCATTTTAACCGCTTGTTTGTTTTTTCCTAGCCTGCCAGTATAAGTTGGCAGTGGAACGGTACGAATGGAACAAATTGCAAAGTGTGAAGTCAATAGTACCCATGGTTCATCTTTCCTGGAATATGGCACGAAATATCAAGGTCTCAGATCCAAAGCTTTTTGAAATGATTAAGTAAGTGTTTTCTAAAACTGTTGTACTCACTCTCTTTTGGAGGAGTTTTAACTTTTAAATATTCCCACCCTCATACAATTATGTTGACATTAAAACAAGATGATCTAGAAATCTATTAAAACATGAGAATCTACATATTAAAGTACTTTTCCTTCCAAATAGCCCACTGTGGTTTAGAAAGGAATAAAGACATAAATGATTTTATACCAGAAGGTTTCCCACTGTTTTCTGAACCCTGGATTTCCCTGGAGAATTTTAATTGTAATATTCAAGGTTTGCTTTTAGTCACTGGGGGAAGATTGACATCAAAGAATAATTGCTGTTACAGAGAAATTAACTGTTAATGAGGGATTTGACTAAAATGTCAGTTTTTTGTGTTTTCATTATCTTGTAACTGTTCCCTTTTTAAAACTCATTTTGAACACTATGTACATTTGTATAAATTCTTACCTAGTGACTTAGTTTGAATATATATATACTAGTAACTGTCTCATTGTTTGTCAGTTTCTATTTAGAAGTAGTATTTTTAAATAGTTCTTTATAGCAGTATAAATTTTACTCACAAAAGGTAGAGGATTCTGGTCAAAGAAATATGGGAAATGAGAGCTAGGGAGATGGTCTGGTCAGTAAATTACATGCTGCACAAGCATGAGGATCCAAGTTCAGAGCCCCAGAACCCATGTAAAAAGCTGAATATAGCATCTTGCGTCTGTAACTTAAGTGCTGGAGGGCAGAGAATGAAGTAGATTCCTGAAGCTTATTGGCCAACCAACCTAGCTAAATTGATGAGCTCAAGAATCACTGAGAGACCCTGTCTCAAAAATTAAGGTTGAAAGCCATTGAGGAAGATACCTGGCATTGACTTCTGGCCCTCATGTGTATGAGCATGCACATGCACCAGCACCCACATGAATATGTACATACACATATATATATATATACATACATACATACATACATACATACATACATACACACACACACACACACACACACACACACACACACACCAGAAAACAAATATGGGAAATGTTGGGTTAAACTGAGAAAGTCTTTTAGTTTTTGGAAAAAATTTTAGATATTATATGTTGATATGTTTTGCTTATAGGAGAGAAGTTATTTATATTAAGACATACTAGGTATGTTAATTTAGTCAGTATGCCTTAGCTTATAAAATGATTTTTATAAAAAACCTAAATCCAAAATTTTATTGAAACAAGAATTGTGTGGGGAAGGTAGCATACCTGTGAAGTCTCTTATGACAATCATTTATTGGTTATACTGTTTATCTGGTCTCAACAGAAGTAGTATCTATAGAAAGACAAGACAAAAAGGAACAAAAAAATCAAAGCTCAGCAAGTAATATACAGATTCCTAAAGTATTAGATTCTAGGCACTGTATTCTCTCTGTACATGTAATTGTAGTGGATGGAAATTGTCTTATCCATTTAACCAATTGTATCTTACAACAGTATGTTAAAGAGTACTAAATTCATTGGGGTTGGTTGGTTTGGGTTGGTGAGGTTCGGTCTATGGTGAGTAAGTTGGAAGTAGGTATAAACTACATGCTTATTTGATTTCCTAAAGGTAAACAGATGGTATAATTTATTTGTTTGTTTTTGTGTTACTTAAGGCTGGCCTAAAATTTACTGTGTAGTCTGGCAATCCTTCTTGCCTCAGCCTTCACACCATCACACTAGTGAGATGGTACAGTTGAAAAAGCCATTACGTAACAGCTGTATAGATTGAAAGTGGTTCATTTCATTTTGTAGATGAGTATTTTATAATTGGAAAGGATTTTAAAGCCCATTTAAATTTGTGTTCATCCAGCAATTTATTGAGAATTTTCTTGTCCTTAGTTGAAAATTCTGTGCACATTTCTCTAAAATGTGACTTTTCATCTCAGTTCCCAAGATTGATAAGGAATAAACCCCATTCAGCTCTCTTTCTTCTTTAGTGTTATGAAGTGTTAAACATCTGTATTTGTCTACTTTCCATTTTATCATGTTACTGAAAAATGTCTAACCATTTTAATCTTGTTTGCATTCCTCATTTTACTAAGAATTCTGCTCCCAGTTTAAATAATCAGAGTGATGAGGAAGTTCTTTTTATTATCAAACCAGTTACCCACAAATCTAAACACCTAGGCCTTGTTTCTTAAGATTCTTTTTTAAGCTACCTTTTGCCATTGCTAAAATGTGTACTTTTTACCAGTTAACATTGCTTCCATTGTTTGATTTAATGAATGTCTACTGATTGTTTACAGGACTCTGGGCCAGTCACTGAGGATTTATGAATATCTGGGATAGATCCTAGTAGTGCACATAGGTAAATAGATTGAAAGAAACACAGTAATAAATCCATTGGAATCTTGAAAAATCTTTTTAAGCTGTGAGTTCTTCAAGTTCAGTTCCAATAGTGCCAAAATAAACATGCTGTGCATTGTAGAAGACATATATATGTACATAGCATGTATTCGTGAGTTAACACAGTCATATTTTCCTCCACTGAAGGAATGACTTTTTTTCAGTTGAGCACCAAATAGTTGGCATACATAGAAAGGTCATATTGTATGGAAAAACACCAATCCTCAACTACTAAAATACTCCCACTGATAAGCTCTTTCTACTCTGACAGGCTAAGGGGAGTTCTGACTCTCTAGACAAATAACAAATGCATATTCACTCCAGGTCATCCTCTCTTCTCCTTTCATTCTCTCTCCAACACCTATCTCCCTTACCCTCTCTTCTGACTTCCTTGAACTTAAATATGTATAGGGTATAGCTCTGCTATATGTATATTGATAACAGTGTACATTTTGGCTTAGCACAATATGTGTGATGAGTAAGTAGAATACATTAGAGTTGTAGTAGAGGCAGAGGATGAATGCTTTGTGTATCAAACTTTGTTCTGTTGAAGAGTCTTGTTGACTTGTGGTTTTTGTTTTGTGTTTAGTATTTAAATAATTTGGGTTTTATAAAGATCTTATAGCAGCAAAATGAATATAATAAACTTGCACTTGAGAAGAATTAGAAATAATGCTAGTTATGTCACTGAACTTGGTACTTAGATACTCCATGCTGGGCAATAGAGTGAGGCAGTCCCCGTCTCCAAAACAGACTCTACATTTTGAAGCCTGTCATGTGAAATACTTTACATCTGACCCTTCCTTACCTTCTTAACTATTTCTCTCACTGTTGTTTTCACATATATGTTTGAATTGATTTCTGTTTAATTTTATCACTCGATATACTGTTTGAAACCATCTTTAATGTGAGTGAATTGCAGTTTTTACACCTCCTTTCTCCTTTGAAGTGTAATGTATACATTGAGCATATGAATTATAGGCTGCTTCAAAGAGAAAAAGTAGCCAGCAAAATATGAGAAGTGGGATGGAGAGTCTTCTTAATTCTTTACCTGAATTATTGTTAATTCTTAGATATTATGAATCTACAATATATGATTTGTGGGGGAGGGTATTTTTTTTTCAGGTTTTCATAATGAAGTAGTAAGTCAGCCTACCCAAAAAGAGTGCAAGCAAAATTACCTTATATTTTTTCATCCCCTTACTCATCCCTATCTAGTTCTTTCATTGGTTGATTCAGTTAAAACTGGACTGAGTTAGTGCACCAGTGTGCTAGGTGAAAAAGATTTGACTACTGAGACTACCAAAAATAAATGGGGACATAGTCAAATAATTAAAACATAGGCTCTTTAATGATGGACGCCTTGGAAATGAACAATGGGAAAGCACTTCTGAGCAAGAATATTCAAGAAAGGCCTCACCAACATATAACAGCTCCACAGTTTCTAATCCTAATTTCTTCAGGCATAAGGAGTTTGGGAATTCAGAAGTTTTGAACTGTTCACCCTCAGCAAGTTCTACTGTAATATCCTAAAATCAAACACATTACTGTTTCTTTAATAAAAAAAAATATAATAGTCACTCTAATGAGCTAAGTGAAACCTGTAAATAAACTCAAGGTCAGATTTCACTACTAAATGAGTTTATGCAAAATTTTATGGGAAAAAATTATGAAAATTTTGAGGTATTGCAATAAGTCATTATGAACCTGTATTTGTACTTAGTCATTTTATAATAGGAAATGGTATTGTCTTTTTGCTGTGACTTACTAATTACTCGTTATCATTTTGAGAATGAATTATCTGTACTTTAAACAAGTCAGCATCACTGACTTTCACTCTCACACTTTCAATTTCAAGTGGTATCTTGAAGAGATCCATAAAGTCCTTTAACTGATTATGTCATTTAGTAAACCTCTTTCGCTTTCTAAAACTTATTTCATACTTTAGTCTTCCAAAAAATACCTCTTACATTGGCATGAGTCAAAAAGATATTTATCTTGATTACTCCATTCATTTCATAAACCAGTGGGCTTGATTTGAAATGATCACAGCCTAACATCTTAAGAAAATGTTATTGGGAGCTCAGTGCATAATGTTCTTTTGATTTCATTGAACTGTTTAAGAAAACTTATTTTCTGTATATTTCATATCTTACAAATGAACTTAGCTTCTTTATATTAAGCTTAGGTGTCCCTCTTGGGTTTAGGCTTTCATATTAATTAAGAGTAATGATTAAAACTTGTTGCCTTATTTACATATTGTGCACTTTATAATGATTACAGAGTTTTAAAATATAAGCAGAAATGAACTTAAGTGTTAATTTCCTTTGATTCCCATTTTTAAAATGCATAAATCAGATAGGTATTCTGCAGTTGTTTATTCATAGCCAATTTTCCTAATAACTGAACAGAATTTCTCCCAACATTATGCATAGATAATGCAGAAAAACCAGTCCGTAGTTAACATACATCATAGTGGTATAATCCTGGTGGTCATCTAATATGCTACCGGGGTTTAATATCTAATTGTTTTAGATAATATTGGTCATATAAAATCTAGATTCTTTAACTCTATATTCTCATGATTTTAACATATTTGTTTTTTTTTCATCCAAAAGGATAAAGTTCCTAAACTACTCACTTTATCATTGACTGAGTCCTTGGTTTTCAGTCATTTGTACTTGGTTTAAGTGAAACTCTTAGGTGCTTTAGTGATACTCAGAAATCCATTGTTGTTCAAAGAGAACACAGTCCTGAAGTGACAGATAGCATAAGAGTTTTGAAGGTTCATGTGTTGACTTTCATTTTGTTGCTCTATCAGTAAGAGAGACATGTTAGGGAAGCCACCTCTGGGTATTCTTTAAACTTATTAGTGACTGAGTTTAGTACTGTAAACAATTTTAAAGTACCATATCTGATTAACACATTTTACCTGTCTGTATGTCAACATTTGAAAATTTACATTAGAAACCTATTCAGAATGTTTTTAGAATGTTGGAGTAAATCCCCTGTGTCGTCTCTATAATTATATATATATATATTATATATCTATATAATATCATTAATGGCTTCATTCCTGTTACTCCCTTGCCTCACAAACTTCACCCTAAAATTAAAAGTTTCGTAAGAAAAATTATTTGAAATCATTTGTTTGAAAAATTGTTCTCTATACAGTCCACACACTACCACCTCATGGCATTCTTTATGCACAGAAGATGCCTGTCCCCGTGTTCTTCCTGCTCAAGTCTAAATGGATGTATCCAAATTCAGAAATTCCAACTGCAGAACTGAAAACTGCAAAATTTCTGTCTCTTCTCCATTCATTTGTTGATAATCTCTCCCTCCTTTTAGTGTCCATTACATCCTAGTTCTATTTCTCTTTGCCACGTTTCTTAGACATTGCATCCTGCTTAAGCTTCATCTTTTCAGATCAGTTTTTGACTGGAGTAGAGTCTACTGTGTAACCTCAAATATACCATACTTTCAGCCTTTTCTTTCTTTCTTTTTTTTTTTTTTTTTTAAGATAGGATCTTACTGGTGTCCCAGGCTGGTCTCCAACTTGTGGCTATCTTCCTGCCTCTGCCTCCTAAGTGCTAGTGTTACAGGTGCTGCATCTAGCTATCTCTATCTTTTAAGTAGTTTTTCACCCTAAAAGCTAAAAAACAGGAATTGAGTATCAGAGAGTTTTCTTTCTGTAGCTGCTAAAATAATTTCTTGACCGTGTTCCTAAAATGCACTTAGAAAAGTAGCATTATTCATCTTCTGCAATTTTGCATTTTTCCACTAATTTATTCTTTTGTTCCTAGCAAAATGAATTCTTAATTGCCATCAGGTAGACTTATTAAAATTAAACAAAATAATATTAGGAGGTAATGAGAACCTTGCTTTTGTTTGGCTTTTTATATTTTAGCTCTTCAATACATTCAAATGTGTTTAAGTAGAATCAAAATCTAGGGCTAATTAAAGCAAAATTAGTTATTCTTGTGTCTTGAATACCTTCCCTAGAATCCTTTCTCCTGAATCTCTTTACTTGTTAGTTATTTTTCACTGTTTTTCTGTTAAATCACTTCTTTTTTTTTCCAGTCTGTTCATTGCCTCTGTCTTTTGATATTCTCCATTTTACCTGATAAACGCAAGATTTCAGTGTTCAAAAAGCAAGAGGGATTGTAGTGTGTTATGCATTGTCAGAAAACTAATTTTTTTAAGAGTATTGTGGCACAGGAAATAAAAACTATGCAGCTGACTGCCAAAACAGACTGTTCCTAGCGCACTATAACTAAAGTCCAACTGCCAAAGGAATTGGTAGCATTGGGGGTGAAGGTTCATTTGCTGAGCAAATATTAAAGTAATTCTCTAAAGAACCAAGGCTCTGTTTGGGAAAACAAAGCAAAACAAAAGACCCGAGGGATTGAGAATAGGACATGAAGGGAAAAAAAAAAAAAAAAAAAAAAAAAGCCAGGGCAAGACTGGAGAAGCTCTGCTTCTGCTTTTAAAAGTTTTTTGCTTTTAAAAACTCCTGATTCAACTAGTCTAATAGTTGTCCTGTTTTCATACGAATTTAGTTGAGCTGAGATCCCCTTCTCATTTGCAGATAAAGCTAACCCTCCTGTTGAGTAGTTAAGGACCTTAATTGGTATAACAGAAGTGAGATGTCACCTGTCTGGTTCTTACTGTTTATTTTTGTTTGCCCTTGTAGGAGCATAGTTGAATTTGAAAATCTTTCAGATATGTCTGTATTTGGGGGCATTAATTTCCTAAAATAGGAAAATACTATTTTGAAGCTCTGCTTAGAAAACTTGTTGAATGAGATCTGTACCTTCACAGGTAATCTGTATGGGACATGGGACAAACAGCAGGTGCTGTTTGTAAGTAGGTTAACTCATTTTGCCATGATAAAAGTTTTACTTGCTGCCTTGCCTGGTGCCCTAAACATATACACATATATGCATAGTTAACTGCCTTAAGTTTGACATGTAACCACAGCCTAAAGCATTAGTTTTGTTTTTAATAAGTTAAACAGTCAAAAATTACAGAAGCCAAACTCAAGAGAATTCCTTGGAATATGATTAAGAAATTAGCCTATAACTTCAAAGTTGGACATTGTTTCATGTTAAATAAGTTTACAGGTAAATAATAACATTTTTAAAATTTTTATTTATTTTAATGTATATGAGTATATTACCTACATGTATGTAAGTGTACTCGTGTCGTCCAATGTCCATGGAGGACAGAAGAGGGTGATCCCCTGGAAACTGGAGTTCTGACATTTGTTAGCTCCCATGTCTGTGCTGGGATTCAAACCTGGGTTTTCTTCAAGAGCAGTCAGTGCTTTTAACTGCCGAGCCATCTCTCCAGCCCCCAATAATAACATATTTTTAATCATTATCCCTTAGGGATTATTATGCTTGGGTCCTGGAAATAGCAATATTTTAAGACTGTTAACTTAAAAAGGAAATTAAAAATTCAGATAAATATACTGTTAGTTATACCTTGAATCTTAATTGTTTGATAATCAAATGTTTATTGAACAGCTACTTTGTAGCAAGCACTGTCCTAGGCAATGAATAAATGAGTAGACACCACGAATAAAATAGTAAGACTTGTTTGCAAGATGATACTCAATCAATAAACCAGTTTCCTTTTCTTTAGGGTATTTTCATTTCCTCTGAATTTTAGAACTGAAAATTGCTTTAGAGATTCATCTAGTCCAGCTTCTCTGTTAAAACAGAAACCCTGAGTGCTAAGATTCACAGGAGAGTAAGTGATGACAGCAAACTAGGAAACTCAGCACAAATTGTGAAAATGTATTGTTTTCTTAACAGTTTTGTTACCAGTTGTTTACTGTTTTGTGTGAGTTTAGAAAAGGTATAAAATACAAGAAAAGTTTGGTTATATTACTGTAAATGGATTCCATTGTATTAAGTTAAATGAAGAATTACATACCTGTTTTTTTCTACCACAGTGAAATCAATTTTTGTATCCTGTAGTTACTGAGTTCATAAATTATTTTCTGCTCATGAACTCAAGAGTTATGAAACTCAACTGCACAGGTGATGGTACTACTGAGTATCTAGGTATTACAAATAGAAATGATGTGCCCTCCTGCCTGACTAGAGTCAGAGCTATTTACATTGGGAATTCAGACTCCATACTTTAAAGATAAGGAAATTAATTCTTGGAGAGGTTAACTAACTTGCCCAAATAAGAGCCAAAGGTAGCAGCTCATTTAAACAAAAGGTCAGTTTTTTATAAGACTTTGTTCTGATATTCAGATACTGATTAATGTCAACTGTAAATGATTTAGTATTGTCATCATTAGAGCTGCTGAGCATGACATTATTTTGTTTAATTACGAGAATATTTGAAAAATTGACAAATGAGTTGGGCATGGTGGTGCACGGCTGTAATTCCAGTACTGGGGAGGCTGAGGCAGGATTGCCATAAATCTGAGGCCACCTGTGAGTACATTTTGATTTACATGCCAGGATCCAGTATCTTCTTTGCAAAAAAAGAATGGAGAGGGAGGAATGAGGGTAGGTAGGGAGACAGAGTAATAAGTCATCAGAATCAAGTCTCTTGTCATTGTTTCTAATTGGTATACCTTTTATATGAAAATTATCAAGTATTCAGTTGCTGGTCACAAGTAATTTTCTCCTTTAATAGGTATTGTCTTCTGAGAACTCTGAAGCAATGTCAGACATTAAGAGAAGCTCTCATTGCTGCAGGAAAAGAGATTATATGGCATGGGCGGACAAAAGAAGAACCAGCTCATTACTGTAGCATTTGTGAGGTAAGTCATTTGGTAGATCATTAACTGAAGATAAACAACAAGGAAAGTTTAGTCAGAGATTTTAGATTGTGAGCAATCTGATGTACACAGATGACAGTAAACTGGGTTTAGTTTGGTACAGCTCAGTGCATATGGGTAGTTAGTCATCTCTGGGGGCGATTTACAATATATTTATCCATCTTCTCCTGTGGCTAAGACTTGTAAGAGGATCAGGAACAAAATAAATATGCCTTTCTGAAGGAACTTAAATTCTACTTGGAGAAGACAAATTATAAACTAATGGTACTGTACGTAGGCAGACTTTCTTTTAGAAAAATACATAGGAAAATAAATGATATAATTTTCCTTTCTGGTTATTAGCTCACCACAAAAAAGGAAAAGAAGAAGCAGCTTTTAAAGCAGCTTTTAAAGCTTCTCTAGAAGGATGAGTTCAACGGGCTACAAATTAGACTGTCATGGGCAACATGACTGGGGAAGTGGAATGGTTTTAGAAAGGGTCAGGCAGTCCAGTGTGACTGCAATATAAACAGTGCCTGTTCATTCCTAAGTCTAGGTGCTGTATAGCTTTCAGTACATCTTGAATGCTTTCAAACAAATGTGATGTTTATTCTAGAGCCATTGAATCCACCACTTTGAGAAGTCAGGAAATTCAGAGAGAGATAGAGCAGAGAAAATAGACATAGTAAGCTATTGTAGGCCATAATCCCATTGCTAGAATTCGCAATTAGAACTTGGCAATGGGAGTATTTAAAAGGTAAAATATTTTAAAATACCTAGAAGATAAAATCCATTAAAATGTAGAAATGAGGGACAGTTGAAGAATGCTTACTAATTTTCTAACTCAGATCTCTAGGTTCATATAGTTGCCCCTTGATAATAATGGAAAATATGATAAACTCTGTGATTTTAATGTAGCTCATTAGATTTTTCTGTCCTTGAAGAAATTCAAGGATAAGCCACAGATAAGGATATTGATAATGTTCCAAACCTTGAAATTTTGTAATTCTGGTGTAGACTTTAATTTGAAGCGATTGAATTCATTGGATATTTTAATAATGTATAACCTGGTGGAAGTAAGTTAATCAGGAGATATATATTTGTTATTATACCATTAAAAAAATGAATATAAGCTTCTCATTATCTGAGAATGAGTTCTTATACCACAATGGTTTTCCTTATCCTGCCTGAATCTTAGCATCATAATTCTTTTAGGATAAAAATACTATTTTTAAAATCATCTATGCTTGTGAGTATACTTTTTGTACTTAGGATCATTAATATGAGGCTTATAATTGAATACTTACTATTACTTACCTGCCAGTTTCTTCATATGTAAAATAATCAGATTTATTCATTCCTTAAGTGTATTTTGAGGTGTGAGTAGGTACTCGGCACTATGAGATACTCAGGCAATGCAAATATGAATACAGTTTTTGTCTTTGGAGAGCTCAGTCTATGGGGGAAGGCAAGCATTCATACACAATATCCTGTGATGAGTTATCTTGGAGATATGAAAGGAAAATAGTGATCACTTGTATATCTGATTGTAGTGTGCTAATCTTTTTCATTTAAAACAAAAATAAGCTGGGGCTGAAGAGATGGCTTAGCAGTTAAGAGCACTGGTTATTCTTACAGGAGACCTGGGTTCCATTCCCAGCATCCACATGGCACCTAACAACTGTCTGTAACTCCTGTTCCAAGGGATCGGAAGCCTTCTGTCCTCAGGGTTGCACAATATGGGTGCACTTACACACATGCAGGCAATATATTCATACACATAAAGTAAAAATAATTAAGCTTTGTCTGAGTTGCCATGTATATGTCACTCCTTTCAGTCCCTGCCCTAAATATATGTTACTATCCTGTCTTGGGGTTTGATGCAACTTAAAGATTTTCAGTCTACCCATTACAATCATGTCTTGGGGTTTGATGCAACTTAAAAATTTTCAGTCTACCTGTGTTTTTAACAGTTCAAAATTCTTATCTCTATTGACTCCATTTTTATTTGTGAAAACAGGTGGAGGTTTTTGATCTGCTTTTTGTCACTAATGAAAGTAATTCCCGAAAGACCTACATAGTACATTGCCAAGATTGTGCACGAAAAACAAGTGGAAATCTGGAAAATTTTGTGGTGCTAGAACAGTACAAAATGGAGGACCTGATGCAAGTCTATGACCAGTTTACATTAGTAAGTGAAATCAACATGTGAGTACATAGTCAGCTGGACTGTGAGGTAGTATTGTTTGCTCTGCCACCATAAATAGGAGGTAATGAAATATGTAAATTAACTTTTGACTTCTTGGATAGTGTATGAGGGTGTGTTTTTATTGTTCCTACCACTTCACTTCCAAGTATTTAGTCTGACAAAATTGATATATGTATCTTTTTTGCTTTACTTCTTAGATGAGATCAACCTAGGCAGTTTACAGTTACAGTTCCAAAATTTTGTGTGCTTTACAGCACTGTTGTGATATTATTTCACCTTGGTTGATAGAATATTTTTCTACATAGTTAGTGCCCACAAAATATGTCAAGGAGTATGCTTTGAAATATACTTCAGCTTTTAGGGCTAATTGAGTTTGTTTAAAATTGTGTACCGGAACTGGAGAGATGGTTCAGCAGTGAAGAGCACTGGCTGTGCTTGCAGAAGACCCTGGGTTTGATTCCCAGCATCACCATGACAGCTAACAAATGTCAGAACACCAATTCCAGGGGATCCGACACTCTTCTGACTCCATGAGCATTACATGACATGGGTACACTTACATACATGCAGGCAATACACTCATACACATAAAATAATAAATAATAAAATATTTTTAAAAATAAATATAAAATCATGTACTGGCAGACATTTGAACCTCATGGGAATGTTTGATGGCACTTAATTTCCTGACGTGTTAGGAAATTCAAGTATACTTATAGATCACACAGTTTTTAACAGCAGGCACCTTGGGAAAACAATTTGTGAATTTACATTTTCCTCTAATACTTTGACATGTGTGTAATCAGAAATTGACTTTAAAAAAGAAAATTAGCTCTTCATCTTTTCACTTGAATGGTTTTCAGGATTACTTGACAAAAAAATTATCTAGAATTTACTAAACAAAATATCTGACCTGTCTGAGGTGATAGATCCCTGAAGGCAGTCGCTAGTAAAATCGTAATTACTTTGTTAAATTATTTTTCTAAAGATCTCTGAAAGAAAACAATATAAAAAGTGGTAAGTTAAATAATACTGCAAGAGTTTTGACTCTTGGTGAAGGGGAACAAAAAGTCAGAAATACGGTGAATTAGGAATGGTCTTGGATTCTTAGAAAAATATGGCCAGGTGGTGAAGGAATGTTGTACTATTACGTTGTGTAAGGATGCTGTTGAACTTTTAAGTGAGAACAATGTCCCCTAACTTCATGAAAAGACTATATATTTGTAGCTGTGAACTAGGGGACATGATTAACATGAATATACCAAAATAACCCACCTTGCTTTTATTTTCAGGCTCCTCCATTACCATCCGCCTCATCTTGATATTGTTCCATGGACATTAAACATGAGACCTTTTCTGCTATTCAGGAAGTAACCCAGTTCTGCACCACTGGTTTTTGTAGCTATCTCGTAAGGCTGCTGGCTGAAAACTGTGTCTATGCAACCTTCCAAGTGTGAAGTGTCAACCAACTGGATGGGGGAATGAGTACTGCTCCTACTCCAGGACTCTCACAAAGCTAATCAGCTGAACTTCAGAAAAAAAAAATAATAATTTCCATGTTTTGTATATATATATGACAACTGGCAACATCATACAGACTACTGACTTGAAGAAAACCTCTTTTATATTTCTCTATTTCTGGGCTGATGAATTTGTTTTCATCTATCTTTTTCCCCCTTCACAATTTTCCTTGGATAAAAATACTAGCCTAGCTGGTCATTTCTTTGTAAGGTAGTTAGCAATTTTAAGTCTTTCTTTGGTCAACTTTTTTTTTTTTTTTAATGTGAAAAGTTAAGTAAGAAACTTTTTTACTGCTTTTATGTTTTATTGTCTTGTTTTGAGACCATGATGGTTATACTTTTGGTTCCTAAATAAAACATTTTAAAAAATTAACAGCCAAGTCACAAAGATAATGGATTGCACATAGACTAAGGAATAAACTTCAGATTTGTGATTTTTGTTTCTAATCTTGATGTAAATTTACACTATTTATAAATACATATTTATTGCTTGAAAATATTTGTGAATGGAATGCTGTTATTTTTTCCAGATTTACCTGCCATTGAAATTTTAAGGAGTTCTGTAATTTCAAACACTACTCCTATTACATTTTCTATGTGTAAATAAAACTGCTTAGCATTGTACAGAAACTTTTATTAAAATTGTTTAATGTTTAAAGAGTTTTCTATTGTTTGAGTTTCAAAAAGAATTTATGTACAGTGCCCAATTTTTGTTCGCTTTTCAAATCTGATTATATATATTTTATATATACTTATGTCTGTATATATATAATATATATAGAAATCTGAATATATATGTATAAAGATTTAGAACTTAAATTTTTCTCGTTTTAAGTTTCACATCTATGGTAGATTTTTGAGGTGTCTACTGTAAAGTATTGCTTACAAAAGTATGATTATTTTTAAAGAAATATATATGGTATGTATCTTCAAGACCTAAAATGTCAGACTGGTTTATTGTTAAATTGCAACTACCGCAGTGACAGACCAATAAAACAATTACTGCCAAAAGGTAGTATAATAGAAAATAGTGATTGAACTTAAAACTTTAAAGGGAATGTTACATGGGCTTGAAAATCTTGTACATCATTTAGTAGCATTTTGTATGGGAAAAAGGATTCCAGGACGAAGGGCTCTATTTTAGAATGCAAATAAATTAAGAGAGTTATTTTTTAATGTTAGGCAATTGTGAAATCTCATGCTTTGCTGCTCACATGACATAATGGGACGGTGGCCACAAATTCCATATCACCAATAAAATAGTATCTGGCAATATTAGGCATTCACAAATCATTGCTGATTAATGCACCTTGTGTATTTGTTCCTCCATTTTCTGAGGCAATTGGCACACATTTTCAGTTTATCTAATTCTTAAATTTTTTCTATAATGACAAGTAGAGAGAATGCTGTAAATGAAGGACTTTTTGTTTTATTTTGTTCTCATCTTTTTGAGACAGGGTCTCCTTGTAGCCCCAGCTGGCCTGGAACTCACTATGTACACCAGGCTGGCCTTGAACTCAAGAGATCCGCCTGCTTCTTCCTCCCAAGTGCTGAGGCTAAAGGCATGTACCACCAAGCCTGGCCATTGTTTATATATATATATATATATATATATATGTATATATACATATATATATCACTAAAGAGAATTTATAGTTCTGTCTTTTGAAGTGCCATGCTGACTACATTAATTATATTTTCTGATAGTTCTTGGACACTGTCTTCCCAGGAACAGTTTGAAGATTGAAAATATGGAGATATTTTATTTAATTTTTTAATAACTTGGTAAATATTGAGTATTAGCAACATTCATCTCTTTATAACTTCAGAAAGACATAATTCCAAATTACTTATCTGAGTGCTGTTCACGATGTTTAATCACATATATTTTAAATGGTTTGCTTGTAAAATCTATCCTGAAAGTCAAACAATGAAATAACTCGAGGCAAACATTTTTGTGAACAAAAATTGTAAGCCACCCTTAAAGAAGCAAAGTTGTACCTAAATGTTTCTTACCCTGTTCTAGTTTATCTTACATGTCTTCTGTGGGTTCTTTTAAAGAGTAATTTATTGTCAAGATTAATGTTTTCTGACATTTAGGAGAAATTTTATGTAATTCACATTTGAATAAATATATCAATTAATACTTGCTAGGAACTTAGTCTTTGAATGGGTAGACGATAGGAAGTAACAATCAAATCACCGTTGTTCTGAAATAGATTACTGTCTAATAGAAGTCTTATGTAAACAGCTTTTCTTTAATTTAGCATCCTTTATAATTTTCATTTCTCAGAGTTTGGAAAACAAGAATAGTTTTGTTTTCTTTACTGCTTGTGTAAGTAAGTCCCATTAAGTTACACACTATCCAGATGGCTTAATAAAGAAAAAAATTGTATTGCACATACATTATTCAGAAAAAAAGAAGCTAATCACATAATGCTTTAAAAAGTAGATGTTGATCCAGAGAGGGAACAAAGTTACAGTCTTTTTCTCATTGGCACTAGTTAAATAGGTACTCTTACTGAACTTAATATCGCAATTCAGTTTGCTTAACTATTAAGTTAAATCAATCAAAAAATCTAGGTTATTATGCATTTTGTAATAAAACAAAAGTCAGTTTTCCAAATAGATTGATAATTATGACCTTCAAAGTACTACTCATTGGCCAGCTGAAATGAAGAAACGCCTAATGCTAGCAGTTTAGCTTAAATGATTTGTCTATAGATAAGAAATTGTAAATGTTTTATTATTATTATGTTTGTCTAATGGGACACGTGCCATGTTGGAAAGTTAGGTGGATTTTTGTTTGGTCTATATATTTGTCCTGTATGTAAGATGTGATCCATGCCTTCTACCCTACATACACATATCTAAGAAGGGATATTCATATGAATACATCAAGCAGAATCTAGAGGAGGTATCAAGTAGCAGTGGTGACATTGGGACTTGTGTTTCAACACCACCACACCTAATGATTTGGGAACTAAACATGTTTTAGCTGAGGTTGAAGGAAAGCTAAAAGACAATTGGAACAAAGGTAAGTACTCAACATTGGAAAGCTGTTCCTATCGTGTGGGATGTTTGCACTTTACCCTGTAAATATAAAACCATCTGCTAGACTTAAGCAAAAAAAGAATTTACAGTGACTTTACTGCCTTTTTTTTCCCCTTAAAAATTTTTTTTTGTATGTGTATCAGTGTATTTCTCGCATGTGTATGAGGGTACCCATGTCATGCAGTAATGCTCATGGAAGTCAGAATGGGGGTTGGATCCTTTGGAACTGGAGTTACAGACAGTTGTTAGCCACCATGTGGGTGCTGGGAGCAGAAACTGGGTGCAGTCTCTAGCCCCTCCTTTTTCTTTTGAGACAAGATCTCATTAAGTTTCTCATGTTGGCCTTGAGTACATGATTCTCTTACCATAGCCGCCTGGGAGCAGCAATTACAGTCTTACACCATACCTCGCTTTATTGCCTTTTAAACCATTTGATCTTAACTGAATTTCTACTAGGATAGTTCTAAAACCCATAACTATAAGGAAGAGATGATTTAGACCAAAACTTTGGATGTTTTGAAGGTGGAAATAAAGGCACAGATTTGGGAGACAAAAATCAAGTCCACAGGACTGAGTAAATGAGGTAGCAGAGCATGCTTCTGACTGGAATAGGAGATACATATGAGTAAGTTTTGGAGACAGAAGATGTCAGCACATAAAAAGGAAACAGATTGCAAAGGAGAAGAAAGCTTAAACCAGCCAGGCATAATATTAGGCTAGAACTTACTGAAAAAATAAAAACCACACGATACAGCAAAGATGAAGAGTAATGAGATTCATTTGGGTTGCTATTTGTTGTTCACCAGAGCTATAGCCTAGGGACAACCTGATTGTTGCTACCAAACCTGACCTGAGTTTGATCCCCAGAACCCACATAGTGGAAGGAGAGAGTGAACTGAAAGTTGTCCTCCGATGTTCACATAAACAAAAATTGGTGTATATGGCCAAATTTATGTGCACCACATGCTTTCAGGAACCTGTGTATCCACCATGTACTGTTGGAAACTGAACCTAGGTCTTCTGCAAGAGCGCTAAGTGCTCTTAACTGCTTGCTGGACCATCTGCTTGCTGGTGTGCAGCCCCCACACCAATTTTTTAAGTTAAAAAGTGTGTAGCATTATCTTAAATACATTTACAATATGTATGTATATTTTTCTGGGTGAAGATACTAAGAACATTAGGGGAGAAGCGAGTAAGTTCAAATCTACAGGGAATATTGATGCATCAGAAATTCTACTTAAAAAACAATATGTGAAATTTTAGAATACAACTGCTATATACAAATTCCAAATAGGTAAGGTTAGGCTTGGTGTTGGGAATTTCTTTGGAGGTGGAGGAGAGTCTGTGCACTCTTCACAATCCATCTCTCTCAGCTGCCACCTCAGCCCCTCCCCCGATGATTTACTTATAAATGCATGAAGCCATGCCCAGCTATTTATGCGAATGCCAAGGATTCAAACTTAGGTTTTCATGCTTGTACTGCAAGTGTTCTTGCCCAGTGAGTCATCTTTTCAGTTGCCTTGAATAGTTTTGCTTCAAGTATGGTGATATGGAATACATATAGGTAATAAAATGTATACTATAGTGAAGCGTATTAACATATGTCTTTTAACATAGTTACTCTTTTGTTTTAAAACCGTCAAAATCTTAACATCTAATGTTATACATTAGAATTTTAAATTTGTTCATCTACTGTTTATCTGTTCTTTATTTTTATGTGTATGCGTGTAATGCCTACATGTGTGTAAGTGCACCCATGTCCTGCAGTGCTCACGGCATTCAGAAGAGGATGAAACGAGTTACAGATGGTTGTTAGCTATCATGTGGTGCTAGGAATCAAATCCAGATCCTTTGCAAGAGCAGTCAGTGCTCTTAACCTCAGCCATCTCTCCAGCCCTATTTCTGTGTTCTTTAACCTACTTCTCTCCTCCCCCATGCCACTTGTGACTACTGGTTCATTCTATCTTATCTATTAAAATACTGATTAGCCTATAAATCATCCAACTATGTCATTCTAAATCAGATTTCGTTCATAGTCTGTGAATTAAAATTCCTTTTTATTTATCTCCATTTGCTTCTCCAGAAAGTCAGTCTGCTGGAAGACAATTCCATGAATCAGAGCCCACTCAAGAGCTGTGTGCAACAGGTAATCTGTTAGGGAAACTTGAAAGACCAGGAACCCTGCCTTTTAGGCTTGCTTGCACCTGCATCCAGTGACCTCCCATTTCTTGGTTTTTGTAGTACCATTTTATCTATACTCCTGCCTCCCAATTCAAATATGCCATGATGACTGTGCACTTCAGCAAATTACTACAGAGCAAGCACTCATGTAAACCACCAGCCATACAAAGAAATTGAATGTTACCAATGCCCTAGAATCCCCCTTGTCCCTCCACACATTCTTTCCCCCAAAGATAACCATCAGCCTAACCTGTAAAAAGGCTAACAAAGTACTTTCACCATTTTTGAAGTTGTATACATTGTGTAGCTTTTTGCTATGAATTAAGTATTTCCACCTGGAGAGAGGAATGGGGCTTATAAAGACCCAGGACTTGAGGGGCTAATAAAATTTAAAGGCCCAAGATGCTCAGAAGGTTAGAAAATTCATAAGATCCCTCCCCAAAGCTATATAATCAGTAAACAGTTGCTCATGGAGAAGAAACTTCTTGATGGAATTGCCTGCAAGTTGAGCCTTTTCAAGTCATCACCCAGCTGCCTTTGAGCCACCCATGCTCCTATAAGTGACCCCAGTAAACTCATTGTTTCATCAAGTTACACATGGGTGAATAATTACTTTGGTCTGCCATCAGTCCCCTATGTGGGTGAAAAAATATTTGCCCCAGGAAAAATCCCACAACAGTATACCACAGGTGCACATTTGTTTCAGACTTCTTTCAAATTTGCTTTCTTTCACGCTTCATAGATAGGCACATTTAAATTAATTGTTATCAATGACATATTTATACATCCATTGTGAACTTCCTGACCCTTGGAGGGAACTGGAGATCATGATGATAAATAAAATAAACCACACTTGGAAAAACAATTATCTCTTGTTTTCTGTCATGGAGAATCTATAGACTTTAAAAATTATATATAGCAGGCTAGAGTGGTGGCTCAGGGGTTAAGAGACAGCACTCCTCTCCGAGAAGACCCAAGTTTGATTCTCAGCACCCATTGCTTTCTCATGCTGTCATTTAACCTGAATGACATTTAACATAGATGATAGATGACACTTGATATTGTGTCCCATCAGGAAGTATGTTATGTCAAATGTCCCACTCTGTGATGCTGCTTGGTCAGCTAGTTAAGATAGTGAGCACAGGGTTATGGAAATGGTTCAGTGCCATACCTGATGCACAAGTATGAGGATCTGAGTTCAGATCCCCAGCACCCACATTAAAGCCAGACGTGTGGCATGCATCTGTAACCCCATTACTACTGGGGAACAGAGAAGGATCTCTCAGACTTTCTAGCCAGCCAGTCAAGTGATAAGCTCCAGGATCAGTAACAGATCTTGTTTCAAAAAGCAAGGTGGAGGGACTGGAGAGATGCTCCATGGTTAAGAGCTGCTGCTCTTGCAGGGGACTCAGGTTTGGTTCCCTGAACCCACAGGGTGGCTCAACCTGCTGTAACTCCTTTAAAAGATGTACTAAGAAGCAGAGCGTAGTGGTCTACCCCTTTAAACTCCAGCAGAGGTAGAGATCGGTGCTGAGCCAAGCCAGTCAGGCCTGTATAGTGAGTTCCCAGCCAACTAGAGCTACAGGTGATCATCTCTAACAATAATGACAAAATAAGGTGGACCGCAAAGGAAGAAGACACTGGATGTGTTGACCTCAGGTGTCTGCATGCACATGTTTGACCACCAGTAAAAATTGCACACATGCAAATACATATACTACATGCACAAAAAAAATGATCACTAGATGAAATACCACATTTTTCACCTTCTGAGTAATCTGTTGGTGGGGGTGTGTGTGATATTTTGTGATCACACAAATACTCTGCCTTGAACAACATTTTACTTTGTATTTTAATCCGCTGATTCTGACCCTCCCACTTCCACCTTCCAAATGCTAAGATTACAGGCATATATTACCATACCTGACTAATATTTTCAATTCACATTTTTCTTATTTTTTGTGTTTGTCTTTCCCCTGCTGTTATATGCAAAGTCTTGGTTTCCTAATACTTTTTACTTTATTTTACAATAAATATCAGTTTCAAGGCATGCTTCTTGAGAAAGACTGCAGAGTAGGTTTCCTGTGTGAATGAAAAGAGTTGGGGTAGCAAGGGAGAGACTATATTCCAAGAAGATGAAGAGCATTGGGAGTCAAAAAAGAGGTGATAGGACAAACAGAGCGCCTGAAGAGGCATGTAGCAGAGAGAAAATTAGGAAAAAAACCTCAACAACTCCTACTGCACGTCCCTAGCACAACTGCAAGCTGAAGGCACAAGGTAGCTAGGCAACCCTGACAAAAACAGACTAGCATTCGTAGCCACAGGCTAAACCTGCAATTCTTACAAATTGCATTAACCTGGTGAGTGGATTGGGTATAACAGTGACTCCTCTTTTACACAGGTCACCATTGGAGAAGAAATCCATTTTGTAGCTCTCCATACTTCATAGTTCAGACACCACATTGAGAGGAGGGACCCTTTGAAACTGATGACAATGAACAATACCAAGACAGGAGGTGGGAGCAACCTGCCACAATGTCTGGGTAGGAGATGGACAGTTATGGAAAGGGAGAGTGTCAGGTGGAGACCTGCTGAGAAATTAAAGCAGTATCGGCGTCTCAGCACCCCGCCTGAGGGGACCAAGGGGAACTACGCCGTGGGAGGAGGGGGCGAGTAGATGCAGAGTTAAGACACAAACTCTGGGAGCTGGATGGGAAGCAGGCCAAACAGGTGGCACAGCAAGCTCGTTTATTGAATAGGTGCAAAAGCTCTTATAGGCCTTGATAGCCAATGACCTTATGAGGTGGGGTCCCAAATACAGCCAATAGTAAGTTTGTCCCCAGGTAGGCAGGTACTTTCCAGGTGCTGGTCTCACGACTAGCCAGAGCAGAACCACAAGCCCACAGGAGCCATTCCTCTATTCCTCCTAGCAGGTGGCCTGGCTAGGCACATCCTGCATTGTGCCCAACAAAACAGCAGTGAGCTCAGATAAGGCAAACATGTGGTTGGCGGCCTTGCGGAGAAATCCCATTGCTTCTCAATTACTATGGAGACTGAAAGCTCCAAGTCTGCGGCGGGTGGCTTCCACTGCTCTAGAGCTGTATTCCTGCTGTGTTTGGTTTGTTACCATCCAGGTCTGAGATCTCTGAGTCCAGGTCTGGCAATTTCCATAGCTTTTTCCCTCCTGATGGATGTCTTACTGCTGGACAGGGTCTGAAAAGTGTGAAGGCTGGCAGATAGACTGCACAAATTCCTTGAACCTCATCCTGGAGTTCAGAACTCAGTGCTCTGTTTACTTCCCACGGTTTCTGATGAACTTGGCGATGGCTTTTCAGTGTGGATACTTGCCAGTCCCGGTGCACAAATTGAAGGGTGGTGATAGAGAGAGTAGAAACCCTCCTATCCTAAAAGTCACAAAGCCAATTGGAGGCGGAGCAGCTCCAGGTACACAAAGAAACGAAACTTCTAAAGTGGATGTGGCTTGATGTTGACAGTGTACACTTGACTGCCCGGCCCTCAGCCAGCATATAGGACCAACCTACATGGAAGGAACAGACAGGACCTACAGCAGAATCCAGCTACCACCCACCACCACCCCAGCACTGACAGATGCCAAGACCCAGAAAGAAGCTTCTGCAATTCATAGGGGTTTTAAAGTTTTTTTTTTTTTGCTATATTTCCAGAGTTACTAAAATCTTGTTTTTAAATTTTTATTCCTCTTTCTTCATTTCCCTAATTTTATTTACATTTTTCTTTATAATTGAATATTACATCGTCTTTCTTGCTTCTGTTCTTCCTTACATTCTTTCCCCTTTTTCTTCCTTTATTTAAACTTGCTTCTTTTCCCCCTTTTGCTGCCCCCTCATTTCATCTTTTATTATTATTACTTTTACCTTTATTTTTAACTTCATACTTAATTCTACATTTTCACCACTTTTCTATGGCTATTGGAAGTGAGCTAGTTGTCTTTTATTTGTTTATATTGTATTTCTGTAACTGGTTTATATTAAGTGTTGTTGCTGTTAGAGCAGATTTTTTTCTCCTCTCTGAGTGGTACTATGGGTTAATCTTTCAAGGGAATCTTGCTAAGAAGATTCTCATATAAAATCAGAAGAGATAGTCATTCAACAGGTATGCAAACTACAACATAGAAACAAGAAACATTGTGCTGGATAGCTTTAGTTGTCAACTTGACATACCTGGAAGAGGGAACCTCAATTGGGGGATTGTCTCCATTGGATTGGCCTTGTGGACATGTCTGTGGGGTATTTTCTTGATTACTGAATGATGTGGGAGGACCCAGCCCACTGTAAGTGTTGCCATCCCTGGGCAGGTGATCCTGTGTTGTATAAGAAAGCAAGCTGAGAACAGGCCAGAGGAGTAAACGTTCTTCCATGGTCTGTCCTTCAGGTTTCAGCCCTGAGTTCCTGCCTTGGCTTCCCTTGATATAAGCCATAAGCCCTTTCCTCCCCAAGTTGGTTTTTGTCAATTTTTTTTAAATCACAGCAATAGAAAGCTACTAAGACAAATATCAAAAGCAAGGCTCCTCCAAAAGTTCATAATTCTTCAGTAACTAAATCCAAAGATACTAAACTGTTTGAAATGCTAGACAGAAAATTCAAAGGTGTACTTTTAAATCTGATTATTAGCGTCAAATAAAATTCAAGCAAATGAAAGTAGAAAAAAATCTTGGAAATGAAAAGCTCAATAAGCCAAATAAAGTTAATGTGAAGCATCACCAATAGAGTAGGCCAGGTAGAAGAAGAAATAGCAAAGTTTGAACATAGGAATGATTAATTTTTACATGTGGAGAGCAATAAAGTAAAGCAACAACAAAAAAACAAACAAAAACCCAGTAATCATGACCCTCTGGGGCACAATACCAAACCTGCAAATCTGTAGTACAAATGGAGAACCACAATACAGACTAAAGGCATAGAAAACCTATTCAATGAACTTGTAGAAAAAAGGTTCCAAACTATAAAGAAATGCACATCCAAGTACAAGACACATCTAAATCCCAAATAGACATGTTCTTATGTGTTTAAAATGCCAAAAAAGAACAAAAAATACTGAAAGCTGCAATACAGAAATGCCAAATTATTTACAAAGGTAAATGTATCATAATAACAGCAGACCTCTAAGCAGAAATCCTAAAGGTTAAGAGAGCATGAATAGATATATTTCAAACCATTAAACAAAATAACTTTGAGCTAACATGGCTATATCCAACAAAGTTAGCTTTTTAAAAAAAGGACGAAAAACTTTCTGATAAGCATAAACTGAAGCAATCTATGACCAACCAGTAAACCTGAAGATACTTGAAGAAATGCTATTTTAAAAAGAAAAATGTACATAAGCCTGAGAGCTCAAGAAAAAATAAATCTCAGTAGAAGAATAGAAAAGGCTGAACATTCTGGTACAGACCTTTTATCCCACCACTTAAGAAGTGTATCTCTGTGAGTTCCAGGCCAGCCTACTTTATATAGCAAGTTCCAGGCCAGTCAGGGCAACAGAGTGAGACCTGCCTCAAAAAATACAAAATAAACACAAAAATAAATAAATAAATAATAAACAGGTGAGAAAATTAGGAAACAAACATTATTAAGTAATATAAACCACCAAATCTCTAAGATGAAGAAGGGAGAAATAGTACATACTTTTCAATAACAACCCTAAGTTTGAATGGAATTAACTGTCCAACTAACAAGTTCAGACTGACTCAATGGATTAAAAAATATGATCCAACTTTTTGCTATCTCTAAAAAACTTGTCTCACTGACAATGGCATGTACAGATTGAAAAGAAAAGATAGAAAAATATATTCTAAGTGAACAGAATTCAAAAGCAAGCAGGACTAACCATACTCATATCCGACATAGTAAACTTCAAGCCAAAATTAGAATGGTTAAAGAAAATCACTATATATTAATAAAGGAAGAAATCTACCAAGAATATATAACAATTGTGTGAGAATATTCACTGTATATTTTTGCACCCAATTTCATAAAACAGCAATAATACATCACCATTGGACCTGATGAGACAGATAGATGAAAACACAATAATAATGGGTGACTTTAATATCCTACTCTCATTAATAGATCTCCAGATGTGAAAATCAGCAAATAAACTTCATAATTGTTTTAGTTTGCTTTCTAATACTGTAAAAAAACACTCTGATGAAGACCAACTTATGGAGGAAAGGGTTTATTTGGCTTACATGTCCTTATCATAGTCTATCAACAAGGAAAGATGCGGTAGGAACTCAAGTAGAGACAAGAAATGAAACAGACACCATGGAAGAATGCAGCTTACTGGGTTGTTCTTCTGGTCTGGGTTCAGTCTGCTTTCTTGTACAACCCATAGTGGTCTGGGTCTCCTCACATCACTCAAGAATCAAGAAAATAGTTCACAGGCATATCCACAGACCAGTTCAATAGAGGAGCATCCCCAACCAAGGGCTTCTCTTCCCAGGTATATCAGGTTGATAGTGGGAGCCAACTGTGATAGTAATTAAACTGTACCATTAATCAAATGAATTTAATTGACATCTTCAGAAGATTTCATCCAATAGCTGCAGAATAGACATTTTTTCTTAGCAACTTTTGAGACTTGTAAAAAGATCATATTTTAGGTCATATATGGTGCACATACATACATGCAGGCAAACCACTCATACACATAATTTTTTTTAAAAAAATCTTTTTAAAGTAGAATTTTAGAGGCTGGAGAGATGGCTCAGTGGTTAAGAGCACTTGCTGTTCTTGCAGAAGACCCAGGTTTGGTTCTCAGCACCCACATGGCAGCTGACAACAATCAGTAACTCCAGTTCCAGGGGCTTCCAATTCCCTCTTCTGGCCTCCATGGGCTCTAAAGGGAAAACACTCATGCACAGAAAAATAAGTAAATCCTTTTTTAAAGAGATACACTGTATATATCTTTGAAATTTCCCAAGAAGAAAAAAAATCAGTAACCTTTGAAATACATCAATAACAAATTTGGTGAATTTTATGATTAGTTTTTTTCAACTTGACACAAATCTAGTCATACCTGGAATGAGGGAATCTCAGATGAGGAATTTCCTCCATCAAATTGGACTGTAGCCATGTCTGTGAGGCATTTTCTTAGTTGTAGGAGGGCCTAGTTCACTGTGGGTCATGCCAGTCTTAGGCAGGTGGGCCTCGGTTATATAAGAAAGGTAACTGATGAGGCTGGAGAGATGGCTCAGCAATTAAGAGCATTGACTGCTCTTGCAGAGGACCCAGGTTTGATTCCCAGCACCCACACGGCAGTTAACAACTGTCTCTAACTCTGGTTTCAGGGAAAAACACCTTCTTCTGACATCTGCAGGCATTGCACAAAATAGATGCACTTGCATACTTGTAGGTAATAAATACACTCATACACATAAAAATAACATATTTTTTTAAAAAGGTAACTGAATAAGCCAGAGGACAGTCAGTAGACAGCATTCCTCTGCAGTCTCTGCTTCAGTTACTGCCTTGGTTTCCCTCAGTGATGAATAAACCCTTTCCTCCCCAAGTTCCCTTAAAAATTTTTTTGAGCATTTCATATGTGAGTATTGTCTTTCCATCCCTCCCAGTCCCCTACCAACTACTCCCGTGGCTTCCCACTCCCTCTCAATTTCTTGTCCTCATCTTTGATAGTTTGATTGTAATTGTTATGTACACATACATTTATGAATGTATATTTATAATGCACTGAGTTCATTTAGTGGTGCTTGTGTACACCTGTGTTTATGACTGTCCATTTGAGATTAGATAACTTCTCAGGGATCTAGTCCCTGAAGAAAATGGACTCTCCCTCTCTTAGCATCCATTGACTGCCTATAACTCTTCATCTTGGGGTGGGAGCCTGTGATATTCCCCAGTTTTGTTGTTATGCCCAGGTCGCAGAGTCCCCTCAGAGACCACCACGGAGGCCGAATCCGATGCAAGTACAAAAGGATCTTTATTTGCAAGCTCGAGCTCGGTCCACAGCCCAGCACACCAACGCAGCGGGTGGAGGGGTAGTGGCCCCGAGTAAAGGGAAAGGAGTTCTTTTATTAGGTTGGAACAAAGGGAGGTGGGTCAAAAGCTGGGATTGGTTAAGAAAGCCCGTGCGCAGGAAAGCAGCTTGCAATGATTGGTTACAAAGATTATTCATATCAGAAGACAGGTGGCAAGGAACTTATGGCTTCTTACTGGTGGGTCTGTCCTGGAATGTGCTTACCAAAGTATGTTACAAGGTCTCGGGTTTGTTTATGTTTCTGATTTTAGCCTCGGTCATCCTGACCGGACTCTGTGCTCTCCCTTTAAGCCATAAACATGATATTTTTGTAAAACCACTTGGTATCTGAAGGCGACGTCCTTGCGAATGTTTAACTATGAGGGTGGGAAAGAATTTCTGGAACTGAGAAGCCAAGCTTATACGGCAGAGGCTTTCTCTAACAAGATGGAGTCAGATTTGCTTTAATTTTACATTTTGGGTTCGGAGATCCTCTCAATTGTCATTATGACAATCTCATTAGCCTGCCATACTGTGGAGATTTCATTGGTGCAGCTTTTGTATCGTGTCTAAATGCATTAACTAGCAGCAGACGTCTTGTTCCCCTGGCTCTTCCAGGCTTTCTACCTGCTCTTCTGCAATGTTCCCTGAGCCTTAGGTGTAAAAATTGCATTGTAGATGTTTCACTTAGGGCTGTGCACTTCACTTATTATAATAAGTCACAATCACTTATTCTCTGTGTTTGACCAGTTGTGAAACTTTGTAATAGTCTCCATCTGTTGCAAAAAGAAGCCTCTTTAATGAGTGGTAAGAGCTACACTTGTCTGTAAATATGACGACATATATTTAGAATACAGTAAGAAATTAAATCGGTCTAGGGAAGTGACAAAAGTAGGATTTTCTCTATGATCTATAACTTCTCCAGCCATATGTACTAGCTGTTCACAGTCCCATGCCTGATGTCCCTCATATTGAGTGGTCTTAAGTCTAATTAGACAGCTGTTGATTACCCCCAAGATAAAGATGCCACTATTGCAACAACAGAGATAGTTTGCTAGGCTTGTCATTGTTGTGATTTGTAGACTTTACAGCTGGGTAGGAACACTGATTGATTTTCTCCCTTGGAAGCTTGCTTAGTATCTTCTGTAATGTCGTCAGTAATAGGGTCTTACCTTCAAGTCCTGGGAAGCAATTAAGGGCTGTGACAATAGCCTGTGTTAGTTTGGGAATCTCTTGGACTAACATGAATAACAACTCAAAGGGAGGTTTCTCTTGCTTGGCACTGTGATTTTTGTTATCTTGCCTTCAGCTACACACATTCACTAATATGTATATTGTCTGTGTAGTTTTCAGTAGACTTAATAAGTTCTGCATTTCCCTTTAGCGTTTCATATCACACACACATTATTTATTTCTCTTTCCTCACTCTACCTCAGTATAGCCCTCCTTCCTCCCTCCCCAGTTAAAGTATCCCCCGTTGTCTCCACTTTGCCCATTTCCCCTTTGAAAACTCCTATTTCCTCCTATTCCTCTATCTCAAGCTCCTTCTTTCCCTTTCCCCTCTTGATTACTTTCCATTTTCCTGACTCCTGCGGTTATATCAGGATATATACCCACATCTAAGGATATGGAGCTAGAATCCCCAAATGAGACAGATCATGTGTCAATTGATTTTCTGTCTGGGTTAAACCTCACTTAGGATAAGAATTTCTAATTCTATCCGTTTACCTGAAAATTTCACGATTTCATCTTTCTTTATCATTGAATAGAACTCCATTGTGTAAATGTACCACATTTTCATTCCATTCATTGGTTGAGGGACATCTAGGTTGTGTCCATTTGTTAATTATTATGAAAAGACCAGCAACAAAAATGGCTGAGCGGTATCTCTGAAGTCGAATAGTGAGTCCTTTGGGTGTATGCCAAAGAATGGTATAGCTGGAGATGTACTTGACCTATTTTTATCTTTTTAAGAGCTCTCCACACTAATTTTCACAGTGGCTGTAGCAATTTGTCATCCCACCAGCAGTGAATGAGTGTTCCTCTTTCCCCACATCATTGCTAGTATTTGGTGTCATTTGTTTCCTTCATCTTAGCCATTCTGAGTGGGGTAAGATAAAATCTTTAAAGTAGCATTAATTTCCATTTCCCTAATTGCTAAGGATGTGAACACCTTTAAAAGTATTTCTTAACCAATTTTATTTCTTTAGAGAACTTTCTGTTAAGATCTATACTCATTAATTGGGTCATATGTTTTCTGGATTCTTTGATTTTGTATTCTTTGTATATTCTGGAAATTAATCCTGTATCAGATACATAGCTGGTAAACATTCTCTCCCACTCTTCAGGCTTCCTCTTTATTAAATTGTTTGTTTCCTTTGCTGTACAGAAACCTTTTAGTTTAGTGAGGTCTATTCGTCAATTGTTGACCTTACTTCCTGAGTGAAAAAAGTCCAATTTAAAACACCCTTCCTACAGCTATATCTTGTAGGGTACTACTACAGTTCACTAACAGTTCCTTCTAACAGTTTCACTATTTCAGGTTTCACATTGAGAACTTTGATCCATTTGGAGTTGATTTTTGTACAGTGTGATAGATATGGGACTAATTTCATACTTCTACACATGAAGATCCAGTTTTCCCAGTACCATTTGCTAAAGATATTGTCTTTCATCCAGTGTGTATTCTAGGCATCTTTGTCAAATATCAGGTGGTTGAAATTGCATGAACTCATGTTTGGGTCTTCTATATTATTTCATTGACTTACATGTCTGCTTTTGTGCCAATACCATGCTGTTTTTATTACTACAGCTCTGTAATATAGATCAAATCTGAAACGGTAATTCCTCCAGCATTGTTCTTTTTGCTCAAGATTACTTTGCCTGTCTGGGCTCTTTTGTGGTTACATATGAATTTTAGGGTGATGTTTTCCTATTTCTGTGAAAAATGTCATGGGGATTTTGATTGGGATAGCACTAAATCTGTAAATTGCTTTTGGTAGGATGGTCATTTTCACAATATTAATTCTGTCAATCCATGGACAAGGGAGGTGTCTTCTTCAATCTCTTTCTCAAAGATTTCAGGTTTTCATTGTACAGATTTTAATGTCTTTAGTTAGGTTTATCGCTGGATATTTGTTTTTTGTGGCTACTATGAATGGGAGTATTTCCATGATCTTTTTCTGACTCCTTGTCATTATTTATATAAAAAGGTTATTAATTTTTGTAATTTTGTAACCTGCCACTTTGCTGAAAGTGTTACTTCTTTCTAGATGTCTTCTCATGGAAATTTTAGGATCTCTTATGTATACCATCTGCAAATAGGGATAATGTGACTTATTTTCCAATTAGTACCTCTTTAATTTCCTTCTCTTGTCTTACATCTCTAGGGAGGCTTTCAATTACTATATTGAAAAGTATTGGGTGTAGCAGACAACTTTGTCTCATTCCTGATTTTAATGGGAATGTTTCAAGTTTTTCTCCACTTAGAATGATGTTAACTGTGGATTTGTCACATATATATATGACAAATATATATATTATATATATAAAGTTTTATATATTTTAATAATGTTGAAGTATGCTCTGTTCACTCCAGTTTCCTCTAGGATTTTTATCATGAAGGCATGTTGGATTTTGTCAAAGGCCTTTTCTACAGCTATTGACATGATCATGTGATTTTTGCCATTAAGTCCATTTATATGATTTATTACATTTCTGAGTTATATATATTGAACCATCCTTGCATCCTTGGAATAAAACCAACTTGATCATGTTGAATGATCTTTTTGATATGTGTCCATATGTGATTTGCAAGTATTTTATTGAGAATTTTTGCATCTATGTTCATTAGGGATATTGACCTGTAGTTTTCTTTTTTGTTGTTGCTGTGTCTTTTCTGATTTTTGTATTAGAATGATACTGGTGTCACAGAGGGAGTTCAGGAATTCTCCATCTGTTTCTCTTTTTGAATAATTTAAGCAGTATTGGTTGTAATTCTTCTTTAATGGTCTGGTAAAATTTTGCTGTGAACCCGTATAGACATGGGTTTTTTTAGTTGGGAAGATTTGTGTTACTGTTGCAATCTCTTTATCTGTTATGGGTCTGTTTAAGTTATTGATTTGTTTTTGGTTTAACTTTGTGCTTTGATATAAGCTAGAAATTGATCCATCTCATTTAGATTTTCTAGTATTTTAAAAAATAATTCCTTATAATATTCTGGATTACTTTGTTGACTGTTTCCCTTTTCATCTCTGATTTTGTTAATTTGGATTTACTCTTTTTCTTTTTGGTTAGATGGGTTAAAGGTCTATGTATCTTATCTTTTCAAAGAACCAACTTGTTGAGTCATTTAGTGTTTGTATTGTTTTGTTTCTTTATTCTATTGAGATCTGATCTTACTTTTATTATTTCTTCTTGTCTGTTGGTTTGGGTTTGATTAGTTCTTATTTTTCCTGATTCTTGAGTTGAATCCTCAAGTCATTTATTTGTACTTTTGTAATTTTTTAATATAGGTGCTTAGAGCTATAAACTTCTTAGTAGTACTTTTAATGTGTCCCAGAAGTTTTGTTATGTTTTTATTTTAATTGAGTTTCAGGAGTATTTTTATTTCTTTCTTGATTTCTTTTTTATTGAATCACTGTGTATTTCATACAGAATATCTCAATCAATCTTAATTATCTTTATACTCCCTTCCCCAGTGGCACCCCCTCCAGTAGCAGCCCATACATTCTTTCATCTGTGTTAACATCTATTGATTTCTTTTTTATTCATTTATTATTCAGTAGCGTGTTGTTTAAACTTCATGAGTTCATGCCTTTACTAGAGCTTCTTTTACTATTGATTTTGAGCTTTATTTCATTGTGGTCCAATGAAATTATTTCTTTTTTTTTTTGTATTTGTTGTAGTTTGTTCTGTGTTCCAGTATGTGTTTTATTTTAGAGAAACTTTCATGGGCTGCTGAGTAAAATATGATTTCTTTTGTGCTTGGGTGGAATATTCTGTAGATGTCTATTAGGTCCATTTGACATATGTATCATTTAATTCAGATGTCTCTGTTTATTATTTGTCCAGATGATCTGTCCATTAGAGACAGTGGGGTATTAAAGTCACCTACGACTACTGAGGTGGGATTGTGTTTTGAACTCCAGCAGTATTCTTTTTAGAAAATTGGGTGCACCAGAATTTGGTACATTTATGTTCATGATTGTAATGTCTTCTACACTGATTATTCCCTTGATCAGAATGAAGTAACACTTTTTATCTCTTCTGATTAATTTTAGCTTGAAGTCTATTTTGTCTGATATTAGAATAGCAATCCCTACTTCTTTTCTTCCAATATACATTTTTATTGAATTTTTGTGCATTTCATATACCATAATCATTTTAGGCCCCTTTTCCTATGTATACCTCTCCACCCCCCCCTCGTCTGGATTTCATGCATTCTACCATATATATTAAGGCCTATTGAGTCAAGTTTGTGTCTCCAGATGTCCCTTGGTGTGAGTTCATCCACTTGAGCCTGGTCATCCTATCTAGAATCATTCCCTTAAAGAAAATAAACTCTTCCTCACCCAGCAGTGATCAGCTGCCAACAGTTCCTTAGCTAATGTTGGGGCTTCTTACCCAAATCCCCAATTCTATGCTGAGTTTTTGCCTGGTTTGAGTTTGCACGGAAGTTGTGCATGCTGTCACCATTGTTGTAAGTTCATATGAGCAAGTTTCCAGAAACCTGGAATATTCTGTTTCCTTGTGGTCATTTACCACCCCTGGATCTTCAATTTTTCCACCTGAGCCCTGGGTGGCAGAGGTTTAATATACGAATCCTATACAGGGACACATACTTTTTATTCTCTATATTTTGGCCAGTTATGGCTTTCTGTGTTCATCGTCCTCTGTTGCATGAGGAAACTGTGCTGGTGAGAGGTGAAAAATGTATTTGTATTCTCATTCTCTCCACCCCCTCTTCCACTATGTTCCATGAGCCTTAGGAACCTTCTTAGTGCCATTTGCTTGGAATATTTTTCCATCCTTTCAGTCCAAGTTGGTGCTTGTCCTTGAAGGTAGAATGAGTTTCTTGTAGACAACAAAAGGATGGATTTTGTGTCTTAATTAATTCCATTAGCCCATATCTTTTGATGGAAGAATTGAGGCCATTGATGTTTGAAGTTATTGAAAGGTGTGTATTGATTACTAACATTTTATTATCTGCTTGTGTTCGTGATCTTATTTTGTTTTCCTGCAATTATGGTTTCATTCATTTTTCCCATAACCTCTTGGGTATGGGTAATAAAACCTTTTATTGCTTTGAGTATTCTCTGTAGGGTTGGTTTGATGGACATGCATTATTTCTGCCTATTTATATCACTGAAATTTTTTCTTTTATTTTCCACTATGATAGACAGTTTTGATGGGTAAGGAAGTCTGGGTTGGTATCTGTGGTCCTTCAGAATTTGGAATACATTGCTTTAGGCTCTTCTGGCTTTTAAAGTTTATATTGAGAATTCAGCTGGTATTCTAATGGGTTTTTCTTTATATGTAACTTGTTTTTCTTGTGTAGCTTTCAATATCCTCTCTTTGTTATGTGTATTTAGTAATTTTACTATAATATGAAATGGGGAGTTTCTCATCTGGTCCTGTCTATTTGCTGTTCTGTGTGCTTCTTGTATCTGTATGGGTATGTCGTTCCTTAATTTAGGGAAGTTTTCTCCTATAATCCTGTTAATAAGAGCTGGTCAGTGCCACTGACCCGAGTTTCTTCTCCTTCCTCTATATCAATAATTCATAGATTTTTGTCTTTTCATGTTGTCCCACAGCTCCTGAATATTCCATTCCTGTGTTTTAAAATATTTTCATATTCTTTGCTTGAATGGTCCAATTCTCCAACTTTATCATCATGTCTTGATAATTTCTTTTCCATTTGATTTATTCTGCTAGTAAGATTTTCTTCTCTCTTTTCTAATTGGCTTATTGAGTTTTTCAAAGCTGTCTTCATCTCAGCTTGAATTTCCTTCAATATTTCTATTTTTTCAAGAATTCACTTTTCAAATTGTCTTTGTCATTTCACTCAGCAGTATATTTGTGTTTTCTTCAGCTTTAGTCAGTTTATTACTATCCTTTTTGAGTTCCTTGAGTTGTTTATTTGTGTGTTCTTTAAAATTCTTCAATTATTTGATCATATGATTATTATGTTAAGTTGTGGTTCCTCTGGGTAGTTCTCATTGTAGAACACTTTTCTTGGACTGATGGCATTTGGTGGGAACCTATTATCTTGGGTTTTCATATTATTAGTTCTTTTGAATTGTGACCTGGGCATGTGGGCTTGTTGCTGTTTGGCTGATATGAAATTCTAGCCTGCCTTTGTTGAGTGTAGGTTAGGTTCTGTTTTTATTACTGTCATAGTTTGGTTGATTTCTAATCAGGGCTGTGCTTCAGTTTTCTACTTTTTATTTTATTTTTTTAATGAAGGGATGAGGTGATTCTAGACTTATCTTGAGTGCCAGGTGGGAAATCACCACTAGTATTGAGTGCTGAGATTGTGAAAGAGTGGGTGGGTACTGACTAGCTCACTGGGCTTTTCCAAGGCCTAGGAGCAAAGGGTTCCCGTCCCAGAGGGAAGGTGGTGAAGGATTGGCCTGGTTTCAAATAGTTCACCAAAATAATCCAGAGTGGAAGAGCAGAGAGTTTCCTTCTTAGTCCAGAGAGGAAAGATGGGGAGGGAATGGGTGGACTCCGACCATCTCACTAGGGTGCGCAAAGCTACTGTCCCTGTTCTATTCCCAGAGAAAGAAAACCCCCAATTTGCATTTGGCCATGGTGTTTATTACAGCAATAGAAACCAAAGGAGAGTAATGAGTAAGAACAAAAAAAAATCACATTCATAAATCCTTCTCCACCAAAGAAAATACTTAGGAATTAATCTAACCAAAGATATGAAAAACCACTGTAGTGGAAATTATAAAATACTTAAGAACAACATTGAAGAAGTTATTAAAGAGAAAGACATCTCATATTCATGGATTGGTAGAGTTAATATGAAAATAGCCTTATTACTGAAACCCACCTATCATTCTTCACAAAAATGTTTTTAAAATTTTAAAAATTCACATAGAAGCATAAAATACCCCAAATAGCCAAAGAAACCCTGAACAAAAGGAGCAACACCATAAGTATCATAGTAGTTTTTTTTCAAATTATACTGAACTGTCATAGTAACAAAATTAACATGATACTGGCACAAAACATACAGGCAAACCAATGGAATTGAACATAGGATCCAGAAATTAGCTTATGCAACTATAGCTATTGGATTCTTAACAGATCAAAAAATATCTATTGGATAAAAGGTGGCATCTTAAAGAAACTGTACTGGAAAATCTAGATATTCACACATAGCAGAATGAAACTCTATCTCCATCTTTTACAAAAAATTATTAAAAACGGATCAAAAACCTTACTGTAAGATTTAAAATCTTGAAAGTATCCAGAAAACACTTCAAGATATAGACATAGATAATGGCTTTCTGAATAGGAATCCAACAGCTCAGGAAATAATCCCAAGAATCAACAACTGGAATTATATACAATTAAAAAGCTTTTACACAGAAAAGGAAACAATTATCAGAATAAAGAAATGGCCTACAGAATGACAGAAAAATACTCTTATCTGAAAGAGGATTAATATCCACAATGCATAAAGAAGTAAAAAACTGAACACTGAAAGCACCCCCACAAATAATTCAATCAATTAATAGGTGATTAATTAGTCAAAGAGATAGTTTTCAAAAAATGGACAATAAATATATGAAAATTATACTAACTCATTAACCACCAGAGAAATGCAAATCAAAACTACACCAAGATGAAGGAATGATGGCCTCATAAAAGAAAGTGGGTTTACAGCAAGATTTGGAAGGACAGAGACAGAAAAGCTAGTGATGTGTGGAAAGACAAATGAAGCAGAATACAAACGATATCTTTGGAACATCAATTATTATAAAGTGAGTCCTTGAAAGGCTTCCATCCTATAGTGGAGAATACTTCTGAGATAGTCTTGACAAAGAGGAGTTTCACGTATGTATGGTAGGCACAGTAGGGAAGGATGTGTACAGTATCATTATTATGGTTTATGGATATGTGCTTGTGCATTCTCTCACCTCTCTACAGTCTTCCAAACCATTAAGAGTATACAAAAAGATACAAGAAAGCCATGGAAAGCCCAGCTTCTAGTGGTGCTAATAAAGAACAAGGCAAATCTCTCTCCAGATAGAAAGGTGCAGGAAACTGAAGGGGAGGACCTAGCAGAGTTCTAGAGTGTGACATTTATATAATTATGTGCTCAAAAGAATCAGTTTATTCAAGGAGCCTTCACCAGCATTAATTCAAGAAATGACTTACGTTGAGAATTCTTATGAGCAAAAGTATTGTTACTGTCTCATATAAGCCCTCAGTATAGAATTTTAAAGACATTGTTGTGTTGTTTTGTTTTGGTGAAAGTATATCTTCCAGGCAAAGTCCAAGAAGTTTGATTTCTTTGCTAAAGATAAATGCAGATAGCTTTGGACAGTATTGTCTATTAAAGATACATGGTGTTGCATTCACTCTAGCAATGCATGAACATGAGTGTGTGTTTCTCAGCCTTGAATATGGACTATATTGTTCAGCATTTGAGATTTTGCAAATATGATAAGTGGAAATGGAGCCTTGGGGTACTTTTACTTTGAATTGCCTTATGAGTAAGTTTGAGAATTCTTCAATATATTTAAGAACTAGTTGCCTATCTTTGAAGATTTTTCCAAAAAAATCTTTGGATTTTTAAATTTTTATTTTATGTGTATGAGTATTTTGCTTGCACATATAAGTACATGTATGCACGTAATGCCTGCAAGGCCAAAAGAGGTCATTGGATCTGTTGGAACTAGAGTTATGGATGGTTGTTAGACGCCATGTGGGTTTTGGGAACTAAACCTGGGCCTTCTGCAAGAGTAGCCAGTGCTCTTAACTACTGAGTCATCTTTCCAGTTCCATCTTTTAAGCTTTATATTGAAGTATGGTTAGAGATAATAAAATGAACACATCTTAAATGTAGTTGTATATAATTCTGTGAGTTCTAAAAAATGAATGCACTTGTATAATATATATACCCCAGTTCAAGAAAAATACATTACTTTCACCCTAGAAAATTCTCTTATAGTTATTTCTAGTTTATCTTCTTCCTTCCATTGCGCCTAAAGCAACTATTTTTTCTAATTTCTATAATAATATATTATTTTTCTATTCTTAAATCCATATAAATGGAAGTATGCAAAATGTGATTTTTGTGTGTGTGTTTGACTTCTTTTGCTAGGCATAACCTCTGAAATTCATCTATGATGATGTATGCTTACTAAATTCACCTTTTCCTACAATTCTGTTTTCTACAAATTTTGCTCTGATGTCTTTTCATCTTCATTCATTTCTAAATACTTTGTAAGTTTCTCTTTGGTTTCTTCTTTCACACATGGGTTATTTATAAACGTCTTCTCTAGCTTCCAATTTTTTATATGTATTTTTTGTTCTAGTTTTTAAAAGAATTTCATACATTGAGTATTGTATTTGCACTATTTCCACCCCGTTCAGTTCCCTTCAACTTCTCTCATGCTACTCCCTCTCCGTTCCTTGTCCTCTTCATTGATTATTGTTACATAAACATGCAATTATACATATATATATATATATATATATATATATATATATACTTATATTGCAGAGTCGATTTAGTGATGCTTGTGTGTAGCTGTGTTTATACCTGCTCTGAATCTCCCTCCCTCAGCATTCATTCATTGCCTGTAGCTCTTCATCTTGAGGTGGGACCCGGAGAAATTTTCCCCATTCCCCTTGGCATGTCAACTTGTTCTGTCATTATGGAGATCTCATTAGACTATCATACTGTGGAGATTACATGGGTGCAGCTTTGCTATCATTTCTAGAATGGCTTAAGTAGTAGAAGATGTTTTGTCTCTCTGGCTTTTACGGTTTCTGCCTTCACTTCCATGATGTTCACTGAGCCTTAGGTGTAGAGGTTGCATTGTAGATATATTGCTTAAGGCTGGACACCTCACAGTCACTTACTCTTTGCATTTGACCAGTTGTGGAACTTTGTAATAGTCTCTATCTGTTGCAAAAAGATAGCTTCAAAAATTTTAACATATTTCTTATATTGGTTTTCATTTTAATTCCATTGTAGTCAGAGAATATATTTTTTCATAGTTGAAGTTTGTTTTTGACTTCACTAAACTTCACTTCTACAGCGTCTAATTTTCTCTTTTTAAAATATTTTATTTATGATTTTATGTATATGAATGCGTTGCCTGCATGGATGTAAGTGTACCTGTGTTCTGCAATGCCTATGGAGGTCAGAAGAGGGCATTAGATTCCCTGTAACTGGAGTTACAGGCAGTTGTTACCCACCTAGTAGGTGCTGGGAATCAAACTTGGGTCCTCTGCAAGAGCAGCCAGTGCTCTTAACCTCTGAATCATCTCTCCAGCCCCCTAATTTGCTCTTGAACCCACTCAATGGATTTCTTTTTTCATCCCAGACATTATTATAATTTTGATTATAGAAGTTTGATTTAGATTTTGTTTGTTTGTTTTGAGGTAGGGTCACCCTGTATCCCCAAATGGCATGGAACTTGCTATGTAGACCAGAGTGGCCTCAGTCTCACTGAAGTGCCTACTGACTACTGAGATTAAAGGCATGTACTACCATGCCCACTAGATCTTTATCTTTCATCTCTCCTCTTTTTTCTCCCCTTTGAAACATATGCAAGCATTTAATAACTCATTCAAAGTACCTGTCTACTCATTCTATCACTTGTTTCATTTCCGGCTTATTTGAATGATTTTTTTTTCCGTTATGGGTTATATTTCCTGATTTTTTTATGTGCCTAGGAACATTTTGTTTTGTTTGTTGGTTTGTTGTTTGTTTTGAGACAAGATCTCACTATGTAGAGTTGGCTGGCCTAGAATTTGCTATGTAGACCAGGCTGGCCTTGAACTCACAGAGATCTGCCTGCTTTTGTTTCTGGAGTGCTGGGATAAAAGCCCAGCCTTATGCTTAATCACTTTTTATTTTAATGCTAGACAGTACAAATTTTATCTGATTTGATTCTGGATATTGTTTTCTTAAAAAACATAGTTCTTTGTTTCCCCCTAGCTTTTTGAACTTAGAAGCAATACTATAATTATGAATCATTCATTAATAACAATGGAATAATTCTTAAACAAAAAAATATGTGTATGTGTGTGTGCCTTTTTGCTCTGTTCCTCCCTAATCTCTGGCTTTTATAATCTTTCTGGCCCATCATTCACAGTGGTCCCTGAGATTTGTGTGTGTGTGTTGGGGGGGGGTCAAGTAAGATGTCATATTTGTGACTAAGTACTCCACCGACAGTCTCTACGCGTCAATCAGTTCTGAGTTTCTGCGTTAACCACTGTCTGGTGCACGAAGAAACTTGTATGATGAGATCTGACAGTTTGATACTGTGTCCATTTAGCAGAATGAGCTCCCAATCATGGGTTCTTGGCCAGATTTACAGTACCAGGCATGAGTTTCTACCTGGGGTGAGGGTTTTAAATCTAATCAGAAATCAATTGGCCTGGATGTTGTTTTGTTTTTATACATAGTCTTAGACTGGCTCTAGAATAGAGTTGAACTACTTGGAAATTGAAATGGCAACACTGACTCAATTTTATGAATTTTTGCTTTATACTGTGTTTCTGCCCTCCTGCTCTAGCAGCAGTTAGCTAGGCAGAATAGTCATGAAGACTGAACCTGCATTTCAGAGAGTACATTTTTTCTATAATACTAGGAAACTTAAAACTCGCCAGACAGAACCCTGTTTCATTCAGCTATACCTGTATCTCCATGGAGTCCATTGTTTCAACAATTCTGAAAACTTGTTTTTTCCTAATTGAAAGTTAGAAACTTTTTGTTAGTTGAAAATCTCTTTGTTAACTGACCTGCCCCTGGTCTGGTGTAACTATGGTGATCTGATGTAACTATGGTTATTGGCTTTGCCCCTGCATAATGTAATTGTAGTTTTATGTTTTATAAACCCTGCTGTACTTCTCCTTGGGGTTGAGAGTTCTTTTGGGCCTTATCACCCTCTCAACTACTGGTTATTAGTACAAGACTCTTAATCTGATCATCACTATGTGGCATTCCTCTGTGCTTCATGCTGAGTATTACATTTTATGGAGGCCCTAGTGAGATCACTTCGCAAGGGACTCAACCTTGCATCTCCCTGGCTGGATGAATTGTTTCAGGGGAGGTGCCCCCTGAGACTTTCCAGGGATACATGACTCTCATATCAGAGCCAGAGAGTCTTGGAATGACTGCTGCATGATCCCAACACCAAAACTGATTGAGTCCTTCTGATCTTCCTAGGAGGTAAGTTCTAATATTCCTGGTCTGGAACTCCATTCTGATCTTGTCTGGTCTGGTATTTAATAATGGAAGAGTGATCTTGATGAAGAACTTCCATAAACGTTTCTTAATAGCCAAGACATTGGTTGAAAAAGGTCTGGTAAGCTCTTGGTGCACCACTGGAACCTGGTTATTCTAGTCTTGGCGTATGTCTGCCTTGTATACATGAATGATTGTGTGACTGAGTGATTGATTAGTCCAGTATACCAATTCACATTGGGTTTCATATTGGATTGTAGGCATCATGGTCAGAGTTGAGGATCTGATGGAACCTACAGAGTCAGAGTAGGTCCTAACCAGCTGTAGTGACTTCATATGGATAAGTGGTAGCAGTTCAGAATCCACCTGTTGCTAAGAAGCACTTATATCTGGAGTGACTCAGAACAACCTGGTTGATGAAGCAAATTCTGCTCTTGATAGCACCTGTCCAGGAGTTCCTGTCTTTTTTTGTCTATTGTGGAATGAGAGTATGCCTTGTTTGTCTAAGTTGTCCATCTGTCTTCCTTTAAAATGCTGCCCAAGCACCAACTCTGGTCTTGCCTGTTGTCCCCAAGTGACTAGATTAAGTAGCTCCTGTGTTCACTGTAGTGACTACTGCCCTACTGGTGAAATCTTGGACTAAGACCTAACCCTTATGGCCCCCTGTGCAATGGAGACTCCCCTTCCAGGGAGCAAATGGCCAATGAATGTCAAATGCCCACATCACTCAATACCAGAGACTTCTCCTTGATCAACCCCATCTCACCTTCAGTCTGGCAACACTGATGCCTAACAATAACCCAGAGGTGTCCCTAATGACTGGGATATATTGAATATCTCCAGTCACCTGGACCTCCAGAACACCTCCTTACCTGAAGCAGATGACAACTTGTTCATGGATGGAAGCAGTTTTGTGACAGAGGGTCCCCAGAAGGCCAGAGTCACTATGACCACCCAACAGATTGTCATCTGGGCCTGAGCCTTTCCTCAGGGCACCTCCACACAAAAGGTTAAAGTAATAGCCCTCTCCAAGCCTCCACTTTGGGAAAAGAATAAACAGGTGAACATCTTCACAGGCAGCAGATATGCCTTTGCCACCCTTTTATGTCCATGCCATGATCTACAAGGAAAGAGAACTCTGACACTTTTGAGACAGAAGGCCAAGAGGTCCAACAGACTTTCAAACTCCCTACTGAGCCACTCTTCCTCCAAGGAAATGTAAAGGACCTGGTGGGATGATGGACCATCCTTCCTGCAGCCCTTAGCTGCCTCTTTGTGGACCAACTTCATCAGACAACCTACATGGGTGTCATCAAACTGAAGTACTTTCTACTCTTTGTGGACACATTCTCCAACTGAATGAAGGCCTTTGCTACCACTCCCCCCACCCCGAAAAGAAACAAAAAACAAACAAGAACCACTTTAATAATGGTAAAGAGCTTCTTATATGAGATAATTCTTAGGTTTGGCTTCTTCTGTCAGTTGGTTCAGATTGTGAACCTGCCTTCACCTCATTCATAGCCCAAAGACATTAAACAATTATGTCTACCTGCCCCAAAGCTCTGGACAGGTTGAACACATGAATCAGACTATTAAGTCAATTCTCTTTAAATTAATCTTACAGACTGGTGAAAACTGGCCCAACTTCCTGTGCCTGGTCCTCCTGTGGGTTAGATGTATTCCCTATAAGGTGAGTTTCACCCCATATAAGACTATGTTTGGGAGGCTGCCTCCCCTACTGCCTAGACTAATGGATCCTATTCTGAAGAATTACTATTCAGTCTCTCTGAAAATATCTCCAGCCTCTTCAACAATTCCAGGCTACAGTCCATTCTAACATCTGAGACATTCTCCTGGTTCCCTCCTCTATACCCTGCGACCTGTTCTGTCCCAGAGAAGATATATATCAAAGAGTTCCAAAAGCAAAGAGAGGCCAAAAATTCCTTGTTCCATTGCTGATTTTATTGGAATCAATTGCTGACCACTTTGCTTACAGGCCTAGCAAGACCTTTCCTCCTGGATCTAATGATTGGACTTTGCCTAATTACCTGGTTGTTGAACTTGGTTACACAAAAGAAAGCCTCTATTAAATTAATGTACCTGAAAGCCCAGTACAATCCCCTGTCACCTGAGGATATTGAGGTAATGCTTTAATTCTGTCCTCAGACCAGTGGGAACTGAAATGGCAAAACTGACTCCATTTTAGTCTAACTGACTTTACCCGTGTTTCTGCTCCCCTGCTCTAACTGCAGTCATTCAGGCAAAACAGCCTTGAAGGCTACACCTGCATTTCCTGGAGTACATTGTTTCTACAACACTAGGAAACTTACAACTAGCCAGACAGAGTACTGTTTCATTCAGCTATACCTGCATCGCCATGGAGTCCATTGTTTCTGCAATTCTGAAAAACTTGTTTTTCCTAACTGAAATTTAAAAACTTTTTCTTAACTGAAAATCTCTTTGTTAGCTGACCTGCCCCTGGTCTGGTGTAACTATGGTGATGAGATTATTGGCTTTGTCCCTAACATGATATAACTGTTGTTTTAAGCTTTACAAAACCTGCTGTGCTTCTCCTTGGGGTTGAGTGTTCTTTTGAGCATTAACCCTTCTCAACCCCTGGCTATTAATAGAGGACTCTTAATTTGACCAACATTATGTGGCATTCATCTGTGCCTCTCCAAGGTATCAGTTACTCCTAATAGTTCTGTTGCAACACCAGGACAAACTTAGAGCTAGATTGAACACTGCTCCAATCTTATATAACAAAGCTACAAAATAAGACCTGAAAGATTCAGATTGTTTCTGTAATAGTAAGCATGAAGCACATGAATAGTGGTAGAAATAGAGGCAGTTTATTAAGAAAGAAAAGGACATTTCCAAGGGTATAAATGGAATACTGGTCTTGGAAAAAGACAGATGGTCCAAAGACCTACATGGGCTCTGATCTTTTGTAGGCTATTTATACAATGCTACATTCTCCCATGCTTGTGTAACATAAGCTTTTCTTATGAGTGCTATATTTATTATATGTGACACAAGTAGGATAGGATTTCCAGTCTTTCTTTGGCAACTGACTTCTTTCATAGGTTGATACCTTTCTCTCCACATACCTGTTCTGTCACAACCCCACCTCCAGGTGTTGTCCTAGAAATCTTTCTGAGGAGCTGAGGGGTTGTCAGACTTCTATAATTTCTGCTATAATCTCTAGGCAAGAGTAACATGATTACATCAACCAATAACCAGAAAAAGTGAGGGCCAGGCAGCCATGGCCATGCTTATTCCAGGAGAATCACCCTTATATAGCTTGTTCTAAGGGGTATGATTACAAAGGAAAACATATTGATAGTTACATATTAAGAATATAGTAAGATACAAAAGAACAATTTTAAGGATGAATCCAGTGATAGAAAAGATTAAAAGGGAGATTGTGTGAGGTTGTAATCATTGAGTACCAACAGTGCCAAAATAAAAATAATGACAAAAGCAAAACATAAAGGATGGTTACAGCTACTGATAGGTTTAGAAATGGAACTTATCTTTGTATTATGTATATCTGGCATATGTCTGGGGGTGGGGCAGGTACACGTAAGTGCAGGTGACTACAGAGGCCAGAGGCATCAGATCCCCCTGGAGCTGGAGTTATAGGTGGTTATGAGTAGCCCATGTGGGTGCTGCGGATGGAACTTGGGTCCTCTGGAAGAGTAAAAAATACGTGTGACTACTGAGCCATCTTTCTAGTCTCAACCACTTTTTAAACTGTTAAGGTCAGTTGAGGCTCATCAGGTGTGACATTTAGTGACTTAGAATTCTCATGTCTTCTTTAGTTTCCCTCTACCAGTTGTTTCATCTGTTAGCATGGGTCATGCTGACCATGCAGCTTTCACTGGAAACACTGAGAACATTGCCCTCTGTGCTGAGCCTCCTTTTTGTCGAGGCTTCTGGGATCTCCCATGGCCCTGATGACCAAGTAGACAGGTCACTTACCAGAGTTGTAAGAACCCTTTAGAAGTGTCCCATCATTTCCTGAGACCTAGCTGACCTGGGGGAACGGTCAGATGTGTTGGATTTCCTTTTAGCACCTATATCCCCATTGGCTTTGGCCTCCATGTATGGGTGGTTATTGAATACTCAGAAGGTCAGTTACAGCAGTATTGAAGAATGAAATGTATCTTAAATTTTGTCTGTTGTATAATAGATAAAGCTTGACAAAGACAGATTGTTTTCAATAAACTTTTAGTCTGTTAAGATTTGGTTTCCTAATTAGAAGCCTGATAAACTCAGGAGAAACTATAAGCAACTCTCTTGATAAAACAAAATAGGCCAGGCATGGTGGTATATGCCTTTAATCCCAGCACTGTGGAGGCAGAGGCAGCAGATCTCTGTGAGTTCTAGGACAGCCTGGTCTAAATGGAGTTCCACACCAGCAAGGACTGCATAGTTAGTTCCTGTCTAAGCAAGCAAGCAAGCAAAGACAAGCATAAAATACCTAGTCTTTAAGCAAATTTTTATAAAGACATACTATTTTTAAATTTTAACTTTCATAAACCTTCTTGTGGCATACTTAAACTTTTTGTTTTTTTCCTAATCTCTATTTCTATTTTGGAATAATCCTTTATCTTTAGGACAAAATCTCCACACAAAATCCTTTCTCATATAAAAGTTTTTCCTGTTCTTTTTAATCTTTTTAAACAGCAATATAATTTATATCTGAAACTTTTTATAGGTTCTTTCTTACGTCGTTGTTTCTTTTTGTTTATAAAGTTTATAAAACACTTTATTTTTTACATGATTTTAGAGTGTTTATTTTAACATATATATGTGTTTAACACATGCATGCTCAATGCCAGAAAGAGGTGCTGAATTCACTAGAACTGGAGTTACAGTTGTTAGTTGCCATGTGAGTGTTGGGAACTGAACTCAGGTCCTCTGCAAGAGAAGCCAGTGTGCTTAACCACTGAGCCATTTCTCTAGTTCTGAAAACACTTTATTATTAATAAAACTAACTTTAGATTTTAATGAAGCATAGGAAGCTGTATTTGAAATACAGACAAAAACATGTAAACAGTTCTGAAGATTTTTTTAACCAACAAATTTAAACTAACCAGGGCCTGGAGAGATGGCTCAGTGACTAAGAGTTCACACTTCTTTTTCCAGAGGACCTGAGTTCAGTTTCCAGCACCCACATAAGGTGATTCACATCCACCTGTTACTCCAACTGCAGGGGGATCTGATACCCTCTTCTGGTTTCCTCACGCAACTTTACTCACAGGCAAGTGCTCACACTCTCAGACACACATATATTAAAATAATAAAATTAAACCTTTTAGAAGTTTAAAAAATTTTAAATTTGTTAAAAGATTTGTCTTATAACAAGTATTTAGAACTTACTTTTACTGAAGAGCATTTATTAGCATCATGACATTCACAGTAGGATAAAGTTTTTGCATTTTTGTTGTTATTTCATGTCTATCTCCTTTTTTGAGTTATTGGTTTACATTTATAGGCAAACATATTATTTACTTGAGTAATATGTAATAGAAAGCATGGAGATAAGTCACTGTCTTGATTCTTAAGTTCTAAGAAAAGTAGAACCTAGCATGATCACCCCCGAGACGAGAATAATTATCCAGAAGGGCAAAGCTATACCCCCAGAACAAGATCAATACATTTCCTCATGCAGTAGGTACTTCTTAGGACTATTTTGTAGACCCAAAACTAACAAAATGATCAAAGAGACCACAGCTTGACCATGTACATAAGTGTATGTACATATAATTATGTATTCCCTTATGCCCTATCTTAATTACTTATTTAATTTTGTAGTTCATATCTTTATACTGAAGACAGGGTTTTTGGTTGCTGGATCTTTTCACTTGTTCCCTCAGTGTTTCAACATTGAGTAAATATTTTCTTTTTGTCCTTCAAGGTTACTCCTTAGGTTGTGTTGGGGTTTCTTTTCTTTTGGAGGGGGCAGGGTCTCCTTGTAATACCAGCTTACCTGGAACTCGCTTTATAGACCAGACTGGCCTTCATCTCACAGAGATCTGTCTGCCTCTGCCTCCTGAGTACTGGGATTAAAGGCATGGACAACTATACCCAGTTTTGGGTTGGGGTTTCTTACCTTCTTCCTCATGTCTATGCTGGAATTTTGTCTGGTTTGGTGCATACTGTCACCATGGCTATTAATCCATATAAGTAACTGATCAGATATCTGGAAAATTCTGTTTCCTTGTCATTCACCACCTCTGGCTCTTGCAATCTTTCTGTCCCCTTTTGCACAACAATCCCTGAGCCTTGGGAGTCAGAAGTTTGATATAGGTGTCTTATTCAGGGACGAGCACTTTGTAGCCTCTTTTTCTCTAAATATTGGTCAATTGCGTGTTTTTCACCTGCAACATAAGGAAATTTATCTGGTTAGAGTTGGGAGATACATTAATCTATAGGTATAACACTAAGTCATTAAGAGTCAGTTTACTATGATTACTATTTAATAGAAAATTAGTATTAGGTTCTCCTCAATGTCCTGTGACCTGTCTAGCCTCAGGTTCCTAAGCCTGCTATCAGTGTCAGATATGGATTCCATCCTATGAAGTGAACCAGGTTTTTAATTGTCAACTTGACATAATTTCGTATCACCTGGGAAGGGAGTCTCAGTGAGGGATTGTCTACATTATGTTGGTCGGGGGCGTGTCTTTGGGGAGTTATCTTATGTTTATTGATTTGGGAATAGTTACCCACTCTGAGTGGCATCATTCCATGTACAGTGGATCCTGAATTGTATAAGAGTAGAAAAAGTGAGCTGAACATTAGCATGCTTACATTAATTCATTACTCTCTGCTCTTAACTGTTGATGCTACATGATTAACTGCTCCAAGTTCCTGCTGCCTTGATTTCTCCATAGTGATGGACTGAAACCTGGAATTGTGAGCCAAATAAACCTTCCCTTCCTTAAGTTACTTCTGTCTAATATTTTATCATGGGAATGGGAAACAAAACTAAGACAATGAAGTTTTTTAGTTTTAATTTAATGTGATAAGAACTTTGAAAAACTTCTAGGTTTTTTTTTTTCCTTTTAAAAAATTTTCTTGTGTGTAATGTCTTCAGCAAACTCTGGTGGGTAACCAAGAGCAAGGGCAATAGCAAGTATTGTTTGAAGATCTGTGGGACCTCTGGTCAACAGCTTCAAGAGAGGGAGTCAATTTCTGGCATTGAGATTTTTTGTTCATTAGCCTATGATGTCTAGAAGGAGCAATGTCTCCTGTTATAGAATGACTCTCTTTAATCTCTTTTTATAATGTCTATGTATACACTTTAAGAAGCTTCTAGAGTGGTAGGTTTCCATATGATGTTAATTAGTTTGTTGACCTCTCTGGATTTTCAAATTGAAACATGCATATCTAAGATTTCAAAGCCAACTATGCAACGTGTGTCTTTCTGGGTCTGGGTTACCTTACTCAGGATGGATGTTTCCAGTTCTATACATTTACCTGTGAATTTCATATTTTTTAATAGCTGAATAATATTCCATGTGTATATGTACCACACCTTCATTGTCCGTTCATCGGCTGATGGACATCTAGGTTGTTTCCAATTTCTGGCTGTTAGGAAAATTGCAGTAATGAATATGAATGAACAGGCATTTCTACAGTAGGGTATAGAGTCTTTGGGGTATATGCCCAAGAATAGTATGGTGGGTTCATATGATAAATCAATTTCTAGATTTTTGGCTTTCCTAGTGGCTGCATCAGTTTGACTTCTACTTGCAGCAGATAAGATGTCCCCTTTCTGTGCATCCTTGCCACCATTTGCCCTTGTTTGTTTTTTGGATATTAGCCTCTGAGTGGGGTAAGATGAAATCTCAAAGCGGTTTTAATCTGCATTTCCCTGATGACTAAAGATGTTGAACTTTTTAAAACACTGCACACATGGGCCATAGAACAAACAAGTAGAAATCAAGCTGGTACTGACTTCAGAGCCTCATCTCTACTGGCTAGCTTTCATATGTTGGAAAGTGTCATGCATGCTACCAGAACTAAAAAACGATCATTAACCTTACCTGACTATGAACTACAACAAACACTCATCTTGCAAGATATGCCAGCAGTGCAGCAGTGACACAAATATTATGGCAGTAACGAATCACTGTCTAATTGGACTTAAGCTCTCCTTCATAGGATGGAGCCCATACCTGACACTGATACCAGGCTGAGGAGCCTGAAGCTAGACAGGTCACAGAACATAGGGGGTAACCTAATTCTAGTTTTCTACTAAATAGTTATATTAAACTGACTCCTGGGGCTGAAGAGATAGCTCAGTGGTTTAGAGCACTAGCTGTTCTTGCAGAGGACTTGGGTTCCCAGTACCCACATGGTGGCTAAGAACTATCCTTAACTCCAGTTCCAGGGGATTTGACACCCTCTTCTGACCTCTGTGGGCATTGCACGACATAGGTGCTGTTACATACAGGTAATATACTCGTATACATACAATAAAAATAAAATATTTTTAAAATCCTCACTTCTGATTTGTTGTCATGTGCATAGACTAATACATTTCTTAACTCTTACCAGAGGAGTTTCCTTATGCAACTTGTCAGTGTGGAAAGAATAAGAGACTGCAGAGTGCTTATCCCTAAATAGGACACCTGTATTAAACTGCTGCCTCCCAAGGCTCAGGAATCATTGTGTAAGGGGGAGGCAGGACTATTGTAAGAGCCAAAGGTGGCAGATAACCTCAAGGAAACAGTTTTCCAGATAGCTGGTCAGTTACTCCTATGAACTCACAGCAATGGTGACAGTACAGAGAAGTCCCAAGTAAGCTGAAGCCAAACAAATTCCAGCATAGACATGGGGAAGTAGATAAGAAACCCCAATCCAACCTAAGGACCTTTTTGCAACTGATGGCTATTGGGAGGGGGAAAGACTGTTTTTTTCAAGAATGGGACTCTTGATAGGTTAACCAGGCTTCAGTGGATGAACCTGCACTGAACGACACTTAGGGACACAAATTAGACTCTATAGGCCTTAATATATATGTAGTACATTAGTTTCATTAGGGGGGATAAGCAGAGGTGCAGACAGAGGAGGGGAGTCTAAATGCCATCAAATTCTATTGTATGACAATCACAAACATCCAATAAAATATTTTCTTTAATTTATATATATATGAGTACTTTGCCTGCATGTATATACATGCACCCATGTGTGCAATGCATGTGGAAGAGAGCGTCGGTTCCCCTTCCGCTGGAGTTATGTGGTCGTTAGCTGCCGTGTGGGTGCTGGGAACTGAACAGATCCTCTGCAAGAGCAGCCACTATTCCTAACTGTTGAGCCATCTCTCTAGCACTGAAAAACTTGTGTTTTAAAAGAGAGAATAAGTAGTGTTTTCTTTAATTAAAAACAATTATTTATTTTTAATTTATGTGTATGAGTGTTTTACGTGCAGGCATGTAAGTATACTACATGCATTCTAGGCCTGAGGTGGCCAGAAGAGGGCATTTTTACCCTGAATCTGTAGTTATGGACTTTTGTTAGTCATCTTGTGGGTGTTGGGAATGGAACCTTAGTCTTCTGCAGGAGCATTCAATGTACTTAATTGCTGAGTCATATCTTCAGCCCCAGACAGTAGGGCTTTAAGATATTTTATTTATTATTTTTATTTTATGTGTATGAGTGCATAGCCTGCATGTGTGTAAGTGTACCCGTGTCGTGCAGTGCCTGTGGCAGTCAGAAGACGGTGTCAGATCCCTTGGAGCTGGAATTACAGACAGTTGTTAGCTGCCATGTGGGTGCTGGGAACTGAACCTGGGACCTCTGCAAGAGCAGTCAGTGCTTTTAACTGCTGAGCCATCTCTCCAGCCCCAATCTAGACAGTAGCTCTTATAACTTAATGTCATGACTATATATTAAAAATTATCTTGAAAGTGTAAGACATTAGCTATTATTTTAAGACTTAGTAGCATAGTCATTTCTATTACATACAGAATAAGCTTACCTGATTTTGAATGCTAATACTTGGGATTGTCTCTCTGACTTTTTTATTGTGAAAAGAAGATTTATCATAAAGATATTTATTGTATTTTACAAATATCTTATATTTGTTACTTGTATAATATGAATAGTCTTGAAAAAGAAATCCAGGGTAAACAAGATGATTTAGTGGGTAAAAGAGCTTGCTATGCAAGTCTGACAACCCAAGTTTGATCCCTAGAGCCTATTTAAGGGTAGAAGGAGAGATATGACTCCATAAACCTGTCCTCTGACCCCAAAATATTATGGCATACACACAATAATAATAAAAAAGTTAAAAGAAATTCATAGCAATTACTCTAATAAAGGAAATTTTAATATACATATATAGCTTAGAGTTATTTTAAATTTTAATAAACAAAGCATTTTTGTCCTTATAGGTCTTCAGGGACACCAAGACTCCTGGCTGAACCCGGTCAGTATGAAAGGACTGACTAGAGAATAAAATGTTAGCCCAAAGGAGCTAAGTCCTTCAGGGAATGAGGGATCCAGATTGGTGAATTTCCTAAAGGCCTCAATTAGACTGTTGAGTAATAACAGGTTAGTGTTTCCCTCACTTTCCTGAATAACCTTTCTGTTCTTGTCGTAGTTAACAGGTTTCTTAAATTTTCTGCAATGAGATTCTCTATCATTATCTTACATCCATAGCTCCCTGTTGCTTGGTATAATTCCCACGAGTGGGTTCACAATCAGTGAGGCCCTGTGCTTTAAGTAGACAGTTATTAGGTCTTAGACCAAATAGCTAGTCTGCATTCTTTTTAGCTTCCTCCCAGATTCTGTTTTTTTCCTCAGAAGAAAAGTAGTTAGGGATAACACAAGTAGTTAGGGATAACTATGGGTCCTTCCTTATAAGGTCATAAGCTAAAGTTAAGGTCTGGAAGTTACTGGCAAATTGAGATGGGTCTTCAGAGAAGTTTCCTAGTTTCTTTTGGCATTGTTGTCGGTCAGTGATCACAACCCTGATTGTCCTTAAGCACCCAGGCACTTCACTTAAAAAGAATGCCATAGACATAGGAGTGGATGGCATATAGACGTCACTCCTTGTATAGGTCTGATGGCAACTCACCAACAATAAGATAGCTGCTAAGAACTTTGGAGCATGGAAGGGTCCAAGATAGGAAGAAAGAAGAAAAGAAGAGGAATGTAAACAGGAGTCTGCTTTCTCCTTCTTCGGGTTTTTTGTCTTTTTTTTTACTACATTCTTGTGATCTTTTGTAATCACATGTAGCCATTTGCTTAATTATCATGTATATAGTACTGCTTCCTTGCTTAAACTCACTAATATGAGTAAACTATAAATTTCCCTAAAAACTGGAACTGGGGACTGGCATTATTACTCAGTGATTTGAGTGTCAGATGAATAAACTCTCTTTCACCTAGACCAGGCTGTTAGTCTCTTGAGTTCCAGAACTTCCCGAAACATAGGTTCTCTTTTCTTTTTGGTAATTTGGAATAGGAGACTGTAGAGGTGGGATAGGACTCTTGTGTAGTGAGAGAAGATATTTTCCCTAAATCCTGTTGCCCATTGCTTTCTGTTAGAAAGGCAAAATTTGGGCACAAACAGGGATCATCATGAATGATATCAGAAGTTTCCCTTTTAGTTTTTTTGCATAACCCCCTATCATAGTAAACAGCCATGAAGGTACATAGTCCCATTTCCATCAATTCCTACAAATTGGTCCAGCTGCAAGATGGTGTTGCAGTTTAAGCCTCCATCCTTTGGCCACATCATCCAGCTTGTTTGGAGGCCAGCCAGTGAAACATTAGCTCCTTCTTCATAGTCTTAGGATCAACCTTATTCCAGTTCTGGAGGTGGTGTTGAGTTCAAGAAGAGAAACAAGTAAAGGGTCCCTGGGGTGGAGAAAGGTGTCCCTTTTGTCTACTCAGAGTCCGTAAGGAGATCTGGTGGGTTAGAGACCTGTTTCTCCATTTCTCATCACCCAAGTATTCCTTGGTGAGTATGTCCATGCTAGCCATAAAAGAGTTGTTAGATGAGTTGCTCAACTCTTTCACAGGTATTCTTTCCCTGTTGGGATTTCCAGCTATTGTTTACATTTTTCCTATTCTGGAACTAAGTCTAACAATATTGAGATGCTAGTACCTGATATGAGAATCCCTTATCCCATATATTGACGTCTTCCTTCCAAGTTGTATCCCTTTTATCTCTTTCATTTGTCTTATTGATCCAGCTAAAATTTCAAGCACTATATTGAACAGGGATGGAGAGAGTTGACAACCTTGTCTTCTTCCTGATTGTAGTGAAAAGGCTTTGTGTTTTACTACATTTAATGTGATGTTTGGGCTGTGGGTTTGTGGTATATTGCCTCTATTATGTTGAGATATGTCTGTTCATGGTGGATAATCTTTTTTAATGTATATTTTTATTGAATTTTTATGCATTCATATGAAACATCTTAACCATCTTTTGTGGTCACATAGAATACAGGATGATCTTTCAATTTTCCTAAATTTGTTGAAACTTTGCATCCTAATATGTGCTTTATTTTGGAGAAAGTTCCGCGGACTGCTGAGAAGAACCTGTATTATTTGATGTTAATGTGGAATGTCTTGTAAATATCTGTTAGAGCCATTTGATTTGTGAGAACACTTAACTCCAAGATTTCTCTATTTAGTTTTTGTCTGTATGATCTCTTGATTGGTGAGAAATTGCCTGCCATCACTGTGTTGGATTCAACATGTGATTTTGGATCTAATAGGGTTTCTTTTATGAACCCCTGTTTGGTGTATACATATTTTCTATTGTGATATTCTCTTGTCCTTTAATGCTTGTAAAGTGTCCTTCCCTATCTCTTCTGACTAGTTTTAGTTTGAAGTCTACTTTTTTTTCAGATATTAGAATAGCTGAACTCACTTACTTTTTAGTTCCATTTGCTTAAATACCTTTTTTCATCCTTTTACTCTTAAGTGGTATTGGTTATTGATGATGAGGTGAGTTTCTTGGAGGTATGGAAAAATGGATTTAGTTTTCTAATCCAATCAGTGAGTCTGTGTCTTTTTACTGGGGAGTTGAGACCATTATATTAAGAGTTATTATTGACCAATGTTTAGTAATTCCTGTTATGTTGTTGCAGTGTTCTTTTCTAAAACCTCTTTTGGTTATTTGTTCTGAAATTGTTTATTATTTGTGCCCCCTTGGGTCTGTTCAGTCTTCTCTTCAGAGTGAAGTATTTCTTCTAGTATCCTCTGTAGAACTGGCTTTCTGGACCCAAATTCTTTAAATCTTCTTTTATCATCGAAAGTTTTTCTTTTTCCTTCAATTACAACAAATAGTTTTGCTGTGTATAGTAGTCTGGATGCCATCTGGGATGGCATTTCATGACTTGCAGAACATGAATCCGAGCCCTTCTGTCTTTCATAGTCTCCATTGAAAAGTTATCTGTTATTCTGGTAGTCCTGCCATTGTATGTGCCTTGATCATTCTGTCTTTGTTCTATACATTTAGTGCTTTGACTATTATGTGATGTGTTGAATTTCTTTTTTGGTCCTGTCTACTTGGTGTTCTGTATGCTACTTGCACCTTGATAGGTATCTTTTTCCTTAGATTTAGGAAATTTTCTTCTATGATTTTGTTGAAAATATTTTCTGTACCTTTGAGCTCGATTTCTTCTTCTCTTCCTATTATTTTTAGGTTTGGTGCTTTTATAATGTCCCAGAGGTCCTGTACGTTCTATTCCTAGCTTATTTTAGATTTAATATTTTCTCTGACTGAGTGATCCACTTGTTTTACTTTGTCTTCAAGACAAGCTGTGAAATTCTCTCTTCCACTTGATCCAATCTATTGGTGAGGATTTCCTCTGAGCTTTTTGTCTGACTTCTTGGGTCTTTCAAGTTTTATTTCAGCTTTTCTTTTTTTCAGAGATCTTATCTCTTTAATGATTTCTAATTTCGCGTCTTAAATTGCTTGAATTTACTTATTTCATTTAACTGTTTTCTCAGTCTTCATTCAGTCTTATTCATATCCTTTTTGAGTTCCTTGAACATATTTATAATTGCTATTTTGAAATCCTTGTTGTATGCATCAGCTCGATTGCCTTTCTCAGGAAACTGTCAACAATGAGGGGAGGGCACTTGTTTCCATAGGAGACATTGTCTTGGTTATTTATGTTGCTTGTGTTTCTAAAAGTTTTAAAATTATTTTTAATTTTTTATGTATGAGCGTATTGCCTGCACATATGTAAGTGTATGTAACATATTCATGTTGTGCAGTGCCTGCAGAAGTCAAATGAGGGTGTCAGATCCCCTGGAACTGGAATTACAAGCAGTTGTTAGCCACTATGTGGGTGCTGGGAACTGATCCTGGGCCCTCTGTAGCCCTCAAGCACTCTTAAGCACTGAGCCCTCATTTTTTTGTGCTTTAAAAAAATATTTTATTTTATGTATGTGAGTATATTGCCTGCATGTATGTAAATGTACCCATGTTGTGCAATACCTACGGAAGTCAGAATACGACATTAGATCCCCTGGGGCTGGAGTTACAGTTGGTTGTTAGCCACTGTGTGGGTGCTGGGAAACAAATGAAGGTCCTCTGCAAGAGCAGCCACGCTCTCTTAACCACTGAGTCATCTCTCCAGCCCGTGTTTTTATGTGTATTTGATGGAACCTAGTCTTCTGGAGTTATGTTGTTGGTGGTGTTTCATGATATTGTTTCTTTTCTTTTTGTTCTTTCTTTATTTGTTTGTTTGTTTCTTTCTTTCTTTCTTCTTTCTTTTTTTGGTCTTTTTGAGACAGGGTCTCCCTGTATCCACAGCTGGTCTGGAACTCGCTCTGGAGATCAGGCTGCCCTGGATCTCACAGGGATCTGCCTGCCCCTGCCTCCCAAGTGCTAGGATTAAAGGCATGCACCACCATTCTGAACTTCTGATTTTTTTGTTGAGTGTTTGCTGTTAATTTGTCAGGTTATGGCCTAGTTGAGTGGTACTTGGTGTTCAGTCTTGTCACCACTCTGTGATGATGTGCCAGTGGAGTGCAACTTCTGAGCCTGAGGTTCTAAGAGACTCTGTGTGATCCTGGAGTGATGTGGTGGGCTGGGTGGCTAGTAGGTGACAGGTTTGTGGACAGGTTAATCTTGATTTTTGATCAGAGGGACAGGGATGATTCTTATTTAGTGGTAACCAAGAAGTCATGCTAATGTAACTTTTGACTGAGTCATTCTGGATTGATGTCTTTGCTGCACAACCCCAGCTATGCTTAGGAGTGTAGGGATGGCTGCAAGGGAAGGTGAGGTTCTGTAGAACTGACAAAGCTAGGTTAGTGTCAAGGCTTTGCAACCAGAGCTAGACCTGAGCTGTGGGAGTGGGACAGCACAATTAGAACATTGGGAGTGGGGCATGAACTCACACATCTGGCAGTTGTACTGGAAAGTGTGACTGTGGCTAGGCCTGGGAGCTGAGATGGTGGACAATGAATGTTGGGGTTGGGGAACTCAGTCTGGTGGGTGCACAAAGCTACATGACATGAGTAGCAAGTCTCTGTTTTGTGTGTGTGTGTGTGTGTGTGTGTGTGTGTGTGTGTGTGTTCAAAATGGTTTAGTTTTCAAAGTTCTTTGAATAGTGGACCAAATGTGGTAGTGCATGCCTTTAATCTGAGATCTCTGGAGGCAGAAGAAGGTTGATCTCTGTGAGTCTGAGACCAGCCTGGTCTACACAGTGAGCCCTTGTTTAAAAGAAAAAAAGTTCTTTGAATAGTGGTATTTTAGATTGTGCCAGCTAATACCTCCAAATATTGCTAAGTATTCACTGTTTTATAGTTCAAACCTAGTGCCTTATTAATTTTCTGTTGCTGTGATAAAATACTCTGACAAAGGCAATTTGAGGGAGAAAGGGTTTATTCTGGCTCACAGTTCAAGAATACTATTTATTATTGCAGGAAACTCAGCAACAGGAGCTTGAAGCACCTTGGTCATGTGAATTCACAGTCAGGAAGGAGGAGTGATGAATACTTGTGCTCAACTCACTTTCTTCACTCTTACACAGTCCAGCATCTACTGCCGAAGGAATGGTGCCCTTTTCCATAAGGGGTGGATTTTCCCACCTAACAACCTAATCAAGAGATCCCCAATAGGCATGCCCTGAAGCTCATTCTCCAGGTGATTTTAGATCTCATCAATTTGACAATTGAGATTGACCATCATACTGACAGAACATTAACAATTAACCTCAATTTGTATCAGCTACATTGTCTTGCGATTCTGAGGAAGAACCGGGATCTTGTGCGTGCAGCATGTGCTTCGCCATGGGCTATATACCCAACTAGATTTATTTACTTATTGATATACAGAGTTTTTCTATGTAGCCCAGAACTTAGGAGGCAAAGGCAGGCATATGTCTGTGAGATTGAGGCCAGCCTAGTCTACATAGCAAGTTCCAGGCCAGCTGGGACTACAGAGAGACCATGACTCAAAAAGAGCAATACATATGACACAAAATATATGCTAACATTCAAGTGCATAACTTTCATTTTTCAATTTTTAAAGTTTTAAATACAGTTTTTGTGAATTTCATAGAATATATTTTGATCATATTCAGGCCCCCCTCTCTTGTCTGCACCCTGTTACTACCCTCTATCAGATTTCATATATTTTAAGGTCTATCATGTCAAATTTGTGTCCTAAAATGCCCTTCAGTGAGGATTTATCCGCTGGCCTGGTTAACCTACTCAGAGGCATACCCTTAAAGAAGACTGAGTCGCTCTCCCAGCAGCTGTCAATACTTCTGCTAGGTTCGGGTTTCTTAATCACTTCCTTACTTCTGTGCTAGGAATTTTTCTGGCTTGAGCTTATGTGGGGCTTGTGCATGCTGTCGCCATTGCTGTGAGTTCATATGAGTAACTGAGTAACTGTTTGGAAAACTCTGTTTCCTTGTGATCTTCCACCATCTCTGGCTCTTACAGTCTTTTCTGCCCCTTCTTCTACAATGATCCTTGAACCTTGGGAGGAAGATGTTTGATACAGGTATCCTGTTCAGGGATAAGCAATTTGCAGTTTCTTACTCTCTACACATTGGTCAGTTGTAAAACTTTGTGTTAATTATCATCTCATGAGGAGACTTCTCTAGTGAAAGTTGAGAGATACATTTAACACTACGGGTATAACAATAAGCCATTAGGAATTCAGTTAATACTATAGTACTAGGCTTTCCCCTATGTCCTGTCTAGCCTTGGGTTCCTGGACTGATATCAGTGTCAGGGATAAGCTCCATCTAGTGAAGTAGCCTTTAAATCCAGTTATAAAGTGATTTGTTGCTCCTATAACATCTGCATCGCTATTGTACCAGTGAGCATATCTTGCTAGGTTAGTTGTTGTAGCTCACAGGATTACAGCTGGCAAGGTTAATAATTATTTTTCCTCTGGTAGCATCTTCCAGCACTATGAAAGCTAGCCAAGGAGATGAAACTTTAAAGTCAATACCAGCATTATTTCTTCTTGTTTGTTCTATAAATCATCTATGTTATATCTTCAGTAATGGGGTCTTATCATCAAGTTTTACTGGGTAACTAAGTGCTGGGGTAATGACCAGTATTGTTTGAGAATCTATGGGACCCCTGGTCAACAGCTTCAAAAGAGAGTCCATTTCTGGCACTGGGCTGTTTCTTTGCTAGTCTATGGTGTCTAGGAGGGACAATGTCCCCCTGGTATGAAATAATACCCATTAATCTCTTTTTACATTATATATGTGTATATTTTAAGAAGCTTCTATAGTGGCAAATTTCAACATGACTCTTTCAAGAGACCTTTCGTGTTACTTATCCCTCACCATATTCCTCCTCTGCCCTGTACTCCCATTCCTCATCCTATTTAACCCTTTCTACTCCATTATTCCCTTTTCCCTCTGCATTTCACTGCATTGCACATTCCCCGCCTAGGAAGCCTCACCCCCACAGCTTTTTCCTAGTTTCCTGATCTCTATGGATTTTCCAACCAAAACATGCATATCTAAGGATTCAAAGCTAGCATCACTTATGAGAAAAAACGTGTGATGTTTGTCTTTCTGGTTCTGGGTTACTTCACTCAGGATGATTGTTTCTGGGTCCTCCCATTTACCCATGAATTTCATAATTTTGTTTTCTTAATAGCTGAATAATATGCCATTGTGTACATTTTCCATTGTGTACTTTCATTATCCATTCATCAATTGATGGACATCTAGGTTGTTTTCATTTTCTGAATATTGTGAATAAAGAAGCAATGAGCACGGATGAACATGTACCTTGGAGTAGGATATAGAGTCCTTCGGGTATATGCCCAAGAACGGTATGGGTGGTTCATGGGGTAGATCTATTTCTAGCTTTTTGAGACATCTCCACACTGATTTCCATAGTGACTGTACCAGTTTGTACTCCCACCAGTGGTGAATAAGTGTTCCCCTTTCCCCACACCCTTGCCAGCATTTGTCATTGTTTTATGGACAATAGCCATTGTGAGTGGGGTGAGATAAAATCTCAAAGTAGTTTGAATTTGCATTTTATAGATTACTAAAGATGCTGAATATTTAAAAAATACTTTTCTGCCATTTGCTTTTCATCTTTTGAGACCGCTATGTTCAGTTCCTTTTTTAATTGTTTTGTTTTTTTGATATTTAGTCTTTTCATTGTGTATATTCTAGATACTGACCCTGTTAGAAGAACAGCTGGTAAAGATTTTTCCCTTTCTGCCAGTTACCTCTTCACTCAAATGATGTTTTTTATACAGTAGGTTTTTAGTTTCATGACGTTCCACTTGTCAATTGTTGGTCTTAATGCCTGGACTATCAGGGTCACGTTCATAAAGTCCTTTCTTGTGCCTGCAAGTTCCATTGTAGCTTCTACTTTCCCTTCTATCTGATTCAGGGAATTGGGTTCTGTGGGGAATTAGGCCTCCCAACACAAACCCCCCCCCCCCATGGCTACGTGATGGTATGCGGGCCCTCCATGACTGCGCCATGGTGTCTGATTCTGCTTAGCTTAAGTGTTGTTCATTAACTTGTGACAGCAATCACAGAACATTCTTCCGCCTTTCGCAGAGACTATCTTGTCTGTGCTGCTTCTGCTTTATGGCCTAGTAAACATGCTTTGAAGTGCTGAGTCCCTGGGTGGGCACGGGGTGCTCTGTCACGTAGGACAGAGGTTGTTATCTTTTTTGGCCACTGGGTCAGTGGTCCCTGGTCTTCTGCGTTCCTCAAAGATTGTTAGATTGTATAATGACGTATGGAAATGGTATAAAAAGGAAGAGACATTTTGTAGTAAAGGCTTCTTCTTCTCAACTTCCATGGTGTGTGTGTGAGTTCTTTCATCAAGCCTCGCCGCCCCTCGCAGGGACTCGGACCCAGGGCCGTGCAGGCGCGGCAGGTTCTATATACCTGGTCCATGTGGAGTTGATGTTTGTGCATGGTGAAAGCCAGAGATCTACTTTCATTCTTTTACATGTAGCTATTTGACCAGCACCATTTTTTGAACATGCTGTCATTTTTCTAGTCTTTATTTGTGGCTCCTTTGTCAAAAATCAGGTGACTGTAAATGAATGGATTTAAATCTGGGCCCTTATTTCTATTCCACTGATTAATGCTTCTGTTTTTGTCCCAGTACCACACAATATTTATTGCTATAGCTCTGTAGTATAATTTGAGCTCGGGGATGGTAATACCTCCAGCAGTTCTTTTATTGTTCAGGATTTTTTGACTATCCTATTTGTGTGTGTGTGTTTCCATATAAAATTTGAGATTAATTTTTTAATTTCTGTGAAAAATGGCATTGGAATTTTAAGGAACATTTCACTGAATTTGTAGATTGCTTTTGTAGCATGGCCAGTTTTACAATATTAATCCTATCAATCCATGTACATGGAAGGTCTTTCCATCTTCTGTTTTACCTTTTTCAATTTCTTTCTTCAATCTCTTAAAGTTTTTATTACACAAGTCTTTCACTTCCTTGGTTAGATTTATTTCAAGATATTTTATTTTTTTGAGACTATCATGAATGGGATAATTTTCCTGATTTCTTTCTCAGTATGTTTATTGTTGATATGATACATAGGAAGGGTACTGATTTTTGTATATTACTTTTATATTCTGCTACTTTGCCAAATGTGTTTATCAGCTCTAGGAGTTTTCTGATGTAGTCTTTAAAGTCTTTTATGTATAGAACCATATCACCTGCAAATAAGTATATTTTAACTTCTTTCTTTCTAATATCCACCCCTTTTATTTCCTTCATTTGTTTTGCTGCTCTAGCTAAGACTTTAAGTACTATAGTGAACATTAATGAAGAGTGTGGATATCATTACATTGTTCCTGATTTTAATGAAGATGCTTTTAGTTTTTCTCCATTTAGCATGCTATTGGCTATGGGCTTGTGTTATATTGCCTTTATTATGTTGAGATATATCCTCCCTTTCTCTAGATTCTCCATTACGTTTGTCATTAATTAGTGTGGAATTTTCACAAAAGCCTTTTCTGTATCTAATGAGATGATCACGTGGTTTCTGTCCTTGAGTCTATGTATGTGGTGGGTTACATTTGTTGATTTTTGTATGTTGAACTATCCATGCATATCTGGGATGAAGCCAACCTGTTTTCATCTTTTTGATGTGTTCTTGAGTTCATTTGTGAGTATTTTGTTGAGAACTTTTGCATCAATGTTCATCAGATAGATTGGCCTATAATTTTCTCTTTTTTTCTTTGGTCTTTGTCTGGTCCTGGTATCAGAGTAATCCTGGATTTGTAGAAAGAATTTGAAAGTATTCCTTCCTTTTTTTATTTTATGGAGTAGTTTGAGGAGTATTGGTATTAGTTTTTCTTTGAAGTTTTGGAAATTTTTAATTACTGCCTCTAGCTCATTGGTTGTTATAAGTCTGTTTAATTTATTTATTCCATTTTAATTTCATTTTAGAAGACTGCACATATCCAGAAACTTATCCTGAAAGAGATATTTTCATATTTTCTTATTTAGTGGAATATACATTTTAAAGTATGTCCTTATGTTTTTCTGAATTTCTCCAGTGCTTGTTGTAATGTTTCTTATTTCGTCTCTGAGTTTATTAATTTGAGTCCTCTCTTTTTTTTATTACTTTGGCTGAAGGTTTGTCAATTTTGCTAATCTTTTTGAAGAACCAACTCTTCATTTCATTGACTCTTTGAATTGGTTCCTTCATTTCCATTTCATTAATTTCAGCCTGGTTCAATTTGTCTCTTCCACCTACTCTTTTTAGGTGTTGTTTGTTCTTGGTTTTCCAAGGCCTTTAGGCGCATCATTTAAGTCACTTATGTGAGATGTCTCTAATTTCTGATGTGTTGGGGTCCCCTGTACTCGGGGCCAGCCTGAGGGGGATGAAGGGTCTCTGCCGTGGTGGGGGGTGAGTAGGCATGGGGTCAACAGACTCTGGGAACTGGGTGAGAAGCATGTGGAAGGCAAGCTGCAGCCAAACTCAGTTTGTTCAAGGAAGTACAAGGTGTCTTATAGGTCTGGTTAGCCAATCGCCTAATGGGGTGGGGTCCGGGCTGTGGCCACTCATGCTCCATCTCTTAGGCAGGTTGTCCAGGTGTGGGGAGGATGCTGGTGTCACACCTGGCTAGGGCAGAGTGCTGCATCCACAGGAGCTCCCTCCCTATGCCTCAGGGCAGGTGGCCTGGCCAAGGTCCATGCTGCAGTATTACATACAAATCCTCTTTTTTGTTTTTATTAATTGAGCAACCCTGGGAGGTATTATTCTTTGCCATGCCATTGTTACCCCAGGCCCTTAGGGATCACCTTAGGCAACGGTGCCTGTCTTAGGTCACCCTGGTTGACGGGGTCTTACCTGTCATTGGTTACCTGGTGTTCTGGTGAAAGAACCCAATGGGTGATGCTTGTCCCTCAGGAGGGTAATTAGGATGGCATGGGAGGTTTGCAGGAAGGCTCCTGTGGCGTGCGTGAGGGTCCTTGTAGAAGACTCAGGAAAAAACGAGAATAGTTAAGTATTGCAAAGAAGGTGGTGTTATTAAGTGACCGATTAAAAGGAATTTGTAGAGTCAATGTCTGAGAAGCTCTGCTTTGATGCAGTGCTTTCCAAAGGCAACGAAAGGTCAGCAGTGCTATCAAGAAGGCCACAGCAAAAATTCCCCAGATTACCAAATTGAGGACCGGAAAATGGCTGAGATCCTGTTTTGTCTCAGTACATGGTGCTGAAGTCCCTTGTGTTAAAAGGATCAGTTGCACCTTTTCAAAGTTATGCATCGGGGGGAGGTCTGCCAAGGGAATCGTTGAGAAGCCATTCCCTTATTCCTCATGGCAGGTGGCCTGGCTAAGCCCCAAGGGCCAAGTCCCATTAATTCTCTGTACCCATGATTCCGCGGTGGTGGGGGCATCTGCTGTGCCAGCAGGTGCATCTGTGGCAGGCTTGACATTTCCGGCAGGTATCCAGATGGGGGAGGATGAGGTTTCTGGAAAGATACAAGCATGCCCTCAACCCTGTGTTAAGAGTGGGTGAGGTCCCTTCCATTCATTTGTGAGAGGGTCTCTCTCTCCAGAAGACAAAGGGCAAGGGGGTAGTGGCCAGTTGAGATCTCCAACTGTTTATAGGCTACAGAGAGTCCCGCTTCATCAAAGGTAAGAAAATCAAGGGTGAAAAGAGCTTCCACCAAGGTCAAATGGGGATCCTTGGGTGTCATTGTAGTTTTCTGCTTCATAATGAGTTCCTTGAGGGTTCTATTAATCCTCTCCACTACAGCTTGACCCTGAGGATTATAGGGAATGACCATGGAATGTTTAATCCCTCAGGATTCTATCAAAGACTTGAATTGGGCAGATGTATTAGCCGGGCCATTATCTGTCTTAATTGCCCACGGTACACCCATGACCAGCGTAGCAGTTTTTGTTACCTTAATGGCATGGGATGCCTTCTCACCTGAAAGGGCGATAGCAAAGACAAATTTGGAGTAGGTGTCCACGATGACATGGACATATTTAAGGTTGCCAAACGAAGGTAGATTGGTGACATCCATTTGCCAGATGGCATTTGGCGTAAGGCCTCTAGGATTAATTCCCTGCGGGTGCATTGGACCCAAGCAGGCCAAAGGGGCACAGGCTTTACATGTATGAATTAGGTGCTTACATTGGCTAAGAGAAAGCTCGGGGTAGAGGACCTGCAGGTTAGAGGGGGAGAGATGAAATCTTTGGTGTAAGCATCTAGCTTGTTCTAGGAGTGGCAAGGAAGTGACAGCAATAAGTTTATTTACCTGTGCATTCCCATCAGCAATGAAGTCAGGCAGACCAGATCAATGAACCAGGGATGCTATTTTCCATTAGCATTTTTAAGGCATTAATGGCAATATCTATTGGTTTATGAGTGGGTCATATCTTGCTACGGTAATTGAAAAAAGTTGGTGAGATATCTCCTGTAAAAGTTCTGTTGCTTGTTTGGTCCTTCTGGGAAGGACTATCTGAGGTTTTAAGAAGGTAAAAGGGGAAGGAATTTAGCTGGAAGAATGGGCAAAAAGGGCTTAAGCCAATTAATTTGGTCACAGAGTTTTTGGAGGTCATTGAGAGAATACTTAACCTTTACTAGAAGGCTTGGAGTGAGGGGTTGGATATCAGTGGAAATTTTAAACCCTAAAAACCCAAAACGGGGTATGGTTCGAATTTTTTCCTTGGCTATAGTTAAACCAAGAAGTATTTTGAGGTGATCCATGAGAACAACGTGTGATGGGTGGGCGATTAAAAGGTCATCCATTTAAATGTATTACAAGGCATTTTGATCGGATTCTCTCTGTGGTGGGTGACACAAACAATTGACAGATGGATGAGTTATTTTTCATGCCCTGAGGGAGGACCTTCCATTGATATCTCTTAGCTGGGACATTATGATTAGGTTCCCAGATAGTAAAGGCAAAGAAGGGCCTGTTCTTGACCACTAGAGGGATGGAGAAAAAGCAGTCCTTAATGTCTAATATGACTATATGATACTTAATAGGAATGGCTCCAGGATGAGGGAAGCCAGTTTGAAAGGAACCCATCTTTATAATATGTTTATTGACCTGGCAAAGGTCCTGAAGTAATCTGTACTTTTTTTTTTTTTTTTTTTTTTGAGATGATGGGGGAATTATTGGGGATGTGGGTGAGAATTGAACTCAGAGCTTTACATATGCTAGGTAAGCACTCTATCACTGAACTATATGCTCAGCCCTCTAAATTGAGGAGCGAAAAAAAGCTGAAATCTTATTAATTGTTGCCCAAAGCTCATAGAAGTGATTGGGTCAACTCAGGTGGAATTTATATGATCAACCTGGTAATTAAGGGACAAGGAGTAATTAAGAAAGCCTGTGACTATGGGACTTTGATGTAACAGGAGAGGCTTAATGGAGCTTCAGTGATGCTGGAGACTTTATAGCCTGGGAGCTGCAAGGTCCAGCTATGAGGCCTGGCTGCGGGAGGAAGTTCGGCTTGGGGAAGAAGTGCACCCAGCTGGAGCCCTGACTCTTCCTGTCAGCCTCTGGCCCCACTTCCAAGACCTCAGGGCCTTATGGCAATCTCAGGGCGTGGTGGTGCCGCCGCAGGTGCAGAACTCGGTGGCAGTAGCAATCATTCAAACGCCACGGCCACAGAAATGTCCAGGTTGGTGGGAGGGGAGATTGCTCATCACTACACAAACCAAGAGGCCTATTATTGGGGCTGAGACATGTAGACAGAATGTTGGGGTCTCACCTAAGGCCTTAGTGGGGGAGCTCCGTGGGCCTGTACACTGGACTCTGTGGGAGTCCTGTGGGCGGCACCCAAGAAGCAGCAAAGAAGGTGTGCGCCAGCTTTTAAAAGTTCCGCAGCTGCGCAACTCTGCCATCTAGTTCCAGAATGCGTGCTGAAATGCCTAGCATCCTTCTGGAATGTAAGAGGGTGGGACGTTTAAAACTTAAGAGGTCTGAGCCTGCTTGCTGGCAGGAAGGAGGTTTTTATTTATTTATTTTTGAATCAAAGATGGGAAAATTGGAATTCCCCACAGCCTATTGCCCACACAGTGTCCCGGGAAAGGCTTGGCTGATAGCTTGGCCTCAGTTCCAAAATTGGGAGGGGATCAAGCCCTCATATGTTTTCGCTGGGACAAACACAAAAGGGAGGGGCCAACACGGATCTCAGGGACCATGTGGCAAGATGTGCTTCCTTTGGGACAGGGAGGCAACCAGGAAAGGGGAAGAAAGAGGGGGTTGAACCCTCACCCTGGAGCCTCCTTCCGCACACAGAACACAGAGAAGCCTACTCACCAACAATCAGACTGGGCCCATCTCGCCAATGTGGAGGGGGGCGCAGAGTCTCTGTTTGGGCACCAGATGTTGGAGTCCCCTGTGCTCAGGGCCAGCCTGAGGGAGATGAAGAGTCTCTGCCGTGGGGGTGGTGAGTAAGCATGGGGTCAACAAGGGAGCTGGGTGAGAAGCATGTGGAAGGCAAACTGCAGCCAAACTCAGTTTATTCAAGGAAGTGCAAGGGGTCTTATAGGTCTGGTTAGCCAATTACCTTATGGGGTGGGTCCTGGCTGTGGCCACTCGTGCTCCATCTCTTAGGTTGGTCGTCCAAGTGTGGGGTAGAGGCTGGTGTCATGCCTGACTAGGGCAGAGCACTGCATCCACAGGAGCTCCCTCCCAATGCCTCATGACAGGTGGCCTGGCCAAGGTCCATGCTGAAGTATGCCACGCACTGATGTAATCACTTAGTGCTTTAAACTGTCGTTTTATGGCTTTCTTCATTGTGTCCCATAGATTTTGGTATATTGTGTTTTAATTTTCACTTAAAAATTATTTTGTTTATTATTTTTATTATTTTGCATATGAGTGTATTGCCTGAAGTATGTAAGTATACCCATGTGGTGCAGTGCCCATGGAGGTCTGAAGAAGATCCCTTGTAACTGAAGTTACAGATGGTTGTTAGCCACCATGTGGATGCTGGGAACTGAACCTGGGTCCTCTGCAAGAACAGACAGTGCTCTTAATCACTGAACCATCTCTGTAGCCCATGTTTTCATTTTTATTTAGTTCTAGGAATTAAAAATTTTTTTAGCTGCATGTGGTGGCACCCAACTTTAATCTCTGCATGCAGGAGGGAGAGGTAGGCAGATCTCTGTGAGACTGAGGCCAGCCTGATCTATGTAGTGAGTTCCAGGACAGTTAGTGCTATAGGGAGACCCTGTCTCTAAAAGAACAAAAACAATTTTATTGAATATTTGCAATTTTCATACCGTATAATTTGATGGTATTTCGATCCCTTTCCCCATGCATACATCCTCTTACTGCCCCTTGCCTAAATTAATATATATGTAATTAACCTACCAAGAGTCTCATCCCTGTGAGAGACTGTCTCTTCCCCTTCCAGTGTCAATCAGTTGCTAAAAATTTCTTATGTTAGTTTGAGATTTCTTACCCACTTCCCCAAAGACTATTTAGATGCCCTACTATGACTGGTGCCAAGGAATTGAAGTTCAGTACAGGAGTCTCCCAGCTGTGATGCTCAAGAGGGCTTTATTGCCTTCCTGGGAAGCTTTTATTTAGGAAGCTTAGTGTTGGAAGTTCACACAGAGTTTACATATGATAAATTCTCAAGCAGTGCAAAACACACATGGGAATTTTTTCTGTCACTATAGGAAAAAAGCAGCACAGTGTGCCCAAGGCTGTAGTGACTGGCCCAGTAACAAACCACCTTTGTTTCATGCACAAACAAAATGAGGTATGTGGCAGCCTATTCCCAGCATTCCAGGAGCCAGGTGCTTTATCAGGCATTTTGCCAGCATCCTGGGAGCAACTCCCCCCCCCAGTCCCCCTGCAAGCTTCTGCATCAGCAAAGCCGAGGTAGTCTACTAACTTTTAGTGAACTAAGTGCCAGAAGTCTGTTAACTCTTAGTGAGCATAGTGCTATCACAAGGGAGGTGGAAACAGGCTATGCTGGGATTTTGTCTGGTTTGAGCTTGCCTGGGACCTGTGTATGCTCTCATCGTTGCTAGCAGTTGTCTGGAAAGCTTTGTTTCCTTCTGGTCATCCACCACCTCTGGCTCTTACAATCTTTCTGTTCCCTTTTCTGCAATGATCCCTGAGCCATGAGAGGCAGAAGTTTGAAATAGGTGTCCGATTAAGGCATAAGCACTCTGTGGTCCCTTGTTCTCTGCACATTGGTCAGTTGTGGAATTCTGTATTAATCACCATCTGCTGCATAAGGAAACTTTTCTGGTGAGAGTTGAGAGGGGCATTCATCTTACGTGTAAACGTTGCATTGAAAATGTGTCCCTTAGGATTAAATGTCTCACAGATGCTTATTCTCTGTGTTTGACCAGTTATATAACTCTGTAACAGTCTCTATCTACTGTGAAAAGAAATTTATTTGATAAGTGGTGTGAGGTACACTTGTCCTTCTAGTCAGGCACTGTCCTACAGCATCAACAGAAAGGTGCCAAGGTCCAAAGAGCATTTCTAGAAGTTTTAAAATTTCTTTCTTGCTTTTTCCCTTGACCCACTTTTCATTCAGTACTGGCCTATTTAGTTTCCCTGAGTTTGTCTACTTTTTCCTGTTTCTAATGATGTTGAGATAGACTACAGGATCTTATTTCAATGTTCCTAAATTTGTTGAGGTTTGCTGTATTTCTTAATATGTGGTAATTTTGGAGAAAGTTTCCTGGATTGCTTAGAAGAAACTATGTTCTTTGTTGTTTATGTGTAATATTCTGTAAATATGTTTGATTTATGAGGACACTTAGCTCCGGGGTTTCTCTGTCTAATCTTTGTCAGGATGGCCTGTGTGTTAAAGACAGTGGAGTACTGAAGTTATGCACTATCACTGTGTTGTAATCAACATATGATTTAAGATTTGATAGAATTTATTTTATGAAATTGGGTACCACTCTGTGTGATTCATATATGTTTAGTATTGTGATATCCTCTTGGTGAATTTTTCCTTTAATGAGTATGAAGTGATCTTCCCTGTCTCTTCTGACTAGTTTTAGTGTGAGGTGTATTTTGTCAGATATTAGAATAGCTACATCTTCTTGTTTCTTGGTTCCATTTACTTGGAATACCTTTTACTCTAAAGTGGTGATGATCATTAAAATGTATTTCCTGGAGACAGCAAATCAATGGATCCTGTTTTCTAATCCAGTTAGTTAGTCTGTGTCTTTTCATTGGGGAATTGAGACCATTATTATTGAATGTTATTATTGACCAATGTTTATTGATTCCTGTTGTATTGTGGTTGTAGTGTTGTTTTCTTAGACCTCCATTGGTTAACTGTTCTGGAATTGTTCATTTATTCTTTGTGCCCTATTGAGAGTGCTTAATTTTCTCTTCAAACCAATGTATTCCACTCAGTATTGTCTGCAGCACTGGCTTTATGGACATACATTCCCTAAATATGCTTTTATCATTGAAATTTTTTCTTCCTCCTTTTAATTTCAATTAATGTTTCTTTTTTTAGACAAGGTCTCCCTGTAGCCTCTGCTGGCCTGGATCTTACTGTGTAGACCAGGCTGGCCTCAGTCTCACAGAGATCTGCCTCCCTCTGCCTTCTGAGTGCTGGGATTAATGGTGTGCAACTACTACTTCCAGCTTCAACTGATAGTTTTGTTGGGTACAATAGTTTCAGCTAGAATTTGTGCTCTGTCATCACTTATAGAATATCAGTTCAAGTCCTTCTTGCTTTCATAGTCTTGATGGAAAAGTAAGCTGTTACTCTGTTGAGCCTGCCTTTATATGTGACTTGATCTTTCTGTGTTACAGCTTTCAATATCTTTTCTTTGTTCTGTATAGCTAGTGTTTTGAGTGTTATATGATGTGGGGAGTAGTTTTTTTGTTCTGTCTACTTGGCATTCTGTACTTCTGGTGTACCTTGGTAAATATCTCTTTCCTTAGATTTGGGGAATTTTCTTCTATGATTTTGTTAAAATATTTTCTGTCTGGGCTGGAGAGATGGCTCAGTGGTTAAGAACACAGACTTCTCTTGCAGAGGACCCAGGTTCAATTCACAGCACTCACATGGTGGCTAACAACAATCCATAACTCCAGTTCCAAGAGAATTTTATGTTCATGTCTGACCTCCATAGGCACTGCACTACATGGGTGCACTAATACACATGCAGACAGTACACTCATACACATAAAAATAATAAATAAAAATTATTTTTTGTGTTGTTGACCTGTCTTCATCTTCTTCTATACTTGTGATTTGTAAGTTTGATCTTTTTATAGTGTCCCGGAGGTTTTGTGGATTTTTGGTTTATTTTAGATTCAACATTTTCTTTTTAAAACATATTTTATTTATTATCATTATTTGATGTGTATTAGTGTTTTTACCTGCATGTATGTAAGATCACCATGTGCATACAATGCTTGCAAAGACCAGAAGAAGGTGTCAGATTTCCTGAACCTGGAATTATGGATGGTTGTTAGCTACCATGTCAGTGCTGGGAATTGAATCTGGCTCGTCTGGAAGAACAGCAAGTATTTTTAACCACTGAGCGATCTCTCTAGCTCCAGATTTGACATTTTCGTTGACTGAATGATGCATTTCCCCAACCTTGTCTTCAAGATCTGATATTCTTTGTTCTATCTCTTCTACTTCCTTTTTGATCCTTTCCTCTGAGCTTTTTGAGTTTTTCATTTCAAGTTTTATGTAAGTTTGACTTTTCTTCAGAGATTCTATCTCTTTATTTAATTCTAATCTCATGTTTTGAATTGTTTTAGTGTTTTATTCAACTGTTTATTTGTGTTTTCATGAACTTCAGTCTCTTACTCTCATCCTCTTTGAGTTCCATGACCACATTTATAACTGACGTTTTGAAATCATTGTCTTATGCATCAACTAGGTTGTTTTTCTTAGGAAACATTACAATGGGGGTGCTAATTTCTGAAAGAGACATATTGTCTTGGTTATTCATATTGTTTGTGGTTTTTTTGATGAATCCTAGGAATTGGACTTGTGTCATTGATGCTTTTTCTTGGTATGGGTAGGTGATCTTGTCTTTGTTGAATGGTTGTTTATTTCTTTGTTGTTTTCATGACTTGTCAAATTATGGCCAAGCTCAGTGGTGCTTGGTGTTCAGTTTTGGTGCCACTTTATATCAATGAGCAAATGAGTGTAAGAAATGGTCTCAGTTTACCTAGGTATAGTTGCAACTTTTGAGTCTTAGCTTCCAGGAATAACTCTTCACTTGCAGGGTGGGTTGGGTGGCTGATAGATGAATAGATTGGGTATAGGGTGAGCTGGGAGAGCTCACAATTCTGGAGCATGCACCCTAAGGAGATCTGAAAACTGAGATGGAGAGATGTGGGGTGGCCTTAGGATAGGGAACTCACGACTGATCAGGCTGGGGGAGCTGACAGGCTTGTGGCTCACATGGATCAGAGCAACTTGAGAAGGCCTGAGTGCTTAGATCTACTTTTCAATTTTTTACTTCAAGATGGCTTTCATGCGTTTCTATTAGGATGGTGACTCTACTCTTATGTACAAAAGTGTTAAATGCAAATGTGAAACTAAAATTTTACTTATTTCCCATTATGATAAATGGTGTTAGTTATGAACATATTAGGGACAGTCTGGAAATTAATGAAGGTGGGTTTTCAAAGTGAAATAAAATTGAGGGCATCCAAAATTCAGAAATGGATTGTTTCCAGAATGTCTACTAGAGAATTGTGATCATGCAAGTGGTGATATTCTTCCCATAAGGGATAAATGAGTGAGTATCTGGGTCTATTGTGTTTTAAGCCTCCTATATTCCCACTGAAGGTTTTTCTGATGTGTCTTCTGTTGGTATTAGATAAAATATCACAGATTCTGTAAATGAAATGAAATCACTCTCCTTGGTCTCCATAGTTTGAGGAGTAATTAGTATTTCTTATTTCTTACACTGTTCACAATCCTGCCTGAGGGCCATGGAGCAGCTAAGAAATAAGAGGGTATGACAGAGTCATTCACGAAGAGACTGCTTCAAATTCCATAGATGATATGCAAGCCATCCACACTATGGTTGACAAACTAGAGTCTGAAGAACCTTAACTGAGGTCAAAAATTTGAATAAAAATAAAAACTTGAACCGATTGTCATTAAACCCAGTTGCCTCTGAACTGCTAAAAGCATTGGAAAATTTACTTGATTGAGGCAAATTGGAATAGCTTCTTTGACACTAAATCTATCTGTGATCTTGGCCTCTAGGGAGAAAAATCAATCTCCCATTGTCCTGTTAATAGTTTATTTAATTTTGTTTGGGAACAAGGCCTCATGTAGTCCAGGCTGGCCTCCGATTCACTTTGTACCATGAGTGGCTTTGGATCCTCTGGCTCCTCCTACCTCTACCTTCTGAGTGCTGGGATTAAATGTGTGTGCCATATTGATGATAGCCTTGGAACCAGACTTGACTGCTTTAGTCTTCCTCAGGAGAAATGGCCTTTTCAACAACATAAAGGTGTGCATAGAGCAAATACCTGTACAAAAACACTCATTACAATCTTAATCATACAGCTCCAAACTAGCAACAACCCCAGTGGCTCTTGGTGGATGGACGAACACTTATGATCTCTCTGTACAGTAGAATCATACCTTGCAACACGAAGGCTAGATACACACAGCATGGACAAATGTCAACAAACATGTTGAGTGAAACAAGCTGGGTCCCTCAGAGAACATGCTGCACAATATGATTTATGTGGAATTCAAAAACAGGGAAAACTGATGACTGGCTGTGATGGCTCAGGCTTTTAATCTCAGTACTTGTGAGACTGAGACAAGAGGGCTGCAGGTTGTAGGCTTCTCTGGGCTACATACTGAGATCCTGTCTCAAAAACAAAGTTTAAAAAAATGAACAAACAAAAACTAGGCAAATATAACTTGTGCTGTGGGAATCCAGAGTTGTGGCAACTTTTGTTTGAGGCATGGTATTCACTGGAAATTGTACAGAGAACTTTTTTCTTTCTGAACTTTTTTTTTTGATAGTAGGTAGTACTGGGGATTGAACCTAGGGTCTCTCAGCTGTTAGGCCGGTGCTCTGCCACTGAGCTCTTTCTCCAGGCCTTTTTTTTTACATTTTATTTTGAGACAGGATCTCACTAGATTGTGTTGGCGCTGGCTTTAAACTTCCTGTGTGATCCCAGTACTTCTTGAACTTGTGCTCTTTCTGCCCCAGCCTCCTGACTAGCTGAGATTACAAGCCTGTGCCACCAGGCCAGGCTGACATTTCTTGAAAAAAGAAATGTTTCACATCTTGATGATGTTCACAATGGTCTGTGCAGGTGCGCACGTGTGTGTGTGTGTGTGTGTGTGTGTGTGTGTGTGTATGCCTGTGTATCTGTGCATGTGAAAGCTTCATCAGACTACACACGGAAGAGGTGTGCTTTTTTGTGCTGTTAAACTGCTCTTAAAAGAAGAAAACGAAACAGGCATATGAAGTGGGAAATGAAGCCATCAATAAGCGCAACAAAGCACAAAGCACAGCTAGCAGGACGTGCTGTGCAGGCCTGTGCTCTGCTGATGGGAGGCAGGCAGCTGCTGTGTGGCACCCTGTGAATGGAGTTAGTGTTCTGGCCCAGAGGCCCTGTCTTTCTGCTTCCTGCTGGTGCCTGCTGCGGAGTTGGCCCGAGGCTGGGAGAGGGAGCCTCAACTTGCTCACAAGGCAGGGATTGGCTCTACCAGCACACAGGCTCCTCATCGTCCAGAACCAATTATTACAGTCTTTCTGGGAAGACAGATAAGTCTGTAAAAATGACATGAGCTTTTGCCAGCCCCATTTTAGCCTTTTAACCTTCTTGCAGCTGCTTCAGGAGTGCTGCCGAGCCGGCAGAAACAGTTTCCAGAGCACAACAGAATGGGCACTAATCCCACAGACTGGCTGCCAAACAGGAAAGAAAAACGGTAACTTCGAAAAGGCAAAGAAATAGTGGTTAGAGGCTGAGCCTGCTTTAATGAAGAGCCATTGTCTCCCAAAGCCACAGCTGAGTTTCATGCTGTATCAAGTGCATGCCTCTTCTCAGAAAAGTTGCTTCTTCTGACTTTCTGTACCGTAGAATAGGAAGAAATGATTGCGAATGCTTTGTCTCCACTCTTTCCTCCAGATCCCTAACTCCGACTAACACTGTGCATCACTCTGGTGTCTACACTGAGCTACCCTGCCTCTGTCCCTCCTCCTCTGCTTCTCCCGTCTTTTCCCTTTTTGTCTCAGTGCTGGAGAGTGAACCCAAGGCTTGTTGCAGGCTAAGAAGGACTCCGCCACTGAGCTGCACCCCAGTGCTCTGAGTTATATTTTCGATAATCACAGATCATTTGCTCGCTTGCTCTCAGCATAGACTTGCCCTTGATCCTGTTTGACTCCTCTGTTCTTTCTAACAGTGTGATGGCAAGGGGGGTTTTCTCCTACTTTCCCCCCTTTTCCTCTTCTCTCTCATTCTGTTTGGCATCTGAATGGAAAATTACTTTTAATATAACTGAAACCAAATATTAATCATGTGCAACCTAGATAAAATTATCAATAAGTATTATCAGTCTTGCCCCCCCCCTTTTCTGTAAATACATGAAGGCAATGTAGGCTATCATTCCCCATTCAAGACATGATTCTAAGGAGTGGAACACTGTTAGACAGAAACTGATGGAAAACAGGCTACAGATTTAGAACTGAAGCAAACAAAGGAATAAGAAATACATACATACTTTTTCCAACTTTCCCTGAAACTTTGAGTTGGTATTTTAAAAAAATTATTTATTTGTTTTGTATTGTGTCTCTGTGTGTATGTGCATATGCATTCAGGTACTCTCCAAGCCCAGAAGAGGGTGTCAAATCTTCCTGGAACTGGAGTTACAGGTGATTGTGAACCATCTAGTATAGGTAGTGGGAACCAAACTCAGGTTCTCTGGAAGAGCAGCCTTCTCTCTAGCATCCCTTGTGTTTGCACTTTTAACTCTTGAGACTTGAAATTAAATGTCAAAACTGATTCACAGCTTTTGTTTTGTTTTGTTTTGAGGGAAGACCTTACTCTATCACCCAGGCTGGCCTGGAAAACTCAGTCTGCTTGCCCCAACCTTCTGAGTGCTGGGATTGCAAAAGCATGCAACCATACCCAGCTCCAGTTCAGGTTTTTAAAAATACATGCATTTAACTGTCATCAAGGCATGCAAAGCTTTTATATCAGGATGAGTCAGTTATTTAAAAATAGTGACCTTCTTACATCAGAAGAAATTGGTCTCAAACTCAAGACCAAGGCTCTCAAACTTTGGTCAACTTCTCATTCGACACATTGTAACAGCATGCCTACTCATGCTACAAGGCACACAAAAATGTTTGCATTTTTCATAATAAAAGCAATACATCTGGATTACTTTTGAGTCCATATTAATACTTTCAGTTTCTACAATGAATACATCAATATTATTGGAGATACTTTTACATTTCCCAAATAACACCTGTTAAAGACAGGAAACTAAAAATACTTTTAGAGACTCTGAAGCCATTTGATATCCATCCAACTACTCCTACTATTTTGTCTCCCAGTTTTATTTCTATGCGATGCTTTATTTAAAAATAAAAATACAAACATAAGAAACAAAAAAATCAAAATGTTCAACCGATATGGAATATTTTGTGATCTGTTACTATCACTTAGCATAGGATTATAAGTGTTTTCATGTAGCATTACCACCACTCTCTAACTAGTATTTTAATTTAGTTGCATATATAATTGTCTGAATGCAACCCAAATTACTGTGTCATTTCACATTTTGTATGTGTTGAAAAAATTCTCTATTAAAATAATATGTGATATGGGGGCTGGAGAGATGGCTCAGGGTTAAGAGCACTGGCTTCTCTTGCAGAGGACCAGGGTTCCCCAGCACTCACATGGTGGCTAATAACCATCGGTAACTCCAGTTCCAGGGGCTCTGACACGTTCTTCTGACCTCTGAGAATATTGTTTGACATGGGTGCATTTACATACATTCAGGCAATACACTCATAGACATAAGATAAAATAAAAATAATGAAAACTAAAGAATTGAAAATTATATATGTGATAGCCGGGCGTGGTGGTGCATGCTTTTAATCCCAGCACTCAGGAGGCAGAGGCAGGTAGATCTCTGTGAGTTCAAGGCCATCCTGGTGTTCCAGCGGGTTCCAGGACAGCTGGGGCTACAGGGAGACCCTGTCTCAAAAAAAGATAAAAAAAAAAGTGACATCAATGTAAACCAAGTATAAATGAAAATACCATTACGAAACCTGTTACTTTGTATGCTAATTAAAAAATAATGGTGTGATTATCATTTTAGTGCATGCATGTTCTGTGCCTTTCAGTTAAATTTTTAGTGTTGCATTTTTTAAAACAGTGACACATATAGTCTGAAATACTGTAGTTCCGCAGAGCTTGCTATGAGAGTTAGCTGTCCCTACCCAACCCGCCATGTCTCCCTTTCCGTTTGCCTTGTCACACAGGCAGGCAATGGCAGCTTTCAGCGACTTCTTTTGCCTACTTCGTGCCACTTCCCTAAATAGCAACTTTGAATGGAAACGTCTTGATTTGCTCCGCTGGAAGCATTATCTATTTGAAACTGTACTATGGAAAACAAAGGTTCATTTCACTTTATTTATCTTCTCCCTGGCCCACCCACTCATAAAGCCCTTTCTTATATTCCTGGTATAGATATACTATTACTTTGCAGTCTTTTGTTTGGAGTACCGTGGCTGCATAAACTCCATTTGAAGCTGAGCCACGAGGTATACAATAATTCCTTCTATCACTTTTTGCTTGCTTAGAAGTCAATTGCATTGTTAATGCCTTTGTTCTCTTTTAAAAAATGTATTTACTTTTGGTTAAAATCTAAACTCTTCACCCGTTGTCTAAATCCCTCAAAACATGCAGAAACACTGGGCATCAGAGTAATACAAGCAGGGAAACGGAGAGAGGCGGAAGGAGAAATGATGAAGTTGACATGGGGGAGAAAACAAACAATGGGCAACGCAGATACTGGGTAGCTGAGGAGTATTTGCACTTCTCTCTCAGCTTTTCTCCGTGGCTAGTGTGTGTGTGGGGTGGGCAGCTTCTGATGTCAGTCCCTTGGTCTCCTCCCTGGAATTGAGGGTCACTCATCTATTCTGCCCGGAGGTATAGGAGAGGGTGGGGAATCTATAGTCACTGTGTGCAGAAGTCCTTGGCCCCTCTCTGCTCAATCTCTAGGAAAGGAGTGTCTGGTTTTTGTTGGTCTCTGGGGACCATGCCTTGGCTCTGAAGACGGGGGGGGGGGGGGGCGGGGGGGGCGGGGGGGGCAGAGATCCAATTGCTTCTAAATAGAGTCCTTTAAGCCTTGTCCATATGTCAGCCATTGCCTGGCCCTCACTTCCTGAGAGATGTGGTGCTGCCAGTCCCACCCAACCTTTGGAGGGACTCTGTGGTAGGAACTGAGCTGGTTCTCTGCATTCTTTGTTGCCAATTTATGATTCTGGTTTTTGGTCTTAAGTTACTTGCTTTCCAACTTTCAAAACTGTGGTTCTCTTTTTCTCCTTTCTCATATTACTCTGTCTTGCAGCTTACTCCTATGAAAAATCCTACTCTCTCTCATTCAGTGGGGCTTACGAATGTTCAGTCCATGATTTCTACAGCAAGTCTGCGCATACATCTCTTTGCATTCTTGATTACTTCATTTGGACAGTGTCCAAGAAGTGGAATTATTGGGTAGAGTGTGCCATCCCTTTTGAGGCTCTTCCCCCTCCCACTCCCATTCTGGGGCTCATGATGAACTTTGCCAAATTGCTTTTCAATAGGATTATGTTCTCACCAAGTTTCCATGACTTGCCTCTTTTCCTGAGATTTTTGTCTACCCTGGATAGAAGCAGTAAAAAGAAAAATATTAGTTATTTTGACAAGGCAATATGGACTCACTTTTGGCACAATTCCTCTTAAAGAGAGATTTTTCAGGGAGTTGCTCCAGGTACAGGCAAGAAGCAAACAGATGGATTTGGCTAACTGATGGCAGTGGGGATGGCAGGGTGGAGAGGTGGGAGTGGTGTTCAACTATACTTGGCAGCTCTACAAGGGGGCCTGTGGTTGTGTGTAGCTGGGACGGCATCAAGGGTGGGCATAGGAAAGCCCTGAGTCTCTGCTGCCTTCACTTTTGGTATAAGCAGTCCTGCTCCCAGGATGGACACATTCATGTAAACAAATTGGATCAAAGAACAGTAATAATAGAAACAGAGCAAGATGCTTTTATCTAATGAACACTACCCTATTCTATACCTCCCTTGGGAGACTGGGATCTTCCTGCGACTCCAGCTGCTTCTGTGCGTTTCTCACAGTCAGGGCCATCTTGTCTCATGGACAATGCTTTGGTGGTTTGAGATAGGTATTTTATTTTGTACAGTACCACACAACTCTGATATGCAAGCCAACATCTTCACATAGTGCAGAATTAATTTCTGCCTCATGTACTAGGGTTTTTTTTTATTTGAAAAACTTTTTGGTTGGTGAAATGACTCACCAGATAAAGCTACCAAGTTTGATGATCTGTGTTCAATCTCCAGGACCCCATATGGTAGAAAGAGAGAACTAACTCTTGCAAGTAGTCTAACATACATACACACACACACACACACACACACACACACACACACACACACGTATGCACACAATGCATGAATAAATGTTAAAAAAAGAACCCCTTTTTATTTCAGAATTTTATACTTCTGACAGAGCTCCAAAATAGGATGCAGAGTCCCTCTATGCCTTTCATTCAACTTCCCCTAATGTTAACATGTTACTTAACCAAAATTCTTACTGACATGCAGAAATTAATATCAATTAAAATGTTATTTACTGACATATACACCTTATTTGAATCTTAGCAATTGTCTTACAGAGGAGAAGAGTACCCGCAAGAGCTGGAATTGGATTGGCATGGTCCAATTAGCCTCGGTGTTGCCCACAGCTGGCCTGGCCTGCACAGATCAGCTCTCATGTTCTCTTTGGACATAAACAATTTCTCAGAATACCAACATCAAACAAAGCCCTTCTGTGACCAGGATGAATCAAGACAAAACAAGGCTGGTCTGTACTCATGTCAGAATACAAATAACAACATGAACATTGTTTAAGCCGAATAACCAAGCATCCTCCCTCCCCCGCCTGGGTCATTGGAGAAACCAAATGAAGGGGCTGCTTTTCTAATCAGTGCTTCTGTCTCGCTTCGATTGCCCTGGGCTGTATTGAGGATGTATTGGGATATACAGTTGTAGAATTACCCTCACTTCCTCACAGTATTCTATTTAGAACATTTCAAGTGAGCAGATATGTAAGTGGGGTTTTATATCCTTTCTTTCCTGCATAAAAGATAACCTCCTATAAATGCCCTGCCATGTGGTTCTTTCCCACTTAGCTACTGTATCCTATGAATTCTTCTTGTGAATTCACAGAACCCTCCACCATCCTTCTGTATAGGGTGTGACACTCCAGTATGTGGAGCCTCTGTAGTTTATCCAGCCTCTGTGTATCCACCTTTAGGGAGTTTCTAATATTATGCAATAGTAAGCAGTGCATAAGTGCTTACTCATCACAAATGATGTATTATCACTCAATTGTAACAAATACCATTATTGCACAAAATAACTTTGATATGCTGACTTCTGTAAGGAGTACCATGGCAGAATACAAAAGGGAGCATGTCTGGGGGCATGCCAATTTCTCCCTCTGGGATGCCACTCTGGCTCTAGGGTCACAGTCCAGGCTTGTAGTCTTTCCTTGGTGAAGGGGTGTTCTTATCTGCTTATCTGCCTCTTCAAAGAGCTCTAATGGGTGGGCCACTTGCACAGCTTGCCTTTGGTGGGCAATTTCTCTCATGCTTTCTTTGAGGTCTGTTATATCTGCAAATGCTAGGGTCCCATGCTTGAGTGTCAGTCCTTTCGATATATTTGAAGTGGTACTCAAAGAGCTGTGTGTTTGTGATCTCAACTGGGCCAATATATACAGACCACAGGCCCAAAGTGAGTGGGGGAGCTACATGCCCACGAACCAGCAGAAAGTTTGGGGCTTTCATTGGGCCAGTGTGTTCCATGTCTCACATACTAAGCACAAGTGGACTGGGTAATTCTCCCAGCATCACCTGTCTGGAGGATTCCCTTTTGAGTCTGCTGGCAGGGTCAAGCCAGGGAGGGAGGTGGAGATGGCAACTGTCCAGCAGCCTTTTATGACAGACCCAGAGTCTAGATGGAGGAGGCAACAAAAATGGCAACAGACTGTCCAGCAGCCTGAGCTGTTGTGGTGGCATCTCTAGGCTGAAGTACAGACTTAGGGTGGGGATCAGGGTCCCTTCCAAGATGGCATTGTGCTTTCCCTAGCTGCGTGGGGAACTTTTTCTGCTGGTAGAACCTCTGCTCTTTCTCTACTTTGGCCTTCAAATAGAGACATCATATTACTTAAACAGGATAGCATTCTTGCAAGAGAAAACTTTTCCTTCTCATTTTATACATGTGGAAAGTGAGGCCCTGAAAAGGCAAACAACATGGGAGAAGTTACACAGTAACCGGAACAATTGCCATTTGATACCAGGTCTGTCTGATTCCAGAGCTCTGGATGTTTTCCCCCAAAGCTCAAACACAACAAAGTATTCATTTTTACTACAGAGAAAATATCCAGATCACAGAACAAATCACTGAAGCCAGCATCCTCCTATGGAGGCACACTTGGGGGCTGGGCTGTGGTTTCATCCTTCTGAGAACTGCAGCTGGGAGAATCTCTTCTCATAGGCCTTTGGCATGGCAATTATTAAATATTTTATATTTCACATCCCCATCCCATACCTGCTCTCTCTGGGTGTGGGAGTCAAATGAATCCCTAGCAATGCCAGCAAAACTCAATGCCAAGCGTAAGAAGGATTTGTATCTGTATTCCCTCCCGTGGGCCTCCTTGGTGGGCCTCCAGTCCATGCAGTTGTAGAGAACCTGAGCTTAGTTCTGCTGTCTCACCTTGAAATTCTTAGTGGTTTCTGAATAGTGGACATCATATTTTTATTTTACCTTGGGTCCCATAAATCACATAGCCAGTCCTGTAGGCTAAAAGATATGGCTGATATAACTCGGTAAGATAATGCCTCCAATCAAATTCCAGGGAAGAGGGAATACTTGATAATTTTATTCAGGCTGAAGACTCCTGAGTGTTGACTCATCTATCTCCTGTCTATTGATGATGTGTGGCTCTGCCTGATGGGCACCCAGTGTGGTGTCCGAATGACAGAATGAAAAGGGCCAAAGAAGGCAATCACTGTTCTCAGAAAGAGCTTTTTCCCAGCGTCTGCTCTGGGTCCATCCATTTCTTGCTATGGGGAACACAAAGTGCTCCACATTACCCCCAGGCTCAGGAAGCTCCCAGCTGGATGAGCAAGTATGACACAGATTTTTTTGGAGCCAGCCTCAAATGGGGCACAGACCAGAAGTTCAGGGACATGGTTTAGAAAGTGATCTCCTGTGACTGGCCAATCAGGAAAAGCTCCACATCAGTGTGACAATCAGATAATTTTCAGTGATGCATAGAACTTTGCATGTGGAGGAAGGAAACTGCCAGCTTTGGATGGGGATGCATCCCACAGTCCCCCACATCAGGTCATGTGTTTGTGGTACTGGAGACTAAAACTAGGGCCTTGAGCATACTAGATAAGTGTTCTACCACTGAACTACAGCCTCAGCCCAGATCTTACTTTCTGATTGATCACAATAGACTGGAGTTGAGTGTTGGAGGTTGATTTCTCTGGAGGCTGATACCCAGTGGAGTTATGAATGCATATTGGTTTTGTGCAGGTGCTATAACAAATTACCACAAGGGAAGTGGCTCAAACAATAGAAATGTATTCTCTCACAGTTCTGGAGGCCAGGAATCTGAAACCAGGTTGAATCTGAAAGGGGTTGAAATCAAGGTGTCATGAGGCACATTTCTTCTGGAGGCTCTGGAAGGAAAGCTGCAGTTCTTCGGCGTATGGCTGTGTCACTCTAAACTTGACCTATACCTTCACATCACTTCCTCTTCTCTCTCAAAAGTTCCTCAGCCTCTCTCTTATGAGGACACATGGACTGGCACTTAGGACTTATCTAGATAATCCAGGGAAACCCCAAGATCCTTAACTACATCTTTTGTCACGTAAGGTCATTGTCACACATTCTGGTGATTAAGATGTAGACATACCTTTCTGGGAGCCATCAATTATGCCAATACAGGGCACAAGCTGTTTAACCAACACCTGTGAAAAGAATTCAGAAGAAGAGGATGGGTAGAGGGAAGTTAGACTAAGATGCAGGCCCAGCAGAGTCTCGATCTGCTGGATGGAGAGTTCAGGAATAAGAATTACCTGTCAGAGTTGCAGCTAAGTGACTGGGCCATCGAACCTCACCAAGACCAATGACTAAATATGGATATGCCTTGGGGAGGGGGTAGCCATCAAGTGACTTCAGCTAGTCCTGCCTTCCAACCACACTCTTGCACTGGGGAGAGACGCATCTTTTGTCAGGGGGTTCCTGGACAGCTCTGTTCTGTGTCCATCACAGAAAGGGAGTGACAGAGTCAACAGATGGCTGGGGGTGGGGAGGAAGTTCCCTGGAGGTGGCATGTAAGTGGAGCCTGTGATCTTCAGTCATGCTGACAAGAACAACATATCTGCTCTGTCCTGAAAGTTTGTAAGAAAAAGGATTCCATGACCTCCCGAACCTGCAAAAAGACACTATGTGGGGAGCAGTTTCCGGAATATTCCAAAGCACGCATGGACCCTGCCTAATGGTTGTCTGCCCTGTCTTCCGTAGCTCTTAGCCTGCACTCTCAGCCCATGCTGCGGATGTGCACACAGCTGCATAAACACAGAATTTCCTTCAATCTGCATTACAAACAAATCTCTCACCATCCACCTGAGGGTGCTCGGGTAGCTTTGCTCTTTGCTGGGACTGCATCAAGCAGGACACAAGGTCTCTTTGTCCTGCTTCAGGAGGGATCTAGGGCTGCGCTTCCTGCCTCAATCCAGCAGCTCCAGGGGTTACATGATGGTTTTGAAGGAATGTTCTTGGGTAGCAGGCCACTGATCTGGAGAAGAGGTCTTCACCTGCTTCTTCCTTCTCGCCTTCCCCACAGATATGTGGTACAAGGGGGAAGAGGAGGGTTACTTCAGGCCCAGGAAAAGGTCATTTCTCAAGTCCCTGGGGACCTCACTCAAAGGCATTAATCATGGGGAAACATTTTGTAGAGGAGGAGCCATGGTCTCACTAGGCCTGGCTAGTGCACTGGAGGGTCTTCAGGGCAGGCCTATGTGCCTATCTACCTTTGGAGAGTCTGGGGCTATGGCCCTTTTCCTGAGCTCTGCTCAGGAGACAAGCTGGAAGGAAGCAAGCCAGAGGGGAGGGAGACCCGGACAGTGCTGGTGGGAGAGATGGTCAGACTTCATTCCCCACAGCCAGCCAGAAGGCAACTATTCCAAGCTTATTAGGCAAGCCAAGCCTGCCCTTGCCTGGGCTTGGCCTATCCTCACTGTGGTGGTTGCCATACCACGATATTCGGAGCAGTCAAAAGTCAATCCTTCTAGTAAAGAAGAACATAGGATTTTTGGAATCCATCTTTAAATGTGAGTAAAATTAGAATTAAACAGTCCAGGGTGAGAGTCAGAGGCTGATGGAGAAGCAAGAAGGGACATGGACTGACAGGGAGGGTTCCAGAACTATCCCTGTGAATCATTCTTCCTCTACGACCTTCAGTTGCTGCACGTGCATAGTGAGGCCTGTTAAGCTAGGTGTTCTGACCTTCAAGGTGCTGGTTTAGAGGTAGAGGAAAAGAGGTAGACTGAAGAGTTCACAGGAGCAGAGGGTGAACTGGGAGGCTGGGCTCTAGAAGAGCCCTTTGCTATTGTTCAGGAGGCAGGGTAAAATCACACATGGAGGCCCACATCCCATATGATTAAATATTCAAATGGCACAACAAACCAATTGTTGAATAAATTGTACTCTATTGGCTGACTTTGAAAACGTTTTTTTTAAAAAATGACCTATAAGGTCACGTTTGAATGAAAATTTCAGGACCGCTCAGGGTCGTGCACTTCAGAGTGTGGCATGGACGGCAGGTGCTGGTCCTTGGTTGTGGCTACAGTGAGCAGTGGAACTGATTTGGTGGCCCAGCTGCTCTGCTCTGAAATCTGTTTTTGTGGCCAGGCTGCAGTCACACCTTGCTCAGCCTGTCCTGGGTGCACAGGGATACTAAAAGGGGTTGATTTATGAGAGATGAGGTGTTCCTTCTATCTGCCTCAAATACACCCTGACAACCTTTCCTGTTGCCTGCTCTTTGTCGGGGATCAGGCTGTAGCCTGACTTGTTCCTTTAGCCTTGGCCTGGTCTCTCCTTCAGGCTTTCCACACAGGCTTGTCCTCTAAGGAAACTCATGTAGTTCTGATTTGACACTTGCTTCTTAGGGGACCTGGTTGAGCACACTGGCCTCAGTTGGTCCCCCTTCTCTTACCCTTGGCTCCTTCCTTTTTACTTCCTGAGGTGTCTTCTGCACTTTGTAAGGTATCCCGGGTACCCAGAGGGCTCAGTGAGTGGTCACATCACTTTGACTTGTATTCTCCTCACCCTGCCGATGCAAGAGAGTAGGATGAGAGTCCCTTGTCCGATTCTAAAGTTCCAGTGGCTGAAAGTCCTGTCTTCACACTGCCTTCCACCCACATCTGCCTCCTGGAACTATCTCACATGCTTCTGGAAAATTCTTTGTGAGTCCTAAGGTTGTATCTGGGCCCCTTACGTTTCTGTCTTCTTTCACTTGTGAGCGTCTGGTAGATTGAGAGGAAATGGAGATTCAAAGACATTGAGGGTCCACATGTGGGTCTTGCAATGCCCTCTTCCTGACTCTGCTATGGTGTCTCAGCCAGTGATGCCAATCAAGTGGCGTCACACAATTTCTCTCCCTAGTTTGAGTGTTCCTTGGCAAATTAATGTGCTTAAAATGTCTAAAATGGACTTACTTCTTCAAACTTAGCAGCTACCCAAACAGACAAATGGAGGAGCATGTGGATTGTCCCATAAGGCTAGTTAGGTCCTGGCCACTCAGAACCTATCATTATACTTGCAGTCTGGGTAGCGGTAGGCAAACCTAGGGTCACAGGTTCTCAGAGGCCTCAAGATGTCCTTTAGCTGGCTGGCGGCCCCGAGAACTTCTGGGTCTGTGTGGGCATCGTCACTGCACTGGGCAAGAGCAGAGTCTATGTCCTTTTGCACCGGGGAGGGGAACTTCCCCTGGAGAAGTTGAGGCAGCAACTGCTGACACACCAGCACCAGGCTTTGCTTCTCAGGGATAGTATCACAGGACGGCAGCTGGACCTGGCAACCGGAAACCAGGCAGCTAAAAACATCTTGATTCTCTGTGGCCCTGGCAGCTGCTTGGCTCCCTAGAAGAGAAATGGAAAATATCAGACACTCTACAACCTATTCTCCCTAGCGGAAGGTACTGCCAATTAGAATTACTGGGTAGAGTGGTTTAGTCCCGAAGCATTTTCCTGTCACCAGAAGATTTAGGACTCAGGGACATAACTCCCTTCTGAGAACAGCATTGGAGAAACACTTTCCTTTCCCATGTTTGGGTCTTAGCCAAACATGGAAAACCCACTTGTCCCTACCAGAAGCTGGGCTTACAATTGTAGAAGTCACATTCACACTTTTACTTTCCCATCACTACTGAATTAGGAAGTCAGGATGTTATTAGGATTGCTTTCATTACCCATTTATGAGTGAAAGTCAGGGAGAAACAGGTAATCCAGGGTATGCATTCAGCAGACTGTGGTAGGGCTGATACTTACTCATTTGCACATGCTGGGACCAGCCTTTCTTCTAATTTGATTCTTTTTTTCTAATTTTTAAAATTTTTATTCTTTTTATAAGTATGGATTTATTGCCTACATGTATGTAAGTGAACTCATGATGTGAAATGCCTGAGAAGGTAAGAAGTGGGTGTTGGGATTGCCCTGGAACTGGAGTTAAGGACAGTTGTTAACTGCCATGTCCTCTGCAAGAGCAGCTAGTGCTCTTAACTGCTGAGCCATCTCTCCAGCTCCTCCTCTTAAAAAATTCTATTATTTTTATTTTATGTGTATTGCCTGCATGTATGTAAGTGCACACCCATGTCGTGTAATGCTTGTGGAGGTCAGAAGAGGGCATTGGATCCCCTGGAACTGAGTTACAAATGATTGTTAGCAGCCAGGTGGGTGCTGGGAACTACCAAATCAGGAAATGAAGATGTATGACTTCTTCTATTTTTTCAATATTTATTTTAAAAAGGAGTCAGAAGTGCGAAAAGGAAATCTTTTATACTATTATCAGGCTCTGAATTTGGCTACCTTGAGAAACTGGGCTGTTTAATGATTTCTAGAACACAGGGCAAGCCTTTGTACTCAGTGAGAAACACAGCTCACGTCTATACCTCATTTGATTGTGTGTTTCTGTAATTTTCTTTTATTTTTGAGACAGGGTCTCACTATGTAGTCCTGGCTAGCCTGGAACTCACTATGTAGACTAGGCTGGCCTCAAACTCACAGAGATAGACCTGCTTCTGTCTCCCAAGTGTGGGATTAAAGGCACATACCACCACACCTGGCATTTTTGTAATTTTAAAACTTTATAGAAAGTCAGTGTGTCAACACAGATTACAAAGTGTACAGTGTGTCAAGCAGATATTTAAGTCTCACACTAAGGCTAAGAGTATCTGAGAAGAAAAGTTCTGAGGGCGGAGCCGGGCCTGTGAGTTGTGCATGACTGAGACACAGCACTGCCCTGGGAGGGCTCATTAGGGGCCATACCACCATGGGGAAGGCCAGTTCACTTTCCCTTTGGAACTGGAGATGGAGCAGAAATTCAAATAGGGGTGAGGGGACATTTTATATAACAGTTAATATTTCCCAAATTTGGATTGCTCTGTAAGGCACAGAGAGTGGAAAGGCCCAACAGTGTGACCTCCTCCTCAGTTCTATCACCCTTCCCCCACCCCGTCAGCTGCTCAGTCAAGCCCATGCTGAGTACCTTCCTGCTTGTCGATGACACCCAGTGCGCTGGCATCCCGGATGAACAGATGTCCATTGTCAAAGATGCCAAACATGCCTGCTTCAACATAGGTGAAGTAAAAGAAATAATTCAAATCGTTGCTCCTCAGGGACTCCAGGACCCCAAGGAGCTGGTAGGCTAGGTCAGCAGCCTGGTCTGGGGATGTATTGTAGAATTCTTGCAGCGGTCTGGTGCTGCTGCTGATTAGGAATCTGCCGCAGGAGCCCAGGTACTTGGGCAGGGGCCAGCCTTCTGCTCCAGGAAATATCTGCCAATCCAGAAGGAGCAGGCATTAGAGACTGGGAAAGAAATCTCATGGAGACATCCAGTTTCTACCTCTCACTGACAGCAAAGACAAAAATCAGCCTTACACTGCCATCCCAGGTTTCAAAACATATCAGCAAAGTTTCACTCCATCTTTTTATAGTTCTTGAAATATGACAAGGCCCTGGCCTTCCGGCAATTTTTGTACTGATGAAAAGGTTCAAGAAAGAAGGAGGCTCCTCTCATTCCAGTTCAGTGGATCAGATTTCAATAGTTTCTCCAACTGGAGCCTGAGAAGGATGAGGGACCTGCCGAAATTTTCTGTGGTATCCTGGCTTCAGGGGAATATATCTTCAAAGAATTTTAAGGTTTGTATCATTAAAACATATGATTAGTTTGTGAATTTTTAGACATTATGGCTTAGGAATACGCTATTGGGAAAATAATAAAGGATCACCTTTAAAGCAACTGAAAGAAAAATAATTAAAAAAACAAAAAACAGTGCTTGCAGGACCTGGTGGCATGCACCTGTAGTTTCAGCTGCTCAAGAGGCTGAGGCAGGAGGGTTGGAACTTGCTTGGGCAATGGAGCTCATAAACAAACAAATAAACAGAATAATGCAGGTATCTGGCCCTGGGATAGGTCAAGTATCATGCAGGTGGCTGACCCTCAGCTGATTCAGGCTTGGAAACCTCCCTGCTGTCAGGTTAGGCAAATTTGCCTAGGAGCGGTCCCCGTATACTCAAAGATGCTTCTCAACTGTCTGGAACCTTCCAGGTAGACTAATACGCTGGTCCAGGGAAGTATAGGCCAGCCTGTCTCTTTGTAGGAGTTCCCAACTTCTGGATTTATGAGATGGAAAGTGGAGAAAAATCTTACCTGGATTTTTCTTGACTTTTTTTTTTAACACAACTATATCTAGAACTGATATTTTTAAAGTATGGGGGAAGAACTAACAAAAACTGTTAATACCACTTGCTCCCTTGTTTTTCTTCTTTAAGAAAACAAAGGCACGTTGTGGATGTGGATCAGTTGTAGAGCACTTGTCTAGCACACACAAGGCCCTGGGTTCCATCTCCAGCTCTATAGAAAACAAAACCAAAAAAATGAACTTCAGAGCCATCCCGACTCTGATAATGTTCTAGGACCTTCTGTCTCTTTTAAGTCATGTCAGGAAGAACTCAAGCCCATGTGTTCTTTATGTTTCCCCTGACCAGAGTGTGTTTCCAAGGGTGGTCTGGACCCCTTGTCAAAATGTGCAGCGACAAAACCACTCTTTGGTCCCATGTCATACCCTTTCTGGCCATACCCTTTTAGCAACATGGTCCCAGCCAAGATCTCTCAGGAGCCAGGCCTGGTGAGTAACCAGGGTGCCAACAAAGGATAGAATGATGTTGGTAAGAGACCGCTGAGAAGATTTCTGAGCATCCCGTGCAAGCAGCAACTCCTCTGCTACTAGCATTTCACATATGAACAGCACCAGGCAGGTTTTGGTAGGATGAGGATGGCCTTTGATGTCTCTGACATCAGACACCTCTGGTTTGGGTTCCCTGACTGACAGTGGTTAAGTGATTTCAGTCAAGATACCTCATGTTTGTGAGCCCCAATTAACTTTGTTTCAACAATAGAGATATAATAACATTCTAGAAGGTTTGGAATGAGCATTAACTGACATAATGTTGATGGGAAACCTTCAACACAATGCATGGCAGGTAGCAGGAACTCAAGAACTGAGTCTTCATTTCATTGTGTAGTCAGCCATTAGCTGTTTGGCTAATGCTTAGGAGCTGTCTTTGTGGCTCTTTTCTTCTCTACCTTCATCTTTCTTTACTTTTCTTTTTTGAGACAGGATCTGGTTATATAAACCAGGCTGGCTTTGAACTCATTATGTACCCTAAGATAGCCTGGAGCTCATAATGATTGTTCTGCCTCAGCCTCCCAAGCACATGCCACCACGCACAGTTCTCCCTCGCTCCCTCTCTCCTTTTTCCCTGTTCTCCTCCTCTGCTCTCCTTCCACCTTCTTCTTCTTCCCTTCCTCCTTTTCTTGCTCTTCTCTCTCACTTCCTGGTTTCCTTTCTATCCATTACATGACTTCAGGGTCCTGACTTGGGGTCGGAGGGATTTGGCATTCTATGGATCTCTGCTTGCAGGGTAAGTATATCTGTCTTTTTGACCAGTGTGTCCCTGGGCTTTACTGCATCCTCATTTATTTGGCCATTCCCCAACTGATGGACATTCCTGTCTCTTCTCTTCTTTTCTTCTTTCCAAACATAGCCCCAGGGCGGATCTCTGGATGGCTGTTTCGCTACCTCCTTGCTTGCTCAAATCTTGCTTATCACTGAGGCATAGATTAAAGTCGCCCTCCAGCTGGTTCAACCAGTGACCGTAGCTGTTGAAAACTTCCTACCCACATCTCACCCCTGTGCTCCCACACCTCTTTCTTTGCTAGCTGCAGTACTGCAAAAGCCATCAAACATTTACTTGATGCTGCAAAGGTCACAACACAAATTCATAGCCCCAAAGCATTCAAGGAGAAGATGACAAAGCTCAACCCGAGGCTGGTCTCTGAGAGTCCGAGATATTACCTACTACCTGGAGGACTTGTTGAAGAGTTTTTGGAAGGAGTTGCTAAGTACCTGTAGAAGGATGGGGTGCGTGTTGACAGCTAGAGTGTAGAGCAGACGCAGCTTGTCGCGGTCAGTGAAGTGATCCATGAAGATGCTGCCAGCGTCGGCCACCTCAGCATAGCGCCGAACCACGCGGTCCAGGAGTCTCTGAGAAGGGCAACGCAAAAGGGGACTGGCCAGGCCCTGCGGACAGTGAGAGATACCCCATTAGGGGAAGAAGTGCTGAACCCTTGTAGCTGGCACAGACATGGGGTTGGGGGCCCAGATGGGTAATGAAAGAGACATCCATGGAAGGTGGGGGAGGATGCTGAGCAAGAGGGTGGAGATTCCTGCATGGGGGCACTACTGCAGGTCAGGGAGTAACAGAGCCAAACAGGCTACACAGGAATGGGGGTGGTGATGCCATGGAGGCAAAAATAGAAGATGGCACAGTTCAGGGACTACATGGTGAAGGAGAGTCCAGGCTTTGGGTTTCACCTGCCATCACAGAGTTCTGCACAGGGGTGGCCCTTTGCAGTGACTCTGTGTAGTTGAATCTGGAAGGTGCGCAAGAGCTGGGAGTGAAGGGTATGCAGAGGCCTATGCAGAAGCCTCTGAAGAGATTGCTGTTTGAACACAGTAGGTATGACAGTTGTTTTAAGTGGCAGGCCCTATGTGAGGCCTTTCCTCAGGCATTATCTCAGCAGGTGACTCTTCTGGGAATTTGAAGTGGTTGCTTGATAAAAGGCTTTTTTTTTTTTTGTGAAAGGCATGATATTAGTTTTAACCACCTCCACTGGGAAATGTGAACTGTCATGGGTCGAGATAAAATATCCAACATCATGTGAATGAAGTAGCAAGGCATTTTGTTTTCGACTGGCAGAGCCGCTTAACTCAGGAGTAAGCAAACACGAATCATGCTCAGAAAGCACCTTTTATAGGGTCTCAGCAGCGCAACAGGTTATAATTTGAAACATCCAATAAGAATTAAGCATTTTCCCAGACTTACAATATCCAATAAGAATCAAACATTTCACAAAGTTTCCCCGGAGCACATTCCTAACAAAAACAGACCAGGGGGTTATCTATTTGCACATATCCCTCCCAGATTAGAACATCACGTGGGGTGTGGTCAGTCAGTTTTTGGAACTGGCAAGGTCACTTCTTTCCAGATGTGCAACTAGGAGGGATTGGGCAAAGGTCAGCAGACTTTAAGTCTGGACAAACAGCAAAACGAAAATCTTTACACCATTTTTCTAGGCCATCACATGAACATGAATTTCATTAGTTCCCAGCGAGCTAGTAGTGAGCATGTTGCACAAGAATAAGGACCTGGAAAGGGAAAGGCTTTGCAAAGACTGCCTGTGTATTGGTGCCCAAGCTTGCTTTCATACTGAAACCGCAGTAAGGGCAGAGAGAGTCAACTGGCAAGAGAGGAGGAAAGTGATTCATTTACAATGGTCAGCAGGTCCCAGACCTGACTTCAGAATGCTATAGATCCTTAGACTTGTGCCTGAAACTTCTGGATAGGGACGTCTAATTGGGTTGTGGGACTTTGCAGTTTTAATAGGTGCTATAGGTCATTCTTGTTGTTGGCTAAGTCTGAGGAATGCAGACCTGAATCACCAGAGATAAGGAATCAGATGTGATTCAGTCTTCATACATAGGAGTTTTGGAAGCAGTCCCTGAGCAGATTTTTTTCATTTATTTTTGGACACAAACATAATGGTTGTGTATTCTTTTTGTGTGTTAACCTTGTTTTTTTTTTTTTTAAGCTATACAAAGTACTGGGTTTCATTATGGTATTTCCATATGTGTGTCATTACACTTAATTGTCATTCCTCCCCTTCTCCCATGCCTCCTCATCACTCTCTGGCTGGCCCCTTTCCTTCCCCCAGGTAGTCCTCTCTTCTGCTTTCATGTCACATATATTCCATTACTTTCTCTTTGCCCACCTTCCTTAAGATCTCTTCCTCCCCTCTCACGAGCCCCTTTGTAGTTTCCTGACACAAAACCAAACATACACAGCTTTATAATTTTAAATCTAGGTTCTGTATATGAGACTGAACATAGAGTAGTTGTCTTTCTATGTCTGATGCATTCTACTTAAGTTAATGGCTTCCAGTTCCATCCATTTTCCTAAGAATGTCACGATTTCATTTTTCTTTGCAGCTGAATAAAATCCCATTGTGTGCAACACTACATTTTCTATAGCCATTCATGTGTTGATGGACATCTAGGCTGCTCCCACTTCCTGATCACTGTGAATAGTGAGGAAAAAGCATGGATGTGCAAGTGTCTCTGTAGTGTGTTGATTTAGAGTCCTTTGGGTACACACCCAGGAGTAGTATTGTTGGGTCTTATTGGAATACTATTTTTAAGTTTTAGAGACACTTTCATACTAATTTCCATAGTGGTTGCACAAGTTTACATTTCCATCACCAGTGAATAAGGGTTAACCTTGCCCACATTTCTGCCAACATTTGTTGTCCTTTTTTTTTTTGATAGCTGTTTCTCTTGGAGTGAGATGGAATCTAAAAATAGTTTAAATTTGCTTTTTCGTCAAGGCTAAGAATGCTGAACATTTTGTCCAATTGATTACTGATCACTTGTATTTCATCTTTTGAGAACTGTCTGTTCAGTTTACCAACCCACTTACTGGTTGAGCGATTTAGTTTTTTTGGTGATTAGGTGTTGTAGTTCTTTATGTATTCTAGATGTTAATCCCATCAGATGGATCACTGCTGAATATTTTTTTCTCATTCTGTGGCTGTCTTTTCCCTCTAGCGTATCCTTTTCTGTGCAGAAGCTCCATTTGTTAATTCTTGGGCTCATTCCCTGTGTTATTGGAGTTCCTATAAGAATGTCCTTGATGAATGTCAGGTGTGGTGGTGCACCGCTTTAATCACCACCCTCAGCACGCAGAGGCAGGCATACCTCTGAGAGAGTGAGGTCAGCCTGGTCCATATAGTGACTTCCAGGTGGACTTGGGACTAGAGAGACCCTGTCAAAACAAAACAAAACAAAACACCCCCAAACTCAACCAAAGCAAATCCAACCAAACCAAACCCAACCAAACCAAACAAAAACAAAAATGTCCCTGCTGGGGCTGGGCCCACATGGTGGTGGTACATGCCTTTAATCTCAGCACCCAGAGTTTAACATAGAAGCTTCTAGATTCTGAGCTCTGGCATCCAGCACTACTCATCTTTTGTTCTAATCTTTCTCTCATAAGTCCCCAATCACCTTGGTTCATGGCATCTCTCACTTTCTTCATAGATCTGTCCTACACTGTCTTTCTCATGTAGATCCCAAATCTAAATCCTCAATAGGAGTCTTAATAATTAGCTTAACTCTTCACCAACAGTCTCATTAGACAGCGCCTTTACACTGAGCACTCATCACCATAAACTCAATGTATCTGCTATGCATTCATCAAAAGGGAAGGGGGGCTTCAGCTAGAAGCTCATGGAGAACAGCATGACTAGTTATGGAGAGCCTATGTATAACACAGCACTGATGGTGCTGATGGTGGGGACCACAATAGTAACAATGATGCATGCCATTTACAGAGTGCAAAGCACGTACCTCTCACCATGCCAGACCTTTTGCATGCATGCTCTGTAAGGCTTGTAAGCTGAGTCTGAGATCAGGTTCCAAAAAGTTGGCAGGACAGAGAATATTTAAAAGGAGACATATAGGATTCCAGCTTTCTTTTGTTTTTGTCACCTTAAAGTGTAGCATGGTTCTAATGGCCAAATGGACTCAGTGTGTGGCCCTTGTGTTCAAGGACTTATCCAACAGTAACCTGGCACAGTTTTGAAGCTGTTCTTGCTGTGTCAAAGAAAAAGTTCAAATTTTCAAAGAAAGAGATCTAGCTCTTTGATATGGTTCGAAGGGGAGGCCATGCCAGCTGCCCTTCAAGCAGCTGATTCTCTCCTGAGAGGTTCCTTCATTGGCATTTATTCACTTTAGGCTTCTTTCCAGCTCTTGGCCTCATGATCCTCTTTCTCAGTGTCCCCGGTAACTGTGGGTTGCTACATCAACCTTATTATAGGGTGCACACTCTCTTTTAAAGGGAAACTTTTATTAGTCAAAACCTTCCAAGGAAAGATACCACCTGGCCGAGAGGCAATGTGGGCAAGCCGTCACAAAGTATCATTATTCTGCCATCAAGAACTTGTGACCAATCTCTTTTACAAACTAGGAAAACTGGATTTCCACTTGTAAAAGAATAAAATTGAATTAATATCTCTCACCCTGCACATACACAGAGAAAACAATTCAACATGAATCAAAGATCTTAATGTAGAACCTGAAACTTTGAAACTTCTAGAGGAAAGTGTAGGGAAAACACATGATGATTGGAGCATAGGCAAAGACAGTTTTTTTTCTGAGACGGAGTCTTTATAAGAAGAGGAAAAGATAGAGTATGCTTGCTCTGTCTCACCATGTGATGCTTCTGCAATGTCATGAGGCATCATGAAAGTCTGCAACAGATGCTAGTGCCCTGCTCTTGGACTCCCAGCCTCAAAGTCCTTAGTGAAATAAGTTTCCATTCTTTTTAAAATTAATTAACTAATTAAAAAATTTTTATGTGTATGAATATTTTGCCTGCATGTATGTAAGTGCACTCATGGCATGCAATGCCCACGGAGGCCAGAAGAGGGTGGCCACATCCCCTGGAACTAGAGTTTCAGGTAATTGTTAGCTGCCATGTGAGTGCTGGGAAATGATCCCGGGTCCTCTGCAAGAGCAGTCAGTGTTCTGAGGTCATCTCTCCAGCCCGTAAATCACAATTCTTCATAAATTGACCTGTGGTATTCAGGTATAGGGACAATCAGAGTTGCCACAAAGTCCTTTTCCAGAGTAGGCTCACTGAATCTTTGTTCATTGTTCTAAAGAAGCCAAGCAATCAACCAAGCCAGGATGGGCCTTTATTGAGGCATGAGGGAAGGGCAGGGGGCTCAGATAGGAAGACCCGAACCTACTGAGAGTTAACATTTCTGTTAGGAGGAGGACAGTGGTACCATTTGTTTTACCTCACAAGGATGGCCAAGAGAGATAATGAGCCTTTTACAAATGTTTAAAGTACTCAACATCCTGGGTCCTGCTGGAAAGCCATACTTTTGCTCAAGTTCATTTCCCCTATTAGACATTTGACTTGGTTCTGAGTTACTTTTGGCTGTTTCCAAAGCAAATATTACCAAAAAGGCAAAGATTTATCAGAACTAAACACATCTGAGTATTTGCTCTGATGGAAATGTATAAATATATGAAAGAAAAAGAACATCAATTGCTCTGAGAAAGAAACTCTAAGACCAGAAGTATGGCTTTTCACTCTAAAACTGGAAGTCAACTTTTCTCAGAAAGGTCACACTCAAGAGCTAGATTTAGAATGCTGAAAGGAATATCAAACAAATAAGTTTTACTGAGTGAACTTAGCTATTCTCCAGCTCTCCTAGCCCCAGCAGAAAGAAGAAAGTTTTAATGCTAATAAGCCTACTTTCCAAGTACACACCTGAACACATTTCATGTGATTTTGTTGTTAAGCATGCTTCTGAAACAGAGCTGAGGTTAATCATGTATCATGTATCATAGTTAATCAGTGTGTCACGGTTAAGACAATGACAATTCAATAATGGTCTCAATTGTTATGGATAATTAAACCAAAAGTTATTGTACATTTCTTTAACATTATTGTATTCAAAATAGTGAAAACTAGAGTTTTGTCTGTTATTAAGAAAGTATCTCACAGTTCTATTTCTGCTCTAATGGAAGGATTTGTGTTCATTTACTAAAGTCCTTTGTGGTTATTTTTTTCCTCTGAAATGCAGGTATAGTGGGAGGTGTTTTACCGTGTCAAATGCTTTTCTACAAGTATCTGCCAGCACAGTGTTAGTTTTGAAGTAACCACATAGGTGATTTTAAATGTTTGGAAATCCAAAAAATATCCTTGTAACTCTCAGACAGATGACTTTACAGGCAGAGCCTGTAGCCTCTTCCAGGTACTAGAGGAGTGAGGAGAAGCTATAAAGTAGACAGTCTTAAATCATTTCAATTCTGCTTTGAAATCCATAAATCACAGCAGGTTTATGACAGGTCCCTTCTCCCTTAGGAAGTTGCTCTCTGCTGCCACTTGTCTAGGCTGATGAGCCCAGATTCCCTGAAACTCAGTCACTTATACGAAGTCAGCCCTAAAGGTAGAGGCAGAACAGGAAATGAGCTCAGGGGGAGAAGTGAATTTGGAGTTTGTCTTAGATCATGTCACAGTGGATAGCACACCCAGGACAGCTGAATGGACATTAAAGCCACATTCAGTTAAGACCTGAACAGCTTGGTGGGACGGAGTAAGTAATATGGCAAGTATTCCCTGCATTGGAAGTTGAGTCTCTCAAAGTGCTAATTTCTATGTAAGGCAGGTCCTCTCACTTCTGTTGACATTCTTTTCCTATTTGTTTAGATTCTTGGTGCTTTCAGAGGTTCTGCTTTGAACCTTGATGGAGTGTTAGTCTAGGACCTCAGTACATGGGATGGTGCTACCCACATTCAGGGTGGATCTTCCCTCCTCAGTTAACCTTCTCTGGAAACATCCTTATAGCATAGCCACACCCAGAGGTATATTTCCTAGATGACGTATAGCATAGCCACACCCAGAGGTATATTTCCTAGATGACTTAAAATCTAGTCAAGTGAACAATAAAACCCAGCCATCATGCTAACCCTTATTTTGACTTTAATTGATCTGAGCACAGGTTTTTAATATTTGTTTTTATTTTATGTGTGAGTGGTTTTCCTGCATCTATGTAGGCACATCATGTGTATTCCTGGTGCCTAAAGAGGCCAGAAGAGGGTGTCAGATCCACTGGAAGTGGAGTTACAGAAGTACGAGTTGCCATATAGGTGTTGGGAATCAAACCTGGTCTTCTGCAAGAGCACCAACTAACTTAACTATAACCTTAAGCCTGATTAAGACACAAACATAAAGCTGAGTATGGTGGTACGCTTGTATAATCTCAGCACTGAAGTAAGAATATCTCAAGTTTCAGGCCAACCTGGACTATAGAATGAGACCCTGATTTTTAAGCAAAAAATGGGTGATTGCTTTTGTAGATTGCTTTGGCCTGTTGAAGTAGAGGACTACCTTAGCTGAATAGTCTACACTTTCATGCTTAGTCTGTGCAGCCATGGCACTAGTCAGCTACTTCCCCATTGGTTTCCCATGTCTCCTGTTGGCAAACTTTGGCATCCAGAGGCTCACTTTGGTAGTGCTCATAGTGCTGCTGACATCTTGGACCAGTAGGCTGGTAGGAGTGGTAGCTGACTTTCCCACCTCCTGGGGAATCTTCTTTATTTCTTTCCACCTTCAACTTGAACCCCCACCTTCCTCCATTCCAGGACCTTTAGGACTTTGCCACGGAAGCATTTATGGGCTGCTCAAAGGTTTGTGCTAGATGAAATCATCATTGTGGCAGGCCACTCAGCTGACAGTTGGGGCCTGCAGGGCAGCTGATGCAGAGGCAAACACATTATTTCATGGTCTGTCATTTTGATTCAGGTATGCTAAGGTAGGTCATAATTCTCCACTGGAGCATATCTTTCTGTGGGCTGCTGCTTTTCTCTTTTCTTCTTCTGTTTTGAATCAAAAGATAGGAAACTTGGCACTTCTGACAAGTCTGGTCCGGGAGACTCAGAGAATTCTGTCATAAAACTACTCATGTTGGGTAGGGGGTGGGGGCAGCTAGGCTTTTTCATAACGCTCTTCCAGAGTCCTCCTGGTGAGGCTTTACCATGTGTATCATTCAGGGTTCAACCTGAGAGGCAGAATCATGGGAGTTTTCTTTTTGGTGCTAGGGATGGAACACAGGGTCTTGCACATCCTAAGAAGTGCTCTGTTTAGGATGATTCAGGCCAAGTAGCAGGTTCTCGGCCTGCTGGCCTAGAATGGGCTAGAACCGATATTGACCATTGTATGGTAAATACAGGGTTCTCTCTGAGTTTTTTTTTTTTTTTTCTTTCTTTTGGTTCATTCCGTGGCAAGTCCCGCCCTCTGACCAATAAGGGGGCAGGGAGGGAGAGAGAAAGGAGAGAAAACATGGCAGAGAGGTGGAGAGGGGTGCGGGGATTACTCAAAGCCACTCAAGAGGAAAAATGCCCTGGCCCCAGGCCCACACAGAAGGCCAAATCCCAGGAGGCAGCATTCCAAGTCCCTGCAGTCCTGAGGATCATGTGAGTGGAAGCGAAATGCCGGCTGGGAATGGACAAAGAGCCCTGTGCCGCGGACAAAGGGCTCTGTGCCACGGACTAAGAGCCAGACCTTACCGGTGGGGCCCTGGTAACCAGCAACTTTGTAAATTGCCCTAAATAAATCAATCCCTCTACAAAGAGCATTCTCTATTCGTTCAGTCAGTTCAGACCTGGAGGGCAGGGTGAGGCTGAATGCCGGGACCCACCATGAGAAAATTTATGCAACAACCATGCATGAGCAACAAACACTTCCTGGGATCAAACCTGGGGCAGTTCTCAGACTAGCAGCCATCCAGGACCAATGGGAGTGATGAACTTCGGATGGTCAGGTGTTCAGGACCTACCAGAATGAAGCATGTCAAATGACTAGATAAAGACCTCCCCTAATCCTGGCAAAAATATAAATCCTGTTCCTTTCTAATTAAAATAAGATCATGGCCCCACTGTCTCCCAGGGTCTGTGACGTTGATGCTGAGCCTCCTTGCCCCTTCCCCCGAAGGATCTGGCCGATGCCAGCCAACACCTGGTGCCCATGGCAGCCAACACCTGGCACCCAATGTGGCCGATCACCCGCACCTGACCACTGGTGATTTTTGTGCTTCTTGTCTTCATTTTTTGGCTTTTCGTTTTTGCCTGTTGCTGCTGACATTGCTTGCGTGGAGCCTAATTTTGCTAGCAGGTTGGGCCCTCATCTTCGCTCTCAGTGCTGTTGTGCGTCCCCTTCTCAGTGAATACAGTTTGGAGGTTCCCTCTTCAGTGAGTTTGGCATGCTTTCAGTGCCCCAGCTTTCTCTTACCTGTTTCTTTGTCCGTCCACACATTTCTTTGTTCTCCTATGTGTTTCTTTGTTCATCCAGCCTTTCACATAAGGGCTGACCCTCAGAAATGGAGCCTTGAAGTTAAAACTCATAAGTTGGAAAGGCTTTAGAATGAGGCAGTGAACTTTTCCTGCCTGGAATCCTGCTTCCCAGAGTCGCTCACTTAATTAAAACAAAATGAGGATATGAAGGGCATGGTGCAGTGTGGGCCATGGCAAAGTTATCTGATACAAAGTTTAAGGAAGTGGCTCTTGTTATTTGCTATGAGAATTAAGGGAGCAGTTCTTATGGTTACCAGCTATGAGAATAAGGGAGTGGCTCTATGGTTATCAGTCAGATACTGGGGAGCCTTCTTGCAAGATGCACCCCTGCCCTCTTACTCCTATTGAGCCTGCTCCCACTCCACCCCAGAACCCTATACCCCTACTCATTTACCCCTGGAGTGAACTCCCACATGGTTCAGCTCCTATTGATACCATCGGCCCTGCCATGCGGCCTCCTCAGGGAGTCACTCATCCACAAGGCAGCCAATGAGTCTGGTCCTGATTCTTATTTCAAACACGTATTGAGGCAATATGCTTATTTTCATCAAGTTTCTGATCTGGCCTTTAAATTTAAGCCCAGCCTCCCTATTAGTGGTGTGGGGAGCCAGCAGGACTCACGAGTTACCCTGCAGCCAGTTCAATGGAAAGATCTAGATGGGAATAAAGGCCTAATTAATCCTATCATGACCAATATACCCCACAATCTCAGGGGCAGAGATATTTTGGAGGAAATGGGGACTGTTATTACTACTACTGGAAATGGAGATGAGGAGCCTTTTTTTCTGCTGTTAGGAGGCTCTACTTGCCCCTTAAGTACTCCAGGTTTCCTTTCCTTAATCACCAGGTGGATCATTCAAATTCCACCAGTTCTGAATCCTGCCCTGGGGTGCTTTGCTTTCCACAACAATTACTGAATAGGATTCCTTTTTCACTTTCCCAGTTTGCTGGGCTAGGAAAATAGCTCACTGTTAGGATGCTTGCCTAGCATACATAAGGTTGTGAGTTCTATTCCCACCTACATTTCCCATGCATAGCATTTAAGCAATACAAGCACAACTGATCTTTTCCCACAGTTGTGTCCTGTCCCACAGGGTTCATATCCTGGTGGGGAAAGGGCTGAGTTTCATCCTGGGGCTCAATTTTATCCATGTGCTTAGTCACCATCATGGCTGGTGACCTTACCTAGAGGGAACCATGTGGTCTGGCTTCCATTGGGTGATGACATCATCAATATGGTGACAGTCACATGACTTGGCTGCTATCTTGGACAAAAACTTTCAAAATGGAGTTGACCTGCTTGACCCTGCCGCCATCTTAATCCAACCACATGGCATAATTCAAAATGGCCACACCCAGGAATTTACTAGTTCTACAGAACTCTAGGAGATCATGATAATCTGGGAATTCCCTGGACCACAGGCATTCAGTCATATGTCCTAATCCTTTTGCAATTTATGTTTTTGCTTTGGTTTTCATTTTTAGATTCTTGATGGAATCATAGAAAAGCAAGAGATTCTCACATGGTCTTTTGTCACAACGTTAATACATTTCTATGTCAGATTAAAAAGAGACAATATCAGCATTTTAATATCATGTTAGTCTGTTTCTAATGAAAGTATTTAAAATTTTAACTTTTAGTATGCTATTTACTGGTTTTTAAAATGACTATTTTTACATTGTCTTATGCATTTACTGGTTTTTACAAGGAATTATTTTAAGTTCTGATATTTATTTATATAACATCTTTATCTGTTTTTAAAGGAAACTATTTTGGATTTTAATATCTTTATATGGTATATTTATTGATTTCTGAAAGTATTTAAAATCTTACATTGTTTTGCATAATGTATTTGTCAGTTTCTAAAGGGAACTTTAAAAAGTTTTTCTAGCCATAGGCCTCCAAGTCTAGCTAGGTACAAAGTGAGCTGATGTTTTGTGATGGCTAACCCTAGGAAGCTCATGTGAATTTGCAGTACTCCAATGCCAAACCGTACAAGAAACAAGCTACTCTCAGGATATAACTACAACAACGGGAGATAAAGAGGAATAGCCTGCTTGGATGGGAGATGTGAGATTCGGCCTCCACGGTTTTAATTCCTGCCTTTTTGCATTGTGATCCTAAGAGTGTTTTTCTAAACTAGAGTATTTCCCTCTCCAATGCTTAGTTCCTCCAAGCTTGCCTTTGTTCCTGCCCCTTCATGTCCTGAGCATCACTGCTTTTCACCTTCTAGTTATAATGTCCTGAACAGATTAAAAAAACATTTTTGTATCAACTCTTTCCAGGTTCCTTTAGGTATCGTTTTCTGTGTTCCTTATCATGGGTATTTAGTTCAAATTTTGCATGGTAAATTATAATATGATTTTTCTGATTCAGACAGACTGAAAGCTCTATTTAAAAGAAACTACCAGGTGAGCTAATAATCTTGCTTCTGTTTAGTTAAGAAAAAGTTTGTACAAATAAGTCATAACTTTAAAAAAAAGAGGGTGTTAAAATATTTAAAGAGTACTTATTAAATCTTTCAGGTTGTGATTATCATGAATAGACAAACTAACTGATTATGGGTATAAGTTTTCATGCCTCCGGTCACATCAAGTATAGCCAGAGAGGATCTCGAGTCTGACAATGGAAAGGCAAAAACTTCTGTCAGCCTAGTCATGTTTGATCTTGGGTGCTCACCAAACACCCATGGCTTTATAAAGTTAAAAATATTAAGTAAAGTAATATCTTAATAGTAAATCTTCTGTTTTAATTAATCAAACCCTGTTCTAGATAAAGAACCTAGCAGAAGAAAAGACTCACCTGCCTAGATAAATGTATTCAAGTTACAGATGCTTTAATTTATGCTAGTAATGACTAAACTTAACAGCTCTCCTGTGCAATGACTTTTGTCCAGTTTCAGGCTGACCCCCTGACTCTGTGACAAGAGAAATGGAGAACAAAACAGCCTCAGAGTAAGGACACTGTGCTACCGAGAATAACTAAGGGATAAACTAATTTCAACAGAGGTTATTATTCATCTTATGGTGTAACATGTCTATAGCAAAAGTAGCTCATGGACGTCTCTATTTTTTCACACCAACAAAAAGTCACTAAGACAGTTCAGTTGATAGAGAAGGTAGATAGCAACCTCTACCTAAAATTCCTCAGTTAGTGATTACGCTAAAGATTATAAACTTCAATTTGATAATGTGTTCCCAGACAGTTGTTTTGGGTGTGGACAACCGGGACATCAAGTGAAGCAATGTCCTAATAAACAAAGTGCCAATGCTCCTAAAAAGGAGCCAGGTTTGTGTCCCAGATGTAAAAGAGGAAAACATTGGACCTGAGTATCTAGCCAATCCTCCTAGTCAGCTGTATGTAATTTTTCCAAAATTAATTTTTAAATGTTATTACATCTCATGGTACTAAGAAAATGAAAAGGTGAAAGATGATGTTAAAAAGATATGAAAATTGAGATATTTTTAAAATGAGAAAATCTATACAAGTGACTGAAGATCTGAGTTGATATGTTATGGTATATAAAAGATGAGAGAAAGCTATGTATATGTAATCTGAAAATTTCTGAGGTAATAGTTCAAATAATCTGAAGAACAAAATATATGTCTAGTCAAGGTTTATTCAAGAATGGTTGGTTTTTGCCCAAGCTTTAGCGGCATAGCATACAGTAATTAAAAATGCCAAATTGGTGGAACCTCATGCAATAAGTACTGTGTCTCAAATTATGACTGCTTCTCCTTTTAACTTGTGTACTGGTAGTCATTATATTGCTAAAGCCTTACAGGTGATTGAAACTGTGTCTTACATCGAGGCAACTAACACTCAAGTTCAGGAATTATTTGGTCATATACAAAAATATTTACATGCCCATTCTCAGCCCTGTTTTGTAGGGCATATTAGGGCCCACACTGGACTTCCAGATCTTTTGGCTTCAGGGAATGATTTAGCAGATAAGGCCACCTATCTCATAGGTTTACCTTAATTGGAATTTGCACAGGGACATGTAATAGTGGATATTTACTCTGGCTTTATCTATGCCTTAGCAATGTCAGGCGAAAAAGCCTCCAATGCTATAAAAATGTTAAAATCAGCAATGTTAATTATGGGGTTCCATGAGCTCTTAAGACAGACAATGGCCCTGCTTATGACAAGGGGCTAAGCCCAGCATATAAACACTGGGCCTTTTTGCTTCAGGAAATGCCATTACCATTAGTTAGATGGAGGGTCCCCTTAACACAGGTCTGGCAATCACCTGCCCCCCTTCTGACCTGGGGTCGAGGATATGCTTGTGTCTTTCAGCAGGATGCAACTACACCAATATGGGTGCCCTCAAGAAATGTGTGTCTGGCCACAGATCAAGGAGCTGCCAAGGACACGTTTGGGTGATGTATTCCCTTCTCCTAATGTCCACTCTTCTCAACACCCAGGCTGCCAACCTTTGGGCTTTATTGCCCCTGCCCCCCATATTAATACCTAAGGATTAGTTGAGCTTTATGTGGCTCTGACTCAAACAATTACCACAACGAAGGCATTGAATGAGGTTGTGTCCTGCTCAGCTGTGGCTTTGCGTACACAGGAACTCCTTAATACAGATGACTCTCTTGGCATGTGACCCCCGATTTAAATCCTTCCACCTCAAGCCATACCAAGTAAATAATGCGTCTCAACAAAGGGCTACACTGGCTCAATATAGTACAGGCCACTGGTCAGACCAGTTTCTAAATTATCCTCCTCAATCAACATATATCCCATCTAAATATGACTAATGTCAACCCAATCCAATTTGATAACTCCTTTTTATCCAAAATCTGGAACAATATTAAAACCCTCTTTGACCGCTCTTGGATCGCCGCTTATGCTATCTTGGAAGGTATATGTATCGCTTTACTAATTCTCTTTAAGTGTTTGTTGCAGTATCGATCCCGGCAACGCGCTATCAACAAAACAACTCTTCAGGTCCCGATTGCTCTCCAACCCCTGAGCATGCCCCCCTCCCCCCAAGGAAGTGATGCACGCATGGCTTATGGAAATACAACATAACACTATCTAACATCCTACCACCCAGATGAGTGTACTGGGGTAAGACCCTTCTAAGGGCTGGTAGCCAGAGATGGGTAAGGCTTCCTCTAGCCTGGGCAACCTAAGACAGGATGTGAATACCAAGGTACTAATACCAACATTTGTATGCCAATGATGGGTAAAACTCAGTGTTTGAGGAACCCACCTAAGACAGGCACAGTCTCGAATGCTGGACTTCCCCAAGGTGGAGCAACCCACTAAAACTCGTCCAAAAAACATAAAAAAGGGTGGATATGTAGGACGATTCAGGCCAGGTAGCAGGCTCCCAGCCTGCTGGCCTAGAATGGGCTAGAACTGATATTGAGCATGTGTGCGCAACAAACACTTCCTGGGATCAAACCTGGGGCAGTTCTCAGACTAGCAGCCATCCAGAACCAATGGGAGTGATGAACTTTGGATTGTCAGGTGTTCAGGACCTACCAGAATGAAGCACGTCAAATGACTAAAGACCTCCCCTAAGCCTGGCAAAAATATAAATCCAGTTCCTTTCTAAAATTAAAAGAGAGCATAGTTTCACTTTCTCCCAGGGTCTGTGATGTTGACTCTGTGCCTCCTTGCACCCTCTCCCGAGGGATCCGTCCAATGCCAGCCAACACCTGGTGTCCATGGCAGCCAGCACTCTGTCACTGTGCTATAGCCCCAACCACAGTATTCATCTTCCATCTTACTCCCTCTTTAGTGTCCCGTTTCTATGCCCCCCTTGGTGGCTTTGTAGGGTGCCATCTACTAGGTCCTTTCTGTGGTAGAAGGAAGGACTGAGGATAGAAAAGCAAGCAAGTTCCTGGGCATGAGTCGGTAGCCCCAAAGACAATGGAGAGACAGAGAGGTGAGGAAGCCAGCAATGAGAAGGAAATGTTAGTAGCTCGAATTCACTGTCAATGCTAATAAGCTTACTCCCAGCCATGACATTTCAGATACATTCAGAAAGAATTGAGTGGAGCTGGAGAGATGGCTCAGCAGTTAAAAGCACTGGGTGCTTTTGCCGAGGACCCAGGTTCGGTTCCCAGCACCCACATGGTGGCTGAAAAACGTCCATAACTCCAGTTCCAGGGGATCCAATGCCTTCTTCTGACCTCCACAGGCATTGCACAACATAGGGGCACCTACCTACATGTAGGCAACACACACACATAAAAATAATAAATAAAAAGAAAACAATTTTCAAACTCTCTCCAATCCAAATAGACTGCTCCAACTATGTAGGTGGGTGAGGAAACTTGTGGCTCCCCCATGAGGGTGTGGCTAGTCATCATTCAACAAAAGGTTACCAGAACCTATGTGATGTGTGCTAATATAAAGTAGGGGTCATAAAGACACACAAGAAAGGGTTTCAACCTCTAAGGAGTTGGAACTCCAATGAGCCAGAGTGACACATATGCCATAAAATTCATTTGGGGACAGAATACGGCAAGTGCTACAGGAGGCATAAAGCAGGTGCCATGGAATACAGAACAGTAGGGGAATTCAGGTAGGCTTCCCAGAAGAGGTGACTGATACATGCATAGCCCTGTAGACTGAGTGGGATTTGGATAGGAGGATATCTAATGTCAATGCATTTCAAGCTGAAGGATCAGAATTGGACAAAGAAGGAGTAGAGTTAAAGGCCATCTCTGGCCTGTGGGACACAGACATAGATTTATTAGAGGAAAGACTGGACAAGCAAGTTGGAACTAAACAATGGAGCCACTTGAATTACACTTAGAAATTTATATTTTTTTCTGGAGTCAGTGTACAAAATCTTAGAGGCAAGGTCGTGCTATGAGCACCCTTAAAGCCTCTAGTGGGCGGGGGCTGGTAAGATGGTTCAGTGAGTAAAATCATTGTCCCAAGCCCTGGGACCCACATAGTAGAAGGAGAGAACATGCTCTCAGACCTGCACAAGCACACTATGGCACATGAGCCTGGATACATCCTCATGTATGTGCACTCATACATGCACAATTTAAAAAAAAAAAACCTCTAGTGGAGTTAAATTCAATTTGGCAAAGTATTCCAAGATGTAAAGATGTTCATGTCCTTTTGACAGAGCGCTTCCACTGCAGCAAAATAAAAAAAGCAGCAGAGCATGGTGCTTAATGTTCTCACTCCTAGAGTCAGGAGACAGGCCTGTGAGCACATTAAAGTTCCAAGATTTAGTAGCTGTGTAAGTTGTGTGCACGTGTGTGTGTGTGTGTGTGTGTGTGTGTGTGTGCCTCAGATTCCCCATCTATAAAATAGGAACAAGAATATCTCAGGTTCTGAGACTGGGTGTGGTGGCACACGTCTTTAATTCTAGCACTCAGGAGACAGAGGCCGGAGAATCCCTGTGAGTTCGAGGTCAGCCTGGTCTGCATAATGAGTTCCAGGCCAGTCAGGGATACACAGTGTGATCAATAGCTTCAGTTGTCAACTTGACACATCTGGGAAGAGGAAACTTTAGTTGGGGAATTTCTCCTATTGGATTGGCCTGTAGGCTTGTCTACAAGTCCCTTGTGTAAAATGGCAGAGCATTCACATAGAACCTAGGTTGTACATCCTCCTGTGTATGTCAAATCATCCCTCGTCATTTCTAATACTGTTATGGTTTAAATCTCAAATGTCCTCCAGGCTTATGTTTTGGACTCTTGTTCCCCAGGTGGTGGCCTTATTTGGGAGGTTGTGGAACCTTTAGGAGGTGGGGCCTGCCCCTAGCCTATAGTAGCAGGTCATTAGTGCAGGTGGCTTAGAAAGGTTAGAGGCTAATCCGTGGTTCTCAGGCGGTGTACTTCGTGGTCTGTCAGCGCCGTGAAGCACTTCTACCACACATACCTCCTGCCAGCTAGTGTAAGCTCTGCTGGACAGAAATGCCTCCGAATCCTATGCTAGAATCGGCCTTTCTTCTCTTAAGCTGTCCTGCCAGCTGTTCTGTCACAGTGATGTGAAAGTAACTAATACAAACACCTGATATGATGCAAATGCTTTGCAGATAGTTGTTATGTTCTATTGTTTAGGGAATAATGACAAGAAAAAGTCTGAACTTGTGCAGTAGAAATGCAATTTAACAAATATTAATCAATCATTGCCTGAATTCGCAGATATAGAAGCCACACATGTGATTGGCCAACTCTGTGCTATTTTGCTAATCGAAAGCAAAGTTAACAGCTAAACTAAAGAAAGTTTTTGAACTAGAAAGGGAAAAGGGGAAAAGATGTCTTTTAGGGGAGTGCAGCATGTGGTCAGGTTGAGGATGTGTTTGAGAAAGGGAAGACAGCAGGGTCCCCAGGGTCTTCGTAGCAGCATAGAAATGGTATGTGTAGGATGGAACTTGTTTGGAAGAATTCTTTGCATACTGCCTAGCCTACGAGACAAACTGAAGTCCTCAATGGAGGCTGAGAGAAGCTGTTTGTAATACAAGTATCAGACAAAGAATTTGTATTCAGAGGATAAATAAAATTTGTGTAACTTGTACAAATTAATAATAAACACAGAAAACCTAATAAAAATGGGCACACTTAAAGTGCCTTATCAAAAATGAGGTGACAAAAGGAAATCAACACATGAAAAGGGCCTTACACCCTTAGTTGTCAGACAAATTCAAATGAGACCACGTGAAATACAGCTAGATGCCCATTAACTGGTTTAGCTGATGTTAAAACCAGCGGTACTGAGTGTTGATGAAGACAGGAAACAACAGAACTCTCTCCTCCACTGTGCACAGGAAGAAGTCAGTACAACCACCTTGAAAAACTGTTTGGTAGTGTCTATGTAATGCTCTGACCCAGAAAATTCATTTCTGCCTGGTTACGTTCACACATGCAAGAACATTGGCATCAATTTTAATTCACAGTGGCCCAAACTAAGTACAACTCAAATGTTCATCTACAGCAGAATGTATAAATTGTGATATCATTAAAAGTGAACTACTGTGACTGGAAAGATGGCTCAGCAGTTAAGAGCACTGCCTGCACTTGCAGAGGACCCAGGTTCGATTCCTAGCAGTCTACATGGTGGCTAAAAAACATCCATAACTCCAGTCCCAGGGGACCTGATGACCTTTTTCTGACATCTGCCAGGATTGCACAACACAGGTGCACCTACCTACATACAAGCAGTAAATTCATACACATAAAATAAAAAAGAAATAAAATATTTCTTTAAAAAGTGAACTATTATGCTTCTAGAAAAAAGAAAACTAATGATTCATGCAATAATACAGATAAATTGTGTGACTTGATGATATTCTAATAGTGTATTATCCCATTTAAATGAATTTCAAAAATAGACAAAAAAAAAATCCAAGGTGATTCATCCCAGAAAAATGGCTAATTTCAGGAGCAGCTAGGGTGACCTACTTCTTTGGTTGGCCTGGAATTGGGAGATTTCTTTGAATTTTGTACTTTCAGTACCAATACCGGGTAGTTCCAAGCAAATTGGGATGTTTATAGCCCTAGAAGGAGACCTTTTTTGGAAGGGGACATGAAAGAGTCTTCTGAGGGGACAGAACTATCCAGTATCTTCTTGTGGGTGATGTCTATGAGTGAGCACATTTGTGAAATTTTATCCAACTATACACTTAATATTTATGTATTTATATATGAAATTTATACTTTAAGTTGAAGTCTTTTAAAAATAGCTATATTTGAGCTGAATGTGGTTGTGTATACCTGAAATTCCAGCACTCAGGAAGCTAAGATCATGAGTTTGAGTCCTGCCGGGCTTCATAGCAATACCTTATCTCAAAATCAAAACCAACCAACCAACCAACAAACCAACCAACCAACTAACCAAACAAACAAAAAAGCAAAGAAAAACCAAACAATCCCCATATTTGACACTATACAGAGAAAAAAGAAAGCAAAGATGGTGAATAGGGAGTTGAACAGAGTCATGGGAAGAATTTGGGTGCTAACGAAATGGAGGCCTAGATTTTATGTTTAATGTTTGCTTGTGTTGTTTGTCAGGTGCTGGCACTTTGAAAAGGTAGAAGCAAATGTGGCAAGCAGGGATGGAAAACTCGATGGACCAAAGAGGCTTGCATTATTCTGAGCAAGCTCCCTGGCCCAAAGATCCACAGAGACCTTGCAAACAGTATTGATGAACCATGGGCTGGGAACGCAGAGAGCAGAGGGATGCCTGAAAGCTCATTTCTGGAATCCAAAAGGGGTGGATTTGATACATCAGTGCTTAATAAGTTCATCCTGAGTCATGGTGTAAATATCCTAAAAATAGGCCATTAGTGAGATGATTTATGAAGCTCTGGAAGGAGAAGTGATAATCCTATGGAACCACTGAGAATTATTTATTAATAAAATCATTCCTGACTGATTTACTTTTTTTCTTTGACCTGGTTATTTGATTTTCTTTTTAAATCCCAGAAATGCAATAGACTTGGACTATATGAAATTTAGGAGATATGTAACAATGATTCTCAAAGTAACACTAAAGATTTTGACTGCCAGAAAATTAAGATGATCAGTAATTGGTTAACTGGGTTTGCCTGAAAACTAGGGTGAATCTCCATGGCACAATAAGGTTTTCTCTTCGGCCCTGTCCTGTTTAACAATTTTATTAACAACTAGCTAAAGTTGTGCTCATTCAAACTGAAGATGACACTGATAATGGTTCTGAAGAATCAGAATGCAGCTGATAGGCTACAGTAATAGATTTAAACTAAGATCATATTTAATGGGATTAAATCAAAGTTTCTGTTGTTATAAATTAAAATCTAGCCACAGGAAGGATTTTAGTTGAGATAATGTTTAACATGCCTCAATATGGGAGCAGTGACCGATTGGGAAAGAGAATTGGGGTTGTTTAGACTAGAGAAGCCATAATTTAGGAAGCAAGGGACAAACAGGGGTGTGTGTAGAAATAATTTGCATGGGTGAAAGTTAGAAGACAGATTCACAATAAATTTTCAAGGGTTCTCTTCTATCCAAAGAAAACACAAGCTGTTTCTGAAGGAATGAGTTTCCTGTCATTCTGTGATGAGAAAAGTTAGAACGTTTGAATTTGGTGGTTTCAGGGTTTTTCAAGAACCTCTAACATATATGGTTCTGTGAATAATATCTATTTTAAGAATTTAAATTTATTTATTTGTATGTGTTTGTGCATGGTGTGTGTGTTTGTGCATGTGTGTGAAAGTCAGAGGAACACTTTTGGGAATCAGTTTTCTTTTTCTACCATGTGGATTCTGGGGACCAAACATAAGTTGTTAGGCTTGGTGGCAAGTGCTTTTACCTGTTGAGCCATTTTGTTAGTCCCAGAAATCTATTTTAATCTTTAACAAATTAATGTATCGCTCCACTCTGTTGTCCTGTCTTATGTATCAACTGGGAATAAATATACTTATTAATCCTCAGGAGAGATTGGTGAGTCATAGCTTCCACAGAACTCTACATAGTCTTTAGAGAGAAGAGTTAACACCATTGGAAAAATAATAACTACTATAAGTGACCCTGAGTTAGGTCTGAATTAACATATATTAAAAAAATTAGCCAGGCGTGGTGGTGCACACTTTTAATCCCAGCACTCAGGAGGCAGAGGCAGGTAAATCTCTGTGAGTTCAAGGCCAGCCTGGTCTACATAATGAGTTCCAGGACAGCTGGGGCTACAGGGAGACCTTGTCTCGAAAAAGACCAAAAAGAAAAAAAAAAACCTTTTTGTATTATTCTTCCATGTTAAGGACCAAACTTGTATCAGAAGCTGCCCAGCACTTGACTTTTGATTTTCTTCTCAGTAACGAATGAACAAGGGCTAAAACATACATAGTGGTGATGTGGAGTTTTCCTCATTGTTCTTTTCTTGATATTATAGTTTCAGTTATTTGCTCTGTGCTCTAAAGATTATGTTGTTAAATTCCTATTTTGGTAGTGTTTTTTATTTGCCTTTTAATTTTTTTGTCTGATGTTATTGTCTTTTGATTAGAGAAAATGGTCTTTAATATTCCTACTTAAAAAAAATTGTTAAGAGGCTCTGTGGCCTGTAAGCATGTTTTTGAGCATAATATATAAGCTGTTTCTGTAACTAATTTTTCCACATGACCTTCTTTGTCAATACATGTTCTATAATTGTATTTTTTAGCCTCTGCCTACTTCATGTTATGTGGATATATGTAGAAGAATAAATAGCCAGAGTCCAGAGGCCTTTGAGGCAAGCCACAATTATAGGAAAATGCTCATTCCTTAACTGCAGGTGACATGTTCTAAGATGTTCTGTGTATGAGGAAAACCACAGATAGTATGAATTCTAAATAAAGTATGTTTTCTCTCCACAGCCAAAGAATGCTGAAAATATTTAATTTGTAAATTTGGTACAGTAAGAAATTAACAATAACTAATAATAAAATACAACGATTATGGGACTGAGGAGATGGTTCTGTGCTTGAAGTGGTTGCTGTGCAAGCATGAAGACTCGAATTTAGATCCCCAGTACCCTTGTTAATGATGACCTGTGTAAAATGCAGGCATGGTGGCCTGCATCCATAACTGCTGCACTGGGGAGTGGAGACAGTGGTTCCTGGGGGCTCTGGGCCAGTCAGTCTAACCAAAATGGCAAGCTCCTGGTTCAGTGAGAGACATTAGGTGGAGACATGATTGAGGAACATTCTGAACCTCTGTATTCCATACAAACTCACATGGGCGTGAACCCACACATACATGGGCACACAAACCTACACCACATACACTTACAAATACAGAGAGGCATAGCATACAATGTTATTGTTACAATAACAATTGTAACAGAAAACTGCAATAAGAGTTATTTAAGACTTGTACATTTCTTATTTCTGGAATTTTCCAATTAATAGTTTTGGATCATGGTTGACTGTGGATAATGGAAATTGAGAGGTGAAACTGCACATCAGGGCACTACTATACATCAAAATAGGGGTAGTGAGACCTCAAAGGAAGGATTTCCTACCAAGAAAAGAGGGTGGCCTCATGTTTTTAGAGGGGTTTGTTTGACTAAACATGTAAATTCAGGGAAAGCTCAACGTTCCAGGAAGACAAGCCTCCCTTGAGTGGTCTGTCTTAATTGTTCAGACTTTGATTATGTTTCCTCTGAGGTCCTGCCTCTATTTTGCATTTGATCACCATCTGGAAGGGCCCTGGTGACCTGTCTTAATACCTACATTTCCCCTCGCCTTGTTTATGACTCCATAATGCCATGAGAGCTGGAAATTTATAGGTGAAGTCTCAGTTCTATTTCCAAATAACCCCTTTGGCACAAATGTGAACTGTTAAGTCTCAATGATTTGAACACTAAACATACCCCATTATTTAAAATCTTTGTTGTTTCAACTCTCAGCAATTCCACGGTTGGAAGGAGAAAGCATGCTGTGGAGGCACATCCATTCCGTAATAACTCTCTAGTGCACTCTCAAAAGTCCTATGGGCAACAAACAGTATAGCGATTACTTCCTCAGGGTCTGTGGAAGCAAGGTCTCATGGTGTCATAGTCACCACGGGCCTCTGATGGGACTCTGAGCTCCAAGACAGTTCAGGCAGAGAGCATGCAGGGAATAATAATGTTCCATGTGGGGACAAAAGCTGAGGCGGTTTTAGTTGCTTAATTTTCCCTTTCTCTACCAACAGCTATTTCTTTTTGTTTGTGTGTTTGTTTTTGAGATAGGGTCTCTTTACATAGTCCAGGCTGGCTATCTGCCTGCCTCAGCCTCCTAAGTGCTGGAATTAACAGGTGTGCACCACTGTGCTGGGCCAGTCATTTCAGTTTTGACTCCAGTGTTAGACCAGAGTGAAAATGATACCGTCCCCAATGATTTATTTTTATTTTTCAACAGCAATATAGTCGTGATATTATTATTAAGAAAAAAACCCCCACTGCAGTGTTTTGAAGGTCCTTGGAAGGAATTAAAGTATTTATATCCTGAAAAGTACTGTGAAGCTAATATAAAATTTGCATCTTCTTTAAAGCACGATACCACACACCCTGTCTGGTATCAGAATGAGTGTAGTCTGGCCTGGTCCTCTCGGCGCTGAGGAGTCATCTTTCAGATTGCCTGGCACAAGTCCTGTAAACGCCCCTTAAATAGTTTTGAGTTGAATTTAAGTGAAAATAAATTTTCCTTGTTTAGTACTTACGAATAAACCTATGTTTTGATCGCGTGTTTAAAGTGCGTTTTGATTAATTTGCTTATTTCCCTGATTTCGTCTATTTAAAGAAATAATGGAGACGTAGGAAGTAAAATTGCCAGCCGCCCTTGTTTAAACAAAGCTGCTGGAATACTCTATATCACCATCTAGTGGGGGAAAAGCTCCTCGGCCATTTAGCTCATTCTCCTTGGAGGAAGTAACCGGATCTGCGTTAGGAACTGTGTCAGAAGCAGATGCGACGGTTCTTGAGGGAATGGGAGGCAGACAGGATGGAGATGTCAGGAGGGTATGAGTTTTCTCTGCGGCAATCGACTGGCTGGGGTGCTCACCCTTTGTGCTTGGCACAACAGCTTTCTTTGTGGTTTTACAAACAAACATATTGTGCTATTCCTGGCCGTACTTCTGTTTGGGGGCTAGTAATTTAGGCTGTGGGATATTCCTATCCGAACAATGCAGCTTTTAGAGGAGAACGAAAAAAAAAAAAATCACCGTTTTATTAGCATAAGTGCTGTAAACAGACAGGCATGGAGGCTTGGGGTTTTCAACTTCTGCTTAATTCTTGGTCCTGCCACCCTTTTTGGGAGGCCTTGCTGGAGATAATGTGACTCCAGAAAGTATTCTTATGACAAAACTGTATCTGGCCCTGCAGAAGGAGAGCCCTAGACTCCAGACTCTGCCGCTGAAGATGGCCACTGGACTCTTCATCCAAATGGCCTTTATTCATAAACGTGACTGACCGTCGTGCACAGTAGTCCTAAGGCCTGTGAACCTGCCGGCTCTCTCCTTGATCAGTACTGTTTTTTTTCCCTCCTCTTGTCTCTGTCTTGTCAGGTTTTAAAAAAATACTTAATTTAATTTTGAAACAGGGTCTTCTCACTATGTTACCCCTGGAACTCTCTATGTAGACCAGGCTGTCCTTGAACTCAGATATCCGCCTGGTCTGGCTCCTGAGTGCTGGGATATAAAGTGTGTGCCACCATGCTCATGCTCTTGCCAATTCTTTAGACAAGCCCTTTTAGTTTCTTGTGGTCTTTTTCTCTTTTTCTCTGCCCTCCCAACACACATTCCCTCTCTTCCTTTTCCTTTACATCTCTCTCTCTCTCCTCTCTTTCTCAAAGGCCCCAGCCTAGATCCCTGTTGGATACACCACAGATGTTTCTGGATCTGTGACTGCTGGAATTCACAGGTTTGGAGCCCACAGATGGCGGGGGTGGGCAGTGTTAGGAAGGTCTGCAACAGATATGTACGGGCCAGTAGCAGCACGGCACTGCTGTCTTTGGACACAAATGGTTTTTTGGAGTGGTAACAGTGAAATGCTCTAGCTGTTAACATTTTGGCATAAGGTACATTAGGAGGTTAGCTGTCAATCACATGGCTCTAACAAAATGGGGTCATGAGATAGGCTTGTCTTTTAATGACTTGTTCTTCCTTACTTACTTTAAGAAAAAAATCTTTATTTTTATTTTATGTGGATTGAGTGTATTGCCTGAATGTGTGTAAGTGTACTTGAGCTGTAGAATGCTGCAGAGGTCAGAAGACAGCGTTAAATCCCCTGGAACTGGAGTTATGGATGGTTGTTAGCCACCATGTAGGTTCTGGGAACTGACTAAGTCCTCTGCAACAGCAGCCAGTGCTCTTAACTGCTGAGTCATCTCTCCAGCCTTGTTCTTCTGTATTTTTATTGGATATAGTCATTGTATGCACTATTGAATTTCATGAGGATAGTTGCATACACATATGCAATGTACTTTGCTATGTTTGTTCTTTTTTTTTTAAAAAAAACTAAAATTCACCACTTTAACCGTTGCATTTCTGAGGCAAGATCTCACTGTGTGGTGAAGACTGGCTTCAGGCTTGCCACCCTCTTGCCTCAGCCTCCCAAATGCTGGGATTACAGTCATGCACCACTTTAGCCATTTTGAAATATACAATTTGATGGCTTTTCTTACATTCTGAGAGGCATAAAATCATCATCACTAATTCAGAACCTGTTCACCCCCAGAAGAAGCTGCATCGACAGTTTCTTGGAGTTCTCCCTTTCCTTTAGCTCCTACCAATCTCTAATCTTCTTGTCTTTGTCTATTTGCCTATTATGCATATTTTCTTTGGTATCTGGCTTATTTGTCTGAGCATATTTTCAAGACTCATCTTTGTGTTGGTGTGCATCTTTCCTTTTTATGGCTGAATAATATTTCATGATTTGGAATGGATGGACATTTGACTTTGGCTATTATAACAGTATTTAATAGTATAGTAATAATAGTATCTGAGATTTTTTTTGAACTCTTGTTTTCAATATTCTTGGGTTAGGATACGTTTTTTTCTCCACTCCATCTTTAGTGAAGATAGATCTATGTGCAAGTGCCTGATGTGTAGGCTTTGCTAAGAAGCAAAGAACAGGCATCTGGGAGAAATCCAGAGGAGGCCTGAGAGAAGGAAAGATTGGCAGAGTATTGAGGACAGGCAGGTTGTGGAACCCCAAGGGCAAAGAGCTTCTGGGAAAGGATAACAGAAAATGGAGGAGATGGTGCCGGAAAGGAATAGTGATGACCTTGATCTTGGTGGTCAGAAAAGCAATGGAGTTTGTCCAGAATTTATAAAATGGCTGCTGATATTTTTGTATTTTTTTTAAAGGAGGAGGAAAGTCTGATGAGGATGGAAAAATAGGCTAAGGGAGAGTCAAAACAAAGTAAAAATGGTTATGGTTGAACTGTCTTATCAGGTGTTTGGTTTATAGTTGTTGCTTTTTGAGAGAGGGTCTTCCTGTAGCTCCAGCTGGTCTGGAACTCACTATGTAGACCAAGCTGGTCCCCTTCTCATAGAGTTCACTTACCTCTGCTTCCCAAGTGTTGGGATTGAAGGCTTGTACTACCACACCTGACTTCAGGTGTTGTTAACAGATGTTTGAGCAAAAAGAAGGGAAACTTGTTAAGCTACATATCAAATACAAAGTGGACAAATGGAGAAAATTTTTCACATAGTAAATAAAGGATTCATTCTATCATCAGAATGCCATGTTCATTGCTATAGCGATGGGCTTTTCCTAAAGCGTCTCATATCTATAAGCATATTAGGATGAATGAATTGAGTGGAACACGGAGCACTTGCTGCCATTTGAGAAAAGTATAAGCCCAGCTTAGCGCCTGATGACAGTAGACATTAGGTCAGTTTGTGAAATAAATACAGCAGAGCCATGACAAGTCAAGGAATGTCAGAGCCTGGAGGGTCTTTTAGCTTATCCAGAAGCCCTCTTCCCACCTCATTTTTAGAGCAGGAGTGCCAAAGCAGTGTGGAGAAGTTCTATGTTTATATCCAGGGCCAACTCGTCAGTGTATGAAGGACCCAAGTCAATAGTTTTGCCCCTTGCCCCCATACAGAATGTCAGCATAACCTTAAAAGGTTGTTCATTTGTGCTCTTATCTGTTTCCACCACTGAGCCCAAAGCTCCCGGGGGAGGCAGCTGTGTCTGATTCATCTCAGAGTCCCTAGACATTAGCAAGGTTGTTGAAATTTGTTGAATGTACAAAGGAGAATCAGAACTGTTCTGTTTTCCCTGGGACTCTGTTCTCATTCTGCCATAGCTTTTAGTGACAGATCTGGAATTCAGCCACAGCGTTTTTGCTTCATGGATTTTTGTTCTACACCTTGATGCCCACACACATCATGACAGGGGACACTAGATGCACGAGAGGGTGCTTTGGACTTGCGTGGACCCATGGGATTATTCTCATTCCACTGTCCTTATAGAAGCATGTGGAGGGCAAGGGAAAGAGAATTTACCTTAGTATAAAGCTTAAGATCCGTCTAATGCCTTTTGTAAGTCTCATATGAATCTTGTACCCCCAGAAGTCCCTTCCTTTGCTATATTTTCCAGTTCCCAGGTGGAAGCACTCTTGCGTTGCATTGTATGGGTCTATGGGTCTTGATAACAGAAAGGCAGGAAAAGGACAACTTTGGAAAGCTCAGCTTTATTCAACTAGGCAAGAAGAGTTCCTTCTTATTTGTGGGAAGCCCAGCTCTTCTGTTCTACCCAGGCTTTCAGCAGATTGGCTGAAGCTCACCCCCACTGCGGAATGCAACGTGTTTTACCCAGTCTGCTGATTATGGAGTTAGTCCCATCCCTAAACACATCCAAACACGACAGAACAACTGGCCCAGAGAATGTGGGAAGTCACTGTAGTGTTGCCATGAGATGGTCGTTTTAGGTCCTCTAGCAGGGAGGTTGTGGTGAGCCCTTTCTTTCCCATCTTTATCAAAGGTGAGCCATTCCTTAGGCCTTGGAGCTAGTAGCATCTGTTCTAAGGGGCTCAGCTGCATGTGTGGGGATCTATGGATGTGCTGGTTAGATGATACCTGATACTGGCAGGACCCAACACAGAATATGCTGTCAGCAGCAACGTGCTCAAGTTCTCCAGCAGGGTTTTCATGGGAATGGGTGCGGAGCTTTAAATGGGAGGAGGCTACCATTTTAGCTGAGTCTGCTTCTGTAATGACAGAGATTTGATAGAAGAAGGAGCTGTATTTTAAGGTGGACTCTTTGGGAGCTGTTCCTTTAAAAAATTTTTAGTTATGTGTACCTGTATATCAGTGTGGGGTTTGTGTATGTGAGTGTGGATGCCCATGAAGGCCAGAAGAGGGTGTCAGATCCTCTGTGGCTAGAGTTACAGTACATCTATTACTCACTGAGCCTATCTCTCCAGTCTCCTCTTGTTTTTTGTAGACAGAGTCTCACTGTATAAGGCAGGCTGGCCTCCAACTTGCGCAGATCCTGTTGCCTCTACCTCTTGGGTGCTGGGATTACAGGCATGTGCTACCATGCCTTGCCTTTATATAGAAGCAACTAGAGAATGAGGCTCACCTTACCTAGGGATTGGTGAGGGCTTCCAGGAGAAAGCTATAGTTGAGTTTAACCTTGTCAGGGGAATGGGCTGGTAAGGGCCATCCCATCAAAGTTTCAGAGCAATGGTGGCAGCTAGGAACTATTTTTCAAATAATCTTTGAGGATCACATCAAAGAGAATGGTGGATGATAATGGAATAGAGCCTTACAAGCAAATCTTGATTAGTTGTGTCAGTCACAAGCCACTCTGTGTTATGACTGTTTTGTCACACTTTAGATACACCACAACTTCTCCTTTGTGGTGTGGGAAGTAGGTGGTCCTCCCCTGCCACCCCACATTCGGCCCACGGCCCACACTCACCTGCACCAGGTCAGGTGTGAGGCGCTTGGCCTGCAACCATTTTTGGAACCTTCCTGTTTTCCGAAGGACACGCTCAATGCTGCAGGTCTTTGGGGCTGATGCTGAGGCACAGATTCTCCTGTCTGAGATTTCACTTTGGTGCTTGCTGACCAGCCGAGAGATCTCCACAGGGCGCCAAGTTTTGGAATCATCTGAGTAATTAGCAGCATAAGAAGGCAAGTCCGGAGGAAGCAGTCCGAGGTGGGAAGCCGGTGAGTTGTCAAACCTATTGGAAGCATAGGATCACCCTGTGAATCAGAGTTCAGCAGAACCAAGGGGCAGGGAAATAGAAATGACAACCTGTCTGATTAATTTCTTTTCCTTAGACTGAAGTGTTCCAAAATCATTTAATGACAGGGACTATTTAGTCAAACTTAGGGAAGTATACATGTGATATCAGAAAAAGACGGGACAGGTATGAGTAACAGAAATCATCCTCTTCCCTCAACATACAGAAAGACTAGTTATGGCCTTTAGATCTTTGGTTCCATGTGAAGATAATATTTTTTAGTCTTTTTGAGTCAAGGCTTCCCTGTAGCCACAGGTGGCCTGATACTGACTATGTAGACCAAGTTGACCTCAATCTCACAAAGATCTGCCTGTCTCTGCTTCCTGAGCACACGGGCCACCACTACTGGCTCTAAAGATATCTTTCTTTACATTTTTGATTGTTCACATACCTTACCTCATTTAACAGTATTGAAACTGAAGCTTAAGAGCTTAAGTTTCTTACTCAAAATTGCTATGTTGGCAATTGAGAGTGCAAACCCCACTATCCCATAAGGGGGTCACCCAAATCATGGACCTTCTAACCAATGCCTGGGTCTTGGAACAATAGTTCCACAAGAGGCTCTTGGGTCTGGACTGAAAAGATCACTGCACCCTCATATCCAACCCGAAAGAGCCTTCTCGGTGATGATTTCAGTTCAAAGATTTAAGTCATCAGAACTGACCAAATCTTGGGCATGTAGCATGATTACTTAATGGTCATCAAATCTGAAGCTATCTAGGCTTCAGCAAGTGTGCAGTTGTGTCCCACAGCCTGGTCAGCTTTTAATCCTCCTCAGGGGAGAGGCATTGGCCTATTGTCATCTGATTATTTCTTAGGCTCCGAGGTTACCCTTCCTAACACAGTCACTTCTCCAGCTGTGTGCTGACATTTCCATTAGGAAAGAATGTTGAATTTGCTTTTGATTTATGTTGAAAAAATCACTCAGAAAAAGTTTTACCTTCTTTATTATTAACTGAGGGTCAAACTGCAAGTGAAAAATCTGACTATATATCATATATTTAGTTTAAATAAGAATCTTTAAATTCTTGTTTTGGGGCACTATTAGGAATTTCTATGATAATGAGTTTTTTTAAGTTTTACTTATTTAATTTTATGTGTCATGCAATGCCTGTGGAGACCAAAAGAGGGCATTGGATCCCCTGGAACTGGAGTTATAGAAGGTCGTTAGCCACCATGTGGGTGTTGGGAACCAAACCAGTGCTCTTAATCACTGAACTGTCTCTCCAGCCTCCCCTGATAATGAGTTTTGACTGATACATTTTAGATGAATTAACATTTTGATTAGTCCACAAGCTCTAGATTTTGTTTTCCCACTCTTATGGTCCAACAAGGCTACAAGCTTTTTCCATGGGTTGGTTTGTTTGTTTATTGCAATGGTGGCACTCTACCACTGAGTCACAGTCTTTTCTTTGAAATTTGATTGCAAAGCAAGCCATAGAACAACTTGCAAGGGCCAAAAGGTGAAGGGACTCATTGAGGGAGCTGGAGCACCCCCAACCCCATACTAGAGCTCCAGCCTTTCACAGTTGGAAAAACGCTGTAACAGAAGCTGTCAGCAATCCACTGCTGCGGTGCATCTGTGCACATTACAATGGAGATGGGTGCAAAGGCCTACTGTCATCTGATGATTTCCTTGTCACAGAGATAATGTTAAGAGATGAAACATGGTAAGCTTGGAATTAGGCAGTTTTACCAGAAGTTTCAGGACAACCATAGGAAATGATCATCTCTTGAGAGAATCAGAAAGAGTTCAGAGCCTGGAGGCAGTTCTGATTCCAGTGGCTGCTTTTCCTCATGAATTTTCAACCTCCCAAAGATCCTGGAACTAAGGATTTACGAGTAAGTGACTCTTTTAAATAATGATAGTTACATATGTTTATGAAACATTTAAGTATACCAATGTCTTTGCTAAATTCATTCATTTACTCCTTTTTGCATGTGATGCTGAGGACTGAACCTAGGGCTTCATACATGCTAGGCAAATGCTCTACCACTGAGCTATTCTCCCAGCACACAATCCTTTCAACATACCTTTGAGGTTGATAACATTATTAGTTGTACAGAGGGCATGACGCACAGAGTAGCTACATCATTTGCCCAACGTCACTTGACCAGGAATTGAAGGAAGCGGCATTCAAGGACGGCTGCGGAGCATGCGACCTTCACTACTTTACCGTTGCTTATTCCTCTCATCCATTTTATGAATTAGCTCATGGGAGAAGACCATTAAAATTATGAGCAGTTAGAACTGGCAGGTTCTGAAAGCTTATTCTCTCCTTGAACCAGTTTCATCTTGTTTTGGTGACAAAGTTGAAGACAGTATATACGTGGCTTGTCTGAAGAATCACAAACAATTAGTGAGGGAGGGAGGCAGACCTCAGGGACTATTCAACCAATTTGAGGAGTTGAGAGGAGAGACTTCCTACCCTGTTGGGCAAAGTCTGTGTCCCATTTTTACTGTTGCCGTCCCCTGAAGATGTTCTGCTGAGAAAACAGCACTGACTTAACTTTGTAGAGAATCTACAGGTTTAGTGATAGCTGAGGACCTTCTGCAATGAATCTGTGATACAGACAGGTTCTCTCCCATTTAAAATGGTAAGACATTTAGTGCCTCAAATAGGAAGCAGGTATATTTTACAATATTGGTCACCTACTTTATTGATCAGAAGAATGTTAATGAAAACATGGGCCCTGCTTTTTACTTACTAAAATGTTAACATGTCGGAATTTGGAAAACCACAAAACAGGTAATTTTCTAATATGCCTTCTGAATTGAGAACATAGGCACGATGCAGGTGAGGCTGGCCAAGTTTCTGACTGCATGAAAGGTGGACCAGTAGGACCATCCTTTCTCAGAGCTGGAGAGAAGCATCAAGGTGAGTAGGGCAGGCGTGTGTTTGGGGGTGAAGCAGGACAGAAGAGCACTGCAATTAGAATGAAATGTTCCCTTTATTGTGTGCATGTATGCCTTCTTAAACTGGCATTGTCCAGTTCTGAGTGAGGAGTGTGCACACAAGGCTCAGGCTAGAGAATTGCTCCCACACTTCTGAGAACCCGAGATGGGCTTTCTCTCAGGCATAATGGGAATCAGTTTTAAAAGTGGAGAAATGTTTGGAGGAAGCCAACAAGGACATGATGAACTGATGCACTGTTAGAAAGCGAGGCGAAGGGACTGGGCATGGACAAGGCCCCAGGTTCCATCCTTAGCACTAAGGAAAGAAAGAAAGAAAAAGAGAGGTGAAGGTTGTGAACTTGCAGACAGTTTAACAAGGAAGAAACACAAAGAAGAACACAATGTTGAGCTTGGAAAAATTATAAACTAAACAGTAGTATTGATGTTAAAATATTCTATAAATAAACAATATCATGCATAGTTAACACATTTGATAAAATATACGAATATAATTTTATCTAATGTTAATATTAATATGATCTGTATAATTTAATATATTATTGATTAATAGGAATATCAAATAAAATGTTTTGGGGTATACAAGAAGTGAGCTCTGCAGTTAGAAGTACTAATTTGAAGATTTTATATATATATATATATATATATATATATATATGCACATACATATACTCTAAATTTTTTTTTGAATTCAAAACGATTTTTAGGGGTCTGTGACAGGGAATTAATGACGAGAGTGCAGGGGCTTGAGAGATGGCTCGGCTGTCAACAGTACTTCTTGCGCCAGAGGAAGAACTTTATTTCCCAGCATCCACATTGGATGGCTCATAACTGGCTGCAACTCCAGCTCCAGGAGAATTTGATGCCTTTGACCTCCTAGGGCGCGTGCAGTCGTGTGCACATACCTACCTGCAGCCACACACAGACATACACATAATTAAAAATAATTTTTAAAAATGAAGGTGCACAAAATCTTGCCACAGGGATGTCGAACACATCACTATTTATAATACTGAAAAGTGAAAAATTCCAGTTATCTCATGGTAGTGGAATACTGTAATATATTATAGTTGCTTGGTGTAACTGAATATTGTGAAGCCATTAAAAATCAGATTCTGGAGAACAAGATTTAATCATGTGGAAGTATTCTCCATGTAGTATTAAAGTTTCTAAAGAGTGTACAAGAACGATGTGTGTGTGTGTGTGTGTGTGTGTGTGTGAGTGTGTGTGTGTGTCCATGCCTGTGTCTGTACATGTGTGGGGAGGGCAGAAGCTGACACTATGTCATCCTGTGTTGTTCTCCCTCTTATTCTTTTGAGACAGGTCTCTCATTAAACTTCGAGGTTGTCATTTTGGCTAGACTGGGTGCAAACCCTCAGTAACTACCTGTCTCCACTTCTGAGGATTGAGGTTATAAACTCACATGACTAGTCCAGTTTTCACCTGGGTGCTGGGGATCCAAATTCATGTCCTCATGCTTACACAGCCGAGCCGTCTCCCCAGCCCACTTGAGGAGGAATTATGTGTGGTTTTTATTTTTTGTTTTTCTTAATCAACAGTTCTAAAATAAACAGCTGCTATGCTCATAACAAGATTATTAATAAGGCAGCGAGATGGATGAGAAAGATGTCTATGCTCTCAGACCCTCTTTGCCTCCTCATGCTGAGGATGAGCATTCTCAGCATGGAAAGCTGTAACCCTGGCCCATCTGATGTTTTCCTGTGCTCCTATGCATGCTTCCTCTTCAGGCACACATGGAAAAAGATTCTAAGGCAGTGAAGCAATGTTCTGAACTTTAACAAACCCACCCGATGAGCAGAACCTTTTGCAGTATCACTCAGTGAAAAAGGAGGACAAAAGCCTAGAGCTCTTCAGCTGAATCCCTTAATTTCTTTCTCTCCTAGCAGAAACTTTGTCCATACTCTTGCGCTGGCTCCAAGGACTCGCTCTCACTGCTTCACTGTTCTTGGTCCTCCACATCCCATTTTCTTGGTGGGAAGCTCTGAGTTCACTTTTGACATCTCTATATTACATTATTTCCACATTGAGTCGATATCATAAAATGACCATGTAGCTGAATCTATAGTATTTTTTCTGCTCTACTTTTGTCCCAGAGACCTGTCTTCTGTTCTATGAGAACTGCTCTTAGACCCTCACCCATCGTGCCTACTGCTTTCCAGGAGCTTCTCCTTCCAGCTTGATACCTTTGCCATTGCCTGCTGTCGCCTTCTCAATTAGGGGTCCTTCAACTCTTCAGCCTCCAAAAGGTTCGCTTACAAAAGGCTTAACAGAGAGGGCTGGAGATGTAGCTGAGTGACAGAGCACTTACCTAGCATGTGGAAGGCCCTGGGTTCCATTTCATCACCATGAAGAAAAAACCCAACCTTAATAGCAAATGTCTCTATAACTCCCTGAATCATTTATGATCTTTCTTATGTTGTTTTTTGTTTGTTTGAGACAGGGTCTTACTATGTAGCTGGCCTGGAACTTGCTATGTAGACCAGACTGGCCTTGAACTCCCAGAAATCTGCCTGTCTCTGCCTCCCCAGTGCTGGGATTAAAGGCATGTGACCATGCTGACAAAATATCTAGGATCTAAAAGAACAAGTTTCACGTTTACTGTGGTATATATACACAATGAAGTTCTATTCAGTCATAAAGAATAACAAAAGTCTATCACTTTCAGGAAAATGGATAGAACTGAAGATCATCATACTAAGCAAAATAAACCAGACTCAGAAAGACAAATATCACATATATAGATTTTCAAAATCAATGACATGAAAATAAAAGAAATATTTGAAAAGAGGAAGGGCAACAAGAGGAGAAGGGACATGAAAGAGTAGTAGTAAACACTGTTAAAGCATATATGTAGTATGGATGTGTGAAAGTGTCATAAAGAAAGCCATCGTTTTGTAGAGTGAATATATGGTAATAGAAACAGCAAATAAGAAAATAGAAAAATGAAGTTTAGCATTTTTAATTGAGGGTTTCTATTTATTTCTTTTTAATAATTTAGTAGAATAATCAAAGATGTTTTCAGTTAATAGAGATCAATTGTTTATCATAGCTTATGCCTTTTGCTTTTTCACTGACTCTCACAAGCACGGGTTGGGGTCTTGGGGGAGGGGGAAGGAAAAAGACTGTAGGACAAAGGATTTTGGGGATGAAAAACCTAGGAGCCATTGGCCGACAGGTTAAGTTTCCCATTTCTTGGCCCAACATCAACAGCCTCTGCCTACTAAGTCCTCCGGCCTTCTTCCTGGTCCATTCCCACCTGCACCCAGGGCCCCACTAGCATCTCTCACCTCTTCCTACACCTCTGCCCTTGCTTAAACTGCTTTGTCTTAAGTCCTTCCTGCTCCCAGGGAAATTTCAGTTCATTCCATGAGGCCTTGTTCAGTAATCCTCTCCCCCAGAAAAGCCCTTTCCCAGTCCACAAGTGAAATCTATGTCTCCTCCCTGGAGCTCTGGAGGGCCCTTTACTCTGGCCTGCATCAGACCAAACCTCATTATTATTTGCAATTGTGTTGTTTTTATCGGACTGCCTGGAGGCCAGGGACTAGAGTTGAAGTGAATGTTCCCACTTGTCCTGAACTGGGCCCTGGCTTTGGTAAAAACTCCCTGTTGATAGGCTTGGATGCCATTCTTTGATGAGAGCCACATACACTACCACATATAGTAAACTATGATTTTCCTCTGATCAGTATCAGGCAATGGAAAACACGCTCCATTTTTTGGAGCAAACTGTGCTGTCCTTGTTTGTATCCCAGGCCTGCCTTAACAGAGACACCTTTGCCCAAGTCCCTTATCCTGCTGTCCCATCACTGACTGAATAATGGGTGCTGTCAACACCAGAGATGGTTTAAAATGTCTTCCAGGCAGTAGTTTTTTATTCATTTTATCTCCGCTACTATGAGAAATAAATAGGGATACCTCCACAGTCTCAGGCTAGTCCATTCATAGAAAATAATTTCCAGCTTTCGGTTTCAAAAGGAACCCTTGAATTTAGTATTTAGGGCTGGAATTTGGCTTCAACCCCTGCCCTCCATGTCGACCCATTACCACTATTGCTTAATGCCTTCCTTTCAGCTCCCACCCATAAATTATGTCTTGGTTCATTTTCTACAAACTCCCAGACATCTTCACATGAACAGAACCTCATTTTGCCCTTCAGAGTTATTTGATGGAGATTCTGACCTTATTTCTTCTTTAAAGAACTTCTTGCAAATGGATGTTCCGATGCAGGCGTTGCATTTATCAAGACCGAGGAAAGTCCTTCCCAAATTGTAGTTGCTTTTGACTCGGGGCACCAGAGAAGGAGGGGGAGAAGCTTGAGAGAAGGAAGAACAGCGCAGGGCTGACACCCACAGCAGCAGCAGGGCAGGCCAACGCTGGTGGAAGGCAGCAGCCTCGGCCCAGGACCGAGGCTCCATCCTGCTTCTAAGCTGTAGCCTTGGTGCTCAACAGTTCACTGACATCAGACAGAGGCCAGGCCTAGCCAGAGAGGAAGCTGTCAGAAGCAGCTGGTTTCAGGATGCTGACCCTGTCCCAGCCTCAGAGGTTTCTGTCAGAGGATGCTGAAGAGCTAGTGGCTAATGTGGCCAGGCAGGAGGTGAGGAAGTCTATGGAGGATGCTGATAACACATTTCCAGAGTCACTCTTCCTCTGGCTGGGGTGGCTGCCTCAGCCTGGGGAGGGGCACACTGGCAGATTTCGGGAAGGACAATGGTTACGGCTTCCCTGTGTGGTCCTTTCGACAAACACAGGATATCCCAGCTGGGCAGGAAAGGTCCATGCAGGATGTGTGTTCAACCTAGGTTCCACCTGGGAGTTTCAAAGAATCCTGACGGCCTCCGCCCTCCACTGTTTTTATTCTGGGTACATCTGTTCTGTGGATTATGCACACACAGAGACACACACACAAACACACACATAGATACCCCTCACCCCACACAACACACACATATACCTCACACTACATATATGTACCTCACAACACAAAACCTACAAAATACACACCACACAACACATGCATATACCATATTTCCCTACACCATGCCATCACATCTCATAACACACACACCTCATACCACATATGTACACCCCACAACATACATACACTCCCAAAGCACACCATACCCCATAACACACACAGTACACCTCTCCCACACCACGTCTTCATACCTCACAACACATATACATCTCAAACCACATATGCATATATTCCACAATGCATGCCCACAGCACAAATACCTCAAAACATAAAACACAGAGCCAACAAGACATATACACTCCATAACACATGCACATCCCACAACACATACATACATACACACATCTCACCACATCCTCCATCTCACCACATCCTCCACATCAACACACACACACACACACACACACACACACACACACAAACACACCACCCATTTTCCATCGTTTGCGCCAGATAATCTGTTGTGCATTGAACCAGCCTAACCCCCCCGACTTTTACCATACTCTACAATGAAATAGCTAGAGGTCAGTTTTCTGGCCATTAAGCAGCATATTTAATAATGATTTGAAAGCTTTTTGCTGCTTACAGAATAGAAAAACCCCAGATTAGTCCATTTTCTCTTGCTGATCTGAGAAGAGAGGGGAAAGATCCTGGTGGCCTCTGCAGATTGATGAGGGCCTCCAGAAAGAGGCCCCTTCCTGTGTCCAGCTGTGCTCATCCCTCCTCAGCTCTGAAAGCCCGTCTTTTCTTTCCCACCTTGCCTCAGCAGCTGCCTGACTTGGGACTGTTTAACTGCTCAGGATTGGCTTCCTCTGGACACTAAGATGAGGTTCACAGCATGGAGCAGATGGGAATCGTTTGTGAGGACCAAATCAGGTTGCCTTAATTTGTGCAAGGGTTGGGAGTACCACCTCTGGCCACTGTGCACAAGAAGACAGGGCCGGGAGAGGGAAAAAGGAAGGAGAGAGTGGATGGGAATGATTTCAGGAGAAGTGGTGAATTCAGCTAAGCAGCAAGAGCCGGCTAAGGGCAGTTCTCTGGTGATTTGGCAAGACAAGTGCTTATTAACCATCTTTGTCATTTCGGTGAAATGTCTGATCACATTTGTTACTTATTATAAATTTAAAAAATATTTATTTTTGTGTATGTGTATGTATAATGTATGTGTACTGTGTGTATACAACATGTATGCATACAATATATGTTGCTTCTCTCCGTCTACCTTGTTGAGCAGTGTCTCTCTTGTTTCTGCCAGGGACTTCTCTTGTCTCTGCCTCCCTTCTCGCCGTGGGAATGCTAGGACTGCAGACACTTGCTATTGTACCCAGCGTTTACATGGGACCCAGAGATCTGAACTCAGGTCATCAGGCTTATGCAGCAAGTACTTTTACCCACTGAGCCATTTCCCCTCCCCACTGCTGATTTTTGAGACATCAAAAAATATATTCTATGTCCTAGACCTTCGGTGGACATATGGCACTGTAGTTTTAACTTAGAATGCCCTCCAAGGGCATATGTGCTAAAGACTTCTTTTTCTTTCATAGCCTGTGATACTGTTAAAAGGTGGGGAAGGTTTAAGAGGTAGAGTCTTGTGGGCACTCCTATGAAAGAGATTGTGGGCCCATAAGATTCTCTTCAACCTCTCTTTTGGGTCTCCACTATGAAGAATTCCTCCACTCAGGTGCTGCCTCATCACAGGTCCCAGTTGAGTTGCTCAGCCAGGGACAGAAATCTCTAAAACAGTGCACTGAAATAAAGCCTTTTCTCTTTATAAGTTTGTTTTCTCATGTATTTGTCAGTAACAAAAAGCTTCCGAAGAAAAACTAAGCAGGTTTAAATGTTAAAGAGTTTATCCCAGAAATTCACTGATTAAGGATGTACCAGCTCCCCAAAGGCTAGCATTTTTCTAAGAGGGGAAAAATAGAAACTTTAACAGTGTTTGCAAAAACAAGACCAAGATAATTTTAATTGGTTAGAGAGGAAACTCCCTAGTTAGAAGTCAGTTGGTAGCTCTGATTCCTAGCCTCCCTCAGTCCCTCCCTCCCGTTCCCGTTTGAGATAGGTTTTCACTGTATAACCCAGGCTGGCTTTGAACTCACAGTCCTCTTGCTATAGCCTCCTGAGTGTTGGGGTTCTAGTGGAGTGCCCTCACACCCAGCTTCTCATTGGTACAGTTTCATTTTATTATTTTCTTATTTGTATGAGTGTTATGCCTGCATGTGTGTAAGTGCACCTGTGCTGTGCAGTGCCCAAGGAAGAGAGACGACGGCATTGGATTCCTTGGAATTGGAGTTACAGATGGTTGTTAGCCACCACATGGATGCTGGGACTCGAACATGCAAGTCTTCTGCAAGAATGTGAACCGCTGAGCCATCTCTCCAGCCCCACGCTTTCTAACTTCAGTTGACAGTATGTATTAGGCTGTAGTTTGTTCACATGGAATTTAGACTGCTAGAGCTATTCCAATCTAACGGCTTCCTAATTACATCTTTTTTTTTGTTTGTTTGCTTGTTTGTTTTGGTTGTTTTAGAGACAGGGTCTCCAGTAGCCTCAACTGGCCTGGAATTTACTATACAGACAAGGCCCTCCTTGGCCTCCTGAGTGCTGGGATAAAAGGCCTGCTCCACAAGGCCTGGCCTTGTTTGTTTGCTGAGAAAAGGTTTTACTGTTATATATCCATGGCTGAGCTGAAACTTGGTACATATACCAGGTGGCCTTGAATTCAAGGATCTGCCTGCCTCTGCCTCTGGAGTGCTAGGGTTAAAGGTGAGCAACACCAAATTCTGAACATTTTTGTTTGTTAAGTCTAAGAATTCTGCTGAGGGCAAGGCCCATGAGATGGCTCAGTGGTAAGGGTAGTTGACTCTAAACCTGAAACCTGAGTTTGATCCCCGGAAACAACACGGTAGAAGAAGTGAACCAACACGTGCAAATTTATGGCAGCATAATCACCTGAACAAATAGATTGACTCAAGTTTTTTATATTTTATTTATTATTTTTATTTTTTATGTGTATGAGTGTATTGCCTGCATGTGTATAAGTGCACCTATGTTGTGCAATGTCAGAGGAAGTCAGAAGAGGGCATCTTATTTCCCTGGAACTGGAGTTACAGACTGTTGTCAGCTGCTGTGTGGATACTGGGAACTGAACCCAGGTCCTCTGCAAGAGCCACCAGTGCTCTTAACCCCTGAACCATCTCTCCAGCCCCTCCCCTAATTACTTTTAGAACTATCTCTTTCCCAGAACTATCCTGATGGATCTCTCTTGCCCCCTTTAGCTGTGCAGATGGAACTGTTGTGTTCTCACCTTGTTCTGTTGGAACTGTCCAGAGAGCCCTTTTTCTCCCACAGTGACCCCAGAACAGGCCACAAACATAATTTATTCATAAGTAAGTTTCAAGTTCGACCCCACCCTTAATCTTCACAGACCATCCATCTTTTCATGCATAGTTCCTATCCATCCAAGGCCATGATTCTGTCCTTTCCCAACTTCCACTGACTCCAATGGGTGGGTGCACTGCTTGCAGTGTTTTGCTATGTTAATTCTCAAGCACACCCACATTCCTTCATTATCTCTTTGGGTGGAGTACCAAACTGAAATTGCCAAGGAGACACCCTGGTCTTCAGACCCAAAAGCATGGTTTTCCTGGAGTTAATTAAAAGTCACTAGTCAAGATTATATCCACGAATGAAAGTTATCCCTACACAAGTTGTCCTCTGACCTCTGAGTGCACACATGTACGCACACACTAAAGAAATAAGAGTAAAGAAAGAATTCTACCAAGTCCTAGGTTCCAAGGACTGTCTCCTGTGCCTTCTTATGAGTATTTCATAGTTTTACACTTTGTATTTATATGTTCCATTTTGAGTTAATTTTTGTATTAAATATGTGCTTATAGGCCAAGGTTCATATTTTTGCTGGTGGATATCCAGTTGTTCCAATACTATGTGTTGAAAAGTTTTCTCTTCCTCCATCAATACTGCTTTTGCAACTTTGTATAAAATTAGTTGTCTCTATTTGTGTGGGGCTATACCTGTTGAGTGCACACATGTACGCACACACTAAAGAAATAAGAGTAAAGAAAGAATTCTACCAAGTCCTAGGTTCCAAGGACTGTCTCCTGTGCCTTCTTATGAGTATTTCATAGTTTTACACTTTGTATTTATATGTTCCATTTTGAGTTAATTTTTATATTAAATATGTGCTTATAGGCCAAGGTTCATATTTTTGCTGGTGGATATCCAGTTGTTCCAATACTATGTGTTGAAAAGTTTTCTCTTCCTCCATCAATACTGCTTTTGCAACTTTGTATAAAATTAGTTGTCTCTATTTGTGTGGGGCTATACCTGTGTCTGTGTTCCATTGAGCTCTGTGTCTATTCCTCTATCCATATCATGCTTACCATAATTGCTGTAATGATAAAACACATCTTGAAATCCTATAGAGTGACTGATTCCTCATACTTCTTTGTTCTTTTTTCTAAGTCCATTATATCTCCTAGTTTATTTTGTTTTCCATATACATTTTATTTTTATTTTTGTCTTTGAGACAAGGTTTCCCTATAGCCTCAGCTGGCCTGGAACTCGCTAAGTAGACAAGGCTGGCCTTGTTCTCACAGATATTCACTTGTGTTTGCTGGGATTAAAAGCATGCACCACCATGCCTGGCAGCTCCTTTGTAAATCTGTATTTACAAAGACCTTACAGAGTTTTGATAGGGATTGGCTTAAATATGTAAATCAATTGATCTTTTCCCTCAATTCTCAGATAGTTGATTTCTGTCCGACATTAAATTTTTAAATCCTTGAGTATCATATTTCTCTCTACTTAGACATTTTTTGATTTTTAAAAATCAGTGTTTTATAGATGTCAGCATCCTAATCCTATAAATGCCACTGTATTTGGAATTTATTTATTTATTTTTAAAGCTTAAAAAATTATTAATTCAGGAATTTCATACCATGTATTTTGGTTATGTTCAGATCCCCTCCCCCATCTCCACCCTAACCTTTCCCCCAACCCCACCCTGACCTCTGTACTCTATTATTGGTATAGGAATCTCCAGGTGTCTTTGAGAACAGTGGAGCATTTCTCAGCTCTTTTGTGCTTAGCTTGAGTGGCTAGGGTCCCAGAAACTCAACGGCTACCAAAGCCACCTCAAACCAGAGACTTTCAGGTTCTTGTCTCTCGTGAATTCAAAGAATGAAATTCACAGACCACAGAAGGAGAGTTTTAGAAAGGAGTATTTTATTATAGGGAATCTAGGATAGAGAAAGCAGAGTTCCTGTAGAGTAGGAGGTGTCCCAGGAATGGAATACAGCTGAATCTCATTCCCTGGAGTTAATAAGCATTTAGTGGAGGGAGGAGGGGAGAGAAAGATGACCTGGTCAGTCCAGTTCTCATTCCAGATGTCCAGGTCCTATGAGGTCCTCTTCAGGAGGTCCTGATCAGGAGGTCCTGGTCATGTCCTCAACCTATCTTCCAGGACTGGTGTACTACTTCTGAAAAAAGAGAGACAAGGAAAAACTGAACCCCCTTACTGGCCTCCCCAGCCTCTGGGTACGATGAAACCAGAGACATCTTTAGATTAGATAGTACTGGCATCTCTAGTCTCAGGTAGGGACAAGTTTACTGGCAGATCTGAGGAATTTTCAGCTCTCAGCTGGAAGAGAAACCCGCCATTGTTCTCTTGGGGTCTTTACCCTAAACTGCCTCGCCATTTTCTACCTCCTGCTCTTACCATTATGAGATGAAAACCCTTCCATCTTAACACATTTAAACTGGGAGCCAGAGAAATCATACCACATTAGAATGTCAGTGATCTACAGTTCTTACACACAAGTGTGCCAAGGTAAGGGACTGCTCCTTTTCCTTCCTATGTGTGGTTTTGGGTCAGAATACACCCAGGTTTCTTGAAATGGAATTTTCACACTTGTTTTCTGTTTCTTTTGCACACTGCTTAGGATTTTCAAGTAGGGATTTCTCTCTCTGTGATCAGAAACACTTGGTTTCCTCATCAATGTCAGTTGTTTGCAGCCCTTCTATGCAGGTTACACTTTGGTTGTTTCCAGGCCTCACTCAGCACACTCACTTCACTCCATTGTGGTTCAAAGTGTTCTCCAACAGGTTGATTTCTTATAGAGTTTTACTATGAGCTCACGGGTCTCCAGTCCAAGATAGTCTGACTGGCAGTTGGGATGTTTCACAGCTTCACACAACAGTTTTACACCAGTGTCCTTTAGCTTATTTTCTGAAACCTGTAGACTTCTCAGGTTCCTATTGCTATTGAAGACTTCATCAGGTTGTGAAAGCTACTGGATGATAGCCTGGCCGACCATAAGTGTACTGTGCAGTAGCTGCTTGTATGGCCAGCCCTGGGCAAGAAAGGGGCACAAGGACATATTTGTACAGAGTCAGGACAAAAGGGGAATTTGACCCAAAAAGTTATATAACAGATTTCACAATTTACCTTTGAGATGTAGAAGATTTTTAAAGGAATACTATAGAAGAGGAAGAAGATATAGTCTCACCCCCGAGAACACATGAAAAATACACTCTATGAAAGAAGCAGATGATGAAAGAAGAGATGGGAAAGAGTCAATAATATCCAACATTGCAAACGAGAAAATCCTGAAAACTAACAGAGAAGGAGGAAAGGAAATACTAATAATCCAGCCAACTAGAATGTCACCAAGTAAACTCATAGGAAATAGAAAATCCTTCTCGATAATAACCTTAAATGAATATACCAATAGAAAGATGCAGACTGACTGGATTCAAAACACAAGATCAGTGACTGGGAAGATGACTCAGTCAGTAAAGGATTTGCTGTGCAAGCATGAGGATCTGAGGTTGGGTGTGTTGTGCCCAGGTTATAGAATCCTCTCAAAAGACCACCATGGAGGTCAAATCTGATGCAAGAACAAAGGGTCTTTATTTACAAGCTCGAGCTCGGTCCACAGTCTGACACACCGCCGCAGCGGGTGATAAGACAGTGGCCCCGAGTGGAGGGTGAGGTGATGTTTTATAGGGTTAAAACAAAGAGAGGAGGGACAAGGGTTGGGATTGGTTAAGGAAGCCCACTGGCTCGAAAAAGCATCTTACTCATATTAAGGTAACAGGGCCTGTGGAATGTGCTTACCAGAGTATGCTTCAAGGTCTTGGGCTTATTTGGGTTTCTGATTCATGTCTTGGTCATCCTGACCAGATTCTATGCTTTCCCTTTAAGCCATGACAAAACCACCTGATATCTGAAGGCCACGTCCTTGCAAATGTTTAACTAGGCGGGTGGGAAAGAGTTTCTGAAGCCAGGAAGCCAAGCTTATGTGACTGAGGCTTTTTCTAACAAGATGGAGTCAGATTTGCTGTAGCCTTCATTTTCCATTTCTGGGGGGTCCTTACACTCCCCCCTCTCATAGGTACCTGAGGCCCAATCATGGGCCTCTATGAGACTCATTAGTTTTAATGTTCATGGGCTGATATTGAGACCTTAAAACCATCCAGGTATTTAGGGGGTCTTTTTACCCTTAACTGCCTAGTTAATTTCTATCTCCTGTCTTTATCCTCTGAAGAGCTCACCCCAACTGCCAATGGGGAATTGGGGCGCTGACCGCTCTGACTGCTTCATAGCTGGACAGGGTCGTAGGTTGTGGCAGTTTTGGGGTACCTCCTCAGTAAGTCTATCTAAAAGACCCCTGAATAGCATAACTGATGCCTGGAAAATGGAGCAAAAATAGTCAGGACAGGGAACATTTCAAATGTTCAATTCAAAGTCCATTAGAATTTTTGTTCAGTTGTATTCCCCCTTGTTTCTCTTTTTGGCTGTTAAGGCTGAACTTGAGAGTCTTGAAGTCAGGATTTGTTTTCAGGCACCTTGATACTTTGCTGGAGTGTAAGATAAGTTCTCTCCCAAATGGTTTCTGGACAGGGAGAGAAAGAAATTAGTCATTTAATTTCAGGGTCAGAACAATGGTGAGCTTGCCTTTCTTGGCCACTATGCACTGCAGTGTTGGAGTAGGCCAGGATTTGAAGTCTTACATTTAAATAACATTTTTTGCTTAGAACAAAATTATTAGTGCTTGTTTCGTTTAAACCCAATATTTGGGAAGTATAATTCTTCACAAGTACATTAATCATTTTAATTCTTGGTTATACTTTCTTTTTGGGTATTTAAGATCATACAATTGGCCCTTACAAACCAATTTAGCTTTACTCTTAAGGTCAGTTGAGCATCTGTTCCTCAAGGGGAGTTCACATGGGCTTCAGAGGAGCACCTGGCTCCTTAGGCCTTTCTTTTACCAGTTCCACCTGTGTGAAGATAAGTCAGAAAGTCTTGCTAGACCATGGCTTCACTTAGAAGCATCAAGGAAATGTTTTCCTGTGCTGACCCTCCTCTTTGCAGACTGGATACTGGTTCAAGTCCTTCTAGTGAGGCCTCCATGACCTCCCTGAACAGGAGGACAGGTGACTCATCATAGTTACAGGACATTTTGAGAGATGCCCAGTCCCCTGGAACTTAGTTGACCTTGGAGGGCAAGAGACAAAAAAAGTGTCCCTTTAAATCCCTCTGACCAGATTAGCCTTGGCCTCTAAATATGGTTGTTAAATACCCAAGAGTAGTTCCACCAATCAATACTTTTAATAACTATATGTTATGTAGCTAAAGCTTGGGCAAAAACCAAACATATATTTGTTCTTCAGATCATCCAAACCATCACCCCATAAATTCCAAGATTCACATACATAAGTCTCTCATCTTTTATACATTACAACACATTGTCTCAGACTTTCAATCACTTGCATAGACTTTTTCATTTTTCCCTTCCTAATCTGGAACTATCCAGTCATCATAATCTTTCTACATAGATCCTTAATAAAATATTTCCATTCTCATATCTTTCTAATACCTCTGTTCATCTTTTCATTTTCTTTCTTAGTACCATGAGATGTAATAACATTAAATTTTTTCTTCCTGGGTGTACTAAGCAATGTTTATTCCATTTCTAAGGCTTTAGTATCAAACCAATGTTTGATCATATTAAAGTTCACCCTGGGGAATGAATGACTTTACTCATACAGACGGGTGAGGTATACAGGTGACCTGAGAATAGATGCACTGTAAAGTCTTTACCTAGCATGGATGTTGACTTTTTTACAACCTTATGGGTCAAATTTTTTCTTTTAGCATTCCCCAAATGCATGAAAAACATTTTAAACACCTTTAGAAACTAACAAATGCATTATGGAAAACAATGTAAGATTTTAAATAGTTACTTTTAGAAATCAGCAAATTTACCTTATAGAGATGTTAAAATCCGAAATAATTTCCTTTAAAAACAGATAAAGATTTTATAAAAACAAATATCAGAATTTAAAATAGTTCCCTGTAAAAACCAGTCAATGCATAAGACAATGTCACTCTAAAAACCAGTAAATACCATGTTAAAAGTTAGAATTTAAAATAACTGTCATTAAAAACAGAGCAGAATGATACTAAAATGCTGATACTGTTTTCCTAATTTGACACAGAAACATATTAACCTTGTTACAAAAGACCATGGGAGAATCTCTTGCTTTTCTTTGATCCCATCAAGAACCCCAGTTCAAAGGAGAATGTGAAGCAATGTCCTCTGGATCTCTTCATTACTAGATGTAATTTATTGCTGGGAGAAATTACTCAAAAAGAAGGCAGAAAGAATGAGAAGCTAGGTTAAAGGAAAAACCTTTTCCTGCAGAGGAACGGACTTGCTTTGTTTTACTCCCCTAATCACTATCCAAAGCAAGTACTGTGGATGGGTTCCTCCTCCTTGCCATGTGAGACTTCTGCTCCCTCATTTGAAAAATGGATTTGAGCTCAAGTATCAACCATCAATTCTACTGGTTTCCCCTCCACTTTCAGGGTTACCCTAGGTTTGGGGAGGGGCACCGAAACCCGTCCCCTCTATTCACTATCCAAAGCCAGTACCTTTGGCTTGGCCCTCTTTTGAGGGCACTCTCTAGCCCAATGTCCTTCTTCTTTGCAGTACGCACACTGATTTTTTCTTAAGCGAGGTCGCTCTCTCTTACCTTCGGTTCTGCGGTGTCTTCCTTTCCATTTGCTAGGTGCTGCAACCTCCTACGTCTTTCCTCTGGTTCCACAGTGGCAGCCAGCAGAACACTAGCAAGGTGCTGTGTCTTCCGCCACTCCGCTTTCTCCCATCTCTCCTCTACACTTTTTCTTCCATTATACACTTTCTCTGCCACCTCAGTTAAGTCCCTGATGCTCTTCTCACCTAATCTTTCCAATTTCTGTAACTTTCGTTTTATGTCTGGGGCTGACTGATTGATAAAGGCCAAAATAACTGCTGCTGCACTACTAGGTGCTTCTGGATCATAATGTGTATATCTCCTGAATGCATCTTGTAACCTTTGTAAAAAGGCTGCCGGGCTTTCCTCTTTTCCCTGTCTAACATCATAAACCTTAGCCAAATTTGTGGGCCGTCTTGCAGCCGCTCTGAGACCTGCCAGCAGAGTCTGGCGATAAACCAGGAGGCTCTTTCTACCTGCTTCCGTGTTGTAATCCCATTCTGGTCTAGTGAGGGGAAAGGATTCCTCTATTAGAGCAGGGTCAATAGTAGGGTCTCCAGTAGGTCCAGGAACCAGCTTCCTGGACTCCACGAGCACCCTTTCCCTCTCCTCAGTAGTAAACAGGATCCGCAGCAGCTGCTGGCAATCCTCCCACGTAGGCTGGTGGGTGAAAAGGACAGTTTCAAGAAGGTTAATCAGCTCCTTAGGGTTATCAGTCTTCTCAGGCACAGCTGCTGCCAAAACCTCCACCTGTCTGGGAAGAAAAGCTTTAATCCATGGAGGGGGGTTTTCTACTAAATTCCTCCTGACTACTATATAGGGAATCTGATCAGGGTGGCCACTGCGAGGTTGAAACACGACTCTCTCAACTGCCCGGATGATGTCCAGATCAAAAGTTCCCTCTCTTGGCCATCCCACCTCAAAAGTGGGCCATTCATTCCTGCAGAACACAAAGAATTTACTTTTTTAAACTAAAACAGAAAGATCATGTGCCCTAGAATTCACATCTTTAAAATGAGAAAGAACCAAGTCTAAGGGAGTGGAAGGAGTCTGTCCCATATCGTCAGTCTCAGTCGTAAATACAGACAGAAATATCAACAGAGCAGACACAAACACAAAAACTCCTATTAGGACGCGTCCCGGAAAGTTTCAAGAAGAAAATGAAAGTAAGCTGATAAGCTGACGGCAACCAGCTGTGCTGCAGGCGCGACCTGCAATTTCTTTCACCAAAAATGCTGAGGCCCCTTGCTTCTTCAAGGAGCTCTTTCAATTTCAAAGTCCAGTGTGAGGGATTCTACGTCCTCACCTCTGGGGGCCTGGAACGTCTTCCAGCCCCCTGTGGTTACGGTTGTCCAGCGCGTCCGCTCTAACCGCTCACAACCACAAACCCAAATACCTGAGCGCTCTCAGAGTGAAAGTGGAAAGGGACAGAACAAGTAACAGGAACAAGTAACACCAAAGACAGAACTTACCGGCCGGGTGGAGACCCTCCAGATTTGGTGTCCATGGGGTCCCTGGGAGGATCCCGGACGAGCCCCCAAAATGTTGTGCCCAGGTTATAGAATCCTCTCAAAAGACCACCATGGAGGTCAAATCTGATGCAAGAACAAAGGGTCTTTATTTACAAGCTCGAGCTCGGTCCACAGTCTGACACACCGCCGCAGCGGGTGATAAGACAGTGGCCCCGAGTGGAGGGTGAGGTGATGTTTTATAGGGTTAAAACAAAGAGAGGAGGGACAAGGGTTGGGATTGGTTAAGGAAGCCCACTGGCTCGAAAAAGCATCTTACTCATATTAAGGTAACAGGGCCTGTGGAATGTGCTTACCAGAGTATGCTTCAAGGTCTTGGGCTTATTTGGGTTTCTGATTCATGTCTTGGTCATCCTGACCAGATTCTATGCTTTCCCTTTAAGCCATGACAAAACCACCTGATATCTGAAGGCCACGTCCTTGCAAATGTTTAACTAGGCGGGTGGGAAAGAGTTTCTGAAGCCAGGAAGCCAAGCTTATGTGACTGAGGCTTTTTCTAACAAGATGGAGTCAGATTTGCTGTAGCCTTCATTTTCCATTTCTGGGGGGTCCTTACACTCCCCCCTCTCATAGGTACCTGAGGCCCAATCATGGGCCTCTATGAGACTCATTAGTTTTAATGTTCATGGGCTGATATTGAGACCTTAAAACCATCCAGGTATTTAGGGGGTCTTTTTACCCTTAACTGCCTAGTTAATTTCTATCTCCTGTCTTTATCCTCTGAAGAGCTCACCCCAACTGCCAATGGGGAATTGGGGCGCTGACCGCTCTGACTGCTTCATAGCTGGACAGGGTCGTAGGTTGTGGCAGTTTTGGGGTACCTCCTCAGTAAGTCTATCTAAAAGACCCCTGAATAGCATAACTGATGCCTGGAAAATGGAGCAAAAATAGTCAGGACAGGGAACATTTCAAATGTTCAATTCAAAGTCCATTAGAATTTTTGTTCAGTTGTATTCCCCCTTGTTTCTCTTTTTGGCTGTTAAGGCTGAACTTGAGAGTCTTGAAGTCAGGATTTGTTTTCAGGCACCTTGATACTTTGCTGGAGTGTAAGATAAGTTCTCTCCCAAATGGTTTCTGGACAGGGAGAGAAAGAAATTAGTCATTTAATTTCAGGGTCAGAACAATGGTGAGCTTGCCTTTCTTGGCCACTATGCACTGCAGTGTTGGAGTAGGCCAGGATTTGAAGTCTTACATTTAAATAACATTTTTTGCTTAGAACAAAATTATTAGTGCTTGTTTCGTTTAAACCCAATATTTGGGAAGTATAATTCTTCACAAGTACATTAATCATTTTAATTCTTGGTTATACTTTCTTTTTGGGTATTTAAGATCATACAATTGGCCCTTACAAACCAATTTAGCTTTACTCTTAAGGTCAGTTGAGCATCTGTTCCTCAAGGGGAGTTCACATGGGCTTCAGAGGAGCACCTGGCTCCTTAGGCCTTTCTTTTACCAGTTCCACCTGTGTGAAGATAAGTCAGAAAGTCTTGCTAGACCATGGCTTCACTTAGAAGCATCAAGGAAATGTTTTCCTGTGCTGACCCTCCTCTTTGCAGACTGGATACTGGTTCAAGTCCTTCTAGTGAGGCCTCCATGACCTCCCTGAACAGGAGGACAGGTGACTCATCATAGTTACAGGACATTTTGAGAGATGCCCAGTCCCCTGGAACTTAGTTGACCTTGGAGGGCAAGAGACAAAAAAAGTGTCCCTTTAAATCCCTCTGACCAGATTAGCCTTGGCCTCTAAATATGGTTGTTAAATACCCAAGAGTAGTTCCACCAATCAATACTTTTAATAACTATATGTTATGTAGCTAAAGCTTGGGCAAAAACCAAACATATATTTGTTCTTCAGATCATCCAAACCATCACCCCATAAATTCCAAGATTCACATACATAAGTCTCTCATCTTTTATACATTACAACACATTGTCTCAGACTTTCAATCACTTGCATAGACTTTTTCATTTTTCCCTTCCTAATCTGGAACTATCCAGTCATCATAATCTTTCTACATAGATCCTTAATAAAATATTTCCATTCTCATATCTTTCTAATACCTCTGTTCATCTTTTCATTTTCTTTCTTAGTACCATGAGATGTAATAACATTAAATTTTTTCTTCCTGGGTGTACTAAGCAATGTTTATTCCATTTCTAAGGCTTTAGTATCAAACCAATGTTTGATCATATTAAAGTTCACCCTGGGGAATGAATGACTTTACTCATACAGACGGGTGAGGTATACAGGTGACCTGAGAATAGATGCACTGTAAAGTCTTTACCTAGCATGGATGTTGACTTTTTTACAACCTTATGGGTCAAATTTTTTCTTTTAGCATTCCCCAAATGCATGAAAAACATTTTAAACACCTTTAGAAACTAACAAATGCATTATGGAAAACAATGTAAGATTTTAAATAGTTACTTTTAGAAATCAGCAAATTTACCTTATAGAGATGTTAAAATCCGAAATAATTTCCTTTAAAAACAGATAAAGATTTTATAAAAACAAATATCAGAATTTAAAATAGTTCCCTGTAAAAACCAGTCAATGCATAAGACAATGTCACTCTAAAAACCAGTAAATACCATGTTAAAAGTTAGAATTTAAAATAACTGTCATTAAAAACAGAGCAGAATGATACTAAAATGCTGATACTGTTTTCCTAATTTGACACAGAAACATATTAACCTTGTTACAAAAGACCATGGGAGAATCTCTTGCTTTTCTTTGATCCCATCAAGAACCCCAGTTCAAAGGAGAATGTGAAGCAATGTCCTCTGGATCTCTTCATTACTAGATGTAATTTATTGCTGGGAGAAATTACTCAAAAAGAAGGCAGAAAGAATGAGAAGCTAGGTTAAAGGAAAAACCTTTTCCTGCAGAGGAACGGACTTGCTTTGTTTTACTCCCCTAATCACTATCCAAAGCAAGTACTGTGGATGGGTTCCTCCTCCTTGCCATGTGAGACTTCTGCTCCCTCATTTGAAAAATGGATTTGAGCTCAAGTATCAACCATCAATTCTACTGGTTTCCCCTCCACTTTCAGGGTTACCCTAGGTTTGGGGAGGGGCACCGAAACCCGTCCCCTCTATTCACTATCCAAAGCCAGTACCTTTGGCTTGGCCCTCTTTTGAGGGCACTCTCTAGCCCAATGTCCTTCTTCTTTGCAGTACGCACACTGATTTTTTCTTAAGCGAGGTCGCTCTCTCTTACCTTCGGTTCTGCGGTGTCTTCCTTTCCATTTGCTAGGTGCTGCAACCTCCTACGTCTTTCCTCTGGTTCCACAGTGGCAGCCAGCAGAACACTAGCAAGGTGCTGTGTCTTCCGCCACTCCGCTTTCTCCCATCTCTCCTCTACACTTTTTCTTCCATTATACACTTTCTCTGCCACCTCAGTTAAGTCCCTGATGCTCTTCTCACCTAATCTTTCCAATTTCTGTAACTTTCGTTTTATGTCTGGGGCTGACTGATTGATAAAGGCCAAAATAACTGCTGCTGCACTACTAGGTGCTTCTGGATCATAATGTGTATATCTCCTGAATGCATCTTGTAACCTTTGTAAAAAGGCTGCCGGGCTTTCCTCTTTTCCCTGTCTAACATCATAAACCTTAGCCAAATTTGTGGGCCGTCTTGCAGCCGCTCTGAGACCTGCCAGCAGAGTCTGGCGATAAACCAGGAGGCTCTTTCTACCTGCTTCCGTGTTGTAATCCCATTCTGGTCTAGTGAGGGGAAAGGATTCCTCTATTAGAGCAGGGTCAATAGTAGGGTCTCCAGTAGGTCCAGGAACCAGCTTCCTGGACTCCACGAGCACCCTTTCCCTCTCCTCAGTAGTAAACAGGATCCGCAGCAGCTGCTGGCAATCCTCCCACGTAGGCTGGTGGGTGAAAAGGACAGTTTCAAGAAGGTTAATCAGCTCCTTAGGGTTATCAGTCTTCTCAGGCACAGCTGCTGCCAAAACCTCCACCTGTCTGGGAAGAAAAGCTTTAATCCATGGAGGGGGGTTTTCTACTAAATTCCTCCTGACTACTATATAGGGAATCTGATCAGGGTGGCCACTGCGAGGTTGAAACACGACTCTCTCAACTGCCCGGATGATGTCCAGATCAAAAGTTCCCTCTCTTGGCCATCCCACCTCAAAAGTGGGCCATTCATTCCTGCAGAACACAAAGAATTTACTTTTTTAAACTAAAACAGAAAGATCATGTGCCCTAGAATTCACATCTTTAAAATGAGAAAGAACCAAGTCTAAGGGAGTGGAAGGAGTCTGTCCCATATCGTCAGTCTCAGTCGTAAATACAGACAGAAATATCAACAGAGCAGACACAAACACAAAAACTCCTATTAGGACGCGTCCCGGAAAGTTTCAAGAAGAAAATGAAAGTAAGCTGATAAGCTGACGGCAACCAGCTGTGCTGCAGGCGCGACCTGCAATTTCTTTCACCAAAAATGCTGAGGCCCCTTGCTTCTTCAAGGAGCTCTTTCAATTTCAAAGTCCAGTGTGAGGGATTCTACGTCCTCACCTCTGGGGGCCTGGAACGTCTTCCAGCCCCCTGTGGTTACGGTTGTCCAGCGCGTCCGCTCTAACCGCTCACAACCACAAACCCAAATACCTGAGCGCTCTCAGAGTGAAAGTGGAAAGGGACAGAACAAGTAACAGGAACAAGTAACACCAAAGACAGAACTTACCGGCCGGGTGGAGACCCTCCAGATTTGGTGTCCATGGGGTCCCTGGGAGGATCCCGGACGAGCCCCCAAAATGTTGTGCCCAGGTTATAGAATCCTCTCAAAAGACCACCATGGAGGTCAAATCTGATGCAAGAACAAAGGGTCTTTATTTACAAGCTCGAGCTCGGTCCACAGTCTGACACACCGCCGCAGCGGGTGATAAGACAGTGGCCCCGAGTGGAGGGTGAGGTGATGTTTTATAGGGTTAAAACAAAGAGAGGAGGGACAAGGGTTGGGATTGGTTAAGGAAGCCCACTGGCTCGAAAAAGCATCTTACTCATATTAAGGTAACAGGGCCTGTGGAATGTGCTTACCAGAGTATGCTTCAAGGTCTTGGGCTTATTTGGGTTTCTGATTCATGTCTTGGTCATCCTGACCAGATTCTATGCTTTCCCTTTAAGCCATGACAAAACCACCTGATATCTGAAGGCCACGTCCTTGCAAATGTTTAACTAGGCGGGTGGGAAAGAGTTTCTGAAGCCAGGAAGCCAAGCTTATGTGACTGAGGCTTTTTCTAACAAGATGGAGTCAGATTTGCTGTAGCCTTCATTTTCCATTTCTGGGGGGTCCTTACAGGTGCTCAGTACCTGTTGGCTGGATCCCTCGGGGGTGGGGGTAAGGAGGCACAGAGTTAATGTCACAGACCCTGGGAGAAAGTGGAGCCACAATCTCATTTAATTTTAGAAAGGAACAGGATTTATACTTTTGTCAGGCTTAGGGGAGGTCTTTAGTCATTTGATGTGCTTCATTCTGATAGGTCCTGAACACCTGACGATCCGAAGTTCATTGCTCTCATTGGTCCTGGATGGCTGCTAGCCTGGGAGCTGCCCAGGTTCCATCCCAGGAAGTGTTCACAACGCACACATGCTCAATATCGGTTCTAGCTTGTTCTAGGCCAGCAGGCCGGGAGCCTGCCTGACCTTGCCAGAATCATCCTACATAGCCATCCTTTTTTATGTTTTTTGGACGAGATTTAGTGGGTTGCTCCACCTCAGGGAAGCCCAGCATTCGAAACTGTGCCTGTCTTAGGTGGGTTCCTCAAGCACTGAGTTTTACCCGTCATTAGCATACGAATGTTGGTATGGGTACCTTGGCATTCGTATCCTGTCTTAGGTCACTCAGGCTAGAGGAAGCCTTACTCATCTCTGGCTACCAGCCCTTAGAAGGGTCTTACCCCGGTACATTCGTCTGGGATGTTGATAGTGTTATGTTGTATTTCCATAAGCAATGCACACATCACTTTCTTGAGGGGGCCATGCTCGGGGCATTAGAGAGCCATCAGGACCTGAAGAATTGTTTTGTTGATAGCGCGTTGCCGGGATCGATACTGCAACAAATATTTAAAGAGAATTAGTAAAGCGATACATATACCTCCCAAGATGGCATAGGTGGCGATCCAAGAGAGGTCAAAGAGGGTTTTAATATTACTCCAGATTTTGGATAAAAAGGAGTTATCAAATTGGATTGGATCGACCTTAGTCATATTTAGATGGGATATATGTTGATTGAGGAGGACAGAATAATTTAGAAACTGGTCTGACCAGTGGCCTGTAATATACTGAGCCAGTGTAGCCCTCTGTTGAGACACATTATTTACTTGGTATGGCGTGAGGCAGAGGATTTAAATCGGGGGTCACATGCCAAGAGCATCATCTGTCTAAGTATTTGAGTTTCCTCAGCAAGGAGGTCGAGTTGTTGTTGAAGGATATGGACTGCCTGATAAAGATGCTGATTAAGGAGTTCCTGCATATGCAAAGCCTCAGCTGAGCGGGACACAACCTCATTCAATGCCTCAGCTGTGGTAATTGTTTGAGTCAGATCCACATAAAGCTCGAGTAATCCATAGGTATTACTATGGGGGGCAGGGGCAATAAAGCCCAAAGGTTGGCAGTCTGGGTGTTGAGAAGAGTGGACATTAGGAGAAGGGAATACATCACCCAAACGTGTCCTTGGCAGCTCCTTGATCTGTGGCCAGACACACATTTCTTGAGGGCACCCATATTGGTGTAGTTGCATCCTGCTGAAAGACACAAGCATATCCTCGACCCCAGGTCAGAAGGGGGGCAGGTGATTGCCAGACCTGTGTTAAGGGGACCCTCCATCTAACTAATGGTAATGGCATTTCCCGAAGCAAAAAGGCCCAGTGTTTATATGCTGGGTTAGCCCCTTGTCATAAGCAGGGCCATTGTCTGTCTTAAGAGCTCATGGAACCCCCATAATTAACATTGCTGATTTTAACATTTTTATAGCATTGGAGGCTTTTTCGCCTGACATTGCTAAGGCATAGATAAAGCCAGAGTAAATATCCACTATTACATGTCCCTGTGCAAATTCCAATTGAGGTAAACCTATGAGATAGGTGGCCTTATCTGCTAAATCATTCCCTGAAGCCAAAAGATCTGGAAGTCCAGTGTGGGCCCTAATATGCCCTACAAAACAGGGCTGAGAATGGGCATGTAAATACTTTTGTATATGACCAAATAATTCCTGAACTTGAGTGTTAGTTGCCTCGATGTAAGACACATTTCAATCACCTGTAAGGCTTTAGCAATATAATGACTACCAGTACACAAGTTAAAAGGAGAAGCAGTCATAATTTGAGACACAGTAGTTACTGCATGAGGTTCTACCAATTTGGCACTTTTAATTACTGTATGCTATGCCGCTAAAGCTTGGGCAAAAATCAAACATTCTTAAATAAACCTTGACTAGACATATATTTTGTTCTTTAGACTATTTGAACTATTACCTCAGAAATTTTCAGATTACATATATATAGTTTTCTCTCATCTTTTATATACCATAACATATTGACTCAGATCTTCAATCACTTGTATAGATTTTTTCATTTTAAAATATCTCTATTCCCATATCTTTTTAATATTATTTTTCACCCTTTCATTTTCTTTCTTAGTACTATGAGATGTAATAACATTATAATTTAATGAACTAATGTTACCTGTATACATTCTGGAATTTACAAATATCCAGGCAAACGTTAAATTGTTACCATTAGTTGTTTTTGTTATAGACATTTTATATTATGAGATAACAATAATCTTTGTTGAAATTAATTTATCTCCCTAGTAATTTTTAATAGTACAATATCTTTTACTTGGAGGCTGTTTTGTTCTTTTGTTTGTCAAAGTCTTAAGAAACACCTTGAGATAACAGGCTAGATTCTGAGGCGGGAGGGCCTATCTCAACCTAGAGTCAGACTTTTAATAAGCTCAAATAGCACATGATGATCTATCAGTATCATTTATTCAAAGAGGCATTTGTTTTTCTTTAGGATTTAACTCAGTGGTTTGCATTGCACAGGAGAGCTGTTAAGTGTAGTCATTATTAGCATAAATTAAAGCATTTGTAACTCAAAAATAGAAGGTTTATTATTAAGATATTATTTTACTTAATAATTTTTAACTATATAAAGCCATGGGTGTTTGGTGAGCACCCAAGATCAAGTATGACTAGGCTGACAGGAGTTTTTGCATTTTCATTTCAGACCTAAGATCCTCTCTGCCTATACTTGATGTGACCAGAGGCATCTGAGAGGGAAATATTCTATTTTAGAAAAACAGGCTTTGGATCACAATGCAAAAAGGCAGGAATTAAAACCAGTGAAAGCTGAATCTCACATCTCCCTCCTAAGTAGGCTATTCCTCCTTATCTCCCATTGTCGTAGTTATATCCTGATAGTAGCTTGTTTCTTCTAAGGTTTGGCATTGGAGTACTGTAAATTCACATGAGCTTCCTAGGGTTAGCCAGCTCACTTTGTATTTAGCTAGTCTTAGAGGCCTAAGTCTAGAAAAATCTTTTTAAGTTTTCTTTAGAAAATGACAAATATATTATGTAAAATGATGTAAGATTTTAAATAATTACTTTTAGAAATCAGTAAATATATCATATAAAGATGTTAAAATTTAAAATAATTTCCTCTAAAAACAGATAAAGATGTTATATAAACAAATACCAGAATTCAAAATAGTTTCTTGTAAAAACCGGTTAATGCATAAAACAATGTAAAAACAGACATTCTAAAAAACTGGTAAATACCATATCAAAAGTTAGAACTCAAAATAATTTTCATTAGAAACAGATCAAAGTGATATTAAAATGCCAATATTTTCTTTTTAATTTTACAAAAAATATATTAACCTTGTTACAAAAGACCGTGTGAGGATCTCTTGCTATTCTAGGATTCCATCAAGAATTTAAAAATGAAAACCAAAGCAAAAACATAAATTGCAAAAAGATTAGGATATATGATTAAATTCTATGGTCCAAGGAATTCCAAGATTATTATGATCTAGAACCAGTAAATTCCAGAGTGTGGCCATTTTGAATTATGCCATGTGGTTGGATTAAGATGGCGTCAGGGTCAAGCAGGTCAACGCCATTTTGAAATTTTTGTCCAAGATGGGGACAAAGTCATGAGACTGTCACCATATTGATGATGTCATCATTCAATGGAGACCAGATCATATGGTTCCCTCTAGGTAAGGTCACCAGCCATGATGGTGACTAAGCATATGGATAAAGTTGAACCCAAGATAAAACTGAGCCCTTTCCCCACCAGGATATGAACCCTGTGGGACAGGACACAACTGTGGGAAACGATCAGTTATTTAAATGCTATACCATCACATAGGTGGGAATAGGACTCACAACCTTAAGTATGCTGGACAAGCACTCTAACAGTGAGCTAGTTTCCCACCCTAGCAAACTGGGAAGTGAAAAAAGGAATCCCATTCAGTAACTGTTGTGGAAAGCAAAGTGCCCCAGGGCAGGATTCAGAACTGGTGGAATTTGAATGACCCACCTGGTTAATTAAGGAAACGAAACCTGGAGTAATTAAGGGGCACATAGAGCCTCCTAACAGTGGAAAAAGGGGTCTTCATCTCCATTTCCAGTAGTAGTAATAACAGTCCCCATTTCCTCCAAAATATCTCTGCCCTAGAGATTTCGGGGTACATTGCCAAGATAGGATTAATCACAACTTTATTCCCATTTAAAGCTTTCCATTGAACTGGATGGAAGGTAATTCATGAGTCCTGCTGGCTCCTCACACCAGTAATAGGGGGGCTGGGCTTAAATTTAAAGGCCAGATCAGAAACTTGCTGAAAATAAGCATAATGCCCAATAGTGGCCTGGGAGACAGGGTCAATAAACTGTCCCCTGCCTGTGAGCATATCAAGGGTGATATTAATCCCATATTGTAAATTCAGTCTTGCTTGAGTTTCGGCCTGATCATCATAGGCAGAACGCCAGTTAAGAAAGGCAGACGGCTCCAAAACCGCCTTTAGAAGGTTATATCAGTCGTAGTGGGTCTGGAGCTGCATAGACCATTGCCTCAATATCTGCTCGAAATAAGGAGAATCAGGACCAGACTCATTGGCTGCCTTGTGGATGAGCGAGAGTTCTGCAAGTGGAGTGGGAATCCAGGGCTGAGCCTCCGCATTAGGGCCTACGTTAACGGGGAAAGCTCAGAGAGGCCAAGGAGTTGTTGGGGGCAATCCCTGAGGAGGCTGCATGGCAGGGCTGACGGTATCAATAGGAGCTGAACCATGTGGGAGTTCACTCCAGGGGCAAATAGGTGGGGGTGTAGGATTCTCGTGTGGGGTGGGAGTGGGCTCAAGAGGAGTAAGGGGGTCCATCTTGCAAGAAGGTTCCCCAATATCTGACTGATACCCATAGAGCCACTCCCTTAATAATAAAAGTATGGGCATAGCAGGTAACCTTAAGAACCAGTCCCTTAATTCTCCTAGCAAATAATAGTAAAAGGCCAGTACCCATGGTAAATGATTATGGAAAAGTTGAGTTGAAAGGGCTCCCTTCAAATGCAGGGATCACTCCCTTAGCAAATAGCTGTATGAGCCATTCCCTTAATTCTCAAACCAAATAATACCAAAAGGCCAGTTCCTTAATCTTTATAGCAGATAACCATAAAAGCCATTCTCTTAACTCTTTCAGCAAATGCAGGGACCACTCCCTTAGCAAATAGCTGTAAGAGCCACTCCTTTAATTCTCCTAAAAAATAATAGCAAAAGGCCAGTTCCTTAATCTTTGTATCAGATAACCTTGAAAGCCATTCTCTTAACTCTTACAGCAAATAACTCAGTGTGTCATTCTAAAGTCTTTCTACCTTTAAGGCATTGTTTGCGGGGAGGAAGGGGGGAGCAGTGTCAGCCTTTATGTGAAAGGCTGGATGAACAAAGAAACACGCAGGTGGGCAAAGGAACACGCGGGCGGACAAACAAACATATGGGCGGACAAACAAGCACGTAAGAGAAAGTGGGGGCACCGAAAGTGTGCCGAAACTCACTGGAGATGGGAGCCTCCAAACTGGATTCACCGAAAAGGGGATGCAGAACAGCACCGAGAGCGAAGATGAGCGTCCAACCTGCTAGCAAAATTAGGTTCCACACAAGCAACGATGGCAGCACCAGGCGAAAAGGAAAAGCCAAAAAATGAAGACAGGAAGCACAAAAATCGCCAGTGACCAGGTGAGGGTGTTCGATCACGTTGGGCGCCAGGTGTTGGCTAGCATGTCCGGATCCCTCGGGATGGGAGTAAGGAGGCGCAGAGTCAATGTCACAGACCCTGGGAGAAAGTGGAGTCACTGTCTCCTTTAATCTTAGAAAGGAACAGGATTTATACTTTTGTCAGGCTTAGGGGAGGTTTTCATCTAGTCATTTGACGTGCTTCATTCCTGTAGGTCCTGAACACCTGACGATCTGAAGTTCATTGCTCTCATTGGTCCTGGATGGCTGCTAGCCTGGGAGCTGCCCAGGTTCGATCCCAGGAAGTGTTCACTGTGCACGCATGCTTAATATAGGTTCTAGCTTGTTCTAGGTCAGCAGGCTGGGAGCCTGCCTGACCTTGCCAGAATCATCGTACAAGTACCGATGAAAAGCCAGACAGTGGTGTGTGCCTGTAAGTTCAACAGGAAAAAGACATGTAGAGCAATGGAGCAGAATAGAGGATCTAGGAATAAACACAAAAGTATGGGCATCTAACATTTAACAAAAGTGTCAAAAAATACACTGGAAAAAAATCCTGTTCAACAAATATTGCTGGAAAAACTGAACATCCATCTGCAGAATAATGAAATTAGAGCCATACCTCTCAATGTGCACAAAATGCAAATAAAACACATCAAAGGGACTGGAGAGATGACTCAGTGGTCAAAAGGACTGTCTTCTCTTTCAGAGAACCCAGGTTCGGTTCCCAGCAGCCACATGACAGCTAATAACTATCCGAAACTGAAGTTCCAAGACCTGACACCCTCTTCTGACCTCTGGGTACATTTGATACATACAGGAAAAACATTCATACACATAAAATAAAAATTTTAAATGCACCAATTTAAAATTATTTTTCAGTACCTATGCATTATTTTCCCCAGCTCCAGTGCTAGAACTGTAGCAGCATATCAAGCACCTAAACACATGAACAAACACTGCTCCCCATCCTCAAAAACTTGCAACAATCACAAAGGAGAAACGATCTTGACCATAGGCATTTTAAGACAAGAATATGATTTAGAAGCTGAAATGTTGAAATATCTAGAGGAAAGCATAGGGAATACAATTGAAGATATAGATATAGGCAAGAACTTCCTGAACAGGACTCCAATAGCACAGGAAATATCCCCTGGAATTAACAAATGGGACTAAATAAGAGTTTCTGTATAACATCAGCATGAACAGACAGCCTACAGAAATGGAGGAAAATCTTTGCTAGCTACACTTCAAACAAGAAGTTAATATCTAGAATATATAAAAATCTTCATATTTAAATACACAAAGAGAAACACATAGATCTATACACATACACATGCAAATGTGTGCAAGCAAAACTGTCAATAAGTGGGTTAATGAATTGAACAGACTGAACAGTTCTCAGTTGAAGAAATAAATGGCCAGTAAGCATTTTAAAAAATGTTCAACATCCTTAACCATCGGGGAAATGCAAATAAAAGCTTTGAAATTCCATCTTACCCCAGTCAGAACAGTTATCATAAGTAGTCTGACAACAAGGGAGGAATCTAACATTTGTCACTGGGAATTTTACTTGGCAAACTATGGCTCCTGAGAGGGGCATATCCCCTGTGTAGAGTAACTCCAGTTAAACTTTTATATGAACATGTATTCATACACATTTAGGAAGCTCATAAAATTATAGATTTCCATATGTTTTTTTCAAAATGTGATCAAGAACCCTTGCTTGGGGATCTCACAGGTTCCAGAGGCAGACCCACTACTATTATTCTGCTAAATGTATGTAGTATCTAACTGTCCTCTAAATTACTATCTTTATACTCATAGATTAGTGCAACTCTTAGACTTCAATAGAGAGTTTCTTTGTGCAGTGCACAGTAGTGCTTAGTACAGAAACTTGCAGATGATCAAAGTATAGAAAATAAGTGTCAGTGAAGTGTTTGGCCACAAATGGGAAAACTATACCTCTCCCCCAAGGCTCAGGGACAATCTCAGAAGAGGGGTGGCAAAAATTTAAGAGCCTGAGGTTGTGGAGAACCTGAACAAAACAGTGACTCCTGGACATGACAGGACTGCTGCATTCATGTACTCACAGCAGTTGTGGTTGTCTGCACAAGACTTGCACAAGATCAAGCTAGTCAACATTCTAACATGAAAAAGTATCCTAGTTTGCTTTCCCTTGCTGTGATAAACATCATGAACATAAGCAACTTGGGGGGAGGAAAGGGTTTATTTCATCTACTAACTTCCTGTTCACAATCCATGACTGAGGGAAGTCAGGGTGGGAGGCAGAAACTGAGACAGAGATCATGGAGGAACACTGTTTACTGACTTGCTCCTCTGATCATTAGCCTTTTTCCTTTCTTTCTTTTTTGATTTCTTGGTTTCTTTTCTTCTTTCTTGGTTTCATTCTTCCTTTCTTGGGTATGAGTGTATTGTTTGCATGTGTGTAAATGCAACTGTGTTCTGCAAAGTCCACAGACGTCAGAAGAGGGTGTCCCTAGAACTGGAGTTGCAGACTGTTGTTAGCCATCATGTGGGTACTGGAAATGGAACCTGGGTCCTCTTCAAGAGCAGTCAGTGCTTTTAACCACTGAGTCATCTCTACAGTCCCGAACCTGCTCTTTTTATGCAATCCAGAACTACCTATCCAGGGATGTCACCACGCACAGTGGGCTGGGTCTTCTCACGTCACTCAATAGTCAAGAAATACCTCACAGACATGCTCACAGGCAGATCTGTTAGAGGAAATCCCCAGTTAAGGTTATTTCTTCCCAGGTGTGTTAAGTTGACAGCTGAAGATATTTGCAACAAGAGTAAAGTGCCTCATGAACTTCTGTCGCTGACTGAAGAGCTGTTGACAATTTGTGGCTTCTGGCGGTGAAGGGACAAACAATGTTTTTTCAAGGTTATGGATCCTGGTAGGTCAACCACACTCCAGTGGATGGCCCCAAATGAAGGAATCAGCATAGATTAGACGTGGTAGTTCATTAAAAAAAAAGGATCAAAATTTGGGGAGGTTGTGGATGTGGGAGATGTATCTAGGAGGAGTAGAGGGAAGAGTGGGGAGTATATATGATAAAAATATAGTGTATGAAATTCTCCAAGAATTAACAAAAATATTTTAAAAAGATATACAAAGTGTATGAAGGTGACATGCAGATTTTGTCCCTGAACTAAGACTGGTAACAATGATTTAGATCAAAACACTGAAGTTCCTTTTATCCATTTCTGTTAAACAATACTCTTGGATATTTGGTGGTCTTCATATTCACACATGACTAGATCTTCAACTGGACTGTAGAAAAAAATTTCCCAAAATTAAGGAAAGACATACCCATACAAATACAAGAAGCACATAGAACAGCAAATAGACAGGACCAGAAAAGAAACTCCCCATGGCATATCATAATAAAACCACTAAATGTATGGAACAAAGAGAGAATATTGAAAGCTGCAAGAGAAAAACAAGTCGCATATAAAGGAAAACATATCAGAATTTTGAATTTGTTAGGTAAACTATGAAAGCCAGAAGAGCCTGGACTAAAGCATTCTTGGAATACTTAACCCAGCAAAAATATCTATTATATTCGAAGGGGAAAGAAAGATTTTCCATGGCACAAACAGGCTGAAAGAACTCGTATCCATTAAACCAGTCCCTCAGAGAATACTGGAAGCAATACAAAGGACTGAATCAAGGAAGGACTATACCTAAGAGGCAACAGAAAAGAACTAAATGAAGGTATAATTGGGGAAACACAAAATTCGACCGAGAATGCAAACAGAAATTAAAATGTTAGCAACCAATATATATCTTTCAATAACAACTTTAAAAACCAGTGGCGTGAACCCCCCAGTCAAAAGAACAGATTAGTTGAATGGATTAAGAAACAAAACCCATCTTTTTGTTGTCTGCAAGAAACTAATTTCACCTTCAAAGACAGGCACTACCTTAAGGTGAAAGAATGGAAAAAAAATCCGAACAAATTGCACTAAGAAACATGTAGGGGTTGCAATTGCAATTCTAATATCTGACAAAATTTCAAACTAAAACTAGTCAGAAGATATAAAGAGGGTCACTTTATTCTGATCAAAGGAACAATTAACAAGAAAATACCACAATCATGAACATATATGCACAAAACTATGGTGTACCCATTTCATAAAAATGGTACTACAGGACTTTAAAACATAGGACTTTTACATATTAAGATCCCAACTCATTAAGAGTAGGAGTCTTTAACACCCCACTATTTCCAATAGACAGATCAACAGGGCAAAGAATAAATAAAGAGACATCTGCATTAAATGATACCATACATAAAATGGGTCTAACAGACATCTACTGGATATTCTACCCAAACACCAAGGAATACACTTTCTATTCAGCACCTCATGGAACTTTTTCAAAAATCGACCACATACTGGGGCACAAAACAAACCCTAACAAATTCAAAAAAATTAAAATAATTCCATGCATTCTATCAGATCACAACACAATAAAGCTAAAAGTCAACATCAAAAGAAGGTCTAGTAACTACATGAACTCATGGAGATGAATGGGTCAAAGAAGAAATTAAGAAAGAAATAAAAGTATTCCAGGAACTAAATGAAAAGAATAATACAAAGATCTGGGGCACTTTAAAAGCAGGCAAAAGAGGGAAGTTTATAGCTCTAAGTGCCTACATTAAAAAATCAGAAAGAACACAAATAAATGACTTAACATTTCAACTCAAACTCTTGAAAAGCAAGAAAAAAGCAAACCCAAACCTTTCAGATGAGATGAAATAACAAAAACAAGAGCAGAAATTAATGAAATAGAAACAAAGAAAGCAACACAAAGAATCAATGAATCTAAGAACTGATTCCTTGGAAAGATAAACAAGATAGACAGAACCTTATCCCAGTTAACCAAAAGAAAGAAAGAGTAAATCCAAATAAAAAAATCAGAAATGAAAAAGGAACCATCAGCAGACACCAAAAAGATCCAGGACATTGTAAGGGAATATTTTAAAAACCTATTACATTTGAAAAACCTAAAAGAAATAGATGAATATCTAAAATCTTATGAACCACCAAAACTAAACCAAGAAGAGATCAACAGCTTAAACCGACCCATAACGTATAAGGAAATTGAAACAATAATAAAAAACCTCCCAAGCGAAAAGAGTCCAGGCCCAGATGGATTGACAGCAGAATTCTACCAAGATTCAAAGAATTCAAAAAAGATCTATATCCAATACTACTTAAATTATTCAACATGATAGAAACAGAGTGAGAACTCACAAATTCCTTCTATGAAGCCAGCATCGTTCTAATAGCAAAACTAGGTTAAGATATAACCAATAAAGAAAAATATAGACCCATATCCTTAATGAACATAGATACAAAATTTCTCAACAAAATACTTGCAAACCGCATACAGACACACATCAAAAAGATCATCCACAGTGATCAAGTCAGCTTTATTCCAGAGATGCAGAGATGGTTTAATATACATAAGGTAATGAATGCCATAAAGTACATAAATGGACTTAAAGACAAAAATCACACGGTCATCTCAATAGAAAAGGCCTTCGGCAAAATTCAACATGTATTTATGTTAAAAGTCTTAGAGAGAATTGGACTCGAGGGAACATATTTCAACATAACTAAAGCTATATACAAAATCCCACAGCTAACATCATTATAAATGGTGAAAAACTGGAAGCACTACTATAACAATCAGGCACCCGATGAGGTTGTACACTATCTCCACTCCTTTTTAATATGATCCTTGAAACTCTTGCTAGAGCAGTAAGACAAGAGAAGGAAATTAAAGGAGTACTCATTGGAAGAGAAGAGGTCAAATTATCCCTATTTGCAGATTATATGATATTATATTTAAGAGATGCCAAAAATTCCACCAGAAAATGATTAACACTTTCAGTAAAGTGGCAAGTTACAAGATCAATTAACAAGAATCAGTAGCCTTTCTATATACCAATAAGAGACAATTGGGGAAAGAGTACATGGAAACCCTCCCATTTACAATTGCCAACCCCCAAATCTAGGAATGAACTAGACCAAAGACTTTTAGTACTGTCACAAAAAGAGATATATAGACCAATGGAATTTAACTGAAGACCCAAACATGAGTACATACAATTTCAGTCACCTGATATTTGACAAAGGTGTGAAGAACACACACTGCAAAAAAGACAGCATCTTCAACAAATATTGCTGGCAAAACTGGATCTCTACCTGTAAAAGAATTAAACTAGACCCTTATCTTTCACCTTGCACAGAACTAAACATCAAATGGATCAAAGACTCTGAAACTGTTAGAAGAAAACAATTGGCAGTAACCTATAAGATAGAGGTATAGGAAAGGACTTTTTAAATCAGACATCAGTTGCTCATGAATTAAGGTCAACAATCAACAAGTGAGACCTCATTAAAATAAAAATCTTCTGTATAGAAAAATAAATAACCAAGGAAGTGAAGAGAAAATCTACAGGGTGGGAGAAACTCTTCACCAGCATATAGACTATATAAAGAATTCAAAAAACAAAGAATCAAGAAAACAAATGACTCAATTAAAAGATAGGCTATGGATCTGAACAGAGAGTTCTTAAAAGAAGAAATAAAGATGGCTAAAAAATTCTGCAAAAGGTGTTCAAGATTGTTAGTAGTTAGGGAAATGCAAACCAAAACTACTTTAAGATTTCAGACTGGCTAAGTTCAAGAGAACAAATGATACCAAATGCTGGAGAGGATGTGGGGAAAGGGAAATGGTCATTGGTAGGATTGCCAACTCATGCAATAATGATGGGAAGCATTCTTAGAGAACTATGAATGAACCTACTGTATGACCCGGTTATATCACTCCTTGCCATACACACTAAAGACTCATCCTATCACAGAGATACTTGTATATCCATATTTGTTACTGTTCTTTTTACAATAGATAATAGATGGAAACAACCTAAATGTCCCTCAACTGATGAATGGATAATAAAAATGCGGTATATTTACACTACTCAGCAGTAAAAAAAGACAAAATCATAAAATTTGTAGGCAAATGTATGGAACTACAAACTGTAGTACTAAGTGAAGTGACACAGATTCAGAAAAACAATGTATATTCTTCTTCATTTGTGGATCTTAGCACCAATCCCCTATATGTGAGTATATTTCCTGATAAACAGCAGGAGTCAGGTAATTGGAAAGGAAACACTGAAGTAAAGGGAAAGAAAGGTTGCAACAGAATTAGCAGGAAACAGTTGTTACCAAGGGGGAAATGGGTAAAATGGGGGGTATTTAAATGGGAGGGGATCAGGGAAGATTATACAAGGAACTATAAGGGTAAAGGGGAAGAAGGACTTAAAGAAGGGGGCCCCATAGGAAACAGGTATTATCAAGGTGCAATGGGGAAAATGAGGGTACTTTAACTTGTGAGGCAGGAAGGAGAGAGGCAGGGGAAGAGTGAAGAGAGATAAATAATGCCTAGCTGGTGTAAAAAAAAAACAGAGGGAAATATATTAGTTCTAAAACCTGCTGAAAAATTATACATACAGCATCTCTACATGAATCCATGTGCATAGCTAAAGGCTACATAACAAGAAACAGTGCCAAACAGGAGAAATCTTCCTTCAAGTTGTTGGCCAGGGTAGTTCAAGAGACTCTCAAAATTACACAGGCTATTGTCACAGCCTTGATTGTCTTCCAGAACTTGAAGGTAAGACCCTATTGTTGAGGACACAACATACTTTGGACACAGGACTTGGAGCAATGGGGTTGGAACTGACTTGGAAGCCACCTCCCTGAAGGATATCTCTCATAGCTTTGGAGAGTACTATACAAGCTCCTAAGAGAGAACATCAATTGATTTTCCAGCCCTAGCCTTAAGGCCTAATAACCACAACAATATCAGCATAGCAAACTATACTGGAGCAGTAGTGGAACTTTTATATTGGGGGTAATCAACAGCTACCTAATTGGACCTAAAGTCCACTGAATGGGAGGGAACTCATGTGTGGTACTGTAAAATAGCTAAATACACATGGCTGGAGAGGTCACGGATCTTAGAGAAAATCGCAAGGATGTCACATCCCTAGACAAAGCCATTTCACACTACGTGGCAAATGTGGATCCTTATATTTACAGACAAGTATGCCAGTCACCACTCATTAAAGAAGCCTTGTTTGCAACAGACAGAGACTATTACCAAGTTCCACAACTGGTCGCACAGAAATTAAGTGTCTGTGAAATGCCAAACCCTAACTGACACATCTACAATGAAACATCTACAACCTAAGACTCATGGAACATAGTGAAACAAGTAGTAGAGTGAATAGTAATGCATTTCTGTACTCTCATCAATGAATCTCCCTCAGGAAACAGAATGCAGTGAACCTAGAACTCAAGGACCATTATGGAAGACAGGGCACAAAAATTGTAAGAATGAGGGGAGAAGGTGCATGACAGTATGGAAATAGAGTCTTACAGGCTCATGAGATCTTACTCATATAACTTGCAGCAATGATGACAGCATGCACAAGACCCATGCAAACCCAAGGAGACAAAACCCCAGCATAGAACTGTGGAAGTGGGCACAATCTTAGCCAAAGAACTACTGGGCAGCTGATTACTACTGGGTGAGGAGGAGCTGATATTCCTTAAAGGAGTGACTCTAGATGAGCTGACTAGACCCTAGTGGATGAACTTGCACTGAAGGATGTCAGGGGACACTAACTTGAGTCAATAGGCCTTAACATAAATGACCAAATGCATGAAATTCAGTGGGGAGGGGCTATGAGAGGGTGCTAATTGGGAAGCGGGTATAAAGATGATTAAGATGTTCGGTATTAAATACCGAGAAAGTCAATAAAATATATAAAAAATCAAATAAAGTATGACTATAACAAGACCAAAGTCAATAGTTGTTAGAAATTAAAAAGAAAAAGAGATCTGGCAACAAATGCTGGTGAGGATGCAGGGAAAGAGGTACCCTTATTTACTACTGATGAGAGTGTAAGCTAATGTGGAGCTATGGAAATTATGCAAAAAGCTAAGAATAGAACTGCCATATGACCCAGTTATACTGCTCTTGGTCACAATACCCTCGTATAGATACTTGCTCATCCATGTTTATGGCTATTCTATTTCCAATAACTAAATGGAAATGGAATCAGCCTAGCTGTCCATCAACTGATGAATGGACAATAAAAATATGGTATATATGTACACCAGAATTTTATTCAGTTGTAGATAAAAATGAAATTATGAAACTTGCAGGCAAATGGACAGATCTGCAAAGTGTTATATTAAGCCAGGTAAGTCAGACTCAGAAAGACAAATTCTGCATGTTTTCTCTCATATATGGGTCTTAGCTTCCAAATATGTGTATCTAGGTAGGAGTATAGGTGAAGGTAAGGAAACCTGAAAGAGGCTTTAAGGGAGGATGCTATGGAGAATAACAGAACACAAGGGATATAAAAGTGTCAGGGAAAGGGGGTGGGTCTTAGAGAGATGGAACTGGCCAGGGAAATCACCTCAAACTAAGTATATATGAAAATGCCACAGGGAAGCCTGTTTTATAGGCTATTTGAAAATTAAAATAAAACATCAACCACAAATCATAAAATTATTTAAAACAAAATATAAAAACAAAAGGAAAAATATGTTGCTATCTCCAAATGTTTTTATTCCACACAGAGTATAATAGGTTTTTCCTGTATGTACAATTTGTTTGGAACTATAGCTCTATTTTTCCCCTTAATTGAGATGTCACTAGAATTTAAAGATATTCTTTTAAAAGTCACACAGACCCATAACAGATTTTCCAGAACCTGGCAATAGCTCTTCATAATGGATGCTCCACAAGAGGAGGGATCTTTTGAGTGTGTATGTTTTGCTTGGAGCATCCAGAGCAAAACATACCATATGGTGCCTCATGTTAAGTAAAAATTAAATACCTAAATTTAATATACAGTTGTAACAGCAGTTAGATGGACTGATTCCTTCCATATTATACAAAATTCTCATAGTCGCAGGCAGGGAAGACCCTTTCATAACTTTTTCAGTCTTGATGCTTCTTCTGACTTTGATCATAAGGTGCTTCTTAATTTCAGAAACATTAGAAGGCTAAGAAATGTGTAACTCAGTACTGAAAAGATCTTCATGGCAGCAAATATCCAGAAAGATGTATAGCAAACTTGATACTTTGATTTGTTTAATTCAAGGATGAACCCATGGGCAAGTGAAGGCTTCCACCGCAGTGGTCTTGGCTAGCAGGGTTGTAGGAAGGTCAATGTGGGATGTGTGGGATGGGTTAACTTGCAAAGAACACTTGGCACACCATGGCATGGGCTTGGCTTGAAGCAGTGGTGCTCAGGGCTAGGGACATGGCAGTGAAAATGAAAGATCAGTGTGAGAGGCAACAAGAAGCTTAGTCTGTGTGGTTTGGAAACCGAGTCAACAAAGGCAAGAAGGAGCAAGAATCCAGAAACACTCAGACCTTTCAGATCTGAGGGTCTAGGAATACATAATTCCATCGACTGAAGCAGGGAACGAAGGAAAGGAGCTAGTAGAAGGAGGAGAAGGAAAAGACCTTTCAGACCTTTGTCCTTAAACATCAGCTGCTAGTAGGTCTGATTAACTGAGCTCTGTGAGTATAGCTGCTTAAGTCTGTGAGAGTTTGCTCAATTTAACTTTCCCAACTCTGATATCTCCACCTTGATAATAATAATCTTGATAAATGTATCACTGAGTCTGTTTAGACTGCATCATTTACCCTCTTCTAGTGTGCGAGACTGATGACACCAAAAACAAGAGGCAGCCTGCACTGTGGCGGAATTTTCCTGGTGGCCCCCAGTTCAACCCTAGTGATAATGCCAGTTTTAAAGTCCACTCAGTAAACCAGTCTAGACTTCGCTAGAGAACATGTAAAAGTCCCACAGCATTTGGAACATCCTATTTCCAGGTATGTGTGTTATTTCGCACTACAGCAGTCACCAAGGTGTAAGGGTTCTGTTTTCCTTTCAAGAGACGGTTTTGGCAAGATGGCTCAGCAGCTAAAGGCATTTGTTTCCAAGCATGATGACCTGAGTTCAATCTCAGAGATCCACAAGATGGAAGAAGACAACCAACTCCTGTAAGTTGTCCTTTGACATCTGGAGGAAGCATGTGTGTACATATGAGCATGCATGCACACATACACACAATAATTACTGTAAAAAACATTTTAAAAGAAGGTATGGAAATTGACCTTGAGGAATACTGTTAGCTAATGTCCCCAACGGTTAGCACTTCTTGAACTCAGGTTTGGGGCGCGTCCTTGCTTTGATAGAGAAATAGCAGCATGGTAGAAGTCACAAGATCTTCTGCCTAACATGGGATTCTTCAATGGCTCCAGAGCTCCTATTGATTGGTTGCCTTTGATTCTTTGTCAGCAATATCACCACTGCTCTTTAATATTGAAAACTATCCTCCTTGATATAAAGGATGGCAGCCCAATATGATTCAGCTTTTTGTCTCCTCAAGGGGTACATCTATTCTTTTGCAGTTGTTTAGAAGAGACTGGGTAGGAAATTGCCCTTAGTGTGCTTAAAATCCCTAGATTCTCACTTTAAAAATTTCCTGGCCAGGGCTTCAACATCACTAATAATAGCTTACATTGTAGATTTAAATTCATTTTTTCATTTCTGTTTTATGTGTATGAGGGTTTTGCTTACATCTAAGTGCACTCGTGTCATGCAGTGCTCACGGAGGCCAGAAGACGGCCCCAGATCCCCTGGAATTGCTGTTAACAGCCAGTTGTTAGCAACCATGTGGGTACTGGGAACTGAAGCCCTGGTCCTCTGCAAGAGCAACTAGTGCTCTTAGCTGCTGAACCATCTCTCCAGTCCCCATCGTAGATTTCTTTTAAACATAGGGTCTGAATATGCAGGACACGCCAGCCTCAAACTTCCTAAGATTAGAGGTGTGAGGCTCAGGCCTGGCTATTGTGGAGATTTCTATTTTACAGTTTATTTTCACATTTATTTTTTTATTATATTTAAGACAGATTCTCACAGGGTGCTACATAGCCCAGGCTGACCTAAAACCTGCTAAGTAGCTGAGGATGACTTTGAACTTCTGATCTTCCTGCCTTCATCTCGTAGGTGATGAGATTACAGATGTGTACCACTCCTGGTTTATACTATGCTGGGGAGCAAACTTAGGGTTTTGTGCATGCTATGCAAAAACTGTACCAACTGAGTTACATTTCTAGCCCACACTTACTCCTTTACTCAAAATTATAGCAACATTATGAAGGAACTTCATAGTCAGTAATTATATGTTTTCATATTTATTGTTTTTGTTTTATGTATAGGAGTGTATTACTTGCATGTATGTAAGTGAACCCGTGTCATGCAATGCCCATGGAGGTCAGAAGAGGATGTCGGGTCCCCTGGAACTGGAGTTATGGATGATTGTTAGCTACTCTGTGGGAGATGGCAATCAAACCTGGGTCCCCTGCAAGAGCAGCCAGTACTCTTAACTGCTGAGCCATCTCTCCAGCCCCAGTAATAGTAACTTTACAGATGAGAAAACTGAGGTTTGCATTAAATAATATACTCCAAAGAACACTCAGGTAGTACATACTAGACATGAAGTGTGAACCCAGCTCTTCTGAAGCCTGACACAGTGCACCATCTTCTCTACAATACTCCCTCTGAAAAGGTGGTTTGTATTTGTCCTTGTGGTTTCAGAGAATCACATTTGAATTCTCCCATGCACATAAATGGCATGACACAGAGGCTTTCCTTGTGTTTTGGCAACATGCTCAAAGAAAAGGGTGTGGTTCTTTTTTTTTCTTACTAGATAATTACTTTTTAATTGATTTTTTGAGATTTTTCATACAATATAATTTGATGGAATTTAGAACGCTTCCCTTATCCACACCTCCTTTATTGCCCCCCACTCAATTTAGTGTACTCTGTTATGTGCATATATAAAGGCATAGTGAGTGTAATTGGTCCCCAAATACCCTTCAGTGTGGATCCACCCAGTGGAGTCTGGTTAACCTACCAAGAGTCCCATCCTTGAAAGAGGCGGTCTCTCCCACTCCCAGTAGCCATTTCTTTAGGTAGGTTGAGCTTTCTTACACGTTTCTCTGTTTCCCCACATCTATTCTGGAATTTTGTCTGGTTTGAACTTGCATGGCACTTATGCATGCTGAGTGACATCTTAACCAGTCATGTGGGGCTGGCCTGGGCCCTTGTTTCTCTGCCCAGCAGGATCTACTGCAAGAATTGCTGATGCCTATGTGGACCCCCATATGGACCCCTGTATGGACTCAGAATGTCAGGGGCTTTACATGTGCAGTTTCACTCTTGCCAAGGTGGTCAGCGATTGGATGTGCTACGGATTCTTCTCCTTGTTAACTGTGTATTATTTTTCTCCATTCCCCACTGCCTTTGTGATGCTGGTTTTAATTCTACATTCTGGTTCTGGCTTCCACTTTTGGATTTTTTTCCTTCTATCCTTCAGTGAGATCTTAACTTCCTCTCTAGTGAGTTAGCTTAGCACTGTCATGTCTTCTGAGGCCAGGAGCTCAGTGATACCTGGCCCACTCCCAATGGTAAGTATTTAGGCCCAGTAAGGTAAACAGATATGCCCGGCAGGCTGTCGGCAGATGTCTCACACCATCTATAACTCTTGACTAGCTTGTTAAATTAAAGACCAGAGCTGATCTTGACAGCTCTGCCTCAAATAGCGCAGGAAACTGACTTTTTGAAACTTTGTTGCAGAGCTCTGACGGTGTTCTGCTCCAATATTTGTCCTTTGCTGCTGGATATGCATTCCTCCTCCTGAGAGGAAGAGAAGAAAAGGCAAACTTAAAGTAACATAGATGAAAAAATTCAAATAGCATTATTTATTATTTTTCAAATACCATAAATTTGATATATTTATTTTAAATTTAAAATTTTTATTGTATATGTATGAATGTTTGGTCTGCATGTATGTAGGTGCACCACATGCATACATTGCTTGCGGACGCCAGAAGAAGGTGACTGATCCCCTTGAACTAGAGTTATGAATGGTTGTTAGCTACCATGTAGGTACTGGGTCTTCTGCATGAGCCATCTCCCTAGGCCCAATTTATTTATTTTACTTGGGATAGGGGGCATGCCACAGCACATTTGTGCAGCAACTCACAGGAGTAGGTTCTCTCCTTCACCATGTGGGTCCCAGGAATCGAATTCAGGTTGTCATTCTTGGCAGTAAGCCCCTTTACCTGTGGAGCTATCTCAACTGCCAGTTTTTATTATTTATTACTTTTATTTTATGTGTATGAATGCATTGCCTGCATGTGTGTAAGTACGCCCATGTAATACAATGCTTGCAGAGGTCAGAAATGGACATCAGATCTTCTGGAACTGGAGTAACAGACAGTTGTTAGCCACCATGTGGGTGCTGGGAATCGAACCTGGGTCCTCTGCAAGGACAGCCAGTGTGGAGCCATCTCTGCAGCCCCTCAATGGACATTTTTATGTGATTCCATTTTATTACTATAAAAGCAATACCTATTCTTTGTTTTCTTTTTGTTTGTTTTGAGATAGGATCTCGTTATGCAGCCCAGATTGATCTCAAACTCTGAATCTGCCAGCCTCAACTTTCTTAAGTGCTGGGATTACAGGACTGTCCCACCACATCCAGTATAATGTATCTTCTTAAACTTGTAAGATAGAAACAAATAATGCAACTGTTAAGATTTCTGAGTATGAACTTTAATATGGTTTCAGTACATTTGTACTATATCGATTTCTACTTAAACTACACAAAAATAAATTTCTATGCTACCCCTGTTTCTAAGAGAGACCCTTCTTCCGTGGATGTGTAGTATTCACCATAACTTATTGAAATAATCTCAACTCTTTACATCTACCAATAATAGTGCAGGGTTTCATTCCCCAAGTGAGAAAAGTTTCAAAACCACTGCATTTTGCTCTGGTTCCAGAACTCTTTGGGAAGATGCATCCGATAGGATATCCTTACCTGTAAGAACAAGCTGGTTTGATTGGAATTGATCTAAATACTGCAAAATCTGTTTGCTTATGTGAAAAGTCCACAGTTCAGTGGGTCCAGAAGCTCAAATCCATAATCAAGGCAAAATCCACTCTGCATAACGACAACTCAGTTTTCCCTCTAGGCTGACTCTCACAGTCACACAAGTGGCTGCATTTCGGGATAGCCTACTGAGACACATCAATTTCCAATGGAAGAATAAGGGGCGTCTCTGGTTGGGCTACTGTTTTGGGAGCAAAACAGTATTTCCCAAAATTCTGCCTTCATTTATTATTGGCTAGAAGTGGGTCAAATTGTACCCCATTGCTTGGAAACAGACTAAGATTCCTGTGGTTGAAATGACTACAGAAAGGGATAGGAGTACATTTTCTGGAAAATTAAACCAAAATAAGGCATGGTGACGGGGGAGAAAAGTAGGGGCCATGTGAGACGGCGAGGGCGTTGGTTTGAGTTTCTCAGAAACAAACCAAAACAAGGATTTGGATATAGAGAGATCCAATTTGGGGGGATGATTTTAGGAATGCTGGTAGGAGTGCTGGTGGCATTATGAAGCCACTATAAAAACCTGGGATTCAGTCATGCTGGGAATTCTGGGAGGCCATGTAGAACACACACTTCAGAGTTACCTTGACAGAGATTTGGAGTGCTGGGGTACCTATAGACAAGATTTCACCAGTCATTGCTTGAGGGCTGATCTGCAACACATTAATTCAATTTCAGCCTGACCTACACAGGTTGAGGAGGAATTGCAGAACTTCAGAGCTGGAAGTAACACCAGCAATTATCTAGGATATTGAAATGTCCTCCACAGGTTCATGGGTTTGAACACTTGATCTCTAGTCTTTGGCACCAGTTTTGGAGGTTGTGGAACCTTTGGGATGTGAGACAGCTAGAGGAGGTGGATTGCTGGGCTGTGGGCCTTGAGGGTTCTATCCAAGCCCTGATTCTGGTCTCTCTCTCTTTTTGCTTCTTGACTGTGTACATAATGCAGGCAGTTAATGCACACTCACGCTACCATGGAGTCATGCCTTCCCCATCATGATGGACTGTATCCCTCTCGAACCATGGACCAAAATAAGCCCACTGACCCTTGAGTTGGTTTGTCATGTATTCTGTAACAGCAATAAACAGGGGTAAATATTTATGATCTTGTTCTTGGCAATGGTTTATTGGGTATGATATGAAAAACATAAGCAGAAAATGGAATATGTAGATAATCTGTACTTCATAAACATTAAAAATTTTTGTGCATCAAAAGAGATTACTGAGAAAGTGAAAGGATTCACACTAATTACATTTTGAATGAAGATCTAGTTATCTACATTATGGAACACATTTTTATAATTCACCAAGAAGACAAATTGCCAAATTTAAAAGTGGGCAAAGAATTTTAGTAGACATTTCTCTGAAGATGATATACAAGTAGTCAATGTGTACTTGAAAAGTTGCCCAGTGCCATTAGTCACTATGGAAATACAAATCACAAAGCAATGAGAGGCCATTTTACACCATTAGGATAGCTTTGCTTAGAATGACAAGTGCTGGGGAAGATATACAGAACACTGGAACACTCATACGCTACTGGGAATGGAAAACAGTGCAACTGCTATGGAGAAGCTTAGCAGTTCCTCAGAAAGCTGGCATCTATACCATGATGCAAAAGCATTCACACTTAACAGGAGTGAAAGTTTGACTTTAAACACAACCCTGTATGTGAGTCCTCAGCAGCATTATTTATAATAGCCCCCAAGTGGAAACAACCCAAATGTTTAACAAACAGTGAGTAGAGAGACAAAATTGGAATACCTGTACAATGAAATAAAATTCTGTCATTACAAGGAATTTTTGAGGATTAAGTCAGAAATGCTTACAAAAAGGTTATCATAATACCAGTAATGCTGTAAATATTCAGTAAATGGTAACAAATATTATTTTAAAACACTAGGAAACTCACTAAACTTTTCAATGAATAGTCAGACCCTTCTTGATTGACTTAAACATAGATCTTATTCTAGGCAATTTCCATACTATTTAAATGTGTCTATTCTTACAACATTGTCACACTTAAAATTATTGTAATTTTAATATGGTTTAATATCTAGAAGGATTACTAACATTACTCTTATGCATAGTTTTAATGTTATTATTATTGACCCTTTTAAAATAGAATTTTTGTGAATTTCATACAATATATTTTGATCATATTTAGATACCTCCCCCTTCTGCACCACCTCACAATTTCATGTACTCTAATACATACATACATATATTAAAGCATATAAAGAAAAAATTTTGTTCATAATGCCTTTTGGGTTTGGTTTTTCCACTGAAGTCTGATCAACCTATGAAGAATCGTACCCATTTAAATGGCACTGACTTGTCTCCCAGCAGCCATTGGTTGCCAATAGTTCCCTAGGTAAGGCTGAGATTCCTTACCTATTGCCCCAAGTCTACGCTGGAATTTAACTTGGCTTGAGCTTACATGGGACTTGTGTGTGCTGTCATCATCGTTGTGAGTTCATATGAGTAACTGACTGTCTGGAAAACTCTATTTCCTTGTGGTCCTTCACAATCTTTAATCTTTCCACCCTCACTTTCACAATGATCCCTAAGTCTTGGGAGGCAGAAATTTGATACAGGTGTCTTATTCAAGGATAAGCAGTCTGCAGTCTTTTATTCTCTACACATTGGACAATTTTGGTTTTCTATGCTTATCACCATCTGTTGCATAAGGAAGCTTCTCTGGTGAGAGTTGAAAGATGCATTAATCTATGGGTATAACAATAAGTCATTAGGAGTCATTATAATACTATAGCTATTTAGTAGAAAACCAGTTTATGTTCTACTTTATGTCCTGTTACTGGTCTAGCCTCAGGTTCCTAAGTCTGATATCAATGTCAGATATGGACTCCATCCTATGAAGTGGAACTTAACTCAAATTTGAAAGTGATTGGTCACTCCCATAAATTCATGCCATTATTTCATTGGTGGGTATATATTGCCAAACCAGTTATTGTAGCTTACAGGATTCATAGCTGGGCAAGGTTTATGATTAAATATCTCTTTAGGTAACATGCATAGCATCTTCCAGCCCTATGAAAGCTAGACAGTAGAGATGAGGCTTCAAGGTCAGTACCAGCTTGAGTTCTCTACAGCTTATGTGTGTAATGTCTTCAGTAACAGGGTCTTACTGTGAAGTTCTGGTGGCTAACCAAGAGCAGGGGCAACAGCCAGTATTGTTTGAAGGTCTATGGGACCCCTGGTCAGCAGATTCAAAAAAGGGAGCCCATTCCTGCCATTAGGATTTTACTTTACTAGCCTATGGTCTCTACCTCCCCTCCCAGGAAGCCTCCACCAACCATGGCCATTTATTAGTTTTCAGATGTCTCTGAATTTTCAAATCGATACATACAGATCTAAAATTTCAAAGCCAGCATCCATACAATGCTTGTCTTTCTGGGTCTGGGTTACCTCACTCTGGATGATTATTTCCAGTTCCCTCCATTTACCTGTGACTTTCATAATTTCTTTTCTTTTCTTTTTCTAAGAGTTGTTTTCTCCACATTTGATGGTGTATATGTACCCCACCTTCATCACCCATTCATCAGTTGATAGAGACCTAGGTTGTTTCTGATTTCTTGCTATGAAAATGGCAGTAATGAACATGGATGAACAGGTTCTCTACAGAGGATATAGTGTCATTTGGGTATGTGTCCAGGAATGGTATGGCTGGTTCATATGGTAGATCTTTTTCTAACTTTTTTGATGACTCTCCACACTGATTTCCATAGAGGCTACCCCAGTTTGCACTCTTACCAGCAGTGGGTTAAGAGTTCTTTTTCCACATCCTTGCCCCTGTTTGTCATTGTTTTTTGGATCTTAGCGTAAACTTAAATCCTCCTGCCTAAGCCTCTCAAGAGTGGAATTACAGTCCCTTATCACCAGTCCTAGATTCATGTAGCTTTTTATTTAGAATTTTGATTCTTAAATTTTTTTATTGAATCTCTGAATTTTCATACAATATAATTTGATATTTAGATACCCTCTCCCTTCAGCACCTCCCCCACTTCCCCTGCCCAATTCAATATACTCCTATATATATATATATATATATATATATATAGCCACATATCTGAACCAATGTAATTTCTTACTGTATTCTAAATATGCATCCTCATATTTAAAGACAAGTGTACCTCTCACCAATCATTAAAGAAGCTTCTTTATATATATATATGTATATATATATATATATATATATTTATTTATTTATTTATCGAGTCTCTGTCCCTTAATGTGCGTTCATCCACTGGAGCATGGTCAACCTGCCGAGTCCCATCCATGTAAGAGACTGTCTCTCTCCCTCCCAGCAGCCATCAGTTGCTAAAAGTTCTTAAGGATAGGGTGGATTTCTTACCTACTTCCCCATGTCTATGCTGGGATTTTATCTGATTTGAGCTTGCGTGGGTCTTGGTGCATACTGTCACCATTGCTGTGAGTTCATATGTACAACTGACCAGCTGTTTGAAAAACTATTTCCTTGTTGTCATTTATGACCTCTGGCTCCGTAACTACAATTTTTCTGCTCCCTCTTCCACAATGATTCTTGAGCCTCGGGAGGCAGAATTTTGAAATGCGTGTCCTATTCCGGGGGGAGCACTTTACAGCCTCTTGTTCTCTGCACATTTCTTCTGTGTTAATCACCATCTGCTCTATAATGAAATCTTTCTGGTGAGAGTTGACAGATGATTCTTCTTAGGTGTAGAAGTTATATTGAAAATGTGTTGTTTAGTGATAAGCATCTCACAGACCTTTATTCTCTCTACTCGACCACTTGTGGAACTCTGTATTAGTCTCCATATGCTACAAAAAGAAGCTTCTTTAATGATTAGTGAGAGGTACACTTGTCTTTAAATATGAAGATGCATATTTAGAATACAGTAAGAAATTGCATTGGTTCAGAGATGTGACAAAATAGGGTTTTCTCTAGGTTCTATGACCTCTCCAGTCGTGTGTATTTGGATATCTGTACGGTAACATACAAGCTCCCTCCCACAGAGTGGGAGTTAATTTCAATAAGACAGCTGTTGATTACCCCCAAGATAAAAGTGCCACTACTGCACCAATAGCGATAGTTTGCTATTGTTGTTTATTAGGCTTTATAGCTGGGTGGGATCATTGATTGCAGCTTGCATAGTACCCTCTGATAAGATGAGAACTAGTCTTCAGAGAGGAGGCTTCCAGGTCAGTTCCACCTTCATTGCTCTGAGTCTTATGTTCAAAGTATGGCTTGTCTTCAGCAATAGGGTCCCAATTTCAAATTCTGGGAAGCAATCAAGGCCTTGTGTTATTTGGGAGAGTCTCTTGGACTACCCCGATCAATAACTCGAAGAGGGGTTTCTCGTGCCTGGAACTGTGTTTTTTGTTGCATAGCTTCTGCTATACATATGCGCGCACACACACATACAGACATATATATATATATATATATATATGTATATATATATATATATATATATAAATACACATTATATATAATGTGCACTTTTCAGTAGGGCTTTGAAACAATATATTTCCCTTTGTTTTTTCATACCATCTAAGCATTATTTATCTCACCTCTCACGCCCTCTGTATAACCATCTCTATGCCTTTTTCAGTTAAAGCAACCTCCTTTCCCCCATTTCCCCATTGATAACACCTGTCTACTGCTATCCCTCTCTCTCAGGATCCATTTTCCCCTTCACTCCCATGGTTCCTTTCCATTTTCCTGGTGCCTACAGTTATATCAGCATGTATACTCACATATAAGGATGTGGAGCTAAGATCCACAACGACAGACAACATTTGTCACTTGTTTTTCTGAGTCTGTTACTTCATTTAACAGTTTCTAGTTCTATCCATTTATCTGCAAATTTCATTTTTCTTTACTACTGAGTAGAACTCCATTATGTAAATGTATTACAATTTCATTATCCTTTCATCAGTTGAGGGACATTTATGTTGCTTCCATATCTTAACTATTGTGAAAAATGCAGCAAGAAACATGACTATGCAAATATTTCTGTAGGATGAGTTGTTTGGGTATATGCTAAGGAGTGGTATAAACAAATTATATTGTAGATTTTAGTTTTTTAAGAGTTCTCCATATTAATTCATCTTGAGAAAGAACTTGTGTGTAGTACTCTAGACATAGCCAAATACAAATGGCTAGATAGGTCATAGATCCTTGAGAAAAACATACGTTGGTTATACCCATAGACAAATGTGATTTCTTTCTGTATGCTAAATACGTGTTCTAAATTTACAGACAAATATACCTCTCACTACTCATCAAAGACACTTCTTGTTGCATCAGATAGAGACTACTGGAGTGTTTCCACAACTGGTCAACCACTGAGAATAAGTATCTGTGAGATGTCCAGTCCTAAGTGACACATCTACAATGTAACCTCTATACCTAAGGCTCAGGGAACATAGCAGACCAGTGGGCAGAGAGAATATTAATGCATCTCTCAACTCTTATCAGTGAAGCTTCCTCATACAACAGACGTTAATTAACACAGAAAGTCACAACTGACCAAATAAGAATAAGAGACTTCAGAGTGCATGTTCCAGGATAGGACTCCTATATTAAACCTCATCCAGCCAGGGTTTAGGGACCATTGTGGAAGAGGGGGTGGAAAGACTTTAAGAGCCAGGGATGGTAGATGGCCACAAGGAAACAGTTTTCCAGGCAGCTGTGAAGTTGCTTATGTGAATTTACAGCAATGTTGACATCATGCAGAAACCCATGCAAACTCAAACCAGACAAAATCCCAACATGGAACTTGGGAAATGAGTAAGAAGTGCCAACTTTGAGGAACTATTGGTAACTGGTCACTGCTAGGTGAGGAAGAGTTGACTAGATAAACTGACCAAGTTCTAGTGGATGAATTCAAACTGAGGGAAATCTGGGTTGACTTCATAAGCTGTAACATATATGACAGCATGCTTAAAATCGGGGGGTGGTGGGAGATTCAGATATGGAAGGGGGTTGCAGTATGATTAAGATGTATGAAATGCACAAAAGTAAAAGAGTGCTTCGTACTGTTTTCTACAGTGGTCTCACCAGTTTGCCAGTTTGCAATCCCACCAACAGTGCATGAGGGTTCCCCTTCCTCACGTTTGGTATCATTTGTCTTCTTGATCTTAGTCATTCTGACTGGGGCTAGATGAAATCTTAGAGTGGTTTTGATTTGCATTTTCCTAATTACTAAGGTTGTTGAACACTTTTTTTAAGGTATTTCATAGTCATTTTTATTTCTTCTTTTGCGAACTCTCTGTTCAGATCCATGGCCTATCTTTTGATTGGGTCATTTGTTTTCTTGATTCCTTGTTTTTATGTTATTTGTATATTCTGAATATTAATCCTTTGTTAGATGTCTATCTTGTTTATTTTTTCAAAGAACCAGCTCTTAGATTCACTGATTCTACATTGTTTTCTTGGTTTTTATTTCACTGAGTTTTGCTCTTATGCTATTTCTTCTCATATGCTGGGTTTGTTCTTGCCTTTCCAGATTATTGAGTTGTGCCATTTAGTCATTTATTTGTATTCTTTCTGATGTTTAAAAACATTTTATTAGTTTTAGGTTTTTGTGTATGAGTATATCACCTCCACGTGTGTTAAGTGCACCCATGTCGTGCAACGCCCATAATGGTCAGAAGAGGATGTCGGGTGTCAGATTCCCCTGGAACTGTAGTTATGGATGGTTGTTAGCCACCATGAGGGTGCTGGGAATCTAACCTGAATCCTCTGCAAGAGCAGCCAGTGCTCTTAATTGCTGAGCCATCTCTCCAACTCCTCTTTCTGATTTTTTTAATGTAGGCATTTAAAGCTATAAACTTCCCTCTTAGAATTGCTTTTTAATGTGTTCCAGTAATTTTGTTGTGTTGTATTATCATTTTCATTTAGTTCCAGGAATACTTTTATTTCTTACTTGATTTCTTCTTTGACCCATTTGTCATTCAGTAGTGTGTTGTTTAGTCTTTGTGAGTTTGTGTAGTTAGTTACTAGAGCTTCTTTTGCTGTTTATTTTAAGCTTTACTGCATTGTGGTATGATAGAATGCATGGAATTATTTCAGTTTTTCTGCGTGCAGAATGTGTATACTTTGGTGTTTGGCTGGAATATTCTGTAGATGTCTTTATATCCATTTGGTGTGTGATATCATTTAATTCAGATGTTTCTGTTTATTCTTTGTCCAGCTTACCTGCTTTTCTGAAGAGAGTGGAGTATTAACATCACCTCCTATTACTTAGTTGGGGTTAGTCTGTGTCTTGAACTCCTGTAGTACTGTATTTATGAAACTGGATGCACCAGAGTTTGGTGCATATATGTTGTAATGACTTCTTGATCAATTGTTCCCTTGATCAGAATGGAGTGACCCTTTTTATACCTTCTGATTAGTTTTATTTTGAAGTCTATTTTGTCAGATATTAGAGTCACAGCACCTGCTTGTTTCTTGGTGCTATTTGCTTGGAATGTTTTTTTTTCCATCCTTTCACTCTAAGGCAGTCCCTGCCCTTGAAGGTGAAATGAGTTTTTTTTGTTGTTTTTTTTTTTGGATACAACATAAACATAGACTTTGCTTCTTACTCCATTCAAGTGGCCTGGGTCTTTTGACTGGGAAGTTCACACCATTGATAGTTAAAGTTATTGTTGAAACATGTGCATTGGTTATTGTCATTTTGATTTCTGTTTGTGTTTTTAGTCCCATTTTGTGTTTTCATAACTATACCTTCACTTCTTTTTTTTCTATAGCCTCTTGGATATGATGTTCCTTTGTTCATTCCTTTGTATTGCCTTAAGTATTCCCTGTAGGGTTGGTTTGGTGGACATGAATTCTTTCAGCCTATTTGTATTATGGAATATTTTCTTTACCCTTCAACTATCATAGTTTTGCTGAGTAAAGTATTCTGGGTTGGCATTTATGATCATTTAGAACTTGGAACACTTTGCTCCAGACTCTTCTGGCTTTTATAGTTTGCACTGAAAGTCAGCTGTAATTCTGATGGGTTTTCCTCTTGCAGCTTTCACTATTCATTTTTTTTCTATGTATTTAGTGTTTTTACTATGATATGCTGTGAGGAGTTTCTGTTCTAGTCCTTTCTATTTGGTTTTCTGTGTAGGGAAATTTTCTTCTATAATCCTGTTGAAGATCTGGTCAACGCCATTAAGCTGTGTTTGTTTCCTCTCTTTCCTCAATGCCTATGATGTATAAATTTTGATCTTTTCATGATGTCCCTCATTTCCTGTATATTCCATTTTTGTGTTTTAAACCTTTTTCATATTCTTTGTTTGAGTGGCTCAGTTCTTCAACTTTATTGTCCAGTCTTAACATTGTTTTTCATTCATTCATTCTCTTGGTGAGATGTTTTCCTGTTGTTTCAAATACGTTTCTTAAGTTTTTGCATTTCATCTTCATTTCAGTCTGAGTTTTCTTCAATATTTCTATATCTTTCATGAATTTACATTTCAAATCCTGAGTTGTCTTTCTCATTTCATTCATCTGTGTATTTGTGTTTTCTTTCTCTTCGGTCTGGAGTTTATTCTTGTCTTCTTTGAGTTGTTTGTGTGTTTTTAAAATTTGTTAAATTCTTTGATCATGCTTATGATTTTTCTTTTAAATTCTGTGTCCTGGGATTTCTCAGGTAGTTCTCATTGTAGAACACTCCTATAAAACTTGTGTGGTTTGGTGGGGACATATTTTAGTTTTTCATATTATTTGTGTTTTTTCATTGTTGTTTGAGTATATGGATTTCTTTTGTTGATTGTGTGTCTGATTTTCAACTCAACCTGTGTCTGTTGAAGTTTGATTCTGTATATATTGTTGATGCAGCTTGGTTGCTTCCTGATGGTGTATGAATAGTTAGTTGCTCTATCCTTCGGTTCTCTCTTTTGATTTTTTTCATTGAAGGGGCTAGGTGGATCCAGATGGCTCGTCAAGAGCTCTCCAGAAGGGTGAAAGAGCCTATGCACAAGTTGTGGTAATGGGGATTAGCTGGTCTAGTTCTAACTAGCTAAGTAGAGAAGGTGTGAGCCCTGGAGTCATGCCACTGGAGCTGATCCCAAAGCAGGGGAATAATGACCTGTGTGGTGGATCTAGTTAATTCTCCCAGGTAGTCAGTTGCTCTCTGACAGCTTCAGCAGAAGGGGCCAGAGGCCCAAGAACAGCCAATGGGAACAGGATGGGCTGGTTCTTTTTAGATAGCAGAGAAGGCATGAACTCTGGTACAGTGGATCTGGGGGTGATCACAAAACAGGAGAATGTATGTGGTGGCATTATTTGGCTAACTCATCCCAGCTACTGATTTTCTCACAGCCTTAGTAGATAGGGGTCAAGGAGTAAGGACAACTGATGGGCTGACTTTTACTAGCTAGCAGAGAAGGCATGAGTTCTGGTGCTATAGGACTAGGGGTGACCCAGAATTTTAATTAAAATTTTTTTTTCTTTACTCATTTGTTAGATGTTATTTAAACATCATTTTGAGGAGTTCAAATTCTGTGAGACTATAATTAGAGTTTTAAAAAAATATTTGAATAAAATTACTATTTTTATAGACAATCAAGCCTTAATACTCCATGCAATATACTTATTTCATAATTTTTAGCTTGTTTTGTATTGCTTTTATTTTACTGTATTTTTTTAATTTGAGGGTTTCATACATGAGTACACTGTACTTGCGTCCTTTCCAGCCCCATCTCCCCTCTCCAGTTCCCCATATGTTCCCTCAACTACTTTCTCAAAGTATATATATATATACAACTTACTGAATTCAACTAGTGTTGCCCTCATTTGTGTGTGTTTAATGCTGACCACTTGAGACTAGGGGTTTGGCCCTGAAAATAATGGGAAAAAAGCCTGGCTATTCCTCCTTCAGCAGCCATTGACTTCATCTAGGGGTGGGGCCTTGTGAAATTTTCCTCCATCCATATTGACATACTAACTAGTGTGGTCTTTGCAGGTCTTGTTTAGGCAATGATATTGTTGAGAGTTCATGGGAGCAACATCTTGTCCCAGGCAGAAGACATCATCTTTCAGGAGACGACCAGGCCCTCAGGCTCTTACATATTTCTGTTCCTTCTTCCATGATGTTCCCTGAGTCTCAGGTGTGAGGGTTGTGTTATAGATGTTCCATTTGGGGCTGGGAATCTGTCTTATTTTGTTTCTCTGTTATTATGATAAACACCATGAGCTTATGGTCCACAGTGAAGGAAGCCAAGGTAGGAACTCAAGGCAGGAACATGGAGGCAAGAACTGAAGCAGAGTCCACTGCTTATAGGTTTGTTTCCCCTGGCTTTCTCAGCCACTTTTCTTATACAGCCTGGGAGCTACTTGCCAGTGATGGCACCACCCGCAATGGGCTGGATCCTCCTATATCAATTAGAAATTAAGAAAATGCCCCACAAACATGCACACAGGCTGGTCTGATGAAGAAAATTCCTTAACTGAGGTTCCGTCTTCCCAGATATCTCTAGTTTGTAGCAAGTTGAGAAAAACTAACCAGTGCAACACCCCACAGTCATTTATTCTCTGCATTTTGACTACTGTAGATCTCTCTAATAAGTGTCCATTTGCTACAAAAGCAGCTTCTTTGATGAGACATAAAGACTGTACTTATCTATGGGTATAAGGATGAGTGTTTAAAAGGCAGTTGGAAATTATATGACCTTAGTAATATGGCAGTAGTAAGTTGTATCCTAGGGTCTATGATGTTTCCAGCCATGAGTTTTTGGCTATGTTAACAGTTCTAGGCCTGTGTCTCCTCAAACTGATCAGGCTTTAGGTACAATTAGATAGCTGTTGGTTGTCCCCAAGATACAGATGCCACTATTGCACTGTTGGAGATATCTTGCCACTTCCACTGTTGTTGTTGCTCTCAGGCTTTGCAACAGGGTAGGGAAATCGATCAATTTTTTTCCTTGATATCTTGCATAATACATTCTAACACTCTGAAAGCTAGCTTTCATGGAGGAAGCTTCCTGGTCATTATCAGTTGGATTTCTTTAAGTCCTGGGAACAATGTGTGTGGTGGCTTCAATGAGAGGGTCTTACCTTCAAGTTCTGGCAGTCAGCCAAGAACAATGGCAATGGCCAATATTGTTTTGAAAGTCTTTTGGACACCACTCTCACTGCCTGGCACTGAGAAGTCTATGGCAGTTGGGGCACATTATCCTGCTGTGTGGGGTAACTGCATTAAAACTGTGTGTGTGTGTGTGTGTGTGTGTGTGTGTATGTGTGATATGTGCATTTTTAAGTAAGCTTAGAAAATAATAGGTTTCCGACTTTTCCAAACATCCTTAGTGTTATCACTTCTTTATTGCTTCTTTTCTCTCCCTCTGTATTAACTTCCCTTCCCCATCCCAAGTTAAGTCTTCCTCTCCATTTTCCCTTTCCCTCTTCATAGTACTTGTGTCTTGCTATTCCCTGCTCTAGAGCCTCTTCTCCATTCTTCTTTAGGAAAGTTGCCTGCAGCTCCTCACTGCTAAATCTGTCCTTTTTTTTTTTGAGTTCTAACTCAAAAAGCATACCTTTTCCTCCTTTCTGTCTCTTCTTTGGATACTGGCCAAAATCCTAAGCATGCTGGCCTTGATCCTCTAGGTATTCTCTGAAGAGTCCCCTCACCCTTCAGTGCACCAGCTTACTTCCATTGCTGAATCTTCCTGCTTTCTCAGCTCTTAAGTCATGCCTGTATCTCTTCTGTTTCTCTATCGCCCTTCTAGCAGCTGCCAAAATTCATAAACTTGACTGCTATGTTGTTATCTTTTTCTCAACTCTAATAAAATGGCTCTTGAGCTTCAAGACAGTGTATTTAGTAAAAATTACCTATTTTTAAGAATTCTATTGTCTTTACTTTTAATTAACTTATGATTTTCTATTATATCTACCCCTCCTCCCATCTCTAATGCTGGGTATTAAACCAAGGGCTTTGTGCATGCTAGGCAAATGCTCTACTGAGTTACAATCTCAACCTTAAATTGCATCTTCTTGTTTGTTTCTGATGGTTTTCTTTATTCAGTGGCTCATACAGGCTGCTTGTCACAGTGAGTACAGTGCTTTTCTTATTAATATTTTAGGTTAGCATATAAATGAATGTGTTTCATCATGATGCTTTCATATATATGCATCATTATGCTTTCTTCTCATTTTCATTTCTGTTTCCCACTGACCTTCCCCATGCTCCCGTCTCCTCCAGCTGTTTCCAGTAATGCCTTTCATTATTCAGTCTATTTCCCATCTTCCTTAAGATCTCTTCTTCCCCTCTTGTGATCAGTTTTCTAGGTTCACAACCTATAAACACATACATACACATATAAACATACAAACTTATGTATATACATGTATATTTAGAATTTTAAATCTAGGATCCGTATATGAGAGAAAACATGTATTTATCTTCCTGAGTCTGGCTTATTTCACTTAACAAAATGATTTTCAATTCATCAATTTTCCTGAAAATGATATGATTTCATTTTTCTTTATAGCTGCATAAAATTCCATTATTTATGTGTACCACACTTTATTTATGCATCAGTTGATGGACATCTTGGCTGGTTCAATTTCCTGGATATTGTGAATACTGTTGAACTAAATGTGAATGTGTAGGTATCTTTGTGGTATGTTCACTTAGAATCCTATGGATATATACCTAAGATTGGTACAGTTAGGGTAAATCTATTTTATTTTTTTTCATTTTTTTGAGGAATCTCTCTACTGATTTCATAGTAGTCACACAAGCTTACATTCAGTGACTAAATATTTTCAATTCTCAAAGTCATTTGTTGCCATTTCTTTTCTTGCTGGTAGCCATTCTGATTGCTGAGAGAGAATCTCAAAGCAGATTCAGTTAATATTTCTCTGATGGCTAAAAACACTGCATATTTTTTCAAGTTTTTGTTACCCATTTAGATGTCTTCTTTTGAGAATTAGCTCATTTATTGAATGGGTGTTTTTTGGTGTTTAACTTTTTCAATTCTTTGTATACATCTTAGATATTAATTCCCAGTCTGATGTAAAAGTTTTTGTTTTCCATTTTGTAGGCTGTCTCTTCACTGGTAATGATTTCCTTTGCTGTGCAGAAGCTCCTTAAATTTATGTAATAACATTTATCAATTTTTGGGTTTATTTACAAAGCCATTGAAATCCTTGTGTATGTCTATATCTTGAAGTGTTTTAGCTATGTTCTAATCTAACAGTTCCTAATTTTCAGATTTTACATTAAGATCTTTGATCTATTTTTAATAGCTTCTTTTTTCAAGTGTTTTCTTTTGCAAGTTAATACTGGGATGGGCCTGAGGTATCTGTTACTGCAGTTGGCTTCCTCCTAAAGAGAAATTGGAAAACATAAAGTCAAGTGAAGGTAACTCATCAGGAAGACTCACATGAAATAAAACAAACAAACAAAAAGAGTGGGAAAAGAGGAAAAATAAGAATTGGAGGACACATCCATCTAAATACACGCACAAAACGCAACAAAGAAATAGAAGATGGGAAAAGTTCACAATTCTCCAATCACAAAAACCAAACATAATGAGATGACTAATATTCCAGAAAAATATGTCAGAGTCCTACCTTTAGAATAGATCAATAACCAAATAGAGGACTCAAATGAATAGAGGAATCATCAATAAGGAAATCAGTTCAGTTCCTAGGTGAAAAAGTCAGAAACCATAGCAGAAAAATTTCAAAAGGAAATTGAGATTCAGACAACTCAAAAAATATAAATTCTGGACATGAAAGAGCCAGTCAAAGGGGGAGGGAATAGAGTGGAAACATTATCAACAGACAATACAAGCAGAATAAAGAGTATCAGGAATGGACGGCAAGGTCGAGATAATAATACATTTGATCACATACAAAGAAAAAATGAGCCCGTCAAAAATTCTCAAGGACTGCAGGATATGTTCAAGAGACAAAGTTAAGAATCCATGTAGTAGAAGGAGATTAGGTAAAGACAACTCATTCAGTAAAAATATAGCAAAAGATTTCCCAAACCTACAGAAAGAAATGGACATCTAAACATGGTCATTTAGAACCCCGAATTGACATGAACAAATAAGAACATCTCCACGGCATAACATAGTCAACATACCCAAAATATGAAGCAAAAAATAATATTAAAACTGTAAGCTAAAAATGCCAAGAAAGCAAGCATGTAAGAATAACATCAGATCTCTCATCAGCAAACCTAAAGGCCAGGAAGGCATGCAATGATATATTTAAAATCCTGAACAACAATGTTTGCCAACCAAGATTACCATATCTAACAAAATTACCTTTTAAAATTGATGGATAAATAAGCACATTTCAATCTAAGGCAGTTCATGATGACCAAAGCAGTATTGCAGAGAATACTTAAAAGAATACTATACAAGGAGGAAGAAGACAGACTTTCTCATTCACAAGAGCACAGGAAACTAAATTTTATGAAAGGAATACATGAACAAAAGAGGTCTGGGAAGAAATCTGTCATGTCCAACACAATTAAACAACATTAAGCACCTAATTCTTTTATTGAGTTTTTGTGTATTTCATACAGAACATTTCAATCAACTTTAACCATCTTTATACCCCCTTCTCCACTGGCACCCTCCCATAGTCCCCCCACTGGAATTCATATATTCTGTCATTTATGTTAAGGCCTAGTATGTCATTAGTGTCTCCAGACATTCCTCAGTGCAAGTGCATCTACTGAGGCTCTAGACTATTACAGTGTTCCATAACTGGTCACACACAGACATTGTCTGTAAATTTTCCAAGCCTAAGTGGCATATCTACAATGCAACATCTACACCTAAGACTCATGAAACACAGAAAAAGGGGTAAAGAGGACACTAATGCATCTCTCAGTTCTCATTAATAAAGTTTCCTTATGCAACAGAGGACCAGGAACACAAAAGGTCACAAATGGCCAGTGTGTAGAGATTAAGAGTCTGCAGAATGCTGGTCCTTGGACAGGACTCCTGTATTAAACTTCACCTGCCTGGGCCTCAGGGACCATTTCGAAAGAGAGGGCAGAAAGATTACAAGCCTCTGATTCTAATAAGAGAGCAGCAAAAGAACTAACAGTAGTCCAACCAACCAGAACAACAGTAGCTGTAATTACCTGCAAAAGACTTACACTAGATTTGGCCCATGAACATCCTGTCATGGAGTAGGGAGGGATTCATGGAAGCCCAGTCTTCCCTCAGGATAGTTAATGATTACTGGAGGTGGGATTACTATGTTCAGTGGCATAGCCTTTGGTACTGCCATACTAGTGTAAATAACATCTCACCCACGCCCCTTTAAACAATATGAATGAAACTCATTGGACCACAACAAAAAACAAACCAAACCCAAATCAAGACCAAAACCAAATCCAAAACCAAAAACCCCAAACCACAAAACCCTCAGACAACAACAATGAAAATCGGATATGAGAAGCAGATGAGGAAATAGTAGGGAAGAGGAAAGAAGTCAGCAGGAGTGGGAGGAGGCCTGAGGGCAACGGAGGGCGACTGTATCAAAATGCATTCCACCCAGGTACGAAGATGTCAGAATGAAACCATCACTATGTATAAGTAATATATGCTAATGAAGCATCAGTAAATAAGAAAGTCATAAAAAGTTTCCCCGGAAAGAAAATGGTAAGACTGGACATATTCACTGCTGAGTTCTACAACTTCTTTAGGAAAGGGGTTTCTTGTAGGGTTGTAAATGCCCGTACTTATAAAACTGTTCCACAAAATAAGACAGGAAGGAACTTCCTAAACTCAGTCTACAAAATCCAGTATTATTCTGACAGGAAAACCAGATGAGGACACAACAGTCATATATACATGTATACATATATACATATATATATATGCAATGAACTGAATAGATAATTCTGAAATCAAGTAATACAAACGACCAATAAATATTTGAAAAGGTGTTTGCAAATCAAATTGCAAATTCAAACTACTTTGGGATTCTATGTCACCCCAGTCAGAATGGCTATCAGCAAGAAAATGCTGCTGAAGATGTCAGGAGAAGTGGACATTATTTTGCTTCTGATGGGAATGTAAACCGGTGCAGACATTATGGAAATTCATATGATATTTTCTCAGAAAATTAAAAATGACATTACCACAGGATAGCACAATAGCAGTCCCGAGCACGGACCCAAAGGACTGTAAGTCCTGCCACAGGGATTCTTGTACATCCACACTCACTGCTGCTCCATTCACATCAGCTAAGAAACTGAGCCGGCCTAGACACTCACTAAGAGATGAATGAGTGATGACAATATAGTGCATGTAATCAGTGCAAGTGCTTTTAGTGGCAAAGAAAAATGACACATATTTTCAGGAAAATGGATGGAACTGGAAATCAACGTTTAGCACAATAAGTCAGACTGAGAGAAACAAATACAATACATTTCCCCCCAGAACTCCTGTCTGGTTGGACTGTAGATCTGCTTGGCATGGAGACTAGTGTTAATCTTCTTTTCTGAATGTCTTTTTTCTTTTTTGTCTTTTGTTTTTTCTTTACTTTCATCTTAGTGCTTCCTTGAGTTCCATGTGTTGAAACAACTTTCTTTCCCTCTGTTCCATTCTCTAAATCCTATTCTCTAAATTCTCTGTCCTTCTTTTCCCCTTTCTCTGATTCTGTCTGCTCACAACTGAAACTGTTACCCTGACTTCTGCCTAGGTATTAGGTGATGTAGCTGAATTTTTGTCCCACCCTAATCTTGTCTTTGGGGGCAGGATGCCTATGAACATAGAAGTTCCTCTTCAAGTTGGCAAGCTGAGACTGATGGGGTGGCCACCAGAATGACCACTAATCAACCTCTAACTCCATTACATCATCTGTATACAATACAGCATACTCCTCCCAATGTCATGATACTTGACAACTGCCACCGCAATGAAAGGGAAAAACCCAGAAAAGGACTGAAAAAAAGCACGTGTGAAGTCCTAATAAATTTCTGTCCATTCCCAGAAAAGACATAAATATTCCTTCCCCTTTATGTTTTTCCTTCCCCAGCATTTCTTTGACTGTATCTACCGTCTCCCCACATGCAAGGGTTGAGAAGTTGACTTGTGGGTTTATCTGCCACTGTTCATGGTTAAGAGTAAGTCTTCTTCACTGTTGAGCTGGTGATTCTTCTTGTTATTGGTTCCGTGTGTGGGGAAAAATTGCAACAAAACTACGGTGACTGTTTTTTTAAAAATACATTTTAATTTATTCTCTGAAAATTTCACAGATATATACAGCGTATTTTGATCCTATCCACCGCACTCCTGCAACACCTCCCAGAGCCTCCCCGTCATGTACCCCTGCGAACTTCATGTCCTCTTTTACTTTTTAAAAAAATAGCCCACCGTGGGGCTGGAGAGAGCAGTTAAGAGCACTAGCTATTCTTCCAGAGGACCCAGGTTTGATTCCCAGCACCCACACGGTGCCTGACAACCATTTGTAACTGCAGGGGACCTGACACACTCTTCTGGCCTCTGTGGGCACTGTACATACATGGTGCACTTACATGCGTGTAGGCAAGACACTCATACACATAAAATAAAAGTAACAAATAAAATCTTTTTTAAGAAATCCTCTGAGCTCAATTAGTGCCTGTGCACCGAGGCTTTTGTTCTTGCTTTGTTTGGCCTCAGTCTGCATTCTGTGCTGCCTCATGGACCGTGCAGCATGACGGACTTCCTCCTCCAAACTGCCTGTGAATTCTGTTTTAGAAAGTTCTGTCTGGTCAGCACTGAAACTTCAGTGCCTTCCTCCTGTCACCAGCTTCAAAGGGTAGTTACCCTGTAAGCATTCCAGTTCACTATCGCAGAGATGCCGATGATCTGAGGGAGCCACAGGTCCATCCACTACTTTTCCCCATGTCGAGTTTTTGTTAAGGCTATGAATTTGCAGCTGAGGGTAATTTTGGTCCCATTCTACACAAATCTAAGAAACAATGTTGCCTTTTTCAACTTTTAAAATATTTTTGTACGAATGGAACTAGAAATTGTTACGCTAAGGAAAGTAACACAGACTCAGAAAAACAAGTGACATATGTTCTCTCTAATTTGTGGATCTTGGCTCCAAATCCCTAAATGTGAGTATATATACTTATGTAACCACGTGAGCCAGGAAAATGGAAATGAACCATGGGGATAAATGGGAAGAAGGAGCTCGAGAGAGAGGGCAGAAGGGGACAGGTGTTATCAGGGGGGAAATGAGGGGACGAGGGTTACTGTAACTGGGGAGGGAGTAGAGACAGTCATAAGAGGGGTATGAGAGGGGAGATAAACCGTGCTTAGAAGGTGTGAAAAACCAAAGGGAAATATATTAGCTCAAAGCACTACTGGTAAACATACATACAGTATCTGTACATGAGTGCATGTGTATAGCTGAAGGCCATCTAACAAGAAACACAGGGTAAGAGAAACCTCACATCGAGTTGTTGGTCAAGGTAGTCCAAGTGACTCCCCACATAACACAGGCTATTACCATAGCCCTTGATTGCCTCCCAGAACTTGATGCTAAGACCCTATTGCTGAAGACAGGCCACACTTTGGACACAGGACTTGGAGCAATTGAGCAGGAAGTGACCTGGAATCCTCCTCTATGAAACTGACTCTCATGGTATCAGAGAATACTATCTAAACTGCCAAGGGAGAAAATCAATCACTGATCCTATCTGTGAAGACCAATAAATAACAACAACTGGCCCAGAAAACTATTGCTATTGGTGCAGTCATGGCACTTCTATCTTGCGGGTAATCAACAGTTGTCTAATTGAACTAAGTCCTATTCAATGGGAGGGAATTTATGTGCAGTACTATAAACATAGCCAAATACACACGGCTGGAGTGGTCATAGAACCTAGGGGAAAACCTACTTTTGCCACATTCATAGATCAATGTGATTTCTTACTTTATTCTGAAAATGTATTCTCATGTGTACAGACAACTGTACCTTTCACCACTTATCAAAGAAACTTCTTTCTGCAACAGACAGACATTATTATGAAGTTCCAGAACTGGTTAAATGCAGAGAATAAGTGTTTGTGAGACACTTAACCCTAAGTGACACATCTTAATACACCCTCTACACTTAGAATGAATGCAACATTCTACTCTCACCAGAAAAGTTTCTTTATGCAGCAAATGGTGATTAACACAGAAACCCATAGCTGGTCAATATGTAGAGAAAAGAGGTCTCAGAATGCTTACCCCTAAATAGGACACCTATTTCAAACGTCTGCCTCCCAAGGCTCAGGGAACACCGCGGAAGAGGAGACAGAAAGATTGTAGAGCCAAAGGTGGTGGATGACCACAAGGAAATAGAGTCTTCCAGACATCTGGTCAGTTACTGATATGAACTCACAATGGTGACAGCATGCACAAGTCTTATGCAAGCTCAAACCAGAAAAAAATCTCAGTATAGACATGGGAAAGTGGACAAGGAATCCCCACCAAAGGAACTTTTGGCAATTGATGGCTGCTGGGAGGGGGAAAGTGTCTTGCAAGGATGGGACTGTTGGTGGGCGCAGTGGCTAGACCCACACTGGAAGGTATTTGTAGGCACAAATAGACTCTATAGGTCATATTAGACATATATAAAATAATGCATTAAATTGGACAGGGGGCCATGCAAGGAGGTGTGATGGGGGGGGATTGTAGTACCATTAAAATGCATTGTATGAAATCCACAAAAATTAAATAAAAAATTTTGTGTTTTTCATTTTTCCTTTGACCCAATAAGTTATATAGAATGGATTATACATCATAGTTGACAAAGACTGGATAAAAATTATACCTACTTCTTTCTACCAGAGAGTTTCTCAGACACAATAATATAGTAATGTGCCTTGTGACTTTTAAGAAGATAACACATGCGCAGTGTTTCTTACAGTTTTTGCCTCTGACATTTTTGTGTGTGCAACATTTAATCACATTTTACATGTTAGGATTAGAGATTGGAAAAGCATTGCTCCAGAAGACTGTTTTTCAAATAAGAGAAAGTAGGATCTGTTAACTGCATATTGAGAAACCAGTTTAAGTTGAGGTTAGGTTACAAAACTTTAGTCACAGTACTGTGTATCAGAATACTAAAACAAAAGTTCTTCATCCTAATTTATTGTTGTTCCCATTCACTAACCTCTTCCCCTCTTTTCTTCTCCCCACCCCCAGTCTCTGGTGATCACTGTTCTACTCTTAACTTCTATACAAAAACTTCTTTAGATTTGACATATGAGTGAAATCATATAATACTTACCTTTCCATTCCTGAAGTATGCCACTTAGCAAAATGATCTACAGTATCATCCATATAATTGAAAAAGACAGGATTCCTTTCTTTTCATGACTGAATAGTAGTCCCTTGTCTATAGGTAGCACGACTTCTTTACCTGTTTGTCTAAGTGATAAGCATTTAGGTTGATTTAATTTTTTTAAATTTATTTTTATTTATGTGCGTGTGTGTGGGGGTATGTGCACATGTGAGTGCAGGTGCCAGAAATGGGCATCAGATCTCCTGGAGCTGGAGTTATAGGTGGCTGTGAGTCACCTGATATGGGTGATATTCTAATTACTGTAATTGATCATTATACAATATATGTGTTTTAATATACCATACTTTATTGTACAAAGATGTACAGTTGCATGCCAATAAAAATAAAACTAGAGAGCTAAAGAGATGGCTCAGTGGTTAAGAGCACTGGCTGCTCTTGCACAGTACGTGGGTATGAGTTCCAGTACCCACCTGGTGGCTAACAACCATCCTTAACTCCAGGGAAATCCAACATCCTGTTCTGACCTCCATGGGCATTGCATAACAAGAGTGCACTTATGCACATGAAGACAGTACACTCACACACATAAATAAAAAAATAAAATAGAATAAAACATAAAAGAGGAAAGAAAGCCTCTCAGCAGTGTTCTAGATATGTGTGCTGCCCTGCTGCCTTCTGATATGGGATGAAAAGTTTCATCAAATTTATTTCTGCTCAGTTTTGTTTCATTTATTGAGGAGCATTTTAATATTGTACTTAAATGCTCATAAAAACATGTCATATAACTTTATGTTTTCATTCTACCCTGTCTACATGCTGTACTATTTAGTGAAACATTTGTTTTATTTATATGTATGGGTTATGCTATAAACCAGATTGGTTACTCAAAACCATGACTGAACAAATTGAAAAACAACCTCAAGGTATCAGCTAAAAAGCACTGCAGACTGCAGTGAGGACGAGGGAAGGTGAGGTGGGGAACTACAGAGAACATGTATTCAGCTGCTGTTGGGCTAGCTGAAGAATTCTCCAGGCTCGGTTTAAACTGAAAAAAAAAAAAAAGTCCCCTTCTCCCTCCCCCCTCCACCCAGTTCAAAAGGAAGGAAAAATGTGCTGTGCTGTTAAAGCTATAAAAATATAGATAGAGTTTTGCTTTTCCTCCAGAGAAAAGATATTAAATTTGCTATTCAATGTTATTTAATATTTTCCTTGGGCTTGTATCCTTTGAGTTAAATGCACCCCCCTACCCCGACCTCCAGGTACCTGGAGACTCAGCCCCTGACTCTGGGCTTCTACCAGCTGCCAGACTGGCCTGCAGTGTGGAAATGTTTGGAAAATCTGTTTCAATAGCTCCTTCTACCAATTAACCCACTGCATCTGATAGCAGACACAAAAATGTCATCCTGTCAAAGGACTTCTGTGCCTGCAATTGCTCTGTACCTGGTGGAGGTGGGAAGTGCTCGGCCCCCAAAGAGCCACATACTGAGTGTTCAGGGAGGGCAGCAAAGCTGCTGGCCATGTCCAGAGAAGCCCCTGATTTTGGCAGAGTTCAGGAATGATTCTGGAGGGTGTGTTTGGCAGCAGATACTCTTCCTGGGAGATGAGAAGTAAGGCTGCAAGGCTCTAAGTCTTACTCACAAGCGCCACGGTCTTATCTTGGTATTTATTTACTTTTTTTGAGACAGTATCTTGCTGGACAGCTCAGGCTACCCTTGAGCTCTTCATCCTCCTGCCTCAACCTCCCCAGTGTGGGTCACCACACCTGGTGAGTGATATTATCTGATGTCACTTACAAACATAAACTTAAAGACAAGTTGTAGAATGTCAAGTTGATAATTCAAGAATAGTTTGGATCCAAATTGGCATTCCCTTAGTGCTGTTTTTTTTTTTTTTTTTCAGTACTAGGGATGGAATGAAGAATCTTCTGGATGCTAAATAAGTACTCTATCACTGGGTTATGTCCTCAGCTCAATTATTATTGTGTGTGTGTGTGTGTGTGTGTGTGTGTGTGTGTGTGTACAGGATAGAGGTCAACTTTGTGGAGGTGATTCTCTCCTTCCATCTTTCTTTTCTGATCTTTTTTTTCCTTCCATCTTTATATAGGTTCCAAGGGCCAAACTCAGGTCATCAGGTTTTCATGGCAGGTGCTTTTATCAGAGGGCCATCCTGTTGACCCGTGTTTGTTGTTTTGAGACATGGTGTCACTATGCTGTCTGGGCTGGATTTGAATTCATAGCCTTGGGGCTCAGATTTCTAAATAGCTGAGATTTTGTATGCCACCGTGCAGGATGAAAATGGATTCAAATAATTCTTTGTTGTGATGTTGTGAATTGAACCCAAGGCCTTGTTTATGCCAAGAAAGTGCTCTACCAATGGTGTATATCCCCATCCTGGCCACCCCTAGGTCTGATGAATCACTAAGACGTGTCACAGAACCCTCAAGATAGTCATACTCATGGTTGCGTTTTCTTACAGTCATAGGCTACCAAGCCCAGCAAGTAAAGGAAATGGGTGACTAGAATGAAGTCAAGCAACACCTGTTTTCTAAGAGTCCTCTCTCAGTGGAGTCACAAACAAGCTGGGACAACACACACATAATCCTGCCAACCACAGAAGCTTTTTAGTGATTCATCACCCAAGATTTTATTGGGGCTGGTTATGTAGGCACCCCTACCTAGCACATGTCCAAACTCCCAACTCCCAGGAGAAAAAGCAGATGTTAGCATAAACCACACTCATTGTATAAACAGTGTAGGCACAGTGAAGAGTCTTATCAGTGAGGGAAGGGTGGGAACCCTCACCAAATCCAAGTTCCCAGGCATCAGCCAAGGGCTAACCTTGGAAGCAAGCCTTTGTAAGGATAAGCAGTCAGACTTGCTGTGTGAGCTCCTCCTACAACAGATCATTTCATGATGTGTGTGTGTGTGTGTGTGTGTGCCACTGTACTGGATGTATGATATGGCCCTGGCCATTGTCCTTGAAGACAGTATTGCTGGGGTATATGCTGGAGCCCGCCAGCAGAAATCGAACTGTACCTGAATTGGGGAGTTAGGATTGAGAAATGAAGAGAGAGAGAGATAAAGATAGTTTCGGGAGGGCACTCAGTCAATACTGAGGCCACGACTTTATTATACACAATGTAGTTATAGTCTTACAAACGTATGAGGAACAATACCACCATCAGGAGTTCAAGCAAAAACAAACATGCATTTACATATGTGAAAATATTCAAACCACTCACATCTACTAACAATGGGTCCTCAGTCTTGGGCTCAAGGCAGACTCCCATTCAGGAGTCACAAGATTCTTGCATATCAAAGCACCCTGCTCCCACAGCACTTCCGTGACTGTTGTCTGTTTAGCCCTTAAGCTAGGGCATAGCTCAAAAACAGGCAAATGGCTCCCGACAGGTATAGCCTTGTTATATAAAAGAGTTTCAGAAGAGCAGAGAATTCAGGCTACACCCTGAGGGCAGTGGACACAGAAGGGAGTTTAAGATTAAGTGAGCATTGATATTTATTGATATTTGATGCATGTGCCCTTTGTTACTTCTTTTAATAAGAAACATTTAGCTTTTGAATTTCTCCACACCCCACACCCTGTTTCCCTTCTGTTCTCAGGCACAGACCCATTTTTGCTCTTAGCACTCCAGATCTCTGGAAGTCCCTCTTAGTCCAGACCCGCCCACTGCATCCTGTTCCCCTGCACTCAGACCAGCTCAATTTTTCAGTCTAGCTTGTTAGACCCTTCACAGGCAGTCCCCACACCAGCTTAACTTTAGACTCCTGAGACCAGCCTTCTACCCTGGCTGTCCCCACCTTGTTTTGTATATCTGAGACCAGGCTTCTTCCCTGGTAAGCCTGATCTTGCCCACTTTGCTGTGACTCCCCCATAGCCTGAGCAACTCCCAATTTTCCTAACCCCATACTTTGTTCCCCTTCTATCCTTGGGCACAGGCCTTTTTTTGCTCTTAGTACCCCAATCTCTGGACTACCCTCTTAGCTCTGCTTGGCAGTGAGCTCTCCAATTCTGCAGTGCCCATCGCCCTACATTGAGACCAGACCTTTGCAGACTGCCTGACAGTGTCCAAATGAATCCAACCTCCTCCTTGGGATGATGGGTGCTGCGCCTGCATGGCCCTGGGTCCGAGTCTCTGCGAGGGGAGTCGGGATTAAAGAAACACGCAACACTCTCTTTCGGGATTGAGGAAGCTCCTTTCTTTACTTGCAAATTCATCCCATATATATATCCCACACAAATGTTATAAGATTCATATAAATCAGCAAGGGGTAAAAAGTTCAGGTTCCCAGGAAGTTTCTGGGCATGTAACGGTACCTGGTTCAGAACAATTTAGTTTGGCATTACAAAGGGAGTACATCGTGGATTTTCCAGACCAAGGCACAGGTGCAGATCAGAACAAGCTACCCACAGGTTCCAGGCCACAGAATAAGATCGGGCCATCCTAAGCATTTATCAAGAACAAAACAGCTCTAAGACACAAGCCCCATGACGTAAGTCATGTCTGGTTTATAGACAGCATATTACAACCTTGAAGCATATCTCTGTACTGCAGACCACAAGTTCCTGGTCTCATGACTTGTTACACGTCCCACAGATCACGGGTTAGGGACACAAAGCTCGCAAGATTGCTCAGGTACATTAAGGCAAGGTCTCATGGCCTCCGGGAAGGGCCTGTTGTCAAGAGAGACCTAACAGCCACCATAGCAGGGCTATGGAGAGGGTTGTGTTGGGAGGCCTTATTCCCCACAGATGGAGACTCCAAATTGTGCAGTACCTATACGCCCTAGATTGGAACCACCTGAAGCTCCTCCCACTGCTGCAGGGCTAAGCTTGTCTGCCCTTTAGTAGGGGCCCAGCCTTTGCAGACTGCCTGAAGACACCTGAATCCAGCCTCCACCTAGGAAGCTTCACAAATTGTGCTGTGCCTGTTGGCTAGTAGGTTCCCTGGCCTTAGGAGGAAACCTGAGGGTATCTGATTGACTCTTGACTTAGGCTTCTGCTGACCTCCTGAGGAGCTGGACTAGAGCCATCTGGTCCCTCCAATATAAAATCAAAAGAGAGAACCTGAAACCTAGACCAAATAACCAAGGCACATCAAGTATACAAACAGAATCAGACTTCAGCTCAATAAAGGAAGATTTGAGTGCCACACCAGCAACAAACACTGTCAGGCAGTCTGCAAAGGTCTGGTCTCAATGTCCCTACCAAATACCACCAATCCTATAGAAGAGTTCTACAATGAGAACCCCCTAGAGATAACCACAGGACACAGAATGTAAAAGAACTGTCATAAACATGATCAAAGAATTCAACAAATTTAAAGAACACACACACAAACAAATCAAAGAACTAAAGAACTAAAAGAATTCTGATGAATTCACAAAAGAGATAGAAATATTAACTCAGGCTGAAATGAAGAAGGGTGTGAAAAACTCAATAAGCCAATTTGAAATGACAGGAGAATGCCTCATCAATAGTATGATGAAATGGAAAACAGAATATCAAGACTGGATGATAAAGTTGAAGAACTGGACTGCTCATGCAAAGATTATGAATTTTTTAAAAAACCCAGAGGAATGGAATATTCAGGAAATGTGGAACACCACTGTTAGGTATGGAAAGAGACTCAGACCACAAGAGACCACTCTGATGTGAGAAAAGGAGAAATTAATTAGGATGGACGAGTTATTGGGCTAGCCCCATGGGAGAAGGAGAGCATCAGAAGCTTTTCTCAGAGCAGGCTTGGTTTAATAGGGCGCTAAAGGTAGTGCGGTGAGTAAGGGGGAAAAAGTTTCAGTTTCAGTGTTTTGCATCTTTTCCTCTACTGCAGGGCCTGGAAATTTGACTGCACTGGAAAACTGCAGTTGCATTGTTAAAAACAAGAGTCAGGAGGTTACTGGGAAGCCAAGGTGGTTTGGTTTCTGTTTCCCAGAGTGCTGCCCACCAGGTTGTGGTCACCATCAACGGTGACTCCATCTTGGGGCCCAGTTCAGTCTAACAATCATGAAAAGACCAAATTTATGAATCATAGGCGTAGAGGAAGGAAAAAAATCTCAGGATAATGTTATTGACCAGATTTCAACAGGACTGTAGATGAAAATTTCTCCAAATTCAGGCAAGACATGCCCACACAAATACAAGAAGCACCAAATAGACAGGACCAGATAAAAAACTCCCCATGGAATATCAAAGTTAAAAACACTAAATGTACAGAACAAAGAGAGAATACTGAAAGCTGCAAAAGAAAAAGAACAAATCACATAAAAGGAAAACCCACCAGAATTACAGATGACTTTTCAATGCAAACTATGAAGGCCAGAAGAGCCTGGACCAAAGTATTCCTAGTTCTAAATGACCATAGATGTCAACCTAGAATACTTTGTCTAGCAAAAATGTTGATTATAGTTCAAGGGGAACGAAAAATCTTCCACAACATGAATAGGTTGAAAGAATTCATGCCTATAAAACCAGCCCTTCAGAAAATTCTTGAAGCAATATGAAGATCCGAAGAAAGGAACAACTATACCCAAGGACCACCAGAAAGAAAATAAATGAAGGGAACCACAAAGTTAGACCAAAGATGGAAACAGAATTTAGAATAATGGGAACCAACACATGTCTTTCAATAATAACTTTAAATAGCAAAGGACTGAATCCTCCAGTCCAAAAATACAGGCTAGTTGAGTGGATTAAGAGACAAAAATCCATATTTTTGATATCTGCAAGAAACCCATCTCACCTTCAAGGGCAGGCATTACCTCAAGGTGAAAGGATAGAAAAATATATTCTAAGCAAATGGCACTAAGAAACAAGCAGGAGTTGCCATTATAATATCTTACAAAAAAGATTTTAAACTAAAACTAATCAGAAGGCATAAAAAGGGTCACTTTATTCTGATGAAAGGAACAGTTGACCAAGAATATATTACAATCATGAACGTACAGACATCAAACTCTGGTGTGCTGAACTTCATGAAAACAGTACTATAGTAGTTTAAGACCCAGATTAATCCCAATTCACTAACTGTAGGGGACATCAATAACCCATTGTCTCCATTATACAAGTTGACCAGACAAAGAACAGAGAGAGATCTGAATTCAACAATACAATACATCAAATGGACCTAACATTCATCTACTGAATATTTCACCCAAGCACTAAAGAATACATTTTCTATTCAGCACTCCATGGAACATTCTCCAAAACTGACCACATACTGGGGCACAAAACAAATCTCAACAAATACAAAAAAACAAATAAATTTCATGCATTTTGTCAGACCATAATGCAATAAAGCTGAAAATCAACACTAGAAGAAACCCTAGTAACTACATGAATTCATGGAGATTAAGCAGCACACTCTTGAATGATGAATGGGTCAAAGAAGAAATTAAGAAAGAAATAAAAGTATTCCTGGAATTAAATGAAAAGGACAAAAGAACACAACACAACCTTTGGGACACTTTAAAAGCAATCCAAAAGGGAAGTTTATAGCTTTAAGTGCGTACATTAACAAATTAGAAAGAACACAAATAAATGACTTAACATTGCACTCAAACTCTTGAAAAACAAGAAAAAAAAACAAACCCAAACCTTTCAGATGAGATGAAATAACAAAAATTAGAGCAGAAATTAATGAAATAGAAACAAAGAAAACAACACACACACACACACACACACACACACACACACACAAATCAATGAATCCAAGAGCTGGTTCTTTGAAAAGACAAACAAGATAAACAGGCCCTTAGCCCAGTTAACCAAAAAAAAGAAAGAGCAAATGCAAATCAACCATATCAGAGATGAAAGGGGAAACATTACAACAGACAACAAAAAGATGAAGAACATTATAAGGGAGTACCTTAAATACCTATATGCTATTAAATTTGAAAACCTAAAAGAAATGGATATATATCTAAAATCGTGAGAATCACCAAAGCTAAACCAAAAAGAGATCAACAGCTTAAACAGACCCACAACATATACGGAAACTGAAGCAGGAATACAATACCTCCAAACCAAAAACAGCCCAGGCCCAGATGGATTCACAGCAGAATTTCTACCAGACACTTAAAGAAAGCCTATATCCAATACTACTTAAATTATTCAAAAAGATAGAAACAGAGAGAGAACTCCCAAATTCCTTCTATGAAGTCAGCATCACTCTAATACCCAAACCAGGTAAAGATACAACCAAAAAAGAAAACTATAGACCCATATCCTTAATGAACATAGATGCAAAAATTCTCAACAAATACTTGCAAACTGCATACAGATGCACATCAAGAAGATGATCCACCATGACCAAACAGGCCTTATTCCAGAGATGCAAGGATTGTTCAATATAAATAACTCAATAAATCATATAAATGAACACAAAGACAAAAATCACATGGTCATCTGAATAGATGCAGAAAAGGCCTTTGACAAAATTCAACATGCATTTATGTTAAAAGTCCTAGAAGGAATTGGACTTGAGGGAACCCACCTCAGCATAATTAAAGCTGTATACAATAAACCCACAGCCAGCATCAGACCAAATGGAGAAAAACTGGAAGGATTCCCATTAAAATCAAGAACCAGACAAGGCTGTTCTGGTTCCTTGGCTAGTTTCATTCCTTTTTAATACAGTGCTTGAAACTCTCGTTTAGAGCAATAAGACAAGAGAAGGAAGTTAAAGGCATACTCATTGGAAAAGAAGAGGTCAAATCAACACTTTCAGTAAGGTGGCACATTACAAAATTAATCTACAAAATCTATATATCAATAACAAGCACTTGGAGAAAGAGTATATGGAAACCCTCCCATTCACAATAGCTTCAAAAAATATCTCAGAATAAACCTGACCAAAAAATTAAAGATTTCTACAATGAAAATTTTAAATCTTTAAAGAAACAGACTGAGAAAGACACTAGAAGATGAAAGGACCTTCCATGCTCATGGATTGGACAATTAATATTATGGAAATGGCCATTATAGTAAAAGCAATACATAGATTCAATGTAATCCCAATAAAAATTTCCATGACATTCTTCACAGAACTAGAAAAAAGCCATCCTAAAATTCATATGAAAGCACAAAAGACCCGAAATAGCAAAAGCAACCCTGAGCAAAAAGAACAATACTCGTGTGGGGGGGTACTATTCCAGATTTCCAACTATATTATAGAGCTATAGTCATAAAAACAGCATGGTACTGACATAAAAATAGACCTATAGATCAATGGAACATAATTGAAGACCCGAACTTGAGTACTTGCAATTTCATCCACCTGATATTTGACAAAGGGGAGAAGAACACTCACTGGTGTGAGACACTTTGTTTTATGAGGCACTTGGTGATACGAGCTCGGCCTCCCCCTCCCTTAATTAGAAAAACAACTAAGAAACTATAAAACCAGGAGGAAGAGACCCAGGGAATTCAAGAGTTATGTAAACATCCCTTGGTATGCAAGATAAAGTCTGTGGGCTTAACATTCCACAGGAAGAGTCCCCTATTATCTCATTTTAGGATTGTAGGATAAAAACTCCCCTAACATAGAGTTATAGGTTAGACAGCCCCTAATCTCCCGGTTATAGGACTATAGAGTAAACAGTTCTCCATTATCCCATCCATAAATTGTGGGAAGGTTTCTCCATTATCCCATCTATAAATTGTGGGAAAGTTTACCTCCTGTGAACTGCAAAGTAATGTGTGAGGTTTATGGAGAAGTTGTCCCCTCTGTAACCCTGATCTGTAAGCAAATATCTTGTCTGTGAACTGTCTGTTGAGCTATATGTCAATGCATAATTATCCTGTGAAACCTTACTATAAAAACCTGGCCTGGCAGGAGTCGGGCGGGCTGAGTCTCATGAACGAGACTGAGTCTCCCACTTGCGCAAGTGAAATAAACCTACTTCTTGCATTTTGCATCTGACGGTCTGGATTCTTGGGACTGACTCTCAGGCAGCCTACAGGGGTTTGAGTCCCCTGGGCTGAGAGTGAGGTCAGTGGGCTTGAGGCTCCCCGACGTTAGTCACCCAGGCGGCCCACTGGGGTTCGAGTCCCTGGGCTGAGAGTGGGGTCTAACACTGGAAGAAAGACAGCATCCTCAGCAAATGGTACTGGCAAAACTGGATCTCCACCTGCAGAAGAATGAAATTAAACCTTTATCTTTCACCTTGCACAAAAGTCAACTCCAAATGGATCAAAGACCTCAATGTGAAACCTGAAACTCTGAAACTCGTAGAAGGAAACATTGGCAGTCCCCTACAAGATACGGGTGTAGGGAATGATTTTCTAAATTGGACATCAGTTGCTCAGGAATTAAGGTCAACAATCAACAAATGGGACTTCATTAAACTAAAATGTTTCTGTACAGCAAAAGAAACAACCATGAAAGTGAAGAGAAAACCTACAAAGTGGGAGAAACTGTTCACCAGTGACACACTGACAGAGGTTTTAACAACCAGAATATATAAAGAACTCAAAAAACAAAGAATCAAGAAAAGAAGTGACCCAATTAAAAGATGAACTAAGGATCTGAACAGAGCTCTCAAAGAAGAAATAAGGATAGGTAAGAAACATCTTTAAAAGTGTTCAACATTGTTAGTAATTAGGGAAATGCAAATTAAAGCCACTTTAAGATTTCATCTTACCCTAGTTAGACTGGATAAGATCAAGAGAACAAGACACCAAATGCAGAAGAGGATGTGGGGAATACTCATTCACTGCTGATAGAAGGGCAAACTCATGCAACCACTATGGAAAGCAGTGTAGAGAACTCTTAAAAATCTAAAACTATATCTACTATATGACTTATCCTATTGCACAGATATTAGTACATCCAGGGTTTGTGACTGCTCTTTTCACAATAGCTAAGGAATGGAAGTAACTTAAGTGTCCCTCAGCTGACAAATGAATAATGAAAATGTGGTGCACTTACCCAATGGCAATACTCAGTAGTAAAGACAGACTAAATAAGAAAATTTGCAGATAAATGGATGGAACTAGAAACTGTTATATCAAATGAAGTAACACAGACTTAGAAAAACAAGCAATGTATGTTCTTCCTCATATGTGGATCCTAGCACCAAATCCTTATATGTGAGTATGCATCCTGATGGTTATGCAGGAACCAGGAAAATGGAAAGGAACCAGGGAGGTAAAGAGAAAGAAGGCAACAGAAAGAGAAAAACAGTAGGAGACAGGCGTTGTTATTAAGTGAGCTATGGATAGAATGGCGGTATTTAACTGGGAGGGGGAGGGTCTGCAGATGGGGATAAAGAAAAAGAAGGAGTTCAGGAGAGGGGGGACCATACGAGACCGGAATCATTAAGGGAGAAATTGTGAAAATGGGGGTAGTTTAAATGGAGAAGGCATGGAGGGAGGGTTAGAAAGGAAGAGAGAGAGGATAAATGATGCATAGTTAGTGTTAAAAACCAGAGGAAATCATATTATTCCAACCTAGTGGCAAACTTGACTCACAATATCTCTACATGAGTCCATGTGCATAGCTGAAGCCTCCACCACAAGAAACACTGACAAGCAGGAAAAACCTTCCTTTTTGTTGTTGGCCAGGGTAGTCCAAGGGACTCCTCAAATTACACAGGCTATTGCCACAGCCCTTGATTGCCTCCCAGAACTTGAAGATAAAATCCTATTGTTGAAGACAGGACATACTTTCAGACACAGGATTTGGAACAATGGAGCTGGAACTGACCTGGAAGCCACCCCCTGAAGGCTAGCTCTCATAGGAGCACTATGCAAGCTGATAAGGGAGAACATGAATCAATGGCCCAACACCAGCTTCATGAATGACCACATCAGTGACTGGCACAGCACATAACACTGGTACAGTAGTGTACTTTTATCTTGGGGGTGATCAACAGCTACCTAATTGGACTTAAAGCCTACTTAATGGAAGGAAATTCATGTGTGGTACTGTAAACATAGCCAAATACACATGGCTGGAGAGGTCATAGATCTTAGAGAAATCCCCAAGTCTGTCACATCCCCAGATGATTGTAATTTCTTAAAATAGGGATCCTTAAATTTCCATGTAAGTGTCCCAGTCACCACTCAGCAATGAAGCTTCTTTTGCACCAGACAGAAACTATTACAGGGAACCACAACTGGTCACACACAGACATTGTCTGTGGATGGCCGAAGCCTAAGCAGCACATCTACAATGCAACCTCTGCACCCAAGACTCACACAATATAGAAGAAGGGGCAAAAAGGACACTAATGAATCTCTCAACTCTCATTAATGAAGCTTCTTATGCAACAGAAGGCCAGGAACACAAAGGGTCACAAATGGCCAAAGCACACAGTGTAAGAGTCTGCAGAATGTGGGTCCCTGGACTGGATTCCTATATTAAACTCCACCTACCCAGGGCTCAAGGACCATTGTGGAAGACAGGGTGGAAAGATTGTAATATTCCTGGAGCAGGTGCATGACCATATGAAGTAGAGTCTTACAGGCTCCTGGGACCCTGCTCATATAAACCTACAGCAATGGTGTCAGTGTGCACAAAACCCATGCAAGTGCAGCAGACAAAAACCCAGCACAGAATTGTGGAAATGGACAGAAGCTCCAAGTCTTAGCTGAAGGAATATAGCCACAGCTGATAACTGCTGGGTGAGGAAAAGTTGCTCTTCCTAAAGCAAGGGACTCTGAATAAGCTGACTAGACCTCAGAAGATGAACTTGCACTGAGGAACGTCTGAGGACTCTAACTTGACACAACAGTCCTTAACACAGTGACAGAGTGTGTGAATTCCAGTGGGGGAGCTACGGGAGTGTGCCCGTGGGGAAGGAGGTGTAAAGATGTTCAAGACTGATGGAGATGTTCTGTATGAAACACACAAAAATTCAATAAAAATTTTACAAAAAGAGAGAAACATCTAGATTTTAAAAAAATCTGAGAGGATATATGTACTAGTTAACCATTGAATAGCCAACCACTCTAAATTATAGTGGCTGGACAGACTGTTTATTTAGTTTATGAGGATGTGGGTCAGTAATTTGGGTTGGGCTCAACTGGGTAATGTTTCTGTTGGTCTCAACTAGACCCACTCATAATCCACAGTTAGCTTTGAAAAAGTAAGTGTATACTTATTTCCTTTGAATTTTAGTTCTGACCTGAATTGTGGGACTCATAAGACCCAGGAAGTTAAGAAAACATACAAGTCTCAGGAAGTTCAGAAAGTTCCAAGACTTATGACCCTCTCCCCTATGTTATATAAACATCAACCCAGCTTTGATGGAGTTGTCTGCAAGTTGGGCACAGAGCTCTGGGGATGCAGCTTTTATTGTTATCACTTATGCTGCTGTAAGTAACCTCAGTAAACTCATTGGTTCACCAAATTAGACTTGGGCTCACTTGTTTATTTGGTCTATTGTTTGTGCCCTAGTTGGGGGTGAATAGATGCTTATTATTATTCATGTCTCCTCAACAAAGTCAAACATTAGCTAGTGACTCTGCTTCTGGGGTCTGGCTGGCAGTGGTTGTGGTGACAGGGATGATTGCCCCATGTGTCTGTGAGGCCTGAGTTTTCATTTGTTTGTTTGAGGCAGGGTCTCACAGTTTAGTCCTGGCTGGCCTAGAACTCTCTATGTAGACCAGGTGGGCCACAAACTCACAGAGAGCCTCTTGTCTCTGTCTCCCAAGTCTCCCTGGGATTAAAGGTGTGTGGTGCCACACCTGGTTTTTGGCCTGATCTTGTTCACATAAGTACAGATAAGTTTTCAAAAGAAACTCAAACATGTAAATGCATTTCAACTCTCTTATATCATGCATATTAATATATCATCAACTAAAGCAAATTACATTATGTTAGAGTCAAAAGGTTAAAAAAAAGTAGATCCTATTCATGGGACCAAGAATTTGTAGTGTAACTTTCAAGGGTATGGGTGCTGAGAGAGGAAAACTTTGCAGTTTTCTTTTAATCTATACATGGTGCCATTAGCTAGACTCCCATTATAGGAACCTAGCTGTAGATTCTGGAGAGAGAATTGTCTCACCATAAAAACGATTTAGTCCTAGTTCCCACTTCCTAGTAGAGACTGTAACTGTATTGAGTATGGGAGACTCCACAAATTTCTTCTCAGCCTCTCTGGTTATGTCCACTTACTCACATGACTCTGGCTGTATTGGTTACTTGTGACCAAAATACCTGACATAGATAACTTAAGGGAGGAAGGGTTTATTTTGACTTACAGTTTTAAAAGTTTCAGTCTAGCATGACAGGAAATGTATGGTGGAACACCAAAGACCATTTCATATGATGACAGAGAGGAATGAAAGAAAAGGAGAGAGGATGAGATGGAGAAAGGACAACTGGGGAGTGGAGAGAAAGGGAGGCATGGGGGGGCAGGGATACTATATTTCTTTCTTTTAAAAAGATTTATTTATTTTTATTTTATGTGTATAGGTGTTTACTTGGATATATGACACATGTGCCTGATGCCTGAAGAGGCCAGAAGAGGGCTAGAGTTAAGGACAATTGTTAGCCACCATGTGTGAGCTAGGAACAGAGTCTGGGATACTATACTTTTAAGGACTTGCCCCCAGTGGCCTACTTCCTTGAGCTAGGCCCACCTCCTAACATTTCTACCACCTCCCAAAATAGAACCTGTAGCTCAGGACCAAACATCCAAACAAAGAGCCTATGGGGGAAATACTTCAGACTCAAAACAGTAGCAGACTGCATTTTCTAAAGTGTCTCAAGTAATGCAGGATAAGTACATCTTAGCTAAAATGGGTGAGGCCAGAAATGTTCATTTTTAAAATACATTGGAATATTGGCATGTAGAAACAAGCTATCTTGGAGATGGTTCTCAAATCTAAATGCAGAATTTTTCACGTTTCATATACACCTGTACACACAGCCTGAAGGTTATTTAAACAACATTTTTCACATGACTGCATTTTGACTGAGATCTGTCATGTGAGGTCAGGTGTGGAATTTTCCATCATGGCATTGTGCTGCCACTCAGAAAATTTTGAAGTTTGGTGCATTTGAGATTTAGCACGTTTGGATTAAGAATGCCAATGTGCATCTCCATCACACATACTTGTCTGTACCTGTGGCACTCCTGTGCCACTCTACCATTGAGAAGTTGAGTCCCTGTCCTTTCCCAGTAAACCTCAGCCAACACAGTGTAAAAAAGTGACCCTATGTCACTTTTCAGATCGAGACATTGCCCCACACTTGTCTCTGAGTCTGGGAGAGAAGAAACTGTCATGCACTTAGGGAGCCAGAAGAAATTGATGCGGAGAGCATAACCATGATCCTATGCTCAAGCCCTAAGGGAAAGAGAGACACTTTGAACAGAGGCACTTGTGCCCTTCCCTGCCACTATCAGACTATCACCTTTTTTTTTTCCATTTACAAAATTAGTGTTTCAATGGAAATATAGGATTCTGGAACTTGAAACTCTCCTCCAAAGAACAAATACAAGGGCTTCCGCAATACATCTATCAAGGGAATTGGATATAGGTGCAAAGAACTCTGCCGTGTCCAGAATGAGAGATCTTACACCCTACAAAAATCCTGAGATTCTTTTCCCTTTCAAAACCAAGGTATCTAGAGGGCTGAAGAGATGGCGCAGTGATTAAAGTGCTTGCTGCTCTTCCAGGGGATCTGAATTTGCTTCCCAGCACCCAAGTCAGGCAGCTCCCAGTCCCTTGGAACTCCAGCTCCAGGACATCTGATGCCCTCTTCTGGTCTCCTAGGGCACCTACACTCATACATGCTCATATCACTGTGCAAATACACATACATAAAATTAAAATGCATCTTTTTAAAAATGATGGATCTTGGGGGCTGGGGAGATGGCTTAGCAGTTAAGAGCACTGGTTACTCTTGCAGACGTTCGTTTCCTAGCACCTACATGGCAGTTAATAATGATCTGTAACTCCAGTTCTGGGGGATCTGATGTCCTCTCCTGGCCTCCATGGGCACTGCACGACACAGGTGCACTTACACACATGTAGGCACAACACACTCATACACATAAAACAAAAATAAATTTTAAAAGTATAAAATGAGGCATCTTTAAGGTCCCATTTTTTGCAGTTTGTATTTGAATAAAGGACTGTTTCTGTAACAGAAAAGCAGCAAGTTAATAGTCTTTTCCCTTCCAACTCCAGAAAGGACCAGTTAATCTGTCTCTCTAGCTACGATTTACATATGCTGGTCTTATGGCTTTCTACAAATTATAAGAAGGCCACAGATTATGGAGTTAAGTGCCTGGTAATAAGATCACATGGAAACATGTTCTAGACATCCTACTTGAGTTTCTAGCCAGTAGCTAAAGCACCATTAAATTGTACATGTTGACACTCCAGATGCTGGGAGCAAGGACAAGCTCTCTGCTATTATTGATTCAAATTTCTGAGCTGCAAGGCTCCATGGGCATACCAAAATTGCTGTTGTTTCAAGAAACAATGTCAGGCAAGTAGGCTACACAGCCATAGGCATGGAAATGAAGGTCTTCTTCTGGGTTTAGAATCTGAAGAAAATGCAGGGTCCTCTGTTACATTGTAATATGGGTGAATAACCATCCTGACTGACAAGGACTAAGTATCTTGGGTTCTGTGGTTTTCAATGCCCAAATCAGAAAGGTCCTGGGCAAGCTGAGATTAACTGATCACCCAAATTGAGAGTCAAACCCTTCCCAGGAGGGCATGATCATTGTAGAAGATATTTTCAACATTTTTATTTATTTATTTGTTTGGTTGGGGAGGGCTTTTGTGCATGGCATGCACATATGGAAGTCATAGGACAACTTACTGGAGTTTGTTCTCTCTTTCCACCATGTGGGTACCAGAGATTGATTGGATTTGGGTCTTCAAGGGCCTTTATCCACTGAGCCATTTTGCTGGCCCTGGCACATTTTTTTAAATCAGGGCTTTTTTTTTTTTTTTTTGGTACTGATTCTGATTGAAAAATGTTGCAGAAAGATATTGTTTGCTTACTTATTTATTTAGAGATGGAGTTCTTGCTACATAGTTCAGGCTGGCCTTGAACTTGCAACCCTTTTGCCTCAACCTATCCTGTGCTGGGATGTGCTGTCACGCTTGCTGATATCTTTTACTTTAATCACTGAAATTTTGGGTGCTCCCTTATATTTTTTGACTGAGGCAGATACTTCCTTGGCCTCAGCCTGGTTCTTGTCCTGCTACTGAGGGAAGACCTTAAGGAGGGTGATTTCTTTTAAAAGGTAGTACGTGGTGGGTGGGCAGGGTCAAGGATTTATTCTTCTGTGGTTTAGCCCATGGCTACACAGTATTTTAAAAGCCTGATTTCCTCAGTGTGGTGGACGCTGCTGGTGCCTTCCTTGAGTCCCTCAGACCTCATTACTTGGTATAGAGTTTCTGTTCCTGCCTTCTATGGCTTTGCCTGAACATTCATAACCTTGGGGTGACCCTTAGGCCATGATGGGCTGATATGGAATTATCAAAGCCTAGTCCACAGGATCCCCACACCAACCAAACTCTCTAGAGCAATTTTTGCTTTGTACCTTTGTTGCTCCCTGCAGGACCAGGTGATGCTGGAATATCACCTAGAGTCCCAGCCTTGCAGGCTTCTTCATCTGATCTCTTACCACTTTCTCCCAGGAACACTTCCTTTGCAAGTCAGTCCTACCTGCATCCTCGCTTCAGAGGCTATTGCCTGAAGAAGTGACTACTGACCAAACTTAAGAGCCCAGCGGGAGAGCCCTCTGTCTGTCTGCCTGTCTGCCTCTCTCTCTCTCTCTCTCTCTCTCTCTCTCTCTCTCTTTCTCCCTTCTTCTTTCTTTCCTTTTAAGGCTCTACGTATAAAATCAGGTTTCCTTAGCAACTGCACTTATCACCATAGCAACTACAAGTTATGGTTACCAAGGCAAAACAAACTTTCTGAAAAGAGAGAACCCCACTCATCACTTGTCTTTTTGCTTCAGTTCCCCACTTTTTCTCTGTATGGCAGTTGTGCGTGGGCTGTTGGGTTCTTCACTTCTCTGAAAATGGCTGCTTTCAATGAAACTTGCACGAAGTCAATCAGGTATACCTGAGACTGTTAGGGAAACTGAGAACCATGTACCCAGGCTAGGTACCAAGGGCATAGCGCTCATAAATTCTGTTGACCTCTGGGGTGAGGCCAAGAGTAAAATGAAACCCCGTGACTCAAGGACCAGTTGCTTTGACTATATCTCCCCAAAGTGCTCAGCAGAGTGGGAGGTGGTAGGCTGGTGCAGCCATCATCCCTCAACATATGATGTTTTGCTGTAATTTTAAAATGATGTTTCCATGGGGGATACAGCTTTCCTCTAAGACACACCTATGATTTTTCAAGTAAAAAGATATATAAAAAGTAGTTAGCACTTTACATAGGCTTTGCTCTTTCTGATGCTGTTTTTGTTTTCTCCTGAGTGTCTCTCCCTGTTCAGGCTGACACTGGATGATCTCCTGCCAGTTCAGGCCTCCTTGGCTGATGGGGAGATCTGGTAGGTGGGGAAGTACCTTCTTGCCATTACACCCTGCAGGCTACTGACTTCTCTGGAGAGCAATGTGGGGGTCAAGGCTGAGAGAATGGAGGTGCCTTGCTGGCTTTATTTTAAAAAAGCAACTCAACACAAAACCCTCTATTATTCTAAAAAGCCTTTCTTGTTCCTGTTCTGCTCTGTTTCCATGGAAATGGAGCGAGTCACCAGCCTGTGAGTCAGTGGCTGCCATGGTTGGATACTGCTCTTTGTTCTCTTCTCCACAAAAGAAAAACACCTTGATTTCTATTTGTCCTCTTTGTTAATGGACAAGGTGCTGTCATTGTGTGGCCTCCCCAGTCAGACACTGGTCATGAACGGGTTTAGCAGGGATGAATGACTACCTTTTCAAAAAAAAACCCTCTTCTTCATTGCCACTGAGTCCATGAATTAGTGTGTCTGGAAAACAGCAGGCGTGAGGAGTAGAGTTGATCCAGTCTTCCTAATCTTCAGTGTAGCCTGGAGCTGGTCCCTAGTCTGTATCAAACTTTGGTTATTTCCTCAGGGAAGAGGTAACTCAGCACATCCCCAAACAGAGTGGAAGTGTGCTGGTGTCCTGGGCATTGCTGGCCCTCTACTCAGAGCCCTTCCTTTTTTCATACTGTGTTTTCATCCTCCAGCTGTGTAAGCTTTGTTGCCAGTGACAGGATTGCCTTTAGTCACCTCATCTGTATGTATAAGACCGCCTTTCCAGAAGGGTTCCTTGTCCATATTGTATGGAATTTTAGGGCAAAATCGCCTGCTCCAGTAATTGCAACAGACTGGGCTCAGCCACTCAGCCCAATACACCTAAGGGAATATTGGTCAATCAGAGAAGGGACATTTAATCAATGTGTGCATTGGGAAGAAGAGTAGATAAAGGGGTTCAGTGACCCCAGGTTTCTGTTCTGGGTACTGACATAAGCTATATGTTAAAATAGAAAAAGAACTGGAGTAGTGGGCAGGAGTATGCATAGATAAACAGTGCTGGTCAAGGTGTAGTCTGGTTGATCAAGATCTGGAATTCTACTTATGCAAGGTGGTTACAGGAAGCTATTATCACTATTATTGCTTAAGAGACTCAATCAGATTCCCATGAAATGATTATTCCTGTGCCAGGGTGTAGCCTAACCATTATGTATAATTATTGTCTTCAGTTGTGTGGGGGAGCAGGTGGGGACATGGTGGTCTGACCTTTGAGTCTCTGGTGTTCTTATAATTCAAGGTGAAGGCAGGTTTAGAACAATACCTTACCTTTCTGCATTTAGCTTTGAAAGGGAATGAGGCAGACTGGGTAGACAGGCATTTCCTGAATGATGAACAAGCTTATGCACAGGCAAGCAGGAGTCTAACCCAAAGTAAAGAAGACAAATAAAAAATGAGATGTCAGGCTTTCATTCTGCTTTTAATTGCCTTGTGGGCCCAAGCATGGAGCCAATGTTTTTTAGCATGAGTATCTTCTAAGTAACTGTTATTAATATAATATCTGGAAAGAGAAAAGGCTGAACAGAGAGTCTAGGAAGTATCTGGACAAAGAAATAGGCCTTGCTGGGTATGATGGTTAACCTTGACAACTTGACAGGCTCTAAAATCACCAAAGAGACAAGTCTCTGGGTATGTATGTGAGGGATTATCTAGATTAGGTTAACTGAGGTAGGAAGATCCACTCTAAATGTGGGTGCCACCATGCCATGGGATGAATAAAAGGAGAAGGGTACCAGAATGTTGACATTTACTGCTCTCTTCTTCTTGACTGTGGATGTAATATGACCACTCACTTCCTGTTCCTGCTGCCATATTTTCCTGCCATGATAGACTGTATCCCTGGTAACTATGGGTCAAATAAACTCTCCCTTCTTTAAATTGTTTTTGTCAGTTAATTTGTCACAACAACAAGACAAATGTTAATACAATGGGTTTCTTTTGTTGATCTATTACTATCACATTATCCTTTTCGTCTGATTAGATTTTTAGACGACTCTCCATACTGATTATAGTTCTGGATAGCTATCCATATTTCACCAAACCTGAGTATCTGGGTAGTTCAGTCTAGGTCTTTAGGCCCACAGTTTAAATGGTTCAATGTCATGTAAACTACCATGAAATTAATTTCTTATATTTTCCTTTTCTTAACTTGTCTTTTGTCATAGGGGTGTCTGTCCTGATAATGGGCAGAAAAGGGATGATATATCCTCTTTTACTCCTCCTGTAATAGCAATGACATACTTGGTAAATGTCTAAGAACTGGTTCCCTGAAATCTTCTGACATCTTGGTTACTAATATTGCCATTTTGCATGGTGTAAGTATATTCACAGTTGCTGACTTCAGGCTACCAATGTGACATTACTGAATTCTAATTGGGAATAAGTGTATACTGGCTCCATCACATGGCTATTAAGAAATGTGTGGGATTTATGCTCCAACTCTTGTCATGACAAAGCAGATAAGCAGTGACACAGATGTGAGAATACAAGACCCAGCTCTTTTGTCCCCCAGTTGACTGTATCATTTGCATAAAAGATGTCCTTTGGGAAAGGGGATGGTCCTGGAACTTCATATGAATTATAGGATTTTTTCCTGTTTACATGAAAAATGCCACTGGAATTTTTATTGGGATTTCTTTGAATCTGTAGATGGTTTTGGACAAATTTTGCCATCTTGAGAACATTATGGAGACAGTGAGAGGACTAGTGCAAGGTTAGGAAGCTGTATGTGAAGAGGAATATTTATCTGAGGAAAAGGGGCTTAGTAAGGATAACAAAAGCCGGAATAATAATTCCTGTTTACTGAGATTTTACTATATTTTGAGCACATGCTCAGTACTTTGTTGACATTATTCATAATATGCTTACCTAACAAGTATTTGTTGTACGCTTAGTCTATAACAAGCATTGTTCCAAGCATTAGCAATAGCATTAGGAAACAAAACAAAGCCCAAAACAAAACAAATGCCCTTCTGCCATAAACATTGTCTTCTGGGAGAAATGAATAATAAACGTGTTTATAGTATGTTAAATGATAAGCAACACATGGGTCTAGGGTGTATGTTAGCTTCTTAGAGCTGCCATAAGAGATTACCATAAACTATGTAGATTATACCAATAGGAATTTATTTCCTTACAGTTCTGGAGCCCAAATGTCTGAAATTAAATTATCTTCAGAGTCATGCTTTCACTAAAGGGTCAAGAGGAAAATCTGTTTCATATCTTTCCCACAGTTTTCAGTGTTGCCAACAATTCTTGGCATCCCTTGGCTTGTAGATGCAGCACTCCAACTGCTGCTTTTGTTGTCTCATGACATTCTTCTCATGTGTTCTGAATCTTCTCCTCTTACAAAAATGCTAGCCATATTGGATTACGGCTCATTGTGAAGGATCATGACACCAACACAACTTGAGTTCAGCAAGTTCTAAACAATACATTGGTATTTCAATAACTTCCTTTGGTGGATGTAGCTCCACTCACAAAGGGTATAATATTAATATTTATGTAAATATATGTCTTTTCTGATGGGATTGCATTTGGGCATGGACCTGGATAGAGAGAAGTAATCTAGAGCAAGCCATGTGATTATCAAAAGGATTAATAAATACAAAAGTCCTGAGGCAGGAGCAGGCTTGGTAGACTCCAGTAAAATCAAGGAAGCTTGTGTTTGTAGAGTAGAACAAGCAAAAGCAGAGCAGTAGGAGACATCAGAAAGGTAGCAAAGGGCAAGTTTGTATAGGACCGGGTATAGACCATGTGAAGTCTTTGGCTTTAACTCAGCGTGAGCTAGGAGTCATTGGAAAGTTCTGAACAGAGAATGATCGTGATCTGACCGATGAATTAAAAAAATGCTGCTCCCTGTTTTGTAAAGGGGAGGGAAAGAACTAAGTGGGGAGACCTGTGAGGAAGTTGTGCAAAAAATGTAGATGAGCCATGTAGCTAGTTTTGGGCATAGTGGTATCTGGGGAGATGAAAGGTAGTGTGTGAATTCTCGGTACCATTTGAAGACAGAACCTAGCTTCAGCTTATTTAATTATCTTACCTTATAAGGTAAACACTAATCCTGCAAGTCACAGGCAGGTTAGTAAGCTTCATCAGAGGCACACAATTGCTGGCAAGATGTAGAGCAAGGCACAGCACTATTCTGCTTAGCACTATCTCCACTGACCTCTGCTACAGGCTTCACATCCTCTTTATTTCATCCTGCTGGCCAAAGGCTAGGAGCATGGACAGTGGGGACAAAGGTCCTGTAATGGACCAAATGGCAGCCCTTCCCCCAAAGTCATGTCCATTTTTTTACCCCTAGAACCTGTGAATGTGATCTTATTGGGAAATGGGTCTTAGCTAATATAATTATGGATCTTAAGATAGAGAGATTGTCTTGGATTCCATGAGTTGGCCTTAAATTCAATGACAAATGCTCTTATAAGATACAGAAGAGAAGACACAGAGACAGAGGAAAGAAGTCATCAAGAAGAACTGGGAAGGGGCTGTATGTGAAGAGATGGCTCAGTGGTTAAGAGCCCTGGCTCCTCTTGTAGAGGATCTGGGTTTGGTTTCCAGCACTCTTATGGCAACTAGCAACCATCTGTAACTCCAGTTCTAGGGGGTCTGATTCCCTTTTCTGACCTCCACGGGTATGGACATCATGAGCGCACTGACATGTATTCAGGCAATGCACTCATACACAGAAATGAAAACAACAAGAGAAAAGAAGACAGAGGGCAAGAGTAAGAGTGCTACAACCACAAGTCAAACGTTTTTTGAGGCCCTAAGAAGCTGGAAGAGAACATGATCAGGGTCTCCCCTAAAGGTTTCAGAGGGAGATGACCCCATAAACATCTTGGCTTTAGGCTTCTGACTTCTGTGGCTGTGGGATTAAAAAAAATTCTGTTGTTTTAAGTTGCCAAGTTTATGGTGGTTCATTAGGATGGTAATACAGAGTCAGATAAGAAATGAATTCCATGTGGTCCTCCACCACGTCCGGCTCTTGCAATCTTTCTGCCCCCTCTCAGCCTTGGAGGCAGAAGTTTGATATAGTTGTCCTATTCAGGAATAATCACTCTACATTTGGGAATTGTGGGTTTCTGTGTCAATCATCATCTGTTGCATGAGAAAATTTCTCTGATGAGAGTGAGAGTTGAGAGATGAATTAATCTATGGGTATGACAATAAGTCATTAAGAATCAGTGTAATACATTATTTACGATAAAACTGGCATTACATTCTCTCATGTCCTGTTACCTGTCTAGTCTCAGGTTCCTAAACCTGATATTGTCAGGTGTGGGCTCCATTCTAGGAAGCAGACCTTAAATCCAATTAAAAAGTCATTGATTACTCCCATAATATTTGTGCCAATATTGCACCAGTGGACATATCTCACCAGGTCATTTGTTATTGTAGTTCACAAGATTCACTGCTGGATAACATTAATTCAGTTCAGGTAACTTTCATAGTACTGTCCAGCACCATGAACACTAACAAGTAGAGCTGAGGCTCTGAAGTCAGCACCAGCTGACTTATTCTATAGCTCATGTACATAATGTCTTCAGCAATAGAGTCTTACCATCCAGTTCAGGTGGGTAACCAAGAGCAGGGGCAATGACTGGTATTGTTTGATGGTCTATGGGACTTACTTGTAAACAATTCCTAGAGAGGGAGTGCATTCCTGGCACTGGGTTATTTTTTGTTAGCCTATGATATAGGCCAATGTCCCCTTGTTATAGGATAACTCCTTTTAGTCTCTTTTTATGATATATATGTATAAACTTTAAGAAGCTGCTATAGCGGCAGGTTTCCATATGGCTTTTTCTAAAGGCCTTTAGTGTGCTCATCCCTCCCTGTACTTCCTGCTCTGCCCGTCTCCCATCCCCCCCCCCCCGTTTCACCCTTCCTAGTGTAACATTCACCTTTTCCCTTCATATCACTACATGCTACCCCTCCTCCCAGAAAACCTCCTATGGCTACCCATGACTGTTTATTAATTTCTTGACCTCTCTGAATTTTCAAATTGAAGCATGCATGCACATTTAAGATTTCAAAGCTGGCATCCAGTTATGAGAAAGAACATGTGACATTTGTCTTTCTGAGTCTGGGTTATCTCACTCAAGATGATTGTTTCCTGTTCCATACATTTACCTGTGAATTTTATGATTTCAATTTTTAAGAGCTGAATAATATTCTGTTGTGTATATGAACCACACCTTCATTATCCATTCATCAGCTGATGGACATCTAAGTTGTTTCCAATTTCTGCATATTATGAAAAGGGGGGCAATGAACATGAACAAACAGGTATTTATGTAGTAGGGAATAGAGTCTTTTCAGTATATGCCCAAGAGCAGTATGATTAGATCACATGATAGATGAATTTTGAGATTTTTGAGGACTCTCCACACTGTTTTCCTTGATGGCTGTACCAGTTTTCCCTGTCACCAGCAGCGGATGAAGAGTTCCCCTTTCTTCACATCCTTGCCAGCATTTCTTGTTGTTTGTTTGTGTGGGTTATTTTTTCCATTATGAGAAGGGTAAAATGAAATCTCAGAGTGATTTTAATCTGTATTTCCCTGATGACTGAAGATGTTGAACATTTAAAAAAATATTTCTCAGCCATTTGTGTTTCATCTTTAGAGAACTCCCTCTTCAGCTCATTGCCCCACTTTTTAATTGGGTTTTTGATGTTCAGTTTTTTGTGTTCTTTGTATGATCTAGATGCTAACCCTCTGTCAGAGGTATAGCTGGCAAAGGGTTTTTCCAGACAGCTTGTCAGTTATTCATATGAACTCACAGCAATGATGATGGCATGCATAACTCCCATGCAAATTCAAACCGGAAAAAAATCCCAGCATAGATATTATGAATTAAGAAACTCCAGTCACACCTAAGGAAACTGTGGCAACAGATGGCTGCCAAGAGGGGCAGAGACAGTCTCTTTCAATCATGGGACTCTTGGAGGGTTAACCAGGTTTCAATGGCTGGCCCCACACTGACAGACATTAGGAGAGAAGTTAAACTCTATAATGTACTCTATAATTATGATCAATAATAGAGTACATTAAATCTGCTGGGGGCAATAAGGAGAGGTAGGGATGGGGGAGGGGATCTAAATATCATCAAATTATATTGTTTGGAAATCACAAACATTCAGGAAAAATGTAAAAACACCCCACAAACAAAAGCTTCTTAAAAGTTGGTTGCAACTCTAAGCCCAGGTCAATTTTTCACTACAATCAGGTGAATAAACATTGAATTACTGAATTTGAAATTTCACAGATAATTTTAAATGTTTGTGACTAGTTTAGTATATTTGTTATATTACAGATATCAAGAGTAACAATTTATTTAACTCTGCAGATTTTTCAATAAAGGAGTCTAGTACTACTACAAAGAAGTGAATTCCTCTTCAGCTCAGCTGGAATAAGCTTTAGAAAACAGTCTTATCTAAACTCTCAGAACCTCAGTTTTCTCATCTCCACATTACAGGGGAAAAATTTCTTCCCTGTGGGGCCTAGGGAAGATGGAATTCCATAATGGTGCTTCTGTCAAACCTGAGGACCTGAGTTCAGTTCTTGCAATCCACTTGGAAGGAAAGCCATTCACTTGGGTAAGTTTCCTCTGACCCTCTGACCACACGGGTGGTATTGAACACATGCTCCCATACCCCCTCCCAAATACATAAAAAAGTTTTTGATTCCATAATGCTTGAAATATTTGTAGGGCTGAAGGACAGAGCATATCAAGTCTGTCAATATAGGCTGTGGACAGATGGATGTCCTCAGAACGAAGTCCATTTGAATTAATGTCAAAGGAAGTTTTTCGGAAGATATTTAAATCTTAGTCAATTTAGTCCTACTGTTCCTGGAATGCCTGTTAATGACATGTCTGTTTAATTATTCCTTCTGAGTTTATGCAAATCAGTATACATTTATATGTCAAGGAAAAAGAACTTTATCTGTATAATATCTGAGCTGTGTGTCAGTCACATAAGCCCTGACTGACTGTGATTTCAATGAGAAGAAAGCCCCAGATTTCTTGTGCTGTGCTGAAACTTAAACTCATAAAAAAGTGCAGATACCACGTTCCTTAAAAGATTCTGAAGGCTGTTGTACATTAGTTTGACTGAATAGTTATGGGGAAAGCAGGTTTTCAGCTAAGATGCCATCATGAGACAGATTGGAGTGCCCTTCTGCCACTCATGAAGGAGTGAAAGTTCTGTGAGATGGAGCAAGGGGACAGTGTTGTGGCTTGAAAAGATGTCTGTAAATTCTTTAACTGTTTTCCTGTTGAGATCAGGCTCTGTCCTGCCTGGATGGTGAATTCATTTTATAGCATTTGGCTCCATTTTGATTACCAGTGCACAGACAAGATGATTGCACCTTGTGTGCATATAGACATGCCACATGTCTAACACCACAAACCCAGACTGATAAATAACATTTCCAGAAATGGAAAATTACCACCCTTATAAACAAATCAAAATAGATTAGGACCTTCTGAGCACACGAAGTGTGCATTAAAACCATATTAAGAAAGCCAGATCCAAGAATTTATCCACATACCAGACCAAGGAAAGGCCCAACACCCTCCCCTCACCAGGACCACCATAAAGACGACATATAATACTGTGATGGCAATAGTTCCCATGAACCTGCCACCTATCCACTTGGTGTGTGCAGGGGACAATAGGCAGAGAGAACTTCTGATTATCCCGGGGTTTCAGCTCAGCTCTGTGCTCACTGCTGACGAGGCCTTCTTGAATTTCTATTTGTCCATTCATTCGTTCACTTGGACCTGGTCCTACACCTACACCTGGTCTTTATGCACCTCACTTTCGTAGTCTCCATGGTTCTAGATCTTGCCTCTGTAGCTTAATTCAACCCTGTGACCCCCAAAGGTTGGCTCTACAGTTCCTCTAGCAGCCCTTTAATTGGGTTCATTAAAATTTAACACTGTAGTGACTCTCTCTGTATATGTATCAGCCTCCATCTACTGTAAGACCTCTTTGAATTCCTTGTGGCCTTTTCAACACTTTTGTAACCTTTCTGCAATATATGTGTGTGTGTATATATATATATATATATATACATATATATAATATGTGTGTATATATATACACATAAATTTACATATATATATATGAATTAAAGAAAATGAAACTAATATAGCCTGTGGATTCAATAAATTCTAATATTGTAGAAAGACACAAATGAGAAGACCTTGTTTTCAAAATCTGAAAGAGAGAGAGAGACAGAGAGAAAGAGAGACACAGAGAAATTTTGTCTAATTTTCTTCCTTTTGGCTCAAGGTTGGTATTTATAACTTGAGTCTAAGGAATAGGATACCGTTACTTCCTAGTCTAAGTAATAGCGTTCAGTAAAGTTTCCTCTTGGTTCTTTTCCCCTTGGGACACACACTTTAGGATCTCTGAGCACTCACGTAAAAAAGTTAAGCTATCCTGAAGTCAACATATTGGATCAATCACATAGATATATGAAGAAATTTTTAAGGAGCCCCAATTATTTTGGACTCCAGCTGTAGGAGTCTTTTCCAGTCCAGCACAAAGCTATGAATGAAAAGACCTTTAAGATAAACTCGCCTCCAGCCAACTATCTGACTGCAACTCAAAGAATTTTCTTTGAAGGTCAGTGATTAGGTGTGAATAGAAGTAGAGGTAGATTTACTGTGAGATTAATGAATATTAAGCTTTAGAATGCTTGCATTGCTATTTTTCAAGACTTTACTACTTTATAGTAGTCCTTCCTTATCTGAAATTTTTGTTTCCAGTTTCCTGAGATCAACTATAGTCCAAGATTATTAAATGAAAAATTTCAGAAATAAATAATTCATAACTTTTAATTTGCATGCAGTTCCAAGTAGCATGATAAAATCCTTCTTATATATCCCTCCACCCAACTCCTGACAGAATCATCCCTTTGTCTGGTATATCCACACTGTATATGCTACCTTCCATTAATTATTTAGTAGCCTTCTCTTATCAGGTCACATATTACAGCATTTGTGATTGTGTTTAAGTAACCCTTTTATGTAATGATGGCCCCAAAGTGCAAAAATATTTTTTTCACTTCCTACCATGTTCTACAGTTGGTGTTGGAATTATGAAGACCAAACTAGGAGGAAGTTAAGTTAGGGTTACAAGTCTGGGTTTAGTGGTATATTACTTGAGTTGCATCAAATCACTGCTCAGTGTATTGAAGATATTTTTAATCATTTTGGTATAGGAATGACTTCAAAGAATACTTCTGTTGCTCAGTGTTAGAATCATTTGGAACATCCAAAACTAAAACTATATGAGTAGGTAAGCAAAATTTCGTGCTTCAATAATTTCCTATGTATTGTCTAAAAGACAAAACTCGGGATTATCAGTTTCTGGTGTATGGAATAAATTGTAGATAACTAATAACAATGTAAAATAATTCTCACTTAAAAATCTACAAGTTCTATCCTATTTGGCCTTAATCCCTTCAGAAAAAAAAACAATTTTGCTTGCATTTGCATGTGAATTTCAACTTTCTTTTCTGCACATAAATTTATGCCTTTGAACTTTTCATTTGAATCAGTTATAACATCTGCCTGGTTGCCTGATTGAGTTAGGTAAAAATTTTAACATATGTTTATAGATACATATACATATATGTGAGGAGTGAGTTTCCTTTTATTATTTTGAAAATCATGTTTTGACAGTATCAGATGTCTTCTATCAAGACATACATACTTTATTCTACTTAGCTACTGTTGTAGTTAATCTTTATTGTCAATTTGACTGGATTTGGAATCACTTAGAATTCACATCTCTGGGAGTGCCATTGAAAGTTTCCACTCTGAATGTGGATGACACCAGTCCATGTGCTAAGTCCCAGGCTGAATTAAAAGGGAAAAAGAGAAAGTGAGCTGAGCACTAGTATTCATATCTTTGCTTCTTGACTGCAGTCATGGGACCAACCATCTCATGTTCCCATTGCCATGTCTTTCTGCTATGATGGATTATATGTCTTCATAAACTGTAAACCAAAAACAAATCCTTCCTTCCTTAAGCTTATTATGTCAGGCATTGTTATAGCAATGGAAAAGTGATGAATATAGAAAGTTCAATCATGGGACTGGGGAGATGTCTCAGCAGTTAAGAGTGCTAGCTGCCCTTGTAAAGGACCAGGATTTGATTCCCAGGACCCACATGGTGGCTAACAACCATCCATAACTCAATTTCCAGGGAATCCAATGCTCTCCTCTGACCTCCTCAGGCATTATCTCACACAGGTGCACTTAACACACGTGTAGGCAATAAACTCATACACATAAAATAGAAATAAAATATTTTTTTATGGAAAGAAAATAAAACGAAAGTTGGGTCATTGTTGTGCTAAATCTGATCATGTGGTTAGTAGGTCTTTGGAAATGGCTTCTAGGAGGAATATGGAAGAATTCAGAGCTGTGAGTTAGAGGAACAACATAATGAAGTAAGCAGAGATTAATGGGTCATTCTAGTGGTTGTTTAAAATACCAGAAAGCCAGTGGGAACATATATAATAAAGAGTAGGTTCATAACTTTCAGAGAGGAATAAGGAATCTCCTAGGAAATGAGATATCCTTTCATGTTATATTCTGACCAAGGATCTGGACATATTTTGCCTATGTCCTGAAAAACTGGTTGAGGCCGAATTCAAAAATAATGAACTTATTTCTTTGACAGCAGAAATTTGAAGACAGTATAACTTACCAGCTGTGGTTTTCACTGCATTGCCTCAGATTTACCACAAGAATTTTCAACCCAGGAAAATTTGAAGAGAATGCTAGTGGCTGTAATTATTAAAGAGATTAGCATCATTAGGGAGAAACTCAAGTTTACATTAATATAATAGAAAAGATGCATTGAGGGATAGACCCTACCTGTTGGAGGCTTCAGCTTGTAAAAGTGCAACTTTAATTGAAAGGACAGAAACTGAACTGAAAATTGCACTAAAAGGGATCTCTCCTCAAAAGTAATCACCCAGAGAAGTGTTTTCCCAACTTCAGCTATTAATATACAAAGATGTGGTAGAAAGAGATCACATTGTATCATGTGGTGGCAGCAGAACTTCATGTCTACACGGTGCTGATCTCTTAGGCATGCAAAGTACAAGAGTTACAGGGTCATAGAGACTTGCACCAAGGTTTCAAAACGCTGCTAAGACTAGGCATATTAGGATTAGATTTCCTGTAAAGAGGCTCTGAGATGCTATTGCATGAAGCTTCAAATGTGAAGTCTAAGCTAAAATAGAGAACATGGAATGCTGGAGATGCCACGACCATGGAACATCTATCAAGGATAGATGTAGGTACAGAATGGAAATATCCCAAGAAAGAGGCTATGTGTGCTTCAGGTAGCATAGATGTAGGGATTGTGTTTCTCAAGGATTTTGGAGCCCAGGTGATTCCATTATGAGTCCAAGATGACAAATATGGTGATTTCCCTGTTGGATTTGGTCTGCCTTCATCCTTCCATTTTGGAATGGAGACGTTTACTCTGTGACTTTGTGTATTAAAAGTATGTTACTTTATTTTTATTTTATATGTGTTCACATTTAAAGGAATGCATGAGTCTCACCAGAAACTTTGCACTTAGATTTTTGAACAATGTTGGGATTATAAGACTTTGGGGACTCTTAGAAATGGACTAAATGTATTTTGCATAATGAGATGAACATGAGACTTTAGGGAACAGAAGTGGAGGGTTATGATTTAAAGTGATGTATTTGGGAGTCCAGTGGGCTTGCAGAGGGGAGACAGTATTATCACTGTCCAATTTAACTAGTTTTGGAATCACGTAGGAGATACATCTCTGTGTGTTTTATTGAGGTTATGTTCCAAGAAGATTAACTTTGAAGCAAGACCCATCCTGAATGTAAGCAGTAGCACCAGTTCATGGTGTTGAGCCCTAGGCAGTATAAGAAAAGCAAAAAGTGAAAGTCAGCTTCATACTAGGATTCACTTGTCTATGCTTCCTGACTATAGGTGCAGTGTGACTAGCTGCCTCACATTCTTGCTACCATCTGCCAAGATGGACTGTATCCCTTCATAAACCATGAGTCAAAATAATTCCTTCCCTTAAGTTGCTTCTCCTAGGTATTTTGTCACAGCAAAGAGAAAAGAAACTAATATAGCTATGATCTCAGAGATTTACTGACCAAACAATCCAGTATTACTTTTACTTAATAGTTAAGATTATGAAGAATATAAACTTGTATTTAACTAAATTGAATCACTATTCTGACAAATTTTAATGTATCAATAGCTATACTTGAAGATTTCTAGGATATTCAAAATTTATATTGCTATTAAATTAATTAATGAGTGTTTATTTGGTGCTTAGATAATATTTAAGTTAAAATAATAAAACATTGATCATTAGGCATAATTTAAAATTCATATGCTTTTGTTTCTTGTTTCTATGTACTATGGAAATGTCTTATCTTTTGGTCTGGGAATGAATGTACTAATTTTTGCTACTTTGAAAGTTTGTATAATGAATATGGCCATAGAAAATTATCTTATGTGTATTCATAAAGTCTGTTAAGTGCAATAAAATGCTGATGTATGCCATATAGTTCTTAATTATCTACTCTTGCACTTTCTTCTGTGAAATAGAAGTTACTTTGGTCAATTGTTGCAATGAGTTTATGTGTAGTGGAGGCCATGTTTGGGAGTAATACTTTCAGAGAAACATACTTATAATATGCTTGTTTCTAGAGGAATGAGCAGTTTTTAAAAGTCAAAGCTCCTATATTTTTTTCTTGTTATTTTGTTTAGGTCTCTAAAACTGCACAGTTTTCAGACTTACTGGGAATTATAAAGAAGTTGTTTGTTGTTTATCTGGATTGTAGCTATTGATATTTTATCATTTCTAAATTGAAAGTAATAAATTGCTTAAATATGTGAATATGTATTGTTTCCTTTGAAGACAGCAATGGTGAACACACTGCATGTTAATATCATCTTAATATTATAATTAAATTAATTGTGAACTTGTAGGAGAGCTGCCCTAAAATGTCATTCTATTGCAGAATGTGAGCAAGCCTAGCATAAAACAGAACTTGAAATCTGAAATTTAATTGACTGGGTTTATAATACTTGAGTTTGAAAAGCTCAAGTGAAATGTATTAAAAGCTTAGCAAAGTTTGCTCAGGTTTGATGAGCGGTGTATTGCTTTGTTCCATTCTTTGCCTTTACCTGTAGTGTAGATGGTTCCTTTTCTCTGTATTTGCCTACACAATTTTCTGTGCTAGACATTGATCTTATTAAATTTTTGAATGTTATGGAAGTTAATAAAGATTTGTTTTTGTTTGTTTGTTTTGAGACAGGGTCTCCCTGTATCCCCAGCTGGAGATATGGGCCTATGGTAAGGCCCATATGGAACTCACTATGTACACCAGGCTAGCTCCAATCTCACAGAGATCTTCCTACCTCGGCCTTCTGAGTGCTAGGATTAAAGGTACATGCCATAGTCAGATAAGGTTTCTCACTTTTTAAAGAGGTAAAACTCTTTACAATCAGGTTAAAATTTATTTACTTAAACATGTTTTTGTTGTCATCATTACAGCTTGGATGTAGAATGTCTTACAAAGATATGTGTTGAAGCCTTGTTACCCCCTCAGTGGTGCTATTGGGAGGTAGTTGAAACTTGGGAGGTGGAGCCTCATTGAAGGAAGTCATGCATTCCAGGTGTATGATTGAAATGAGATCCTAGAACCTTCCTCTCCATCCTTCTTTGCTTTTAGCCTGCAGGAGTTGAGCAGATTTGCTTTACTATATCCGCTTTCCCATGATATTCTGCCTTACCAAAGGCCCAGAAACAAAGGTGTCAAGTGAGCATGGACTAAAACTTCTGAAATATTGAATCAACTGGGGCTGTTTTTGCCCCTTTCTCCATACTACAAGGCAGAAAGGTATGACATTATTTTTATCATCATCTATCAAAAGAGTCTTGATCCACATTCTTACAACAAAAGACAGGTAGGTTAACAAGAAAGAAGCATAGCAAATTTAACCAAAGCTTTATGGGGTTATGTAAGGCTTAAGTAATGAAAATCCAGAGAAAACTGTTCTTTTTTTCCTCAGGTTTTATGAAGAATGGACAGCCAGTAGAAAGAAGATAAGATATGATCTAATGGTAATCAACTGAGAAGGTAAAATTCAGCAAGGCCTAACTGTTCAGCTTCTTCCTGGACTTTGTGTATATCATTTTTGCCGTCCAGGAAAGGACACTTGTCACATGAGGGTCTTCAAGAGGGAAGGGAGGAAGACAGTGTATTTTACAGGGTTTATGATGGAGAGGAATTCTAATTTCCACGGCCTCCCTTAAAAGAAAGGATTCTAGTTCCAATGACTCATTATGGGCAAAAAAGAGAGATGGGAGATAGGAAGAACTGGATGTCAGAGAGACTTTGTTTCTGAGGTCTTTTCTATATCCCTTTAGTTCAAAGTATCTAGCATGTTAAGATACCATACACTGGGAGCCTTAACATATTAAATATATATATATATATATATATATACATACATATATATATATATTTCAAGATTCTTTTTTCAAAATTTGTTTATTCCTTTAATAAATTAGACATGTTCATTATATTCTTTAAAAACAGTCTTAATAATTATATGTTTAAACATTTTGTCTAAAACTTTTGGATTGAATTTATTATCTTGCTTTTCACACCATAGAAATAAACAAATTTCCTTGTCAGTTGCATTATTCTTATTATGAATTCTTGTCAGTATCTTTTGCTTTTGTAAATTCTCAGTAGCAAATTAAACAAAGCTATTTTAAGTTGTTGTAATTTCCTGATAGTTCTGTTGTTGTTTTATTCTGATGCTTTGCTGAAGGCTCTTCAGTCAGCAAAGGCCAAACCTCTTGTATTAACAAAGAAAGAATGTCTTAGAGCCTGGTGGATAAAAACTGCATTGCATATGTCAAAGAACAGACTCTCACATTGAAAAAGAGTCTGTTCTTAGCCAAGTTTTTGTCAGGATCCTCTAAATCTTCCTCCCAACAAGTCCTTGACCTTTGGACTTCTTTATGTCTTTGTATTACACAAGTTTACCAAGACTCCAGGAAGTTAATGTGTTACATTTGTATCTCCATGACAAAAATGCTTGACAGCAACAACATAAGTTGGGGGGTCGGTTTGTTTTGGCTCAGCGTTTCAGAATTTGTCCATCATAGTGGAAAAGACATCATGGATTGGGCTGGGAAGATGGCTCAGTGAGTAATGTCCTCCTTTAATACCTGATCATCTTTGATAATGGATCAAATTCCTCATTTCTTGCCATCTTCCAGTAAATTTTGATAAACTTGGCATGCCTTCCACAAGAAACCCACTGAATAAGTTTAATGAGAACCTTCCTTTTCTCCTGTTTCCTTTTGAGACTATTCAACTGGCATAATCTTAAATTTTTCTAAATGATGCTATAAGAAGACTGTACTCCAATTGTTAATGTTTAGAGTTAGCCTACTTGCCACACCTTTGTAATTTATTTATTCTTAAAAATAATTTCCTTTTATTAAATGATTTCTTTCACACATTTTAATATATGTTTTATTGATTTTTTTGTATTTTATAGAAGACATCTTAATTATATTTAGACCCCTCCCCTATCTGCACCTCCCCATAGCACCCCATACAGGATTTCATGCATTCTGTCATATATGTTAAGGCCTATTAAGTCAAATTTGTGTCCCCAAATGTCTCTCAGTGTGAGTCCATCCACTGCAACATGGTTACCCAAAGCTGATAAGGTCAATCTTATTTTGTAGTCAGGAATAATCTTTTGTTGAGATCATTACTGATGACCCAAGAATCAACTGGAACTTATTAAACTTGTCACAACCACAGTCTCTTTTCACCTGAGAAATTTTTATACTATCCTAGGCATGTAGATATATAAAGGAGATATGCCAATCAAATATGTACTGATAGTAAATCATAAATAAATTTGTTTGAAAGCAATTCTTTGGTACAAATATAATTTTACCTTTTGTTAAAGGTGAAAGTAAACTTACTGTGCTTTTTATTTATAGATAAAGAAATCTTGGCTAAATATTTGAAAGTATCTTTGATATTTTTCATAGTTGATCAATATTTTATAATCTTCAATACTGAAAATGCAGCATCTCCTGAATATATAGTACAAAATGGTAGAAATATGTTTATACCAATTTTAGAAATTGTTGGAAATTCTGTCCTAATTCCAATTCAAAATTCTTTTAATAGATCTTTGAAGTTCAAGTCAGCAAATCAAACAGCAATTTTTAAGATCATGCATTCCAATTTAATATATGCCAAGCATATACTAATTCTCTATATATGTACCAGTTCTATGCTCAAACTATAATGTTTCTATAAGAAAAAAGCATGTTCAGTAAAATTGCTACAATTCATAATACACAACAGTCTCAGATCAGAACTTCTTCAAGCACTGTTCTTAGATGTTATACAACATCAAATGTGCATATGTAATGGTATGCACAGTAAGAAGTATACATGTTGTCAGTTCAGAAGCAGCGCTGTTGTGAAGTTGTATGATGCAACATGAACAAGCACTGCCAGAAACACCACATTTCCATTATGTGCTTAGTTCAGAATTCATTTTTGGTTCTTGCATGTTTTACAAAAAAGTATTGTATTTATATGAGCTTTACATCATGTCAGTGATATATATGTATATATATATATATATATATATATATATATATATATTAGTTTATGACACACATATGGACAGAGGGAAGGAAAACTTGATTTGGAAATCCACCCACTGTATTGGCTAGAGATCAATGAATTTTTGTTTAAGGACTGTGTTGAAACATGTTTTTCTGAGCTATTGTTTCAGCATGTCCGATCTTAGAAGTGTCTATGTCCACACACACAGCTTGGAAGGAGTAAAGTCCAGGTTCACACACAGTGGATCTATCTCCAGCAGCTGCACTGCCAACCACAGGCATTCAAACCACCTGTGCACTCGCTATACCCTCTACTACCATGATTTCATTTGATATTTTGTACCTAGGACATTAACGTTTAGTACGGTATAAAAACATGTCCAGCACCCTGATGAATACTTTTCTGTGTATTTAGTTTTATGTATTATAATGTAATTTATGTACATTCTAGGCAAAGCCTAAACAGATATAACACTTGATATCAAAAATTAGTATGTTATTGCTTTAAAGTTTTTGGTGGCAATCATTGAATATTTTTCTTTAAAAAAATTTTTATTGACCTTTTGTGCATTTTATACAGCAGTTCTTAATCAAATTTAGATCCCTTCCCTCATCCATGCCCCTCACTTCCCCCACCAGGTCTTATGCACTCTGCCATACATGATAAGTCCCATTTGGTCAAGCATTTTACCCAGATATCCTTGGGTGAAAGATCAGCCTATCTAGAGTTCTTAAGGAAGGTTTACTGTCCCTCACCCAGCCATAATCAATTTCCTGCAGTTCTCAGGCTAGGGCTGATCCAGCACTCATTTCCCTTGAACCACTCTGGACCTTTGTCTGATGGAGTTGGCAAAGGTCCTGTGCTCGACACCACCATTGCCACAAGTTCACACATGCAAGCTTCCAGTGGCCTGAAATGGTCTGTTTCCCTATGTTAATGGACCACCCTTGACTCTTACAATCTTTATGCCCCCTCTTCCTCAATGGTTCATGAGCCGTGGGTGGGTGATGTTTAATATAGGAGTCCTACCCAAGGACATGCAGTCTCCAGTCTCTTATATTCTAAAACATAGACAGTTGTGATCTTCTGTGCATCACACTCCTATATAAAGAAGCTGCACTGGTGAGAGTTGAGGGATGCACTAATATTCTCTCCACCCCCTGCTCTGCTATGTTCCATAAGTCTTTGGTGTAGAAGTTTCAATGTAGATGTCACCTAGGCGTGGGCATCTCTCAGATATATATTCTCTATGTGTGACCAGTTTGGGGACTCTGCAGTAGCCTCCATCTGTTGCAAAAAGAAGTTTGATGAGTGGTGTATGTTATACTTGTTTGTAAATATAAAGATCCATATTTAGAATATGGTAAGGCATTTCATTAGTCTAGAGATATGACTGATCCAACCATGTGTATTTGGTTATAATTACAGTGCCACCCATGAGTTCACTCCCACTGAGAGGGCTTTAATTCAAATTAAATAGCTATTGATTGTCCCTCAGATAACAGTGACACTACTGCACTACTAGAGGGAGTCTGCTGTGCCAAGTCATTACGGTTATTCGGCTTAAGACTGAGTTGGACCACTTATTGATTTTTTTCCCTTAGCAACTTGCATAGTATCCTCTAGAATTGTGGGAGCTATTCTTCAGGGAGAAGGCTTCCAGGTCAGTTCTTGCTCCTCTCTAGGCTGTCAGATTCTGTTGATTTACTGATTTTGAAATAACCTAGGAGGCACACCTCTAAACATATCTGTGACAGTGTTTTCAAAGAGGTTTAACTGAGGAAGGAAGACCCATGATGAATGAGGGCAGTACCATCTCATGGCCTGGGGTCACGGACTGAGAGTAAAAAGAGAAAAAGAGTACCAGCATTCATTGCTTTCTGCTTCCTGGTCTTTCCAGATGTGAGGAGTCTGAGCTATATTCCTGTGCCACCATGAATTCTGTCACAACTTTCTTGCCTTTTGCAGTGCACCCTCCTTAAACAATGAGCCCTAAAGCTTTCCTTCCTTATGTTGCTTTTGTCAGGTCATTAGTCCAGCAATGAGAAAAGTAACTAACGCATGGGCTAATAAATAAATCTCTACACTGTAAACAACTGATGGAAATATAAAATAATTCTTACCATCAGACATACAAATTATTTCATGCCCTGTACAGATTCAACTGAATTCCCTCTCCCTCTGTGGAATAATCAGTTCTGCCTCCATTTGTATATCCATTTCAGTATCCGTTAGTTCCACATGAATTTGTGGATTTTTTAACTTTATCTTTGATTCTGCTGTAAATTCTTCTAGTTATAATTGCTGTGAGAATCATGATTTTTGCCTTATTGGAGAGAATTTTTCTTTAACAGTGGTGAGCAGAAGTAAGATTTCAAATGCACAGAATTAGAAACTATTTAGATGTGTAAATTTGGAAGAAAATGATTTAGTCCTTAATGATGCATAGTCAAAACAAATTTTCTCCTATTAGGAAGTATTTAATAATGCAGCAAATACAACCATAAATAAGCTTTGGAAATGTGCCAGGCTGATAATTAGTAATGAAACTTGTGCATTTATGGGGGGGGTTGTGATGTTGATAATGTTTGTGTATGTGTAATAGAAGTTTAAAATTGATAATTTGATAGATTATCTTTCCTTCCAAAAAAGATTAATTTTTGTTTCATGTATATGAGTGTTTTGTCTGCATTTAAGTTAACCACATGGATGCAGTGCCCATAGAGATCATAAAAGGATATCAGATCTTTTGGATATTGTAGATGGTTGTTAGCTGCCATGTGGGTTTTGGGAACCGAACCAAAAGTACCAAATGCTCTTAACTGTTGAACTATCTCTCCAACCCTGGATTATCTTTCTTAGTTCTAAGTAACTACTTTTAAATCTAATTTTATATTTATAATCTTACGTTCTTAAACCAATCTCTCTCTCTCTCTCTCTCTCTCTCTCTCTCTCTCCTTTCTTTTTTCCTTGTGAATGTTATTGATATGCTCTACTGCAACCAAATCCATGGGGCATTTTTTTGGTCTTTTTGAGACAGGGTCACCCTGTAACCCCAGTTGGCTTGGAGTTCACTATGTAGAGCAGGCTGGCCTTGATTTTACAGAGATCCCCCTGCCTCTGACTCCTGAGTGCTGGGATTAAAGGCATGCACCACCACTTCCAGCTGCATGGGGCATTTTTGATGAATGTAAAGCTGATAACCATAACCAGGAGGCAGTAGAGAGAAAATGTCTATTATTTGCATCAAGTAAGGAACATACTAGAAAAAATTCTCAAACCAATGCCTCTCCAGCAAATAATGCAAGGACAAGTTTAAAGATATCAGACAACTTTATAAATATTCAAATGGGTAAGACTCATTATCATGTGTAGAGGCAAACCTATTCCTGAATTTTCCTTGGTGTGAGGATATACAACACATGTTCAAAAAAAGGTGGATGGGAATGCCTCTGGGTGGAGAATTTAGCACTATAGTGAGCAAAGTTTCCTCCAGGTTCTTAAAAAGAATGAGTCAGGGTGATCTTGTAGTTTGGGCAGGTTCCTTGTAAGTTTCTCTGAGGGCCTTCTCTGAAACAGCAGCAACAAGAACACTAAAGCATAACTCTGAAGGAACACTCATGTCATTTAAAAGTGTAGTAGATTCTTTCTCCCAAACAAGTATAGGTTATTGCTCCTGAAAGTATATGACCACTGTGACATGCATCCTGTTCCTATGTTCTTCAGTTTCTTACAGAAGACCTCCCAAATTCATTAGCCTTAGAAGTTCTATTGCAGGAATCCTGAAACCCGCTCCTATAATGCATTGCTTAAGAACTATGATTTTAAACTGATTCAATTCATTGTCTCTGCACTCTGGCTTCCCTGTCTCACTTTCCCATGTGTCTAGTAGCATTGGAATTGCTTCACGTAGTGTTGGGAATCCAACTAAGGGGAAGTTAAATTGGAACCACACATAATTTATGTTTAGTGAGTGAAATATAATTATATGTTTCTTAGTCACTTTTGTCAAGTAAAAACAAATCTGGACTTTGTAAAATGAATTTTACCAGAAAGGAATTACTTCTAGTTGGAGAAGGGACTACTGCAGTGGAGGGAAATTGCTAACCATAAAATCTGTAAGCATCTCAAAGGTTAAGCAAAAAGACTATGGGAAGGAGTAAGCAAAGCTGGAAAGAACCATATGCGGGAAATGGGATGAAAGTGTGGTTTGAATTGATCATAATCAAAGAGGATTTTACATTGATGTGAGTATATTCTTATGAGGACCTGTCTACTATGGGTCAAAGTTCAAAGAGCTGAAGAAGGAGAGAAATGTAACCCAAAATGTGGTTTACAAGCATTTTTTTTCTGACTGATCACTGGGTCCAAGAAATTCAGCTAATTATCTAGGATGCCAAGAATGGAAATTTGAAGAGCCTGTCTGGCCTTGTCACGGGTCTCCTTCAAATCAAATGAGGAATCATTTCTTTGTGGTAAATGATTTCCCCTGAACACAAAAGATTGGGATGTTTATTAACTATTACTGTTCTTCAGGGACATTGAGATCTGGTAAAACTCAACATTGTTATTTCTAAATGTACAGTCATCTTTCAGTATCCACAAAGGATTGGTTCTAGGACCCTTAGGAGATACCAGAATCTAAAATCTGAAGGTGCTTAAGTCCTTTCTGTTAATAGTACAGTATTTTCATAGAACTATTTACATCCTTCCATATACTTAAAACATCTCTAGATTACTTCTAATACTCAGTACAGCGAAAATTACCATGTCAACAAGTGTGATAATATATTGTTTAGGAAAAAACAAGAAAAAATCTATACATACTTAGTGCAGACACTTTTTTGTCAAATATATTTGTTCCTTGGTTGGTTGAATCCATGGATGCAAATACAAGGGGCAATTGTAGGTGTCTGTAACTCTCTTGGTGTAATAGTCATAAGGACTAATCCTACCATTGACAGTACTGACCAATGAGGTGTCATGAAAGAAAAATTCAAGGGCACTCTTTATGTAGCAGGGATAAATTATTAAGATAGAAGTCATGAATAAGCTCATTGAGTGTATGAACCAAACACATGGGGAGAAGATTTGAATTTTCAATAGTTTTGACATGAAATATTGGCAACCCTGAAGGTGACACATGATTCTTAATATGTGCAACTCATTGAAGACAAACTGTGTAACAAGTGTGGGCAATTCAAAGAACAGGAAGAATTTAATGGTTCAACAAGAACATTTGGAATGCTCTTAAATGAGCTAGATGTGGGGTAAGAACCGATGGCTCACCAGTTAAGAGCACTTGCTGCACCATCATAAGTACTGAAACTTGGATCTCAGCATCCATGGAATGCCTTTAACTCTAGTTCAGAGGGATCTGATTTCATCTTCAGCCCCCCATAGACATACAGGCATGTGCACACATACACACCTGTGTCCACTCACACAGACACATATACATGCGCACACAGGTAAATAAAAGAAATGTAAACATTTAAATTTATTTTAAAAAGAAAATTAAAAGGCATTTTCTCAATTTTGATGACTGTCCTAAAAACTTATACATTATTTGGAATTGGAAAATGGAAAATGGTATTTCTAAATTACCAATAGTGAAAAATTTAATTTTGGTGACTTGGACTAGAACAAAGACAGTTATTGTTTATTATCTCAGTTGAAATTATGTATTTTTATTTTAATTTTTCTGAATTTCATGTAATATATTTGATTATATTTAGATTCCCCCATCTGTTTCCCCTACCATATATATATATATATATATATATATATATATATATATATATATATATATATAAAGGCCTGTAGAGTCAGTTTTGTGCACCCAATTGCCCTTTGGCATGGGTTTATCCTCCACTGGAGCCTTGTCAACCTATCAAGGCGCAAAGAAAGAAGAGATGAACTGAAAATGGATGGCATGGAATGGAAAGACAGAGGGAAATGTGTTGGTTTGAGAGCCCTCTAGGAAATACATATGCCATGTCTGAACATTACTGCATGTGTATACCTCAGGGCTGTATGGCAAGGAGCACAGTGCCAGACAGGAGAGACCTCCCTTCAAGTAGACCAAAAGACTCCCAAAACAACAGAGGCTATTGCAGAGCCCTTGGTTGTCTCCCAGAACTTGAAGGTAAGATCCTACTGTTGAAGACAGGACATAATTCAGACATAGGAGTTGGAACAATGGAGCAGTAACTGACCTGGAAGTCTTTTCCCTGAAGAATAGCTCTCACAGTTCTAGAGGGAACTACGCAAGCTGCTAAGGGAGAAAATCAATCAGTGGTCCAACTCGGACCTAAAGCCAAATAACCATAACAACTGGCACAGCAAATACCTCTTTAGTGGTGCTAACAGTGGCACTGTTATCTGAGGGGTAATCAATATCTATCTAATTGAACTCTCAATGGCAGTGAACTCATGGATGGAATTGTAAAGACAAATACACATGGCTGGAGACGTCAAAGGTCCAAGAGGAAAGCATATCTGTGTCATATCCCTAGACAAATAAAATTTCTTACCATATCCTCAATATGGGTCCTTCTATTTACACACATCGTTACAGTACACTACTTATCATACAAGCTGCTTTTTGAAACTGATAGAAGCTACTGCAGAGTTCAACAACTGATCATACATAGAGAAAATATGTCTGTGAGATACCCACCCTTAGCCAACCTATCTACAATGGAGCCTCTATACTTAAGGCTCATGGAACATAGTAAAACAGGGTTGGAAAGAGAACTAGTGCACTCACCACTCTCATCAGCAATGCTTCCTTGTACAACAGAATGTCATGCACGCAGAAGGTCACAACTGGCTATGTTTTAGAGAATAAGAGACTGCAGAGTGTGTGTCCTTGGATAAGACTCCTATATTAAAACTCACCCACACATAACTAAGGGATCATTGCTGATGAGGGGAGAAGAAATATTGTAAGAGCCAGGGTTGGTCCATGAATATAGGGAAACAGAGGCTTTCAGGCCACTGGAAGCGTGCTCATGTGAACCTGTGGCAATGGTGGTGTCAAGCACAAGACCAATGCAAACTCAATTAAACAAGGGTCCAGAGTGATACAAGGGAAATCCGTGGCAGGCTAGTCCTAGCCTGAAAATTGTTGGAAACTGACTATGGCTGGGTGAGGGAGAGTAGACCTTATTTAAAATCTCTACATAGGCTGAATAGACTCCAGTGTATAATCTTGCACCCAAGAACATCTGAGTAAAATGCTTGACCAGATGGGACTTAACATGTATCACAGAATACATGAAGCCTGGTTGGAGGGTATGGGGCCATGGATAAGGGAGGTCTATATTTGATTAAGAACTGTTATATGAAATATATAAAACCTCAATAAAAATATTTTTTAAAAAAGACAGACTGTAGGTAGGATTGGGATTTCTCACATACTTCCCCATGTCTATGCTGAGATTTTGTATTGCTTGACCTTATGAAAACAACCTAGATGTCCATCAGCTGATGAATGGATAATTACACCGCGGAATATTATTCAGCTCTTAAAAATGAAATTCTCAAGTACGTGGGTGGAACTGGAAACAATCTTATACATGAGATAACCCAGACCCCAAAAGATAAATGTCATATGTTCTCTCTAGATAGATGCTGCCTTTGAAATCTTTGCTATACAGGTTCAATTTGAAAATCCAAAGAGATCAGGAATTAATAAACAGTCACGGAGCGGGGAGGCTCCCTGGGAGGGAATATAGACTGCAGTGATATAAAGAGGTAAAGGGAAGGCCAAAGTAGGAAGGGTTAAATGTGGGGGTGGGAGGGAGAATGGGAGGCAAGACAAAGGAGGGAGAGTGAGGAATAAATAACTCCAAAGGCCTTTAGGAAAAGCCTTATGGGAACATACTACTATAGAAGTCTCTTAAAGTATATACATTGCTCATATTAGCCATCACAAGCTAACAATATAAACCCCAATGAGAAGAATGGGCTCCATATTTTTTTTGTTGTGTTGTGTTTTTTTTCTGGCCTTTTTTGGGACAGGGTCTCCTGGTAGCCCCACCTGGCCTGAAACTCACTATGTAGACCAGGCTGGCTTTGAACTCATAGAGATCCACCTGTCTCTGCCTCCTGAATGCTAAGATTAAAGGTGTGTGCCACCGCACCCAGTCCTGGCCTCCATATTTTGAAACTATTGTCCACAGGTCTCATAGACCCTCAAACAATACTGACCATTGCCCCTGCTCTTGGTTACCCACAAGAACTGTATGATAAGATCCTATTGCTGAAGATACCACATACATGAGCTGTAAGCTAAACAAGGATAAATCAAGCTGGTGTTGATTTTAAAGACTTATCTCTACTCACTGGTTTCCATAGTACTTGAAGGTTATATGCAAGCTACCCAGAAAGAAAATTTATCATGAACATTACCTACCTGTAAATCCTATGAGCTATAAGAGCAACTGGCCTGCAAGATATGCTCATCAGTGCAATAGTGGCACCAATACCATGGGAACAACCAACCACTTTCTAAATGGATTTAAGGTCAGTTTCATAGGATGATGCCCATACCTGAAATTGATACCAGGCCTGGGAACATGAGGCTAGAAATCTCACAGGTCATAGGGGAGAGCCTAATCCTATTATTCTGCTAAATAGATACACTATTAAACTGATTCCTAATGACCTATTGTTAGACCCATAGATTGCTACATCTCTCAGTTCTCAACAGAAAGACATTCATATACAGCAAATGGTGATTAATACAGATAACCACCACTGCGGAATGTGTAGAGATAAGAGGCGGCAACTGTATATCCCTGAATAGGACACCTATATCAAACTTCTGCCTCCCAAGGCTCAAGAATCATTGTGGAAGAGGGGGAGAAAAGATTGTAAGAATCAGAGAGTGGTAGATGATCATAAGGAAGCAGAATTCTCCAGACAGGTAGGAAGTTACTCATATGAACTCACAGCAATGAAACTGTATTTTAAAATCATTGTTATATGAAAAACAATCAAAAGCATCATCAGCAATTAAAAAATAATAATCCCCATATGTCATACCTCCCTGTGTTCCGCTATCTTAGCAAAGTGACTTTGTAATTCTTCTGCGAAGAGATGGTTTAATTTCCATAACTCCTTGCATATCCATAGGCTTTGTGAGCTGTTTTCTCCGGTAGAATGCAATGACGATAACTCTGAAACTTCTGCTTTTCATTTTCCTAGGATGCTTCTTACAAGGTTTGGAGGACCAGGCTAGATGGTGTGAAATCATGCCGAGAAGGATGCTCAGCCTTCATCTGTCAGAAATTATGAGAAGATGTGGTGGCAGAAACATGAAGCAGCAGGTCATATTGCAACTGCAGTCAAAAAGCATGAGAGAGAAAGAGAGAGAGGGAGAAAGAGAGAGATTGATTCTGGTCTTCAGTTTACTGTGTCTTTCTGGAAACCTGTTCATGCACATGTCACCAGACCTGAGTTTCCATGTTGATTATAAGACCATCAACTTGATAATCAGGATTTACCACTACAATACCTTTACCATCTCATTTATCTGAAAAAAGTATAGTGTTGTACATAGAGTGTATGGTGACCTCCCAAAATAGGACAGAGGCAGTTCAGATCACATCAAATTCCTTTGCAGTGTAAGAAGTAACTTTATCCAACATGAGTAACAAGAAAAGCGAGTGAGACTATGCCGAGAAAGATGGTCCCAGATGTACAGAGAGTATCTCGAACCATCTACAATTTTTAACTGCCATCTCATTGTGACTGTCTGAGTCTGCTTAAGTGAGATGCTCAAGAAAGGCACACAGTGTGTGTCTTGATTTTAAATGCTCCTGCAGAAACCATGGGTTGAAAGTTTGTTCATCAGGCTCTGGTGCCATTAGGAAACACATGAATATTTAAGAGGTAGGATCAAGTGAAAAGATGCTAGGTCATTGTGGGGTATACCATTGAAATAGATGTTGGAACCTTGGCCTCTTGTTGTCACTTTTGGTTTCTCAGCCTCCATGATAACAGTTTTAGTATTCCTTTCACTCCCCACCATGATGTTCATGGTTCAGTCCATGCATCATGCAACTATAAACTGAAGACTCTGAAGTAGGGAGCCAAAATAAACCTTTCCTCCTAATAGGTCAATTATCTCAGGTATAGTAACAAAAACCTGATAAATAGGAATCCTGAGAAATAATGAGTCATTGATTAAGCCATGATGTCTTAGAATGCTTTGCTTCTCAATAATGGATAACTGATGCAACTATGTATGCATGGACTTACAGGTAGCAGTCAACTTTCCTTTCTCAGGTCAACCAACTCCTGATATATCATACCTTATTACCATGATTTTTATTGGTTACGTTTTCCCTGTGTTCAAAATGCCTGTCAGCAAAGCCATTTAGAGAAATAAGTGTTTTTTTAAGCTCAGAGTTTGAGGGTACAGTCCATCATGGCAGAGAAGATGTGGTGGCAGAAACATGAAGTCGCAGGTCATATTGCAACTGCAGTCAAAAAGCATGAGAGAGAAAGAGAGGGAGGGAGAAAGAGAGAGATTGATTCTGGTCTTCAGTTTACTGTGTCTTTCTGGAAACCTGTTCATGTACATGTCACCAGACCTGAGTTTCCATGTTGATTATAAGACCATCAACTTGATAATCAGGATTTACCACTACAATACCTTTACCATCTCATTTATCTGAAAAAAGTATAGTGTTGTACATAGAGTGTATGGTGACCTCCCAAAATAGGACGGAGGCAGTTCAGATCACATCAAATTCCTTTGCAGTGTAAGAAGTAACTTTATCCAACATGAGTAACAAGAAAAGTGAGTGAGACTATAATTCCTGACAGTAAAGTAAGCCATGATATTGATGATTTATAAACACACAGTATATAGTGTCAGGGGCAGTGAGGAGAGGCTGGAACAGACTGGAGCCAGGAACAGTTATATGTAATTGAAAACACAAGTGGGCTTGATGAATGCTGGGCTTCATGTACATGATGTAAAAAGCCTGGAGTCTGGAAAATATGCCTTGGCTTGTCTTTCCACAGTCCTCAGAGAACAATGGGAATTTTTATGTGACATAATTATAACAGACCCTTCTGAGTTTTTCTTAGCAGAAAGAAGCATAGCGGAAAATGACTACTTACATTTTACAGTGGATATTGGGGGTTTGTGAGATCTGATAAGGTATAATATAGACAGGATTTTTCTCATGGTCTCTAAACTCCTCAGACAGGCCTACACTGTAAATGAAGAAAGGAAGACACATGGTGACACATTGCTGTAGATAGGTCTAAGGATATAGTGGAGAAACCAAAGGATTTTTCCATTCTTTCACCCAACAATAAGCACAGAAAAGTTCTGTGACTGTTAATCACCAAGAAACATATGAGGATCTCTGCCCATCAATAGCCAATCCATCAATCAATTTTCACTTGGTTGTCCTTCTAACTGAATACAGTACATCCTCTTCTTGGAGAACAACAAGACCAGAACATAAAAGAATGGAGAAAATTTTGTGACCTGCAGCAGGTAAGGAGACTGGACTTATTCCTTTGAACAAAGGAAATGAGGGGTTTTATCTGAGGAGCATATACAGATTCATATACAAAACCACTTTAGGGACAAGCTCATTCTTGAGCATATCCCATCTTACTGAGCATGTTCAATTTAAAGTCATAGTTTAAAAAGAACAGATGGTTAGCATAGTTTGGGATTTGGTTAGATCAAGCTCATACAGCTGATGTTTAAAAATTTGAAATGGTTGGCAGGAGCAGCTCTGAACATGCTCAGCCTGTGTTATGAACATGGTGGAAAGAAGCACTTTGGACATCCTCTGATTATATCACAAAGATGGTAGGAGTGTGTCAGCTTTCTCAAACAATTCATCTGAAACAACAAGATACTTTAGAAATGTATAAATGCAGGAGTTTCCCCTGAAAGTGCCTTTATCACTTAGTGGACAATAGCTTTCCTTAAGACATTTTACTGTGTATTCCTGAGGAATTCTGTGATTCTGTTGGTCTTTTGAAACTACTTGTGGTTGGACTGAGGCACTGCATCTTCCTAGTTAGGACAGTGAAACTCTCTGATGCTAAAGGGAGAGAGATCTTAGGATCACCAGGGGCCCTGTAAGCACCATATGTGAGTTTTTTTGGTAGTTTGTCTACAGCATTTTAAGACACATCTAATTATGACATAAACCATGAATAAAATCACATTTCTACTTCAGGTAACCCAGGTAATATAGACTTATTGTCCTGAATAATCCAGGCCAAAACACAGTTAAACAAATCGGCCAACTAAAAGAATAAAACAAAAGAAATGCTTGCTGTTTTATTTTATAATACAATTGCATTGGCATGCTTAGTTCTAAGCTTCTTAAAAACACAAAAGAACATAATCAAACAAAAGATGAAAGCTATTATAAATGAATGGACCAACTAGGAAAGTAGAGCAAAAACAATCATTTATTGCTTGGGTGTATTTATTATTTGGCTTCTCAAAGCTGTAGTATGAGGGCTGGCAGGACGGCACAGCCAGTAAAGGCGCTGCACACAGGTCTGGGGACTTGACTTCCATCCTTGGAACCCAAGTAAAGGTGGAAGGAGAGAAGTGACTTTATAAAGTAGTCCTCTGACTGAACATGCCATGAAACATACGCCTTCCCCATCATACATGCACACACAGAGTAAATAATAATAATAATAAATAAAAATAGAAACTATGGTCATTTGAAGACACTAACTTGACACGATAGACCTTAACACAGATGAGAGAATGTATGGATTCCATTTGTGGTGCTATGGGGAGTGCTGGTGGGAAAAGGGATATAAAAATAATTAAGACTGATTGAGATGTTCTGTATGAAACACACATTGACCCAATAAATAAAAAACTGTGATCTGAGTCTTAGTCCTAGTTCACAGAAACAAGCATTTATAAGATCATTTCATTCCTGCAACTGCTTTACTCTGGTCTGATGAATCCAGGAAGTCGTACCTTGTAATTTAAGGAAAGAGTGAGTAGTTAGTAACATAAAATAAGATCTTGTAGAAATTGGACTAGGCTGCTTCTGAGATGATCCTGAATTCCATATTTTCTTTTTTAGGTAGTTTTAAAAATATTTTTCATTATATTTTAAAATTAAAGTTTATTAGTGCTTACAAAAAACTACAGCATACAGAATGCCAGGCGTGGTGGCACACGCCTTTGGCGCTCGGGAGACAGAGGCAGGCAGATCTCTGAGATCCAGGCCAGCCTGGTCTACAGAGTGAATTCCAGGCCTGCTGGGGCTACAGGGAGATCCTGTTTCAAAAAGACAAAAAAGCAAGAAGACAAAACAAAACAAACAAGCAAACAAAAAAACCACATAGCATATAGGAAAAAGATTTCCCAGTGAGGTAAGAGTCCCTTATAGGATCACATTTGGATATTGCTCATTGAAAGACGTGTTTTCCATTGAAAATGTACTATGTCTTGAGAGATGACTCAAAGGAAATTTAGAAAAACAGTCCTAGAATTAATATGGAACCACAAAAGACCACAATTAGGCAGAACAATCCTAAGCTGTAAGAACAAAGCTATCTTACCTCAAATTATGCTGTAAATCTATAGGATAAAGATAGTCTCGCACTGGTATAAAAAGCAGACAGGTAGACAAATGGAACAAAATAGATGACCCAGAAATAAGCAAACAAAGTCATGTCCACCTAATTCTAGGCAAAGGAGGCAAAAACACACAGTGAAAAAAGTTAGCTTATTCAATAAATGGTGTTGGTAAAACTGTATACCCATCTGCAGAAAAATAAAATTAGTTTACAAACTATACCTTATGCAAAAATCAATTTGAGATGGATCAAAGGCCTTAATTTGATACCCAAAGCCTTGGAACTTCTAGGCAAAAACATGGGGAACACGTTCTAAGACACTCCAATAGCATAGGAGCTAGCCCCAAGTGTCAACAGATGGGACTGCATGAAATTAGTCAAGTTTCTCTATGTTTTAAAACATACCCAATACCCTGGTTCACAGGGTTTAAGGTCTGCTTACCTAGTACGAGTCAGCATCCTCTTCTCTAGATTGATTATGTTTACTTTCCAGTTCAATTTCCATTTTAGAATGTACTTTATAGTTAGTTCTCCTTCCTTCCATGCAGTATTTCACAGGGTCTTAGTTTGAGCTTCCTTTTGGAGGCAACTTTAATGCAGGTCAGAACAACAGATAAAAGTTTTACCCAATTTCGTGAGCTTTTGGGCAAAAATTGATCTAGGTAACCTTAAGTGTGTGATTGTTATTCAGTTTTTCCGGGTGAGTGGGGTCTCCATGGTGCACTTAACTTCCATTGTATCCAAGCACCTAGGGAATCTCACTGTCTTTGAAATAAAAACGGGCCCATTGTCACTTTGAATAGACAAACTATCCAAACTATAAGCAACCCAAATTTGAGGATAATTGCCTTTAAAGTACTTAATTTCATTTTAAAACATGCTGCTTTGTTCTGTTCTGCAAGAGAAGGCTTCTATCCACCAAGTAAAACTTTCTACAAAAATTGAGTGATACCGAAATCCTCCTAGGGCAGTTGGTGCGGCCGTAAAATCCATTTGTCAGCCCTGTCTAGTCAGCATGCTCTGTCCTTTTAGTACCCTTTATACAGGTGAAAGGGTATATGTGATTTCACTGAATAGGATTTTGGGGCAGTCTACCCATGATTCTGTTAGTATAGCTAAGATTTTGTTGAAAATTGAAGTCTTTGTTACTCTAAGAAGTCAGTTGTATGGAATTTTTTTCTATGATCAGTTGAACTATGGGTAAATAAGTAACTGGTCAGGTCACCTTTTATGGCATCCAGACATTCCCTTGCTTATCTGGAGTGGTAGGGACTGTCTGGCAGTCCTTTTCTGCTGGAGGTTACCTACAGTAAGCACTCATATATTAGAGGCTGTTGTGAGTCAGGCAGTAGAGTGACTGGCTTAAAATTATAGGAAGGCTTTAGAGTCAGTCTGGGCATCTAGTGGCTGACCTGGTACTATAACATTCAACTGCTTGTTAGTCAATGGTGGCCTTTTATCTCCAAAACACTAGAACCCTGGGGTGAGCTCCAGACTGTCAGGGGTTTCTCCAGAGTCTAATGGAGCCCTTTCTAATAGGGGAGTGGGAAACTCACAAACATACAAACGTGAGAGCTTAAAAACCTTTTAAACTACTCAAAGGTCAGAGACTCAAGAAACTATTGTGTTTCTTTATGTTCAGATACTCCTCTTATGTTCTACTCCTTTTTGGACTAAGTGCCCTTTTTATCCTGGAAGCTAACACAAAGTATGTGGCTCTAATATCGAGTAAAACTATGAAATCCTTTCTAGTTTAATCTAAGGTAACCCAAACCCCCTTAGCAAAACTCTGAAAGAAATTAAGTTGGTCCCCTACCTTCCCGTTCTGAGGATAGTTTATACATTCCCCGCTTCAAAATCCTTTCTGGTTGAAGAACTCACAAAGATCTGGATCCAACTTTAATGGTGGCTGCTGGACCCCATGTCGGAGGCACTAACCACTGGTGACTTTTTCCCTCCTTCTAGGCTCTCAGGATGGGACTGGAGGGCAATTTCCAATAGAATAGCTTGAATTCTCTTTTTTTTTTTTCCTTTTTAGCCACATAGTTGCTGTCAAAAACCTTAAAAACAGTCCTTGCCAATCCAGAAAGGTTCATTTCTGAATATGCAGTCAATTTCTAGAATTTTCTTTACATACTAGGAATATTCTAAGACATGAAGTAGTTTCCTAGGGATAGCTAGTTATCACCTTGTATAAAGTTCTGTGATGTTATCAGACTTTGATATTTCCGTCCCATCCTATTTTAGTCATTTTACTTTAGGATAAAGTCTTATTCTATCACATAAAATTTTTTCTTCAAAAATTCTATTTCTTTTTCTTTCGCCCAAAATACATCTTCGTATTTATAACTTGTTTTTTTGCATTTCTCTCTACTACTTACTGGTCCCTTTCTGGTATGCTTTGATTTCTTTCTTAAATTAAAAATTTGAAACAATCCTTTAGGACATTTGCAATGTAGACACAATGATTCTTTTATTTTAAAAAATAAGAGAACTTTTTGTTTCTTATAGTTTTTCTCATTGAAAACATATCTTACTTTTATTCTTACATTATTTGCATATAGAAATGCATGTATTAATGGAGAGTTTAACTCTTAGCAACATCAACTTTTAGGGAAGATACAGGAAGAAAACAATTTTGAATTGTTTACCATATATAACAAATTTAGGTCTATAATAGGAGATATTTATTAATAAGTTAATATGTTGTGTTTGTTATGAAATTTAAGAAGCTAAGAGTAGGGGCTGCAGAGATGTTCCATGGTTAAAAACACTTGCTACCCTTGCAGAAGACCCAGATTTGGTTCCTAGCACCCACATGGAGGTTCACATCTGTCTGTAACTCTCATACTGAGGTATCCAGTATCCTCCTCTGACCTCTGCAGGCACCAGGAATGCATGTGGTACATATACATACATGCAGGCAAACACTCATATACATAAAATGAAAATAATAAATCTTTAAAAATATTTTGTGATTTTTATTTTATGTGTACATTGTCTACATGTATGTAAGTGCACCTGTGTCATGCAATGCTCCCAAAGGTCAGAAGTGGGCATTGGATCCCCTGGAACTGGAGTTATGGCCGTGATATGGGTGATGGGAACAATACTTGGGTCCTCTGCAAGAGCAGCCAGTGCTTTTAACCACTGAACCATCTCTCCAGCCCCAAAAGATGTTTTTTTAAAAAAAAATTCTAAGTATAAATTTAAAAATATTTTACCAATCGATGATACATTGTTTTAAATATCTTAACTCCAGTGTTTCAGATCTTTAACATAGCCTTTAGATTTTAAATTATATGATCAATATACTTATATATACTTCTCCTTTAAATTTACTTAATTATTTACTTAACAGCTATTTCTAGATTTTCCATGGAAATCAAGCTATCAGACAAACCTAGTCAGTACTTTTATTATTTCTTTTCAAAAGGAAACTCTAAAAGCAAATGTACTTGAGAAACATAAAAAAACAATGAACATTGTAACTTACACATCATTTGTATTTGTGTATGTGTTCATGTGTGTGTACATTTAGGCATGTGACTACATGTGGGGGACAGGGGTCAATGTTGAGGATCTTCCCTTACTGATTTCTTTATTTTTTGATACAAGGTTTCTCATTGAACCTAAAGCTCACACATTCAGTAAGACCAACTAGCCAGTGAACTCCAGGTATCTTCCCGTCTCCTTCTCTCTCTGCTATGATTATAGTTGTGCAACCACATAAGACTTTTTACATGGGTGCTGGAGATCTGGACTCAGATCTTCCTGCTTATGTAGCAAGAACTTTACTGACTGAGACATCTCTTTAGCCCTGACACTTAAACATCTAACAGAGACAAATATAATCTTAACTGACTAACAACCTAGGTGAAAACATATGTTGATAATATAAAAGACACATTTACTTTAATTTTACCTTACAAACAAACTTAACTTATTTGTGAAAGATTTACCTAAGTCTTGGGAACCAAAGTCATTTGGGCTTTTTTAACACTTTTATGTTATGTGACCACTCACTTAACTATAAGCCAATTTGGTACCACACACATAATATAGAAACAGGCACACATGTATACATAACATACAATAAATGTATACACAAAACATACATGATGATAGATCAAAACCCCAAACATTTTATAGTTTTAACTTAGAGTCATCATTTACCAGTTTTCATTTTATTAGGTTTGGTCATGGGTAGGAGTCAGATATTTTCCGATAATGGAGAAAAGTGTCTCCTCCAGTTTGGATACAATGTTAATTTTCAGAGCTTGGAAAAATGATTAATCAAAATAAAACTTGATAATTAAAAAATGTTACATTGATTTTGTGTGCATGTGTGGGTGTGTGGGTAGATGTGTGGACATGGACATGCTATGGCACACATGATCACGTCAGAGGAACAACTTGTAGCAACTGGTTCTCTCCTAATACTAAGTAGATCCTGGGGATCAAACTTAGATCATATGGCTTGACTATAAGAACCTTTACCTACTGAACCATCTTGTTGCCCCAAATTTCACAATTCTTTATTCAGATAAAATTTTAATTTTGGAATTTCTCGTTATGGGAATTATAAAATTATATATATGGTTCTAGAATGTAAAAGTAAAACGAACCAATCAATGAACCAACCAAGCAAGCATAAACCTCATATTTCCCTCTAGAATTTCTTTACCATTCCATGGAACTGCAGGATAGAAATGCTTTCCAACACCCAAATTTTGAATTGCTGTCAATCAAGAGGGATTTATTCCACACTCTCAGATTTCCTCTGAGGTATTTTCTGGTCAGGACTCCATCCCAGGCTAACCCTAACCTTCAAGACGAAAATTTCATTTAATCTCCCAGACATCTGTCATCAGCCTAGACTAAGATTATCTTTCAGCCCCCTAAACATCAGGAGCAAGGTTGCATTCTCAGACCTGTGGCTGACCTTGTACAATTTTGTTAGCATTCATTCCACTTTCAGACTTTTATCCAGACTTTATTAGCTGACTCAAAGGCTCAGCTCTATCAGTCAATCTGGACAGACTTTTGAATAAAAAATTTGAAGTGGTCCCCAAGTTCATCATGGAACATAGTGGCAGTTCAGGAGCACTGAGTCAAGGCCCTTTAGAAGAAGATTCCTATATTAGCTTAGACTTGTTTCTAAAAGTTCAGGAGGATTAGCCTGGGATTGGTCCCCTTTATCAGTTGCCTCTCTTATTGAGAGTCAAAAAACAGAAATTGTGGGGCTGGAGAGATGGCTCAGTGGTTACAAGCACTGGCTCCTCTTGCAGAGGACCCAGGTTCAGATCCCAGCACCCACATGGTGGCTAGTAACCATCTGTAACTCCAGTTTCCAGAGATCCAACACCCTCTTCTGACCTCCATGGGCATTGCAGGACACAGGTGCACTCACATACATGCAAGCAAAATACTCATACACATATACATATAAAAAAATAAACAAATCACCTAATAACCAAAACAATGACTAGCACAGAAAACTATCACTATTGGTGCAGTAGTGGCACTTTTATCTTGGGGATGACCAACAGCTATCTAATTAGACTTCAGTGGGTGGGACCTCATGTGTGGTACTACAAACACAGCCAAATACACATGACTGGAGAGGTCACAGATCTGAGAGAAAAACCTATGTCTGTCACATCCCTAGACAAATATTTCTTACTGTATGCTAAATACATATCATTATATTTATAGACAAGTATAATTCTCATCACTCATGAAAGAAGCTTGCTGTTGCATCAGATGGAGACCACTGAGGAGTTTCCATAACTGGTAAAACACAGGGAATAAATGTCTGTGAGGTGCCCAGCCCTAAGTGACACATCTACAGTGTAACCTCTGCACTTAAGACCAGTGGGCAAAGAGAATATTAATGCATCTCTCAACTCTTAGTTGTGAAGCTTCCTCATGCAACAGATGATAATTAACAAAGAAAGCCACAACTGGTCAAAATGTAGAGAATACAAGACTGCAGAGTATATGTCCCTGGATAGGACTCCTATATTAAGTTTCTGCAATCCAGGGTTCAGGTACCATTGTGGAAGACAGGGCAGAAAGAGTGTAAGAGCCAGGGGTGGTGGATGACCACAAGGAAACCGACTTTTCAAGGTGGCTGGAAACTTTCTCATATGAACGTCAGCAGATGACAGCATGCACAAGACCCATGCAAACTCAAAGCAGACAAAAACCCAGCATAGAAGCGGGGAAATGGGTAAGAAGTCCTAAACTTAGCTGAGGAACTATTGGCAGCTGGTCACTGATGGGTGAGGGAGAGCTGGTTTTCTGTAAGGAAGGCTAACTAGGCTTCAGTGGATGAACTCACACTGAGGACATCTGGGGACACAAACTTGACCTGGTAAGCCTGAACATACATGACAATGCATGAAATCCAGTGGGGAGAGACAATGGGAGGGCTATAGGTAAAGGAAGGTTCTATATATGATCAAGATGCATGAAATGCACAATAATTGAATGAAAATGTTTTTTTTAAAAATCAATGAAAAACTCAAAAAGTTGTAAGCCTTTAGTGGGAATATATTGTCTGACCATCTTCAGTTTTTAATTGAATACTACGGACTCTGCTCTTGGGGACTAGAAAGCCAATAAAGAGACTCAGAAGATAAAAGAATGGAGAAAGTTTTATGACCTGCATTGGGTAAGGAGAACATTGGGGTTATTTCAGAAACAGTCACTTCCTTAAACGAAGTAGGCATGAAGAGTTTATTTGGTGATATTCAAATCCTCTTCAGGAGCAGGCACACTTTTGATTGTAAACCACTATAGTAATTCTCTTTCATAATATGTATATGCATTCTATCAGCTCTGTTTTTCTGAAGAATCTTGCCTAATACGGATTGTGGGATCATGAGTAGGGATTCTTCTGCTGTGATAAACTTGATCATTTGAGTTATAAACCTTTGGTTTATAGGAGGAATGTGGGAGAGTTTGGAGCTGCAGACTAGAGAGCTATCAATAGAGCTTAATGGACCATTCTGGTGGGAGATTGGAAGGACAGAATGTCAATAGAAATGCAGATTATAAAAGGCTGACTCATTGAGTATTCAAAGGGAAACAAAGACTCTACAGGGAATTGAACTAAAAGCCTTATATTTTAGCAAAGAATTTGACTTCATTCTGCTTGTGCCTTGAGAAATTGAGGGAGGTTGAATTCAAAAGTCATGGACTAGTTTGTTTGGCATAGGGAATTTCAATGTAGGATAGCATTCAGGCTATTGTGCAGTTACTACTCATAGCCCTTATCCAAATCTGCAGTGAAAAAGAGCAATAAATGGGACTGAAAGAAGATATAAAATGTGTGGAGTTTTTCAAGAAAAAGAACACAAGCAAGTTTAAAGTTTCAGACAAGGTGAGTACTGAGAAAGCATCTATAACTGTTAAAGAGATTAGCATAGTTAAAAAAAAAAACCTCTTACCTGTGTACTGGGACAAGACCCTGTCCTTGGAAAGACCCTGAGGGTAATATCTCACCTATCAAAGGCTCTCTATCCTATGAAAATGCAAACTCATGTAAAAAGAAAGACCTTAAACTGAGAATGCTATACAAAGGGATCCCTGTTCAGAAACAACTCCTTAGTAGACTATTTTCACAGATTCAGCAGCAAAGACACACAGAAACAGCTACAGTTTTAGTCCAAGGGAGCCAGGCTACATTTTAGGCCAGCAACAGAATTTGACAGTGTCATATACATGGTACTAGTTTTGCAGTTATAAAAGATGGAAGACTAAGAGGGTCACATAGGTTTGTGCCAAGGATCCAGAGAGCCTCTGAGGCCAGGTCAAATTTCTTGCAATGATGCCCTTAGACATCCCAAAGACTGCCTACTTTCAATGCCTATTGCTATTCCTAGGTTGTTTTTACCTTGGCTTCTGAGTAACCAATTTATAAATCAAGGTTCCCATGACCATCTTGTCTGGTTTACCTTGTGACAGTACCTCACAGGCTTAAAGGACATTTACTTATATTTATCAGTTTATTTTAGAGGATAGTATAAAAGGACCAGCTTTTTAAGAAAGTTCTTTCCTTCCTCTAGGGATTCTGGGCATCAAACTCAGATTTTCAGGCTTATGTGGAAAATGTTTTTAGCAATTAAGCCACCTTACTGGCCACACCCCAGTGTTTTTCCTCCTTTTCAAAAGCAATCTGGACTTGTAAAATCATCACCAGTATGTAAGATATTTTAAGATATGAAAGAAATTCCATGCATGTTGTTATCCTCCATTACTTCTTCCCCCAAGCTTCTATAAACAGCTAATTTACTTTCCATCTCTGTGGATTTGTCAACTGTAGCCATTTTATATAAAGGAAATTATATAATTTTTCTTTCTGTCTTTCTTTTTCTCTTCCAATTTTCTTTTCTTTTATTCCTTTCTTCCTCTTTCCCTCTTCCCCTCTTTCTTTCATTTGATCTTCCTTTCCCTTACATTGGTAATTGAAGCTCGGACCTCATGCATGGTAGACAAGTACTCTACCACTAAGTAACATAGACTCAGCCCTCTTTGTATTAATTTTTTTTTAAATTTGAGACAGGATCACATTAACTTGTACAGGCTGTTCTTGAACTTACTTTGTAACCCAGCCTTGCCTTGAAATTATCATCTTCCTACCTCATACACCTGAGAAACTAAGAGTATAGCTCTGTATCACCAATCCTAAGTGTAGCTTCTTTGACTTAGCATCATGTTTTCAAATCCATTCAGGTTGTAATGTGCATCAGTGCTTCATTTTTTACTGCCAAACAGTACTCCATTGCATGGATACCTCATGTTTCTTTCCTCATTCATCAATTGTGAACTTTTGAGTTGTAGACTTTTTGGTTACTATGAAAAATGCTGCTATCAGTATTTGTGTGCAAATATTTGTTCACACTTCCATTTCTCTTGAGTAGATACCTAAGAGTGGAATTTTTAGATCACATGGTAACTCTATGTTTAACAATTTGAGGAAGTATCAAACTGTTTTTCAAAATGGTTGTGATATTTTTATACCTTCACTGATAAATTAAGATTCTAATTCTCCACATCCACAAATAACATTTGCTGTAGTCTATCTTTTAAACTTCAGCCACCATTGTATGTATTAAGTATCTCATTGTGGTTGTGATTCAACTTTCCTTAATATTTACTATTTTTTCATTTGGTCTTTAGTTATTTGTATACTTTCATTGGAGAAATGTATATTTATATCCAGTCTCTTATATATTTTATTGATTGGGGTATTTGTCTTTCAATTGTTTATAAGAATATTTTATATGTTCTAACTACAAGTCTCTTACAGGATATGATTCTTAAAAACTCTTCAATTTTATGTGTCTACTGGTACAATAGCAGCACAAATATTATAGGAATAACCAGCTACTTTCTAATTGAATTTAAGGTCCACTTCATAGAATAGAGCCCATAGCTGATGTTGATAGGTACCCAAGGTTAGACAGCCCACAGACCATGGGAGAAAGCCTAATGCAACTATTCTGCTAAATAGACATAATATTAAACTGATTCTAATGATGTATTGTTATACACATAGATTAATGCATCTCTCAATTCTCACCAAAGAATATTTCTTATATAGCTGATGGTGATTAACACAAAGAAACACAACTGGCCAATGTGCAGACTGCTTATCCCTGAATAGAACACCCATACCAAACCTCTGCCTCCCAAGGCTTAAGGATCATTGTGGAAAAGCAGATGGAAAGACTATACAAACCAGAGGTGGTGGATGAACACAAAGTTGAGACTCTTGGTAGGTTGACCAGGCTCCAATGGATGAACCCACACCAAAGGGCATTTGAAGACACAAATTTGACTCTATAAGGCCTTTACATATATAATAAAGAAATTTGGTGGGAGGTTTAGAAAGGGGGGTACAGATATGGGAGAGAGTAAAAATATGATCAAATTTGAAATTTGAAAAAGTTTTCAGAAATTCTTTAATTTTATAGAATTTGTTTTTTTATGATGTTCTTTTAAGTGCAAGAGCTTTTCATTTTGATGAAGTCTAACTTATTTGTCATTTTCCACTACCACGTTGGTTGTCATATGTAAGGAAACATCATCTAATCCAAGGTAATGAAGATTATCTATATGTTTTATTCTAAGAGTTTTATGGCACTTTTGGACATTTTAGTCCTATGATTATAGTTAATTAAAAAGCTGCATTATATATATATATATATATATATATATATATATATATATATATATGTGTGTGTGTGTGTGTGTGTGTGTGTATTTGTGTGTGTGTGTGTGTGTGTGTGTGTGTGTGTGTGTTTGGGTGAGTATGCACCACAGTGTGATTGTGGAGGTCAGCAGACAACTTTTAGGAGTTATTTCCCTCCCTCCCATCCCCCATGTGTGTCCCTGTAATGAAACTCAGGTTGTCAGGCTTGACTGCAAGAGTCTTTACTCACTGAGCCATCTCACTGGCGCTCAACTTCATTCTTTTGCATGTAAATATATCTTTTGGTCTCAGTATATTTTCCTTTTCTTTTTTAATTGAATTTTAAAATATTTTATTTATTATTTTTATTTTATGTATGTGATTGTATTTGCCTACATGTGTGTAGTACACCCATGTCATACAATGCCTGTGGAGGTCAGAAGAAGGTGTTGGACACCATGGAACTGGAGTTACAGACAGCTGTTAGCCACCATGTAGGTGTTAGGAATCGAACCTGGGTCCTCTGCAAGAGCAGCTAGTGCTCTTAACTGCTGAGCCATCTCTCTAGTCCCCTTAAACTGAAATTTTGTGAATCTCATACAATACATTTTGACCATGTTAAAACCCCCTTCCATATCTGTACCCCTCTTATAGCGCCCTGCCAGATTTCATGTACTCTGTCACATATGTCAAAGGCTATCAAGCCAAATTTGTTTCCCCAAATATCCTTTGGTGTGCATCCATCCACTGGAGCCTCGTTAACCTATCTAATGTCATACCCTTAAAGAAAACGAACTCTTCCCTATCCCAGTAGTTATCAATTGCCAAAAAATCATTCCTCAGCTGAGTTTGGAGCTTCTTATCCACTTCCTACTTCTGTGCTGGGATTTTGTCTGGTTTGAGGTTGCATGAGTCTTGTGCATGCTATTACCATTGCTGTAAGTTCATGAGTAACTTCCCAGCTGTCTGGAAAACTCTGTTTCCTTGTGGTCATCAACCACTTCTGGCTTTTACAATCTTTCTGTCCCCTCTTCCACAATGGTCCCTGAACCTAGCATAGCAGAGGTTTGATACAGATGTCTTATTTAGGGATAAGTACTCTGTGTCCTCTTATTCTCTTCACTTTGGCCAGTTGTAGCTTTCTGAGTTAACCACAATCTGTTGTGTGAGGAAGCTTTGATGGTGAGAGTTGAGAGATGCATTCATATTCTCTCTGGCCCTTGTTCTCCTATGTTCCCTAAACCTGAGGTGTAGAGAGGTCGCACTGTAGATGTGTCACTTCAAGTGGGCACTCACAGACACTTATTCTGTATGTTTGACCAGTAGTGGAGCTTTGTACTACTCTCCATCTTTGCAACAAGAAGCTTCTTTTATGAATGGCAAGACGTATACTTGTTTGTAAATATAAGGATGCATATTATAGCAAGAAATTATGTTGGTCTTGGGGTGTGACAAAAGTAGAGTTTTCCTCTATAATCTGTGACCTCTCCAACCATGCATATTTGGCTTTGTTTACAGTATTACACATGAGTTGCCTCCCATTGAATTGAGCCTTATGTCCAATTACACAGGTGTTGACTATCCCCAAGTTAAAAGTGCCACCACTAGATCAGTGGAGACTATTTGCTGGGCTGGTCATTGTTGTGGTTCATAGACTTTACACCTGGATGTAATTATTTGTTGGTTTTCTCCCTCGGCAGTTTGTATAGTATCTTCTGATACTAAGAGAGCTAGTCTCCAGAGAGGAGGCTTCCAGATCAGTTCCAGCTCAGTTGTTCCAAGTCCTGTGTCTGAAGTATGTCCTTTCTTCAGCAATTTGCTTTTGCCTTCAAATTCTGGAACACAGTCAAGGGCTATGGCCCTTGTGTTATTTTGGGAGTCTCTTAGACTACTCTGACCAACAAATTTAAGGTAGGTTTCCCCTGCCTGGGAGTGTGGTTTTTGTTATGTAGCCTTCAGCTATACACATGTACTCATGTATATATTGTGTGTGTATCTGTGTATTTTTCAGTAGACTTTTGAACTAATACATTTTCCTTTGGTTTTTCACACCACCTAAGTGTTATTCATTTCTTTTCTCCCATCCCCCCAAATAATTCTTCTTATTCCCTCCCCAGTTAAAGTATCCCCCACTTAAAAAATCTTTTATTTATTAGTTTTATTTTATGCATATGAGTGTATTGCCTGCATGTATGTAAGTGCACCTGTGTCATGCAGTGCCCACAGAGGTTAGAAAGGAATGTCAGATCCTTTGGAACTGGAGTTATGGACGGTTGTTAGCCACCATGTGTGTGATGAGAACTGATCCCAGGTCCTCTGCAAGAGCAGCCAGTGCTCATAATCGCTGAGTCATCTCTCCAGCCCCGATATCTCACATTTTTAAAGCGAATTTTTAGTCCTATTGAGTTATCTTGACATTGTTGTTGACAAATTAAGTTTTACAAGTCTTATTTTCAGGGTTTCAGTAACTCCCTTGTTTCTATCCCAACTTCTCTGGCTGTTTCCCCATCCCTTTTCATTTAATCCTCTTTTTGTTTGGAGCAGTAAGAGGGTTCAGCAATCTTCCTGTCACATTTGACCCATGTCTTTCTTCATTTTGGCACCGTGTTCCTGCTCACTGCATCTCCCAGATCTTTGCCCCAGGTTCTCAGGAAATTGTGCAGTCAGCTGGATAATGCTGTGAGTTCATCCAGGGATCTGCCTCAGCAGCTTAGGATCCTGGTGGAATATTAGCTGAAGAGACTGCTGAGATAGGTTTTGAGGAGGAATTGTGGCCAAAAATGTGACAAAGAGCATCCTGAGCCCCGAGATTCCCAATTCTGTGGTGATTTATTATGATTTCCATTTTTATGGTCATCCATTGCATGATTTTTTTTTTGCTAGATAACTGAAAAGGGATGACATTGTCCATTTTATTTGTGTGTATTATTAAATGCTTATGGCATCAATCTGTGTGGTGTATGATTTTCACGGTCACAGATAATGAGACAGGGAAGGTTGGGTGAGCATTATTAGTCTATCATTAATTTAGTTTCAAGTTATAAAGCAAGCAGCAGTTTTCTCTGAAGCAAGCTTTTCAGATTGTCATCTCAGCCCTGAGATGACAGCCAGGACGCTGTCAACACGGTCCCACAAAGCCTTTTCCGGGAAAAAGGACATTGGAAGCTTTAATGAAATGAAATATTCTTTGCTTTTAAAACTATTTCTCTTAGCAGGTAATATATGTTTTCCTCTCTCATTAGGTTACAAAGCTAGGTATCACTTTCCATGGGAAATAATTAGCTGAATATATCTCAGCTAGAATTTTTTTGGAAGAAATATACTTGCATATTTACAATAATTTGGATGAACTTTTTAAAAAATGGGAATCTCAAAAAGACATAATTTTACAAGTATATGAAAAAACGAAGTAACTCAAAAAACCCCAACATTTTTCTTGCCCATCAGAAATTAAGAGGAACTATAAATATGAATATGTGGTCTTTGTTACGTGCTTCACTGAAGTTGTGAGTTTTTCTGGGTAGGTGAGCAGAAATCCTTTGTAAGGTTGAATGATGCATGCTGTAGACTCTGAGCATTCAGAGACCTGTAGCCTCTCACTCTGTATTTCTGGAATAATCATTGACGTCTTTTGATAAAGTAATCACTAATTTTTAAGGCCCTAAGTGATGGGCCTTTTCTAATTAGAGAAAGCAGGAATCCATTGGGCCCATGCAAGCTGTTGCCTAACAAACATTTACTGAGCACCTGCTCACTGTTAATGGCACCAGACATTTAAGGTTGAATAAAATTGCCCATGTCCCTGTTCTTAATAATGATTGTATTTGCATAGTGCTTATTATGTCAAATATTCTTACACATGCTTTATACACATTAACTCATTTCATCCTCACCTGAGCTGTATGGAAAGCTGCTATTATTACTCCATTTACTCATGAGAAAATGGAAGTCCAGGGAACTTAAAGAAGCTTTCCTCAATGTCGCAGAGCTGATCCTCATTCCTGCCTGGCTCTTCCTGTGTGCTAGGCCGCAGCACCTTTCAGGGAGATAGACTGTAAAAACATAAAGAGATCAACAAATGCAGTGACTAATGACCCGGTACTCTGAAGAAAATAGGATAAAAAGTGAACCTCAGAATGATACACAGGGCCCTTTGAGCACAGATAATCATTTAAGACAATCCTCTTTGGGTAGGTAGTGACAATAGCTGGACGACTTGACTAGAACCACTATAATAAAGGATCTCAACATTTCTGTGTTATTTGACAGTGTTAGAGACTAGAGGTTTGAGATCAAGCTGTGACTAGTGTTCTTTTCTTCTGCACGCCCATACCATGCCTCTTACCTGGAGTCTAATGGTTTTGTTGAAATATTTGGCATTCCTTGGCTGATAGAAGCATCAGCCCAATCTCTGTCTTCATGTTCTCATAACATTCTCTTTCTGTGTGTTTGTCTATGAATTCTGCCGTTTTGTAGGGACACCAGTCATACTGGAGTAGGGACCCTCCTATTTCAGTCTGACTTTCTCTTGACTAATCACATCTGCAAGAACCTATTTCCAAATAAGATCATTTTTTTTGAGTATTTTGAGAGTATTTCAAAATACTTTCAGTTAGGGCTTAGACATATGGAATTTGAAGGCTCACAATTCAATCTATAACAGGAACCAAAGAACGCAGTGCTGAGGGTGACTGAAAGACAGTTCTTTGAAGAGTCTTGCTGTTTTTACGATCGCCTAAGCGAAATGATTTGAAAGGCCTCAACTGAATGAATGAAGTCAGCCTTGTCTTTGAAGTTAACATGATGGATTTACTAGGGGCTTCCACTTGGGATGTTGTTTCAGCTGGCTTCTAAGTATGTTGGCTTGGCCACATTTCCTTCCTCAGTTCTCTTTCCAAGCAATAGCCAGCACTCCTGAGAGCAGGGACCAGAGCTACAGCTAAAGGTAGTCTGAAGAGTGACTGGCTTCCAATATACTTTATGAGCTCCTAGCTCCACCTGGCCTAGGTGTCTGAAAGGGAAGAAAGCAGATCAAACCCTAACCCTAGGGTTACATTCCCAGTGGTCCTGCCCTTCTCCTAAGAGTGTTACTTAAGTGGAAATTACTCTTCTTAAATAAAACTTCCAATCCCTCAGTGAAGAGCATCATCTTAGATAAGGGTTCAGATGAATCACTTTAGGGAAACTGACTCAAATATGGTAATTCTCAATCTTGACCACACGTTGGAATTGTCTGGGGGATTTTCAAAATCCTGAAACCAGGGCTCTACTTACAGAGATGTTGATTTAATCGATTGTAGAATGTAGTCTTGGGATTTGATTATTCAGGTTTGTGGCAATTGCTGTAGTGAGAGTCTTCCATTAAATCTTGATGAATCTGAACAGGTTGGAGAGGTAAGCTGTGTGACAATGGAAATTGGATTTTGATAGGTTTGAGTTCAACACGGTTGAGGAGGAGATATACAGAGGACTTTTTGTCAATGGAAATACCATGTGGGTGAATTGACAGGGCCTTTAGTGTCAATAATCCCTGGTATAGTTCTCTTAATATATTCTTACACCCTATGATGCTGTATTCACCTCTATTTCTGAATGCACTAATTGTTTAGATAAACTTTTAAGTGATTCTTAAGACCTAGAGATTTGGCTGGTGAGTATGAATGTGGCTATGACTGCACAGGACTGAGCTAGGTTACAGGGGCAGGCAAATCAGTGTGTGTTTTTATGGCTTGCTTGTTTAATAGGCAGATGTTTACATTAGGGGTCTGTTGAATGGCTTAAATAAATCCTGGAGAATTAACAGCTCATGTATCTTGGAATAAACTAGTGTAGAACCCCTCACTTCAGACACTATCTCTCAAATCAAGGATGAGTCATTGCTATAGTGAATTAAAGGTTGTATATTATGAAAATGGAATTTTAGTTGGGGTTTGGAATCAGATAAAATCTGACAAACTGCCAAGAATGACAGCCAGTAGTAGCAGACAGCGCAGGAGCAATGAAAGGGCGAGATTTGAGATTTGTTTCTCTGCCTTTAATTAGTACAGTCCTCAGTGCCGTGCAGAAGGGTTATGAGGAACATTAATTAAATTTGCAGCTGATGCTAAATTGGGACACATTCCGAAGGCTAATGAGACCTAGGAATAACACACAAAAGCTAAGAGAGGAAGACTCCTCTGAGCAAAGCACCCTTTCCCAGCTGCAGGGTACCTAGGGAACACTGGTTTTTACCAAAAGGATAGTGCCAGAAAGAAAACAGGAGAAGATGTTGAACAAAGTATAAGCTAAAAACCTGCTTCTAGGGCTCTTTCATTTTGAATATCTGTGAATGCTTCTTATTTCTCTTAAAGAATCTTTGTTTTCCCATAGAAGTTATATTTGAGTGGGCTGTAATATAAACAAATTACTCTTCTTCAAGGGTATTCCATGCCCAGCAAAATCAGTATCACCTGGGATCTTGTTAGAAATGAACAATCTGGAGACCTCAGCCTTTATCTAGGGGTCAAAACCTTCATTTTAATTTGGTTTTAAGGCAATGTCTCATATAGTCCAGGCTGCCTTCAAATTCACTATGGAGTGGAGGATAGCCTTGAATTTTGAATTATCCTGCCTCTACCTTGAGTGTTGAGATTACAAGCATGGACCACCAATGTATAGTTCTTAACTGTGCTTTTTTATGGATCAAAATATCATATTTTATTCCATAAGTGTGTTTAATCAACTGTGTTTTAACAAACCCAACAAGTGATCTTATGTTCAATCGCTCACACTGAGGAAAATGAGTAACAAGGACTTATGCCAGGCATATTAGGTCTTCTCTGAGAGACAACTGTTTTTCCTCAACTGAACATTTGTATTATACCATGTTCAAAGGCGTTCAGGTCCCTTGAAATGGTACTTCCTACTGGGGCTCAGCTGGAACAGTAATCTGTAACTCTTGACTCCTGGCCCAAGTGCTCCCTTCCTACCAGAGGAAAACCGTCTTCCTGTTGGTCAATATAGTATTTCAGGGGTCTCAACATATTTTCTTCATTCCATTCTATCTAAAATGACAATAAACGAACAACCAACCAACAAACTAGCAAAAACCCCACAATTAAAATGAAGTTTCTTATCCTGTAGGTCTCCAGAATTCATACCTATGGACTGAGGGCGGGGGATAGGAAAGGGTGGTTCTTCCTGCCCAGATTCTGCTTTTATGACATGACAACTTTCCTCTGTTCAGCAAAAGGAAACCATATACACTTCTCAACAGAAGCACTTAGTTCTGCAATTTATCATTCCACAATCATAAATCAACTATTATACATATGACATTGCTAGACACCGTGGAAATTACATGGATGAATAAGACTCAGATTCTATCATCAAAATACTTATTAGTAGTGTGGTCATTTCATTTACCACCAAATCCATACCATCATTTGAAAGTCATGGACGTGTTGACAATATTTACTGAGGAGCAACAAATGTAAAGTGAGTTCTACTAAATCAGATGCAGGCTCTCTTACCAACAGAGAAAGAGGAAATGCTGAGAAATACAACATCCTTAGTTGAATGAACCAAGTGTCCTTTTATAGCATCTGCATATAACAGACACGCAAAATATCATGATAGCAGCTGGGCATGGTGACACATGCCTTTAATCCCAGCAATCAGATGGCAGACACAGGTGATCTCTGTGAGTTCCAAGCCAGCTGGAGCTACAAGAAGACCCTGTCTGGAAAAGACAAAAAGATGTTATGAAAGCATAAAGAGAGAAGAGTGAGGACAAGCTTTTCAGAAGAGTGGGTATTTAAGTTGGGCTCCAAAGTGTGGATGGGACTTCAAGTAGGGTTTCAGGAAGCATTCTGTGCATAATGGCAGCAAAGTAAAAAATCTGGAATGCGAGGGAGGATGGTGATTGCTTGATGTAGTTGGAGGAGTAGCCAGGTCACTGGTGTGAGAAGGGAAAACAGAGGAAGACAGAGAGTGAGGAGAGAAGTGGATGAAGTCACTGAAGTAAAAAAAAAATGTCTCTAGAACTGAGTCTGACCCCTTCTCTCCACCTCCCTTGTCTAAGCCACCATCTTCACTCATTCCTGAAAAACTTTAATGACCTTTTACCCCCATATTGTCCTCTACAGTGTGACCTTCAGACAGTGGACAGCAGCCATGGTGCTTTTACAAGTATATATCAGGTCACATCACACCTCTGCTCAAAACTCTTCCATGATTTTCCATTTCATTTTAAGTAAACATAAAAGGTCTTATCAGTAGGAAGTCTTTGAAATTCACTCTACTCCTACCTCACTGTTCCTTGACCATGATGGGAATACTCCTGACTTAGGACTTTGGCACTCATTATGCCCTCTGCTTGGAATGCTTTTTCTTCAGATACATGTTTGATTCATTTCACTTTTTCATCAGCATCAAGTATTTGCTCATGTGTCACTGCTATGGGTTGAGTTCTGTGGGAAGCAGTCTCTGAGGTGATGCTTAGCGTACAGGATGTTTATTAGAGAATGCTTTTGGTATCAACATGTCTAGAAGAAAGTGGAAGTAAGTAGAAATAGGCAGCTGTGATACAGGCTTGAGGATAAGCTTGACTAGCCCTTCACTGAGCAATAGAGCAAAAGGATCTGTCAGAGTTGTCCTCCACTGACCTGAAAGGTCTGGACCTTTATGCCCTGCCCTCCCCCTTCTATGATGACTAGTCTTAGGTGAAGTGGCTTTTTGCAGCTGAGGCAAATTCTGAAGGAACTGTTAGCATTTCCACAGGCTGGGACATGAACTCTTGGAAGGGAGCTCTAGCTATGGTTTGGCCACTGTAGTCTTATTCTGACCACACTATTTCTATTGCAAAACTGTACTTCTAGGTTTCCCCTCCTTTCCCACCATGCTAATCATGGTCTAACAAAACTCTATCAATGATTTATTCCATTTTTGATCTCTCTCCAATAGAATGCAGGACTCAGGGTGACAGATTTTTTATTCTCTCTCTCTCTCTCTCTCTCTCTCTCTCTCTCTCTCTCTCTCTCTCCACTCAAACACACACACACACACACACACACACACACACACACACACACAGATTTGTTCTTTTTGAGGCAAGGTTTCCTTGTAGCCCCAGATGGCCTGGAACTTAGTATGTAGACCAGGCTGGCCTTGAAATCACACAGATCTGCCTGCCTCTGCCTCCTAAGTGCAGGGATTAAAGGCATGCACCACCATGCCCGGCTGGGTGCTAATGTATTTTATTTATTTATTTATTTATTCTTTGAAATTTCCATATATACATATTATATATCTTGACATAATCACCCCTGACTTCCATGCTCCAACTCCTCCCAGGCCCCATTAACACATCTCCTTCCCAACTTCGTGTTCCTCCTTTTATTTATAACCCACCAAGTCCAGTTAGTGCTGTTCATATGTGCATAGATATGGAGCCATCCACTGGGATATGGGTAACCTACCAGTGGTCACTCTCCAAAGAAAAAGGACTCTGTCTCACTCAGTACCCACTAGTTGACAACGGTGTCTCAACCTTGAAAGCCCCTTCCCACTCCATACTGGAATTTTAAACTTGCTTCATCTGTGTAGGCAACCACAGCTGCTGTGAGTTCATGTGTATGACAGCCATGTCATCTCCAGACGATAGCATTTCACAACACTCATCTCCACCTTCTGGCTCTTACATTCTTGCTTCCCCTTCTTCCACAATGTTCCCTTAGTCGTTGGGGGGTGACATAGCTGTCCCATCTGTGACTGAGTCACTTATTCTCAACACTTCAAACAGCTATGAGTCTGTATTAACTTCTACCCACTGTAATAAGAAACTTTTCTTATTGAAATGTTGAAAGAAACAGAAATCTGGGTCTCTGGGCAATGTAGGATAGCTCACTAACATGTTTTAAAAGTTTTTATTGACTGTATATTCATTGTACATAATGATGTGTTCCATTAAGACATTCTTACTCAAGTATATCATGTACTTTGGCCAATTTGCCTTCTTATACCTTCTGTTTCTCCCCTTCCCTCCCACATTTTATGTACCTATATAAATCTAAGATCTACAAATGACAGATGCAATATTTGTCTTTTAGAGTCATCTGAATTATTTTGCTTAATATGAAAATCTCCATTTTCCTAGACATAATTTCACTCACCTTTATGGCTGAGTAAAACTCCATTGTGTATGTATACCACATTTCTTTATCTGCTCATCTGTTAACAGCTACCTAGGCTGATTCCATAATGAGGCTACTGTGAATGCTACTGAATAAATGTGAAAATGCAAGCATCACTGTGGTATAGATAAGTCATATGGTAGATGTGCTTTTAGTTTTATGAGAAACCTCCATACTTATTTCCATATGGCTGGGCCAGTCAATATTTCCACCACCAGCATATAAGGTTTCTCTTTATCTTGTGTCCTCATCAGTATTCATTACTGGTTTTCTTTGTGATAGTCATTCTGACTGGGGTTGGATGGAATCTCAGTGTGGTTTTAATTTATTTTTCCCTGATGACTGTCCCCTCACTCAATTATTTCCCTTGTTGTGTGGAAGAGTTTTACTTTCATTCAGTCCCATTTGTCAGTTCTAGGTTTTGTTTCCTGAGATATTGGAGTCTTCTTCAGAAAGTCCTTACCTATGGCTATATGCTCTCTAGAACAGATTCTGGACTCATTGTCCTTCTGTTCTGTTTTCTACAACTTCCTTTCTTTCTTGGTTCCTCAAACTAATGTTTTTCTGCTGTCACCTACTACATACAATAGCTACTCTTCAACTATGCCCAGTTTATTTCCCAGAGATTCTAGCAGTCAGTGTGTGGTTGTCCCTATCATCTCCTCTTCACTAGTATTTACTGAGCCACCTGGAACTGTGCCCAGTACTAGTGGACCCACAATAAATATCTGTGAAGTAGAAACACTTAATGAATTCTACATAATAACAAATAGATGCTATTAAATGTGAGCACACGTCAGTGCTGAAAATAGGAAATGGATTCTATAGAGTTACTTGTGCTCACCATTATGCAAAAGAAGAAAGAAATTGAGAAGTGTTTATTATTTCTAATTTTCTATAGCTATTCACAAACCTCCAGTGTCGGGTGACCTGTTTTGACCTGTACTTGATTAACTCAGCTTTGGGTCCCCAAGGGAAAGAAATGAGTAATGAAACACAGAAGTCTGGTGACCCATAAGAAGTGTACTTCTAATATTTATGAAGGATGGCATTTCACTTATGTGAACTTATTATTTGAAATATATCTTTTATTCTATGTTAGTATTAACAAGCATGGCATAGTGACATCAATAGATATCTTCATAGATGGCCCATTAGGATGTGGTCAACATAATTTGGAAATGTTACAGTAGTTCAACAACAGCAGGGATTGTGGGAGGAAGGAAAAAGCATTTAGAAGAGCAGTGTTATAAATTCCTTCTGTTTTCACTGACTGACTGAACTTGGAGGTCAGGTCAGGTCAGGGCTTATTGCTGTTGGCTAAAAGCCAATGGAAGATTTACAGCACAAAGAAGAGGCTGTGGGTGATACTACAATGAAGTACTGGTTGACCAGAGAGAAACATGAACATGGTTAGTTGCCAGGGGTAAGTGTTTATAAAGGGATACTCAGACCACTGCATCACTGTCAACTTTGTTATGAGGTTTTAAAACATTTAAAAGGGTGTGTTTAAGTATTTGCAATGGGTTCATTGAAGAAAACCTGATATGTTATGATTACAAAAGATTTAGAGAATATGGGAAAGATGAAAAGAAGAGAAAACGCCATTCACAAACTCATGAGTCAGAGATAAGTAAAGTTAATATTTATCTCTGCTTGTCTATTTCATATGAGTAAATGATTTTACGTAACTTTACATGTTAGAATAAAACATAATTTTTGTTTTATTTGCCTTTGTTTTCATACATCTAACAAAAGTTATCTTAAATTACACAAGAATTCATAAATAATGTGTTTCCTTCTTTCCTCGATGCCACCACTCTTGTCAAACCAGATTCCACACGTTTATATCTCAAACGCAATTGTGTGTACATGTGTCTGTGTGTGCATACTTTTGAAGCATTTTATTACAAGATAAATTCAATCTTAACCAGAACAAAAATGTGGCACTCCTCTCACGGCTGTACCATTCACCTGCAAGGCTGTTTGGAGGCCGGGTGCACCACCAGCCGCAGAAATTCAGGTTCTCCTCAATGGGTGTAGATTGCTTGGGATTTCTGGTGTGCATGTACCCGGCCATGCTTCCTCGGGCTGGTGCATCTTCATCTACAGACCTTGGCGAGATGCCTGCCAATGAGGGGATCCTCTGGCCAATGTCTGGCCCTTTTGGCATAGTCATCAATGTGAAAGTGATTCACAATTTCAACACCAAGTTTGGTTTTGTGACTGTCACAAACCGTGAAGAAACTTTGGTGGTCATAGCAAGCCTGGACAGCTACAGCCTGGGGGACATAACCTTACAGGTTTCCTTCAGAACCAACAAGTCCCACAAATAACTTGCACACGCTTTTAAAATTTTTTGTATGGAGTAATTAAGAATGAAGAAGTGAAACATTTTTATTTGTGTGCAACTCATTTTGTGCCAATTTTCATCTAAATGAGTAGTGCAAAAAATTTAATACTCTGGAATGCATCTGACAGGTTCAAATGTTTGAAATCCCACAAATGTTAGACCATTTTTAAGTGTCTTGAGTTATTTCCTTTAAGATACATATTAAACCGAAACCTAAGTACACTTCATTGACTAACCAGTCCCTCTGGATGGTGGAACTGAAGCACACTTTAACTTCTAAGACTGTGACAGTGGTTTTATTCGATATCTCTGCAAACTGGTTTTAAAACAAGCAAGAAACAAAAACCTTTTAGTTTTAGTATTTAACCTAAAATGTTAGACCAAAGTGCGTTTTCTCAATCGGTTCAACATTTTAAACAATTTCTGCTTTGGGTGTCAGGAAATTGGCTCTTCCCAGACGGTCCCACTGCCTGCCACCTCCTGCCCAGCTCTGTGGTCTTGGGGGCGGCAGTGGGGCCCATTTCCTTGGGGCACCACCAGGGTCAGGGGTCCTCAAGACAGGCTGAGTTAGGCCCTCCAGAGGACACGAAGGTGCTTCGTAAGCCCCAAGCACCAATGGGAACTGACCAAAGAGCTTCAGAGCAGCTTCAATATAATGCAGACTCAGATCAGAGGTTCAGGCTAAAGATACATCCATCACTCCTGGGACATTCGAGTGTCTGTCGACACTTTGCACGCAGGGTGCCCCATACATTGGATACTGTCGTTCAGAACGACATCGTGAGTTTGCAAGAACATTTACCTAGATTGAATGTTTACCATAGCTCTGTATTTGTTAACGATACATAAACATTTGAACATTGTGTTTATCGCTTCCCTCCTTGTCAGTGATAGACTTTTTCCAATCTTAGTCGGACTTTGTTTTGGAATTTTGCTTTCTCATGTACACCCAGGGGAAAACTATTTATTTCTTGCTTGTTATCTATTAACACAAATTCTTTGATTTGTTTGTTTAAAAGATTAGCCCTCAACATTCTCTTCATAACTGTCTTGATATTTGGGTTGTTCTATGAATTTTCTTTTGCTTTTTGTATTTTTTTTTTACTTTCATTTAAGGCCATTAAATTTGATTTTATTTTGCTCAAAAAAAGAAAGTATTGTAAAGACTATGAAGTTTTATAGACATATTGATGGCTAATAAACAAATTGATCAAAATTTCACTTATAATCAAAGAATTATAGGTTTTGGATTGGAGCCTCAGACTGTTAGTATACTGATTGCTCTGTGTCCTTTGCAGTCACATAGTTCACAAAGCCATAGCCCAATTTCATGTCCCTCTCCCCGTCCCAATCAAGTCCAATTTATACTTTGTCTTGAATAAGTTTTGCAAATTCAACCTCACCAGACTCTGTAGCTCCTCCTGGGTTATGATCTGAAGGAGGTAGTTGACAATTAGATTCATTCTCCCAAAGTCGTCCCTGCAGTCTTTGGCCATGTGGTCTTCATAACCATTAGAGAGTGTATTATTTTAAAATCTGAATGTGGGCAGGAAGGCCAGGAACTCTGCTCGGCTCCAGTGCAGTGTTAACTGCTCTGTTCTGCCTCTGCAGCAGTTGCAGAGGCAGAGTGGTGAGGGTAAGGACAGCGTCTCTGCACAATTTTCTATTTGGTTGTTCATATTTTTCTGATTTATTTTAGTAAACTTTTGTCATTTTCTAAGTAATTGATAAATAATTGGTTTTCTATGTGCCAAGAATTATTGAGAACAATATTTATAACAATTTATAGTTTATAACAATTTATTTAGAACAATTTATAGTTCTAAGAGGTTGAAGAATTTTTTTTTGTTGGAAATGCTATTTCTTTTTTATTTTCTTGCATAAGGTTAGAAATGTAACCTGTATAATACCCGCTATTTGTAATTTCTTGAGGTTTACTATATGGTCTAATACATAATAATTTTAAAAATTGTTCTTTAGGTACTAAAGAATTCTTTTGTAGAATATGTAGTATGCATCTATTGAATCAATTATATTCTTTATATACGCATATCCTTTACATATACAGAAAATTTCACCTAATGGGTCCCTGTATTATTGTTATTTTGTCAGTTAAACTATGTATATATGTATGGATATATATGTAGAATGAAATTACCTTTTTTAATTCAGTGGAAGTAAAATGGTAGAAAAAAATTGCTAGAAACTCAGAATCACTGCCATATTTAGCTTTAGTTGTCAACTTGACACACCTGGGAAGAAGGAACCTCAGTTGAGGAACTTCATCAGATTGGCCTACGGGCATGTCTGTAGGGAATGTTCTTGACTGCTTATTGATGTAGGAGGACCCAGCCCACTGTAGGTGGGACATCCCTAGGCAGGTGGGTGGGTCTGGGTTGTATAAGGTAGGTGAATTGGGAAGCAAACCAGTAAGCAGCATGCCTCCATGGTCTCTGCTTCAGTTCCTGCCTTGAGGTCCTGCCCTGATTTTCCTCAATGAAGAACTGTTACCTGAAAGTACAGGATGAAATAAACCCTTTCCTCTGCTAAGTTGATTTTGGTCATGGTGTTTATTGATCACCCCCAATTAGCATTCCATTATTACAAAATGTCATGTGTTTTAACCAACTTTTGCACAAGTCAAAATGTCCCAGGGATGCACATTTCATTTCAGGTCCACTCTAAATTATTTTCTGGAAAAAAAAACCCATGTCTACAGATTGCATGCATCCCTCCACTGTGACTCTTCCTTGGCTTGAAAAGAGCCTGTCCCGCTTTTCTGTCCCTTGCTACCCCCAAACTACACCAAGTGTGGTTCTCTGTAGGAGGTGCGTGTGCCCCTCTTACATTTTATTAAAAAGCCAAGATGTACCTGGGAAAAACAAAGTTTCCATCCACTTAAATGATTGAATTGTGGCTGCTTTTCTTTCTATGATGTTTATTTCTGTTTATTTTCTATCCTTTTTTTAAAGACAGTATCTCCTGTAGCCTCAGCTAGCCTGGAACTCAGGTATGTAGATCAGGCTGGCCTCAATCTCAGAGATCCACCTACCTCTGCCTCCTGAGTGCTGGGATTAATGGTCTGCTCAGCCATTCTTGGCACGGTGTTCACTTCTTAAATGGATGAAAACGTCTGATCCAGTGCCTCTAGTAAAAATAGTTCTCTGTATGCAGCTCTCAGTGAATAAGAAAGGATACTACAGAGTCTAAGATGGTCAGAGATACCATGTCCATGGGGATTATGGAGGCTGAGGAGTCTTATGTCAAGTCATCTGCAGGCTGCTAACTCAGCCCAAGTCTGAAGGCCTCAGGGCCTGACAGGCCAATGGTAGAAATTCCAGAAGTTGATTAATTTTTCTTGTCCTATTGGCATTTGTATATTCTCTTTGGAAAAATGTTTATTCTGATTCTTTGCCCATTTTGAATCATGGTATTGTTGTTATTATCATTTGCTACTGGGTTTTATGAATTGTTTTATTTTTTCTTAAAGTAACTTTAGTATGCAAGGTTGTTTAGGTTTCCATGTTAATTTTAGCATTTTTCTGTATTCCTATGAAAAAGCCATTGGAATTTTGAGAGATTGCATTGTATTACTAAACTAATATGTATTAATATTACTAAACTAATATGTATTAATAAACTAAAATATGTCTACTCAGAAAAAAGAAACAATCAATGAAATTAAAAGGCAATGACAAGAAAAGAGAAAAATTGCAAATCATATCTCTAATAAGATGTATGTGTGTATTGTGTGTACAAGTATGTGTGGGTGAGTGTACATGCACATGGGTAGACCAGAGGCTGATGTTGAATGTCTTCCTCAATTGTTCTCCATGATTATACATATATATATATGTAAGTCAGGGTCTATCACTTGAAACCCAGACTTCACTGATTTGACTAGTTTAACTACCCAGCTTGCTCTAGGTATCCCCCTGTTTCTGCTTCTGGAGTACTAAATTTACAGAGAAGTCACCACACCTGCCAGCCATTTACACATTTATGTGGGTGCAGGGGATCTGAACTCCACCTCCTAAGCTTGCACGACAAGTTCCTTACCCTTTTGTGCCATCTCCCTAGCCCATGTTTTACATAGTTATCATTTATCTCCCTTCTGCATTACCCTACGCCATCTACCCTGCCCCCATCTTGCTGATCTTATTTATCTCCACGTGTATCCTTCCTTCTGTTTCATGTCACACAAATTCGATTATCCTTTCCTTTCTCTTCTCTCCTACTCTAAAGATCTCTTCCTCCATTATCATGTCCCTTTTCTATGCTCATCACACACACACACACACACACACACACACACACACACCCTGGGAGAGAAAGGAGAGGAAAGGAGAGGACAGGAGAGAAGGGAAGGGGAGGGAAGGGCAGGGAGGCGGAGGGAAGGGAAGGGAAGGGAAGAAGAGAAGAGAAGAAAAGAGAAGGGAAGAGAAGAAGAAAAGAGAAGAGAAGAGGAGTTCATGATTCCATATATGGGAGAAATGTGGTATTTGTCTTTCTGAGTTTAATTATCTTACTTTAACTGTCTCCAGTTATGGCCACATTCCTGTAAATTTTACGTGTATCAGAATTTTCTGTATCCATTCATTTGTTGACAGTTTGTAGGAAAATCCTATTCCTCGATTATTGTTAATATGCAGCAATCAAAATGGATGTGCAAGTATCTTTATTGTATGTTGATTTAGAAGAGTCCTTCGAGTATACATGCAGGAGTGGCATAGTTAAGTAATTTTGTTTTTAGATTTTTGGGAAACTTCCACATTGCCTTCCATAGTAGTGGGACCAATTTATATTCCAATCAGCAGTGTATAAGAGCCTTTTTGTCCACATCTTTGCCCATATCTGTTGCTGTATTTTTTTGATGATAGACATTCTGGCTAAGGTAAGGTAGAATCTCAAAGCAGCTATATTTGTATTTATTTCCCTGATAGCTGAAGTTGTCAATATTTTCCATATATTTATTGACCATTTATATTTTTTGTGAACTGTTTATTTAGTTAATCGGCACATTTATTAATTGGCTAATTCTTTGATGTTTAATTTTTGAAGTTCTTTATATAGTCTAGACATTAATTCTTTGCTTGCTGTATGATTGGCAAAGGTTTTCTCATTCTGTAGGCTCTCTTTTTACTGTTTCCTTTATTATGCAGAAGTTTTTAACATTTTCTATATTGCTATTTGTTAATTATTGATTTTCTTTCCTGAGCCAGGGGTCTTTTACAGAAAGCTCTTGCCTATGTCTATATTTTGAAATGTTATACCTATGTTTTCCTTTCACAGTTTCAACATTTCAAGGTTTTATCAAGGGCTATGATTCATTTTGAAATGATTTTTTTGCAAGGTGAGAGATATGAATCTAGTTTCTTTTTTTCTACATGTAAATTTTCCATTTCCCAGCACTATTTGTTGGAGAGGCTTTGTTCCAATGTATGTTTTTGAAATCTGTGTTAAAAATGAGGTGGCTATAGCAGTGTGATATATTTATTTCTGATTATTTCTGGGCCTTTAATTCTATTCCATTGTTTTAAATGTCTGTTTTTACGCACTAGTACCTTGCTGTTTTTCTTGTGTTTTTCTTGAGTGCGTTAACATGATGCTTCCAGTAATGTTCTTTCTGCTTAGGTTTCTTTTGTCTACTTGAGATTTTATTGTACTTCCCTATGAATTTTAGTCTATTTTTCTAGTTCTGTGAAGAATGTTATTGGGATTTTTTAAGGTTTATATTGGATAAATAGCCATTTTTACAATACTAAATATGCCAGTCAGTGAACATGGAAGGTCTTTCCATCTTCTAGTGTCTTTTAAATTTCTTTCTTTGGTGCCTCAAAGTTTTCATTAGTTAAATTTTTCCCAAGTATTTTTCTGAAGCAATTGTGAATGAGATTTTTTTCCTGATTTCTTTTTCAATAAGTTCTATACTGGTATATAGGAAAATAACTTATTTTTGTAAGTTGATTGTATTCAACCTACTACCTTGCTGAACATGTTTATCAAATCTCAGATTTTTTTCTTGTGAAGTCCTTTGAGTCTTCTAAGTATAGGACCATATTGCCTTCAAATAGATACATTGACTGATTCCTTTCTTCTCTGTATTCCTTTATTTCTTTCTCTTGTCTTATTGCTCTAGCTAAGACTTTGAGCAGTGAGAATGGGCATTCTTAGAAATGATTTTAGAAAGAACATTTTCAACTTTTTCCCATTTAGTCTAATGTTGACTATAGTCTTTATTATGTATATTGTTTCTATAGCTACTTTCTTGGGGACTTTTATCAAAAAGGTATGTGGAACTTTCTGTGTCTATTGAGATAATTCAATTTCTCTTCTTAAATCTATTTATGTGTTATATTACATATTAGTTTCTGTTGACAAACCAAATTTGCATTCTTGGGATGAAACCAACTTGATCATGAAGTTTAACCTTAGTATGTTCTTTGTTGAATTTTTGTGAATTGCATCCACTACATCTTAATCATATTTAGAATCCTTTCCCTATCTGCACCCCCCTCCAATAGCTCTCTCATCAGATTGCATGATTTCTGTCATATATGTTAAGGTCTATTGAGCCAAGTTTTCATCCCAAAATGTCCCTAGATGTGAGTCCACCCATTGGAACCTGGTCAATCTATCAAGCATCACTCTCTTAAAGAGGACCAACTCTCCCTTTCCAGTTGTCATCGTTTGCCAATAGTTTCTCAGATAAGGCTCAGGCTTCTTACCCGTTTTCTCAGTTCTATGTTGGGTTTTTGTCTGGTTTAAGTTGGCATGGGTTTGTGCATGCTGTCACCATTGCTGTAAGTTCACACGAGCAACTTCCCAGCCACCTGAAAAACTGTGGTCATTCACACCCCTGGCTCTTACAGTCTTTCTTCCCCTTCCTTCACAGTGGTCCCTGAACCATGGGTGGCAGAGATTTGATAGCTGTCCTATCCGGAGACTAGCACTTTGCAGCTTCTTATTCTCTGCACTTTGGCAAGTTGTGAGTTTCTCTGTTAATCACTATCTTGTCCATAAGGAAGCTTCCCAGGGTGAGAGTTGAGAGATGCATTAATATTCTTTTTGCCCCCTGTCTCACTATGTTCCCTGTGCCTTAGGTTACATCGTAGATATGTCACTTAGGGCTGGACATCTCACAGATACTTATTTTCTGTGTTTGACCAGTTGTGGAAGCTCTCCAAGAGTCTCCATCTGTTGTAAAAAGAAGCTTTTTAAATGAGTGGTGAGAAGTACACTTGTCTATAAGTACAAGGATACATATTTAGAATACAGTAAGAAATTACATTGGTCTAGGGATGTAACAGAAATAGGATTTTTATGGTCTATGACCTCTTCAGCTATGTGTGTTGTCTTATTATGTTCTTAAATTCAATTTCCAAGTATTTTATTAAAATTTTTCTGTTCATGATCATTAGGCAAATGGGCCCATAGTTGTTGTATCTTTTACATGGTTTTGTTATGAAGGTAGTATTAGCTGCCTTTTCTACTTTGTGGGAATCTGAGAAATATTGATACTAACTCTTCCTTAAAGGTTTTATAATTTGGCAGTGAATCCATGTATTCCTAGGCTTTTCTTTGTGGGGAGACTTTTTATTAATGTTTTGTTTTGTTGTTTGCTATGGACTGGTTTAACTTGTTTATATTTTCTTGATTTAATTTTGATAAGTCTTATGTATCTAGGAAATCTATTTCTTATATATTTTCTAGTTCTTTGGGATTGTGTTTTCCAAGTATTCTTTGGGATTATGTTTTCCAAGTATTCTTTAATGATCCTCTGAATTCTATTTGAATCTAAGGTAACACCCCCTTTTTGATTTCTAATTTTATTAATTTGATACTTCTTTTTCATTACTTTGGCTAGGGGTTTGTCAGTCTTGTCAACTGTTCTAAAGAACTGACTTTTGCTTCACTGATTATTCTTCTTTTAATCTCCATTTTATTAATCTGTGTCCTTGTAAATTATTTTTGATGTCTAGGGCTTTTGGGTTTCCCTTATTCTTATTTTTCTAAGACCTTAAGGTATATCATTAAGTTATTTGAGCTCTGTCTGATTTCTTAATGTAAACATTTGTAGCTATGAACATTCCTTTTAGAACACTCTTACCTCTATCCAAAAGGGTCTGTTAAGTTGTGCTTTCATTTTCACTTGTTTCCAGAAATTTTAATATTTCCTCCATGATTTTTTTCAATGACCCACTGATCATTCAAGAGAGTACTGTTAGTTTATCTTGTCATTGATTTCTAGTTTTGGTCCACTGTGACCTGATAAAGTACAGGAAATGATTACTTTTGTATTTGTTAAGACTTGCTTTGTGTTCCAGTATGTGGTCTACTTTAGAGAATATTTCATGGGTTGTTGAGAGTACTTTGTATTCTGTATTTTTTGCATGAGAGTGGAGTGTTGAAGTCACATGTTATAATTCTATCAAGACCTATCTCACCTTTTACACCCATTACTGTTTGTTTTATGAAATTAAGAATCTTCACATATAACGCATATATATCTACAATTTTTACATTTTCTTTTTTGAGAGCAAATGATGTGTAAATTTATTGGCATCATCAATTTATGAAAATATAAAACAGTTATTTTTTCCTTGCAGTGAGGTTGATTTCGGTCTTCCGTTTAGGTCCCACACATCTTCACCTTGAAGATGCAGCACTTCAAGCTTCAGTCAGGCTAGATTATTCCTTTTTCACTTTCACAGTTTTTATGCTGCCGCTGCTGGAATTATTCTTGTCATATGCTTTGAGTTCTATCTTCAGGGCATCCCTCCCGGCTTTTGCACACATCTGGGAGAATCTGAGTGCAGCGTAGCACTGGTATGTGACCATGTTTTGACAGCAGCAGATGTGGTGGAACTGCTAGGCCACTGCAGTGTTGGCCCATCCACAGGAAGGTCTTTTATATACTTTTGATAAATTGTTTCTTTTATTAGTATGTAGTGACCCTCTTTCTTCTAATTTTGGTTTGAAATCTACTCCATTTTCTTGGTCGCTTTCACTTTCAGTCTTTCTATGTCTTTATTAGCAAGATGTACTTGTTTGAGACAATAGATGATCACATCTTGTTTGTTTTTAAAATACTTTATTTATTATTTTTATTTTATGAGTGTATTGCCTGCATGTATGTAAGTGTACCCGTGTTATGCAATGCCTACAGAGATCAGAAGAGGAGGGAGGGGCATGCAGGGGGTCATGGTATGATAGGGAGGGAAGTCAGTGGGGTGGAGCAGAAGGAAGTGGCTGTTAATGGGGGGATGGTGAGAATAATGTTGGTGCTGAGACTGGGAAGGGAGGAGGGAGGTTAGATGGGAGGAAAAAGAGCAGAGATGAATCACTCTTTGAGAGGTGGGGAATCCAGAGGGAGATGTGATGCCACCAAAATGCCCTGAGAAGAGCCGTGTGTAAACATTAGTACATCTATATACTCGGGGGTTATTTGACAGTACCAGACAGAAGGTACCTCCCTTTGTGTGATTGATGAGAGTGGTCCAATAGACTCCAAAAATAAGAAAGGTTATTGCCAAAGTTCTTGGTAATCTCCCAGAACTAGAAGATAATACCGTACTGCTGAAGACAGGACACACTTGGAATACAGGACTCAGAGCAATGGAGCAGGAATTGACTTGGAAGTCTTCTACCTGAAGCTTAGTTCCCATTAGGTGATAACGGGCAAACTGTTGAGGAGGAAAATTAATCAATGGTCCAACCTGACCCTAAATTCCAATAACTGTAACAACCCACACAGCACACTACCTCCACTGGCGCAGTAGTAGCACTGTCATGAGGGGCGGATAATTAACAGTTATCTAATTAGATCGAAAACCCTCTCAATGGGAATGAACTCGTGGGTGGCACTGTAAACTCAGCCAAATGTACAGGGTTGGAGAGGACATAGACCAAGAGAGAACCCTGTCTCTGTCATATCTCTAGAGAAATGAAATTTCTTACCATATGCTAAGTATGGATCCTTATATTTACAGACAAACATACAGTACACCACTCATCAAAGAAGCTTCTTTTTTCGACAGATAGAGGCTACAGCAGAATTCCATGACTGGTCAGACACAGAGAATGTAGGTCTGAGAGATGCCAAGTCTACCTACAGTTGAACCTCTACACCTAAGGCTCATACAACAAAGTGGAATGAAGGACAGAGAGAAAACTAAAGCATCCTTTGACTCCCATCAGTGAAGTTTCCAACATAGTGCTATGCACACAGAACGTCATAACTGGCCAAATTTTATAGATTAAGAGACTGCAGAGTATATATCCCTGGATAGGACTCCTATATTGAGCCTCACCCACCTATGGCTCAAGGATCATTGTGGAAGAGGGGGTGGAAAGATTGTAAAAGCCAGGGCTGGTTCCTGAACTTAGAAAAGCACTGGCTTTCAAGCCACTGGAAACTTGCCCATGTGAACTTGTGGCAATGGTGGCATTGAGCACAGGACCCACACCAACTCAAATTAGACAAGGGTCCAGAATGGAGCAATAGAAATTGGTGGTGGGCCAGATCTAGACTGAGAACTATTGGAGACTGATGATTGCTGGGAGTGGACGAGTATGCCTTACTTATGATCTTTAGACAGCCTGACCAGGATCCAGTGGATGAATTTGCACTAACCAACATCTGGGCAGTAATGCTTGACTGGATATGGCTTAACATGTGTGACAGAATACATGAGGTCTGGTGGGAGTTAGGTGAAAGGATTGGGGTCGGGGTCTAAGTTTCATTAAGAACTGTTGTATGAAATGTACAAAATTCAATAAAAATTTTTAAAAAGAAAGCAGGCTGAGCATGTGCCACAGGAGCAAGTCAGTAGACAGCTATCTTCAAGGGTCTGTGCTCCAAGTTCCTGCCCTGCCTTGATGATGGACTGTGCTTGTAAGCCAAATATCACCCCCCCAAAAAAGGGTATCAAATCCCCTGGAACTGCAGTTACAGATGTTACTAGTCACGATGTGGTTGCTGGAAACTGAATTCAGGTCCTCTGCAAGATCAGTCAGTGCTCTCAACTGCTGTGCCATCTCTCCTGCCCTACATCTTGATTTTTAATCCAGTCAGCTAGTCCATGTCTCTTCACTGGTAAGTTGAGGCCATTTATATTTATTACCGAGATATGTTCAGTAATTACTGTAATTGGCTGGTTGTTTTTCTGTTTGGCTGGGTTGTTTGTTCTCTTCTTTCTCCCTGATTAATTGGGGTTTGCTGGTTTACTGTGACAGACATAGTAGATGCCTCCTAGTTCTCCTTGTTCAGCTATTAATATTGCTAAATTTATTCTTTCTTGTGTTCTCATGATTGAGACTGTCTCTCTTCCTCATGTATATGTGCATTCCTTTAAATACCTTATTTGGTGCTGCCTTTATGGTCATGAACTACATGAATTTGTGCTTGTCTTTAAGTGGCTTATTTATCAATCAATTTAAGAAGATAGCTTTGCAGTTATTAGTAAAACATGGTTGATAGTAATGTCAGAGTCTGATATTGTTCTAAGTTTTCATGACTTTTCGGGTTGGTATGAGTAATCTGATATTAGTCTGATGTTTTCCTTTATAAATGAATTTTCTCCATACAGCTTTTAACGTTATTTCTTTGCTTTATATTTTTGACATCTTGACAATAAAATACCATGGAGAGGTTCCTTTATTCGTCACATGTATTTGATGTCCTAAATACCTCTTGTGTTTTAGATGTCCGTTTCTTTCCTTATATTTGGAAAATGTTCTAGTATAGTTCCATTGAATAGTTTCTCTGTAACTTTAGAATATATATCCTAAATCCTTCTAGTTCACGGTTTTAAATTTTTTATTGCATGTATTCATTATATATGGCATCGCTTTATATAGGGACATTTTCATATATGTTGTATGTTAAGCATATCCCCCCTCATACTGCCTGTATTGGTTACTTTACTTGTTCCTATGATAAAATATCTAGTTTGTTTCTATTGCTATGATAAAACATTTTGACAAAAACCAACTTGGAGAGGAAAGGGTTTATTCCACCTTATGGCTTATAATCCACCATGGAGGGAAGCCAGGCGGCAACTAAGGTTCCTACCTGGAGATAGGAACTGAAACATAGACCACTCAGAAACTGACTTACTCCTCTGGCCTGTGCTCAGTTTGCTTTCTTATACAACCCAGGACTGTCTACTCAAGAGTGACACTGCTAACAGTGGGCTGGGCCTTCTGTCACATAGCAGTCAAGAAAATGCCTCACAGGCATGCCCACAGGCCAATCCAATAGAGATAATCCCCCAATTGATGTTCCCTCTTCCCAGATCTGTCAAGTTGAAAACTGAAGCTATCCAGCACAGTATCTGACATGAGTAACTTAAGGAAGGAAGGGTTTATCTTGGCTCACAGTTTGAGGGTACAGTTCATCATGGCTGGAAAATCATGGCAGTAGAGGTTTGAGGCAGCCGTCCATAGTGCATTCAGAGTTAGAAGGCTGAGAGTGATGGATACTCATGCTTAGTTCATATTCTTCTTTTCCGTCAGTCCAGGACCCCAGCCCATGAAATGATGACATCCACAGTAGGTTTTCCTACCTCAATTATCTTAATCTAGATAATTATTCCCAGGCACACCCAGAGGCTTGTCTGCTAGGTGATTATAGATTCTGCCAAGGTGACAGCATTAACCATCACACTCTCCCCTTTCTCATCTCTACCCTTCCTATTAGTTCAAACATTTTTGTTTCATTGTATGCATATATATATGATTTTATGTATATTTTTAAAATCTAGAAACTACATATGAGAGGAAACATATGCTGTTTGCACTTTTAAGACAGGACTCATTCACTTAATATGATTTTCTCCAATTGCACCATTTTCCTGCCAATGAAAATTCTTCATTCTTCTCTATGGATGAAAAAATTACATTGCGTGTATCTATCACATTCTCTTTATTAATTTCCCTGTTGCTGAACATGCAAATTGCTTCTGTAACTTATCTATTGTGCATAGTGCTATGATAAACATTTGTATACAGGTATCTCTGTGTTCTGTTGACTTGAAGTCCTTTGTTTACCCACACAAATTCTTAGGTTTCATCTCTTTGTAGCATCCCAGAGTTCTGGGATATTATGTTCGTGCTCATTTATTTTTTTCTCATCGTGATATTTAAATGTAGTATTTCCTTGATCTTGACCTCTGTCCCTGTAATTCTTTCTTCTGCTAGAGAGGGAGAGGAAAACATTCGATTAGGAAAAAAATAAAAACCAAAACCAAAAACAGATTTCCTAATAATGAGAAATCTCAAAAGCAAAAGGAGATAACTATCAGAAGAGAAAATAAATGCAGTGGTGGGATGGGGATTCAGGGTAAAAAATGTTACAGGAGGCAAGAAAAAAAGGATTGCCTGGTCTTCAAAAGCTACATAGACAAAATAAAGTATGAAAAAGAATAAAACATGAGAAGGTAAAAATACTGCTAAAATTGAAGTAAAAAGAAAAGTGGAGGAGGATAAGGAACAAAAAAAGGACCAAGTGTTAATGTAGCTTCATTCTGGATCTTCAGAACTTGGAGTTTTCTGATTATGCACAGGGCATATGAAGAGTCCATCTAACTTGTAGACTCTTATGTCTTCTATGGTTGATGCCGGTGTTGAGCCTGAATTGCAGAAATGTCTTTACTTTAGTAACATAGCTCTCTTAAGCTTTCATCTTTGTGTTCCAGAGGTCCCTGCTGGCCACACACAGCTTTGCAACCTGTGGATTGGCTACACCCTCCTGAAATTCTCCAGATAGCACCCTTTGGGGTTGCTAATTTTCTAGCTGCAGAACATATCCCCTATACATTGTGAGTGTGGGAGCAATCACAGCACTGAGATCTGATCTAAATATTATTTACCTTGCAGGAGAGATGCACATCAGAATTATTGAGCTCTGCAACAGTGTATGGTAGTCATGTGGCTCCAGGGGTTGAGCCACCTGCAGTTCTGTTTCAGGTATAGCAAACTCCAATTATTTCCTCAGTGGGTAAGACCTGCTACCAAGGGCCAGGAGCATGAAGGTCAGTCACTGAGCCGAACTTTACTACAGCCTGCACTTCTCAGCCTTTCAGTCTCTGCCTTCCTCCCCTCTGCCCCATGTCAGTCTGTTACCTTGGTTCTATGGCAGATTAAATTCCGGTTCCCTGACTTGTGATTTCCCCCTGTTCTTAGGTCCTCAGGTTTAAACAATAGGCTCCCTTTCAAGATGGCACCTGAGCCCTTTCTCCAAATCTAATAAAGAGCCAAAAAATGGGATTCCTCACTACTGTTCACTTTGAAACTGGGAGAATCATTGTCTGAGAGAAACCCACAACTAGATTTGAAGCTTGTGAGGTCTGTGGGATTGTCTTGAGGGTAAGACTGTCAGTCTTTTTTTTCCCACAAGGGCTGCCTGTTACCTTTTAGATGAAGCTTGTGTTTTTCCCTGTGCTGGAGAGCTATGTGACTGAGTTATGTTCAGCCTGGTTTACTTCTTTCCAGTGTATCACCCCTTTCTGCTCACTTTTCTGGTACCCTATCACTACCTCTGTAAATTTTTGAAACATTCTCCTTTTTCATTAGACTCTATTCTTTTTAATAATTATTCTCCTTAAATGGGTCACATAGAGGCAACTTCTGGTCCACCATCTTTCCCAGAAGTCTCTATTTCTTAGTAATTTGGTTTGAATAGATTTTTTATTTGAAACTTTCTTCTTTTCTAATGTATTTAAGACTTTGCACTTGTATATTGTATTGCAGCATTGCTGTACCTATACACTATAAGCTGTGATCTTTTTATTTTCATTTAATTAAATACTTTCTTATTGTCATTGTGTCTTCTTATTTGACTCATAAAATTAAGAAGGCTGTTTGTTTGCATCATTTCCCAATCCTAGGAATTTCCAGGTATTTTCTAAAAATCAAGTTTACTGTGATGAAAGAATGTATTTTGCATAACTTCATTTCTTTTATATTTATTAACTGTGCTTTTATCGCCTGTAGTATTCTATATTTTTGTGAATGACTCATGTATATTTGAAAAGTGTATATTCTGGTATTAGAAGAACTTCTCAATACATGAAAGTTAAGTCGTGTTGATTGAGAGTACTGAGAAGGTCTTCTCCATACTTTCTGATTTGTCTGTCTATGTCCTCTCAGGGAGTGTAACTGAATGTCTATATAATTAACCTTTTACATCCATCAGTTTTACTTCATGAATTTTAAAACTATTTTGTTAGGTGCATGCACATGCAGTAATGCCTTCTTAAGTCTTGACATTTAATCATTATGTAATGTCTTATTTTGTCCTGGTTAAGTTCCTTACATTTAAGTCTACTTTATCTGACAGTCATATAGCTACCTGGATTTCTTTCATTAGTTGTTGGCATGGCATTTTTTTCCATTTTTAAATTTTTGTTGTTCGTTCAGTATCACCATGATTCTCCTTTTTCTCTCTGTACTCTACTGAAGATCAAACCCAAGTCCTCTGACATGGTAGGCAAGTAAGTGCTCCCCTACTAAGTTTATCCGCAAATTCTTATTCTTTGATCTTTAAATATGTTTTTACATCTAAAGTAGGTTTCTTGTAGATAATATAAAGTAAGTTTTTATGTGCAATCTGATATCTGTATTTCAATTGATGTGTTCATTTAGAATATTTAGTGCTTTATGCGTTATAAAACGTATAGGTAATATTTCCCAATATGTTTAGAGGTAATATTTTGCCACTTTGAGTAAGCATGGAAGCCTTCTGGTTATATATGGTCCTTCACTTTCTTCTGCCATTATACCATAGTTGTCATATGTGTTTCATTTATAGACATTGAAATTCTATGAGTAAACATTATAATTTCTACTTGAAGCAGTTGTGATTTTTGTAATGTTAGTTCTTATTGTCAACATGACACAAGCTAAAGTCACCTGAAAAGGGAGAAGCTCAATTGAGGAATTTTCATGATCAGATTGGCCTGTGTTCATGTCTTTAAGGATAGTCTTGATTAAGGATTGATGCAGGAGGGCCCAGGCCACTCTGGGTAGCACCATACCTAGTCAGGTTGTCTTGGACTGTACGAAAAAAACTAATTGAACATGATCCAATGGAGGAAGCCAGAAAACAGAGTTCTTCCATGGTTCCTGCCTCCAGTTCCTGATTTGAGTTCCTGCCCTGCCTTCCCTTTCTTTTTGTTCTTCATATTAAATACTGTTTATTGAGCTATCATCATTTTCATTGGCTAGTCTCCTCTCTCATAGGCTAGCAAAGTAAATCCACAATGTCAGGAATGAACTTCCTCTCTAGACTAGAACCTCTTAACCAGGGCTTACATAGACCCTCAATCAATACTGGCCATTGCCTCTGCTCTTGGTTACTCACCAGAACTTCATGTTAAAACACTATTGCTGAAGATACTACATACATGAGCTGTAGAACAAACAAGAAGAAAACAAGATGGTGCTGACTTCAAAGCCTCATCTCTACTGGCTAGCTTTCATAGTGCTAGAAGGTGCTATGCACGCTACCTGGAGAGAAAATAAATCATCAGTCTTACCAGGCTGTGAATCCTGCCTACTACAACAACAACTTGTCTACCAAGATATGCCCACTGGTGAAATAGTGTCATGAATATTAGGGGAGTAACCGAACACTTCCTAATTGGATTTAAAATCCCTTAATAAGAAGGTGCCCATATCTAACACTGATAGCAGGCCTGAGAACCTGAGACTAGACAGGTCACAGGCCATAAGGGAGAGCTACTTCCCCAAATCTATGCTGAAATTTTGTCTGGTTTGAGTTTACATGGGACTTGTGTATGTTGTCACCATTGCTATGAGTTCATTTGAGTGACTGTCCAGTTGTGTGAAGACTTCTATTTCCTTGTGATCATCTATCACCTCTGGCTCTTACAATATTTCTATCCCTCTTTCATAATGATCTCTGAGCCTTGGGAAGCAGAAGTTTGATACAGGTGTTCTATTCAGGCATAAGCATTCTACAGCTTTGTACACTCTGCACATTGACCAGTTGTGGGTTTTCTGTGTTACCATATGCTGCATCAGGAAGCTTCCCTAGTGAGAGCTGAGAGACTCACTAATCTATGGGTATAACATCTAGAAATGAAACCTCTACACCCAAGGCTCATGCAATATAGAACAAGGGGACACTAATGAATCTCTCAACTCTTATTAATGAAGCTCTCTCATGCAACAAAAGTCCAGTAACACAAAAGGTCACAAATGGCTAAAGCTTGGAGATTGGGAATGGGAATCTGCAAAGTGTGAGTCCTTGGACAGGACACCTATATTAAGTTTCACTCACACAGGGCTCAGGGACCTTTTTGGAAGATGGGGGGTGGAAAGATTATAAGATCCAGTGCGGAGGTGTGTGACCACATGGAAATAGAATGCTACAAGCTCCTGAGTTCCGGCTCATATGAACCTACAGCAATGATTTTGGCATGCTCAAGACCCATGCAAACTCAAGCAGATAAAAACCCAGTATGGAACTGGGGAAATGGGTAGCAGATTCCAATCTTTGTTGAAGAAATATTGGCAACTGATTACTCTTGGGTGAGGATAAGCTAGTCTTCCTAAAGCAAGGGACTCTGGGTAAGCTGACTAGACCTCAGTGGATGAACCTGCACTGTTGAACATTTGGGGACACTAACTTGTCACAATAGACCTTAACACAGATGAAAGAATGTATGGATTCCAGTTGGGGACTATAGGGAGTTGCTGGTGGGGAAGGAGGTATAAAGATGATTAAGATTGATTGAGATGTTCTGTATGAAATACACAACGATTCAATAATATATATATATATATATAGCATTAAATTTACAAAAATAATTAAAAATGTTCAGACACTGTGCTTTTCATTTTAAATTTTCAATTATTTTGGTCTTTTTGAGACAGGGTCTTCCTGTAGCCCCAGCTGTCCTAGAACTCCCTATGGAAACCAGACTGACCTTGATCTCAGAGATTTGCCTGCCTTGACTTTCTGAGTTCTGGGATTAAAGATATGTGCCACCATACCCACTTCAAAATTTCATTTTTTATACTTTCTGCTGGGAATTTCAGTATTTACATTCATATTAGATGTGTTTAGCTTTATTTCAGTAAACAAGTAACAATGGTTGCTTTTATAGCTTGCTGACTGCTGCTAAGTCTTTAAGATTCCCTATTATTTGCATCATTGCAGAACTGGCATGTATTTAAAATTGGTCACGTTTAAAAATTATTTTCCCTATTTCTATTACAGTGTCTATCCTGGTCTGTAGTGGTTCAGAATGTGAGTTTATTTTGGATTCATGCATCATGAATATTATCTACCAGTTTTTAAATTGCCCTTTACCTTGATTTTGATAAATATAAGTCCTTAACTTTGATATAGCACTTCTTAACTTTTTTATATTTAAGGTTTTATATCTTGTTTAAGAAATCTTTATTTATTTAAAAATGTTTTCATTTGGAAATATATACTGTTTTGTCTTTCTCATGTACATTTGTAATGCCCCTGTTTTTTTTAAGAATAGAGATTTATATAAGAATTATTCATATGCCTATCCAAACTGATTCAATATAACTTCCTAAAAAAAACTGTTCTACCCTCACTGAACTGCAATACTGAGTGACAGATATTACTTAGTTAGCATTTTTACTTGGAAACAATTAGGGATTGTTTTTAATTAGCATTTTAACTTGTAACTAGTTCTATCTAATATAAGTAGATTGTGAGGAAATGTCATTTGATATTTTAGTAGAGCTGGATTATTCTATGTGAAAAAGCTTGTCAGTCTATAAATGGGATAGAATTTGAGCTTATATTTATAAAGCCAATCTGCAAAAAGGAATATCATAGTTTTGATAATGCTTCTAAAGATCTTTAAAGGCTTAAAAATGCTACCATTACTGTAGCAAATATGATCTTATTTCAATTTTATCCCATTTTCAGACCAGGTGCTATGTACTACATTTCAGTGAATTTAGTGAATAAGTGGGATACTTATTTAGTTAAGTGTTGTGAAAGGAATACACTGTATACTTCCATGTACAGGGATCTGAGAACTCAGATTTGTTTCTCAGAGTATCCAAGTTCTGAATGTGTGTAAGTGCACCTGTGTCATGTAATGTCCATGGAGGTCAGAAGAGGGCGTCAAATCCCCTGGAACTGGAGTTAAGGATGGTTGTTAACCGCCATGTGGGTGCTGATAATTTAATCAGGATTCTTTGCAAAAGTAGCCAGTGCTCTTAACTGCCGAACCATCTCTCTAGCCCCTCTTTTTCTTGTTTGTAAGATTATAACATACTGGGTTTATAGTTAATATAGTACTTCTCACTGTGGCAATGTTACTCAATACAGAGACTCTTACATTTAATCTCTTATCCATTTCAATGACAATATAAAAGATTCTTAACATTAAATTTTTTCTCCATTTCAATATTAGATATATTGAATACATTTTTTTCTAAGTTTTTCTCCCAGAGATGAAATTTTCAATTTTTGGCTACTTGGCATTTAAGAACTACATTAACTCAGTAGATAAAACAAAAATAAATAAACAAACACCTAGAGACTAAGTTTTCTCAATGATTCAGCAGGCAGTGATTATTATAGAATAATGATTTGCTAAATTATGGGCAAAAGCTTTCTTCTTTGTATATCATGTGCTTAGAGAATTCTGAAAGTACAAAATAGTAATTCTGCAAATTTAGGTTATTATACGTCATTGACCCTTTCTAGAAGAGAACACATACTTTAGACTGCATTTTTCTATGTCTTATTTGCTGTAAAGGAAACTTTTTTCCTCATTTTACAAACATTTGTTTCTGGGGTTATAGGAGACAGCTAGGAATATGAAACTACCATATTTACTATTTGTTGGGAGCTGTGGGGACCAAAGTTCAGGTTCAGCCTTAATAACACACAGAATTTCCAGGCATCGTAGTGGAGTTCAGTTAAGAAGGGTCCTTTAAACTTGTATCTGCCCACTTTTCTTTCAGGCATACACCCCTGTGTTAGTGATTTTTTTCATTACTGTTAACAACTACCACACAAGAGGGAGGAAAAATGTACGTTTTGATGATATAGCCCATCATGGTGGGGAAGGCATAGAAGCAGGAACTGTGTTCACCAGGGAAAAACAGGCAGCAGAGAAAAAAGAATGCTGATGCCCACATGGCCTTGTCCTTTTCCCCTTTCTGTTATATCCAGGACTCCAGCCCATGGGATACTGCCATTCATATTCAGGGCAAGTTTTCCACTCCTTGGTAATCATCTCTCGAAATGCCCTCTCAGACACACCCAAAAGGTGCCTCCCTAATGTCTCAGGTGTTTCTTTTCTTTTTCAGTTCAACAGTATTTATTGAGCTCCTAGCATAAAGAATGAGTGAGATTCATCAGAGAATAAAGTGGGAGAGGGAGAGAATGAACCTGACCCAAGGAGAAGAGATCGTATTGTAGTCTAATGTGGAAGCCATATCCTTTTTCTTTTCTTTTCTTTTTTACACACAAGCACAGTCATTCATTCATTTATTCAAAAAGTGTTTCTTTCCTTTTTTTGTTATTTCTGTTTCTTTTTAAATTTAATTCGTTATTGAATTTTTGTGTATCTCATACAAAACATCTAAATCGTCTTTACAACCCCCTCCCCATCGGTACCCTCCCACGGCTCCTCCACAGGATTTCATGCATTCTGTTATTTATGTTAAGGTCTATCAAGTCAGGTTAGAATCCCTTGATGTCCTTCAGTGCACATTCATCCACTGGGGTCTACTCAACATATCTACAGTCTTAAAGAAGACCAGGCTTTCCTCACCTGCCCAATATTTCTTCAGTTAAGATTGGGACCTGCTGCCCATTTCCATGAGTTCTATGCTGCATTTTTTTCTGCTTGTGTTTGCATGGCTCTTGTGCATGCTGTCACATTGCTGTAAGTTCATATGTGCAAGGTCCCAGAAGCCTGTAAGACTGTGAATCCATATGATCATGAACCTCCTCCTGTGGCTCTTACAATCTTTCTGCACCCTCTTCCTTAATAGTCCCTGAGCCCTAAGTGGATGAAGTTTGATATGGGAGTCCTGTCCAAGGATTCATACTCTACAGACTCTTTTTATTCTCTGTGCTTTAGCCATTTGTAGCCCTTTGTATTCATAACCCTCTGTTGCATGAGAGAGCTTCATTGATGAGAGTTGAGAGATGCATTAGTATTCTCTTTACCGCTTGTTCCACTGGGATCTGGAAGCCTTAGGCATAGAGGTTCCATTGTAGATGTGTCATTTAGGGTTGGGTATTTCATAGACACTTAATCTGTGTGTGTGAGCAGCTGTAGAACTTTGTAAACGTCTTCTGTTGCAAAAGAAGCTTCTTTGATGAGTGTGACTGGCATACCTGTCTATAAATATAAGGATTTATATTTAGCACATACTAAAAAATTACATTTGTTTAAGGATGTGACAGCCTTGGGGTTTTCTCTAAGATTTATTTCTTAATCCAATCAAGTTAACAATGAAAATTGGCCATCGCAACCTCCAAGCATGCACAAGGACCTGAGATGCTGAAAATCACACCTAACATGAGAGTGATCATATCTTCTACCGTGTCTACAACAAGCAAAATGGAAAGCAGGGGAATGAGAACTAAGGTGTTGAAACTGAGGTCATCATGTTCAGATCTTGACAGATGAGGTTCTAAAGAAATTGTATCTATAAAATTCTGTGCAACTTGAAATACCCCCTTTCTGCAGCTCCCAGTGTGGAGGACAAACTGGGACCCTTGAGACCGCCTCCAGCCGCAGCCATGCCAGATATCACGTTTCCTCTTTTATCACCTCACTCTCTCCCCTTCTTTATTCCTGGTTCTGGAAATCACTCCCAAATGAACCACCAAGCTCCATTCATTTAACTTTACCAACAAATCACCAGTATTTTCTCATGTCCTTAAATATTCTGAAAAATATTTAAAAATATTAAGATATTCATTTAGTATCTGACCTATGACTTTCTAAAAATGTTTAACTTTCTTTTCAGGGATGTTATAACAGTGAAAATAAAAATTTTAGCCAATTTCATTTATTATTTGTTTCTTTATTTTTTTGTGCTGTGGATGGAACCCAGAGCATGGCATGTACTAGGGAAGCACTCTACCATTGGGTAACTCCTCAGTTCTTTAAGTAGAATTATTAAAAGTAACATATTACTCAAGTCCAAATGAATGAAAAACTTTAAAGATCGTTTCAAAATCAAAATGAAAATTAACTGATTTTCTGGATCTAAGTGTATGAATTCTTTTTCTTTGTCATCTGCCTTTTTATTTTTGTCTTTCAGTGACTGAGTTGACTCCCAGGTTCTATTTTATGCCAGGCTCTTCAGAACGGCTTCTCCACTATTCCAGGGGCAGGTTATTACTCCTACATTATTCTCTGTGGGAACAGAGCTCCCTGCAGTGTGTTGAAAATTGCTGTTTAGTTGACGGTATTTTCACTTCTGCCTGGGTCTTGCTTCATAGGTCTGAGCTGAAAATTACCCCTCAGCTTGAAGTCATCAGTTTAAGAATTTGACATTTCTGGAAATATCATTTCCAATACTTCTTTTTCCTTCTTTTCACTTAGGTTCCCACTCTGCATTTCTCCTTTGTGGGTGAAAGCTTGACACTTCCAACAGACTTTGGTCTTCAAACGTTCTATTAAACAGCAGTGTTCATTTGATTATATGTTGAGGTTCTTCTGATTTTCCATAAATCTAGGGATTTATACTACCTGTCTAGCATGTGTTTTTACATAGATTTTAGTTTTTTCTCAATAAGATTTATCATAGAGTTCTATGCTTAATATAGATGTTCTTCAGTATATCAGAATGTCAAAATTCTAAAGGTAAGAAAACAACATTTCAATAACTATGTCAATCAGAATCTAGTCAGGAAGAAAGAAATTTTACCAGGTAGTTTGTTTGAGGAAGTCTAGTAGCTAGGGTTAAATGATGAATGTATTAGGAAAGTCCAAAGAGAAATTTGGTGAAGGATCACTAAGGCAGAGGGACAATGAAGGAGATGGTGAGGTTGCTGACAGAATTGAAGGTCTGGGCTAAAAGGGGTTTTTTAGTTGCCTGCTCACTTACATTTGAGGGAGCCTGTATTTCTGGTTGATCAACTGGAAGTGGCATCCTATGAAGGGTAGCATAGGGAACTGTATGTGTGTGGGGGGGGGGGATCCTGTAGAATCCACCAGTTCAAATAGTGTGGCTTCTTAGAACTCTTCTCAACAACTGGAGAAAAATATCTCATTACAAACCGAAATAATAAGTCCATTATCTCCATGATGTGATTATTGTCAACAGATTTTTCACAAACTTTTGGTAGGAAGGGACCATCAAATGAACCAAGAAACTGATTGTGTGCTTTCAAACCCATGTCGCTGTCCTATAGTAAAAATTTTTGCTGTGAACACTGAAGAAAACAGCAAATAAGTCAACTGCACCATGCAGCCAAATTCCTCCTTAAACTTTTCCTGGAGACACTGAGAAAAACAAACATGCCTCAAGATGGAGCCCTTGAACCACAAAGTTTTGAAGCAATCAGTGAAATTGCAAACTCGCCAGGTTACAGGCATAGTTGGAGCTGCTGCTCAAGGTTGGCTGGAATTCTCAGGGGAAAACAGAAGGTGGGAGGAAGCTGTGTCGTCCCCCTCCCCAAACTTCCACAGGCAAATCTGAAGGGTGGGCTGAGGTTTATATGATAAAATCAGTGGGGTAAGAAATGTATGTATATAAACCATTTGTTTATTTCTTTGATAAAATATCTTTCCTTCTTCATAAATGCATCTTCAGTGTTAGAAATACAGCTTCAAAATTTAATAATGTTCTTTAAACCCTAGTAGTTTTTATTTCTATTCTGTAAAATGAATTGAGACACAAGGAAGCATCAGCTTGGAGCCACTATGGTACTGGAATGAGTGGATTAGTAGACACAGTAGAGGGAATGTTGCTTCATGTAGAGGAAGAACTAGGGCTCCGCATCTGCTATGTAGAGGACAGAATCCTGCCTCTTTTCCATCCTAGCTGTCTCCTCTGACTGTTTTCCTAACCCATTATTCCAGTCCCTCGAGAATTGCAGAAAATCATGAATGTGCCTAGTGCTTGTACTTACTAATGAAGTGCCTTCGAATGGTCACTGCCAGAGTAGCCATCTGCACATATGCAGGCTGTACATTGAGTGAGGCATTTTGTTCATTGGGGTCCCATATACACTGTTAACATGTCATGTAGACAAATATAGATGAGCTCCAGAATAACAGACATGCTTTCTTCCTACGTTCACCGGCTCAGGACAAACACATGGGCAGACAAGAACTATACGTGCATTTGCAGGACTGTTTCATGCCCCCTGTCCCAAATAGTAACCTGATAGAAGAAGATTCAGAACAGATTGGTATTCTCAGGGGTCTGTGTGCCATAGTAAACTGGGCATCCTGGAAGCCACTCAGTGGTTTGGTCTTTTGGTCTGATTCTTCACAGGCCTCTTGTGCTTTAGCCAATTGCTTTAAAATGATCCATGGAACTGCATTTGGGCAGTTTTCTAGTAGAAAGTAGCGTCCCTCTCAATATCTCCTATCATCTCTGCCCTTTCTTCTTTTCTAAACATGGGCCATAGTTACCAAAAGGGTCATATTTCAGTGTTTTTGTGGCAGATCTGTGTAAGTTTGTCACTTAATGGCTAAGCGACAGTAGAGTCTATCATATCATATGTAGCACAGATTTGTATTGGATGCTGTCTTCATAATACATGATCCATTGTACATTGTGTAATTTGAAAATATTTTTACGCCTTCTTTGTATTTCTCATCTTCTTTGTTTTCCCTCCCTCCAGACCTCTCTTAGCCTTTTCCAGTTTCTTGCTGAGAATTTTTGTTGTCCTTCATCTTATCTCTCCTTCCACTAGCTTCTCTCTATTCCCGATGTCGGTTTTGATTCTTTGCGTCTTGTATCTTCTCCTTGTCTCTTCTCTCTTCTTGTGTTTCCCCCTCTTTTTATGTCTTCCTTCCCACAAAGATTTTCTCTTTCCTTCAGTTTTACTCCTTTTCCCAAACCCCGACAAGCACCTCTTCTAGTTTTGCTTTCCCCTTTATTCAATTGCTCCATTGCACCGGGAAGCACTGGAGTCAGAGAGTTCTAGGAGATGGCAGATCACAGAGGTGCCAGTGCTAAGGCCTCTTGGGCACAAGTCGGTTCCATGAAAGTCCACTTCACTTTGAATAGGATCTAGAGAAGTGGCTGTCATGGATGTAGATCTATGGACAGTGACTAAATTCCCTCTGGAGCTGGAACTGTGAATTCAGACCTTGCCCAGGTCAACATCTAAATTCATGACTTATATGCCCTTGAAGTGATGATTGCAGAGAGATCATGAGGACTCCTCAGGACTAGTCTAATGGTCTTGACATTTTTGAGGCCCAAGAGTCTCCTCTAACAATCAGCTGAAACTTAGATGACTTTCTCAGAAAAATACCATTCACTGGAAGTTTTGCTTAAAATGCTAAGGCATTCACAGACCTCTTGAGCCTGTTCATGGGTTTTCTAAGAGGCTTTTAGCAGAAAGTCAGATGATGTGAATTCAAATTCCAAAGAAGGACTTGTTTGCTTTTCCAGACAATTGATATGACAAGTTGTAGGGTTGAAAACAGTGGTAGAGCTCTGGTGAGAACTGGTCAAGTTTACCTATCTTAGGGCTTTGCTGCTCTCTATGGACAAAGGCCTTTCCTTTTCATAGTTTGTTATTTTTGGACCACTGGGAATCCTAGATGTTATAACTTCAGAATCTCCCAGCTGCGGCCTGATCCGGGGAGTGTTTACCAGGCAACTGTGGCTCTCCATAGCTTCAGTTTAGGCTTAATATCTAAAGGAAGAGTGGAGCAAGGAGACTACTTTCTTTATCCAAATGTTCTGACTCAAACTGGCTTTTTTTCCACATGAAAAATAAATGTAAAAGGGACAACCCCTATTTAATCACCTTTGGAAATAATTTATACTGTTTCTGAACTCTGGGCTTAACCAATATGGCCTCATGAGTTATCTTGTGGTTTTATTTGAGCCGTGGTGCTTATGCTTTGTTTGAAGCCTTAATGGAAATTTAGTGCTTTTTTAATTAATTAGTTCCCTTCTTCTCTCAGCCCATTAGGTCTTCTGAGTTTACAGGCAAAATCAGATTTTCAAGAGCAATTTACTCTTTTCTCTGTTCTGTCAGGCATTGTTTGAAATAGCTTTTCTTCAATGACTTCAATTAACAGGTACTGCAAGCAATCTTTGTGTGAAATTCTGCTCCAAGAGAAAGGGAGCTAAAGAGCACAGCACAAAACCTTTGTTATGGAGATATGTGGGAGTATGGGGTGTATGTGGGAGTGGAGGCAGGGGATTACTGGGAACAGAATAAAGCAGGGGCTAGAAGGGCCATGAGCAGGTGGAAATGCACTAGCTTGAGAGATTAATCCTTTTTTTTTGAGAGTTATATTGTGCCAAGTTCAAAAGGGTCACATGAAAGCTAAAGGTTCAGGAAAGGCTCCTTCACAGCTGAAAACACCTAGGATATGAGATTGATGTCTGTATCTCCCATCTCACCTGCTGGTGGCTGGAATCCTACTGCTTCCTGACTGGACAAAGGTCTCCCTTGCTCACACTGGTAAGTGGTGAGGAAGGCAGAAGGTGACAGTGAGTAATGTCATTAAAAGTCTCTGGGAATGGTGGTAGAGAAACAGATATGAACAAAAATCCTTTCACAGAGCACATTTTCTTAAAATTTATAAGGGATGAATTATTCGTGCTTTACCAAGAGCGATGAAATCACATCAAATTTTCCACAATTTTTGTCAGGTATTGTCATCAAAACAATTACAATTTTCTCTTTATAACTGTCTACTAACATGGCATGCTGTCTAAGCGAATTGGGTGTGCTTAAACCATTATTGCAGATGCCAGTGTCATGTGAATCATGCTGAGTAGAGAAGGCAGCCTGGAGAAACACCTGCTCACTTACCTGTAGAACTTCGATAGCTGAGACCTTTTAAGAAAGGGATTTCCTGAAGAGTTTAGATGATTGGATGGAAATTTGGTGGACCTTCAGAAACATCTGCCTGCTAGCATTTTTTCATAGAAGTTGAAGTCTGTGGTTCTTAAGTACTTCCCAAAGGTCTATGTGTCAGAAGCCTTGTTGTCAGCCTGGTCGAGTTGGAAGGTGTTGGAAACCTTAGAGGTGGAGCCTGATGAGAAGTCTTCAGGTCACTGGAGGCAGGTCCTTCTCTGTTTCTCTTTCAAGTCCATACAGGAGGTGAGCAACTTGTTTTGCCACATATCCCCTCATGCTGTGGTGCTTTTCGACAGGCCTAAAAGCAACTTGGCCAAGGAACATGGACTGAAATCTCTAACACTGTTTGCTGAAGTAACTCTTCTCCTTATAAGCTTATTATGTCTGGAATTTGGTATACCAGTAGGAAATGTGACTGATACAAAAGTACTATTCTGAAGAACAGCAGCAGAGTGAGTTGGAGTCCTATGTTTATTTTTAGGTAAGTAACCTACATATATATTGAAAGTTTAATGGGAATCTCTTGACTTTTGTTCTCATAAGAAATTTCACTTGACAGATACCTTCCTGGACTTCTGCCCACATGGTAGTCATTCCTGCGAAACAGAAATGCAAATGGATGTATAGTGTACAAAAAACGGGGCATATTTCCCAGACTGTTCTGATTGCGTATCTGTCTGGGTGTTCATTCTAATGAAATATTTCTCTTCAGATATTGTTCTGGGTACTGAATGCCAGTCTTTGTTGCAGGAACAACAGTAGAGATCTACCTTCTTATCATCATAATAAAAGATGGTTGCAGTATTTCAGACTCTAAGTATGGGAAGCATTTGAAGAAGGGATATTCTTTTTTTATTTTTTTGAGTCATGGTCTCACTATGTAGACCAGACTGGCCTTGAACTCACAGAGATCTACCTGCCTCTGAGTGCTAGAATTAAAGGCATCTGCCACTACACTCAACAGAAGAGATGTTCTTATTTGAACAGAAATGGGAAATAATGACCATGTGCAAAAAAGGAGAAACTGGAAAGTGGGACATAATTACTTATATATGGCCAAAGTCATCAGGCATCCCAGTATAAGTCAGTCTTCTGGAACCATCTTTTTGGAAGCATAAATTTTGATTATAAAAAAAGATTCTGAATGGAATTCTCACCAGCATCATGGAGACTTTTAGTCTTTCCTTTCTAAACTTGTTTCATGATTTCTCATATAAATGTCTTTTTCTCATCTAGAGTGGCAAGTATAACAAAAGATCAATTGTCCTTACCTCCTGATTATCAAGAAAACTTGTTGCAGGGCCAGGCTGGTGAGATGGCTTGGTGGGTAAATGCCCTTGCTGCAGAGCCTAATGATCCGCAGAGCCCACATGGTGGAGGGAGAGATTTGACTCCCACAAGTTGTCCTCTGACTCCCACATTTGTGCTGTGACATATGAGCACCCCCTCCAATTTTATTTTATTTTTTAAAACCTTGTTTGCTAGAAACAACAATGGAATAGGAGTGCTCCCACCCCCACCGCAGACCAGTTTCTGTCTACTGCCCCTCTGCAGAAAACAAGAAACCTTGCTGAGACCTGTATGTAGTGGCTCTGAGCAGATCACTTCAGCAGCCATGCTTAAGACTGACCTTCCTCTATGAGTAGTTCCCCTGCCCCTTGTTAACAATACTGTATAGACCCTGGCAACAGCAGTTTCTACAACTTTTAAAAGTTATTATTGTGTATGTGAGTGTGTGTATGTGTGTGTGCATATGCAAGATGTGGGGAAGGGCATGTACTACAGGATGCTTGTAGAGGTCAGAGGACAGCTTTGTGCAGTTGACCTCAGGTTGCCAGGCTTACAGAGCAAGTGCTTTACTAAATTGCAATGAGCCATCTTTCCAGCCCCCTTCACAACTTTTTTGCATTGGAGATAATAATCAGGCCCATAATGTAATTTACCATGCTGGATCACATATTCATTTTTCTGTGTGCTACATGTTGGGAGAGGATGTGTTTTGCTGTACTTTTACCTTTTCTTTTATGAAAACTATGTATTCATATGCAATTTTAAGAAATAACATACAGATTTCTAACATCTTCCATCCAGTTTCCTCTATATTATGTTCTATAACTAAAGATTAATATCACATTAAGGAAATTGACATTAATTTAATCTACTTAGCTTATTCAAATTTTACCAGTTTTATTCCTTAGGTTCTATTTTTTGTTGTGTAGCCCTTCCCCCTCTCCCTGGTACTGTCACTATAGTTTCATATTATAATTTGAGGTCAGTTATAGTAATGCCTCCAGAACTGATTTTACTGTTTAGAATTGCTTTGGCTATTCAGGATCATTTTTGTTTCCTTGTGAATTTTATAATTGTTTTTCTAGTTCTGGAATTTCATTGGGATTTTGATGGAGATTACACTAAATCTGCAGGCCAGTTTTGATAATATACCTATTCTCAGAACACTAATTTACCAATTCATGAACATGGAAAGTCCTTCCATATTCTATTCAAAATTATTCAATTTCTTTTTCCTGTTTTTATTGAATTTTTGTGATTTTCATACAATATATCTTAATCATATTTAGATCTCCTCTTTATCTTTACTCCCTCAACTCCCCACCAGATTTCATGCATTCTGTCATATATGTTAATGTGAGGATCTGGTTATTGAGCAAGGCAAGCAACTCCGGATACCCTAAAGGGATGGCAGGTGTCTGACCTGCTCTGCCTGTGTGATATAAATCTTCCTTTACCCCACCTCAGACCAGAACCAGGTTTTTGGGTTTCGTTTCCTCGTTCCTGAACTTCCACGTCAGCCCTACAACCTTCCCGCCTCTACCCCAAAACCCCACCTCTTACTTTCCCGCCTTCTGTAACGGTCAGGAAGGCCTCCCTATATAAGCCCCTGCATTGGCTCTAATAACGGAACTACCTACCAACGTAGTCTCCCGGGAGGGAACTCCTCCCACCGCACTCTGAGCCACCTGAGGTCCGGTTCGATTGTCCTCCATTCTCTGGCATGGCTGGAGCACAACAGCCGTGCTGGAGATGGAGACCGCACCCACATGTTAAGGCCTCTGGAGTCAATTTGTGTCCCCAGATGTCCCTTGGTGTAAATTCACCCACTGGAGCTTGGTCAGCCTATCTTGCTTCCTTAAGGAAGATCAGCTGTCCCTCACCCAGCAGTGATCAGCTGCCAATATTTCCTCAGGTAAAGTTGTCACTTCTTACCCGTTTCCCCAGTTCTATGCTGCGTTTTTGTCCATAGACTCTTGTTTTATTTTTCTTTTCCTTTCCTATTTTCATGTGTGTTTGTGTGTGTGGTGTGTGCATGTGTTTTAATACATGTTTGCATGTGTGTGCATGAATGTATGGGCCTGAGGTTGTTGTTGGGAATAATCTGGAATCACTTCATTCATTGAGGAAGGGACTTTTAGTCAAACCCTGAGCTTGCCGATATGACTAGTCTTGCTAGCCAGTCTGCTCTGCAGATCTCCTGTCTCCACCTTTTGAGGCTAGAATTACAGGCAGGAAGCCAGCTCACTGGCATTTATGTGAATTCTAGGTATCTGAACTCCAGTATTCATGATTGTGTGGCAAGTGCTTTAACCCCTGAGTCATCTTTTCATTCTCATAGGGTCTTTCAAGGATAGGATTATGCCACCTGCAAACAGAGATAATCTGACTTCTTTCTCTTTTATGTGTTTCTCTCACTTTATTACTCTAGCTAAGACTTTGAGCATTATATCGAGTAAGAGAAAATGGGCACCTTTTCTCATTCTAGATTTTAGAGGAAGTATTCTAGTTTTGTCTGTGTTGGCTACAGGTTTGTGGTACAGTCTTTATTATGTTTCGATATGTTCCTACTCGTAATTTCTTCACAACTTTTCTGTGAAGGCATGTTGAACTTTCCCCTTCCCTTCCCTCCTCTCCTCTATCCTGTCCTGTCCTGTCTTGTTCTATCCTATCCATCTTTGTCAGCTGTTTATATTACAGGAAAAGTTTCTATTGGATTTTTTATCCTAACTTTTGTCACATACAGGCCGCCACAAAAGGCAGTCACAGCTGGGTATGTTGACACAAGCCTTTAGTCCCAGCATTCAAGGGGCAGACGCAAATGAATCTCTGTGAGTTCAAGGCCAGTCTCGTCTACATCGCAAGTTCCAGGCCAGCTGGAGCTACAGGGAGACCTTATCTCAAAAACACCAAAAAAAAAAATAATAAATAAATAAATAAAATAAAAGGCAGTTTCGCAGTCAGCTACTAATCCACTAACTTGCCTGAAAGTATATAAACCTCTTTTGTTTATAAATTACTCTGCCTCAGATATTCTGTTGGAAAATGGTCTAAGTAAGATATGTCTTTCTAGATGAACTGTAATAAACAGCGCTGTTTCAAGAATAGCCTTCAAGAAACTTGGTTGTAAAACCAAGTTCTCTTGTATTCCATTCATTAAGAGATTGCTAAACCTTCATCTCAGGCCATATATTTGTATTTGCTACTATTATGTATGCTAGCCTTTTTGTCTCTTGTGGCTGATCCTACAGCAATATGTTTAAAGCGCCCAGGTTACCAGTTAGATAGTCTGTCAAAATTGTGAGAGAATATAAGTTACTTGTAGCACGTGGGAAATGGAAGCACTGTATGTAGAGCTCAGTGAAAATAGTCTGCCTGCTCTTGCTGTAGCATAAATCTACAACCATCAACGTGATTTCCTATTGTATAACACCTTTTACTTTGCAAATATATCCTCTCTATGGCAATTAGTTTTCAGTGGAAATGAGAAAAAGAACATGTCTTCTGTGAATAAATCTTAAATCTCTGTTTCTCAAAAGAAAGGAACAAACAAGAAAATATAGTGAACATGTAACCTGTATAAAATGCTTTTTCGCATTCATCCAACCAAAAGCCATAGTTGGAGTGGATACCGTGGACCAGATAAAATCCATAAAACCCAAATCTTCAAACACAGTAGCATCTACCTCAAAAAATCAGATGCAGAAGGTATCTACATAGCATTTTGTGAAGCCTGGTTTTTCAATTAGCTCAAATGATAATGCTTTTAAATTAATTTCATTCATTTTCAATTCCATGTTTTCCCATGCATATAGAAAGAGTGAAGTGATAGCTGTTAATGGGTTTGCTTTATTAGTGCAAAAGATCTTTGCACATAGTTAAATGATGCCTATTTTATATCAAGGGCATTAGGTGCTTCAGATTAGAAAACTGGTGTGTTTCAATAATGGCTTAACATTTTATCCAATTTATGCAATGAAGTATACCTTTTGAAAATTCTTTTTGTTAAAGGTAAAACATCAGACTTTAATGATAATGCTAATACGTAGATTTACTTAAAACATTCAATATTGAATGTAATTTGTTGTGATCATAATATAAACATACAACTTTAGGTAGAATATAATTATCCTCACAAGTGCAATATTTTCGCTATATGAAGACACGTATGGAGCAGAAACACACTTGGAATTGATTGTGGAGCATATATAACTCATCACTGCATCTGCACTGTGGTAAGTGCAGAGGTGAACTAGAAGGAGTTGTCAACATTTACCAATCCATTCACATGTGCACATTTGGAATAACTGAATTGCCAAATTTGCAGTAAATCTGATGTGGAACAAGGAGCATGCTATTATGTGCTCCTCTTTTTGTTTCCAGTCATCACTCAGATATTTTAAATGTTTGATGGAGCCTTTAAAGAAGTACTTTTTTAATTAATTCAAGTACCCTAGAGAGTATTGAATGTTATTGTAAACAAGTCCTGAAAATTTAGATTGCATTTTATTCAAAAATCATTTGGAAATCCGTAATCAAAGTACCCAAGAAATGGAGTGTCGAGTGAATTTCAGTTTTAAACCTCTTAGCACACTGCAGTTTTGAAAACAAAGCTTGTATATAGGAAGATAATGTGGCTTATCATTTATCAGCTGGACAGCATATATAAGAGCCCAAACTGTGCACGAGGCTTAATTTCAATGATCTATGACTGCAAGTTATAAAATCTTTATAAAACCTCTCATTTTAACTGGAAAAAATGTACCAGTCTATACTGTGACAGAAGAAATTTGAAAATGCCTTTAAAAACATTTCAGTTTGGTGAACTGTTCAAAAGCATCATGAATGCAGACAACTTATTTGATGAATGTTATCAATTAAAAACATTTGTTGGAAGACCCTAAATGAAAGTAAAGAGAAAATAGTTTTCAGAATATGTAGACTGAGGGCTGGAGGTGAAGCTCGAGGCAGTGTGCTTGCCTACCATGTGCGAGGCCCTACAGTTGACCACTAGAACTGCAGAACAGGTGAAATATTTATATCACTTTAAATAAAAATTGATAATTGAGAATATTCTCTAGTTAGAATTTGCTCAGACTTATCAGGTAACATCTGTAAAAAGAATATTTCCTCAGCTAAAAATACTATCATCTTCAGAAAAGAATCAGTTGATCAGAAATTTCATTTACATGGAAGTTTATTGTTATTTTGTTTTATTTTTCATCTTTGTCACTCTTATTTTGGTCTTTGACAAATATTTGGTCAGATCAAATCAGTGAAAGAAACTGTCATTTGCTTCCTGGAGTCATATTTCCCTGGAACAGTCTACCCCTGGTTCGCCACCAGGATTTAAGTGCAGCATCACCTAGATTTTGGCCTGTACCAAGACATGCACAGCATGTCAGACAGCCATGGCTAAAATAAGACTCAGGAGGAGTGAGTTGCACATCAACAAGAGATGGAGGTGGGGGGAGTGGTTCACCCAGCAATCTCACCAGGTAATGCAGATTCAGTATCCCCCATTGGATACACTTCCATATTGATGGTCTCAGTCAGCAAACAGGCCCTCCAGTTTCCATTGAAAGTGAGAATGGTGGCCATCTTTTCATCATCCAACTTGAAGTCAAAGCCCTGAAAGTTCTCTTGTATGCATGAGGGTGTCGCAGACTTGGGGATCACCACTACATTCCTCTGGATGTAGAACCAAATCAGAATCTGGGCTGATGTTTTCCTGTGCTTTGCAGTGATCGCTTTAATCTTTGGATCCTCCAAAGCTTGATCCAAGATCCTCTGAAGAGCCTAGTGAGCTGTAGGCCATGACAGTGATGCCCTTGGAGTGGCAGTACTGGGTCAGTTTGTCTCATGTGAGGTATGGGTGGCACTTGGCCTGATTATCACTGGTTATGTTTCACTCTAGGTTTGTTCAAGATCCTTTCAATCTCAAAGTGATTGAAGCTGGAGATAACCAGGGCTTTCACTAATCCCTCATCCACCAGTTCTTCCACGACCTCCTAGGCATTCAAGAAGGTTATTTTACCAGTGAGAACATTGCCTTTATCATCTTTAGGAAATAACTCCTTCTCTCCTGGCTGAAGTTCTTGTGGCCAGTGAATAAGAGATCCAGATAGTCCTGTTTCAGATCCCTGAGGATCTTCTGAAAGGTTTCCTTCAGCAGTTTTCTCTCAAAGTAGGTGGGCCATAACTTACTAACAATGAAGTGGTCCTGCAGCTTCACAGCCTTCTCTTTGATAGTCTCTTGAATGGCATTTCCCACTTCGTTCTCCTTAACTATGCATGTGCACAGTCAGTGTGGAAATATCTGACATCAATATCGACCTCCACAGCTTCTTTGACTTGGTCTGGGGAGACTTCCAGATGCCCAGGCCCACAATGAGCATCTTGGCTTTGGTACTGAGCCCCCCTAAGGTGGCCATGGTTGCTGCAGAAATCTTTCTGAGAGAGAAGATGGATGTCTGTGTCATAGGCAATTTATTATATTGAATAAAGACATTTTCAGAAAAATGCCAGTGTCATGGTATGAGGCAGGAATTGCTAATAATCTGAGTGAAGTACAGGACTAAGTACAAAGAATTATTATTCTATTTATGTGTTTTTAGTTTTAGAAAATCCTTCTGAAAAGTTCTTACATGGAAATAATGTTACAATGATTTTTTAAAGAATTTCATATTTGAGAATAGCTTGAATATCAAAATTTTAGTTTTGTCAATGAAATTTATCCAATTGTTGGTTAATAAATAAATATCTCAGAAAAACATGCAATTGCAATTTTTTCAAAAAGTTGAACTTTAGACATATTATTCCACTAGGTAGCCAGGCTATAGATGATGTGAAAATATACATAACCTCAAAGACACTGTTACATCTTCCATGCCTACTTTGTTTACATGTCAAAACTAACTCATAAGAAGAGCCTTACATATAACCTGATGACTTAGAATACCACTGTCATATTGACTTTGGTTGTGCACAAACCTGGGAAGAAGAAACATCAATTAGGGAATTTCCTCTCTCAGGTTGGCCTGTGACCATGTCTGTGAGCCATTTTCTTGAATGTTGAGTGATGTGGGAGGGTTCAACCCACTCTGGATGATGCTACCCTTGGGGGAATGGTCCTGGATTATAGAAGAAAACAGGTTGAGCACAGGCCAGAGGAGCAAGCAGGGAAGTAGTGTTCCTCCATGGTCTCTACTTGAGCTTAGACTTACAGATTCCTGCCCTGAGTTCCTGACCTGGCTTTGCTCAATGATTAAGTGTGATCTGTGATTGGTGCATGTAAGCCAAATAAACCCTTTCCTTTTCACATTGGTTTTCCATCAGAATGTTTTATCACAGCGATAGAAAACTAACTAGGATAATCACTGACTCATACATAGCTCTGCCTTCAGCATATTTTTTTTTAAATCAGAATCTACTTGTCTTCCATTCTTCTCACATATTTACTTTGTGTTTCCTGTTTTCCTCTAAGAAGTTCTTGCTTATACTTTATGTTGAAAAAAACTGCAAAATCTTAGCACAGAAAGTAGCAGAGTTCCTTGTGGCATTTTTATGCATACTTCCTCTTAGTTGACATTCCCTCTCCCTCTTCCCCAACTTCTTAAACAACCCCCGTACCCTTCCCACTTCCAATATTCTCCTTTCCACTTTCAGATCACACGTGCTCTATTGATCTCCCCAGTCCCTTCCTTAAAACTTGATTTTCTCCTTTCATGGACCCTTCTCAATTTCATGACCTACACTCACTCTGACAAAACATACATATATAAAAATCTGAAGCTAGGCTCTGCATATAAAAGAGAACATGTACCTATTACTATTTTCTAAATAAGATTATTTTTTAATATCATGAAGTAAAAAAATGGTTCAAATCTCCAAATATCATGGGCTAACTGGCTAAACTTTCATCAGTTGTATAGTGTTTCTGAATTTCAGTCTTCTTATTTGTGAAACACTGATGAGAACACTTACCTGGTGAAATTACTGTGAAGATTAAAAACGGTAATATTTTAGGCTATTCAGCAGGTAATAGCATAGACTACGCAAACCCAAAAACCTGAATTTGATCTCAGGAATGCACATGTGGAGCACATCACAGCACTGTACATCTGTAATTCCGGCTCAGTACTCTTCCAATGATATGGAAGGCAAACTGGAGAATCACTTGGAGGCCTGTGGGCCAGCTGTTCTGGAATATATAGAGTGAGAAGAACTACAGAGGTCCTACCTCAGCACAGTGGAAGGAAAGAGCCGATGCTTGAAAGTTGTCCTCTGACCTCCACACATGCACAATGCACATGCATGCTTATACTCACACACTTACACACATGCACAAATTTAACTAATTTAAAATGATATTTATAAATATTTTAGGTATTATATTTTAAAGAGTTCTGAGGAAAACCATGTAGTGAGCTGCATGTCCAGTTTCAATGTAAGGTGACTAGGCTCATCCAGTCTTTGAACATGCTTCTTCTTTAGCCTGCTGACTTCATTTCTCTGCTCAGTTTGTCCTCCAGCTCCTTCAAGTAACTGTTCAGACATTTTCAGTCTCTTCTGAGATCTCTGATGTCCTCTTTTACCCTTCAGGAATGACACTTTTTGAACTTTTTGGGGAAAACAAGCCATCGTATCAAAATGCCACCAACTTGCAGCCACACTATTCACGATTTCACTGGCAGCAAGTTGGACTTTCTCTCTTTCCACTGCCTTCTTTTCTATGAAAGGAAAATCTTTCCATTTTTCTCTGCATCTGCTCCTTTCTCACTTTTCAGAAACTTGTTCTGTTCATCTGACACCTCTCTCCATGCTGGACATCTTCTCTTTCCCCCAGTCACTCCATATTAGTTTTCTACTCTGCTTCATGTGTAGAGAGGCTGATCTTTGTAGGCAATGTCAATGACCCTCCTGGCTCTCCGCCTTTGATTGGCTTTGGCCAGTTGGAATTTCTAAGAGGAAATTAGAGGGTATTACACTTTAGATGTAAATGACCCCCACTGGCTCATGCATTTGAACACTTGGTCCTTGTTGTACTGCTTTGGATAGCCGAGAACCCTTTAGGAGATTCTCTTTCAACTGGAGGAAGTAGGGTCCTGGGGAGTGGACCTTGAGGTTTGTAGCCAAGCCCTGCTTCCTGTTCTGTCTCTACTTCGTGATCTGCCCAGAGGTGAGCAAGAAGCCCCATATTCTCACTGCCACAGTGAAGAACTCTTCCTGCTGCCCTGTCTTCCCAGTCATAATGCACCTTGCCCTCTCAAATTAGAAGCCAAAAGAAATTCTTCCTCCATTAAAGTTGCTTCTTGTCAGGTATTTGGTCGTAGCAATGAGAGAAGTAACTAGTGAAATGCACAGAACAAAAAGAGGACTTCTACTTATGCTATTCTGTGCGTTGGCTGCCTTTCTCAACAACATCTCTTAGACAGCCCTTTCCTGTAGCTACTCTCCTCAGTTAATGGCAACAGTTTCTTCCTCTTCCTTGCCATCTCAAGCTTAAGGGTAGCAGTATTTCCCTTCCTGTTACTAAGTTTGGGATGCATCAACAGCCTTTATGGGTTTTCCTATATACTGCCAATAACCTTGGAAATGTTCTATTTGTTAAAGCCTTCTCCTTTACTTAATTTTATGTGTCATGTGTTTCATGATATTCAAATTAGTTTTAATATTTTTATTTTATGTGTATGAATATATTGCCTGCATGTATCTAAGTGCACCCATGTTGTGCAATCCTTGCAGAAGTCAGAAGAGGGCATCGAATTCCCTGAAACTGGTGTTACAGATGGTTGTTAGCCACCATGTGGGTGCTGGGAACTGAGCCCAGGTCCTCTGCAAGAGCAGCCAGTGCTGTTAACCACTGAGCCATCTCTCTAGTCCCTCAAACTAGTTTTATAAAAGGCCGGATAAAATGTATTTATTTTGGGGCCATAGGGCTTCTGTCACAAATACTCTTCTCTTTCATTACAATATAAAAGTAACAAATGACTAAGGAAATGAGAATGACTGTGGTCCAATAAAAATTGATCAAAAAAAGTCAGTGAACTAACTATTCAACATACTACTAGAAGTTCTAGCCTGAGCTATTAGATAAAAAAAGAAACAGCATCTAAATTAGAAAGGAAGATTTCTCACAATTCAGCAATGAAAAAATAACCAAGCTAAGTTAAAAATGAGCCAAATGCTTGAATAAACATTTATTTATCGTATAGTTTTAATTAAATTTGTTCCTGGACAATTACTTTCACTCCTAGTCTCTCTCACATCCCCTGTCACACATCATAAAGTAATTTAACTTGAAGCAATTTTTTAGTAAAAAAGAGAAAAGTGGATATTTTCTATATATTGTAGAATGAGAAGCAGGAAGAGAAGAAATAGATAACTTTTAAATGAAGTACAAAAGATAGAAAAGTATATTCTTTGGATGTCATAGGAAAGAAAATAAGTACTTTTCTATTGGCTGGTACTAAATAAACTATTACCTCATTTTTGTAAATTAATATCTAAAATTGTATGTACATATATATGTGCACTTACATGTATTGAACAAATGTTTATCAGAAATGAGTTTACATATATTACTGATGAATGATCACAGTAGAGACAAGTTCAATAGAAAGTTCATGTACACATAATAGAAAACTTATTTATTGATTATTCACATTATGTAGTGCAAATTAAGACATATGCACAGACTAACTAAAGATAAACATAAAAGTAATCTCCTTTAAAAGAAGGAACAAGTTGCATCATGAGCTGCATTTACATTTAAGTTTTCCCTTCTAAGGCTTCTATTTTTTAATAATCATTGCATTCAACCATACTGGATTGGTTATCTTTCACATTACATAATAATATGTTGGAATAGATTCCCAGCTTTTCTCATTACTTAGGTTCCTAAAATTTAGTTCAAACCAATTAATGCTATGCATGATGAAGTGTTTATGGGGAAAGGGTACTGACATCCTCAGCTGACTTTGAAATGCATCCAAAAATAAGATGGGCTGATAAAGGACAGATGCATGAATAGAAAGACAGATAGGAGATAAAGCAAATATAGCAATACACTAAGTGTAGAATGTAGATGATGACTATCTGGATATTCACTATGCAGTTCTTTTCAGCTTTCATGCATTTAAAAAGGTTCATCATAAAAAGTTGGAAAAATAAAACTCCCTCATCTCCCTCCAAATGAAAAACAGCTATCTTCATTCAAAGCTTCAGCTTCAAACTCAGCTTAAATTGCATTTCATCCGTCTTCCCAGGAGAGGTTGACCCAAGGATCTGTGTATGACTATATGGGTTACAGAGACATGGGGAGCAACTGATCCCAGTTTGTCTAGCAGACAGATTTCAAAATGTAGCCAGTGGGCTCCCGTCTTTTTACAACAAAGTTATAGCTAAGTATCCAAATGGGAGATTTAAAGTGAGCAGAAATAAGCTCCATAGTCCAGTGTTGACTCAACATGAAATGGGAAGCCAAGCAGAACTATAGTCATGATCATGCTGAACCTTCTAGAAGGATGAGCCTTTCATTTAAAACAAGGGGGCAATACTGAAGAAACTAAACATACCCACACACATATCCATACTAGAATCGCACCTCCTTGCACAAAGAACTCAGTCTCAAATAAAAGTATAATCTGAGCATACATAAGACACCTTCAAACTCAATCAAATAAAAACCAGTATAGAACCAGAGAAAGAATTCTAGAGCTACAAGTAATAGTACAGGCCTACCATCCCAGTTACTTGGGAGCCTGACACAGTAGGGTCTCAAATTTAAGGCCTGATGTATTGTGTTAGTTACTTTACTATTTCTGTGATAGAATATAATAATAATAATAATAATAATAATAATAATAAAAGGAATGTAGGTGAGAAAGGGTTTATTTTGGCTTACAGTTCAGCATGGTTGAGGATGTCATGACATCAGGTACAGGTACAAGAAGCAGACTGATCATATCTCTCATTTATATACAGGAAGAGAGGGAAAGAGAGAGAGAGAGAGAGAGAGAGAGAGAGATATCAAGAAGTAGAGCCAGTCTATAAAACCTCATGGCCTGTCACTAGTGACATATTTCCTCTAGTAAGGCTTCACCTTACTAAAGTTTCCCTAACCTTCCTAAACAGCACCACCAGCTAGAGACCAAGTGTTCAAACATATGAACAGTCACATTCAAATCATAATAACTCTGAGCTATAGAGCATGTTCAAGCTCAATCTAGAAAACTTACGGAGACTCTGATTCAAAATACAAAGTAAAAAAAGAATCTCAAGATGTAACTGGCAGGGTACAGTGCTTATCTAACTAATATGTTTGAGGTCCTAGGTTCAATTTCTGGTTCCACAGGCAAAAAGAATTCTTCCCCATGACTGCAGCATAAAAATCCTTCCTGAATTTCTAGCTTATGGGTCAGTCTTACAGATTTCAGTGCCAAGACTATAGTTTAAACTCCAGTCTGAGTTTCTAGTCTGCCAGTCTAGAAATGCAAATTCTTTGTAATCTCTCTCTTCCTACCTCTCCCATCTCTGCTGTAATTCTGGCTGGTTGATATCTTCACCCCTTCCTACACCTGGGGAGCCCACTCTTGAGAGGTTCTCCAAAGAAACAAATATCTGATCTAGCCTAGGTGTACAGATTGAGCAAGCATCAAATTCTCCACCTCTCAGATGACAGCCACCAAGAAGACCCAATACTCAAGTGTTCACTTTTTGAGAAGCCTCTGAAGTCAGTAATAAAAGGCAGCCATGACAGTTCAGACAACATTTTCAAAACCGTCTGTGTAGAAGGGCCATATTTTAAATTTTTCTTTCTGCTGTGGGATGATACATTCATAATAGACAATTACAAGTGAATCACTAGAAAATTGAATACTAAATGAAAATAGTTATAAAAACACAAATTTCAATTTTATTTTATTAGGTTCTCAAGAGAGAAAATTACTCTGTCAAAGTATTATAAAATTTTCTAAATGGTTATTTTTAATTTCTTTACTGGTTACAAGACTTGCACCTGTGAGAGGTCATGCCTCAGGCTTCATTATTGAGTCTGGAGGTAAAGGCAGGAGCATGATGCTCAGCAGCAGGACAGCAATAGATGGTTCTTAATTGAATTTAAATTTTATGTGTATGAGTGTCTTGCCTGCAAGTATGGAAGTGCACCCAGGTCATGAATGCCCTTGGAGGTCAGAAGAGGGTGTTGGGTTCCCTGGAACTGGAGTTAAGGATGGTTGTTAGCCACTGTGAGGGAACTGGGAACTGAACTCAGGTCCTCTGCAAGAGCAATAATGCTCATAACTGCTGAGCTATCTCTGCAGCCCCAGTAGAGGTTTCTTAATCAGATCCTTCCTTGGCTAAGCGTGGCTGCTAATCTCTTGCTACAATTTGGTTCTTAAATATCTTTCAAAAGCCCATTTGTTAAAGACTTGGTCACCAAGGTGGCACTATTGGGAAATAGTACAACTTTTAAGGCCTAAAACATTGTAAGAGGTCTTTAGGTCATTGGGAATGTGCATTTGAATGGGACTGTGGGACCCTACCTGTTCCTCTTCTTTTATTTCCTGACCATGAGGTGAGTAGTTCTGCATTGCTAAATGCAAATGCAACCTCCTGCCATTGCCTCTTGGCAAACCCCACAAGGTTTAAAAGCCATAACTCTGCCCAGTTATGAACTGAAAACTGCAAAACTGAGAGGCAGCATAAGCTTTGCTCTCTGAAAGCTGATCATCTTGGGTGTTTCATCATAGTGTCAGAATTCTTGGCTGCAAGCTACCAACAAGGTGTGGATAATTTCACAAAAAGATACTTTTCATTGGAAGAATATTGAATTTCTCAGTATCACAGAATACATACACACACACACACACACACACACACACACAGGGGTTCACACACACAGGGGTGGGTGGGAGGGGGCAGGGAGAAAGAAAGAGAACACATGCTAGCTTGGAGAGCAGGCAAAATCAGATGGGACTGACATGTATTCATCGGCTTTCTACACTATGACTTATTTCCTCCAAATAAGCCCCACCTCTTCAAGGTGCCAAGCTGAGGGCCAAGCTTCAGTGCATGGGCCTTCATAACATAGGAGTAGGCTCTACGATGAGCTTCAACAATAACACAGAACTGGAACACCAAGGCTGCTGCTACCTCTACTAGAGAATGAGGAGAAATAGGGGCACAAAATGCTGCTGCTCTGTCTCTGGATGTCAGGACCACACCACCTCAGTGCCTCTGGGAATTGTCATACTTCTTAGCTAGAGAGAACACTGCTTCTGCTATGAGTCATTCCAGCATGAGGACTCTCTCTTTTTTGTCTCTAAGAACCCACCAGAGTAGATGCTAGTCCCTGAGGCCTCTACTACCATCACTGCCACAGAAAACCCACTACCCCACGGCTATGCTGGACGGGAAGAACGAAGTTTCTTTATCTCCCCCTTCCAGCCATAACAGAAGTGTATTTAATTAGCTGAAGGCAAATCACAAGGAGAACCTGAGCTCAACACTATGAGAAAGATGTTCTTTAGCTTTTAAACCTCCATTCTGATGCTACTATTTTTGTTAAAGACAGGGTCCCACTATGTAGCTCTGGCTGGCCTGCAAGTCACTAGGTAGACCAAGATGACCTTGAACTCACAGAGAACCTGCATGCTTCTGTCTCCCAAGAGCCGGGATCAAAGGCATGCACCACCACACCCGGGTGAACCCTCTAGTTCTGAATAAGGAATGGAATAAAGCATTGATCTCAAACTTGAACATACATCAGTATCATGTAATGTGGGGGACGTGACTTTAGAGCTTGTGATTATGCAGCTTTGAGTGAGGGTTCAAGAGAATTTCTATTTCTAACAAGTTCCCCGTTGATGATGTCATTGCTAGTCCTAGACTTTGATGAGAACTTTGTCTAAGGAGATGGCAGTGGATTTGAGAAACATGGTCTGCAATGTATGAGCTATATTGTGCATAAGAACAAGCTGTGTAGGTCCCAGAGGTGGAGCCATTACTATTATTTTGCCAAATGGAAACAGTATCAAACTTCCCAGTAAATTCCTTTCTCTTTACCCATAGATTAATCCATCTCTCAGACCTTATCAGAGAACTTTCTTTGTACAGTGGACAGCAGTTAAGAGAGAAACTCACAGCTTGTCAACGTGTAGAGAGTAAGTGTCTGTGGAGTACTCAGCCACAAACAGGGTCAGCAACCATTGTGGAAAACGGGGTGGAAATATTGTATGAGTCAGCGGGTTGGGGAGGACTGGAGCAAAACAGTGTCTTGTGGACATTATAGAACCACTGCGCTCAAGAACTCACAGCAGCTATAATTGTTTGTGTAAGACATGCACCAGATAAAGCTTGTCAACATTCCAGTGTGGAGTGGGCTTCCACATGCTAACTGAGGAGCTATTGAGAGTTGATGGCTTCTAGGGGAGGGAGAGTCAGTCTTCTTTAAGGACAGCACAAATTGAACTTGGTAGGTCATAAAAACAAAGAGGACACAAAGCCAAGAGGAGAGAAGAGGTGGGAAGTAGATCTGGGAGGAGTTAGGGGAAAATTGGGAGGTGAATATGATCAAAATACATTGTATGCATGTATGAAATTCTTAAAGAACTAACAAAAATACTATACTGATATAAAAAACCATCTGTGTAAGCTTTGTTATACTAAAAGATTTCCCAAATCATCAGCTCACTAGGTCTCTGGTAGAAACAGACAGGTATTTTCTATTGTTATTTTTCTCCTTCCTTGTCCTTACTATAAGTACACACCTCTGAGGACAGTGGTTAGAATGACAACTTGTCTTAGCATGCCCAGGGTTTTCCTTGATTCCTTGAGAACTTCATAGAACATATTTTGATCATATCTTCCTTTCCCCCAGCTCCTCTCAGATTTACCCCCACCTCCCTACGCATCCAACTTCATGCTCTTCTTTCTTTTTCTCTCTATTGAGTCCAATATGTGTTGCCCAAATACTCTTGAGTATGGAAGCTGCCCTGGACCATGGTTGAGCAAGGGTCACACCCTTCAAGAAACTGACTCTTCTTGTTCCAGCAGCTACCAAATGCCAGCAGGTCTTCGTCTAGGGGGGATCTTCTTCCCACCTCTGCCACTCCAGGTTGGGATTCTGTCTGACTTGAGCTTGAGCAGGTCTTGTGCATGCTGTCACAAACATTCTGAGTTTGTATGTGCAACCGCACAGCTGTCTGGAAAGCACTGTTTCTTTGTCATCATCCACTACCTCTGGTGCTGACAATCTTTCTGATCCTTCTTCCACAATGATCCCGAAAACCTCGAGGAGAGGGGATGTGACACCAATGTCTTTTTTCAGGCTGGGCATTCTACAATCTCATTCTTTGAACATTGACCAGTAGTGGGGAGAGACAGACATTCAACATTTTAAAAAATTTATTACTGTATGTGCAATCATGATGTATGTGAGGGGACCACATGCCACGCCATGAATGCAGAAGTCAGAAGATAACTTTGTGGGGCCAGTTCTCTCCTACCTTTATGTGGATTCCAGGGATCAAACTCAAGTCACCAGACTTGAACAGCAAGCACATTTACCTGATGAACCATCTCACTGGTCCAAGACAGACGTTTTTAACCAGCTCTCCAGGATACTTTCATTTTGATGATTCACAATTTGTGAAACATTGGCTTGGAACATTGATCCCCACACATTGTTGTGCACTACATCTCCCAAAAGAATGTTTAAAAATACTGATGCTTTGTTCCCATCCTCCAAGATTTTGATTTATTGAGTGGCTCACAACCACCAGAGCTCTCTGAATGATTCTCATATGCAACTGAGATTTGTAAGCTTTGAACTAGAAGAACTCCCATAAGAAGGCAGCTGGGCTTGGTTCATTTCTAAGAAAGGTCATAGTGAAGTCCACTTTTCAGCACTTAGAGAATCTGAAATCATTTGTCTATAAGAATTTTTTACACAGAGAAAAGCATCAAAAGAAAGATTGACAGGATATTGTGCATTGTCATGTTTTTAGTAATGGTCTCAGCTCCTGCAAAACTACTTGAATCTTGGGACTTCCAGAGTCTGCAGAAATCTATTGGATTTATTCACTGATGCAAAATCTTTCTTTGCTTAAAGATGTTTTGAAGTGCTCATGACTTTAAATAAATGAACATATTATTGAAAGAACTTGCTGAGAATAAGCTTTTATTTAGTGTCCAGTCCAAAATAGGACATCTATATCACCCCTCCAAGGCCCAGAGAATGCTACAGAAGAAGAGGTAGAAAAATCTAAGAGCTGAGAATGAGAGAAGTGCCAAGAAGGCTGTCTTCTGAGTATGCCAGGGCTCTTGCACTCTCTTTCCCTCCCTCCCTCCCTCCCTCCCTCCCTCCCTCCCTCCCTCCCTCCCTCCCTCCCAGGAAAGTAATGAAAGCAGAAGAGGACTAGTTGGGAAGAAAAAGTAGGTTTGCAGGGAGTAGGAGGGAAATAAGAAAGTAACAGGGGTGAATGTGATCACAACACATTGTATGCACCTATGGAACTGTCCAAAAAGGTTCCAAAAGTGAATGGTTTCACAAGCCTATGAATATGCTGCACTAAAAATCATTAAACTGTGTAAATGAGCAAGTTATATGCTATGTGAATTATGTATCAATAAAGAGTTTATTAAAAAATCAAATTATTAAAATAAATCAAAATGAAAACAAACAGAAAGAACCGGGAGTGGTGGGCACACAAAGGGCAGAAGTGGGCGGATCTCTGTAAGTTCAAGGCCAGCCTGGTCTACATAGTGAGTTCCAGGCCAGCTGGGGGTACAGGGAGACCCTGTCTCAAAAAAAAAAAAAAAACAAGAAAAAAACTAAAAAGCATGTCCCATTTAAAATTAAGAACTCTACAATCTTTTATTCTTTACACAGTGACCAGTCATGGGTCTCTGTGTTAATCACTGTCTTCTACAAAAAGAAGCTTCTCTGGTGAGGGTTAAGAGATAAACTAATTTATGGCATAAAGATAAGAACTCACAGGGCAGTTTATTACTATGGCCAGTTAGCAGAATAACAGTATTAAAGGCCTATGATCTAAGCCAGCCATGGGTTTTTGGCCCAGTTGATAGTCCTAGGCATGAATTTTATCTTGTGGAGCAAGCTTTAAATAAAGTGAGAAAGAGGCTGGTTACTCCCATTAGATCTGTATCACACCTCCCACCCTAAGCTCAGGTATCATTGTGGAAGAGGGGTGAAAAGACTGAAGCAGAGGTAACGGAGGTCTGCATTGAAGCAGCATTTGCTGGACAAATCAGAGTGGCTGCACACATGAATTCACAGCAGCAGTAACTGCACACACTAAACCTGCACAAGACCAAGGCAGCCAAAACATCAATGTGGATGGAACAGGGCTTCATAAGAACTTTCAACTCATAAATAGAGATTTATCTAGGGTGTTCTAGAAGGAGTGAATAAAAATTTGATTATTTCTTAAAATTAATTTTTCTTAGATTATGTTCAAACTACAAATTCCAGAGCAAGGGCTAAATTTACTATTGCTTTTTATCTCTTTATTATCTGAAAGACAGCTGAGTAGATAAATGGAGAAGAAGGTTGTAATCCCTTTTTTGGTTGATTTATCTCTTTCTAAAAAGATGGAAAAGATGCTGGCATTGAATTGGACTGGGTACCACCATTCTGTCAATGCATATGCTATTGTCATTCTAAGGCATAAATTTTCAACTTCTCAGATTATGGCCTCTTAATTTGCATTTTCTCTCTGACTTCTTTAACACCACCTCTTTTACAGGCAAACTTATATGTGAATAATGTACTTGCTACATGATTAAATCATAATCTCAGATTTTGTTCCCAAGGTAAAAGGAGATTGGGGAGAGAGAAAGTTCATTAATCATTTTGGTTGGGGACATGAATAACAAGATTTGGCCTTTTACTGATGGAGTTTGGTATTTGAATCATTTTAGGGATGGAAATCTTTCCAAAGCATTGATTCCTGTATCAATTTTGTGAGCCAATGATACTAGTTTTTAAAGTTCCTCTTACTCATGAACTTCATTCATTCATCCTTTATTTATCCAATACATATGAATCCCCGCTTTGTGCCAAGCACTGTGTTCATCCTTGGGGATATGAAATTGAAGAAGAAATAGCTCATACTTTCTAGGAGCTGGCACCCACAGCACAATTGATACAGCTAGAGGTATATGTACTGTTGGAACACAGAACTGTGGAAATGGGCAGCAGGCCCCAACCCTAGCCAAAGAACTATTGGCAACTGGTTACTGCTGGGTGATGGAGAGTTGATCTTTATTTAAAGGAGTGACTCTAGATAGTCAGACTAGTCTACAGTGGGTGAGCTTGTACTTGGGGACATCTGACTATAAATACTTGACTGGATAGGACTTAGCATATATGACAGAATGCATGAACTCCTGTGATGGGTGCTATGGAGGATGAGGATTTGGGAGGTAGTCTAAATTTGATTAAGATTTTATTATATGAAATGCACAAAAACTCAAGAAAATATTAAAAATATGCTGTAGACAAAGGCAACTTTTTCCATGGCATATTCACAAGGTAAACAAACATTTTTAATATATTCTATTGCTATTATGACTAAATAGTAATATCCAAAAATTCAAGCTAATTTTACATCCTAGGGATCAAAGGCACAAGGTCTTAATTTTGAATGAATTAATTCAACAAGGACCTTGCTTCCCTTATACGTTCTTCAAAGGGCATTACTTAGAAAGCCCTAGACATTATCTTTTAATGGTAATTAATGAATGTTTTCTATGTGGGACGCTTCAGCTGAAACAATAGCATGAACAGAAGGCTCCTCATGAGCAAGATAATGGAGAACAGAAGGTGTTAGATGATTTAAATTAATGCTAGCTGGATCAGCTTCCATAGCTAGATGCAGCTATTATACAACAAGAATGTACCTGCTGCAAGAGCTGATTGGCTGTGGGTCAGGGCACCTTTATCTATCAGCTTTTACCTTGACGCTCTGCTTTGTTTTTTGTTTTCATGGTGATTACCATCCGTGGATACATTTCCTTTGGCTATCACTGACCTTGGTGAAATTGAGGACCTTTCCATGTTTGATAATCAACTTTTTGTTGTCATTGCTTTTAAGGACAGGGTCTCACATAGCCCATGCTGGCCTCATACTCCACATGTAGCATAGAATGACCTTAAACTTTCTAAGTGGAGGATAAGAGGTGTGTACTGTCATGCTTGACTTTGATAATTTACTTGTCAAATTACTTATGAAATCTGTTAATTTAATAAGTCAAAGTCTCAGAGTTCTAATAGCATCTTCCTTTGGAGTTGCTGTCAGCATTCCACATTTTGTCAGTTGATGAGACTCTGTAGTATGATAACCAAGTCAACGTGCTACCTCATTTTCACCTACTAATCTGCAATGATTTACTCTGGAAACATTTTGGAAGTCTAAAAGAATGATTAACATAGGCTGTAAAATAGTTGACCCCACCTTTAAACGTGTTGAGTGTTCAAAGTGACTACACTTTCAGAGAACAGTCGACAAATTGTCTTCCAAGGTGACACTGTGCCATTTTGCATTCCCTGTCCCCCCATAGCAGTGGACGAGGCTCTCACTTTCACCATAGCCTTAACAGCAGTACTTTTTTCCATTTTTCCTGCTAAATTATAGCACTATGGTGACTATGCCATGTTATCCTTTGCCTTTTTTAAGTATATTAATAGGTGGGAGAGAACTGCAGTGGATACAACTTTCCTAAATCTCCCCACATTCATTCTCTTAGCGGCTGGCAAATCACAGGTGCCACCTTATTTAGAAACTTGCCCCCAAAATCTCAGCCAATGAATGACCCATGAGGAGGTACAAAGGCAGCCTTGTTGTCTCAATATAGGACTGAATCTGTGGTACCATCTTTGTTCCAGAGTTTCCCCACATGACCAGGCTGAAGCTAGTCACTCACTGCAAGCACATCCTTGCCCACCCCTCCCCTTTTACTCTATGCTGCATCCTTCTGACCTACTCTCCTAAGAGCACTCCCTCAACAAATCACTCACATGAGAATTCTTATTTCATACTCTGTGCCCTAGGAGGAAAGCTTTAATGTATTAAATGAATTTGCATTTCAACTCGGAACATATTCTTAAAATTGCATGCGTGCTTCTTTTGGTATTTTTGAGTGACTACACAGAGTTGCTTTTCCCATCATTATACAGAGTAGAAGGATCTAGTGCTGATCATTTGAAGAGCTAGAGGTTAGAGCTGGCTGCTTTTCTCCAGATGAAGACATGGTGGACATTTTTCTTTTCAGCTGTGCTTTGTCTGCCTTTATCTGTTTCAGCTGTTTGTCCTCTCCATGGCCCAATCCCACTAAATTCTTTTCCTTGACCTCCAAAGCCAGTAATCATGGATAACGAGTAAAAAGACATCGCCAGAATGACCATGGGCAAGTAGTCCAGCACCAGTATCCCAAGACTCTCACCCAGACAGAATGTGAGCCACTAGCTAAGTGTTCATGTGATTTCAAAGGATCTGTCCTTTATCTATGTCAGGTCCTAGGAAGACACATTGAATATCAGCTTTGGAATAGAAGACAGACACATATGATACAGCCGAAAAGCTAGTCTTTTCTAAAACCCAGAGTCTCTTTCTCTCCTTTTCTTTTTCTGACTCCAGATGACATGAGCCGCATCAGGATGATGCAAATTAGCAATGCAAATGCAGAGTATCCCTTATCCCAGGTAATGTCACCCTGGTTCGATGATGTATCTATCCCAAGCTTTGGGTACAGGACTCATAGAAGCAAGTAAGACAACCCCGGCAGAAGCTCACTCAGTCTGGTCCCTTGCTGATGGGTCCATGTGGTAATACTCTTACAGAGCATAATCTAGGAGGTCCCCTTACCTGAATATAATGGAATGAAATTCCTCCATTATTTAGTGGATAGCACTACTGGCTTGGTCTCATGCACTAAGTTCCCTCACTATTAAAGATTTGGCATAAGGCAATTATTGACATTTTAAAAATTGATTGATTGATTGATTGTGTGTGTGTGTTTGTGTGTGTGTGTGTGTGTTTGTGTGTGTACATGCTCATATCACATAATGTATGTGTAAGTCAGAAGACTTTTGGGGAGTTGGTTCTCACTTTCCATCTTTCTGAGACAGGGTTGCCCTGTTTCTGATCTGCAGCATACTCTAAGCAAGCTGATTTGAGAACTTCCAGCTGATTCTCCTGTCTCTGCCTCCCATCTTACCATGAGAGTGCTGGAATTACAGATAGATGCCATTACATGCAGGTTTTCATATGTGTTTCAGGGATCAAACTCTGTTCTTTAGGCTTATGTGGCAAGTGATTTTACCCTCTGGGCCATCTTAAAGAAGTTTCTCCCCCTTTCTTTTCTTCAGATTTGGCCCAGAGAGTTGTGTCTGAAGAATTTGTCAGTGCTTTGTGACACTGCCTTAAGCTCTGGATGGCCTCCTTACACAGCTGGAATAGAAACAAGAGGGAAAATTCACCTGACTAAGGCCTCTCTTGTCAAGGAACCCTGGTTTGTGCCTATCTTATGTCCACAGAAAGTCGTTTGAATCTCAGCACAGCTCTGTCCAGAATGCACTGAAATACCAGCTTCTTTTGCAACCTCCTTGATTTAAGTGTCAAACACCTGAAGGACCATTCCTGAAAAGAATTCCCTGGTTAAGTGCCCATGGAATTTACTATTTGGATGTTGGTCAAAGCTGACAGGCGAACACAAAAAAATATGCTTCTTAGGTGGGTAGTGTGTGCCTCCAGGGCCTGTAACGGAAGCCTGGCTGTGAAAGTCCTAGTGTTTCAACAGTGTTTATAGAAACAAAAGTGGCATGTTCTTTACTTTATGTCAACAGATTTCATTTTTTAAAAACTGGAGAGAAAAGTAGGTCAAGGGGAGAGTTTTTAAAATTCTTTCTTATTTTTACCATGCAAAAGCTCGGTAGCTCCAATAGTCTGTCATCTGTATGTGAACTTATGGGAACAGAGAACACTTGCTAATACCCCAAAGGCTTTGGACAGCATTGATAGAGGATGACAGACTGGGCAGAGATCATTCCTCGCAGAAAATGAAGAGGAACCATAAAGAGTCATGCAGCTGATGGGAGGTGTGCATAGAGGAGATCCTACATGAGTGATAGCATCGCAGCTTTCCCAAATTATTCCTCCTCCTGCTTTTTAGTGTGGCATTGCAGATGGAACCCAAGCCCAAGCACATGTTCGACAAGGGCTAGGTCACCAAGTTCCATTCATGCCCCTCCTTTGGTTTTTAAATATCTCTTTATTCTTCAGAAACTTGGCAAATCAGCCAAAAGTTCCAAGAATATTATTATAATAAGTACACGGACGAACACCTATAATTTGATTTGCCCATTGTTAGTATTTTGTGACATTTGCTGAGAATCAGTTGGATCGATCACTTCAGATTTCCTGCAAATACTTCAGATGGTATGGCATAAAGTCACAATGATCACACTCAAGAAATTTACCATTGATAGGGTTCGATTTTATGAACCTACACAATCTGTGTTATATCATTGTGCATCCTTTCCACACAGAAAAGATATAGTGCAAGCTCAATCTCCAGCACATCAGAATGTGACTGTATTTGGAAACGTGGTCATTACAGATAGAGTTAGCATGAGTCCATACTGGTCCTCTAATCAAACTTGACAGATTTTCTTATTAGAAGACAGAGGCCATGCATAGAGAAGACCACATAGCCTCAGAAGCAGAAATAGGCCAAAGAATGCCAAGGATTGGTGGCAATTGATTGCAAGAAAGGAAGAGGTAAAGGAGGATTATCCTATGGGTTTTGCAGAAAGTGTGGTCCTTCCCACACCTTAATTTCAGGCTTCCATCCTTCAGGGCTCTGAGTTTTTTTCTTTTTATCATTTAAGCCATCCAATCTGTGGTACTTTAGTATAGAGGCTCATGTTCAAATTCCTATTTTAGATAATGACCTTTATCTAATATCTTTTACAGCTGTGCTTTCTAAATGAGGGATCCAATTATGTACCCCACATTGCAATAGCTTATGAATTCTCTTTATTTTCCTTCAATGCAGAAAAGTTCTCTAGCTTCCTTGTCTTTCCTGCCACTGACATTTTAACTGTGCAGGCAAGTCATCTTACAACATACCCTACAATCTATATTTACATGGTTGTTTCTATTTAATTTAATCTAGATTAAACACACACATTTAGCAGAATTTCCATATAGATGTTTCATGTCCTTGGGGCTTCTTCCCTCAGAAAGAAAATGGTAGACATGTTTGGTCATTGGTTAAAGCAGTACTGTTTTAAAAGTACCTCTTCCCCTCTAATTAAGAAGTGATCTATAAGCTGATGCTCTGAGTCTACAGTGGCTTTTCTTTTTAAAAATATTTTTTAAAATGTTATGTGTATGAGCATAATGCCTGCATGTAGATAGGTGCACCTGTGTCGTGCAATGCCCATGGAAGTCAGTAGAAGGCATCAGATCCCCTGAAACTGAACTTACAGATGGTTTTCAGTGGTCACGTGGGTGCTGGGAATTGAACCAAGGACTTCTGCGAGAGCAGCCAGGGCTTTTAAGCCCTGAGCCATCTCTCCAGTCCCCACAGCTTTTCATTAAGTCCATCTTAACTTTAAAATATGCATCGGGAACCCCTAGATAGCTTTCAAATTGTGAGGTCTGAAATTTGTTTCTTTGCTCTTATACCACATTCCAACATCTAAGGCTAGAGCAGGACTCCTTCCTTCAGGAGAAATGTGTATAGTTGCTGTTTCATGGCTACATGGGGTACCTAAAATGATAGGGATTCAAAATGAGGCTGAAAAGCAAAAGATAAGGTGAAAGTTGGTAGCAGCTAAATAAAGTCATCCTTGTGTATCCGTGTACCTCACATCTGTGGATTCAGCCAACCACAGATGGAAAATGCGAATGACTTTTGTAAGGAACTTTTACAGACTTTCTTTGCCATTATTCCCTAATCAATATAATATAGTGACAATTTACATAGTATTCCCATTGTATGAGGTATTGTAACTATCTAGTGATTGTTTTAAAAATATGAGAGAATATGTATAGGTTATATGCAAGTATGATGTCAATTTATATAAGAGACTTGAGCATCTGCAGATGTTCATAATCACAAGGATCTTGGAGACAATTCCCCATGGATACTAAGAGATGACTATGGTTGTAAGCATTGCCATGCTTGAGGGTCATGGCCATCAAAGATGCCTTCCTTAGTCCAGGGAGCAAAACACAGACCCTATGGGTTTTATAGTTAGACAGGAGTTGTATGGAACTTGCTTTGCTACGTGCTACCAGCACTGAGCCCGTCATTAGCCTCTCCAAGTCTTAACATCTTCCTCTGTAAAATGTAAGCAATAATTCTTCATCTCATGATTGTGAAGTCTACCACAGGGAGTGCATACAACCTGTCTCGGGGGCAAGAGGCTCTCAGCATTAGCCCAACAGATAAACTGAGAAATGTACAGTGTATTAGTAAGCAACTAAAGGAAACAAACACCTTGCTTCAGATGTGAATGCAAAATTTGAATTTTTCCTCAGAGTTCCTAGAAACTTCCCAATTTGTCTTCCACATATTTTTTCAATTTCATAACTTCTAGTAGTTTCTACATGCAATTTAGTTTTATGATACTCCATATTAAATTTTATGACTAAATGTAATTATACTCATATTTTATATGTTCTTATGTGAATTGCTATAAAAATTCCATTGTTAAAACAAATATAGTGCAATGGGTTTAGCATCTTAGTGAATACAAAACCAAAGAAGTACGGCTAAGAAATGACTTATTACTGCAGTAGGTAAGGACAACTTGGAATTTTTTTCCAAAGCAATGTTCTCCCCAACAAAGGGATTTTACTTATGGAGACTATAGCTGTTCAGAATCGAAAGCCTTTTAGTGATGGGCACATTCAAGAGTATGCTCAGCTCACATGTTCAAAAGTCTCAAATGGTGGACAGAAATTCCTCTGTGCATGCTCAGTTTGCTCCAAATGGTTCCAGATGAGGACGAGCAAAATGGCTCAGCAGGTAAAGGTGCTTGACAAAAAGCCCAACAATCTGAGTTCAATCACCAGGACCCACATGGTGGAAGGAGAGAGGTAATTTCTACAAGTTGTCCTCTGACTTGCACACCCCTTCCCTCCAAAAAATATTTGTTTAAAAAACGTTTCAGATGAAAGACAAAAGAAGGTCAGTTTGAAGTCTCATTAATGTTTCCTGGCAAAGGTGACTGCCTCACTTAGGGACTAAGAAGAGTTTAGTACAGTGCTTGTGAGAGAAGGAATTGGATCCTTTAGCCTTTGTTAACTATCTGAGAGGCCCCAGGTAAGTAATTTTCTTTCTAAATCTTGTTCTTCATTTAAAAAATACAGTCATAAAATACATTTGTAAATTTTTATCATCCAAAATGCTTGGGGCCAGAAGTGTTTCAGAGTTTGGATTTCTAAATTTTGGAATATTTGCACTCATACATGAAATATCTTGAAGACTGGGCCTACGTCTAAACAGAAAATTCATTTCTGTTTTCTATATATTTTCTACACACAGTACACAGCTGAAGGTAAGTTTTTATAGTATTTTTGGTGCATCTGCATTTTGACCACAAACGATCACATAAGACCAGATGTGGAGACTTGGAGTGTTTGTGGCTTTGGATTTTCAGATAATAGATGTTCAACCTGTAGTTGAATTTTGGGGACTTCATTTGGGTTGTTGTAAAAAGTTAATTGTACATGGAAAGCACTTAAGAGTTCCCTGCTTGTGGGAAACTGTAAGAGATATTCACTACTGTTCTCTGCCCTCTGCCCCCGGAGGGAATGCAAGCTGGCATCTTGTGCGTGCTAGCTCAGCATTCTATCACCAGGTAAACTTTCAGCTCCCTATTTTCCTTTCACCTTGTTGCAATGTTTGTTAGGTGCTTGTTCTCACTTTTTAAAAATTTTTGTTGATATTTTTGTGTATTTCATACAATAAATCTGGTTCACATTTAGACTCCCCTCCATAATCTGCAAACTAAACTTTGTCTATTTGACTGAAGCTGAATTGGTAGAAGTCTTGGGTTGTGGGGACTTCTCCAGACATCAAGGCTTCCCTTAGCATGAAGGGGTCATCTGTTTAGGTCTCAAACTATGGACAGACCATTAAATCAGGTTGCACACAACTGCATTATCTTCAAGTAGAGAAGGCTCAAGTTGGAGTAGTTTGTCTCTCTATCTATATAGGGTCTTGCACATTTGACCTTGTGAGTGACTCCCAAACCACCCCACCAGCTGAGTACCAGCAACATAGAGCTGGACAGAGCTGAGCTACACATTGCAGTCTCAAAAGCAGCAGCCTACACCTGCCCTTGAAACGAATAGCTGGAGTCTTCTTTCCCAAAATAGATTAATGTTCTAGCTTTCCCATCTGTCAATCAAAACACACAATTTATAGTTAAAATTTTAATTTCTCAGCAACCATGTCTAAGGATCTCTGGAGCTTTCCTAAAAATCACTGAGAAAAAGTGACAGTCTGAGAGCAACCTCTTTAGGTCTGTCATCTTTATTTAATGCCAGCCCATGGTTAAACTGCACAAAGTTTTAGAGTGTTGGGGCAGGGGAATAACCCGTTTGAGGAGTTTGTTCATGTCAAAGATTGCGGTTCTCTAGGTGCTGACAACGGAAGAGATGAGGAACAAAATTTTATTAGTTTTCTTCATGTATTCATCTCTACTAAAATCTGGCTTCATAGCTTGACTCAAAATAAGATTGTCACAAGAAGTTGTGCTTTCCCACTTCATCAAGTAGCTAACTGTGAGATGACAGAGAGATGGAGACTGTCTGATGCTACCCTTTCATTGGGGGATTGAATAAAGAGAAAGCAGTGTGGCATAACAGCTTATTTCCAGTAGGTACTATTGATAGAACCCCTGCTTTCTTCTCTAGAGAACTGAAGCAAAAGTTGTCCTAAAGATTTATTTCTGTTATGAATGGTGGAGAAGATAGCTATCCTGGTGTAACAGAATTTCCTCATCCAGATTCTATACTATGAAGGAACTACTGGATAATTTGCTACTCTGGGCAGGTGATAGGGAAGGTTCTTAAACTTTTCCACAGTAATGGAGAATGTCTGAATGTAAAATAGGACAGGCCTTGGCACAACTCTTTCATGTACTGGTTAAGTGCCTGGGTCAGATAAATTGGATTTGAATATTAGTTCTGCTGGTTTCCAAACAAATTTGGGGAATAGTAATCTACTCTTGGATTTCACATCTGCCAAATGTGATGTATTAGGGTTTTCCAGAGAAAGGACTAATAGGATTTGTGTGTGTGTGTGTGTGTGTGTGTGTGTGTGTGTGTGTATATGTGTGTTTAACCCTATCTTTATGTCTTTGTACCTATGTATCTAAGTATAAGTCTGTCCTGTCTGTCTGTGTATCTATCCATGCATGCATATGTATTTTGATAGACTTATTTTTAGGAACTGATTCAAAATTGTAAATCCAATGTGCTATGTAGGCTGGTAAGCTAAAGACTTTGGGAAGAGTTGAAGCTTGAATCTTATCTTAAAATTAATTACTAAAATTCCTTGCTCCTTAGGGAAACTCAATCCTTATTCTATTTGGCCTTAAACTTTTGTTGCCAACAAATCAAAGGTTTTTATTAAACTAACAATATATATATATCAATGTATATTTTTATTGATTTTTGTATATTTCATACAAAACATCTTAATCATCTTTATAACCACTCCCTTATCTGTACCCCCAGAGCTTCCCCAACAGATGGCATGTATTTTGTCATATATGTGAAAGCCCATCGAGTCAAGTTTGTATACCCAGATGCCCCTTAATGCAAGTTCATCCACTGGAGTCCAGTCAACCTATCTAGAGTCTCTCCCTGAAAGACCAACTCTCCCTCACCTAGCGATAATCAGCTGCCAATAGTTCTTTAACTAAACTGGGGCCCCGACACCAATAATACATTTTTTAACATTTTTAAACTGAATTTTGTGATTTTTCAGACAATATAATTTGATGGTATTTAGATCCCCTCCCCTATCCACACCTCCCCTTATTGCTCCCACCTAATTTAATGTACTTTATTAAATATAATAGGACCTATAGAGTCTAATTTGTGACCCTAAATATCCTTCAGTGTAGGCTTATCCACTGAAGCCTGGTTAACTTACCAAGTGTCACATGCTTGAAAGAGCCTGCTTCTGTCGCTCCTAGCAGCCATCGGTTGCCAAAATTTCCTCAGGTTGTGTTGGTGTTTCTTACCTATTTGCCCATGTGTATGCTGCAATTTTGTCTAGTTTGAGCTTGCATGGGACTTGTGCATGCTGCCAGCATTGTTGTGAGTTCATATGAGTAACTGACCAGCTGTCTGGAAAACTCTGTTTCCTTGTGGTCATTTACCGCTTCTGGTTCTGACAATTTTTCTGCTCCCTCTTCCACAATGATCTATGAGCCTTGGGAGGCAGAAGTTTGAAATAGGTATCCTATTTAGAAATAAGCACTCTGAGGTCTCTTGTTCTTTGTCCATTGGCCAGGTGTGGGTTTTTGTATTAATCACCATCTGCTGTATAAGGAAACTTCTCTGGTGAGACTTGTGAATGCATTAATCATAAGTATACAAATAAATCATTAGAAGTCAGTTTAATATAACTATTTAGTAGAAAACTAGTATTGGGTTCTCTCCTATGACCTGTGACCTGTGTAGCCTCAGGTTCCTAAACCTGATATCAATGTCACTAATGGGGTCCATCCTGTAAAGCAGACCTTAAATCCAATTAGAAAGTAGTTGTTGGTGGGGGGTTGGAGAGATGACTCAGCAGTAAAGGGCACTAGCTGTTTTTGCAGAGAACCCAGTTTCAATTTCCCAGCACCCACATAGCCGCTAACAGCCGTCTGTAACTCTAGTTCCAGGAGACCTGACACTCTCTTCTGACCTCCGTGGGCATTGCACAACATGGGTGTACTTACATCCATGCAGGCAAAACATTCATTTATATATATATACATATATATATATATGTATATATATATAATGAAAATAATTAAAATATTAAGAAAATTAAGTGGTTAGTTGCTCCCATAATATTCATACCATTATTGCATCAATGGGCATACCTTGCAAAGCCAGTTGTTCTTATACTTTACATGATTCACAGATGGGTGAGGTTGATGATTACTTTTTTCTTCCTGAAGCATACACAGCACCTTCATCACTATGAATGCTATTGACCTTAAACTTTATGAAGGGAGATTTGTTTTATTCATAAGTAATTTAAATGTTAATCTTACCTGGGGAGATGTTTCAGTGAGTAACATGTCTACCATGCAAACATAAGTACTTGAGTTCGGATCCCAGCACCCATGGAAAAGCAGGACACAATGGGATATCTCTGTAACCCTAGCACTCTGATTTGGAAGTGGGGGATAAATGGAGAAAGGCAGATCCCAGGGTTCAGAGGCAGCTAGTCTAGCTGAAAAGGGAAACTCCAGGCAAATGAGAGACCTTATCTCAGAAAATAAAGTGGACAACAATTGAAGAAGACTTGGAACTTTGAGTTCTGATCTCTACACATGAGCACACAGATGAGTACAACCCTCAGTCCCCACATAAATAGAAAAAATTTAAAAATATCATCCCAAAACACCTCCACAGAAAAACCTAAAATATTTGACCAAAAATCTAGACACCATAGCTCAGTCAAGTTAACACATATAATGAACCATCACATTGAGAAAACAGTATGTGACTTTTTGAAGATTTAATGACATAATATATATAAACTCAAAGAAGCTGAGCTTTTCACAGATGATGGTTACAAAATTACTTACTATTTTTATTAAAAAGTTGTATATTAATTTAATTTTTGTTCCTCAATTCCATACATGTATATAATGCATTCTAATTACTCTAACTCCCCACCATCTCTTAGCTTCCTCTGATCCTTATCAATCCTCCTTCCTCTCTATAAGTCCCTTCCTCATTCTATGTCATTTTGTTTTGTTTTATACCCACTAAGTTTCACCAGGGCCATCTGTGTGATCCTGGGTTTGTAACTATAGATTCTAGCCTGCTGAGCTTACCAGTGGGTAAACAAATGAAATCAGTGACTCCCACTTCAGTCATTAGTATTAAAAAGAACATAATAAAATTTGATATCACCTTTATAAAGAGAAATTTGGCACTTATGCACTAAAATCCTCAAGGTGTGCTTTAATATTTAGGACTATGACCAAAGAAAATAATTAGGAACGAGTGAAAAACTACAATTCCAAGATGTTAATAGTGGTCATAATTATAATAAAATGAGAAATAATTTAAATGTTCAATAATATCTGTGATGGTTGTTGGGAGCCATTTGCCTGCTTTGAGCTATGCCCTACTTTAGGGCTGAGCAGAAGTCAGTCACGGAAGTGCTGTGGGAGCAGGATGCTTTGATATGCAAGAATCTTGTGACTCCTGAATGGAAGTCTGCCTTGGACCCAAGGCTGAGGACCTATTGTTAGTAGATGTAGGTGGTTTGAATAATTTCACATATGTAAATGCATGTCTGTTTTTGCTTGAACCCCTGGCAGTTGTATTGTTCCTCATACAGTTGTAAGGGTATAACTACAGTGAGAAACATAAAGTCTGGGCCTCAGTATTGACTGAAAGCCCTCCCAAATCTATCATTTCTCTCTCTCTCTTTATTTCTCAATCCTCACTCCCCACTTCAGGTACAGTTCAGTTTCTGCCAGTGGGCTCCGGCATATGGCACCTGAATGTGGGACCTGAAGACTGGGGGCACAGTGAAAGACACCGCAGAAAACTTGAACTCAAGTTTAAGGAAAGTGGTGTGGTGAGTAACTTCAGGAGTAAAAATGGGTCAGGGTAATAGTCATCTTGATTTTTGTACATATGCTGGAAAATATGCTTCATGTTCAAGGGGTTGGGGTAAGACAGCAGCAGCTCTGTAATTTCTTGGATTTCATAGAAGAAGTCTGTTCTTGGTTCCCTGAAGAAGGGACCATGGATTTAAAAACATGGAAGAGAGTAGGAGAAGAACTTCAGGATTATTATGATGTTCATGGACCAAGCAAGGTCCCAGTGGATACTTTCAGTTTGTGGGCTTTAATCAGAGATAGTTTAGATCCTATACATGAGATAGAAAGGGTTCAAGCAGAAGAGGTAATAAGTAACATCAAGTCACAAGTGGCTCAAACAGAGGAGGAAAATAAAATTGAACCTTCCACTCCTCTGTTAGAGGAGGCAGGTCTTATGGAGCCTGAAATTGAGCAACTATCCAGGAATGAGCCATTAAATCCCAAAGAAGAGGAGTGGGAGGAGAGAGCTGCTGGTATTGGAAAGAGGACAAATTTTCTCAGTTTGTTGCATTGGCAAAAAAGGAAATAGATCAGAAGGAAACTTACTTAGGGGAAATCCAAAATTTACAGGGGAGGATAGAATTGTTGTCTGTACAAATGCAGCAAATTAAGGAACAGCAAGCTCAGGAGAAACTACAAGCCCAAGCAGGATATAATCCCCATCCAAGAGCAAGTCCAGTGGGAAGACCTTGTCCTCTGTCCTTAGTGCAACCTTCTCTATCCCCATTACAAGCTGCCATGAGTAAAGCGGCGGAAAGGGGAGAAAACACTCAAGGGTTTCAGTTATTCCCTGTTATAGAATGGGATGATAGATGAGGAAATCGGGTGAGGGAACATGTTCCCATTCCTTTTAATCAATTGAAAGAGTTGAAGCTTGCTTGTGCATAGTATGGTCCAACTGCTCCTTTTCACAGGCAATACTAGAGTCTATGTCCCTTGAGGCGCTTCTGTCAAGGAATTGGAAGCAAATGGCCAGAGCATGTTTGTCAGGAGGGGATTATTTGCTGTGGAAATCTGAGTATACAGAACAATGTCAGTCCACAGCTGAAATAAATCGAGCTCAAGGGATACAGATTAATTTTGATATGTTAGCAGGAGAAGGACAATATCAAGGTACAGGGAATCAGCTGGCACTTGATATTGCTGTGTATGCACAGGTCAATGCTGCAGCTAAGAAAGCATGGTATAAACTTCTATCCGCAGGAAATAGGACTGAAGATTTGTCAAAAATTAGACAAGGGCCTGATGAATTGTATCAGGATTTTGTGGCTAGACTGATGCAGGCAGCAAGTTACTGGGAGACTCAGAGTCAGGCCTCTTGCTGGTAAAATGACTAGCTTATGAGAATGCAAATTCTCCCTGTCAAGCAGCCTTGAGACCGTTTAGAAAAAAGGGGAATTTATCGGACTATATCAGACTTTGCTCTGATATTGGGCCATCGTATACTCAAGGTGTAGCATTGGCTGCTGCTTTACTAGGAAAATCAATTAAGGAAGTACTTTTTCAAGAGCAAACGCCTGTAAAAGGCAGAGTTGTTGGTCCACCAGGAAGTTGTTTTGGATGTGGACAACCGGGACATCAAGTGAAGCAATGCCCTAATAAACAAAGTGCCAACTCTCCTAAAAGGGAGCTAGGTTTGTGTCCCAGATGTAAAAGGGGAAAACATTAGGCTAATGAATGTAGATCAAAGCAAGATGCCATGGGAAATTCTCTTCAGCAAGGAAACGGGAGGAGGGGCCAGCCCCAGGACCCACAACAATATTATGGGGTGCTACAGAATTTTGTCCCTCTGCAAGGAAATCCATTCAGGACCTCTTCAGAGCAACACCAGGCAGCGCAGGACTGGACGTCAGTTCCTCTGCCTACACAGTATTAACCCCAGAGATGGGAATGCAAGCTCTTCCCACAGGGTTTATGGTCCTTTGCCCAAGGGGAAGGTAGGACTATTGTTAGGAAGAAGCAGTGCTACTACAAAAGGAATTATGGTAGCCCCAGGGATAATCGATGCAGATTTTGAAGGAGAGATAAAGAACATGACTCATTCTCCTGGCAGGATATCCGTAATTAAGGAAGGTCAAAGACTTGCTGTTAGTATTACTTCCTCAAGTTATTACTAAAACTACAATAAAAAATTTTAAAAGAGGTGATGCAGGGTTCGGGTCCTCAGATGCTTATTGGATACAGGCTATAGGTGCCAAAAGACCTGAGCTAATATTGTCCATCAATGGGAAAAAATTTCGAGGCCTATTAGGTACTGGAGCTGATGTTTCAGTGCTCAATGCTAATCAGTGGCCCTAGCATTGGTCAAAACATTCCTCCATGACACAGTTACAAGGAATTGGTCAAAGTAAGAGTCTGGAGCAGAGTAGTAATATACTAACTTGGAGAGATGAGGAAGGACATGAGGGAACTTTTCAGCCATACATGATACCAGGACTGCCAGTTAATTTGTGGGGGAGACACGTGATGAGCCACATGGGAGTATACCTCTATAGTCCTAGTGACGTAGTTACTAATCAAATGCTCATTCAGGGACTCTTGCCAGATCAAGGATTGGGAAAGAATAGTCAGGATTGGAAAGACCTCCCAGAACAGGACTAGGATATTTTTAGAGGGGGTCACTGGACAACCTGTACTCCATGCAGATCCAATAACCTGGAAAAATGAGGAACCTGTGTGGGTGGATCAGTGGCCTCTTACTGCAGAAAAAATTCAGGCTGCAGAGCAGTTAGTACAGGAACAGCTGGAGAGCGGCCATATAGAGCCTTCTAATTCACCTTGGAATTCACCAATTTTTGTTATAAGTCAGGAAGGTGGAGGTTACTACAAGATCTTAGAAAGGTTAATAAAACTATGGAGCTGATGGGAGCTCTGCAACCTGGATTACCCATTCCTTTTGCTATTCCTAAAGATACTGATAAGATTATTTTAGATTTAAAAGATTGTTTTTATACTATTCCTCTTGCGCCTCAAGATTGTAAAAGATTTGCATTCAGTGTGCCTTCAGTAAATTTTAAGGAACCTATGAAAAGATTTCAATGGAAAGTATTACCACAGGGTATGGCAAACAGCCCCACCCTGTGTCAAAAATTTGTGGCTCAAGCAGTTGCAAAAACTAGACAAGCCTATTCTCAAGTGTATATGGCTCACAATACAGATGATATACTTTTGGCTCATAAGCAGGAGGGAATTTTACTTGCAGCCTATGCTTATTTACAGCAGGCTCTGAAAGAACAAGGGCTAATTAAAGCTCCTGAAAAAGTACAAATGGAATCTCCATATTCATATTTGGGTCATAGTTATATCCTAAAATGTTTTTACCTCAAAAAATTCAGATTAGGAAAGATGGGTTAAAAACTTTGAATGACTTCCAAAAATTGTTGGGAGATATTAATTGGCTTAGACCTCATTTAAAAATTGCTACAGGAGAATTGAAGCCTCTCTTTGACATTTTAAAAGGTAATTCAGATCCTAAATCAGCCAGAGGCTTGACAGAGGAGGCCAGAAAGGCATTGTCTCAGGTAGAACAAGCTATTGAGAATCAATAAATGCAATATATAGATTATAGCCAGGAGTGGGCAGCATATATTTTGGCTGCTATTCATACTCCAACTGCAGTTTTGTGGCAGAAAGGGCCTTTGCTATGGTTGCATTTACCTGTATCGCCTGCTAAAGTGTTGACTCCTTATTATGAGGCTGTGGTGTGTTTAGTTCAAGTGGCTTGAGCTGAATCTGGAAAATATTTTGGAAAAGAATCTAATATAATAGGACTTCCATTTACAAAACAACAGCTAGATTGGTTATTTCAAAATGTGGATTCCTGGGCCACAGCTTTTGCCCATTTTAATGGCATTATAGATAATCATTATCCAAAACATAAGTTATTACAATTTGCAAATTGTCATGCTTTTATCTTTCCAAAAACTATGAGACAGGAACCTATTAAGGAACTGTTTGGTCAGATCTTCATCAGCAAAACAGCCAAAGTTTATGGAAACAGTTTCACCTTACTAAGGAGGCTACTAAACAAATTATTAAACAATGTCACTCCTGTCCTGAACATCATTTGGTGCCTCATTATGGAGTAAACCCTAGGGGATTAAAGCCTAATCAATTATGGCAAATGGATGTAACTCACATCCCTGAGTTTGGAAAGCTAAAATATGTTCACGTGTCCATTGATACTTATTCAGGATTTCTTATGGCCACCACTCAAACTGGAGAGGCCACTAAGCATGTTATAGCACATTGTTTAAAATGCTTTGCTGTAGCTGGCTTGCCATCTGTCATAAATACAGACAATGGCACAGGATATACTAGTCAAACTTTCCAACGTTTCTGTGCTCAGTTATCCATTGTGCATGAAACAGGCATCCCATATAATCCCCAAGGGCAAGGGATTTTGAATGTGCCCATGGAGTTTTAAAAAATCAATTGCAAAAAATAAAAAAGGGGGAGTTATACCCCAGATCACCACAGAACTCTTTAAATCATGCTTTTTACTTTAAATTTTTTAAATGTGGATGCTCTTGGTCTTTCTGCTGCAGATAGATTGTGACATCCCAAGACATTGGATACCTATGTATAAGTGAGATGGAAGGATCCAATTGATGGGAAATGGCATGGCTCAGACCCGGTACTAATATGGGGAAGAGGGCATGTTTATATTTTTCCACAGGATGCTGAGAATGCCAGGTGGCTGCCAGAAAGGCTAGTCCAGTTTGCAGGGACTAAACGGAGGAAGAGTGACTCTGTTGTAGCTGTCTGAGATGGAATCAGTTTGCCTGATGATACACAGAGAGCTGTATTGGACTCATGTACCAGATTCAACTATGCTGCATCCAGCCATATGGGAAGAAATGGAAATTGCAGTGATGGCGAATGATACTCACCTGTCAAGACATCCTTACATGGGAAGAATAGCAGTACAACGAAAGCCTGACTTTAATTATTCAGATATATTGTGGATTGGTCAGGAAATCAGGACATTGGACAATTAAGTATTCCTCATGATGTTACCAGGTTTAATGTTTCCTCTGTGTAATCTGACTAATTTGCATTCCCATGAGAATGCAAGTTATGGTATTTCAGCAACCCCCATTTATTGTGATTTCCTGTAAATGTTACAAAATCTCGCTTGGTATGTCATGCAGACTATCAATGGATTGGTGTTACTCCTAAGATACAAGGGGTTTGGCATAATGAAAATGTATACACTTGAATTTGATGCAGCAAAAACTACTGCTGAGTTGTTAGTAAAACTAAAAGCCTCTCTGCTTTCAGAGTCTTCTTTAATCTCATGGTTAGAAAGTATTATAGCCTTGGGCTTATGTGTTCTCTTTAGAATTGGCATGCTTCCTCTGTTGGTAATATCCTCAGCACATCCTGGGATATTTAGGCTGACATGTGAAATGCTCGGCTCCGAACTCTACCTTAAATAGAATTGTCCCTTGCAGAGGCTGGTAGCCAGAGACTGGCAACCTTCTCTCTAACTAAGCTAACCTAAGACAGGGTGTGAATGGTGGGCATTCATGTATCAATGATGGGTAAGGCTTATGTTTTGGAGAGAATGACCTAAGACAGACACAGTCTTTCTGCCCATAGCAGGGAAGGCTATGGTTCTTTAAAAAATAAAAGAGGGGGAGATGTCGGGAGCCATTTGCCTGCTTTGAGCTATGCCCTACTTTAGGGCTGAGCAGAGGTCAGTCACGGAAGTGCTGTGGGAGCAGGATGCTTTGATGTGCAAGAATCTTGTGACTCCTGAATGGAAGTCTGCCTTGGACCCAAGGCTGAGGATCTATTGTTTATAGATGTAGGTGGTTTGAATATTTCACATATGTAAATGCATGTCTGTTTTTGCTTGAACCCCTGGCAATTGGATTGTTCCTCATACAGTTGTAAGAGTATAATTACAATGAGAAACATAAAGTCTGGGCCTCAGTATTGACTGAGAGCCCTCCCAAATCTACCTTTTTTCTCTCTCTCTCTCTTTATTTCTCAATCTTCACTCCCCACTTCGGGTACAGTTTGATTTCTGCCGGCGGGCTCTGGCAGATGGTTAATATCAGTTGTCAGCCTTATGAGATCTAAAATCATCTAGGAGACAGGCTTCTAGGAATATCTTCAGGGGATTATCTTGAGTAAGTTAAAATGGACTTGAAATATAATTTCAATTTGCATTTTACTGATGACCAAGGAATTTGAACAACTTTTCATAGGGTTATTGGGATCTTTACTTCATCTTTTAAAAAATATCTATTCATTTCATTAGTCCATTTATTGATTTGATTATGTGATATTTAGTTAATTTTTAAACATCTGTTTATATTGTAGGTATTAATCTTGCCAGATATGTAACAAATAAAGGTTTTTCTTCCACTCTATGAGCATCTCTGCACTTAATTATTTCATTTCTCTTGCACAAGCTTTTTAATTTCACATAATCTCACTTACCATTTTTAGGTATTAGAGTCATTCTCAGGACCTTGTCACTTAGGCCTATAGCCTGAAGTGTTTCTCCTAATTTTTCTACTCATAGTTTCAGAATTTCAGGCTTTACATTAAGTTCTTTGATCCATTTTGCATTGAAGCTACTGATTCTGTGGCTGCACAAGCATGAGGGCTTTCCATTTTCGACTGTCTTCCTTAACATTTCATTGCAGCAATCTTCCACTTCCTTTCTTGAGTTTATTTCTAGGTATTTTTTTAAGTTGTTTCAAATGGGATTGTTTTCTTCCTTAGGATAGTTTTATTGATATATAAAGAAGATCCTTAGTTTTATGTTTTGACTTTGTATCCTGCTACTTGACTGGATGTGTTTTAGAGTTTTCCGAGGGAGTCTTTAGAGTTGAGAATTTTTGTATATATAATCATCAGAGATGTTGGTCAGTAGCTTTGATGTGTAGTTGAATTCCATTTAAAATTTTTAATGAGAATTTTTGTTTTCATATTCATATTCAATTCAATGAAATTGTGCTATACTTTTTTATTGCATCCTTATTCAGTTTTGATATTAGTATAGCATTGACTTTTGTAAAGTGAGTTAAGCAGCATTCCTTCCTTTTCTATTTTTTGAAATATTTTAAGAGGCATTAGTATTCATTTTTTCTTAGGAAGTCTGGTAAAATTCAGCAGTGAATCCATCTGGACCTGACTGTTTATTGCTGTTGTTTCAGTTGAGAGACTTTTTATTGCTTCTTCAATCTCATTGAGTTTTACAAGTCTATTTAAGTTGTTAGTATCTCCTTGGTTTAATTTTGCTAAAACATAAGAGTTTAGAAACTTTTCAGTTTCTTGTAGATTTTCCAATTTGTAGAAATATAGATTTTCAAAGTAGGCCCAAATGATCTTCTGAACTTGATTGGTGTCTTTTGTAATATTTCCTTATTATCCTCAATTTTAAAATTTGGAGCTTCTCTCTCCTACTTTTGGTTAGTTTGGGTAGGAATTATTGATTTTGTTTATTTTTTTGAAGAACCTATGCTTTTTTTGATTGATTGATTTTTATTTTGTGTGTATGAGTATCTTGCCTGCCTACAAGTGCATTTATGTTGTGCAGTGCCTTCGGGCCAGAAGAGCACATCAGATCCCCTAGAACTGGAGTTTCAGACAGTTTGTTAGCTGTCATATGGGTGCTGGAAACTGAACGCCTGTTCTCTGTAAGAGCAGTCAGTGCTCTTAAACACTGAGTCCTCTCTCCAACCCCCATGAACCAACTCTATCTCATTATTCTTTTAATTTCTTCTTCCTTAATTTCTGTCCTCATTTTTATGATTTCCTACATCTACTGATTTATGGTTTGACCCCTTATTGTTTTTCTAAGTTCTTGAAGTGCATTATTTATTATTTTAATATTATATTTATTATTTTTATTTCATGTGCATGAGTGTATTACCTTAATGTATGTAAGCACACCTGTGTTGTGCAGTGCCCAAGGAGGTCAGAAGAGGGCATCCAGATCCCCTGGAATTGGATTCACAGATTATTGTCAACCACCACGTGGGTGCTGGGAATGGAGTACAGGTCCTCTACAAGAGCAGGCAGTGCTCTTAACCACTGAGTCATCTCTCCAGACCCTTGAAGTGCATTATCAGGCTATTTATTTGGGCTTTATCTGTTTCTTTAATTTAGGTATTTATCATTATGTATTTTAAGTTTTATTATTTTTATTTTATTTTATGTGCACGAAGGTATTACTTGCATGTATGTAAGTGCACCCTTGTTGTGCAGCATCCACAGAGATCACAAGAGGGTGTCAGATCCCTTGGAACTGGAGTTACAGACAGTTGTTAGTGCCAAGCGGATGCTAGGAATCAACTCAGGGTCCTCTGCAAGAGCATCCAGTGCTCTTAACTGCTGAGTCATCTCTCCAGTCCCTATCATTATGCATTATTTGATGCATTTGACAATATGAACAAGCAGATGAGTCCTGGTTAATTTTTATGTATATGAGTGCTTTGTCTGCAAGTATGTGTGCACTGTGTACATGCCTTGTGCCCACAGAGCTTGGAAAAGAGTTCCAGATCCCCTAAAACCAAAGTTACAGATGGTTCTAAGCCATCATGTGGGTGCTGGAAACTGAATCTGGGTCCTCTGCAAGAGCAGCAAGTGCTTTTAACCATTGAGCCATCTCTCCAGCTCCTGGGTTCTATTTTTAACTCTAGTCTGCTAGTCTGTGTTTTTTTATTAAATATTTAAAAACATTAACATTTACATTTATTATTAAAAGGCATTTCTTCCTATCATTTTTTTTAACTTTTTGTTATTTTCCTGATTCTCATGTATTTTTCAAGTGTTCTACTACACTTTATTGTTTCCTATGACTCATGGATTTTTTTTTTTTCTGTGCATGGACTTCCTTCAGTTACCTTCTGTATTGCTGGCTTAGTGGTCATGAATTCCTTTAGTTTTTGTTTATGATGGAAAGTTTTTCTTCTTCAATTAAGAAAGACAGCACACTGATATAGTAATCTGGGTTGTCAGTATTTGCCTTTCAGAGCTTGAAATGCGTCTTTTCATGATCCCTGAGGCTTTAAACCTTCTGGTGGAAAATCCGTTATTCTAAAGGATGTCCCCTAATAGGTAGCTTAGTGCATCTCTCTTGATGTATTTTTAAAATATTTTATTTATTATTTTGCTTTTATGTGTATGGATACTTTGTCTGCATGTATGTAAGTGCACTTGTGTCACATAGTGCCCGAGGAGGTCAGAGGAGGGCATGTGGATCCCCTGGAACTGGAGTTACAGATGGTTGTCAGCCACCATGTGGGTGCTGGGAATTGAGTCTAGGTCCTCAACAAGAGGAACCAGTGCTCTTAACCACTGAGCCATCTCTCTAGTTCCTCTCTTGAAATTTTTAATATTCTTTCTTTGTCCTGTGTATTTAATGTTTTAACTATAATACGGCATAAGGAGTTTCTGTTTCGTGTTCTAAAAGCCTCCTGTATGTGTAAGGCCATTATTTTCTCTTGATTTGGGAAATTTTCTTCTATGATTTTGTGCAATGTATTTTCTATTTCTTTAACTTGAACTCCTCTCTCTTCTATGCCCATGAATCATAGATTTTTTGCATGTATCATTTTTATTGTTGAGCAGCATCTTATTTTATTTGTTTCTCATTTTTAATTTTATATTTTAGTATTTGAGGATTTCATACATACATATAATGCATTTTGTTCCAATCCACACCCCCCTATTCGCTGCCCTCTGATTCTTCCTCTATCCCCTTCACTTTTCCTGGCCAACTTCATGTGCTTTTGCTCAGCCTCTGAGTCCACTTAGTACTGCCAGTATGTACATAGGTGTAGGCCCATCTACTGGAGCCGATATCCTTAAAGAAAATTACTCTCCCTCCCCCAGAAGACATCAGTTGCCAAAAGCTCCTCATCTAGGGGTGGAACTTCATGAGCTCTTTCCCCATCCATGTTGGTATTTTGACTGGATTGAACTTACACAGTTCTTGTGCATGTTATCATAGTCATTGTAAGTACATTTATGCAACAACACTGTCAGATCTGTCAAATAGTGTTTCACTGCAGATATCCACTACCTCTGAATCTTAATTTTTTTTCTTCCCTTTGTTCCATGATGATTTTTGAGCCTTAGGGGTGGGGATGTGATATAGATTTCCCATTCAGAACTGAGTACTCCATAGTCACTTATTCTTTCAACATTGAGTAGTTGTGGGTCTCTAGTAATTGCTATCTACTGCAAAAAAGACCTCCTTTGATGAGAGTTGGGTATAAAAATAAGAACTTAGGTGGTAATTTAATACTATGCCTATTTAGTAGAATAATAGTATTATCTTCCCTAGGACCTATGTTCTAGCCACTCATGGGATTTTGGCCTACTTAATTATACAAGGAATAAGTTTTTTCCTGTGGAGAGGTCTTTAAATCCAATGAGAAAATGGTTAGTTACTAACATAGCATTCATGACACTGTTGCACCAGTGGGCATTTATTCCCAGGACAGTCTGTGGGGAAAAAGGTCTCTCAACACAAGCCCCTCTGTTACTGAGCAGGAACTAGTTTCGTGCACATCCTGTTTTGTTCACCTCAGCTCCCAGAGTTGTTTACCAGACTGAGCCCAGGAAGTTCCGCCTCACAGGCTGAGAACGCCCTGACCCTATCTTGAACCCCAGACCTCATCCTTGAGTTCCTTCCTGCCAACTTCCTCCCTCTTATGCTAGGGGGTATATAAGGGGGAGAGAGAAAAGAAATAAAGAGTCTTTTTCCATCCAGACCAAGAGCGTGCTGTGTCTTCTTTAATCCTGACTTCCCTCGCAGACTCGGATCCAGGGCTGTGCAGGCGCGGCAATTGGAGCTTCCACCGGGATCTGAAAGAAGGGGTAATCGGACGGGGTCATCCCTAGGCCGGCAGGGACGTATTGAGGTATTTACTATAGGATAAAATGGGCAATAAGCCAGGTAAAGTGCAACTACAGCATTAGCTTGAAAGGCTCCTAGAGGAGCAGGGAACAGCAGTTAAGATCAGAACTCTTGATAAAATTTTAGACTCCATTGAAAAGGCAAGCCCTTGGTTTATATCTACGGGTGACTTACATGTCCCGGACTGGGGGGAGGTCCGCCGAGACCTTCAAAAACTCCTTGTAGATAAGGGTCCGGATTCCCTGCCCCTGTCTACCTTTTCCTTGTGGACACTAGTGCAGTGGTTTAGGTGCCCGTTAGTAAGTGTGTAGATTCAGGGTATGCTTTAACGAAAGATTTGAAGAGCTCCTGTGTGGACTCAGAGTAAATTAGTGCTGAAAATTCATTCATTCAGGTAGATGGTGTATGTTGAGACTTGTAGGCTGTGTTGAAAATTTTCTGGGTCCTAAATGCCTTCCTTGAATCAGAGATTTAGCAGAGTTCACTTTAGTGGGCCGTTGTAGGAATCATTTTGTAAGTTAATGCCACCCTGAGTAATTTACTGGGGAAAACTAGGATGGTAACCAAAGTCTTGCTAAAGGCATTGACTGTTGATCCTCAGAGCTTCTTGGATGGTGTGAAATGTAAATTTTTTGTGAAGTGCAGTCTTAGCAACAGAAATGTGCTAGGGACTTTGTTAACCAGGGTATTTATACTGTTAAAGTAGTTCAGAACATTTGTTGTTGGGAAAAAAAAAAGATGGTCTTTGCTCTACAAAGGTGTTATTTTTTGTTTGTTTGTTTTTGTTGTTACCTGGAATCGGACTGAGGGGGAACGTGGGGGGAGGAGAATTTAATTGTTCCTTTAGTAGTTGCAGCTTGAGCAATTGCTGGCCATTGATGGATGATTCTGCACTTGTTGTTTGAATTCCCGCAATGGTTCTCGTGTTGGCTCCTATTGAAAAGAAGGGAGAAGAAATTATTTTGCATAGACAGCGAAGAGATTTCAGAATAACAGCAGCTGTTGTTGCGGCCATTGCCACCTCTGTGACTGCTGCGGCTGCTGCCGGAATTGCCTTGGCTTCCTCCACCTCCACTGCCACGAGGATGGTCAAGCTGTCTGAAACTATGTCACAAGCACTTGCTACCCAAAATTTCTTGAATGATTTATGTACAATTTGGTATATTGATCAACCGACTACTTTGTTGCAGGAGTGAGTTGATTTTTGTTCTTTGTATTATCATTCTGTTTGTGTTACCTTGGTAATATTGCAAAATCTTAGTTTGTAGTTAGGAAGGTTAAATGCCTTTTTAAGCGGGAGCAGGAATGATGTCTTTGTAAATTTTACCACTGTTTTGGCTTATCATATGTTGATTGTTAATAGGACTAGAGTTGAACCTGTGACTAGGGAAGATTGGTGGAACTCCATAGTTAGTGTAAGAGGCTGGATTCAAAGATGGTCTGGGACCCTAGCCTTGGGGATTTTGGGACTCCTCCTGGCAGGAGTTGGACTAGCTGTCCTGGGTAGGATCTATTCTGTGTTTTCTAAAAAGAGAACTCGTGCACAGACAAGCATTACTTAGCTTGTCTCATTGCCCCAATGAGAATCATGAGATATGGTTCTAAATGCTCAAAGATGGAAGGGTTTGATGACGGGCAACCTGTGGAAAGCGGCCCCGCCTAAGACAGGAGAAAAGACCCTCCAGAGACCGGTAAGGGGCTTTTGCCGACCATATGACCTAAGACAGAATCTTTTCATAATAAAAACAAAGGGGGGAATTGTGGGGAAAAAGGTCTCTCAACACAAGCCCCCTCTGTTACTGAGCAGGAACTTGTTTCCTGCACATACTGTTTTGTTCACCTCAGCTCCCAGAGTTGTTTACCAGACTGAGCCCAGGAAGTTCCGCCTCACAGGCTGAGAACGCCCTGACCCTATCTTGAACCCCAGACCTCATCCTTGAGTTCCTTCCTGCCAACTTCCTCCCTCTTATGCTAGGGGGTATATAAGGGGGAAAGAGAAAAGAAATAAAGAGTCTTTTTCCATCCAGACCAAGAGCGTGCTGTGTCTTCTTTAATCCTGACTTCCCTCGCAGACTCCGATCCAGGGCCGTGCAGGCGTGGCACAGTCATTATTGTAGCTCTCATGGTTCACAGTTGGGTAAGATTTTTTATTGTTTTTCTCCCCATAAAAACTTCCAGCACCATGAAAGCTGGCCAGTGATGAAACTTCAATGTCAGCACCACCTTCATTTCTCCATGTCCTATGACTCAAGTATGTAGTGTCTTCAGCAATAGGGTCTTATCAAGTTCTGGAAGATAACCAAGATCAATGACATGAGCTTGTAATTTTTATGGGTTCTATGGGACCCCACCAATCGACAGTTCAAAAACAGGTAACACATACTTGGCACTCAGCTTATTAGTTGGTAGCCTATGGTGTGACTCTCTGAGAGAGTCATTATCTTCCCAGAATAGGGTAACTCCATTTACATTCTTTTAATATATATTTTAAGAAGCTTCTACAGCAGTAACGTTCCATATGGCCTATTCAAAGTTCTTTACTGTCAGTCATTCTTCCCTGTTCTCCCCTCTCTAACCTGCCCTCCCATTCTAAACTATTTTAACTCCAAGACCTTGTTCCATTATTCCTATTTCTCCCTTAATACCACTGTCTACAGTCACACCACCCTCAATGCTCTTGAATTCATCTCATAGCTTTCTTTTTTGTGTCCTTCAGTGGTATATAATTTTTGTATTTTATTATTTTATCTTTGTTTTCATTTCCAAGATTTCCATTTCATCTATTTCTTACATCTCATTTCTTTCATCCATTTCAGTACATCTATTTTCTTATTTAATTCTCCTTTCATATTCTATATTAACTTTCTTAAATTCAAGTGTTTGTGTTTTCTATGAATTCATTCAGTTATTTTTTGTTACCTTTGATTTTGCTGGAAAATTTTATAATCATTCTTTTGAATTATTTGTCTAGTATTTTTTCATTTCACTCTCATCGAAGTCCATTACTGTGGAATTAATCATTTTTAAGGGAATCATGTTATCTTGATTTTTCAGTTTTTTTTTTTACATTTCTGCATTGAAACGTGCATCTGTGATTAGGTCATTAGTTGGATTTTTAAAATCACGTAGATTCTTTCACTGCAAGTATTTGCAGTATTCAAGTGGGATCCAATGATAAGAGGACTGAGATATCATTTATCTCCTTTGGTCTAGGAACATAACTCAGTACCTAAACCCTTAGCCCATATGGGCTCTCTCTCCAGAACCACTTCAAGAGCAAAATATTAGCTGCAGAAGGGACTATAATCAATGGAAAGGCCCTGTCTGAAAATAAAGTGATAACCAAGCCTCTTCAACTCCATTAAGTTTGGAGGAATAAAGCAACAAGGACAGTGCAGTATGTACCTAAATATTAGTTCCTAATGATAGAAAAGGAAAATGAACGATCATAGGAAAAATAGCAATTAGTATCAGAAAAAAATAGATGAGAGAAAAGTAAATACAAGGGGAAAACAATGAAACCAAGAGAGGTGATAAAGCACCTGGTTCCAGGGAAGGTAGAATGAGAAGAGAATGAGAAATGCAATCATATGACTGAAAATAATTCAATCCTTGGGGGACCATGCTGTTTGGGAAAGTCTATCAAAAAGATCACACACACACACACACACACACACACAGATACAGAGAGAGATACAGAGAGAGATACAGAGAGAGAAAGGGAGAGAGAGAGAGAGAGAAAACACAAGGAGAAAGAGAACAGGACAGTACAAAGCTGATCCACTAAACTGAAATTAGTTGTCAAATAAAGAAATATAGATGTGAAGGAAGGAGAACTGAGTGAGAAAGGATGTGGCCTGTATGTGGTCTCTTGCTTGGGTATGGATGCTAGCCCTGGCTCTATATAGTCCCTTAAAGGGGTGCCGGTTCCAAGCTTGCATCTGTGTGTTCCTACATGTGTATGCAGGTACTAGGCATGCTTCCTTGAAGACCCTGGCACAAGTACAGGAGTCAGGCCTGTCTCTGTGTGGGCTCTTGTATAGGTACAGACGCTGGTCCTGTGCCTATGCAATCCATGAGTCTATGACTTGGACCAGATTCCCATTTCATGGAATATGGTGTGTGATTTTGACTCAAAGGCTTTTCCCTCTCACTAGATGTGTTTTACAGGCTAAGTCTCAAAGTCCATGGCACTTGCTCTAGATTTCTAGAGTGAGCAGTACAGGAGAGATATTTACCTCTAGATCTACCAACTCAACAGGGGTCTTTAAAATCAATTTAATTCCAGTATCTTAAAATAGGAAAGTCACAGAGGTTATTTTAAATAAGTTTTCTAATGGGTTTGATATTGTAGGCACAAGACTATTTAGAGAGAATTTGGACAAGTAGCTCTGCTCTGAAAAGTGAGGCAGTACTAGATTAAATGAATTTGAATCCTCCAGGTGTTGTCCTCAAACTAGAAAGTCAGTTCCAGAAGGAACTCTCGGTAAAATACGGTGTATGTGGAAGTATTTGTCCTTTCCTTGATCGTTTGAAAAGCCTTTGTAAGCAAGTTCACTATAGAAAGACTTCGAGGTGCCAACAGCACTGAGGCCAGGGTGAGCAAACAGTGAAGCAGGGCACATAATGCACAGAGACATCAGTCGTTTGTCCTCTCGCTTCAAAGAAGTCTAGGAACCTTCCCTAGAACATGCAAGATAGACAGTGCAATTCTGCATTTCACACTCAAGGGCCTTGCCTCACCCACAGTCTCTGACTTGGTGCCAGTAGGAAGCTCCTTAACTGATTATTCTGACAGAACTGTTCTTAGTCAAAGTACAGCTACAGTGAGGGAAGTGGGTCACCACACCCACCAAGAAGATGGGTCTTGGAGAGTTAAGCCTTTCCCTTTCTGCTCTTTGTCAATCAAAATAATACTACAATAATATAAAATCAATTTGGCATAAAATAAATGGCAATTTGTTTGGGTGCTTGTTGGGTTTTCGCATATCTGGTCAGGAAAAGATGAAGTAAAATACAGCTCCATTTATGAACTTTTCTAGTGATCCATTTATCTACCCGGTCCAGGAAATAGTGATCAAACATTATAATAAAAATGGCTTTAAAAATCCACAATCTAATCAAGACTGAGGAGGACAGATGCCACCTCAGTGAGGATTACAAAATGTCCGTCAGTGGATAGAAGTCGGTAACAGTTCCTCTTGAGCTTGGAATGAATCAACACAATATAAGGAGCACAAACTCAGAATTCTGAGACAGTTATTGAAAAGGGTTCAACCTTAACTTGTTCCCAACTTCACAATGCTAAAAATTATTTCACTTAATGTAACTTCCGAAATCCAACATGCAATTATAATTTTACATGGAACATAAGGCTGACTTGTTAGCCCAATTAGAACCGTGTTCTTAAACACTATATGCCTGTAACCAAATAATTCAAATGTATCAAAACATATAATGTATTCTCTTACATACTTATAGTTTTAATCCTAAATCTTTCTGGGACTGAAAAGAAGTATAACCCTTGAGGTGGGCAGAATTCCAAAAAGATTCCCCCAATAATTCATACTCATAAAATACCCTACTTTTAAGTGGGGGTACAGTCTAGAAATACAATAAATTATTACTCCTGTTATTAAGTTACTCACCAGTTGACTTTGATCTAATCAGAACAGAGATTATATTAAATGGGCCTAATTTAATCAGGTGAGTCTCAAAAAAAAAGGTGATAAATCAAAGAGATATGCTCCTGTTGGCTTTAAAGATACAGATAACCAAGTCAGAAAAAAAGTCCTTTAATTCTATAACCCTAAAGACTTGAATTGTGTGAGGTTGAAAGAAACAGCCCAAATTTTAGATAGGAATCACAGCTCTGGCCAATTCTTCAGCCTGAGGAGACCATGAGTAGAGAACTCAGCTAGTGTGGCCTACACTCTTGATCTAAGCAATTATAATAGAAAAAATAATAATCCCCCTACAGCATATTGTATTGTACCCCCCAATAATTAGAAGTCCTACCCCTAGAATCCGTAAATGTATCCATATTTACAAATAGGAATACTATAGCTTGAATATATCTCTTGGGAAGCATTTGCTAGAAATTTAATGCTCAGTACAAAAGTGTTGAGAGGTAGGGCCTAAAGCAAGATGTTGAAGCCATGAAGACTCCCTCTTCATGAATGGATTTATGCCAGTCATAAAAGAACTTGAGGCTACACACTTGAAGTCTTGCCTTCTTTGTTCTTTCACCATGAGATGAAGCAGCAATCAGGCCTTCACCAGACAACAGACTTGTAATCTTACATGTCCCAGCTTCCAACACCTTGTGAAACCAATTTGTGTAAATTATAATTTACCCAGTCTGTGGTATTCTGTTATAGTACCAGAAAACATGCTACCAGAGGAAAAAAGAACTGCGACATGATTGGTCTGGCAAGACATGCCCAATGGGGCAATAGTAGCACAAATGTCATGGGAATAATGAACCACTTATAGAGTGGGTTTAAGGCCCACTCCTCAAGATGAACCCCGTACCTGGAAGCATTATTCAGGCCAAGAATCTGTAGGTAAAGCAGTCACAGACCCTAGGGGAGAAACCAGACTGAGACAAAGGATTTCATAAATATAATCAACTTAAGTTGAGGTCATACCTCTAATGATTGGTATCTTTAGAAGCTGAGGAACATTTGACAACATGTATGTGTACACAGAAGAAAACAAAGATGTGAAAATGGAGACAGAAGTTGCAGTAAGATACTTACAAAGAAGCATGGTCAGATTTCTGATCTCTAAGACAGTAGGAGAAAAAAATACCTGTTGACAAAACCCATCCAGTTGCAAAGACAGCATCTATAGGAAACTAAGACCTCTGCCAAAGAAACCCTTATTTCATCCCTAGCAGTGATTAGGTACACTGTCTCCAAACCCATTTCCTCTTCCCAGGCCCATGGCTAAACCACATATCCTAGCTGCCCTTCATCTGACAGGGACATGTGACTACTTCCTTCCCTAGATTGTGCAGATAAACATTGTTACACTTCAGTGGTTGAGGTAAAAACATTTTTCAGATTAAATGCAATTCCAATAAAAATTCTAGTGCTAATATTCATAGAAATAGAAAAACCAACCTTTAGATTCATATGGAACCACAAAAGCTATCAAATATCCAAAACTTGGGAAGCAAGAACAAAAAAACAGACTCATTGTTCAGTATAACAGGATAGAAAAGCCAGAGATAAAGCCACACATTTACAGTTAACTGATTTTTTAATCAAGGGGTCAAGAATACACAATGAAGAAAAAATAGTACTGGGAAAACTGGTCACCCATATGACAAAGGATGAAATTTGGAATTATATGTGTGAGACCATTATATGCAAAAACTAAATCAAAAGGCATTATAGATTTAGACCTAAAACCCTGACACTAAAAAGCTGCTAGGAGAAAGCAGAGGAAGAGCCTCATGACAATAACTGTGGCAAGGATTTTTTGATTAGGACCTTGGAAGCACAGGTAAGAAAAGCAAAAGTCAGCAAATGGGATTGCATTTATTAAAACAGTTTTACACAGCCAAAGAGGAAACCAAAAGAGTGAAAAGACAACATACAGACTGGCAAAAACTCCTCTGCCTTCTACATGTGATTAGGGCTTAATGTCAAAAACCTATGAAGAACTTGAACTCCTACAGAGAAAACAACACTATTTTTAAAATGGACAAAGAAAGTCAGCAGCTATTTCTCAAAACAAGACACACAAAGAAAACCTGGTTGATGAACAAAATGCTCAGTATCACCAAAAATTTGAAAAATGTAAATTGAAAGCATAATGCTATAGCACCTCACTCCCAAAAGATTATTTTAAATAAAAAATGTGAAATATAAGCACTGGCAAGAAGACAGAGAAAAGAGAAACCTTCCATGCTATTGTTGGGAATGTAAATTAGTACAGCCATTATGGAAAATGGTATGGAGGTTCTTCAGAAAACTGGAAATAGAGCTATACTATATGACTCATCAATCCCACTTTGGGGGGGATTTCAATCCAAAGGAATTGAAATCAATATGTTGCAGCATTATCCACAGTATCGAAAATATGAAATCAACATAAGTGCCCACCAACCAACAAACAGATATGGAAAACATATATTTACACATTTAAATAAGGCAATTACGTTATTTGTGAGAACATGAATGGAGGTGGAGGGCATTATGCCAAGTAAAGCCAGGTGCAGAAAGATACAAATCACACCATTTACCTTTCATGTAGAACCTAAAAATGTTGAATTAATAGAAGCAGAGCATTGAATAATGGCTGGGGCATGAGGAAGCAAGGAAATGAGTTGCTAGTTAAAGGGAATGGCAGTTTAGCTTTGCAGAAAAGAGAATGTATTGAGATGTGTTGAACAGCATGGTAACTGAAGTCAATAATAATATTTATTTCAAAACAACTAGCAGAATAATTTCAAATGTATCATCACAAAAATGTTACACAGTGGTGATAGTTATGCTAATTAGCTTGACTCAATTGTTCCAGATTATACGCCTATATCAGAACATCACATTATACCTCATAAATGTAATGGTTATGGGTTATCATTTTAAAATAATATAGTTAACAATAGTTATAACATGGTAAGTCATAACTATTAAAGGCTATGAACATAGATCAGTGGTAGAGCACTTGCTTGGCATGTAAGAGACCCTGGGTGAAACCTCTGGTACACCTCTAAATTAGTTTTTGTTTTGTTTGGGGTTTTGGTTTTTGAGACAGGGTCTCCATGTAATCCCAGCTGGCCTAGAACTTGCTTTGTAGACCAAGCTGACGTCAATCTTACAGAGACCTGCCTGCCTCTGCCTTCCCAAGTACTGGCATTAAAGACGTGCACTACCATGTCTGGTGCCTAAATTAATTTTAAAAGTCAAATATTAAAAGTTAGTGTACTTGTTCAGGTTCTTTCTCTTTCATTCTCTAGTTATTTCAGAGGCACTTGAATGCCAGAATATTGAGTGTAATTTTTTTGTCTTTCTTATATGCATGACGACAAGAAGTATTTGGTTTTCTGTGCCTGGATGATTTCACTTAATAAAGTCTCTTATGGCTCCATTCATGCTCATAGATTTAAAAAATTTTTTTAAATGTTTCATATCATTATGTTTTATATGAAATGCACATTTTACCATTAGGGCCTCTTTAGAGCCCAAAACACGTTTAACAAAGTCCATATCCTGGCCAAGTCTATGTAAAACATCTGTAAACATTTAAAAGAAAATTGATAAGTTAAAAGCTGTTTCAAGGCTTACAAGGATAGCTCACAGTTTATACATTATAACAGTAATATTTGAGAGAATTGTATATATACATATGGATAAATATTAATTGCTTAGTAAATTCCTACAACAAATGGTAAATTTGTGAATGTTATTATGTCTTACGGTCTTAAGGAAGGAAACAAAGATTAAAATGTTGTAAAGGGATATAAAATAGAGATATTTTAATGAAAAGGATTTATGTTTAAAAATTGAGATGACTGTATATTTGCAGAGTAGAAGGGATAATGAAAACGTTTAAGAAAGTACATTAGAGGGCTGAGCAGGGTTACAGAGATACAGCGTAGTTGTTAGCTTTCAGTCCACTCTTCTGGCTGGTACTGCACACCCAGTTACAGATTTGGATTAAATGGATACGGACAAGCATTTGGTCACCTATGGCTACCGAAAGATGTCCTTTATGTCTCTCTGAATTATGTAAGCATTACTTTTCTTGTTTTCTTTTTCCCTTAACTAGATAATCTGACCCAAGAAGAGCTAGGTTTTACCTCCTTGAACCAGATGTCCAAAGGAAACAGTTTCATTATTTCGGTAACTTTGGTCTGAATCCTGATAAGTTTATTTCCTGTCTATAGATCTGTGATATGACCCCTCCCTTCTGAAAAACTGTGAATCAATGTATGAGGGGACTAGGAAAAAAAGGACACTGCTTTTGCTTATAGTAGAACAGTCTACATTTGGGACAGACCTAAAAATTTGTTTTAAATCCCTTTCCTAGGCTATGTGATGTTAAATCTCTTCCAGTCAATGTGATGTTTGGGTTTTGTTCAAGCTTTATGTACATATTACACAGTAATTAGTGAAACTGACCTTCCTTGATGATTAATAAGCATACTTAAAAGCCCATACTAATCTGATCAAAAGGGATGTAAGGGACAGCTTTGTTCCTTGCCCTCCGAGGTCACTAAGTCCCAGGGGATTATGGGGCATCTCTCAAAATGTTCTGTAACTATGATGAGTCACCTGTCATGGGAGGTCATGGAGACCCCACCAGAGGGACGGGACTCAAACTGGTGTCCAGCCCATAAAGAGGAAGGTCAACAGAGAGGAAAAGTTTCCTTGATGCTTCCAAGGGAAACCAAAGGTCAGCAGGACCTCCTGACGTCTCCTCACATGGATGGAACTGATAAAAGGAAGTCAAAGGACCCAGGGTACCCCCAAACCCCTGAGAATCAGATCCTCAGAAAAACAAAGTCAGGCCCTGAGAAAAACAAAAACTTGGTTAATTTTGGCAAACAGTATGGTCTTAAACATCCAAAAGGAAAGTATAACCAAAGATTAAAGTGAGAGTATATTTCTTTAAAACCTGAGAAATTGTGCCTTCCAGACATTAGATTTAGAAGTTCATATGAGATGCTGTTTAGAAAATTCTCATTATGTTTTTCTCTATAATAAAATGCTATTCAGGTATAAAACTTCAAATCATGGCCTAGTTCAACACTGAAGTGCCACCTGCAGCCAAAAAGGATAAGTCCACTAGTGTTCTTATCAAAATTAAATGATGACTAAATTTCTTCTCCCTCCCTGTCTAGAAGCCATTTAAGAGAGAACTCACACTGTGATTCTAGCCAATCCAACTATCAAAATACCTGAAAATCAGATCTTCGGTCCAGCCATCACAGCCAAATAAAAAACGAGGAGAAGCCCAATAAATGGATACTACTGGAAGCCCTCACAAAGAAATTCTGGTGGAAGTTAAATTGTATATTTAAAATTCACCCTGTTCTGACTTTTCCTGGTTCCTTGCCTAGAAAATGTGCTTAACTATTTTTGCCTTTACTTCCCCTTCACAGACAGCAGTCAAGGACATTCTTTTTCTCTATAGCTATACTTTGGGGGTCTTTCTGATAAACCCATTGAAGGAGTAACCCAGTTGCCACATCCAGCATCCCTATTCAGCATGGAAGAAGTCAGAGTGACCAGAGGCCCAATTCCTGGCAATTAGGATTACCTCTTCAGAGGGAGGAGTAATGAGAATAGGAAGTAGAAATTAATTATGCAGTTTAGGGTCAAGACCCTCTCCCCCAATATGACCCGTTTCTTTCTCAGCTCAGAGCTGGGAATTTCCTTGGATCTGCCAGTAAACTTATCCCTATGGGAGGATAGAGACCAGAATCAACAGAAAAGGGAGCTATCTGTGTTGTTTTAGGCAAATCAGTCTAGCCTAGTTAGAATACAATTTCCTTGGATCTGCCAGTAAACTTATCCCTATGGGAGGATAGAGACCAGAATCAACAGAAAAGGGAGCTATCTGTGTTGTTTTAGGCAAATCAGTCTAGCCTAGTTAGAATACAAAGCAACTTAAAAAACAAAAAACAAAACAAACAAAAAACAAGCTACAGAAGAGGAAAATGGGTCTTTCTGGAAGAGTACTTGGGAAACTTGAGGACCCTGGCAGGTTCCATTAAAATGACCCATAGTGCTGATTCTATTAATCCTCCCCTCCTGATATGGCCATGTGTAATAAATATGCTAATTAATTTTATCAAAAATCAAGTGTCTTCCCCTCTGCCCCCTGCATTTACCCCATAGAAGTCGTTGTTTCCCAAGCTTCCACATTCCTATAACCTTTGTGACCAAGTGTTACCTGTAAACCACTTACTTAATTACCACATATGTGTTATTTACTCTTTGTTTGCATTTGTCACATGGGTATAAAACTCCTTTATGGAAGGATCCATGTGTCAGTCAGTCCCACCAGTGTGAAATTAAACTTCCTCTCCTCGCCTGAAAAAAAACAATGCTACATCACGTCATTGTATCATATATATTTTTTACATTTATTTATTGATTCACTGATGGACACTTAATCTGATTCCACAGTCTTGGCCATTGTGAATAGGGCTGTAATGAACATGAGTATATGGATATTTCTTAGGCATACTGACTTTGTGAGATTGCCAGCTCATATGGTAACTTCATTTTGGGATTATAGGTTTTGAGTGGGACCCATTGTACTCTTCTCCACAGTAGCCAAATAAATTTACCTTTTAATAGACAGTGTACTAGAGTTTCCTTTTCTCTGTATATTCGTTAATATTTATCTTCTATCTCTTTAATAAACCCATTATGAAATTATGATTTTAACTTGCATTCATTTATGGTTAGTGATGCTGAGAACTTTCCATGAATGTTTTTGGTCTTTTATATATCTTCTTTTGATAAGATTATCTGTTCAGGTCTGTATTAGTTATTTTTCTCATTGCTGTGACGAGATACCTGACCAAAGCAACTTAAGGAAGGAAAGGTTTCTTTTTAAAGTACAGTCCAATACAGCAGACAAAGTATGCTTACAAGAGTGTGCAGTGGGTTGGTTAAGTTGTGCTCATAGTGAGGATACACGGACAAAGGAATGTTGGGGCTGCACTTGCCCTTTCGTTTTCATTCAGTCCTGGACCTCAGGACTCTCTCATTCATGGTGAGATTTTCCAGTTCAGTTAAATCCCTCTGGAAACATTCTTACAGACTCGCCCAGAGGTTTCTCTCCTAGGTAATTCTAAATCTCATCAAGATGGAAATCAAGATTAACTGTCACACATCCCCTCCTTGACAACTTGGCTCCAAAACACATCATTTTAAAATTATAACATTACTTCTCTGGTCCCTAAAGTCTCTTGTTCATTTCACAATGCAAATGTGTTTAGCTTATTTCTATAAGCCTTGAAAGTCTTAACAGCTCCAAAATTATTAAAGAGAGAGAGAGAGAGAGAGAGAGAGAGAGAATGAAAATGAGAATGAATCAGACCAAAGTAAGAGCAAAACCCAACAGGGCAAATGCTAAATTCTGAAGTTCTATGGCTGGCATCTGCGACTTGTGGTGATATTATCTGGGCCCCAAAGGGATTGAGTAGCCCTTCCCCTCCAGCACTGTTGCTTGCAGCATACATAGTCTCTTTCTGTAGTTTCTCTCAGCAGATCTCAATGACCCTGGCATTTCCATCTTCATGGGGTATCCACTGCACTTCAGGCTTCACCTTCACAGCTTTATGTAATGACCTCTCAGTACTGTATAGTCACACCTTGCCTGGACTCAGTGGTTTTTTCACTCTTCCATTTTATATGCCTGCAAAGCCACTAATATGTAGATGATGCTGCCAACTTCTGTTGCCAACTCAAAATGTAGCCTGACCGTCTTTTTCCATACTTGTAGTGGCTTCTATGTACTTCCCTAAGTACTTGTTTTCCAGCAGGGAATCTCTTCATTGGCACTATTTATTCAGTCTTTCTCCTTTAAAACAAATCTGCATTTTTACAGTCTAGCACCTTTGGTGGGTAGGGTCTTACTTTCAAAGCACCTTTCTTATTACACTTTTTAAAGTTTTATTTACTTATCTATCTTTCTATTTATGTGTAATGTGTGTGTGTGTGTGTGTGTGTGTGTGTGTGTGTGTGTGTGTGTGGAGGGCAGAGGACAATTTTCAGATGTCACTTCTCTCCTTCATCTGTGCAGGTCCCAAAAGATTGAACACAGATCATCTTTACCCACTAAGCCATCTCACCAGCTCAAGACACTTTTCTTATTGTCCTATTGTAGCATGTAGTTTCTCTTTATTTACATGTTTCTCTTTAATGATTACAGCCAGTTTCTCTGCATCTCCCTTGCCAGTACTTTTAAACTTGTTTCCACTCACTTCTTCACCAAGATTCTCATTTTTATTTTTTTACTTTTTATTAATTTTTTCTGTATTTCACACAAATCAAATCTTATTCATCTTTATATCTCCTTCCCCACTGGCATCCTCCTCTAGACCCCCACTGGATTTCATGCTCTCTGTCATTTATGTTAAGGCCTATTGAGTCGAGTTAATGTCCCCAGATGTTCTTCCATGTTCATTCATCCATTGGGGTCTACTCAGTCTATCTAGAGTCCTTCCTTTAAAGATGAGTTTTTCACCCAGCAGTAATCAGCCATCCAATAGTTCTTTGACTAATCTCCCCTGCCTGTTCATTTCTACAGTTCTGTGCTGGGTTTTTTTGCTTGATTTTGTATAGGTCTTGCACATGTTAACACCATTGCTGTAGGTTTGTATAAAGGGTGACAAATGGCCAAAGCATAGAGAATAAGAGTCTGCAGTGTATGGTCCTTTAACAGGACTCCTATATTAAACTCCACCCACCCAAGACTCAGGGACCATTTTGGAAGAGGGGGTCAGAAAGAGTCTAAGAACCAAGGTAGAAGGTGCTTGACCATATGGAAATAGAGTCTTACAGGTTCCTGGGACCTAGCTTCACAATTTTAACATCTTTCTGCTGCAATTGCTGCCTACTCTCACTATAAACCTGGATAAGAGCAGTAAGAATGAACAAGCAGTAACCATGCCATAACCTGAATTCTATTCTCTGCTGAGAGTTCTCTACCAAATAAATTAGCATTTTAAATGTAGCCATACTCATGTTCTCAGGCTGCAGAATATGACTGAATGCAGCCATAGTTTTTGCCAAAATGTGTCATGAGTGGACTCTAGTGCAATTATCAGTAATCTTTGTTCCTCACTAAAATTTCATAAGCTGTGACTCTATTGTCTACATTTCTGTCAGTATTCTGGTATTCTTAACTCACACTATAATGGTCTATTAATCTCTTGTTACAATATTTTAGGGTTTCTTTAACTTACAGCTCAAAATTCTTCCACATTCTTCCCATAAACCAGGTCCTAAGGTCTAAAAGTCACATGGTCAGGTTTGTCACAGAAGCAGTCCCACTCCTCAGTACCTGTTTTCTGAATTAGTTACTCTTTTGTGATGTGAGAAAACATGTAAAAAGTCAAATTAAGGAAAAGAAGGCTTGTTTTGGTTCATGCTGTGAGAGTAGAGAACATCATGGCAGGGAAGGCGTGATGACAGGAGCTAGCAGAACTAGTCTCTACTCTTTATCAAATTTAGCTGTGGCAATTATCTCTTATGATGTGGACATGAGCTCTGAAGCCATATCAAGCACTATTTAAAGTCCAAGGCACAGCAGAACTAGTCCCTGTTCTTTGCTAAATTATGCTGTGGTGACTATCTCTCTTTTTAGGACTGTGTGGTAGGACCTGAAGGTAGGCCTGGAGGTTGGCCCTCTACAGATTTAACACTGGTAGACTTACCACCACTTGTGGGGGCAATCATCTCAGATTGATAGGTAGGCTATGGTGTTGATTAGTGTCTCTGATCAGATTCCTGTGCTGACAGATACACAGAGCTACCACTTAGTAGCTTAGTCTTGGTGACTATAAGTTCCTCTTCTTTTTATTTATTTACTCTTTACTTTTTGACACTTTCAGACATGTATATAAGGAATTTTATGCCTTTTCATCTTGTATTATCTTATCTCAGTTCCCCTTCTACTCTCACTGCAACCCTTCTTCCTGGCAAGTCCCCTACCTACTTTCAAGCCTTTTGTGCATGTGATCCTCCTACTTTACTCTCTCATGTAAATGGGAACACAACTACATGAGCATGGGTAAGAAGTTATTTACTACAGCATGGGCAACTTATCAGTGTTGAAGAAAGTGATGTCCTTTCCCTCAGCCACCATTACCCGTCAGTAGTCACTTGGTATTGGTTAAGCTCCCTTTCTCACTTTGCTTCTACTTAACCTTAGGAGGTCTAGCTGTGATGTTATCAACTCTGTTTTCCATGAGGTGAGACCAGAGGGGGCTTCCCATTAAGCATTTCAGAATGCTGTAAAAGCTGGCTGCCCAACTCTTTTTATACTGTATAAATCATGAGCCTCAAAGAATCCTCTCTGTGTGGCACTGTGCTAAGTTGGCCAACACAGTGAGATCACTTCTCTTACCTTCCCTTGTGTTCTTCCTTAGCTCTGTGTTCCATGCAGGGTCTCAGAGTTATCCTAAGTTTGGGTTTTACAAGGTTTTCTTGTATATGCACAGCTGCCAGATGAACTTTCTGTGAGTGGCAGTTAGTGAAACCTGGAACCTCGTATTCCATCATCTTATTGGTGTCACTGTGAGGTATAGCTTTACTTATATGAAACTACTCTTTACTGAAACTGACTTCGACTATCCACAATGGCATTTAGCTTAAGAACACATTCATTATCGCCTGCATTCACTTCCATTCTCACTCTCTTACTCCCATATCAATGTTTCCTGCTGTTGTATCCCAGCAGAAACAGATTTGAAAAACTTACCAACATCTAAACTTAAATATTTGTTTAAATTCTGCTTATTGTCATTTAAAATATGAATATGCTTATTGGAGAAATCCAAAATGAAGCCAATGACTCTAATACATTTGGCCTTTAACCTTGCCTAATAGAGGTTAGGGACTTTTTTTATTGAATTGTTGAAAATTTCCCGAAATATATTTCGGTTGAATTTAGATACCCTCCCCACTGCACCCCCTCCACTAACCCTGCCCTCTTTCATATATTCACACACACACACACACACACACACACACACACACACACACACACGTGAGGGACAGCTTCTTGACTTATGGATATCATGTAGCACAAATTGTTCTATTCCATGTTATTTTGTTCCTTTAACTTTTAGAAACACATATTCATTTAGGCTGAGTGGCATGGGTCTCCCAGATACTTGGGAAAATGAGGAAAGAGAATTACAAATTTAGGCATACTGGATTACACAGTGAGCTCAAGGCTAGCTTGGGCCACTTAGTGAGATTCTGTCTCAAAATGAAAAGTTAAAAAAGTTCTGGGAATATAGCTTAGGGGTGGAATGCTTGTCTACCATGCTTGGAGCTCTCAGTTCAATTCTTATTACTGCACAATGAAAAATAATGAAAGAAAAATACATCCAAATTCTACTTGTAGAGATGACAAATCAGGAAAGAAAAATATATATTGATATAAGGTGTTAGGAAAAATCTTAATCTAAAACCATCTTTCTTTTTGTTAGCATGAGTAGTTAAATTAATGGATACACAATTATCTGTAACCAGAACATTTTTAAAATTGTATATATGCTGTATATGTTATTAAGAAATACAAAGATTAGAGTGATCATAATAAAAGGGAGAGGGGTCTTGTGTCTCAGTGTGGTGGACAGATGTTAATGTCATTCCCAAATATGTCCATATCATAGTGTTTATGGCCTTATGTAATTCCCTCCTCTGAAGTAATTTAGCTCTGATTTCTCTATGTAGTTGATGATTAGATTACAGGCGATTATAACCTTCCTTCTATCAGACTCTTTCCTTTACCATATTTGATGAGTCAAGGTTCCTTGCTTAGGAGTCATACATGGCAAGCGTGTGAGCATTCTGTTGCCATGGCAAAACACTTGTAATAATCAGTTTATTATTCAGAACTTTCACTTCATAGATGCTTGGCCCTATTGTCCTTGGACATGTAACAAGGCAGCATGTCATTGGAAAAGATTCACTGGTACAACAAACCTGCTCTCACTTCATTGCTGTTAGAAAGAGTAAAAGAGGGAGGGAAAGATACTAAAGTCCCAACGTGCCCTTAAGGTTACAACCCAAGGGGATTGTAACTTCTTCTTCCTGGGCTCCCACATCATAAAGGTTTTGATACCTTCCAATAGTGTGCCACACTGATCAAGCCTTTAACATGTTTCTTTCAGGGATGTTTAAGATTCAACTCTAGTAGGAGGAACTGAGAGGGCTCTTTGGATATTCATCAACAAAATGAAATCTTTAGTTCAGCAGTCTTAAAAGAACAAAATCCTACCTGCAGTCATGTTGTGATGCTTGGCTGTAGATCTTTTCTCAGGTGAGCCAAAGTCCCAGCCCTGGCTGACACCTCAGTTGGTACATCATGGGACACACTGACACATAGGACCCAGTGAAGCTATGCTTAGATTCCTAATTCAAAAAAACAATAAGGCAATAAACATGTACAATTTAAAGTATCTGAACATCCTTATTCATTATTTTAGGGCCAATATTGGGGATTTAGAAATAAGTGCTAACAGAACCACTGCCACTTTGAGTACTGAATCAAATTTACGATGGATTATTCCTACGTTTCAGACTCGAACTCCTACTGTTGTTGAACCTAAGAGAACATACAGTCTATCTGACCAAGATTCTTTGTATAAAAATGGGAACTGATAGAATAACTTCATGATCACAAGTCTTCTCTAAGCATATGCCAGCCTCTTAGCAACAGAAAATGATCTCAAACAAAAAAAAATTCGAGAACCAACTCCCTTGTAAATGTCTGAGCCAATGAAGATGGTGTTTTTAACTTTGTTTAGAAAACTATTTAAAATAAGGTTTTCTTGAGAGAATAACACAGCATGTATAAACCTATTAACTGTTCAAAAAAGCTCTGTTCTTCTAAGGGTGCATCTATTGTGGATAGAATAAATATATTTTTTAAAATCTCAGTAAAATGTGAAAACAGTTTCCTTGGGACCAACATAACTGCTGCCAAAGAACTCACATTTCTTGGGAAACAATGCAGCATACTGGAAGGCAGTGGAGTGAGGCCAGTTTCAAATATCTAGCTGGCAGTGACATGTGGTATTTAAAGACAGACACAGCACAACACACAAGGAGACAGAGAGATCTACTGCTTGACAAGTTAACAAAATCCAGTGTGCTTTCAGAAGAGTGTTTTGCCTCATAGCTTCGCTTAGACTTTAGTGTATTCTGTTGATTGCAGGTGCATTGGATCTCAGAGGTCAAATTACTTCCTAAGTAGATCTTTAACCACTTTATTTTCTAGCCTAGCCTTTTCTGAATTGAAGTACATTAAATGATATATTAGGTATGAGAAGAAAATACTAGAGGTTTTAGCTTAAAAATATGAAAAAAAGAAGTGTTATGAGCAGGTCAGCAGGTAATCTACAGACTGACGCTGGCAGGCTTCATCCAGTCAGTCCATCTACATAGAAGACTGTTCTGTACCATACCCAGCGTGCATAATTTCTTTAAAAAATCTTGTATTAGTTATTGTTCTTGTTGCTGTTGAGAAGGTCTCCAAACCCGAAATGCAAAGTCGAAGCAAATCTGACTCCACATCTTGTTAGAAAAAGCCTCAGCCACATAAGCTTGGCTTCTCGGCTCCAGAAACTCTTTCCCACCCTCATAGTTAAACATTTGCAAGGATGTGGCCTTCAGATACCAGGTGGTTTTACAAAATATCTTGTTTATGGCTTAAAGGGAAAGCATAGAGTCCGGTCAGGATGACTGAGGCAAAAATCAGAAATCCAAACAAGCCCAGGACCTTGAAGCATACTTTGGTAAGCACGTTCCAGGACAGACCCACCAGTAAGAAGCCATAAGTTCCTTGTCACCTATCTTTGTAACCAATCATTGTAAGCTGCTTTCCCGCACACGGCTTTCTTAACCAATCCCAGCTTTTGACTCACCTCCCTTTGTTCCAATCCAATAAAAGAACTCCTTTCCCTTTACTCTGGGCCACTGTCCTATCACCCACTGGGTCAGTGTGTCAGACTATGGACCGAGCTCGAGCTTGCAAATAAAGATCCTTTTAGTATTTGCATTGGATTTGGCCTACGTGGTGGTCTCTGAGGGGACTCTAAGACCTGGGCATAACACTGTCACATAAAGCAGCTTGACTAAAGAAGGGTTTGTTTTGGCTTACAGTTCCAGGGTACAGTTCATGATGGTGGGAAAGTCATATCAGCAGGATCCTAAGGCAGCTGCCCACACTGTGTCTGCAGTCAGAAACAGAGAGAAATGAATGTTAGTACTCAGCTCCCTTTCTCCTTCTTATTACTTCTAGCAGTTGAGGTGAGTCTTCCTACCGGAATTAACCTTATCTAATCCTTTACAGGTATGCCTAGAGGCTTGTCTCCTAGGCCTAGCATGCTGATTACATTAACCACCTGCCTCATCATGCTAGTTTCAGTTCATTGTCCTGAAGCTTTCATGAGAGGGATTCATGGATTTAACTGCTCAGTTATATTAATTTGCAAAGTAGAAACTAAATATTAAAGATTTACATTGAAATAAAATGAGTGTGCTTCAAAATCTTTTCTACTACATACAACCTCAAAAGTTCCTGGACTTCTTCTGCTCTTTTTTGCTAGGCTTCCTCTCCCTCCCTCCCTCCTTCCTCTCTTCCTCCTTCCCTCCCCTTCTTCATCCTCCCTCCTCCTCTTCTTCCTCCTCCTCTGCCCCCTCTTTATGCATTTGTTCTGTTTTGAGGCACCGTCTCACCATGTTGTTCAAACTGGCCAAGAACTCAGAATTCTCCTACTTCAACCCTTCTAAGTATTGAGATTACAAATGTGTAACCCAAGAATTTTCTTCTTTACTGATTTAATGCTATATTATACTGGTTATAATACTATAATATATTTAATACTAAATATTTTTTCTAATCATAACTCTCATAGTCAGTCAGAATATAGGTAGACTTTATTTAATCTATTCTAACACTAATCACCTTTAATTGATAGGTTTAGACCATTTTAACTGAACCACATAAATTTTTTATGCTATAGTTTCACTTTCTGCTCAGGTAAAAATATTTTATTGTGTACATTGGGACTTCCTCTATAACCCATGAACCCATGAATTATTTAATGTTTAAGTTCTAACAGGAGATCTTCAACATGTTTTCTGTAATTAATTTCTAGTTTAATTCCATTATTGTCAAAAACACACTTTGTATCATTTCAATTATTTTAAAGTTAAGGTTTTTTTATTACCAATTATATATATATAGTATTTATTAGTGAGTGTTCTATATGTACACTTTAGAAAAATGGAAATTTTACTGTTTTGAATGAAATTTTCTATAAACATCAATAAGTCCCAAGTCATTGTCAATTTTCTTTTTGATCAGTTCTTTAATAACTTTGCTAAATTTCTGCACTAATAATAGTGGCATTTTGACTGTGCTGACTTTTTACTTAAGGCAATGACTTTATGACTAAAAGCTTCTTGATATACAGGAAATAGCTTCCTTGGCAGACTAGTTTTGCATTGTGGTCTTGTGATTTGTTACTAGAAACTTAGTTTAGAGTTTGTTTCTTCAGTGATTGTTATTGGTCAGAGGGCGGGACTTGAAAAAAAACCTCAGAGAGAATTCCCTATTCACTATACACTTGGATTTTACATATTTCATTTCCTTGTCATCTATTTTAGGTTTCTTTTCCCTACTTTCTTTAGCTGTGTGCAGTGTGTCGTTTAAACCTATGTTTTACTTATTAGTTTCAAGCACCACATATTTATTTCTATAAGGTTAATTTCACTGATTCCAAATTTTTCTGTTTTAATCAGAGTATTTCTCTTCCTGATTTTTAATTTCTGATTTTACTTAATTTAATTACTATAATAGTCTTTGGTAATTTATATGTAATTCCATTATGTGAAGATTTCTTTTGCTGATCCTCATTCAAGGTGGTCAAATTTTCTTCTTATATTATACCTTTTTATTGTTGGAGGAAAGGGAGAACTTTGTATCTAGAAGCATATATAGCCCATTTTTGAAAATGGGACTAGTTAGCGAGTTTTTATTTTCTTCTCTTCTCATCCTCCTAAAATCTAATCAACCTAACACTACTTTTCCACTTTATAAATAGTTTTATTAACAGATAATAATTATATAGGCTTATTGGGTATAATGCAATGCTTCAACACATGTATGTACTGTGAAATGAGTGGATCAAGCTCATTGGTGGACCATTACATAACAAGTCATAATTTCTTTGTTCTGAGAAGATTTGTAATGATTTATCAACTAAGAGATCCTATATCAGTCAGGAGAAGGTAGAATGCATCATGTTTGTGCATGTGATACATCATATCAGCAGATTTTCTGCTAATAAATAATAATCATGGCATTTCTAGGATAAATCTTACTTAGATTAGAATTTTTAAATTTTTTATTGGAGTTTTATGATTTTTCATAAATATATTTTGATGGTATTTCAATCCCCTCCCCTATCTGCACCTCCCCTTACTGAACCCCACCAAATTTAATATTCTGTCTTTCTCTCTCTCTCTCTCTCTCTCCCTCTCTCTCTCTCTCTCTCTCTCTCTCTCTCTCTATATATATATATATATATATATATATATATAGCCTATAGAGTCTAATTTGTGTCCCAGAATGACCTTCAGTGTGCATCCATCCACTGGAACTTGTGTAACCTACCAAGAGTCCCATCCTTGAAAGAGACTTCCTCTCCCCTTCCCAGCAGTCATCAGTTGTCTATAGCTCTTCAGGTTGGGTTGGGGTTTCTTACCCACTTCCTCAAATCTATGCTGGAATTTTGTCTGATTTGAGCTTGTATGAGAGTTGTGCGTGCTGTCACCATTACTGTGAGTTCATATGAGTAACTGACCAGCTTTCTAGAAAACCTTCCTTGTGGTCATCTACCACTTCTGGCTCTTACAATTTTTCTGCCTCCTCTTCTGCAATGATCCCTGAGCCTTGGGAAGCAGAAGTTTGATAAAAGTGTCCTATTCAGGGATGAGCAGTCTCTAGCCTCTTTGTCTCTGCATGTGGGCCAGTTGCAGGTTTCTATGCTAGTTACTACTGAATCTTTGATAAGAGTTGAGAAATGTATTAATCTATGAGTACAATAAGAAGTCGTTTCGAGTCAGTTTAATAACATAAGTATTTCATAGAAGATTAGTATTAAGCTTTCCCCTAGGCCAGATATCAGTGTCAAGTATGGGTTCCATCCTGTAAACTGGAGCCTAAATCCAATTAGAAAATGATTAGTTACTCCCATAATAATTGTACCACTGTTTCACCAGTGGGCATGTCTTTCCAGGGCAGTTGTTGTAGCTGGAAGGATTCAAAACTGGGTAAGGCCTATGACTAATCTTCTCTTTAGGTAGCATGCCTAGGACCTTCCAGCAGTAGGGAAGCTAACCAGTAGGGATGAGGCTCTGAAGTCATTGCCAGTTTGATTTCTTTTTGTTCATTCTACAGCTTATGTATGTAATGCCTTTAGGAATAGATCTTACTGTGAATACTGTAACTTTCTGGTGGGTAACCAAGAGCCGGAGCAATAACAAGCATTGTTCAAGGGTCTATGGGACCCATGGTCAACAGCTTCAGGAGAGGGAATCTATTCCTGGCACTGAGGTTTTATTTTGTTAGTCTACAGTGTCTAGGTAAGGACCATGTCCCCCTGTTGTAAGGTAACTCATTTTAATGGTTGAGCTATTTATTTTCTTTTGTTTTGGTTTTCTGCAGGATTATAGGATAGATATGGGATTTTCTTCAGTTGTATTTTCCCTTATAAATTGAGGGGTTGGGATAATCCAATAATCCTGAAATCTCTGTGACCTAAGACAAAAAATGTTTGTTTCTTGCTTATAGAAAACCTTCATTGGGTGGGGGATGTGTTTGGAGCTGCTCTCTGAAGGTACAAGGACAGGGATCCAGATTGTTTGCACCGAATCTTGTTATAGATTCCAGATTTCTATAGCAGAAGAGCTCAAAGGCAGTGAAGGGGCTTTCACTCCCTCAACCCAGAAATGACCATGGGAAATTTGTAGTCCATGACTCTATGCTGCAAATAATCAGATTCTAAAAACTGTTTCAGAAAGACTCTTGTGGCTTGATTTCGTGTGTGTGTGTGTGTGTGTGTGTGTGTGTGTGTGTGTGTGTAGCCTGAAAAACAATATTATTCAAAGGGAGGAATGGGGGCATAGTGAAGAACAGACCAAAACAAGGCCAAAATCTGACAGGGCAAACATCGAATCTTGTAGCTCCATATCTAATGTCTGGGACTTTACATCTAAAAAGCTTAGATGGCTCAGCCCTTCTAGCTTTGCTGCACTCAACATACATCTCTCTCTTGAGCTGATACCACTCCTGTTGGGCATAATGTAAGGTGGGCCTAGCCCAAGGCCACCCGCTGGGAGGAATAGAGGAATGGCTCCTGTGGGTGTGGCGTTCTGCTCTGGCTAGTTGTGAGACCAGCACCTGGAAAGCACCTGCCTACCTGGGGACAAACTTACTATTGGCTGTATTTGGGACCCCACCCCATAAGGTCATTGGCTATCCAGACCTATAAGAGCTTGTGCTCCTATTCAATAAACGAGCTTGCAGTGCCACGCGCTTGGCCTGCTTCCTGTCCAACTCCCGGAGCCTGTGGCTTGACTCTGCGTCTACTCACCCCCAACCACTCCGGCCGCCCCAAGTGGTGAGACACGACAGAAATTGACATGATGGTAACAGACACAACTATACACTCCCTCTATACAGCTCTCCTTGTCAAATATCTCAGAACTCTGGCACCTCCAACATCTCGGGGACTCCACTCCAACCAAACTTCACTTTCACAACTTCACAAAATTGCTTGAGGCCTATAAGGGCCTTCTCTGTGCAGAAGATGCACACTGCTTGGCCTCAGTGGCTTTCTGAAAACACAGAGGAAGAACCAATGACTCCCCTCATGCTTGCATCCTTTGTGTCTCTGAAGCCAGCACCATGTGGACACTGCCAACTTCAGCTGCCAGTTGGGGATGGACCTTGGTCCACTTCATGCGCATTACCAGTGGCTTTTGTAGATTGCAGTTTCCTAGGAGTAGAAAACGTCATAGGCCTTTTCCTTTCACAAGGGTGAGGTCTTGCTCTTAGGGCATTCTTTTCATTTTTCAAGTGCAGATCTGGAGGCCTCTCCTTAATGGCTCAAATCTCCTTATCATTCAGCATAAGCCTTTGCTCCAACATTAAGCTTCCTATTACTCTTTTTTGGCTCTAAACTGTACATTCTGTGTTTCTTTCTGCTCCACTTACTATTTTTCCTTATAGATCTCTATAATATTCACCATTAATTGTCACACCACTGATTCAACATTAGACTGTCTTGAAATTTCCTCTGTCAAAGAAATTAGTCCATGAGTTTTCAAATTAACCTCAGGCGAGCTCTTAGGCTGTGGGAAGATGGCAGCCAGATGCTTCACAAAAATATTTCAGTTGCTGTTTATGCCCTTATATTTATCTGGAACTACCTTGTTCTCAGTACTACTTTCTTTCTGGTTTCTGCTAAAATGGCCCATTAACCTGTGCTTACAGCATTCAACTGCTTTTCCAGTCAAAAGTTTCAAAGTCTTCCACATTTCTCCCAAAACCCCCATAGTCAGGTTCTTCACAGTAGCAGCCCAATCTTTGGTATCAGCGGCTGTATTAATTTTCTGTTGTTGTGATAGAACACCATGACCAAGACAACTTATAGAAGAGTTTATTTGGCTTAAGAACCTTCAAAGCTTCCCCCTAGTGATGTGCTTCCTCCATCGTGGCCACACCTACTAGAGATTCCATCACACACCACACACACACACACCTGCTGCAAAAGAAAAGAAAAGAAAAGAAAACCAGCACCATGAACTGGGGATCAAGTGTCCAAATACTTGAAGCCTATAGGGGACCTTCTCATTCAAACCAACACACACACACACACACACACACAAACACACTCATTTAAATGTAGGTTCCATATGTGAGAGAAAATATGGTATTTGTCTTTCTAAGTATTTCACTTAACATAATGATTTCAAATTCCATCCATTTCCCTGAAAATTCCACTTTTCTCCTTTAAAAATTATTATTATTATTATTATTATTATTAGTAGTAGTAGTAGTAGTAGTAGTAGCAGTAGTATTACTATCATTGTTTGCATGATGTGCATGTGAATATGGGTCCATGCATGCCAAGGAACACGTATGGAGGTCAGAAGACTGCGTTCAGGAATCAATTCTCTCCTTCCAGTGTGAGTTTCAAGTCTCAAGCCTAGGTTATCAGACTTTACCCACTGAGCCATTGGCACTGGTCCTGGGCTCACATTTCTTTGTGGCTGAACAAAATCGTTACATATACATACCACATTTTCTTTTTCTTTTTGTGTGTGCATGTATGTGAACAAATGTGTTCATTTGTGAATATGTATATGCATGTACATGTGGAGGTCATCTCTCTAGCTTGAGACCACATTTTCTTTACTCATCTATCTGTTGATGGTCAGTAGGCTGGTTCTATTTCCTGATTATTGTGAATAATGCAACAAGAAACATGAAGTGTCTTTGCAACGTGTTGACTTAGTGTCCTTTGGGTATATACACAGGAGTGGGGTATCTGGGTCATATGACAATTCTATTTTCAGCTTGTTGAGAAACCTCCACACTGGTATCCATAGTGACTGCATCAGTTTCAACAACCACCAACACTGAATATAGTTTCCCTTTCCCCACATTCTTACCAGCATGTGTTCACATTTGTTTTCTTGTTGATAACCATTTTGACTGAAGTGAGATGAAATCTCAATATAGCTTTAATTTTCATTTCACCTGGTGACTAAGAATGCTGAATATTTTTTTAAAAAATTGTTAGTCTTTTGTATGTCTTCATTTGAAGACTGTCTATTCAGTTCATTAGTCGACTTATTGATTGAATGACTTGAGATTTGTGTATTTATTTTTTACAGCTCTTTATGTAATCTAGATATTAATCCCTTGTCTGATGTGTGGTTAGCAAACTTTTTTCCTATTCTGTAGGCTGTTTATTGGTAATTATTTCTTTTGCTGTACTGAATCTTTTAAATTTCATACAGTCTTGTCAGTTATTGGTATTATTTCTTGTGCTACTAGAATCTTTTACTGAAAATCTTTGCCTACGTCTATATGTTGAACTGTTTTGCATGTTTTCCTCTAGTTATTTCAAAGTTTCAGGCCTTACATTAATGTCTTTGATCCACTTAGGATTAATTTTTTACATAATAAAAGGTATGTATCTTGTTTCATTCCTCTGCATGTAGACTTCTGTTTTCCCAGGACCATTTGTCAAGAAGGCTGTTTTTCCAATGTGTTCTAGTTACTTTCTTTTGCTGTGATTAAAAAAAATACCAACCAAAACCAACTTGGGGATGAGAGGGTTCATTTGGATTACAACTCATAATCCATTATCAAGTGACATCAAGGTAGAAACTCAGGGCAGGAACCTGGAGCACAGACCTCAGAGGTACACTGCTTACTGGGTGGCTTCCCTGACCTGTCCTCAGTCCACTTTCTTATACAGCACAGGACCACCTGCCCAAGAGTGACATCACACACAGTGTGCTGGGTCTTCTCACATCACTCAACAATCAAGAAAGAAAATCCCCAACAGACATGGCCACAGTCCAATCCAATGGAGTAAATTCCTCAACTGAAGTTCCCTAACCTCAGATGTGTGAAGTTAGCATTTTAAGGTATCCAGCACACAACGTACATTTTTTGAATAAAAAAATCAGGTGGCTACAAATATTACGGATTTATTTCTGGGTTCTCTATTTTGTTTCATTGCTCTGTGTCTATTTTGTGCCAGTATCACACTACTTCTGTTACTATGGCTCTATTGTATAGTTTGAGGTCAGAGGTGATGAGAACGTCAGTATTGCTCCTGCATAGGATTGATTTGGCTATTTGGGATCATTTGTGCTTCCATATGAATTTCAGGATTTTGTCCATTTTTTTCTGAAGAATTTAATTACACCTTTGCTTAAACGGACTCTATAGGTCACTTTCTTTGATGTAGCCATTTTCACAATATCTATTCTGCTTATCCATGAGCATAGGAGGTTTTTCTATCCTCTAGTGTCTTACTTGTTTTCTCTCTTCAGAGTCTCTACATCTTCATTATAATATAAATATGTCAAATTCTTAGTTAGACTTAGTCCTAGGTAATTTATGCTTTTTTGCAGGGGGAGTATTATGAATAAGATTTTCCTCTGATTTTTTAAAACAATTTTTCTATTGGCATACAGAAAAGGTACTGATTTTTGTGTATTCTTTTTGGGTCCTGCTACTTTGCTGAAAGTATTTATCAGATCTAAGAGTATTTCTAGAATGTGGAGTCTTTAGGGTCTTTTAAGGACAGTACATTGTCTGCTTATATGGATGATTTCACTTCTTCCTTTCCTAATTGTATGCCTTTTCTTTCTTTCTCTTTTCTTGTTGCTTTGGCTAAAAATTCAAGCACTGTATTGAGTAAGGAGAAGGGAGACACCCTTGTCTCCTTTCTGATATTAGAGAATATACTATCAATTTTCCTAATGTACTATAAAGTTGACTATTGGTTTGTCATATATATCCTTTATTTTGTTGAAATATATTTCTTTTACTCAGTTCCAGGTTTTTTTTCAGAGCTTTAAGTATGAAGGGATATTGAAATTTGTACACTGTTTTCTGCAGTGATTAAGGTGATCATGTGATTTCTGTCCTTCAGTCTATTTATGCCTTGTGTTATATTTACTGATTTGTATATGTTGAACCACCTTTTCATTTCTAGAATGAAACCAAATTTGTCATGGTATATAGTTATAATGTATTCTTGAATTTTGTTTGTGAAGATTTTATTCAGATTTTTTGCATCTATATTCATCAAGAAAATTGATCTATATTTTTCTTTTTTGTCCTGTCCTTATCCAGTTTTGTTATCAGGATGATGCAGACTTCATAGATTTTCATAGTGCTTTTGTCCACTTTTATTTTATAGAACAATTTGAGGTATATTGGTGCTAGATTTTCTTTAAAGTTTTGATAGAATTCAGAAGTAAATTTGCTTTGTCCTGGTTTTTTCTTTAATCTCATTCTTGTTGGAAAAATTCAGTCTCTAGTAGTTATAGGACAGAGGTCTCCATCCCCGTATTTGTTGCTCATTGACACTCACTCTCAGCTCCTAGATGCTGCCCCTATTCTTTATTATATGCCCCCTTCACTTTTAGGTTACCAATAATATCTTGAATTCTTATGGTTTGAGACTAAATTCTTTTTCTATATCCAATGAGCAGAAATTGCTTTGAAAGAGTTTGTGTAATTAGCTCAAGCCACCTAGAAAATTTCCTTCCCTTAAGATAAGTTATGTCACATAACATAACCTAATCATTGAACTAAAACCCATAGGACAGTCCCCTGTTTTGTATTTCATTGATGGAGAAATCTTATTTCAACGTTCTTTCAGTAGCTATATGTTCTATTCTTCCAGATCCTTGTGTGAGGCGGCTTCACCATTGCATCAATTCCCTCATTAACACATTAAATAAAGCTCTGTGTGAAATAAATATTTCACATATTCACAGTATGGTTGCCTGGTTGTCACACTTTTTAACTTTTTGAATATTATTCCTTGATGGAATGTATGATCAGACTAGTTTTTGACAAGCCAGGATAAATTAATTTGCCGAAGGTTTATAACAATGTACCTCTGCCAGCCTTTAATTTGCTATTTTAAAAGCAGATGATGCAACATTTCTCAAAAGAATTTGACACTGGGCATTTTTACTCGAAAGTATCTTTAGCAAATACTGCACAAGTCACCTCAATGAATGTGATCTCAGCAGAAGAAGCAGAATTTTGAAAATGAAGGACGATAGTTTTTATGTCATTTGGCCCTGAGGAAGTCTCAGTACAGGAGAACATTGTCCCATTAACACCAAGCAGGACTCCACCCCAAGTCCTGTGAGATGACAGAGAAGTGTCTAACGCATTTTTCTTGCTGGAGCCAAATCTCCCTTTACCAATAACCTTTCTTTCCAGCCCAGAAAAATGTTTGTAGATGTCTCCTTTTTCAGTGATGTCTAGGATAACTTTCCCACAAAATTGAAGAAAACTCACTTGTGGTTTGGGAGCAAAAGTAGTTGTGTCAGGAATTCTGGGTTCTGTTTCTGTAGCCCCACATCAGCAGAGGCCTGGATTGATCCCAAACCCATGTTCCAACTATGGTTTTACATTCTGGAAAGCTCACTTGTCATTTGAGGGCTTTTGTTTTTTTCCCAGAAAGACTCTCACTTTCTCTCTCCCCTGCCAATTGATTCCCTCAAGTCCTAAAAAAAGTTGGAGAATTTGAGGATTGTGAAGACTGCCAGTTTGTGGTTTGCCTCAGTTTAGAAGCAAACCTTGCAGGGGAGTATTTCTCTAAATCTAAGAGGCAGAAAAATGTTGTTTTTATGAGCAAGCAAGGACCTGAAAGACTGTCCCTTTGATCAATTTTGTTAGTCCAAAGTGAGGAAGCCACATAAGTTTAAATTCGAAGTTCTAAGCAGCATTTACACCTACTGGGAGTGTGAGGCAGCCCTTCTAACCTATACATTTGATCACCTACTCTCTACCTACTTGAATGCATTCTCCCAGACAGTTTTCCCCGAGTGTCTTATCATCCATCATGACTTTATAAGAGAGATATGGAGGGCTGAATCAAAGAATGTTTAGCAATTAAGAGCACTTGTTACTCTTCCAGAGGACTGGAGTTCAGCTCCCAGAAACCACAACAGATGGCCCACAACTGCCTGTAACTCCAGCTCCTGGGGGATCTGATACCTCTGGGCTTCCACAGACACAAGAGCTCATGTGTATATACCAACACATAGATACACACATATGTGTGTACACATAATTAAAAATAAATCTAAGAAAGAGCAAAAGAAGGAGAGATGGACAGAGAAAAGAATAAACCCTGAGCATTCAGAATCCATACTCACACAACTTCCCACTGACCCCTTTGATGTTATACAGAATAGCTCTGGCCTCTAGGGCTCCATTCAGTGAGTCTCCAAGCTTTATACCTTAACCCTGGCTTTTTCCCTAAATACTAAGCTGTGACAACCCCACAGTCATAAAGTTCTGCTCCAACTAGGCAAGCCCTCTTGTAGTTCATAAATATTTCCTCCTTTCCTGAAGTTTATTAGTGACAACTCAAGCAAAGTCTTTTGTATGCTATGTCACAGGATTTGCTCTTTGCTGCAAAGTCATGCCACACAATTCAGATCATTTAAATGTTAATAATCCACAGCTTGCATCTTTTTTGAGAATTTTACACATGAGTATTGTATTTGCATTATTTCCACTCCTCCTAGTCCCCGTCAGACCCCTCCTACATTCCCCCACTCCCTCACAATTTCTTGTACTCTTCTTTGATTACTATCCTTACATATACATTCATACATTTATAAATATAAACACACACATATATATGAGTCCATTTAGTGGTACTCATGTCTGTACTGAGTTTAAGACTATCCTCTTGGAATTGCTTCTCAGAGAGGCTAGTTCCTGGAGAAAACTGATTCTTCCTTCCTCAGCACTCATTGATTGTTTATAGCTCTTCATCTTACAAAGGTAACTCATGAAATTTCTCCTATCCACCTTGGCATGTCAATTGATTTTGTCATTATGCCAGTCTCATTAGAGTACCATACTGTGGAGATTTCATTGGTGTGTAAAATGTATTAACTGTCAGCAGATGGTGTGTAAAATGTATTAACTGTCTTTTCTTGCTGGCCCTTACATTCCTTCTGCCCCCTCTTCCACAATGTTCCCCAAGAGTTAGGTATAGACGTTGCATTGTAGATGTGTCGCTTAGGGCTGTGCACCTCACAGTCAGTTATGCTGTGTTTGGTCAATTGTGGAGTTTTGTAGTAGTCTCCATCTCGCAAAAAGAAGCTTCTTTGATGAGTTGTGAGAGATATGCTGCTTTGTAAATACAAGGATGTGTATTTAGGATATAGTAAGAAATTACATTGGTCTAGGGAAGTGACAGAAGGTTCTTCACTAGGGTCTATGACCTCTCTAGCCATGTGTATTTGGCTATGTTACAATACCACCCATGAATTCCCTCCCATTGAGTGTGCCTTAAGTCCAATTAGAAAGATGTTGACTCTCTAAGATAAAAGTGCTGCTACTACACCAATAGAAATAATTTGCTGTGCCAGGAATTATTGTGGTTCATAGACTTTACAGCTGAATAAGACTATTGATTGGTTTTCTACCTTAGCAGCTTACATAGTATTTTCTGATACTATGAGAGCTAGTCTTTGGGGAGGAGGCTTCCAGGTCAGTTGATCCAGGGAAGTGTGCTATATCTTCAGCAGTAGTGTCCAGAGATCCATGTGCCTCTGTGTCCCAAGCAATGGAGTCAAAGTTGTGTGCCACCATTCCCCACCTTGCATCTGTTTTGTTTAAACTTATTTTGGAATACCTTGTATACATGCAACTGTAAAAAAAAATAATAATATAGAGACCCAGATATACTTTAAGCATTTTCTCCCAATGGTAATATTTTGCAAACTATAATAAAAATTACAACCAAGATATCTATGTTGATACTGTTCAGATACACAACAGTTCCTACAGTTGAAGAATTCCTCCTACTGCCAATTTATAACCACACCTCCACTTTGCCTCCCCTCATCTGTCTCTGATATATGACACCAACTAATTTGCTTTCCCTTTCTAAAAGTTTGTCTCTTCAAAAGGTTGGGTAACTGGAATCACAGTGCATATCCATTTGGGATTGACTCTTTTGCTCACTTATTTGTTATTGTCTAGAGACACATCAAAGTTATGTGCGTACTCTATCTTCTATTGGTAAGATGTATTCAGTGGTATGAATGGACCACAATTTGCTTAACCATTTAACTGTTGAAAGCTAAATTTTTTTTACTTTGGGCCTATTACATTCATATATAGGTTTTTATGCTGTGAGTGTGATTTCTGGGTAATATGATAATTTCATGGTTTTAAAAGTTACTGCCAAATTATTTTCCAAATTGATTGTACCACTTTTTAATCCTACTAGCAATGTATGAGTGATCCAATTTCTTCATATTCTTGTTACCACTTTGAGGTTATAGCTTCTATTTTTTATTTTGGCCATTTTAGTAGGCAGGCTGTGATATCTCATTTTGGTTTTAATTTGCATTTCCCTGATGGCTAATAATGTGGAACATCTTTTTCTGTGTTTGTTAGTCATCTATGTATCATCCTGGTGAATGAGTATTGTTTCTTTGCCCGTTTTCTAGATGAACCATTTCATTTCTACTGGCTTTTGAGAGTTCTTTAAACAGTCTACATAAAAATCACTTGTCTCTAATGTGGTTTAAAATATTTTATCCCGGTTTTTGCTTTCTCTTTTCACCTACTTTACATTTATTAATTCTTTTCTTTTTGAGCCAGGATTTCATGACATAGCCAAGAACTTGTGGTCCTCCCATCTCAGCCTCCTGAGTGCTAGCTTTACTGGTTTGTGTTATCACACTCAGTGTTTTCCATCCTTTTAACAGGCTATTTTACATAGCACAAGTTCAATTTATCAACTTTTTTTTTTAGGTGTTGTGTTTTTGGTGTCAAACACAAGGTCTATTTTATTACCCACAGACTCCAAAAATTTTCATCCTAAAATTGTAATTTTTTTCTTAAAGTTTTCTAAATTTATCTTTGACATGTAAATCCCTAACTCATTTTAAATCAGCTTTAAAAGTGTATGTTTCACTTGTTTTTAGTATATTCACAAAGTTATGCATTCATAACCAAAATAAACTTGAGAAAATTTTTATCACCTGCTCCCAAATTCGTATTCATTAGGTTGCCATTTTCTGCACAACCATCCATACCATATGCATCCACTAATCTTTCTAACACTGTAGATTTGCCCATTCTGGAGATTTCATATAATTATAATCATATAAGACATGGTCCTTTGTCACTGGCCCATTTCATTATCATAATGTTCTCAAAGCTTGTTCATGTTGTAGCACAAGTAGAAACAAGCCAAATGATCATCAACTGATAACTAGATTAACAATCCAATGGATTGTTAACTATTGTGAATAATGTTGCAATGGACATTCATGCCATATATATATATATGTATATATATATATATATATATATAAATTTCTTTCGTGCACATAGCTAGGAATATAACATTTTGCACTCTGTTATATAATAATTTTAGATTTGTACTTTGCGAAAATGTCACAACTAAGCTGCTACACCATTACACCATTTACAACTACACCTGCAGTACATGTGACCTCTAATTTTTCACATCCACACCAAAACTAGTTACTGTTTGTCTTTTGACTGGAACCATTTCAGCAGGTGTAAAAGAGTATCTCACTGAGATTTGGTTTATATTTCTATGATGGCCAGTGAGGTTATGATTTGGATATGAAGTGTCCCCACAAATGATTCAAGTGTTAAAATCTTGGTTCCCACCTTCTGGTATGATTGAGAGAATTGAGTCAGGAGGATGCTAGTCTCATTCATTGGCAGGTTCCCAGCAGAATGTACTGTATGGAGGTATATCATTGTATTTGTGTTTTTTTTTTTTTTTTTTTTTTGGTTGATTGATTTTTTTATGTGTACGACTGTTATGCTTCCATGTAGGTAATGTTCCTGTGTCATGCAATGAACCCTGAGACCGTAACAGAGTATTGAATCACCTGGAACTGGAGTTACAGACAGTTGTTAGCTTCCATGTGGGTGCTGAGAATCAGACCCAGGTCTTCTGCAAGAGCCGTCAGTGCTCTTAACTGCTGAGTCATCTCTCCAGTTCCAGCAGGTGTAAGTTTTAAAGATATATCTTGATCCTGGTTCCTTCCTCTCACTTTCTCTCTCTACTTCTACTTCCTGTGGTACTATGTGCTCTCTGCCATGAGACAATCCCTCATCTCCAAACCGGAAAACAAAACAAAAACAAAAACAGAGCAAGTCATCATGGACAGAAACCTCTGAAATGGTGACCCTACACAAATATTTCCTGTTTATTGTTTTGGCATGTATTTTGGTACAGCCTTGGGAAGTGACTGGTGAAGACCTTTTTGTGTGTTCATTGGCCAATCTTCTTTTTTTTGCAGAAATTCATACACAGATCCTGTACATATTTTAAAATTCTATTATTGTTGTGTTGTCATTCTCATTTATGGTCTATTGTATCTGTTAATTAGTTAATATCTTCTCTTATTCTGTACTTTCTTGTGATGTTTTTAATGTCTTTTGAAGCACAACATTTTTAATTTTTATAAAATCCAGCTTGTCTATTTTTAATTTTGTTGCTTGTACTTTGGGAACCATATTTAAGATAGCATTGCCTAATCCAGAATCCCGAAATTTTACACCTACTAGAAAATTGATTATTTTAGCTCATATCTCAAGATGTTTGAATGATTTTGCATATGATGTAAGATAGCAGTTCATATTCGTTTTCACATGGAGGTATTCATTGAGCCCAGCACCAATGTTCAAAGGATTATTCTTTACCTATTGAATAATCTCAGCATTTTTTGTTGAAAATCAACTGAGTGTATATAATTGCATAAGATTTTCTGGTCTTTCAATTCTATTCCATTGATTTATGTATCTCCTCTTATTATAGTGCTATAGGATCTTAATTACTGAAACTTTATAATGCTCAGAAATCAAGGGGTTAAGCCATATTACTTTGTTCCTTTCCTTTTAAATTGTTTTAGTTACTGAGATCTTTGACTCTTCACAAGAATTTGGGGACAGGTTTGTAAAATTTTGCAAAGAAGATAGTTCTTTTGCTTTAGTTCTTTTTTGTTGATGGAGCCCAGAGCCTAGGACATGTTAGGCAATTGCTCTACTGTTTAACTACACCCCCAAACCTTAGAATAATTGATGTGGAAGGGATTGCATTGAATCTGTAAATCACTTTTGGGAGTATTTCCATCTAGAAAAATTTGTTTTGCAATTCATAAACATGTGACATTTTCCCTTTCATTTAATTTTATTTAATTTCTCCCAATTACGTTTTATACTTTCAAAGTAGAAGTTTTATACTTTTTTACTACATGTATAATGTTCAATTATTGATCTTCCCAATTATTAAGTTATGGAAAATGAGTATTGAATTTTCCATCTATTATTGTTAATTATTTTTCTTTCAGTTGTCTCAGTTTTTCATTTATGGAAATTCAAGGCCCTCCTGAATTAGAATTGTTAGGTCTTTCTATTATTCTGACTCTTTTATTATTATATAATATCTGTCTTTGTTCCTAGAAAATATCTTTGCTCTTAAGTCTGTGTTCACAGATATTAAAAAGCCATGCCTGGGGTGAAGAGATGGCTCAGTGGTTAAGAGCACTGGCTGCTCTTACAGAAGACCCAGGTTTGTTTCCCAGCACCCACATGGTGGCTAACAACTATCTACAAATCCAGCTCCAGGGCATCCGACACCTTCTTCTGAGCTCCATGGGCACTGCATGACACGGGTGCCTTTATGTGCATACAGGAAATACATTCATACACATAAAATAAAAATACTAAATAAAATATTTTTTAAAGCCACTTCTGCTATTTTTTGATTAATATGTCCAGGGTATCAATTTTTATCCTTTTACTTTCAGTGTACTTAAGTCTTAAATTTGAATAAGATACTTTTTGGAAAACAACATGCAATTGGATCATGCTTTTAAATTTATTCTGCAAGTCTTAACTTTCTACTTGATGCGTTTATACCATTTGAATTTGAGGCAATTACTTAACTTGATGTATCAAAGTTTAAGACTATCATTTAATTGTTTTCTTTTGTTTCTCTTCTTGCTCATTTTTATGATTCTCTTTTCTTCCTTTCTGCAGCTTACTCTATGCATATTTTTAGCATACTGATTTTTATATTTTTAGTGGTTAGAATATAGTTTAAGCATTAGCCATAAAGCACTGTATAACTATGTCTATGGCACTATGTAACTTTGTGTGTGCATGTGTGTGTGTGTGTGTGTGTGCATGTGTGCAGAAAGAAGAGAGGGAGGAAGGGAGAGAGAGAAAGAGAAATAGAAAGACACTGAAGGAGAATGAGCTTATCCTTACTATCATTCTACCATTTTGAGTAAAATGTGTGAATGCCTTTCTTGTTTGTAGATCTCTTTATCTACTCCAATTTTAACATCTCACAAAATATAATCATTATTTTTCAATGTATATTTCTATTGAATTTTTGTGCATTTCATACAGTACATTGTATTCATATTTAGACCCCCTCCCCCATCTGTGCCCCCCATAGCCCCTCCAATCAGAGTTCATGCTTCCTGTCATATATGTTAAGGAGTATTAAGTCAAGATTTTGTACCCAGATGTTTCTCAGTGTGCGTTCGTACACTGGAGTCTAGTCAGCCTGTCTAGAGTCACTCCCTTAAGATCAGCTCTCACTCATCAAGCAGTAATAAGCTACCAATATTTCCTCATCTAAGGTTAGGACCTGATACTCATTTCCCCAGTTCTATGCTGGTTTTTGTCTGATTGAATCTGCATGGACCTTCTGCATGCTGTCACCATTGCTGTAAGCTCATATGGACAAGTTCCCAGAGGCCTGGAAAGCTCTATTTCCTTATGATCATGCACCAGCTCTGGTTCTCACTGTCTTTCCAACCTCTCTCTTCCAAAATGATCCATGAGACATGGGTGGATGAGGTATAATAAAGGAGTCCTGGATATACACCCTACAGTTTTTTATGCTCTACACCTTGGCCAGTTGTGACCTTCTGTGTACATTGCCTTCTGTTGAATGAGAAAGCTTTTCTGGTGAGAGTTGAGAGATGTATTAGTATTTTCTCTAGCCTCTGTTCGACTATGTTCCATGAACCTTAGGTGTAGAGGTTCCATTGTAGATGTGTCACTTAGGCCTGGGCACCTCACAGACACTTATTCTCTGTGTATGACCAGCTAATGGAACTCTGTAATAGTTTTCATCTGTTGTGAAGTCTTTGATGAGCAGTGAACGGTATACTTGTCTGTAAATATAAGAATCCATATTTAGCATACAATAAGAAATTACATTTTTCTAGCGATGTGATAGATGTAGGGTTTTCTCAAAAACCTATGACCTTTCCAGTCATGTGTATTTAGCTATGTTTATACATGAGTTCCCACCCTTTGAGAGGGCTTTAAGTCCAATTAGACATCTGTTGTGAAAATAGGGGTAATTTAACTGGAGATGGAGGGAAGAGGTTAGACAGGGAGAGAGAGAGATGAGAGAAAGAGAGAGAGAGACAGAGAGAGAGAGACAGAAAGAGACAGAGAGAGAGAGACTAAAGTTTAGGTAGTATGAAAACCCAGAGGGTTTCAACTCAAAAACTTATTGAATATACAAATACAATATCTGAACATGAGTGTATACCTGAAGGCTATATAACAAGAAACATAGTGCCAGGCAGGAGAAACATCTCTTCAAGTTGTTGGTCAGGGTAGTCCAAGAGATTCCCCAAATAACACAGGCTGTTGCCACAGCCCTTGATTGTCCCACAGAACTTGAAGGGAAGACCCTATTGCTAAAGACAGGACATACTTTGGACACTAGAGCAATGGAGCTGGAACTGACCTAGAAGCCTCCTTCCTGAAGACTAACTTTCCTAGTTCTAGAGGATACTATGCAAGCTGCTAAGGGGGAAAAATCAATCAATGGTATAACCCCAGCTTTAAAGTCTAAGAATGACACCAACAATGAGCACAACAAACTATAGCAATAAAATATAATTTTTGAAAAATCAGACAATTGTGCTTTTATTTCAATAATTATATATAATTTAACAATTTTATCAGGAGTACAGTCCCTGTATCTCCCTATATATTTGTTCATTCATTTGTCTTTCCCTTTTGATGCTCTAAATCCTTCTTTTGCAGTTTCTTTTCCGGTGATAGCACTTCCTTCACCCTTTCCTTAAGGGTGATTCTACTAGCAATAAATCCTTTCTGTTATTCTTCATCTGAGAATGTCTTCCACTCATTCTGAAAGATTTTGTTCTTTACAATTCCCCCTTTTGCAGCCCTTAAAAAATATACTCTTTTCTTTTGCTCTTCATGGTCTCAAAATTTGGTTGTCATTTGTACTAGTGTTCATGATTGCTTTAAAGAAGTTTTCTTTTTCTACAGTTCACAAATTCTAATTCTAATATGATCTAGCCTTGGGAGCATATCCCATTTGGACTTCATTCAGCCTCTTGACTCCTGTGGCCATGTCTTCTTTTGAATTTGCCTAATTTTCAGTCTTTATTTCTTCAATACTCTTTTAGCTTTCTACTTCTGGGAATCTAATGGCATGAATGTTGGATGTATATTTTATTGTCCCACAACCCTTGAAGCTTTGTTAAATTCATTTTAGTTTATTTTCTCTCCTACTGTTAAATTAGATAAATCATATTGTTCTGTCCTCAGTCTGGCTGATTCTACCTTCTGCCATTTTACTCAACAACTGAGTGCTTAGGATGAAGTTTTATTTTTCTTATTATAATTTTTAGTTCTTAATTTCCATTAAGTTATTTTTGTAACCTGTGCCTTTCATGAGATTTTACATTATTTTTCTTTTCAAAAATGTAATTTGTAATTGCTTATTGAATCCTTTGTTTGATGATTGCATTGAAACTCTTGTCTGACTCATCCTAGTGTTGACATGAATTGAATGTCTTTATTATTCAAGTTGTGATTTTCCTGGTTCCTGATGTGGACTTATTCTTAACTGTATCCTGGCTATTTTGGCCATATTTGGCCACAATAGGAAACTCCATGTCATTCTTAGCTTTTTGTTTTTATAAATATTCATTTAACTAATCAATTAATTGTATGGTCTCACCCTCTACACTGTATAGGCTAGGGTGAGTCTGGAATTCATAGTGTAGCCCAGATTGACCCTGAACTCATAGCAAACTAAGAGATACTCTGAATATCTCTTAGTTGGTCTATAGGGGCAAACAGGCTGAGTACATCCTGTAGCAGTCTTCTCCAGTCTGTAGAGTACTTCCCAGGCAACATACTTATTATGGCATGATCCCACTTGTCAATGCTTCTCTGTACTTTCCATCCCACAATATACATAGTAACTTGTTGGGCCTTATGGAATTAAAAGTGCTGTTAAGATGGCACCTACAGGAAGTGAAACCAAGCCAGAAGGCACCAAGAAATAAACAAGGATTCCTGGAAATGAGGAACCTGTGAAGAAATGAAACTTATGCTAATGAGGTGAAATATAGGAATGTTACTATTGGAGCAGTACGTTACTTCCTCATATAGAAAACTACCCTTCCCTTGTATGCTAATTACGTGAATTTTCTGCTGTATGCTGATTGGTAGAGACCTTGCACTGTATGCTAATACCTGTGGCTCTGAGCCTTTATAATGTGCCTGCTGAGTTCACTAAACGGCTTCCTGCTGTGCCGTTAGAAGATCTGTAACATGCTGAAAGAGCTGTAACATTAAAGAGCTGTAACACCTGTGAAGCTGGCTGGCTGTGGACTTCTTTAGTGGGATGGAACCCCGGCGGCATTTGATTGTCTCCTGGGACATGCCAGGAGGCTGGGAACAGGCGAGCTGTGCACCCGACCTCCCCATGAGAGTCGGGACAATCCAAGGGAGGAGGAACACGAGCTTAGAGCTGGATCTCCCCCTCATCACCCTCTCCTGCTGGACAGGAGACCAGGAGCTTGGAGAGAGAGAGTACGTCGGCTGGCGTCTGCTGCGACCACCACAAGAGGGAACGACAGTGACTGTGGTATAGAGGAGCCTCAATCCTAGTGACAAATGGGAATGGTTCCCCAGCTGGCTCTTGTGTTGTGATCTCCTTTGCCAATGCACAGTAACTGTGGTATCTATAGCTTTAACTTTCTTAATTTTTGAAGGTTTATTTTTATGTTATTTGTGTGTGTATGTGTGTGTGTGTTTGTAACTGTGTGTATAAGCACATGTGCATGTGCCCATGGAGGTCAGAAGGGGGTGTCATGTTCCTTGGAGCTGAAGTTACAGGCATTTTTAAGCCACCTGATGTAGACACTGGGATCCGAGCTCTGGTCCTCTGGTAGATTAATAAGGGCTTTTAACTACTGAGCCATCTCTCCATCGCTTCTTACTTTTTAATTGATACGTTAAAATTGTACATGCGTAGTATAATATTCAAGTCCGGCAAAACATATTTATCTCCTCAACCATTTATCATTCCTCTTTTTGTAAAAATACTCAAAATTATTCCTTCTGGTTTTAAAAAATATACATTATTGCTAGAATAAATAGTCATCTTAGGGTGTAGTAGCACACTAGATTTTCTTTCTCTTAGTATTCACCTATCTCTACTCTACCATCGCCAGCATCTGGTAACCAACATTCTACTCTCTATTTCTGTTAAATCAACTTTTGGAGATTCCACATATTAGTGAGATTTTACAATACTTGTCTTTAGTTTCTGTAGTTTTAAGGCACTAAATTTGAAGCAATTTCTTTCAGCAACAATAGGAAACTAATATAGGTAGTATACAAATTTCTCCTTAACAAACAGGATTGAAAATGTTCAGTTGGGGGATGGAGGGATGGCTCATCAGTTAAGAGCACTGGCTGCCCTTGCAGAGGACCTGGGTTTGGTTCCCAGTACCCACAGGTGATCTAACGCCCTTTCTGATCTCTGTGGGCACTACATGATGTGGGTGCTCTTACATATATGCAGGCAATATGCTCATACACATAAAATAATAAATAATGTATTTAAAAATTTAACAAAAGTAATGTTCAGTGGTTTATATATATTCACCTAGAGAGTAAGGATTGGAGCTGGGGACTAAGGCCAAGCTTATCTACTGTGAAGCTTTTATTTTTTCCAATGTTAACCTTTAAGTTTTCATTAATAACAGCTTAGAAACAGTGCCATGATCTCCACATTTCTCCCTTTTCCAATCTTTTCTTCAGGGGATTCTTCTTTCTCCAAAACATCATCTGTCTTACTGACTTTTGAGTTTTTCCATCTCAAACCAAATGTAAATTACTTTGGGGGTTGTGGAAGGCAAGCTTAATGTAAAGCAAAGTTCCTGATAAGAAGTTTTCCAGACATGAACAGATTAGAGGTAGAGATGGTTTTCAGCACAGGAGGGTCTGTGATTTCATGACACCTATGGTAGATCCTTGTCTCTACTATACTTAAAGCCAGGCCAGTGAGTGTTTCGAAGATCAGCCTTCTGTGAAAGACACTTGCCCCCTTGAACTATAGGTCCCGCAGATGAGCAGGAGCAACCCATTCCATTGCCTCCGGACAAGAAACAACGTGCAGGGAAGAAAAGCAGCAGTTGTACTTCCCTGAGATTCTTTTAAAAGTGTTTCTTTGTTAATAAGATGTTATTAAACATTATGCACAGTTGGCTGGATATTAAAATTATAGATGAAAACATTTTTCAAAAATGTGTGCATGTAAAAATAAACTAATGTGTGAGAACAGAGTGCCTAAGAAGCAGACGGTACACTGGGACTCAGTGTCCTGATGCCATGTCTGTCACCAAATTTGATGTCACTAAATAAATCATTTGAGAAACAAATAATTAAACACCTACTGTGTGCTAGGCATTCTTCTGGCTGATTCTCTGCATGGTATCAGCTATGTTGGATTCATTCTTAATGTATTCTCTGACCATAACAAAGATGAACAGAATGTTACATTTTTCTTCTGGCAAGAATTAGAAAAAAAATAAGTAGATAATTTTTCACTAAAGCAAAGTAAACTTTCACCTTTCCAAATGGAACATTTTCCACACACTGACAATCTTGAACAAATGGCTAAGTAGTAAGGATCCAGAGAGAGCATTAACATTCACTTCTTTCCTGATAAACTAGTCAAAGAACAGTTTCTATGATACTAGCTAATTACTTAAATCTTGCCCCTAAATATTCTAATTCCATGTCTGTTACATTGTTTTGATCAGCAGTGCGTAAGAAAACATCAAAATAACCTATCTTAGAAATATGAGTTTGTGCTTCATTCTCATTTTCTTTAAGAACTTTAAGGAACACTATCTTTTCTTTATCTTTGGGTTTTCTGGTTTGTCTGTGGAGGTTTGTGTGAGTCTATGTCCTTCTTCCCTGCTCTCAGCTTCCTCAAACCACTGAGCTGTGTGGATTACCTCAGTATTTCACGTGGGGAAAAAGTGATCTTGAGCAACATCTTACATCTCAAGCAACACCTTGAGTTAGGAAGCTCTTCTTTTCCTTCTGGGAAGAACAGTTTGATGAGACGTTTGCTCTTGACACTAGGATGTGGTGCCTTGGGAGAGAGATAAAATGGGTAAAACAAAGTGGTTCTACCATAATCTGTGCATCTGTTCTTGTAAATTCTTTTTACCACAATGATGTGATGTTTAATCTTGATTGTGAATTTGATTGGATTAAGAAGTGCTTAGGATGTTGGTAAAACACTTTTGGATTGTCTGTGAGGGTGTGTCCAGACAACCAGATCATGAAGGCTCTAACTTAATGAATGGTTCAATCCACTGATAGATTCGACTTTTGAAAGGTAGCTGTGCTCACTGCTAATACTTCCAACTTTTGAATAGATCATTGGGAGGTTGGTAGCTATGGAAGGTGGGGGTCTGGTAGAGGAAGTAGGCTACTGAAGGCATGACCTTGAGGATTGTATAGTGCCCTAGCTTTTTCCTGTTTACTAATCCACTCTGCTTCCTGACTTCCAAGGTGTGAACTGCACTATTTCACCACACCCTCCCAGCCATAATGAACTGAAATCTTTGACCCATGAGCAAAATAATAATAATACTTTTCCTTTGTTTGTGTCTGATTTTTGTCAAAGTAAAATCACTTTAATATAAGTGTGATCAAACTTCTTAACAACTGCACTCATTCAGAGATACTCTCATCTTTGAATAGTTGTCAAAACTGAAATTTCTATGCACAGATAAGCATAGAAAACTCCTGTTCTGCCATCATGCTGATGCCACTCCCTACAGCTTCAAACTAAATATCTGTGAGGAACCATTCGAAGTACTTTAAAAATATATTAACCTATGTTATAACACCACATTTGTTTTTTTTTTTTAAAACAGAGTCTTCCTGTAGCCCCAGCTGGCCTGTAATTAACTATGTAGTCCAGGCTGACCTCCACCTACCTCTGCCTCCTGAATACTGGTATTAAAGGTGTAAGCCACCAAGACCGGCTATTATCCCATTTTTAAAGATTAAGAAACAGAAAAGTTCAAGATCCCATAGTCAGTGTCCCAGGAGAAATCCAGATTTGATTCAAGAGGTTATATGGATTTTTAATCACTTTTTTCTAATGTTACTAGATAAGGATACTTATGATTTTTGATGGTAGCTAATGTTTGAGGTAGGGAGAGACACTGAAAATATGAATAATTAAAAGTTGGAGAGATGACTCAATAGTTAAGAGCACTGACTACTCTTACAGAGGACCCAGGTTCAGTTCTCAGCACCCACATGGTGGTTAATAGCCATCCATAACTCCAGTTCCAAGGGATCTGATGTGGCCTTCTGTCATCAGAGGTCACTGCACCTGTGGGTACACTTACAAACATGCAGACAAAACACCCATACACATAAAATCAGGAAGGAAAGAAGGAAGGAAGGAAGGAAGGAAGGAAGGAAATTAAAGAAAAAAATATGATTAAATAGATAGTACCAAGTCAGTATACATATTACACAACATTTGTTTCTGTGATTGTGCTTATGTGACTCACATGGTACAAATACAATATGTCTTCCTTCTCTAGAGTACCACACAGTCATGGCATACTATTTTATTTATTATTCTTATTTTATGTGAATGAGTGTATTGTCTGTCTGTTTTTAAGTGTACCTGTGTCATGCAATGCCCATGGAGCCCAGAAGAGGGTATCAGACTCTCTAGAACTGGAATTACAAACAGTTGTTAGCCCCAATTGGGTGCTGGGAGCTGAACTTGGGTCTTCTGCAAGAGCAGCCAGTGCTGGTAACTGCTGAGTCATCTCTGCAACCCTGACTATGCATACTATAGATCAAAAATAACACTATTGAACAAGAACTATAGTGGTGCTTTAAAAGAAATAAGAAGTGAATTATTTCAAGTTATGCTCATGAAACAGCTAAATGGTCTTTAAACCAGTAGTTTCACAACTGTACCAGAAGCCTAAATAAATTGTCAAAATGGCTCACAGGCACCAAGTAAATTTATACAAGGGACAGTTGAAAATCTAACTCCAGCTTTCCATTGTTAACCTCAAAGCCGAGTCAATGTGAATGCTAGGAAATCTCAGAGGGCTGCTGCATGTTTCTTGCTGAGCTCTAGATTCTGACCTTTGAACATTGTGGCAAAGCAGAGCCTTACTCATTTTCAGCCCTGAAGGGCAATAAGGAATCTGAATCACCATCCCCTCCACACCCCTACCACACTGCCATCCTATCTCCCTTTAGGAGCCAATGACAAATGATTCAGGTGAATTCTGAGCTGTCTTTTCTAGTTCTCAGGAAATGAGAGACTTTTGTGTCATAATGCCCAGTATGAGTACATATTCATTTTATTTATTCTTATAGGTTAAGGGGTGTCTAAGCCTTGAGGCATGATGCTCTACATGGAGAGTCCCATCCTATACAACACAGTTGTGCTTACAACATCCTGTGCCCAGGATGAATGCTATTTGGGGGCCATAGTCTGGGGTCATTACCACTTTCAGTTATATCATAAACTCTTTTGAAGGCAATGAAGGCGAGAAAGGGGATTTTTAAAGCTATAAAACATAACTTCAACTGAAGAAAGAAGAGATTGCCTTGATAGCCAATACTCATCTGAAGAAAATTCTATAAAATTCAACCCTTTAAAAGTATCTGACAGATACAAAAAAAAAAATCTCAAAAAGGAAGCGCTGTGTATGACTCAGAGAATAAAAGATTATAGCATTTCGTCATAAGAAACTTTGACAGCCTTCTTTTTTTCACTGAAAGCACACTGAGAGTCTTACAGCTTGGACCAGTAATCCATTTAATTAGTATCACTTCTTACTGCGCCTGCCAATGTTCTGTCAAGCACTAAAGATACAAAACACCAACTCTGCTTTCTTGGAGTTTATAGCTATTGTGAGCATAGGCAGGTAAACAGGCAACTTTAATTCCCACAACTGGGATGACTATATGGTTCCACAAGAGATTTCCAGTGGACCCAGAGCATTCACTTGAAAGATGGAGTTAGTGGGGGGAAGGAAGGAGAAATGGGACAGGAAGCTATAATGAAAGTAGAAAGTATTGCAGGCAGAAGCGGACACAAAAGGCAGCTGAGAAAGAGTGTGTTCTAAAGCAACTGCCAGGAAGTTCACATTGGCTAGAGCCTGAGTGTTGTCAGGGTGACAGGAAGAGAAAAGTCTGAAGAAGTAATAAAGAGCCAGATTCCGAAGGTTCTCAGAAGACTAACAGAGGAGACTCACTTTGTTATGTATTTCTTAAGGCAGCATGAGCCTGGATAGGTAAGCTATGAACCTAGTCAGTTTTCACCCCGTTCATCTGGGGGAGTAGCTTCATGCTTGTGTGATGAATACAGGCACACAGAACCCTATTTGGAGAAGTTATGCTGCATGGTCACAATCTTCCATTGCATAATGATTTTATTTTTGAATTTGTGTTCCATAAATAATATCCAAAGAAATGATTGGACACACATGGAAAGCTGGAAACCTTAGCTCAAGGAAGGTATTGTGTCCTGCCATCATCCTAGAATCTCAGCTATGTGCTCCCCTCCTTCTGGCACCCTGTGCCCTACTTGGTTTCAGTTGTAACCACTGATACCTTCTGTTCCTGTTAATGACCTGAGTGTAAGTGTGGAGAGCAGTACATACACATATGCCCAGGGGCACCCCTAAGTGAGCAGACCCATGGCTATCTGTGCTGTAGACTGGCAGCAGTATGACAATGTCTGAGGGGTAGCTGTGTGTCAGTAGGAGCAAGCCTTGATCTGAGGGGTGAGTATACCCTGGTACTGAGTGTATCCTGTTACGGAGCCTTAAAGTTTCCCAGGGAACATTCACCCGTCCTGGCCAGGAGGAGGGAAACGCTGGCTACACATCCCCAGGCTCCTCTATAGCTTTTGGATTCCAACAGCTGGTAGCAGTTGAAAGCTGCTGGCTTCCATGTAGCAGGGCAGCAGCCTTAGGTACCTAGGAGTTTCTTCACTTATTCTGTGAGTGCACTGGGCTCAAGCACTCTGTGAGCTGGATCTTGGCCTGGGCAATCCTCTTTCTTGCATCCTACTTCCTCTATCTTTTTTGTATCGTCTCTTCTGGCCAGCTGGAAGTAGTGAGCCACAAAATACGAATTAAGTCAGTGATTCTGCATATGGACTAAGAATTCTAGTATTTACATTGAATATGTCCTTGCACAACATAAAAGGTAAAAGTCATGCTAATTACTCAAATTTTCATTTTTGTTTTTAATTCCAACTATATTACAAATAGAAATCTATAAGTAAAATAACTGACTAAGAAAGTCTTAAGTATATGTTTACAGATACTCTTTTCTTGTTTTTGAATAAAATCTGTATGTTTTCTCTTTTTACTGAACTACTGAACTAGGAAATCATGAAGGGCCATCTTGGTAAATGGAAGCACAAATAAGCATACAATAAGTGGTTCCTGTATGCAGAAATGGAAAATAAGAAAATGAATAGTATAGCCATTCTAAAATGGTGTTAGCATTAGCTTCCTTTAGAATCATCTGGAAGGCTGATGTGCTCTCAAGTGTATGCTTGAGAGTTTCTGTTTACAACTAGTTCTCAAGTGATGATGATGATGCTTCTCTGAAGACTGCAGCATGGAGATGACTTAGGACATCCTAGGTTTAACTGTTTACAACTGCATAGGAAGGTACAGTGAAGCTTGAGATGTGAGGCAGCGGTAATCAAGAATCCAGAATTCTTTCCTTGAATGAAGACACTAGTGAGTGACCTAGATGGAGAAAGGACAGAAGATGAACACTAGTCACTTCACATTTTGATGAGCTTCAGGTTTAGCCCACTGCTTACTCCTAAAGTCAACACTGGTTGAAAACCTACACAGAGCAGAGAAAAAGCGATTAGAGGTCTGCAGTTCCACATTTTTCCATTTTAGATGCAATCAAGATCTTTAGGATCATGGTTGTGAAGGTAGGCTGTGAAAGTTGTGACTGCACGGAGCTAGGGGAGAGTGGAGACTTAACAGGTATATTCCTGGGCAAAGCCATTCTTAGGCCCCATACTGTGATGATGGTTTCTGTTACCATCATTTGAGGCATCTTGTCTTTCAAAAGGAAGCCAGAGGCTAGAGATACACAGAGGCCCCAAAGGAATAAGTGATAGTTAAGGCAAGGATTGAAAGGGAGTTTTGATTGTTATTCATTGATTAGGAGGTCTAAGCACTGTCATGGTTTGAATGTGAAATATTTCCCATAGGCTCATGTGTTTGAACAGTTGGTCCCCAGCTGGTAGTACTGTTGTGGAAGGTTGTGGGACATTTAGGAGGCAGGACCTAGATGCACCAAATGGGTCACTAGCTCAGGGTTTTGAAGGTTACAACCAACCCCACTTCCAGCCTAAGCTCACTTCTGCTTACTTTGCCAAGATGCAAGCAAGCCAAACTTCAAACTCCCACCATCATCCACCAAGCCACTCAAGCTGCCATGTCTTCCACGTGAACAAGAGTAAACTTCTTTTTCATTAAGTTGCTTCTGTCAGTTATTTGGACAGAGCTATGAGAAAAGTAACTAACATGACCACCTTGTCCTTTTACCACAAGGCAGGCAGAGGCAGGAGTGTTGTGTTTGAGGCTAAAGCTTGTCAATAGTGCTTTTCCTTCTCCTTACACACATCACTCTCACAGCCAGATCACTCTTGAGTAGCATACTTTTTCTCTTCTTTTTCCCAAGTATCCTTGTCTGTTCATCTTAATTCCTCTATGTAGTACTATTTCTGAAGTTTGGACTTTCGGTTACATTCACTGTAATTCCTTTGATATACATTTAGTCCATGTGTATGGAGGCTGGTAATCTCAGGCTGTAAGACAAAGTATAATCAAGCCATGCCAACCAGTTTACTGGCAGCTCACACCTCTTTGAGAAACTCCCAGGTCTTGTTAAGTGAGTAATGGATCATGAGAACCTGCTCTCTGGTCACCGATTGGGCTGGAGGTGAGTGTCTGATCCAAGTTATAGCTGTGGCTGCCTGCACTGGGCTTGCACAAGACTGGGTTTGTCAATAATCATAGATCAGGGAGGGGCTCATGAGGCCTTGCCTTACATACTCTACTATTGGTTACTGATGGTTTTTTGGGAGGGACAGTCATTGCCTTTAGTTGTTTATCCATCCATGAACCCACTAGGCCTCAGTGGGTATCTCCAAACCCACAGCTACAGAGATGGCCCTGATTAAAATCAATGGGTAACTAAACAAAACAAAAAGACGTGAATGTGGGAAAAGAACTGGTAGGGAGGAGAGGGGATGATGGGATGGGAAGAAGATAAGAAGGGCTAGGGATGAGAATACAACGTATACCTTTATGAAATTATCAAAAAAACAAATCTCACTGATATAAAAGGAAACATATACAAAATAGTAAAACCAGTTAGTTTTCTTTTTAGTTGAATATTATATTTTATGCTTAAAAGGAATACTGTATTTTATGCTTAAAGGGAATAAAAGCAATGCAATATAAGAAGGTAATAACCTAACATCACTTACAAATATAGATAAAAAAATCCTATATAAAATGTTAATGAATCCATTCAATTAATATTTCCTTGAAGTAGTAGACCATAATTTAAAATGTAAGGATAACACATCAGAAAATCTTCTGATAGTATGTATTTCATCAATAGCTTTCTTGAAATTCATGGAAAATCATCTTATGCTCAGAAGGCAAAAACACTTAATAAAGACTGAAAGAACCCATTACAAAAATTCTTTGCAAACCAGTAATATAGGAACCTTTCTTTTTCTGATAAATAGTATCTAACAAAAATATGTGGCAAACATTATGCATATCTGTGAAATGTTAGACTCTTTTGATGATTCTTTTTATATATTCTAAGATGTTATATCCTCTTTAAGGTAATAAACAAGACTAAGATTCCTACTATCTCTGCCTCTGTAGAGTAGTATCTAGGGAACAAATAAAGGAAAAACACAATGATTATAAAATTAGAGAGAAAGGCACAACTGTCATTATTTGATTTAAAATTAAAATATTGTGAAGAGGTCGTAAACTGTAACCTTCATAACATATCAATAACCGTCTTTGTCAAACAATGAAATTATTAGAATGTCAAAAAGCAAAAGAAGAATGACTTTCAGAAATAAAATAGTTAAAGAAGGATGATCCAGATAACAGTCAGCAGATAGGGACTTGAAAATCTATGATTAAAAATGTTAAGGAAAAAAAAAAAACAAAGAAGAAATGTGAACAAAGTAAGTAAAAAGTGGAATATTTAAATAGATGAAGTCTATAAACATCTACAGTTGTAAAATAGAATAGCTAAAATTAAGAAGCTGTTCAAAAGCCAGGCGTGGTGTCTCATGCCTTTAGTCTCAGCAATTGAGAGGCAGAGGCCAGTGGATCTCTGTGAGATCAACAGCAGCCTAGAGAGTTCCATGCCAGGAGTGGCTACAGGGAGACCCTGTCTCAGAAGAAGAAAAAGAAGAAGAGGAAGAGTAAGAGGAGAAGGAGGAGGAGGAGGAGGAGGAGGAGGAGGAGGAGGAGGAGGAGGAGGAGGAGGAGGAGGAGGAGGAGGAGGAGGGGGAAGCTGTTTAATAGTGACTTTAACAGTAGACTTAAGCCTACAGTGGACAAAATTGATGAACTCAAATACAAAACTACAGAATTAAATTTAAATGGAGTACAAAGAAAACAAAGTAAAGAAATATAAACCAGAACAAATCACAAGAGATGCTGGGACATGAGTTTTTAAAAAACTAACATATTTGTAAGTGAAGCATTAGAACTGGTATCAGCTGACAGGTGGGGTCTTATGTTCTGGAACAAAGAATTGAACAGACACAGTTGCAGCAGAAGCAGGGACAATTTGTTAGGATTGACGTCCTTCCAAGGGAGGACACAGGCCAGTGCAAGGAGAAAGTTCAGTAGCTCAATGGCCATGCCACACAAAGGATGGGAACTTTTATACCATATTACTTGGGCTTTTTGGTTTATTTGTATAGTGCATACATGCTCCATCAGTACATGTAGTTCTACATACAGCTTCCTACATCATATGTCTCAGCCATCTAAATCTCCACCCAATGGTATGTATTTGTGTGTCTGTGTGTTATAATGAGCCATGGGTCTCTTTCAAGTACTCAAGTGCCTTTACACCTGAGGCAGGGATAGCAGTAAGCTTTAATGGCTTCAGCTGGGGACTTTCTAGCCTTCCACTGTGTCAACTTTTATTTCTCATATGGAAATTTTGTAAGGGTTTGTGTAAGACTTTCAGGACCTCATTCTCTACCCTATTCTGCCATAGGATAAGAGGATAAAGAGAGCATTACCAAAGCAGTATTTGAAAGCATAATGGCTGATATTTTTCCATATCTGTTAGAAGATATCAACCCATATGTTCAAGAAGCAGGAACAGTAGTAAGAAAACCATAGTAAGGCACATAATCATCAAAGTGTTAAAATCCAAAAATATCAAGAAAGTTCTAAAAGTACCCCTCCAAAAGTGAAATAAGATCTATTGTTTTTAGAACAGAACTAAGATTTATGGGTAACTTCTTACAGAAACCATGGAAACCAGAAAATTACAGGCTGGCATCTTTGAAACACTGAAATAAAAACAAAAACAAAAACGAAATGCCATGCTATAATTCTATACTAACAGATAAGTCCTTCCTTAAGTAAAATCTATAAACAAAATCGAAACTGAAACCAAGGCAAAAACAGTCTAGTTTATTAAAAGACTCAACATTACAAAAAAAAAAATTCCAAGTTCTTCACCGTGAAGGAAAGTTGTCCCTTATAGAAGAATGGAAATATAGAAAGTGGACAACCTTCAGATGGGGCAAATATAAATTATTATTGTTTGTTTAAGCAACAGTAATATCCATGACTTATGGGGCATACTAAATATATTGAAGTGAAGCATAATGACAATAACAAAATGGGTGAAGGAGAAGGCACAGTTAAATTGTCTTAAAGTTCTATCATTGAGGACATGGCAAATGTATTAATTAAAGCAGACTGTAACACACTGAATATGTACTTGTAATTTCCAGCTACTAAAATGTTGATGACAGTAAGTCTACCTACAATGACAGGAGATAAAGAAATAATAAAAGTACTTAAATAATAAGTAACAGTGTAGTAATGATGTAAGGATTAAATAACACATTTACAATACCCTAAAGAACATAGATTTTAGCATACACTGAAATATGGTAGAGCGCTCTCTGCAAAAATCAGTCTTCTAGTTCATTTGGTAGATGCTTACATAGTACCAACAAAGCTCTGGGTTCAGACCCCAGCAACTCATAAACCAGAGATGCTAGTGTATACCTGCATAGCTTTCAAAGAGTTCATTTTACAAATTTATGAGACAAAGTAGGCTTAAAAGCTCAGATTGCATAGATTCTCATTAGTAAAACCTATGTTTTGAAAAGGGTCAGCAAGACTGTAGTTAAAATGCATTATAGTTAGAATAAATCCTTACTTGTCAAGGTTACTTAGGTTTCAACCAACTAGTGACTCACTGAAGTGGAATAATGAACAAAACCAAGAAACCTTGGGAAGAGAGAGGTGCTAATGTTTTTATTTAAGGAAATGCCATCAAGGTTGTCCTTGACTTCATCAACTAACCTTCCTCTACAGTTCTCCTAGTACGTGAATATAATAGGCCACTTCAAAAGCAGACTTACTCTTCTCTCTTCCCGTTCATGCATATATATTATTATTTAGAGTTTCATACATGAATATTGTATTTGTATTATTTCCATCCCTTTCAGTCCCCCTCCAACTCCTCTCATGTTCTCCCTTGGCTCCTTTTCAATTTCTTTTCTTCTTTTTGATTATTGTTACATATACATGTATATTTAAATACACACACATTCAATCCATTTAATGGTGCTTCTGTGTACCTGAAAGGCTGCCTACTTGAAATTAGATAATATCTCAGAGAGCTAGTCCCTGGGGGAAACTGATTCTCTTTCTCTCAGCATCCATTGATTGCTTATAGCTCACCGTGAGGTGGGACCCAGTGAAATTTCTCCCATCCACCTTGGCATGTGAACTGGTTTGGTCATTATACAAATCTTGTTAGACTAGCATACTACAGAGATTTCGTGGGTGCAGCTTCCCTATAACGAAGTTTAGAATGCATTAACTAGCAGGTGTCTTGTCCCTTTAAGGGCTCTTATGGTTTCTACCCTCTCTTCTGTGATGTTCCCTGATCCTTAGGTGTAAATGTTGCATTACAGATGTGTCACTTAAGGCTGGGCACATCACAGCCACTTATTTTCTGTGTTTGACTAGTTATGGAACTTTTTAATAATGTTCATCTATTGAAAAAGAAGCTTCTTTGATGAGAAGTGAGAGGTATACTTGTCTATAAATATAAGGATATGGATTTAGAATATAGTAAGAAATTATGTTGCTGTAGGGAAGTAAGCTCTTCTCCAGGATCTATGAGCTCTCCTGTAATGTGCACTTGGCTATGTTTACAGTACCACTCACAAATTCCCTCCCGTTCAGTGGGCATTAACTCCATTAAGACAGTTGTTGATTCTCCTGATGTGGATGCTGGGAACCAAACCCGGGTCCTCTGCAAGAGGAGTAAACACTCTTAACAGTTGTTAGGCCATTTCTGCAGCCCCACATGTGATGTTTTCATTAAGAGAAATTATAGGGTGAAAGCATAGAAGGTTGGTTATACTTTTAAAGCCCCCGCCTTCTTTAAGATGCCTGCAAATAGCACAATCAGTCATAGGCAGGTCCTTGGTCTTGTGCTTGTCTCTCCTTAGGTTTGACCAGTGTTTCTTAAACTTGAGTGAATATAAGAATTCCCTAAAGTATTTGAACAAATCGTAGTTGAAAATATCTGGGGTGGATCCCTACACTCTACTAATTTTCAGTGTGCAAAATTGTGCCATGTACCAGACAAATACAACACTTGCTTCACTGCACTAGCTGGGTGGCTCGTGGGAGGTATAGTTTACCTCACAGACTTCTGCTTTGCACATCACACTCAATTTAGAAAGACAACAATCACATCCTTTGATCACAGAGATTAGATTTGGGTTTTAAAATACTAACTTCTTCAAGAGTAGAGTGGAAGTCTTTATTTAGGACACCTTTGAATATCTCCAGCCAATATTCAACTGTCTTGAGAGTCCCAAAGCATTCCTTTGCTGAGATGGAAACAGACAGGACAACACTGTAGACATTGGTTATTCTTCAAGGAAGAATATGTGGCACCAAATACTGTGACAGAATGTCAAGAAAGACTGATAATTGGTTTAGAAGAGTTGAATCCGCTTTAGACAGTATACTTTATGTGAGTCAAGAGGGTGGTAAATTCAACTCATCTCCTTTCACCTACAGCTCCAGAACAAATGCCCCTCATTTTTTAAATTGACAGGGGAAGTGACTGTATTTCTGGTGGGTGAGAAGTTTCCCACAAGTTGGTCCCTGGCTGGTGAGGGAGGTTTTCTCTCTAGTTGGGTGGAATACAGACAGAATGCCCCTGCAAACTCCCACAGGCTAGGAAGATTTTCATGAAAAAGAGCATGATTTTGCATTTGACTCCCTCATAGGAAGATTTCAAAGGACTTTTTAAATTGTCATGTTTTTCCGGTTGCAGCTCAGTAGGTCAAGGTGGCTGAGATTTCAGCTGTGACCCTGGTCATTGTTAGTGAGTGACAGTAGGACATTTTTATGCAAAAGCAGCAGGAGTTAACACAAAAGCCATCTTGTGAGCTAGAAGGCAGAGGGAAGGACAGGTGGAAAAAGCAGAGAGGCCACTGGGGAAAGGAGGGAGAGCAGAGGAGGGAGGCCAGAGGACTTCTTGTCCTCACTGTGGTCCTCATAACACTGAGGGACTATTGTCCAGCAGATTGTGAATTTCAAAGGCATAGGACATTTTTATCCACAATCCTTTTGATGAAAAGTGAATTATCTATTGAAAAGCAGTACAAAACAATCTTCGCTCTCTTTATAATGAAACTTTTAGGTCATACCCACAGAGAAATTGTAGAACACAGTTTGAGCCTTCAGTTTACTTCCTTGTCAAGGCTTAGCAGGCATGACTTTTCCCAGAGACACCCACCCCACTCTAATTTGTGAACACACCACCTGGGGGTGATCAGAATCTCTATTTCTTCTCCAATTATTCATGATAATAGGAAGTTTTCTTTTGAGACTTTTTTCCTAGAAATGCCGAAAGCTAGTTGGTGGGACAGCGTTAGAATGAGTCACAGGGTATTTGCCTATATAGACATAGCAGGATGACATGGGAAAGATAATCATGGAATCTTCTGTCACTTTCATCCCTTTAACCACAGAATATGTCATTGCTGACCTTCATGCAAACTAATGCATCTTGAGGTCTTGAGTCTAGTCAATGTTTTACTCCTTTCATCCAAGCTCAAACTGGGCTCAGCTTCAGAGAGCAGATGAGACAGGGTGTATTTCGCGTGACTTTGCCATGGATACAATCCAACACCTAATGCTCTGCAATGAGGTGCATGGAAAAGTTATAGAGGGGGGCCGTGCTCAGCTGAGCTGTCCCTCAGCTGGGTGACCTTGGATAAGTCACTATATCTTCTCTACACCTCAGTTGTCCCATTTATGAGAAGAGACTGCTGCTCATCTCATACAGTATGGGGATCTCATGAGAGAATAAATGTGCCTTAACATCATAAAGGTCCAAAGTTTCTTTTATTTTTAAGGAGCATAGATAAGGCAGAAAATAGCTCTACCCAGATGCCTTGTCAAACTTTCACAGCTACTGAGATGGCTGTGCTGCTCTGGTTTCTCATAAAAGCTGAGAATACTGAAGGGTTATTTAGGAGACCCAGAGCCAAGAATTAACCCTGTTACCCTCTACCATCTCTGAAAAACCAGGGGCTCTTACACTGTGCCCTCTTTGGGAGTGATGCAATTGTCGTGCCAAAGCTATGTTGGAACAGAAAGGTATAGTACATGCACAGTTGCACAATAGTGAATACACACATACAGGGGGACAGAGAGAGAAGAGGAGGAGAAAAGGAACAAGGAAGAAGGGAGGGAGGGAGAGAGGAAAAAGAAGAGAAGGAGGAAGTAGGACACAAGGTTAAAGATCAGGTTAAAGGCCTCTGGAAAGTTTTTTCCTAGCACCTGATTGATTCACTTTCTGTTGACCTTAAGGTCCCTTTCTTTCCATGTGTGACTCAGGTCGTGGAGCACTGGAGTTTTATTCTCTCTGTTTAGTACTATACATTTACAGTGTCTGAAACAATTACTGTACTCTCTCTTGCACACAGAGATTGCATAAATGTGCCTTGATGTAATGGAGAAGGCAGCATTTTTCTGGTGGCCTGTCTGTATTTTTACCCTGACAACAAGGCTTAAAGGAGTTCTTTCTAAGATTAATGTGCAATGCATTGGCTGGAAAATACCCATTGCTGCCCAGAAAACCCTGACATTTTTTAAACCAATAAGCAAATCTTGTTGTTTTTCTTTTGGATGCCATTCCTATTTTTTTCCAACATAGGCCATCCCTTTAATTTTTAAATGTATATTTTATTGAATTTTTGTACATTTCATGCAATTCATCTTAATGATATTTAAACCCCCTCGCTTGTCTATATCCTTCGTAGCCCCTGCTCCAGATTTCATGCATTCTGACATATATGTTAACCTTTACACCTAAGGCTCATGGAACATAATGGAATGAGAGTAGAAAGAATACTAATGTATCTATTAACTCTCGCCAGCAAAGCTTCCTCATGCAATAGAGGGCAATTATCACAGTAATCCACTACTACCCAAAATGCAGACAATAAGAAACTGCAGAGTGTGTGTCCCTGGATAGGACTCCCATTCCTATTTTTAAGATGCCTTTACTGGATGTTCTAAGGGAAAATCTCAGAAATAGGAAAGATTTCACGACCTATGAGTCTTTACACAGCACAGGTAATTGTCAAGCATTTCATGATCTCACACTGGTTCTCTGCTTACAACCATTTGTCTTTGGTTTCAAGTCACTGAGTGATCCAATGGAAACAGCAAAATTTCTTTCTTACCAATTGCCTTTAGTGTAAAATTTCCAATTTATTTAATTGGTATATGATGTTAATATATTTACATATTTAATAGTGTCATTTTCAAAAATATCTCCATTTGGCTGAGTCTTGTCTTTCAAAATCTAGCTAAGGATATGTTACTGATACAGACTGTGTGTGTTTGTGTGTCTGCTTGTACGTTGTTATTAAAATTTCTCTTTGGGAGAGGCAGACCAACTTAACCTGCCTCTCTCCCCCTGCCTTGCAACCCAAAAAGTCTCCCCAGGCCTCACAACAAACACACAAATTTCTCCACTCACAGTTAAACAGATTCTAGCTAGTTTACTTGGGCTTACTAACAGAGCAGTGGGTAAGGGGTTACTTACAGAACACGAGCGCCCACCCTCCCCTCCGCAAGTTCCATTAGTAAATCCACCTGGCTGGGATCCTGCAACTTTCTGGTGAACAGATCCAAATAGCCCATGGGGGAGGGGAGAAAGGGCTGGCCTCCTGGCGCCCCCACTTTAAATACTTTTAGCCCCTCCCCTTCTCACATCCAAGGCCAATAGACAGGGTGGGTGGGGCATAGGACTTTCCCAGCTCCTCCTCTTTCTGCTCAAGGTGGTCCTGGGTGATACCACTCTGGGAGGGGTGTTTGTCCACCTTTTCCCTCGGAGAATCAATCCACTCTACATACGTGTTCTTTGTCTCCACAGTCACTATGAAACAGACCCATTAAAAACCCTAGTTTGGTTCTTGTAAAATTGACAGAATAATTTGAGTGGTGTTAAAATGATTTCACACAGGTATGAATGTCTGATGGGATTTAGAGACTGCTAATGAAATATTCTGGAGTTTGGCAATCTGGAACCTATCTATCATGGGAAATAAAATAATCCTCTTCTTATTTTTGTCTTTTGGTCACTATTGCTAAAGATGTGATTTCCTGTCTCTTTTTCTTAGGATTAAATGAAGAACGAAACCTTCATTCTAAGGTAAGCCTGGAATACAAGCTTCCATAGTTGGAGTTATGAACTTATGACAGTTGGTCCAGACCTGTACAAGAGCTACCTTCACTTCTTCAAGACTTTTCCTAATATCCTCATGCACTTTTCGACTTACTACAACCCTGCAAATTGCAACCCTCCTTTATTCATCTGTGACTGGGTGGGTTCGGGAGCATCATGCACCTCTTGTCCACGTCTATCTTATGTTTCCAAGTATGAGTTCCATGACACATTAGTTCCTTAAAAAGAAACCTTGCTAGTTTAAGAAGTACTGCATGCTTTTCCTATTTCTATGGAGTCACCAAGCACAATTAGATATTAAGGGCACTATTCCACTTTAGGTGTGTGTGGGTATGTGGGTGAGAGAAAGAGAGAGAGAGGGAGGAGAGAGAAAGAGACAGAGAGAGACAGAGAGAGAGAGATCTATGTGAGTCCAGGCAAAAGTGTGTTGTAGTGCACATGCGGAAGTCAAAGGGCATTCATTTGAAGTCAGTTCTCTCCATCCACTATGGGACTGGGCATCAAACTCAGGTCATCAGGTTTGTCAGCAAGTGCTTTACCTGCCAAGCCATCCTACTAGCCCTGATTAAAGAAAATTTTTGAAGGGTCACTAAAAATTTTGAGTTCTAACCAAACATTACAGTTTACCTAAATAAGTATCTCTTCTGAAAATTTAGAGGAAAAATGAAGGACTAGCTCTGGAAAATTTTTATTTGGCATAATTTTAATGGAATTGGAAAGGGAAAGGAAGCAATAATAGTTGGAAAATAATTGTCAATTGAATTTGCAGATGGTCTTTAAAAATCACTGCGTTCTAAAATAAATGAATTTAGAATTATTCTAAAGCAGACTATTACCATCTTGTTGAGGTTTTTCTTCTTTTAAAATTATTTTATCATTTTATTTTTAGTTATATACATGTATATATAGATGTGTGTGTGTGTATATATATATATATGTCTGTGCACGTGAGTGCATTTGCCTGCAGAGGTCAGAAGAGGATTCATATCCCCTAGACCTGGAGTTATAGGCAGTTGTAAATGGCCTGATGTGGGTACTGGGACCGGAACTTGGGTCCTTTGCAAAACCAGTATGCACTTGACCACTGACTCATTTTTCTAGTCCCTTTGCTGAGGTTTTTCAATCAATAATTTATCAATCATATAAAACGCATTCACAAAATGAGCATGTTCTCCACTTGTCCTACATAGCTTGTGGACTTTCCCTATTTGTACCTCCAGACCTTCCCTCTACCCTCTGTACCTGTGCCTTGTCTCAGGATTCTGGTTTGTGTAGACCATATCAACGGTATTCTTTAGGCTCTGACTTCTAGCTCAGTTTGACCACGAGGAAAGTCATCATTGTGATAACTTCCATCAGCAATCACTTCAGTTCTCCCACTCCAGGCTTAGAAGACTCAGCACATCCCTTTTCTGAAGGCCACAACCTTTACAACACAACTCATAGCTTTCTTTGTGAAGTCACATTGTACTAAGCACATATTTCTCTTGACCTCTGAAGCTTAAGAGTTTTATAAAAATAACCCTGTTGTAACATTTTCTTATTAACATACCCATGTGTGAAATCCTAAACAGTGACCTTATCTGGATGAAAAGTTCTTATATTAAAATATCTTTAAACTACATCATTGTGAGTATTATATCAGGTTTTTAACAGAATGCTAACCAATACACTCTGGGAAAATAAACAAAACAGCTGTATAAAATGCATGGTCCCTACTTTCAGGGACCTCCAAGGCCATGCTGTAAAATTGTCACAGGAGAAATGCATGACATCACTCTACCAGGAGAGAGGTATGATAGTGAAGCAACTTTGTGTTTTCCATTGTTTAATAGTTTCATTGAGCTATAACTGACATTTAATAAAGTACACATATTTGCAGTATATAATTTTGTAAGTTCTGATGTGTGTGTCACCTCCAAGAGTTTTCAGATGCCCTGTTGCATTTGCAAAATGCCCCCTGCAAAATCTAGCCCCTGAAAAAGTCCTCATTTTATTAATATAGATTATTTTGTATTTTCTAGAGGTTTTCCATCCAGAGATATTATTTTCTGATTCATTCATATTACAGAGTGTATCAGTAGCTTATCTCTCTTTACTTCTGTGTAGTAATACATTGTATTCATATATCACATTATTTTTTCACATACCTGTTGATAGACATTAGAGTTGGTTGTATTTTATGCTATTTCAAATAAAGTTGATATGAACATATATGTACAAATTTTATGATTTCATTTTTCTTCAGGAAATAATTAAAGGCTGATATTTGGATAACATAGTAGGTGTAAACTTAATTTTTTAAGGATAGCAAAATCATCCTTTCCAAAGTGGGTTTTGTGTTTCTACTACATAATGTGTATGTGCTCCCATCACACCACATCTTCACTAATACTTGCTATAGGTACTCTTTTAATGCTTTCATTTCAATGTATGTTACAATATCTTACTGTGGTTTTAATTTGTATTTCTGTGTGAATAACTTAACTATGATAACTATCTTTTTTATGTGCTTATTTGCTCTTGGTATATCTTATTCAACTGTGTCTTTAAATCATTTGCCTATTTTTATTGTTATTTTTTCCATGTGATGACCTTTGGGAGTTCTTTACATAGTCTGGATAAAAATTACTTAATGTGTGTGTGTGTATGTATGTGTGTACATAGACAGAATATTGTCATAATTTTCTCTCAGTATGCATCATGTCTTTACATTTTCATTGATGGAGTCTTCTTAAGAGCAGATAAAAGTTTAATAGTTTATTGATTCTTTGAGACTTTCCTGCAAAGTATTTTGATCGTATATAGACTCCGTCCCCATATTGGTCCACCTCCTCCATAACTCCTCACCTCATGTGTTCTATTATTATTTTTAAGGCCTATCAAGTCTAATTTGTGTTCCCCAATTATTCTTGAGTGTGGGTCCATTCCTGGGGGAACCTACCGAGTATCACAACTTTAAAGAAAATTGACTCTCCCTCACTCCATAGTTCCTCAGTTAAGGCTGGGATATCTTGCTCATCTCCCTGCTTCCAATATTGGAATTTCAGCTGGCTTGGGTTTACATATGCTGTCACAAGTGCTGCCAGTTCATACATACGCTAACATTACCCTGTTATGCCTGGAAAACACTGTTTCTTTATATTCATTCACCACCTCTGTCTCTTACAATTTTTCATCCCCTTTTCTACAATGATTCCTGAGCCTTGGGAGAAAAGGGTGTGAAATAAGTCTCCCATTTAGAACTGAGTACTCTACACATCTGTACACTGACCAGTTGTAGATCTGTGGATTAATTGCCATCTGCCAAAAGAAGAAGCTTCTCTAGTGAGAGTTGCAAGATGCACTAATCTATGGGTATAACAATAAGACATTAGAGTTAGTTTAATACCATGTCCAATTATCAGAAAAATAGTTATAGGCTTATTATAGGGGCTGTGAGGAGTCTAGCCACAGATTCCTATGCCTGATAGTAGTAGCAGCTATGGGCTCCATTTTGTGAATCAGGCCTTAAATCCAATCAGAAAGTGATTAGGTTGCTCACATAACATTTGTGCCACTATTACACTAGTGGTTATGTCTCATCAGTCCAGTTGTTATCATAGCTTGCAGAATTTATAGCTGGGCAAGGCTGGTGATTACTTTTCTCTTCTGGTAGCTTGTAAAGCCCTTTCCATCGCTATGAAAACTAGGCAGTAGAGATGAAGTTTTGAGGTCAATGCCAGCTTGATTTCTCCATGTTTGTTCTATAGCTTACATATGTACTGTCCTCAGTAATAGGGTATTACCATCAATTTCTGGAGGGTAACCAAAAGCAATAGCAATAGCTATTATTGTTTGAGGGTCCATGGGATATCCCTGGTCAACATCTCCAAAAGCAGGAGCCCATTTCTAGAACTGGACCTTTTATTTGCTAGTGTGTGGTATCTGGTAGGGGCATTGTTCCTCCATTATTGGATAATTCTATTTAGATTTTTTTTATGTAAGTATAGGTATGCATTTTAAGAAACTTCTACAGTAGTAGGTTTCCATATGACGTTTTATAAAGGCCTTTAGTGTTAGTTTTCACTCCCATACTCTCTCCTCTACGCTGCCTTCCCTCACCCCACTTCATGTAATTCTTCTTAATAGTAAATTCAGTTATTCTTCTTTCTCCCTTTATATCACTATATTCTATATTCCATTCTATGAAGTGTCCCCCCACCTTGGTCCCTCACTAGTTTCCTGACTTCTATGGATTTTCCAATTGAAGCACATGTCTAAAGATTAAAAACATGCAAATATGAAAGAAAGCATGAAATGTCTATTTTGATGGGTCTGAGTAACCTCACTCATGATAATTGTTTCCAGTTATATCCATTTACCTGTGAATTTCTTAACTTTTTATTATCAGCTGAATAATATTCCATTGTGTAAATGTACCACATTTTCACTATAGGCAGTTTCCATTTTGTGGTTATTGTAAATAGAACAACAATGAGCATAGATGAACAGGTGTCTCTGTAGTACGATATAGAGTCCTTTGGGTCTATGCCTGACAGTGGTATAGCTAAATCATATGATAGACCTATTTATAGCTTTTTCAGGAACCTCAACACTGATTTCCATAGTGGCTATACCAGTTTGCCTTCCCACCAACAATGAATAAGTTCACATTTCCCCACATACAGGCCAGCATTTGCTGTCATTTTTTTATCTTAGCCCTTCAGACTGGGGTAAAATTAAATATCAAGGTAGTTTTTAGCTTCATTTCCCTCGTGGCTAAATATGGTGAATATTTAAAAAATATTTTTCAACCATTTCCATTTCATCTTTTCAGAAATCTCTGTTTACTTCCTTGTCCCATTTTTAATTGTTTTTGTTATGGCCATTCTTCACAAAAATTGGGGAAAAAATCCCTCAAATTTCATATGCAAACAAAAACTCAGAATAGTCAAAACAATCTTTGTTTCTTTGTTCTTTTTGAGACAGGGTCTCTCTGTAGCTCCAGCTGGCCTACAAATTGCTATGTAGACCAGGCTGGCCTAGATCCCACAGAGATTTGCCTCCCTCTGCCTCTCGAGTGCTCAAATTAAAGGTGTGCACCCCAAGTCCAGCATATCAAAACAATCTTGAGCAATTAAAAGAGAGTAGAAGGTATCACTATCCCTGATTTCAAATTATACTATAGAACTGTAGTAATAAGAGCATATTACTGGCATTAAAACAGACACATTGATAAATGGAATTGAATTTCAAATCCAGTTTCAAGTCCACACACTTTCAGCCACTTGATTTTTGACAAAGAGGCAAAAATACACATGGGAGAAAACATAGAATCTTCAAAAAATATTGTTGGTCAAACTGGATAGCTACATGAAGAAGAATAAAATTAGATCCTTGTCTCTCACCCTGCACAAAACTCGACTCCAAATGGTTCAAGGATTTCAACATAAGACCTGATACCCTGAATCTGTTAGGGAAGAGCATAGGGAATACACTAGAACTTATAGGAAGAGAAAAGAACTTTCTGAACAGGACCCTGATAGCACAGGTACTAAGAGCAGCAATTAAAAAATGGAACCCCATGAACTTTCTGAACAGGACCCTGATAGCACAGGTACTAAGAGCAGCAATTAAAAAATGGAACCCCACGAACCTAAAAAAAAAAAAAAAAAAAAGAACTTTTGTAAAGCAAAAGATAGCATTGTTCAAGTGAAGAGAACTTTTGTAAAGCAAAAGATAGCATTGTTCAAGTGAAGAGGCAACTTACAGAATGGGAAAAAAATCTTTAACAGTTATACATGTGATAGGTGTTTAGTATCCTGAATATACAAAAAGTAGAAATTTTAACTTTGATGACAGTATATACATATCATATATGACAAATATATATATATATATACATATATATATATATAATTCTTTCATTGGTGCATCTAAGAAATGTTTGCCTAATCCAAATTCATGGTCTTCCTCCTGAAAATATATTCTAGAAAGTTTGTGGTTTTAAGTTATATATTTAGGTCTATGATTCATTTCTTTTTGCATTTTTGTATATAATGTGAATCATCATGTTGAAATTCCTTTTTAAAGTATATGAGTTTCCTACTGCTGAAGCACCATTTTTTAACCATTTTTATAAACACTTTTCTTCCCTGAATACATTGCCTCTTTATCATTAAAAATTAATTGATCATGCATTTGTGGGTCTCTTTCTGGACTCTTCTGTTTCTATAGGTGTAACTTTATATAAATACCCACTGTTGATGACTTTAACTTTATAACAAGTGTCACAGTAAAGTAGTGTAAATCCTCTAAGTTTTTATCATATTTTTTTACTTCTTGTGGCTATTTTAGGTTCCTCACATACTCATCTGAAATTTAAATTAAGTTCTCAATTTTTACAAAAGTCTTACAGAAATTTGCAACACAATTGCATTGAATATGTAGTTCAATTGGGAGGAATTGACATCTTTTCCTTTTTATTTATTTAATTTTATTTCATATGTATGAACATTTTACCTACATGTATATAGATGCACTATGTGTGTGAAATTCCTGCAGAGGTCAGAAGAGGATGTCAGATTCCCTGGAACTGGAGTTATGGACAGTTGTTAGCCACCATGTGGGTCCTGGGACCTGAACCCAGGTTCTCTTAACCACTGAGCCATTTTACCACCCTTGAAAATTAACATCTTGATACTTAGGTCTTTCACATCTTTTGCAAGATTTTTCCCATGTACTAAATATTTTATGCTGTTGTAAATACATTTTATTTCATTTTTGATTGTTCCAAGTTCAACATATGAAAACATTATTGATTTTTGTATGCTGATCTTTTCTCCTACACTTCTCATAAATTCACTTACAGCTCTAGTGGAGTTTTGTAGATTCCCTCACATTTTCTCCATGTAAATGTAGTTAGCTTGACCTTCCTCCTTTCAAGTTTCAGTGCTTCCATTCCTTTATCACATCTTATTAGTCTCTGATTCGAACCTAGACTACATAGTTGAGTAAAACTACTAAAAATGGAGACCCTTGTGTTTTTCCTTAGAGGAAATGAATTCAATGTTTCATCATTTTTGTTCACATTTTTTCATCACGTTAGCTGCACTATTTAAAAAAAATTATGGACAGTTGCTAGATACCACGTGGGTGCTGGGAATCAAACCTGGGTCCTTTGGAAGAGCAGTCAGTGTTCTTAACCACTATCCCCAGTCCCAAACTGCACTATTTTTGTAGGTGTTCTTCCTCACATTCAGGGACTTTTCTTCCTAGTGTGTGGAGAGCTTATCTTGCTTTAAATGAGAAATTACCACTAGATTTTACCAAATACTTTTCTAGACTAATTCAGGTAATCATCTTTTTCTTTGTAGTTTAATATGGTGAATTACTTTGTTTGATTTTTAAAAACAAGTATTAAACCAACTTCATTTCTTTCAAAACCTGACTTTGTCATTGTGTACATTGTGCTGGATGTAGTGTGTTCAGATTTTGCTCCAAATTTTATCTATGTAAATGACAAATATTGTGTTGTAGTTTTCTTTTCTTATAATGTTTATTTAGTTTTAGTGTCAGGCCTCATAGCAAGGATTGAGAAGGATTGCATTGTTTGCAGTTTTATGGAAGTGCTTGTGTAAAATTAGAATCATTTTGTGATGGTATTGATAGAATTCAGCAGCAAAGCTATCTGGGCCTAGAATTTCTTGTGCAGGAAGGTTATTAACTATAAATTCAATTTCTTTAATGGATAAGAGGCAATTCTTATCTATTGTTTCTTAAGGGAACTTTTACACTTCATGTCTTTCAAGGAATTTGTCAATTTCATCAAATGAAATTTTAAAAACTTCAACTTCAAGATCTTGAATATAATATAATGCAATTATTTGTAAATTTCCTTATCCTTAAGATATTGGCATTTGGAGTGAAATGTTGATGAATAATGGGTAAAATTTTATCAATTTTATTGATCTACTCAAATAACTATACTTTTATTTCATTAAGTTTCCTGAGTTAATTTTGTGTTTTCTGTTTCGTTGATTTTTTTCACTTTTAAGTTTAATTTATGATTCTTGTAGTTGGCTAAGATAGATACCAAGACCTTCCTTCATAATAATTGGTGTTTTGTATAATATTTTCACTTTTATTCGGTTCAAAATGCATTCTACTTTCTCTTTTCATTTCTTCTTTGAATGATGAGCTATGCAGATGTGTGTTATTCAGTTACTAAAATTTTAGGGATTTTCCAGAAATCTTTTCAGTGTTGATTTTAAAGGAAATTCCACTGTGGTCAGAGGACATACTTTTATGACTCGTATCCTTTAAAATTTACTGAGATTTGTTTTATACCCCAGAATATGGTCTACCTTGGTAAATATTTCATGTGCATTTGAAAAGAATGCATTTTGCAATCCTTGATTGGAACCTTCCAGAGCTGTCAATTAAGTCAGCAAGACAGAAAATGGTGTTCAAATATGTATGTTTGTGAATTTCATCAGTTATACAGTGCTATTGTAAAAATCTGATAGTTTTTACTTCATATATTTTGAATCTTGTTATTAGATGGTTAAATGTTTAGATGGTAAACTTCCCTTAGTAAATTCACTTCTTAGTCATTATGAAATGGCCATATTTATGTCTGGTAATGTTTTGCCTGGAAATCTACTTTGTCTAGCATTAATACAGCCACTTCATCTTTATTTTAATTAGTGTTGGCATTTTTTTTATTATTTTAATTTTACCCTTTTTGTATCATTATAGGAAACATACAGACATTGTTGCTTTTTAACTCCGGCTCTGAAAGTCTCTGTGTTTCTCTGAAATATTCAGGCCTATCATATGGCATCTAGATTGGATTTTAATCTTCCATCTCACTTTGTTTTCTACTTGTCCCATCTGTGCTTTGTTTCTTCCTTTTCCTTTACCTCCTTTTAAATTATAATTTAAAATATGATTCCGTTTTATTTTCATTGTTGGTTTACTAGGAATTTCTTTAGGATTTATAGTGTACATTAGTATCTCATTACAGTTTGCTTTCCTGTGATATTATTTTATATATATGATAAGGGCCTTATAATATACTTTCTTTCCTCTCTCAACCCTACCTTTATGCTACTATTTCTATGTATGTCAATATATTACAATCTCCTTACTCTGTTATTTTCTTGTTTAGTCAATTATCTTTTAAAGAAATTTAAATTTTTCACATATTTACTGACACAGTAACTACGTCCTGTGCTCTTTTTTCCATTGTGTAAATTCATCTTTTCACCAAGTAGCATTTTCTTTTTGCTTCGGTCTTCCGTCAACATTTCCTACAGAGACGATCTCATGGCAATGACTTCTTTCAGTTTTTATGTGTCTGAAAACACTTGCAGAACTTCAACTGCACATATATTAAATCTCTCACTCCACTGCTTTTTTGCCTATTCGACTATGGTTGACTTATTTTGTAATGTCAAGTTCAAGCTCACCAGTCTTTTCCCTGTGAGAGCTATTTGCTATTATTCCTAACAGATGTGTTTTTCATATCAAATGTTGTACTGTATATCTTCTACGTGACTAATATCATTGTAACTTTAAATATAAAAATAACCTGTATAATTCTAAGTTCTGTGTCAGTCCTGGATTGTTTTCAAATTGTTGTTTTTTCCTTTATTATAGGTCGCATTTTCCTTCTTTGTCTGCTTTATAGCATTTTAACAGTTTTACTAAAATATAATTAACATGTAATTTCCCCCTTTAAAGTATGTACATTAAAATATTATACACATTAATGATATTTCTTAAGCTGCTTGTATTTTATGAGATGGAAAATCCTGTGAATTCACCTTGTTAAATGGTGGAATTTTTATTCATATATATATTATTGAGATTTGTTTCCTACATTAATTAAAATTAGTTTCATTCTTTCAGGTTTTGATTTTAAAACTGTTTAGGCAAGACCAGAATTGTATTCAGTCTAAGGCCAATTATTCTCCACTGCAAAGCAGAAAGCTTCTTTGTTTCACACTCAGTGCTCTATGACTCATGAGTTTTGTTTGACTGGTAGGAACAGACAGAATTCCCAGTCATGTGTGAAAACTAGGTCTTCCCTCCTTTAGTCCTTTCTTATTCTTTTCATTGACAAAATTTTATATGCATGTATAGGGTACATCAGGATAGTTTAAAATATACATACATTGTGGGACAGCTAAATCACAAAAATTAACATGTATCTTATTTTGTATACTTACCATTTATTTTTAATGAAACTTATAATGCTTTTAGAAGACTTTCCCCAGCATTAGGCACTTTCCTTATATGTATATACTGATTAATACTGATCACTGAGCTAAGTAATTGAAAGGATCCTTTTGCAAACTCCAGGGGGTTTCTCTCTGTATATATCAGCTTCTTCTCTGGTACTCCATCCTGTGAACTAAGGCTACTTTGTGAAGGTTCTCAGCTATGTCTCCTTGACTTGGATAGTTTGCTGTGTGTGCTTGAATTCCCTGACACTGTGTTCTGGAATCTCTGAGAAAACTAACCTGAGGCCATCAAATGACTGACTTTTATTGGTGCTATCTGTGATGGGTAATTTTGTGTGTGTACTTGACAGAGCAGTTTTGGTCCTCTCTTGGATAAAATGGATGCCAAGAGTCAGATATCTGCCCAAACATTATTTTATTTTTCAGTATCAATTTAATCTCTTGTTTGCAGCACAAATAGGATAATCTTCATTGCTTCCAACAAATATTCCTTGATATCCAAAACACACACACATATTCATACACATATGCAGGGTCAAGGGCAAGGAAGGGTCGAGAAGGATTAAGGCTATAAGTCTAGTTTGCAAGAGGAGGTCAATGCCTATTAAACTTGTTTTACATTATAAACAATCTAAGATAGTGTTAAATGATTTCAAAACATGAGATTAACTTTTTTGGTTGTCAAGAGCATGTCCATATTGTAAATATCACTCCCACAATCAATGTTGGTGGGTACCATCCAACATACTTAGGGCCCAAATCAAACAAAAAGTTAAAACAGTAAATTTCCTCTGTCTATCTGAGTTGAGAAAGACATTCTTAGATATCAACACTTCTAGTTTAGAGTTCAAAGTTGAATCTTTCGACTCAGTCTCAGTTACACTAATGCATTTTCTGGTTCTTAAACTTGTAGATGACAGCTTGACCTCTGTAATCGTGTGAGCAAATTCACATCCCCTCTTGTTTTGTCTTTTCTGTATAGCGTTGACTAATATACTTCCAGTACTTCATTGCCTGGTAATTACTACCTTTAAAATCATTAATACAGATATTTTATCTATTATTTTGATGTTTTAGTTGGCAAATCAATATGGCCCTTTTACTCTATTTTGTCTGAAAATAAAAATTTTGATAGTGGGTCATTTTAAAAAATAAACTTTTATGCCAGGTATGATGGCATGCATCTTTAATCCCAACCCTCTGTGAGATCAAGGCCAGCCTGGTCTACATAGTGAGTTCGAAGCAGGCTGGGACTAGGGAGGCCCTGTGCAAATAAAAATATTTTTCTGTAATTCTAAGGAAACATTCATCTGTCTTTTTAAAAAGGCATTAAAAAACAATTTGTGTGTACCCCAAACTAAACCCTGATTCAGTATAGGCCTGGATTAAAAAGTAAACTCAAAAGCTTGAGAACAAACTATAAAAATGATTCCAGAAAGTATACAGATCCACAACTAGTCAACATGCAGAGAATAAGAGCCTGTGGATTGCTCATCCCTATGTTGGACATCTGTATCACACTTTCTCCTCCCGGAAGAGTGGGCAAACAGAAGGAAACCATGTTTTCTGAACAGAACAGGGATGTTACACACAAGAACACATAGCACTTGTAACAGCATGCACAAAACCAAGCCCAAGTCAGAAGTAAAGCTCAGCATGGGTAGGGAGTGGATACAAAGCCCCACCCCTAGCTGAGGAACTGGCAATTGATAGCTGCTAGGAGAAGAAGAGTCCATCTTCATCAAGGGTATGATGATGGTAGTTAGGTTGACCAGGTTCCAGGGGATGGACCCACAGCAAAAAGTATTTAGGGAATACAAAATAGACTCTATAGACCTTAAGAAGCTCATAAGGCCATGAAATGTAGGAAGTAGGGAAGTAAGTTTGAATCTGAGAGAAGATGGAGATCTGAATATGATCAAAGTACATTTTATGATATTCTAAAGGAATCAATAGAAATATTTTAAAGACATAGTCACACATAAAAGCCTGCAAATACATGTATTTTTTAAACTAAATGAGCCAATCTACAATGTTTTTGAGGTATAAAAATTTTTTTAGTCTCTTCATGAAGAGCTGCCTTTCTCATAACATTTTAGCATGTCGAATTAGCATAACTGAGATTTGGTGTTCTCATTATAATGAAAATACAAACAGTTTTGGTGGTGCACACTGGTAGGATATTCTGAAGAGGCTGAGGCAAGAGAACCATGAGTTCGAGGTCAGTGTAGGCTACACCCTTGGGCCAGTATGATGGCACATACCTTTAAATCCAGCAGTCATGAGGCAGAGGCAGGCAGATCTCTGGGAGATTGAGGCCAGCCTGGTCTACATAGTAAGTTCTAGGCCACCTATGGCTACAGGGAGACTGCTTCAGAAAAAATACAGAGGGTCCCCAATTTATGATGGTCTGGCTTATGATTTTTCAACTTTACAGTGGTACCAAAGTTATACATCCACATTCAGTAGAATCCATGTCTTGAGTTTTGAATTTTGGTCTTTTCCTAAGATGCAGATATCTTGTTCCATACTCTTTGAAAACATTAAGTAGTTGGAGGGCATCTCAGCTTCTAGCCAATTCAGTGATCATGAGGGTGTTGCTAAATGATGATATTTCATGCATTTTCAATTTACCATATTTATAATGAGTCTATCAGGATGTAACCCTGGCAGCAGTCAAAGAGTATCTGTAGTATCAAACCTGATGGAATGAGAGTTAAGAGCTCCCCATTCAGCAGCTCTGGATCTCTTGCCTGCGTGCTTTTATTTGGATCCTTTCATCAGCGTGGAACTATTCCAAATTTTATTCTTTCTGGTAATTTATACTTGGCTTTTTTTGTTCATTTGTTTGTTTGAGACACTGTCTCCCTGCAGCCTCAGCTAGCCTGGAACTCACTATGTAGATCAGGCTGGCCTGGATCTCACAGATATCTGCCTGCCTCTACCTCCCAAGTTCTAGGATTAAAGCCATGTGCCACCATGCCCGGCCTCCTTAGCTTTAAATTTTCTCGAACTATATAAGAATTCTAAATGTTCTTTCGTCTTCAGTTCTCTAGTATTGTGTCAGCTCTTCTAAAACTGCCTCTTCGGAATCTACTACCTCACCTGTTTACATTCCCTCACATCAGGCCCCAAGAAGATCAATCTCAGTATAATAATTAGTCTTTTGGGCAACTTTGTGGCTCTTTAAAGAAACACTGATTAAGATTTTACTGAATCAATAATAGAGCAGGAAGGAAAAAGTAGTTACTGCAGTCCAATTAAGTGATAATGTCAAGTTTTCATGTTTTATGTAAAGACTGATACAATTTGTTTTTAGTTTAGTTTATTTCCTATGCATATAACTGTTTGCCTACATGTATGTATATGGGTCAGGTACATGCCTGGTGCTACAGAGGCAACGAGAAGGTGTCAGATCCCCTGGAACTGGAGTTATAGATAGTTGTAAACTGCCATGTGGGTGCTAGGAACTGAACCCAGGTCATTTGCAAAAACAGCAAGTGATCTTAACCTATGAGCCATGTCTCCAGCTCCATGGTTTTTTATCTTCTTAATATGAAGCTTTTATTCTTGTGAATGCATTCTTTAATTTAAAACTTTGATACATTTTCCCATTTCTATTCCTGGGCCTCATGGAGTAGGGTCCTCAAATGGCTTCAAAATGATATTTCCTATTCTTAGGCTTCATTGATATTTTCTTGGTGAATTATAAATCTCTGTTAAGTAATCTTTAAGAATGTTTTTACTGTTTTCTACTTTACTTTAATGGTCACTGTGGGAAACAGGGCAACTTTGTCTCAACTGTCATATAAAGTAGACTTTATAAATACATTAAACTCTGTTCATGTCAGTTGGAATCTTGGCAGGTAAGAGTATTCCACAAGACACAACAAATAAAATATTAAATAAAAGACTGGTTATAGAGATACTGGTGTGCTTGGTTAAGAAATCAACAAGGATTGTTGAGGCACTCAGAGACTCCTGTCAGAGGAAAGCTATTATTACTTGAGATCTGAAGGGACAATGAGAAAATGCCACATTATTTGAGCCATGGAACAAGATCAAGGTAGAAGCTTCCCAACAGGGGATGCAGTTATGTAGGAATACAGTTGTGTCAGAAATATGAACTGATGAATGACAAAAACAAGTGAAGATGCACACTAACCTCTCACTTAGTGTTCTCTCATTCCCCCCAGGAACCCTTCTATCAGCATAGCTCAATCTAAAAGTCAACTGGAAAGTAAATGTGGGTGATGCAGTCCATGGGCTCCCTGAGATACATGGCACAGCAGGCGTGAGCACAAATCATGCATCATGTGGGTGTAAAAAGAGAAAAGCCATTGGAAAATCTTTGCCCCTTTCTGAATCCTAGCTATTATGTCAGATAATTACTTAATTATTGTAAGTTACCAACCACAGTAAGAATAATTGAGCTAAGCTATCATTATATGCTTTTTAATTATACACAGAGATTTTGAAAAACATTTAAGTACCAACTAAATTACTTTGGAGTGAAGTTTCAGAAATGTTCTTGGAGTTTTCAAAGTTTAATGTGTTCTTGTATAAAAGATTTTTCCAAAGCAGGCTGCAAAACACAAATCTCTATTTTAAAAGGGCAAATGAACTAGTGCGGTATGAGGCTACAGTCATTGAACACTGCCATTTAAACCTGTTTTGATGTTCAAAACAAACAACTAGAGCCCTGAATACTTATGCTAGCTAGGCTCGGTTTTTAAAAAATACTTCCTTAGAATATCATAGTTATTTGAAGGGTGTGTCATAGTCTGCCACTGGTTTAAGAAAAGATGAGATGGAAGACATTCAATTGACTTTTAAAACTAATTCAACTATAGAAATTAGTGCACAGCAAAGGGAATTTGAGCTGTATCACCTGAATGCCTGTGTGCAAGCTGCAAACCTTTTAGAGCTTTAAACTTCCTCTGTGATTCTGGAGTGAGTGGTTGTCAAGGCTGACCCAGATCCCCAACTCAAGCTTGCAGCCTTGCTGGGATATGAAATACTTAATCGCACTTGGTCCTCAGCTTCAATTAAAACATATTCTGAACAAGGACAGTTCTGGGGCATTTAATACAGATGGATTGAACCACCATGATGTGTTCAATGCACACCACTATGTGCAATACTGGGGAATCAAAAATAATAGGCATAAAAAAGATTCTCATATCATGTGATATGTATGAAGGTATAATTACAGAAACACAAAATAAGGCCAAGAACACAAACAGAAAAAAAAAATGAGTAGAACCAATACATATCTTTCAATAATAAATTATGGCCTCAGTTCTTCAATAAAAAGACACATGCTAGTTCAATTAAGAAACAAAATCCTTGGGAGCTGGTGAGATGGCTCAATGTTTAAGAACACTGGCTGTTCTTGCAAAAGACCCTGCATCCAAGTGGTGGCTAACAACTGCCTGTAACTCCAGTTCCAGGGTATTTAATGCCCTCTTCTGTCCTCTTCAAGCACTGCATGGCATGGGTGCACTTGCATACATGCAGCCATTAACACTGATAACATAGAAGATTAATAATAAATGAAACTTTTTAAAAAGAAACAAAATCCATCTTTTTGCTGTCTTTTCATCCTAAACTGAAAATATGGAAAAATATTGTAAGCAAATGGCACCAAGAAACAAGCAGGAGTTGTAATTCTAATATGTGACAAAATAGACTTCAAACTAAAATTACTCAGCAGAAATAATGGAAATCACTTCATTCTGATCAAGGGAATAATCAACCAAGAAGACATCGCAGTGATGAACATGCATGCATCAAACTCTGATGCACAAAATTTCATAAAAAGAATACAGGTTGACTCAAGGCACAGGTTGACTCTAAATCAATAATAGTAGATGATTCCACTCTCTCCAATAGACAATAAAAGAATAAACAGAGAAATACATGAGTTAACTGACATCATACACCAAAGAAAACACATTATATCATTCTATTCAGCAGTCATGGAAGTTTCTTTAAAATAGACCACACACAGGGCACAAAACAAACCTTAAATTCTTTCTGATTTTTTAACATAGGCACTTAGAGCTATAAACTTCCTTCTTAAGACTGCTTTTACTTTTGTGCTGTGTTTTCATTTCATTTACTCCTAGGAATATTTTTACTGCTTTCTTCTTTGTCCTCTTCATCATTCAGGAGTGTGTTGTTATTATCTCCATGAGTTTGTGTAGTAACTAGAGCTTCTTTTGCTGTTAATTATAAACTTCATTGCATTGCGGTCCAATAGAATACATGGAACTAGTTCAGTTTCTGTAAGTCAAGGTTTATTTGGACCCTTGATTGATTTTCCGCCTTAGCAGTTTGCATGTTATAGTCTAGCATTATGGGAGCTAAATTTCAGATAGAACCCGTACCAACTCAAATTAGACAAGGGCCCAGAGTAGAATGATAGAAATTGGTGGTGGGTTAGACCTAGACTGGGAGCTACCATACACTGATTACTGCTGGGAGAGGGAGAGTATGCCTTATTTATGATCTCTAGATAGCCTGACCAGACTCAGTGCATGAATTTGCACTAAAGGACATCTGGGCACTAATGCTTGACTGGATAGGACTTAGCATGTATGATGGAATTCATGAGGTCTGGTGGGGGATTGGGAGGTGGAGGGGAGGAGGGGTCTAAATTTGATTGAGAACTGTTGTATGAAATGAATAAAACTTAATAAAATAAATTAATTTAAATAAATGAACATTTTAAAAATCAGAAAGAACACAAGTAAATTACTTAGTGACACATCCCAAAAATCTAGAACAAAACGACAAACCAAACCTAAACCCAGCAGACAAGAAGAAATAGCATAAATCAATGATATAGAAACAAAAAAAGCAAAACAAAGAATCAATGAATCTAAGATCTAGTTCTTTGAAAAGATAAACAGGATAAACAGACACTTAGTCCAACTAACCAAAAGAAAGAAGAAGCAAACCAAAATCAATAAAATCAGAAATGAAAGGAAACATTACAACACACACTAAAGAGATCAAGAACATTGTAATTTATATGCTTAAAAACCTAAATTGTATTAAAGTACATTGTATTGAAATAGTAATACAAAAGTCCCAACTAAAATAAGCCCAGGACAAGATGAATTCAAAACAGAATTTTCCAGTCTGTCAAAGAAGAATTACGACTAATACTGATTAAATTATTCAAAAAGATAGAAACAGTAAATGAACTCCCAAACTCCTTCTATGAAGCCAGTATTACTCTAATACCGAAAACCAGGTAAAGATACAACCAAAAAAGAAAACTCTAATGAACATAGATGTAAAAATTCTCAACAAAATACTTGCAGACTATATATAGGAACCTATCAAAAAGTTCATCTACCATGATCAAGCAACTTTATTCTAGAGATTTAAAGACAGTTCAATACACGTAAGTCAATAAATGTTATAAATTATATAAAAGGACTTAAAGGCAAAAATCGCATGTTCATCTCAGTAGATGAAGAAAAGGTCTTTGACCAAATCCAATATGCCTTCATGATAGACCTTCTATTACGAAATTGGGTTGATGGGAACATATCTCAACATAACGAAAGCTACATAAGCAAACCCACAGCCACTGTCATTCTAAATGGAGAAAAACTCAAAACATGCCCAAAAAAGACTGTCTACTAACCCCACTCCTTTTCAATTTCTTTCTTGAAATTCTAGCTAAAGCAATGAGACAAGAGAAAGAAATTAAATGGATACTAATTGGAAAAGAAATCAAATTATCCCTATTTGCATATGACATGACAGTATACATAAGAGATCCCCAAAATTTCAACAGAAAACTTCTAGAAATGATTAACACTTTCAGGACTGTGGCAGGATACAAAATTAATTTACAAAAGGCACTAGCCCTCTATATAACAGTAACAAGCAGTCAGAGAAAGAAATCATGGAAACAACTCCCATTCACAATAGCCTCAAAAAAAATAGAATATCTAGGAATAAACCTAACTAAAGACATTAAAGACCTCTAAAATAAGACCTAAAATCTCTGAAGAAAGAGATTGATGAAGACACCAGGAAATGGAAAGACCTCCTGTGCTCATGGGTTGGTAGAATTAATATTAGGAGAATGACCATTCTGCCAAAAACAATTTATAGATTCAGTGCAATACTAGTCAAAATTCCCTTGACATTCTTCACATAACTAGAAAAATCATCCTAAAATTCATTTGGAATCACAAAGACCCTGCATAGCCAAAGTAATCTTGAGCAAAAAGATCAATGTTTTGGGGATTCTCATACCAGATCTCAGACTATATTATAGAGCTACAGTCATAAAAACAGCATGGTACTGGCACAAAAACAGACATGCAGATAAAAAAAAAGGAAGACCCAATCATGGGAGTATGTGATATCAGCTACCTGATACTTGACAAAGATATCAAGAACACACAAAGGAGAAGAGACAGAGTGTTCAACAAATAGTGGTAGCAAAACTGGATCTTCATATGTTAGAAGAATGAAAATAGACTCATATCTATCACTCTATACAAAAGTCAACTCCAAATGAATCAAAGGCCTCAGTATGAAACCTAAAAAGCTGAAATGGTTAAAAGAATATATGTAGTATCCTACAAGACATAGGTGCAGGAAAGGCCTTTCTAGATAAGACTTCAGTTGCCAGGAACTAAGGTGAACCATTAACAAATGAGACTTCATTAAACTAAAAGGCTTCTCTCCAGGAAAGGAAATAAGTGAAGAGGAAGCCCACAGATTGGGAGAAAATTTTTCCATCCATATGCTTGGATAGAGGATAAATATGCAAAATATATGAAGAACTCAAAAAACAAAGAATCAAGAAAACAAATGTCCAAATTAAAACATGGGCTACAAATCTGAACAGAGAATCCTCAAAAGAAATTAAAATGACTAAGAAATACTCTTAAAAGTGTTTCACATCCTTGACAATTAGGGAAATACAAATTAAAACCACTTAAAGATTTCACCTTACCCCAGTTAGAATTACTTAGATCAAGAGAACAAATGACAGCAAATACTGGTGTGGATGTAGGGAAAGGGAAACACTTAGTCATTGCTGCTGCAACTGCAAACCGGTGCGATCATTTTAGAAGTCAATGTGAGAAACTCCTGAAAAACTAGAAATAGATCTATCATTATGTTATGGCTATCCCACTCCTTGGCATATACCTAAAAGGCTCAATATCCTGCTACAAAGATACTCGGCTCAGCCATGTTTGTTGCTGTTCTTTTCACAATAGGTAGGAAATTAAAGTAACATAAACATCCCTCAACTGATGAATTGATAATGAAAATGGGATGCATTCATTCAACGGACTTCTACTCACCAGTAAAGAAAGATGGAATCAAGAAATTTGTAGGTAGATGAGTGGAACTGGAAACTGTTATACTAAGTGTGAGTACCCAGACTCAGAAAAACAAGACATTTGTGTTCTCTCTCAATTTTGCATCCTAGTTCAAAATCGTTAGTTGCGACTGTATATCCTGATGTAGTCACAGGAGCCAGAAAAATGGAAAGTAACTAGGGGTTGGGGGAGAAGTTGAAAAAGGGGGACAGTAAGACAGGTATTATCAAGGGACAAATGGGGAAATGGGGAATACTTTAACTGAGAAGCGAATAGAAAGATATACAGTGGAGCAGGAGAAATAAATAACATTTAGGTGGTGTGAAAAATCAGAGGGAACTATATTAGTTAAAAAGCCTACTGAAAAACACAAATACAATATATTTATGAGTGCGTATGTATATCTGAAGGCTATATAACAAAAAACACAGTGCTAGACAAGGGAAACCTCCCTGCAAGTTATTGGTCAGGGTAATCCAAGAGATTTCCAAAATAACACAGGCTGTTGACACTGTCTTTGATTGCATTCCAAAACTTGAAGATAAAACGCTGTCACTGACGATAGGATGTACTTTTTAGACACAGTACTTTGAGTAATGGAACTGGAACAGATCTTGAAGTCTCCTCTATAAAGAATGGCTTTGATAGTATTAACAGACAATATGCAAGCTACCAAGAGAGAAAAACAATCAATGAGCTCATCCAGCTGTAAAATTTATAAACCAGAACAATGACAGGCCTAGCAAATAATCTCTATTGGTGCTATAGTCGCACTTTTATCTTGGGGTTGATCAACGGCTGTCTAATTGGACTGAAGGCCCTCTCAATGGGAGGGAACTCATGTGTCATACTGTAAACATAGCCAAATACACATAACTGGAGTTGGCATAGACCCTAGAGCCAGCCCTACTTTTATCTCATCCCTAGACCAACATAATTGTTTTTGTTGTATTCTAAATATATAGAGAAATGGGCCTCTCACCTGCTCATCAAAGAAGCTTCTTTTGCAACATATGGAGACTAACACAAAGTTTCACAACTGGTCAAATGCAGAGAATAAGTTACTGTGAGATGCCCAGTCCCTAGTGTGACATCTACGATGCAACCTCTCTACACCTAAGGCTCAGAGAACATAGCAGAACAGGTGTCAGAAAGAATATTAATGCATCTCTCAGTGCTCATCAGTAAAACTTCCCGCTGCAACAGGTGAAAGTTAACCAAGAATGCCACAACTGGCCAACATACAAGAATAAGAGCTGTGGCATTCCTATCCCTGAATAGGACACCTACATCAAATCTCTGCCTCTCGGGCTCAGGGACCATTGTTGAAAGTGGGGTGGAATGATTCCCCACCCTGAGATGTTGGATGACACCACAAGGAGACAGAATTTTCCAGACAGCTGGGAAGTTACTCATGTGTACTCACTGAAATAGTAAACACATGCACAAGCCCCATGCAAGCTCAAGCCAGACAAAATTGTAGGACAGAAGTGGAAAAGTGGGTAAGAAGCCCCAACCTTAGATGAGAAACTATCAGCAATCGATAACTGCTTGGAGAGGGACAATTTGTTTCCTTTAAGGGTGTCATACTAGGTAGGTTAACCAGACTTTCACGGGTGGACCCACACATTTAGAGATACAAAATTGGCTTGATAGGTCTTAATATCTATGACACATGGAATCTAGTGGTGTGGCTTTAAGGGGGTGCAGACAGGGGAGGAGGCTTAAATATGATCAAAATCTAGGGTATGAAATTACCAAAATTTCAATAAAAATTATAATAAAAATTAAGATGTCATGGGACATTTCCAGTTGCCATTCATATGAACTTCAGAGTCAGAGTCCTCAACACACCACAGCTTCATTACAGTATCATTTACTTTGTGGTTTGATGCCTCTTATGGGATTCTGAAGACAGTCATGGAAAATCCTACCTGGGATGGGAGATCCAGTCCAGGAGGACTTAGGAAGGGAAAAAATGATCACCTCATCTCATGGATATGCTGCCCATCTCTTAAATATTCATGAAAACTTCTTGCAAACACACAATCTCTCACTGCTATTCGACCTTGGTTCAGCCCATTTCAAGTCCTCTGGGATATATTAACTGCTTCCCTTCTCCTTAATAAATAAATCTTTTCTTAAATGGCCTATGTTTCTTGGCTGAATTCTTTCCTCCCAGAAGAAGAGAGCAGAGGGAAAAGTTCAGCCTGGTAACATATGAAGTATATCCACCACATTTTCCTGTCTACTGTTTAAGTTAGAGGTTAATTTGCTCTACTAAAATGTAAGTTATATTGTGATTATTAATGTAACTGTCTATCTGTATCATTATATCTCTATATAGCAAGTGGTTTGGTAATTGCTGGATCTCAAGGCATATGGACAGTTCCTTTTGCATACAACCTTTTGGTACAACCATCTGTAGTTTCAAAGCCTGAAGTTAAGAAGGTTGTACCAACTTGAACATCTACAATTAGGACACAAGAAGTCTCCAGATCTTTACAACCACACTGAAACTTGACATTATCTAGCTATCTAAATTTGTTTGTTTAATAGTTTAGTTTACATTTATTATTGTAATATTTTGTTTGTATAACTATAAGGTTAGTACTTATATCCCATATAATCCCATGAGATCAAGAGTCTTTTTTAGCTTCATCTGTTGTTCTATTTGTAGCACTTGGTATAAGCCTACCAACACAGTACATGTCCATAAATACTTTTTGAACAAGTAAAGATGCTTTTCAGCTTATAATGGAGGTAAATATTAACAGTCCCATCATAAACTGGAGATACTGTTAGGCAGAAAATTGCATCTAGAAAGATGGCAGTGGAATGAGGCATGCTCTGGGCAGCTGGCCTTGCAGCCCAGGGTGCACCAGCTCCCAGGAGACTGAGAGCATCTGATGGACCCCATGTAAGGAACCTTAAAGATGAATATTTGTGTGACCATATGTGTTTCTATATTGATCTCAAAGTTCTGAAACCAGGACTTGGCAGGAGCAATGGCAGTGACAGCAACTCTCAGCAAAAGACATGACTCTGGGCCTCTTCATCTTATTAAGAATCATGATACTTCTATACTGACCTCAGAATTCTTCCATACTGATCTCAGAATTACTGAACTTGGCAAGTAAGGGGGATAATAACTGGGAAGCCAAAATCAAGAAGGAACCATACCATCAGGGTGGAGCCACCCACAAGCACCTGCAGGGTGAACTAACCTGGTATGGCCATCCACACAGACTGCTGGAGCTGTGCTGGTATGGCAGCCCACTCACACCAGTGGGGCAGAGCCAAGTCAGTCTGGCCACCTACACTGGTGGAGTGGAGCCCAACTGGACTGCCCACACATGTGCCTTGGTGGCATCCATGGTCAACCAACCACGATCATCGCCCAAATGGCTGTCTAGACCTGGTGCAGTCTTCAACAACATTAGGACTCTGAGAAGGCTACAGAGTTCACAAAATAAACTAGAGGACACTGATGTAAGGCTGTCATGTGAAGCTGTGAAACACCTCCCAACTGCCACTCAGAGGATATTAGGTTGGAGACCTGTGAGCTAATTGCTACCTGCTGTGAGGACCTAACTTCTTTTACCCACAATAAAACCCTGTAAGGAATCAACAGGGTGTGAGTGTGCTGAGTGAGGTTCATGAATAGCCAAAGTGTAACCTTTGTGCAAAGGCTGCAAACAACTAACTCTGATGAAGAAAACCAAGCATTTCTGACCACTAAGAAAAAAAAAAAAAGATTCCTAGTTGACATTCCTAAGCACTGTGTAAGAGAGACAGAAATTCATAATGAAAATCCCATTCAAAGAAACTTGGGTGTATTCTGACTCAAAACAACATATAAAGGAAAAGGAGCAGCCCTTGCTCTGGCACATCTGAGTGTAAGAATTATAGATCATTGACACTGTAATGATATGATCTCCTCTGCACCCAGCTCAGGTGTGTTGTATAAGATGGATGGGGTTGTTCATTTGCAATAGAAGACACAAAGGTGGGAGACATGAGGGGTGTTAGGGTCGGGGCACAGATGGGGGAGGAGGTCTAAATATGATCAAAATTCATTGTATGAGATTCTTGAATCAATAAACATCCTATTAAACAAAAAACTGCACTTGAAACACCTAACCTGTTCTGTGTCCCAACTTAGCAACAGTGTACGGTGGCATATCAGGAGTTTCTCCTGGTGGTCTCAGGGCTGAGTAGGAACTGCAGCTCATCTTGAGAGATGACATATAATATATCACCAGGAAAATAACCAAACTCAAATTTCAAAGTACTGAATGTATATCATTTTCACACCATCATAAAGTTGCAAAATCTTAACTTCAGGCTTTGAAACTACAGATGGGTGGATATGAGAGCGTCTCAGCTGTGAATGTGAGCCAATACAAGATCATAAACTTACATAAAATAATCATGAATTCTGTAAATTTTTTTTGTAACTTGACTGCTCAGTTCTTAGTCTTGAACTTTATAAATGAAAATATTATATCATGATGTCAAAAGCTTAGCTATACCTGGAACATACAGAAACATTCATTTCTGTATTGATAAGCTTAAACCAATGACCTGAGGTGAAACAAGGGAACCTATTTAGAGAAGCAGTATTCTTGACTTTAAGAGAACTTACATTTTGGGAGAGAAGGCAAAAATATTCATTCATTCCATTTACTTATAAAGTATGTTGGACAATTTGCATGCTAGGTACTAGACATTGTGTGCAAAAGAGAATAGACAGCTATAATTCTGCCTTTGGAGACCCCATAATATTACCAGGAAATTATCAGACAGACAGAGACTCATAGTTGCTGTCTCTTAACCCAATCTAGTGGGAGTGAATAATAGCAGGTACACTAAAAACACAAGATGACCCTTGATGAATGTCCGAGAGTTTCTCTGGTGACGGGATATTGAAGGAATTCAAAAATTCATGAGAGAGCATTAATATTCTACAGCATTACACAAATAAGCTTAGATAGGTCTTCAAGCTGTTCTGCAAATAGTATAGCAATTTAAGGGAGTTTAAGATAAGTATGCTTAAATCGCTTCTTCTCCAATTATGCTATTTCTGACTCCTAGAGAAGAATTGCTGGAATGGTTCCTTTTCACTTTAGTAATTATAAAATAAAAGCTCCAGAATCCCAGAAAGGCAAAGTCTATTGTGCTTCTTTGGTAATGGCTGCTATGATCAGTAATTAATAAAAAATCTTTAATAAACCATAACTGATCTCATGCAGTTTTGATAATTTAACTATTTTAGCAAAAAATTTCTAGATTCTTGGGAACATTAGAGTGGAAGTTAATGGGTTGTACTTAATTGATGAGTGCTGTCTATATCTCAGTTCTTATGTGCATACCTAATGTTTCATTAATTAAAAATTCATAAAAAGATACAAACTTGAAATAATTTCTTCAGCTATCTCTGTTTATTCTTCCTTCCTTTTCAACATCATTTATTTTCATCTACCTGTCCTCATTTTTATGCTTTCTTCCTCTAAAAATCTTCAGAAACAAATAGAAAGAATGTATATATTTATTTGCTTCATTTTATGGTTGGAAGAAGGTCTGGTCCACAACCCACACTGTTAGAAACAAAACTGGGTCAGGAATATTAACTAATCTCTCACAGTCTCACTGTTTAGGTTCATTCTAAGTGGGAGGGGGGAGGGGGACGAAAGCAAATATCAAAGAAAAGCTCTACAGGAGGAACGGAGAATTAAGAAAACAAAACGCAGGCACAGAAGATTTAAAGTAGCAAAAAAGAGCTCATACTTGGCACCAGTACTCCATGCGATCTCTCTGTCCTTCTTCTCTCATATACGTTTAAAGACCGCCGTAGAATAGTTCTGGAGCGTTTTGGTGGATGTAGCAAGCAGAGCCTGGAGCACAACGGTATTACCACCTTAAAGGTTATTCTTTTTCCTGATCCATTCCATTATTTACCCTTCTCTGATCTTGGAGGACATGGACTCTATCACCAGGGTGCTGGTTGGGTTTAATCCACAGAGGCACAGGCATGAGGTGGAGGACCAGAGAACAGATGGAAGGATTCCTCCCCGGTCCCCATCTCAAACAGTGGCTAACATCTTCCGTGACCATAGCTCTGGCTGGGTGTCGTGTCCCCCCCCCCCCCCCCCCCCCCGCCTCTTCTCTTACACAAGGCCATTCTTCCTTCTTCTCAGACTTGCAGATGGCAAGGGCTTCTTGAGGTGCTACTGTGCAGGTATGACTACATTCCATATTTATTCTCAGAACCAACCCAGTGGAAGATTCTTTTATTAATAAAGCCCACTTCTACAAATCTTCTGAGTTCAGTTTTGTTGCATATTGTGATCCTGATTGATATACTGGTTCCTCTTGATCTTAATGTACTTTTGTGAATAATACTAGGTCTAAATCAATGCTGTAGAAATTTAGAGGATGAACAAAAACCTTGATCATACCACCTCATAGCAGAAACCCAATAAACAAGAGCAATGTGTATGTACAGAGACAGGTGTAAGATGTACACAAATAAGGCAGTGGAGGAGACAAACATGCCTCCCACTACAGTGTGCTACACAAAGTCTTGCTTATGCTATTAGTTCCCCCGCATCATCATAGTATATCACCCTGGAGGGACTCACAGTTTAGTTTGCCTGTTGCTAAAAGGGAAAGGTCTTGCTACTCTGTGTTTCCTTTGGTGAAGGTAATGTTTCCTTATGGGAAAATCGCTCAGTGCTAAGGTATTTTATGTTTTCCTGTTTCTCTAAAAACTGTCATTTCCTAAACCATATGTGTCTGTTTCCCTTTATGATCGCCTAGAGGAAATAGCACATTCCACGAAGAGTTCATTTAAGAGAAGGAAGCAGCAGTTTTAACCCTGTAAGTACGTTGATGTTATTTTCTTAAACATGACAGTAAGTCTAATCATGTGCCCTTGTGATCTGAGGCTGCTTTATCATCTAGTCTTTCCACTGAGGAATGTGGCTGTAGAACTTCAGCCACTGCTAGCCTGCTGCATTTTGAGTCTTGTTTTATCTACTGTGCTAACCTGAGGCACAAAGGGCCTTTCATTATATCTTCTCATTAGAGATCTTTTGAAGTTGAAAGAAATCTCTTTTCTATGGTCATGTTTTTGGATAGGCTCAGAAAAGCCCATTTTAGAGGTGCCCAGCGATATGCTATTAATTATAACTCAGGAAATTCGATACTGCAAAGGCTCTTCTAATACATCGGAATTTTACCTCTTTTAATTCTTTAAACAATGCAAATGAGAATAAAGCTTTGAGAAACTTAAAACAAAGGCCTCTCTTATTACTGTATTGTATGAATTTTAATCTAACTGTGCTTCAGAATTCCTTCATACATTCAATTAACAGAAATGTATTAGGCACTTACCGTGTTCCAGATACTAAGCAAGGTGTGGACATTGAAGTAAAAGACTGGTGGTTTAAAAGTTACCTGCTTACTCCCATTTGAAAACAACCCCAAAAGATCAGTAACCTCTTTGGGTTTGCTTCTCAGACTACTGCTTTATCATAGGCCATACATACTAGGCATACATAGTGGCTTTCTCATTTTTATCTTAGCTAATCATTGCAAACACTCAATAAAGTTACTATAGTATTACTCATTTTATAGGTGAGAAAATGGAGATAATATGTAAATCCAAAGATTTACCCTGTAGTCACATACCCTGGGGGAGCTGAGGTCCTGGATTTCACTCAGAGAAAGGATTTTACTGCTCTCCCTCTGGGGCTGTCTTGCAATATGGCCTCTATTATTAATTTTTGCATATGTTTGGTTACCTTGCTCATCATCTTGAAGACTTTAAGCTCTTAAGGACTCTGTATCATATAGTTCTTTTAACAACTCAAAACTTTTAACATAAGGTTGAACATATTGTTAATCCATATGGATTGGATATATTGACTGAACAAGACTTAACTTTAAGTCGTGCTTTAGAGAGCTGACAAGGTAATTCAACTTACCTTTCTAGGATGTACATGTTTAAGAATGTTGGCATTGACTTCTTCCTTCCCAAATGACAGTCTTCTGGATAAGTTTAATTTACTGTGGGTTGGGATAGTTGGTAGGGGATGAGACCATTACCAGGAGAGTTAATAGCTGAAGATCTTACGCTCTTCATTGGAAGTTAATGTATGAGTAATTCCTGAGTGGCTTAACCAAGACCTGGACCTCACTTAAGAGATTATGATTTTAATTTAACATCTCCTGCTGTACAGTGTGTGAAATATGCAGCCAGTCAGTGATCATTGTGAGATGAAAGCCCAGTTGTGTTTATTTTAAGAGACTTGCAGTTCTTTGCCAAAGCCAACATTCCTGGATAGTGAATAGACTGACTGAATCATTCAAAGTAGGTGAGAGGTCATGAGCCTGGGGAAAAAAAAGAAAGCTGAAAGCTTTTCCTGTTAAGTGGCAGCATTTAAAAAGGCATTTATAAAGTAGAAACTATTGCAGAAATGGATTTTTTTTTTCATTGTAAGTGGACTCCTCTGCATGCGGCTCTCATAGATTTATTCCTTAGTTCCAGCTAATTAGTCCTGGTGTGCGTCTTTCCCGGAAATCAGAGCAGAAAAGTATTGTCCAGCTCTGGACCATGGCCTCACTAGACAACAAAACAGTAGCTGTGTTCTTGAGGGCAACATAGACACTCTCTGTGAAAAGTACCTGGCACACTGCTTATGTGGCATGAAATTGATGAGTACCAAACAAATCTTTGTGCCAACACTGGATTCCTTATGCATCAGGTATCACAAAGTATCAACAATGGTAGGCATAATATTAAAGGCTGAGGCTATGACAATTATTTATTGAGAATATACTGTGCAACAAGCATCTGTTTCATCCCCATTCAACCAATAAAGTGGTTATTGCATTCTTTTGTTTTGTCTTAGTCATTTGTTATTAAGGTAAAAATTTTAAATTCTGAGTCTGGAGAGATGACTCAGCAGTTAAGAGCATTGCCTGCACTTGCAGAGGACCTGGATTCAGTTTCCAGCAGCCACATAGTGGCTAACAACTGTCCATAACTGCAGCTCCAAGGAATCTGATGCTGTCTTCTGACCTCTGCAGGAACTGCAGGATGCAGGTGCACTTACATATATACAAGGAATACACTCATACACATAAAATTAAAATAATAAATAAAATCTATTTTTAAACTTAAATTCCATTTAATGTAATGGATTTAAATGAACTAAGCTTGTAGAACTGAAGGTACATAGATGTTGGGCAATCAAGACAAGATTCAAACATGAAGAGAATGAGAAAAATCCTTTCTAATATCACCAAATACGATATAGCTGGAACAAGAAGGACTATGCAGTTCATTTTAACTCTGTGAGGGAACTTCTACCCTTACAGGAAAGATGCCAGGCAGAGCAGAAATTCATTACACTTACTTTCTTGAAATAAAGAAATAGGTTCTCCAGATGCCCCCACTGAAAATACAGGGCTCTTAGGAGGAGAACCTAACTGATTGTTTTAGATTGTTCCATAAGTTGTTTCATTTAATAATTCACTGTGCTCTTATAAAGCCTAGAAGGATGGAGTTTAGTAGGATAGATCAATGCACCTCATTAAGACAAGACACAATGGAAAGCTCTGGCAGGAACAACTCAAGGAAAGAAGCTCCCAATGGAGGACAGTCCTGGGGCACTAGGAGGACTCACTCTGAGAGCTGGAGGAAGAAGTAAGTCCCCAGTAGAGAGGGGGTCGTTAAATTTAACAGAGTTCATGGTATAGGTTCAGCTGGGAGGTAAGGATGATGACCAGAAGAGTTCATGCTTTGACCTGTGTCTTCAGTTGAACTTTAGTGGTGACTCTGTGTGTGTGCGTGTGCGTGTGCGTGTGTGTGTGTGTGTGTGTGTGTGTGTGTGATGTAATGTTTTCTTCTAAAGAATCTTTTGTCTTCCCTTTCCTTCCAAGTATCTCTGTAGAGAATGTGTTGGAGAACTTGTACTGGAAGAGGTCTTGAAGAGCTATGCTTTGTGGGAATGTTCTTGACAAGCCCTGGGTGTGGATATGGGTGTGAAAATTCTCTAGGGAAATCTGGGTGTTTCCTCTGCTTCAGGGCATTTTATGACTTAGTATAGATCTGCATATGGAGAAATAACACGTTTAGACAGGAAGAGGTTTGGGAACCATTTGGGAGTAGTTTTTACTCTGGTCCTTTACCTTGTTGGTGATAGCTTCTGTCTTTCTTGGCTTCTGCCCATCTCCCCTGATAGAGTGTGGTCTGGTGGTGGCATCCATTGTGGTTTATTTTCTCTTGTTATTTTATAAATCCTAGCTAGTTAAAGGCACTGCCACAGCAATTTCCCACACACCCACTCTGATGTTTTTTTAGCCTGCTACAGGCTTTTCTGATTTGGAACAGAGGTAAGTTGAGCTGACAGTGACTGGTTTTGTGCAGCTGAAAGAACAAGAGAGGGAGGAGGGCAGCTGGCTCTATTATTGGGCCTTGGAGAAAACAAAGGAGGAGCAGCCACTGCTGGATCTGCTGAGCTTCTTGCTTGCAGACCACCAATGAACTTCAAGGTTCCTTCAAGCAGAATATAAAAAGGAAAGCCTAGATGCATGCCAATCATATTTATAATTCTGTTTGTATTTAGCATGTATTTATTTAATAGGCACATATAGAACTGACTATAGTCTAGAAGCTATCCTAAGGATATTAACAAATTAATAATAACAAATATTAACTCATTCAATTCATCATAACTATGGAATTAGACACTAACATAGTCTTCATGTTACAGATTAGGCAGTAGAGACACAGATTGATTAACTGACCCAAGGTCCTAAGTGATAGAACTGGATCCAACACCCTTCCCCCAAATTGTACACTCTGCTAATACTGTCTCATTTGCTGATGTATTAATGATAACATCAATGGAAGTACCTAGCACTGGCTATACAGACTCATGTAAGAGAGTGCATTGCTATTGCTATCATGATTATGATTATTGCTATTCAGTGTTTTATTCTTGTATTCCTTGCTAATGGCTTAGGCATTTATGGATCAATAGTTTAGCACTTTCAGCTCTGGAAGCCTCAGGTCAAACCTGGGTTCTATTACTCATTATCTATGAAATACTAGATAAGTTATACAATGTCTCTTTGCCTTAAATTCTTTTTTTTTTTACTTTTAGAACAGTTTCAATATACAGACCAGGCTAGCTTTGAAGTCATGATCCTTCTGCCTCAAGCTCAGTTTGGATTATATACATTTCCCACTGCCCAGCCTCAGTTTCTTAATGTATGACATTACGATAATAATTAACTTTGCCTCATTGGGTTCTTGCTATTATTAAGTAAAAATGTTTATACAGCATCGAGTAAAATACCTGGCCAACAGTAAGTGGTCAGTAAATATTTGTTGTTCATATTACTGTTATAGCTGAGCTAAATTGTTTTTTTTTCATTCTTTAGATTATCTTTTTATTTAGGAAATCAGTCACTTATTTTCAGAGATTTCCTGGTGGCATTATCTTACATTTATTTATTGAAAAATCAGTATCTTTAAAGCTTATAGGTGAGCTATTCCATTTAATTATGAGATTGATACAACTATTTTTTGTCAGTGCCGTGGATGGGACCCAGGACCTTAGCATGATAGAGAAGCCCCTAATCGCTCAGTTATCCCTTTCGACTGATAATGCAGATATTATCTCTTTCTTAATGATATGGGAACTAAAGTTATGGAGATAAAATCACTAGGTCAAGTCTACATGGCCAATCATGGGAGATTTTCTGAACAACACCCCCCCTCCACACACACACACATGCACATATCTTAGGCTCTCAAATCCAATGTCAACTTAATTCTTGAATCCTTTGCTGGTTGTGTTAGCATACTCATTTATTTTCTCCACCTGCTTTTTAGAGGATGATGACGAATCAAACCTATGCAGAGTTTTCCTCTCCATCTCCCATCAAATGGTTTGGGGACTCATCAAAGCTTCCTTTTCAGGGCTGAAAACAAGATCATGTCTTATTTGGAATTTTCAGAGAGTGATATGGTACCAAGACTACAGACATTTCTCTAAAAATGCTGCTTCCTATGTCAACACTGAGCCCAAACTTAGACCTCACTTTAATTTTTTGTGTAATAAATTTGCTTGAAAGACAGACGTTGACCTATTAGTCTTCAGGATTATACAGAAGAGCTATAAGGGATGATGGTCTTGAGGAGGGCTAACTGGAGAGTCACAAGACAGGTTTGGCTCAGCCTTGTACTGCAGAGAGAGCTCTACCTGAAAGTCAGGCTTGAATATGAACCCAAGGACTCCTAAAGGAGGAGGAATTTTGGTAGAGGGGTACTTCTGATACTTGTAGGAGAGCAATTGTAGACCCCTAGAATGTGATTCCAGATTGTCTCTGGAGCCATAAGACATTTTTGAACATCATGGCTTTTACAGTTATAACCTGGAGCTGAAGTGCTAAAGGAGCTCCACCTGACAGCAAGTGTGATATATTGCTACTGTCCTCTACCCTCCACCTGGCCTTTTGACTTTTTTTCTGCTCTCCTCAGTTTCTAATCTAGTTCTCTCTCAAATTAAAAACATCTTTCCCCCTCCAAGATTACAATAAATATTGCTTCTTTGCACCCGGCCTTGTGTCCGCTGAGTTCATAAGTGAGTCTTTACAGGACTTTGAGATGCCAGTGCTGGCGGGGTTTGTTTGTGGCTTTCCTGTTAATCAGAGTGTTAAAGATGCAAGATCTTAATCTGATAGACAGAGGCTAATAAGAACTGTCAGATACTTGTGGAAACTCTGATACTTCTCAAATTATACCACCCAGAATTCTTGATCTTTTCCCATCTATAAGACCAACCTTAACTTTTTTGTAAGCAAAAATATAAGCTACTTTGAAGAAAATTCTGGAAAGTGGTGAAGTGTGTTGGTTATGATAAGGTTCAGGGAATTAAATGCATCACATTATAATTTATAGTTTTCAGTCCATTCTGTCCCAGTGTGATAAGTATGCACATATATGCAGATTTTATTTTATTTCCTTTCTGCTTTCCCAGACTACACCCTATGGTTGCTGATGGGAGCTTGGCACAGGGAGAAGACAATCTTCCTGCAAAATTCACTGGCAGGCTCCATTGCAGAGAAAATTTTGGTCATAGTCTCTTTCTGAGCACCTGCACTAAAAAGGGTCTTAGATGTAATTGAAATCCCTTCTAGTCCTGAGATATCATAAATCTGCTTGCCTTCCACATCCTGTTTTGTCCCACTGACAGGTCTTCCTGAGGTGATGCTGGCTGTGGAGTGTGAGAAGCAGATGCTATAGACCTTTCCTTCTTCCCTTCAGGAAGAACTGTTTTTGATGGATAAAAGAAGTCCAAGACTGACAGTTACCTTAGCAGTGGGTGGTTTCATAGTAGTATATGGTACTACTTCCCCAACTAAACTCTGGTTTGAAAAGGGAACTTCACAATGAAAGTTGCTACACATGAGACATTCTAAGGGGTGACCCCAATTTTGCTAGTATGATAAATAGGAAGGGTCATTAAGGAATACGCAATGATTCCACTGTGTGATGAAATGGTCATAAGGCATGCATTTTCCAGGACCCTGACTTTAATGTCGTCTTATGAAGGGATGGAGAGGTGGTAGGCTGAGGGTGGGATGAGAGATATTACCTACCACAAGCATCAGGGATGATCGGTGGGGGGAGTGAGTGGCAATGAATCTTGCTCTGTTGTAAACAGAAAAAACATGATTCTGGTCCAGCATAAACACTCAATTATGCATCAGGTGCTTGGCAAGTGACATTTGGATCTTTGCTTGCTACACTATGCTTCTGAAGGTTCTATTTCCAAAAAGGAAGATAAGGCCAGGTATAAAACCCTAAAACAGATAATAAGGCATAGTAAAAAGAAGAAGGAACCCTAACCTCGTGAGTCAAGAAAGGAGGGCTTCATGTTTATCCCATTATATACCAACTACAAGACCATGGGCCAGATTTGTAACCTCTGAACATTTCTTCCTCTGAAAAATTAGGGTGTGATTCCTACTTTTTAGGGAAGGTAGATGAGTGTCATACGTTGAGTTCCACAGAAGCAAATCCTTCTGTGAGGATTCTGTATGATTTATTAAGTGATCACAGAGGAGATCAGTGAGGGAGTAGAAGAAACAATGTAGGGATTGGAAGAAATCTAAGCAAGGTCGAGTCCCAGCTTCATCTGGGTCCTGCTGGAGAGCTATTGAGGGTACATTATAACTCTAAGTTGACCTAACTTGAAGGGAGTTGGTTTTCCTGTACCAGTCAATCCTGTACTAGCCAGCAGCCTAGAGGTAGGGGGTGGTGGCCAGCCATAACTTCTAGGCATTTCTGGTTCTCTGGGTTTGAGAGATGGCTCTCGGTTTGTCACAGACTAACAGAAGATAATTGATGCTGATACTAAAAGAGGAGCACCCAGAAAAAGTAAAAAGAATAAGACAGGGGCTGGAGAGATGGCTCACTGGTTAAGAGCACTGACTGCTCTTGCAGAGGACATGGGTTCGATTTCCAGAACCCACATGGCAGCTAACAATTACCTGTAACTCTGGTTCCAGGGGAATTCAATGCCCTCTTCTGACCTCTGAGGGCTTTGAACCACCCAGGTGCATTTACACGCATGCAGGCAATATACTCATACACATAAAATAAAAATGATAAATTTTTTCTTTTAAAGTAAAACAGTTACAAAGTCAAGAATGACATACCTGCTATTGTGAGAAAAATACTCTTATTGGTCAACAATTTCTCTAAGGCACATAGACCTGAATTCAGCCAGGAACAAGATAGCAACCAAGGTCTTGAGAGTATAATCCTTAACAAATTAAATCAACTTCATATTGAAAGCCTGGGCAACAAAGGAAAATTAAGTTAAGGTGGTCTAAGGGAAGTGCCATTGCTCACCTTCATTAAATACAAAGTTCCAAGTCCCACATAAGATCAAGATGGACAAAATCCCAGTAAGAGGTGGGGAAGTAGGTAAGAAATCCTAACCCTATCTGAGGACTACTGGCAACAGATAAGTGCTGTGAAAGGGAGATTCATTGTCATTTAAAGGGTGAGGCTCTTAGTAGATTGACCAGGCTCCAGTCAATCAACCCATACCAAAGGGCATTTGGGACACAAACCTGACTCTACAGGGGTGAGGGGTTTAGAAAGGGAGATGCAGATATGTGAGAGGATTTAAATACAATCAAAACATATTGTATGGAATTTACAAAAGATTAAAAAATTGAAATTAAAAAGGAAATTAGCAATGTAATTACTTTTAAAATAGCAAACATATATAAAATAAAATTCTTAGAAAAAATTCAGCCAATGAAATGGAAGACTTATTCAATGAGTATAACAAAACACTGGTGGAAGAAATTAATGAATATCCAAATAAATGAATAGAAATATTTAAATAAATGCAGTATTCTGTACAAGACAAACAACAGAAATATTGTCCTGGCCATACTCATTTAAGTCCTTTTAGAAACACTTTCACTGGGTAATACTCTGAAAGCTCACCTACCAAAAACCTCTAGGTGCACAGTTTGGTTTTAAACAGGTTAGATCTAGTAAACTAGTTACAGCAAAAGGACCCAGCACCAGGGATCCTGAGTCCTTCAGAAAGAGGGAACAGGCAGGAGCCGCTCTCCAGGACTGGGTTCATTCCAAGTGATTCCCAGAAAGGAATAAGGAAGCAGAGGCCAATTCTGGATCAGATACTCTCAAGAACCAGGGGCACTTGAGCGCTGGGTATCATAGGAGTTTTCATGTAGAACCAATGAAGCTGAAATTGTCACGGGTAAAATAGCAGTGAGTGGCCAGGCGATGATAGTCAGAGAAGGAGGATGTCTAGTTATTTTTGTGATTGCTTAGTGGCTTTATTTTTTTTCCTGTGCCATTCTTTATTTGAGTTGAGAACATGGTCTGGCTGCCAACAGGTCCATTTCTCACTTTCTCTCCTTGTCAGCAGAGATGTATTTCATTTTCTCAACGGCACACCCTTTTTTATTCTCATCAAAGTTAAAGAAACAGCCTTATTCGGTAGCTGTACAAATCCTAAGAACATGCCAGCCCTCATACCACCTGGGATATGCCACCAAAGCTCTGTGAGAATTTTGTTCAAAACTAAATAGCAAGATCAACTAGCTTACTTAAAAAATGATAGCCCTTCCTTGTATTAGCCAAGATCTAAGCAACATCCCACTCCCTTTCTCCCAGTTCTTCTGGCTTCTAGGTTACACAGAGGCAAACTTGAAGCTTCTTTAGACATTGACCTTTTGGGTTCACACATCTGCATTCGATTTTCTCCTTTTTCCTTCTATTTTACTGGCTTTGCTATTATTGTTAGCATGTTCAAATAAAAGTGAGAAAGGCATGGATCAATTCTGCATTCAGTCATGTCGCCCAGCCTGAAAACAACACAAAATGAGATCTCAAAGCAATTCCCAATTATTTTACAGATGTAATCTGTCTCTCACTATTTAAGGATATGTCTTTTCTCTCTAGTTTGCTTCCTGTCCATAACAGCACAAAGAGATGTTAAATAGCTCCTATGTGGAAACTCCTTTGTTTTTGATTGGAGCTAGTTTGGGGATTTTTGCAGGCAGACAGTAGGGGTCACCATGGAACTGTGCATGGTGGATTGGCCTCTCAAAGCAGATTGTTTTGAAATGGCATGGGGCTTAACCATGCCATTCACATGTCTATTCTTTTGGCTCTTGCTTTTCAACCAGACATCACTTTGTGATGGTTGCCTTCAGTATCACTTTAGCAATACAGTTGTTTCAAGGAGAAGAGAGAAAGTAGTTTACACTGTTTACTCCCAACCCTCACCCCCAAATCCATTTCAAACACTAAAGAACTCTGAAAAAAAATAGTTACAAAATGTGTTTACTTAAATATTGTGAAATGAGGATGGAAATTCGCAGTGCAGAGTATTTGTCATCTGCTCATGACTAGCAGATGGCCTCCTCCTCCTCCTCCTTCTCCTCCTCCTCCTCCTCCTCCTTTCTTCTTCTCCTCCTCCTCCTCTGCAAGTCGAATGACTCACATTGTACAGGGTATGCAAAACAAAATTTCGAAACTCTCCAGAGTAGAGGTGGCAGTGCTATAACTTGATTCGGGAGGAGTGTGCCAGCCCGATGACTTTGCCAGCCAGCATGCTGACAAAGACTTCACAGAATATCTCTCTCACTGAAAAGAAAAGTCTCTCTGCACGTGTTCAGTCCACCATCTCTGGAAGGATAAAAAATATGCTTCAGGCTGGGGGTAAGCCTGTGTGTGTGTAAAGGGCAGGTGGTCTAGCCTGCCAGCCCAGAGTTGGGTGGTAGTCACTGTTACCAAGGTGACTCATGCCAGATGGGCTCACCTGCTTTGTTTTGTCAACCCTAGAATGGTGGCACATCTGCCTCCAGGCAGCAAGAGAACAAAGTCAAGGCTATTATCACATGCTTCAATAAATGAGAGATTTAGTCAAGCTTAAAGACATGCAAGTCTCTGAAGTTCAAAGTTCTGCTTTTTCTTTTGGTTAATCAAAAGAAACTCTGAATCTGCTATGTTTAACCAAAATTTGAGGGTTGTATTTTAGGTAATTATATTTGCTTGAAAACTGGAGTCCAACCAGGTAGACAAACACCACACTTGACTTTTAGTTACAGATTCTACTTTGCTTCATGTGCTAGTCACCAGAGATATTCCCACTCCCATAAACAGAATCTCCTGATGTTTATACCTTTGTGAAGTCTCTTCCTTTTGGAGTTAAAAAGCCTTACTGTTTCTACCTGGATCCCTTGAACACTCTCTCTGAAAGTAGCTAGCGGTCATGTAAGAAGTTGGCCACCCTGAGACTACCATGCTTTGAGGAAGTTCAAGCTGTTACATGAAGAAGTTGAATTGACAGAGAAATGCCTGGCAAGCCCCTACTTGTTTAACATATCTCTTCATATGAACCAGACATGTGGCTAAAGAGGCCATCTTGGATGTCTAGCTGAGTTGAGTCTCCTGAAGACTCCACTTGCCATTTGGATACAAGCCCCTGAGAGAACCCAAGAACCGCTTGAGTGAGTCCAGTCTACCCACCTAATCATTAGTGATAAGAATGTATTGTTTTAGGCCAGTAGGCATTGGGAAATTTTGTTGTATGGTAATAGATAACCTAAATGAGAGAGAGAGAGAGAATCGGGTAGCTAAATAGGAGCTGAGTAGGTATATATATTAAAACTCTTGTCGTTTAGTCTTAGTATGGCCTGAATTTCCACTGTTTTCTGGGGGATTTTATATTCTAGTGATATGATGAACAGAAAGTATGTATAGCACAGTCACGACAGACACAGAATGCACTGTGGTGCTGCCTCAGACTGGAGCAAATTTATGGAGCTAAGAAGTAGGAAGGAACATAGACGTCATTAAGTACAAGAGTGCAACTGTCAACCATGGGGAGGGCCCATTGTTTGTTCATTGTTGGATACCTAGATGTCTGAAATGTAGCAAACTGGAAGATGGGCAAAAATGTCCTGACAAGGTTTTTAGAGACAAGAAAGAACCAAAGAAGAGTAAAGGCTCTGAATGAGGGGAGCCTAGCTGAACTGTGCTTCAGGAACAGCAGCAGCACTTGAGGTCGTTAGTATCCAAGAGAAAGGCATGACGTAATGATTGGTAAGATTAGGGTAAGTCTAGTGAAGAAGGGAGAATAATGGAGTCAAGAGGAGCAGGTCCAAGATGCACACAGACAGTAGATTTTTAGGTTCACATTTTTCCAATCACCCACAGCAATGGCTTGGATGCAAGTACATTTGCAGTGTCGGAAAGCTTACTGAAGCTCAAATTGTGAGGACGTTGTTCTACTACTAACAGAAAAACTTGGCAAGTCACTTACTCTCTCTGGGTCTCAGTCAGGCATGTACTAACTTCTGAAGAACTCTACAAAAGCAAAGCATCATTATAACTTATGGGGAGTTGTACTTTCTGAAATCTAAACTTCCTTTTAACTATAAAACCTTATGGCTCTAAACCACAGAGACAAGCAACAACAAACCTGGCACAAATTTTTACTCTTTAGATGAGGACAGGGGTTTGGTTTTATTTCCTGATACCTCTCCAGTACTTAGAACCATTGCCAATGCGTGGCAGGCACTAAATAGAATATTTGCGGACTCTATAAATAAATAAACTATTCCTGAGACACTTGTGACAAAAATGACCAAAATTAATTATATCCACTGTAAGTTTGTCTTTATCTCTTATTTATACGCCATTCTCACTTAGTTCTATTGCTTAGGTAAACACTAATATTCAAAATTTTAAATAATACTTAGCATTGTTTTTCTCCCACATTTTAAGCAGTCATATGGCAAGTGTGGTAGCATATGCTTATAATCCCAACACCTGACTGGCCATGACAGACAGATTGTGAGTTCCAGGCTAGCCTGGGATACATAATGAGATCCTGTCTCCTAAAAAAGATGATAAACAATAAGCATATATTTTCCCATTTAATATTAACTTCTTAGTTTATGATCCTTGGAGCTTATTAAAGAAAAACTTGAAACATGTAAAAAGAATACCCATTGAATAGATGCAGTAAATATCAACATTCCACGATTCTAGTTTCCTTTATAGTACATGTTTATTGCCAATTATTCACACTAGATTATGTATAATTATTTTTTCAAATGGGATTTCCCATCTAATAAGACAGAACCTACCAATTGCTTTGCATTGTACTTAACTGAGCACACACATTTGTGGTGTTTTAATTTCTCAATCTTTCAAGAAATTATTGACCTGCAAAGAAATACCAGAGTGCTTTATTTATCGTTTCATCAAAATCTCAGCAATTTGATAGGTTTTCTGTTAATGATTCTTGTAACCTGAGTTTCAGAGCTGTTTTGTTCAGAAAAGGATTCACATCAGTCTAGGTTTTGGGTTACAGATATCAAAACTGGTTAAACAGGAAATGCAATAGATTTTAGATGTCTCATCAGAATTTCTGGAAGGACAAAGCTCATGAGCTTGAAGATAAATGATCAGAGACAACAACTAAAGGATGCTACAGGATGACTTCAGGAGGTATCCCCCTATTGACACTATTGGGTGTAGACTTTACAAACTGTCCTATTGATCTGGGACAATGGGCACTAATCTACTCTCATAATTATCACTGAAAACTATTGCCTCTGCCATCATCTTCTTCAGTGAGGGGTTTGGACAGTGTCAGCTACCTTACATTTGTCTCTGTGACTGAAATCTTACATGAGTGTGCCTCATTGGCGGAGTGCAAGGCAAATGTTCACAGCTTAGCTGCAAGAAAGGCTGGGAAAACAAGAGTTAAAGGGGGTAGGGAGTAATCCCTAAACTCGGGTGTTCAAGAGTACTGTATGGCCACAAATTATGGCATTTGTTCATTAAAATATCTTTAAATCTAAAATGATTTTTGAAAGAATTTCTACATTGTTTTTATACTGCATGAAAAGAAGAATCTGGCTGATGTTTTAATTTCCTTATTAAAAAAATGACTCATCTATACTCAGGTTAAAGAAAACCCTAATTTTTTTTTCAGGGGAAATGTCAGACACACCATTTTCTCTTGATGTAATAGGTTTTCTCATTTACATACTCTTCAAAATCTGCAGACTTCTTGGTCATCCTAGAAGTCTTCATCCCACAGCAGTATTTCTTCTTCCTCTCACCTTCTCCCTGTCAACTGCCTTAGAGTTCTTCAAACATGACCATTCTTTGATGTATTCTTTGTTATACAATTTTTTTTCCTTTAAAAACACTTTATTAGTGGATAGAGAGCTGGCTCAGTGATTAAGAGCACTGGCTGCTCTTGCAGAAGACCTGGGTTCAAATCCCAGCACCAACATGGAGGCTAACAACTGCTCATAACTTCAGTTCCATGTGATCCAATGCCCTCTTCTGTCCTCTCCAGGCATTACATAACATGGTGCGCTTGCACCCATGCAGACTTAACACTCATGCACATAAAAATATAAATAAATAAATACAAATTTAATAAATAAATAAAAACACTTTTCTAAAGCATATATGTTTCTCTTGGTAAGGAAAGATACATTTCAAATGCTATAAAAAGATGATGTTAACTGATGTGCATGCACTCACTCCTCTCCCCCAGAAATTTTACAATAGGCAGGTTGAGATACTTTTTCTAAACAAGCCCTCTACTTCCTGTTTAAAAAGTAGGAAAGAAAAAGGGAGACTATAGAGGTAGGAATTCACTCTGAGAGGCTTACAAAGCTATTAAAAATATTTATAATTCATGTCAAACCTCTTTAGCTTGCCCTGCACTATCCAACATGAATCTATATTCTACTCTCTGAATGACCAGACTCATTCTTTCAAATGAAATTTGGATAATTTTCATCTAACATAGAAGATAAAGAGGAATTTAGATTACATAAATAAATATTAAAATATATGCATTATACATTTCCACATTAATAATGTAAATATGCCAAAGGTCACTCTAGAAAATTATTTTGTGCATAAAGTAAGACAGACTACTCATCTCCTGAGGGATAGAAACTATAAAACCACTAAGAAATCATTTCTCTCACACATGATTTTCTTCTCTGTATCACTAAACACCAAATGCAGCTACTTACATAATAAATTCTACTTCCATCATTTTAAATGGTTAAATGTGTAAATTGTTCCCTTTCAAGAAATAGGATTTTAGTAGGCCCTTCAGTGAAAATAGCGTCTAATGACTTAACTAAAATCAGTCATTAACCAGTCTCTTTTGTATTGTTTAGTGTTGTGGTGGGTGGTTTATTTTTGTTTTGTTTTTCATCCCTGAGTGTAAATGAAACATTTAAAAGACAGAGATCAAACTGAATGACAATGTGAAATATGGAATAAGACCAACTTTACTGATTAATAGGATTCTGGACCTTACTAACAGAATCTCATGACCATAACAGGTTTGAATATTTTGTAGTTTTTATTGATAGTTTGAAGAAAACAGTATTCAAATATGTCTTTCTACAAAAATGTTAAAGGATTATTCTGAAATGGACCAAAAGTGAGATTTACAACCTCCCATAAGCAAGACAGGTAAGAGAGAAAAAAAGCAAGAATTTTGAATAGACAGTTTGTATTCATTATCTATTGTTGTGGAGCATGAATTTAGCAGCTTAAAACAATACTCATTTATTATCTTACAGTACCCATAAGTCAGGAAGAAGTCACAGAGCAGCTTGTGTGCCACTAGGCTGCAATCCAGGTGTCACCTAAACTGTGCTCTTATCAGAGACTTGACTAGTGAAAGATCTACTTCCAGGTTCCCTCTGATTGCTGCAAGATTCATTTCATTTTACAAAACTCAGATCAGCCTTCTTCCCAAGGTGATCAGGGTCACACAGAGAGCAGGTCTGTCCAGAGACTTCTGTATGAATCATAAGGTGACAACAAGAGAGCCATGCTATCAGCTTTGTCATAGTCTGTTAATTGTAGGAGCTCACCAAATCTGTCTGCACTGAAAGAGAGATTACATAGGATGTGAACATCTCAAAATTGTGCCTACTGCACAGCTGAATCAATAGTCTAACATTCCAATGAAATCTAAGGCACAGTTGACCAGACAGAGCATCCTTCCATTACCATATTTGTTAGGCTTTATAATTTTCAGGTTTGTTCAGAATTTAAAACCATCATATTAAAGGATTCCTAGTTGTGTAACACCTAGTAAGGCACATTACACAGCAGAGGCCCCAGCCATTTTGTACCTCTAACTACAGACGGACTGTGTGAGTCCAGCTCTGTCCACTGTGTGTATAGGCACAGCTAAGGAGACCATACAAAGACAGTCCTGCTTATAGCATTACTGATGGTTTAACCTTCTTCAGATGAACAGGCTTTGAGACTCTAGAGGGGACCTCGGAGTAAGGTTTGGGTCAAACACATCAAGCACAGTCTTCACTGAATGTCAGCATTAAGTTTACTCATCTCATGAGGAACCTCAAAGAGAAACTGAACACTCTTCATGTGAGTGAAAAATAACATGGTAAGTAGTGGAATGTGTAAGTGGAGGGTTATTGTTTCCCTCTTTGAAAGCATACCTGTGCCATCAATTTTAAATAAAAACACTGTGTTCTATATGTATACTGTTTGGCATATGACCATGTAAAGGAACAGGGTTATGGATATGTTCATATACATGGGTTCACAGAGAGAGCACGAGGATAATTATCGCTTTTGTATTTTACATATTATAAAAAGAACAGATAAACTATACTACTTCATTGGTAGGATTCTCTGTGAATCAAATACCAAAATGAAGCAAGGAACCCAGGTTTATTGGAAAGTAACACCAGTGAGGACATAGAATTTGGTAGTATCTACAGAATCCTACATAATACACAGAAGTTACAGATATGAGTTTTTTTAATTCAAGAAACCTTAAGTTTTGTGGTACTTAGCCCTTCCTCATAATAATGAGAACTATCTCTCTGAATCCCAGGCCCTTATCTAAATAACCAGAGGTTGTTTATATCATTTCATCTTTAGACAGGTATACACCAAGTTCCTGTGATGATAGATGAAATTTCCCACTTTTGAAATGGCCCAGGGAGGTGCTTGTACAAATTCTTTGCTCAGCTATTTCACTATGAGGTAATAGACAGTTGAGTTTTTCTAATTAAGTACTTTATTCCTACCCCAGGTTAGGAGAGGGGTAATAGTCTCTAGTGGCTTTATTTCTTTTGCTAGTTCCTCACATACGGGAGTCTGCTAATGTCTTCTCCTATTCCTATGAGCTACCTTTCAGAACTCTTCCAATGTCATAGCGTCAACTTGTACCTGTACAATAGTGATTCTCAACCAAGGATTGTTTTCTACCCAGGGCCCATTTGGCAACATCTGAAGGATCTCTATGTGTCAGGACTGGGGAAGTATTACTGGTATCAAGAGGATACAGCATGGTACTCCACAAAACATACATGTAGACAAAAGGAATGTAATAGAAGACTGAGAGATAAGTTGCCACAACTATGGACACTTCAATTTTGAAAAATAATATATAAAAAACACTCTGGAAGAAGAAAAGACAGCTCTTTCAACAAATGGTACTGGTAAAACTGGATATCATCTGCAGAAGAGTGAAATTAGATCTCTATTTCTCATCCTACACCAAAATCAATTCTAAATTGATCAGAAACCTTAATTCAGACTCTGAAACTGCTAAGGAAAATATAGAGGAAACACTGCAGGACACAGAGATAGGCAACAAATTTCTGAAGAGAACTCAGAACCACTGTTTTACAGGTGCAAGGTGAAGCTATGATACTGGATAAGTTCAGAAAGATAGCTCATAAGAAAGAGAGAAGACATTAGCACAGGAAACAGACCCAAGAGTTAACAAATAGGATTACATGAAATTAAAAGACCTTTGTGCAGTAAAACAAATTATCAACAGAATGAACTGACAGCCTACAGAATGGGAGGAAATATTTGCCAGCAATACTCTACACAGGGGTTAATATTTATAATATATAAAGCATGTCAACAATTAAACAAATAAAACTGCCAATTATATGGGCCAACAATCTGAACAGAAAGATTGTAGGAAAAAAGAAACACAAAGGACCAAGGATGTAGGAAAAAGGGAACCCTTATTCATTGTTGGTGGGAATGTAGACTGGTGTAGCCACTGTGAAAATCAGTGTGGATGCTTCTCAAAAAAGCTAGAACTAGAACTACAATGTGATGCACCATTCTTGAGTGTATACCCAAAGGAATCTCTATTTTCCTATGGAGATACTTGTACAACCATGTCTATAGTTGCCCTTTTCACAACAGCAAGGAAATACAATCAGTCTAGATTTCCATCTACACATGAAAGGATAATGGAAGTGTGGTGCATATAAACAATGGAATTTTATTAAGTCATTAAGAAAAATGAAATTATGAAATCTGAAGAAGAATGGATGGAATTGTGAAACGCTATATTAAATGAGGTAATCCAGGCCTAGAAAGAAAGGTGGAGCACTAGGAGCAAAAGGTCAAAGCAGGGAAAGGAAAGGCAGGGAGATGTGGTAAGGGAGAACCAACCCAGATGAAACATGTATGAAAATTGTGCAGAAGCCTGTTAATCTGTGAGCTAATTTTTAAAATTTTTAAAAATTAAAAAGTAGAGGAGCCCAGAGATGCTGCTAAATATCCTGCAATGTATGACAATCTCCCATAGCAATAGATCATTCAACCCCAAATATCAGCCCCATGTTGAGAAGCCCTATTGTATAGAGAACTCCCATTCAGAATCTTATCTCTTAACCAGGCAATTCCCAAGCTCTATACGACAAAATGAAGAAACGCTGCCTGTTTTCTAAATATGTTAAATAGCAAAGCCATGCAAAAAAGAAGAGCTGGGAAATAACCAATCTGTCCATTAAATATGGGGTCACAGTGCCTACTCAGGGTCTAGAGTACTTTTAGAGGCCTATGAAAATATTTTTACACTAATTTCTTTTAAAATTATAATAGACAAGGAATAAAACGGTGACCCAAATAGATTATATTTATGTTTATACTAAGTCAGTGGTAAAACACAATTTTTATTATTTTTAATGGAGTAAGGGGCCCATGAAAGCTTAAAGTGTCTAGGGCTCACAGAAATTATAATGGACCCTTTTATACAAAAAACATCAGGATTTTTGCAGCATGGATAAAATGTGTAGTAGGTAAGCATTTTTTCTTTTGCACAAAACACTTTCTTTATTGTCCATTAGAAGATGCCAACACAGAGCACAACTTTACCATTCTATTTAAAGAATTTCCTTAAATAGAAAATCAATCCAGTTGATAAGAAAACTGTAGGAAAAATAAGAAAAGTAATTAAATTCATATTGACCTACTGAAACATTGCATAATTTAAAACAGAAAATTCTAAATGTACTTAAGTTCTCTATAAGTCACTGCATAATATTATTTTATTTTTTATTGAAGTTTTGTGTATTTCCTATGGAACAACTCAATCAGTCTTAATCACTTTTATACTCCCTTCCTCATTGGCACCTTCCCGGAGCCTTCTCCCCGCCCCCCCAGAAGTCATACATTCTATCATTTGTGTTAAGGCCTATTGTGTCAAGTTAGTGTCCCCAGACAATCCTCAGTGCAAGTTCATCCACTGAGGTCTAGTCAGCTTATCCAGAGTACCTCTCTTTAAGAAGATTAATTCTTCCCCAACAGTAATCAGCTGCCAATATTTCTTCAGCTAAGATCTGGGACTACATCCCATTTCCCTAGTTCCATGCTGGGTTTTTGTCTGCTTGCGTTTGCATGGGTCTTGAGCATGCCAATACATTGCTATAGGTTCATATGAGAAGGGCTCCAGGAACTTGTAGGATCTATTTCCATATGGTCATGAACGTTCTCCCTGGCTCTTGCAATCTTTCCCCTCTTTGGCAATGGTCCATGAAGCCTGGGTGAGTGAAGCTTAATATAAGAGTACTGTCCAGGGACCCACACTCAGCAGGCTCCTAATCTCCACACTTTGGTCATTTATAACCTTTTGTGTTCCTGGTCCTCTGTTGCATGAGGGAACTCCATTAATGAGAGTTGAGAGATCCATTAGTATCATCATCACCCCTTGTTCTAAGTTGCATGGTCTAAGCTGTAGAGGTTGCTTTGTAGATGTACTGCTTATTCACAGACAATGTCTTTGTGTGACCAGTTGTGGTAATCTGTAGTAGTCTCTGTCTGGAGCAAAAGAAACTTCTTTGATGAGTGGTGACTTGACTGTAAATATAAGGATACTTATTTTGCAGTTACTAAGAAGTTACATTAGCTTAAGAATGTGACAGCCTTGGAAATTTTGCTAAGATCTGTGACCTCTTCAGCCATGTGTATTTGGCCGTGATTACAGTATCACACATGAGTTTCCTCCCATTGAGTGGACTTTGGACTTTAAGTCCAATTAGTTAGCTGTTGATTGTCTCCAAGAGAAAACTACCACTACTGTACCAGTGTTGTAGTAGGAAAGCAGTTTTAAAGAGATAAGGTTGACAGGCATTTACAAGTCTATTTCGGGTTGCTAGTCCTTCATTTGCAGGTATTTAGGTTTGTCTGATAGAGTACTGCCCTGGCAGAGCTCATCTTTATGGGAATGACACAAAGCAAGCAAATATTTGGGGTTTTCTAGTGCTAGCCATTTGAGAGTATGGGATTATCTTGAATTAAAAGTTTCAAGATAATTTCTATGATAAGGAACCAAGAAATCTCAAATGGACAAAAGTGAAGAACAAGGTTTTGAATCAAGGGGAAAGTCAACAAATTAGAGGTTATAATCTGGTTGAAAATTACAACATGTATGTCAGTATTTGTGAGATTTGGGGAAAGCAGTATGTGCCTGAATATGCATCAATTAAGAACTGAAAATTTGAAAATACATATTAGTTACTTTGGAAAGACTGTCAATATCCTGTCAAAATACAGATGTCCTTGAAGAGGGGGAAAGCTATACTTTTCTCAGTTAGAACCTTAGCTTACCACTCATTGTGATTAGCTCTAATAAACAGAACCGCAAAAGTGGACCTCAAATGCAGGCAAATTCAAGCACTTATTTAACAAAACTTAATTGCAGTATTACTGCTACGGTATGATTGCATCCTATATATATCATATGTTACAAATTTGTTCTCCACTGTGACAGTAGTTCAGAGGTGATTGGGTTACTCAAGCCTCTGTTCTTCTCAATGGATTAATCTACTTGTACATTAAGAAGATATCAAGGGACTGGCTTTACAGTCATAGTGAGTTCTCTGGTATGCTTTCTTTGTCTCAGTGCATAATGCCCTTCACCATGCTATGACAGAAGAAGGCCCTCACTAGATATCAGCACCATGTTATTGGACTTCAAAGTCTGCAGACTCATGAGATAAACATATTTTCTTTATAAAAAAAATCCAGTGTCAGACATTCCATTTTAGTAACAGAAAGTAGACTAAGATAGGAGTCAAGATGATAAATTGATAATTTCAGTATTATTGAGTCATCAAACAATTTTTCCTACTTAACAGTATAAAATTTGTAGGAGCTGGGGCTGAGAAGATAGGATGGTCAGTAAAGTGCTTGCTGTGCAAGTATAGGGACCTGAGTTTGGATTCCCAACACTCAGGTAAAAAGCTGGGCATGATAATATGTGCCCATAATCACAACACTGGGGAGGTGAGAGGTGAGAGGCAGGAGGCTTCTGGAGCTTGCTGATCAGCTAATCTAGCTGAACCAGGCTCAGTGAGAGACGCTGCCTCAATAAAATAAGTTGGAGAGTGATAGACAAACACATCCAAGATATGCCTCCGGCCTCCACATACATGTGTGCACATGCATATACCACATGTGGGCATGCACACACACATAAACACATTTTTAGATATTAGTGTTAGATGAGACAATTCACCATTGACTATTCTTCAAGTTTTGTATTAGTTAATATGGTTCATGTTGGATTTCATTTTCAATTTGTTGCAGCCATTTTACCTCAGCCTTTTCCAGTAGATTTGCCAGTCTAATTGGGATGAGCTCCGTTTGCCTGTATAATTCACATTTCAGACAGTGAGCACTCAAATCCTATTTGGGAACACTTTTCCATGGGTCTCTATGTTTCTGTATGTCTTGCAAAGTAAAACTGTCCTCTGCTCTGGGCTATACTTGCAAGCATACTTGTATACAGAACAGTGTTCTCCTCCTAAGCAAGGAATAGAAATGCTTGCTTTCCATTCTGCCCTTTTCCCATCACTTTGTGAGAGCTAGTGCTCAGGAAATTTATACAGAGATACTCAAAGTCCATCTACTGCTGTTTCCTTAATTAATAAATTGTCCATTTCTGACCCAAGAGTCTTGTGTCTTCCCCTACCATCCAGGAAACCGTGTCAGACTCAGCGTTAAACTACAAGTAGAGTAAGATCTCAGACATCTCCTGATTCTTGGCACTACTAAAATGCACATGAAATATTCACTTAACCAAGTCAGATTTAAAAACATCTATGAATTAAAAAATGGTAAGAACTGAATTTAAAATGATGAGCAAAGCCCCTCCACCTTGGTTCCGGAATCTTTGATATTTAAAATATATTCAGCATTTGGAATTTGAAATACACAAATAATTCTCCACTTAAAAGGTCATATATCTAAAGTACTGAAAATACAGAATACATTAAACTTTAGCTGTCTGCAATGAAAGGCAGTGGCAAAACAGCTGCAGAAAAACTCCATGACATTTCTGTGCCAGTAATCGCAAACTATATGCAATTTCCAAAAGCTGTTAGAACTATACCAGCCTCTTTGAGTTACTATAATTTGTGTATACAGTTAAAGAAAATAATGCTTTAAAATAAATCAATAATCTGGCAAATTACTCATTGATTGTCTTGGTTTAGATAATGGGAATTTGGGGAGAATTGGAGAAGGGAGGTGGGAACAGAAGTCATATGCCCAACAGCATGGCTTAACTAAGAACGCTAGCATGAGGTCGAGGGAGCTTTACTAGACAGATGAGAACTGGGCTCAGTTGGCCTTCAGCATTAAAGCTGGCACAAAACTTCTTGACCAAATGTAAAAGTTACATTTGGTGTAGGATCTAGTGATTAAGAAATAATGCCTTACTGATCTGGGTTCAGATCCTGAGTTTTACAATTTTACCTAATCATCCTGAGCCTCAATTTCTTCAAGGACTCGTTGAATGATATATTTCAATTGCTTACTTTCCACATAGAAAGTGCTTGAAAACCTTAGTGTTAGATGCGACTAAGAAATTTCTGGAATTAGAGTTTAAACAAACTTAAAAATATACTTATTTCCTTATTTTTGTGTTTTGGTAATCTTTCCTTTATGCCTTTTTGGGGGAACTCAATGATATACCACATTCTAAAAGGCTGAGTTAAAATTAGGTGGGATCAATGTTTCGAGAATCCTGGTACTGCATACCACTTAGAAAAAGTTTAGGTTTTGGCAGAACAGCAAACAGATTTTGCAAAGATTCTGTCCTTTCATTATCAAACATCTATGTATTAAAAGGAAATTAATCCATGTGGCACTTTTGATCCACTTTCACTTAATTAGTAAAAATCTGGTGCTGTAGCAAGTATTTGATGTTCAAGCAGTTACTGCTTCCCACCTTCCTCATAAGTTACCCTTTTCTTTATTCTTTTTGGAAGTTTAGTTATGTGGTGATTAGTGTTCACATAAAATAAGTCTGTGTTTCTTTAAAGAGTGACAACTGCAAAGCCAGGTAAATAGTGCCTCAGTCTCCTAGGAGGTAGAAGTGATATCTTCATTGTCAAAGGCAAAGCACTTTGAAAGCAGCATGCCTTCTGATACATCCTGATATCTTCTCCCAGTCAGGAACTGGTGGAAACTGGAGTGGACTCAGTTATTATTGTTGCTTTTTAGAGGGAGAGTAGATAAAGTCTCACTCTATAGCCTGACAACTCATTATATACCTCAGGATGAACTTAATTCATGGCATCCTTCTGCCTCAGTCTCCCAAGTGCTGAAATTATATATGTGAGTTATAGATAAGCTAATTATTGTTATTTCTTTTATTAATTAGTTTGTTTTTATTTTATATGTTTGAATGGTTTGTTTGCATGTATATAGGTGTAACACATCAGATCCCTGGAAGTGGAGTAACAAATGGTTGTCAGCTGCTATGTGGGTGCTGGGAATGGAACCTTTGTACTCTGCAAGAGCAACCAATGCTCTTAACTAATGAGCTGTCTCTCCAGCTCCCTTTAATTATTATTATTTCAGTCACCAAAATTAGAAGTTAAAATCTGTTGAGCGGTTACTATGTGATAGTTATGTTTAACTACAATTAAAGTCTCTCAACAATCCTAGGGTATAAGTATGACTATCGCCTTTTTATCTGATGAGGAAAGAAGCCTACAGAGTTTAAGTAACTTACTTGGGATTACCCAGCTTTCACATGACAGAACTAGACTTTGAACAGAAAACTTCAAGTCCATCACTGTGCTTCATCTATGCCTGAAAGAACTGTAGTCCTAGACCATCACTATTTTGTATACAACATTGAGTTAAACCAGGATCTAATCATGAAAGCAGGAAGCAAAGAATAGGGAGCATGACAGGGTAACTTAGCATCAAGTATATTCATCCAAATAAAACATTATTTCAAAAATGTTGTTATAAATAAATAGGTGATGCTGCTAACAAACCTGGAATACAGTGGGTACGAAGGGTGAAGGAGTTCTGAAGGATTGACACTGAGGGCTCAACTGAAGGACTATGAAGAATATTAAAGAGCCTCTGATATCTCACCTCTAAGATTAGCCATTTCTGTAATGAAATTACAGATACTCAAGGAGATGAACAAGCATACATTGTATGAGTTAAGATTGACTTTGACTGTGAGCAACATAAAACCTAATGAGTAATAGCTTGAGCATACAAGGTTTATTCTCTCAAATAAAATATTTGATATGTAGGTTGATAAAATATTAGAAACCAATGGACAATATATTAAAAGAATTATGCAACATGACCAGGTAAAATTTATCTTGGGGATATGAGAGTATTTTACCAGTAATAAAATACAAAACCCATTAATAGACCGAACCATATCAAGAATACAAGGCAAACCACACAATTAACTCAACAGACTTAGAAAAACAGCCAATAAAATCCAATACCACTGCATGATAAACATTTAATGAGCAAGGAATAAAAGGGCATCTTCAGAAGAAATAAGAGAAACCCTCCACAGCTAGTGTTCCACTTCGTGGTAAACTGCTGCGATTTCCTCTAACATTGGGAACAAGCAAATGGCTTCTAATTTTCTTGTCTCGTCGATCTTCTCTTCTAAAAGGTCTAGTCAGAATATTTAGGAAATAAAAACAGCAAAAGGTAATCAGATTGGAAAGGAAGAAGCAAAGCTAAAGCTGCTCACACTTGAGAAGTGAGAAGTATCTGTCATAGGCTCCAAGTATTTGCAAGCTTTCTCAGTTGGTAGCACTGTTTGGGGAGGTTTAGGGGGTTAATTTAAGCTCACAGTTTCAAGTTACACTCCATCACAGCTGGGAAGCCAAGGTGGAAGGAACTTGAACAGTCTCAGCAGAAGGAAGGAAATGATATGAGTAAGAGCGGAACTAAATGAAAGTTAAAACAAAAGTAGGGACTAGGGAGATGGTTCAGCAGGTAAGAGTGGTTGCTGTGCAAGCATGCGAACTTGAATTCAAATTTCCAGCACCATTGTAAAAAGCAGGCTATGGCTATGCTTGCTCATAATTCTGGGGCTGTAAGGGACAGAGACAGGAGGAGGGATGGGGTTTGCTGGTTGTCAGTCTCACTCTAGGTGAGAGACCCTTTCTCAAGGGAGTAAGGTGGAGAATAATAGAACAGAGCAATCAATGGTCTCCTCTGGTCTCTGCATGCCCACAAGGGTGCAAATCTCAGTCAGCCCAGATACACACACACACACACACGCAATCAATGGAAGCTAATGGAGGGCGAGTCAGTTTTCTTCAGTAATGCACTCCCTGAGAGGTTATCTAATCCCAAGTACTCAGTCCTAAACACATGTACACATGAACACCACTAAGTGGACTCAGCGTACATTATATATATGTAAAACAATAATATTATTTTTGTCCAAAGAAAGGACAAAACGTTGAGAGGGAGTTGGGGTTGTGGGAGTTGGAGGGGGGAGAGGGAAGGGTGGGTATGATATGCAGTACTCATACATAAAATTCTCATACATTAAAAAAATTTAAAGTCTCAGTTCCTTAAAATTTTGACAAAAAAAAAAAGAACTCAAATAAAAATCCTTACCTTTGAAAGACTAATTAAATTGACAAAGTTCAAGCAAGGGTAGAAAATATAAAAAGAGAAGTTGCAATCACAGCCACAGGAACAAAATTAGTCATTGCATACAGCCATTAGTAAGGATAATAAGGCAGTATTACAAAGAACTTTATGTATATAAACTTAACAACTTGGACAAATAAGGCAATTCTTCAAAACTGCAATTAGTCAGCAACTCAAATAATCTGAAATAGATCACACATGAATGATTAGGCCAATTAGGAAAATAGGATTCACAATTAAAAAGTTCCCCCAGAAAAGAAATTTCTTGGACCAGGTGTTTTCACTGAAGAATCCTCCCAAACCTCTAAAGAATTAATATCAGTTTTACATAAACTCTCGGAAAATTGCAGCAGCCATACCATACTGCTCATTTAATGAGGCCTGTGTTAATCTGGTACTAAAACTAGACAAACACAGAACTTTAAAAAAAACCTATAGATTAATTTCTTTTGTCAAGTTAAACACAAAATTCTCAAGAAAATATTGTCAACTCCAATCCATCAATGTCTAAAAAGAAATATATGCTATTACTATGTTAGTTTTCTAGTGCTGCATAACAAATTCCCACAAATTTAGTGGCTTAAAACAATATAACTTATCTACTGTTCACTAGGTTAGATATTGCGAACATGAGTTTCATTGGGCTAAATATCAAGGTATTTGCCTCTCTTGTTTTCTGGAAGATTTTAAGGGAATCCATTTCCTTGTTTCAGCTTTCAGAAACCAGCCATACTTCTTACTTTGTGGCCTTCCTCTTTATCTTTCAACATAGCAATATTGGATTTCTATAATCTTGTTCTATACCTCCATCTCCTCTAATCCCAACTATAAAAGAATCTCTATTTTTCAGGATCAGATGGGTGAGCATGAGTAATCAAAGTGAATCTTATCTTAACATCCATAGCACTACTGTCATCTGACATATTCCCTCTGCTATAAAGTAAAATGTTCACTTTTGGGGGGATAAAGGCATAGATAATTTGGGGGATGTTATTCTCAAAACAAAGTTGAGTCCAGGCATGGCAATCAGTATAGTCAACTAGATCTGTAGACTGAAGAAGAAAGCTCACATGATCATATCAATTGAAAAGAAAATAACATTTGACAAAACTCAACATTCATCCATGATTTAAAAAAATATTGGCAAATGAGGAACAGAGGAACACAAAACAGCTAACCTACTCCTGAATAGTGATGGGCTGAAAAATAGATCATTTAAATCACAAATAAGATAAGGATATCCACTCTCACCAGTGATACCCAACATGGTGCAATTAGGCATGGAAAGCCGTGCAATAAAGCAAAAAGAAGATGCAATACAAAGAGTGCATCACCAGAATACAAAGTTAAACCCTAAAAATAAATAACAATCAGACAATCAAGGGAAACAGAACAAGATCAATGCGTAAACCTTATAGCTACAAAACCATGAAATCTGATAATATTAAACATTGATAAGCACTTGAAAATGGGAAGTTTCACATACTGTTCTTAGGACTGTACATTTAAATGATTATTGCACAAATATGTTATATTGTTTTGAGATCCCATTTGCTCATACTTGCTATTTCCTATGCTATTAGAATCCTATTTAAAAAGTCATTGCCTATGCATATATCATCTAAGATTTTTTTCTGTTAGTTTCAAACTTTCAGGTCTTATGTTAAGGTTCTTGATCCATTTTGAGTTGATTTACATATAGGGTAAGAGATGGATAGGGATCTAGTTCTGTCTAGGTGAGAGATGTAAAGAGGTCTAGTTCTTCTAGCATGTGCATATCCAGTTTCCCCAGAAATATTTGTCATGGTGATTGTGTCTCCTCTAGCATGTGATTTTGGCACTTTTACTAAGAATATGGATCCTTTATTATCTCACCTGTCTCCATTGTACCAGTACCACACTGCTTTTTTGTTACTATTGCTCTGTAGTATATTTTTAAGTTAAGTAGTATGATATCTCCAACATTGTTCTTTATGTTCAGGATTACTTTGGATAGTCAGAGTGGGGTCTTTTGTGTTTCCATATGAATTTAGGATTTTTTCTGTTTCTTTCAAGTATATCATTAGGGAATTGAGTTGAATTTGTAGATGACTGTTAGTCATATGGCTATTTTAGCAATATTAACTCTGCTGACATATGGACATAGGCCTTTTACTATCTTATTCAATTTCTTTTTTTCGGTGCTTTATAGTTTTCATTGTGGAAGTCCTTAAATTGTTTTTGTTAACTTTATACCTATCTTGTGTTTGTTAGTTTGTTTGGTTAGTTAGTTTGTTTTTCAGTTAATTCATTGTTGATGTATACAATAACCACTGATTTTTATGTTTATTTTGTATCCTGGTATTTTGCTACAAGTGTTTACGAGATCTATGAGTCATCTGGTGAGGTCATTAGGATTTTTTAAGTACAGAATCATATCACTTGCAAACAGGAGTTCTACTTCTTCCTTTTCTATTTGTGTCCTATTTCTTTTTTTCTCTGATCTTTTTCTAAGATAGTAGTCATTATATTGAACAATAGTGGTGAGCGTGATCATACTGTTTTCAGTTTTTCTCAATTCATTGCAGTATTATCTATTGTTTTATCATATGGTATCTTTTATTATGTTAAAGTATGATCCTTTAGCCTCAAGTCTCTTCAGGACTTCTGTCTTGAAAGGATATCTAATTTTGCCATATTTTTCTGTATCTAATGAAATCATGTGATTTTTCTCTTGATTCTATTTATGCGCTGCACTATTATGTTTATTTGCATAAATTGAACCATCCTTATATTCCTAGTATGAAATCAACTTTATTATGAAGTATAATATGTTAATGTTTTCTTGAATGTGCTTTGTAAATACTGGTTTAGAATTTTTACATCCTTATGCTCATTAAGGATCTGGTGTATAATTTTATGTTGTATCCTTGTCCAGTTTTACTATTAGAATTATCCTGGCTTCACATAAAGATTTTGGAAATGTTTCTTCCCTTTCTCTTTTATGAAATGGTTTGGGGAGGATTATTGCTAGTTCTTCTTTAAACATCTGGTAAAATTCATCACTGAATCTGTCTAGTACTGAGCTTTTCTTTGATAGGAGACTGTATTACTGCTTCAGTCTCATTGCTTGATACTGATATTTCTGGTTTTTATACCTCCCATCTAGTTGTTGATTCGGGGTGTCCTATAGATTCTTCCAAACAATACAGGCTATTGATATTACTCTTGGTTGCCCACCAGAACTTGATAAAAAGGCCCTACTGCTAAAAATATCACATACTTTGGTCATAAGACATAGAGAAGTCAAATTGGTACTGACCAGGAATCTTCTTCTCTGCTGGCTATCTTTCATAATACTGAAAGGTGATATGCAGGATGCTAGAGGTGGTCAACTCCAGTATTACTCTATTGAAAACTATATAAGCTATAATAATGACCAGCATGGCAAGGTATGTCCAGTGGTGCAAGAGTGACATGAATATTATGGTGGTAACCAACCACTTTCTGATTGGATGTAGGGATGACTCCACAGGAGGAAACACATACCTGGTACTGTAAGTCTGATTAAGAACTCATGGTTGCTGAGCTCACCAGGCATCAGGGGTGAACCTATTGCTATTATTTTGCTAAATGGACATAATATCAAGCAGCTCTGTAAATTTGTCTCTCTATATCTATAGATTAGTGAGGCTCTCATATCTCATTAGAGAAGTTTCTTGGTGCAATGGATGATGGTTAACACAGAAACTCACAACTGGTGAAAGTACAGGGCATAAAGTTCTGTGGAGTGCTCAACCACAAATAAGGACCTCTGTATTACACCCTTTCTTCCCCTTCACAAAATCAGCATTCTAGCACGGAGACAGAGAGTCTCACAGCCACCACCAGCTGAGAAGTTATTGACAATAGATGGCTTCTTGGGGAGGAAAATAAATTTTCTCCAAGTATGTGGCCCCTAGTGAGTTGATCATGTTCCAGTGGATGATCCTATACCCATGAGTATATGGAAAGCACAAAGTGGGCTCAGTGGGTTATAAAAACAATAATAAAATGAAATGGAGAACACAAAGTTGGGAAGAGATGGATCTGGAAAATGTTATGGGGAGGAGTGGGGAATATGATCAGGACACACTGTAAGCATGAAATTCTCAAAGAATTAATAAAATATATGAAAAATATATTGTCTTAACTCCGTTTTGGTAGGTTATAAGTGTATAGGAATTTATCTACTTTTAGATTTTCTAATTTATTAGAGTATTTCTAGAGTTGCAGAAATGATTCAGTAGTGAAGAGCACTTGATGCTTTTCCAAAGGACTGATGTTTGTTTGGCTCAAAGTTCCCACATTGGGAGCCTCACAACAGATATAAATCCACTTCCAGGGGATCTAACACCATCGTTTGGTCTCTTCAGGTACCTTCACACGTGCAGGATACATACATATACAAGTACACATACAAAAAAAATTTTTAAAGTAATTTATAAAAAAAGAATAAAACTTATTATCATTGACCTTAGAGGGTATGTGATATTTCTTGTAATTTTGTTGACTTTTTCCTCTTTTATTCAAGTACTTTTTTCCCTTTCTTTCTCCTTTATTAATCTTAGAGGTTTTTTTAAAGAAATGATAATGCTTGATCTTTCTGTTGCATGGGCTTGTCCTCCGCCTGGTAAGCTATACTGGACAGATTCTTTCTTCCCAAGTTCGGTCGCATCCATCTGCTGGGGTCATCACAAACAAACTTGACTGTTGGCCCCTGGCAAAAAAAAGGAGGAGCAGAGAGAGTCAGTCATGCCTTCCAACCAACTAATGGCCTGAGTTGTAAGTAGGGGCTGGACTAAGGATATGAGCAGAGAAGGTGGGGAAAAGCCATCTTGGGCAGTTGCCAGGAGGTCACAGGGTCCCTGCTGGGATGTAGAATTTGCTGTAGGTCTCATTAGGGGAACGTCCCCCGTCCCCTAGGCCTATAAGTAACTCCCTCATCTATCGCTCTGTATGCAAGCCCAAATAAACTCTGATTTCCTAAACTGTTGTTTGGTGAAATCATACTTCACCTTGCTGTTAGGGACCTAGAGAGGAGGGAGCCGAATGCCCACTTACACGTCCCCAAAAGAATTTTAGCAACACCTTCCTAACTTTTGTCTTTTAATTTACTCTTCTTATGAAACTCATTCTCTTCCAATCTTAGTAATGGCATAAGTTCCCTTTTGTATTGTTCTGAAAATATTAAAGGCCATCCAGTTTTGTAAGATGACTGTCTTCATCATCTTAATTTTTTAGTTTTTTGGTGAGATCGTTTGGACAATTTTTTTTAAAAACCATGATGAGCTGGTTCAGTTGGTAAAGATGGTTGTCCCCAAACCCGACAATCTGAGTTCAGTCATCAGGCCTGTGATTGAACTTCCCCCAGGTGGAAGGAGAAAAATGACACCCATAGTTATTCTCTGATTTCAGTGAGAACAGAGACAGAGACAGAGACAGACAGACAGACAGACAGAGAGGCACACATAGAGAGAAATGGATAAATAATAAATTAATTTTTTAAAATTCAAAAAAAAACAAGTACTCAGAGGCCTGAAAGCCTCTGTTCCCTTCTGCTCATGCACCAACCCTGGTGCTTACTGCCTTTCTGCGCGCTATTCCATAATGTTCTCTGAATCATTGTGGGTGAGGTTTAAAATAAGGATCTCATCCAAGAACACATTCTGCAGTCTCTTATTCTCTAAAACTTGGCCAGTTGTGGCCTCCTGTTGTGCATTGTACTCTATCATATGAGAAAGTTTTGCTGGTAAGAATGAGTATTGAAAGCTTGCACAAGACCCATGCAAACTCAAGCAGACAAAAATCCAGCATAGAACTGGAGAAAGGTGCAGCAGGCCCAACCTTAGTCAAAGAACTATTAACAACTGATTACTGTGGAGTGAGGGAGAGCAGACCTTCTTTAAGGGAGTGACTCTAGATAGGCCGGCTAGACTTCAGAGGATGAAATTACACCTAGGAACATCTGGGTACACAAACTTGACTCAATGAGCCTCAACATATATGACAAAATGTATGAAATCCGGTAGACGGGGCTAAGGGAAGGAGCAGATGAAGGAGGGAGTTTAAATTTGATTTAGATTTATTATATGAAATGCACAAAACTCAATAAAAATATACATTAAAAAGAAAGGGAGTTAAGTACTGGATTTCCTATTTTTTTCTTCCTGGACGACCCGGGTGAGAGCAAGTTTCCTGCCACCGTACTTTCCCTGCCATGTTGAACTACATCCCCTTAGAATGTGAGTTCTGAGGTATAAATAATCTTATCCTCTAGGTGTTCTTGAGGTTGTTGAGAGTCAGCAGGAACATATTTTCTTCTAGGGAATAACTTCTTGAGGTCTTTTAGCTCAGTTATGGTAGGTCTCTATTCACCCTGAGATGGTGACAGAACATAGTTGTATCAATAGAGAGGCATCTTAGTAAAATCCAATTGTCAATCTTCTTTTGAAAGTGTACTTTTCCTTTGCATTTGGTTAAACAAAAGTAGTGACCTAATTTGACCTCCTGAGTTATTCAGATAGAGGGAGCAGGCCCTTGTGAATTGTACGATTATGGAATTTTGTCTCTTTTCCCCAAAGACACTATGTTAGAATAGTTAATGTCTCTCTTCCTAGGTGACGTAAATCACAGGTTTCTTCATTAATTTCTATTGATAGACTGAGAGCAACAGAATCTTCTGTTCCCCATAACCCTCCGGCTATTTTCAGTTCACCATACTTTCAGAATAGCCCATCCTATTTCTGATTTTGTATAAGATGGGCTTATATTGAATTCTGGAGCAGGAGATAAGAGCCATTTCTTGCTAACAGCTCATATACATCCTGGTCATGCATATGCTACAGAGTCTAGCTGCTTGTAACAGTGAAACACAAGTCTAGGAATCTGCCTTATTTATTCATTCATTCATTCATTTACTTATATTTTATGTGTATGAGTGTTATACCTGCATATATGGAACTGCACCCATGTCCTGTAGTACCCTCACAGGAGAGAAGAACATATCAGATCTCTTACAACTGGAGTTATGGATGGTTGCTGGCCGCCATGTTGGTGCTGGAATTTGAACCTGGGTCTTCTGACAGAGCAGCCAGTGCTCTTAGCCACTGAGCCACCCCTCCAGCCCCTGCCCTAACTTTTGGGTGAGGATTTCTAATGCCATTCATTGACTTCCTATGATGTCCAGGGCAAAAGGCTTTTCTAAATCTGGAATTTCCAAGAATGAAGATAACAATTCCTTTACCTTTAGAAAAGCTTTTGTTAAAGGTTTAGCAAATCTTTTAGTTTGAAAAATTCCCATCAGTAGCAGTTACTATATAAGCTCATTTAGAAATGGAGAAAACCAACCAATCTAAAATGAAATTAGTATTTTACCTGCCATGTCAAGATTTACCCAAGGCACCTCAACGATTGTCTTTAATTGCTTAAGGGGAGCCTTCCCAGGAAAACTTGGGTAGTTTTAGTCTTCAAGGGAGGTTATCATAGGACCCAGAGTCTTGTCCTCTCCTCAGAAGGTGGAACATTCTTGCTTTTGATAGTCTCCCTCTTTGCAGATTATAAAAGACCATAGTTTCTTAGGAGCTGTTGGAGAAGCTCTTTTTTGTTGCCCTGGTTCCCATGGTGGTGGCAAGCATTGGCTTCTTTAGAATCCTCTGTCTGGGGTTCCTCTGTAGGAGCAGGTTTTTATCTGCCTGAGGAGATTATTATTCCCAAGGGCTAAGGTTTGTTCATTCAGCTGTCATCATTTCCCTTTTAACTGGGCTTTTTTGACAGCCCCTATTTTATCCCTATTGTTGAAAACCCTACAGCAAAATTTAAAAGGCGATTTAGGGGTATCTAGGGTCCCATTGTCTAGTTTTGCAGCTTCCTCCTAATGTCTAGAACAGATTGACTGATGAAATAAGTACCTAGCAAAATTTGACCTTAGGAATTTTTTAATAACTTTTAATTATAGACAACTTAATCACACACATATTATTTTGTTAATGCTTTATCTTCCACAAATCATTTTTGTGACATACTTTAACCTCCTGATTTTATCCTTATCTATTTCCATTTTGGAACAATCCTATACTTTTAGCACAAAACTATATTTTACCACACAAAATTCTTTTTTATCTAAAAGCATTTTCTTGTTTCTTTAACCCCTTTTTCTCCAAAAGTGTATTTTCTTATTTATAACATTACATTTCTTTCTCTTGCTTTGTTTCCTTTTACCTTATTTCTTCATTGTAAGTCTCCAAATGTAGAAAATGATATTTTTTCTTAACATGGTAAATTGACTTTAAATTTGAATGAAAACTCAAGAAGCTATAGTTGAACCATAGAAAATGTAGATACTATATTTTAAGCATCAGTTATAGACATAAACACAGGTAAAGCATATGTTATCAGTCCTAAAGACATTTTTATTTTATCTTACTGATAAATTTAAATTACCCTATTTGTTAAAGATCTACTCAAGTCCTATTAACTAAAAGGATTTGGGCTGATTTTATGGAAGCACTCAGGTAATAGATTATTTTGCACCATGTAAACAGTATATAGGTGTAAGCAAGAAAACATGTAGAAAACACATACATGCACACAACTATACATAAAACAGACCCGAACCTTCAAAGATTCTTTGGCTTTCATTTAGATTTGCCAGTTTCAGCTAGACTATTGATCTGATTACTTCCTCCATAACATTAAACAATCTTTAATCCTTAATTTGCTCCTCGAATTATATGAGTTATAATAGAAACAAGTGGAAATTTTGCATCACAAAGACATAGCTCAGTCAGTAAAGTGCTTGCCTTGAAAGCATGAGTCCCATCCATAGAGCTCAGGCTAAAAGCTGGGTATAGTGATGAGACCTTGTAACCCCAGAACTGCTGAGGCAGAGACAGGAAGATCCATGGGGCATCGGACCATTCAGCCTTGCCTAATTGAGACCCTGTCTTGAAAAACAGGGTGAATGTGTCCAGAAGTGCCACACCTGAGGTTGACCTCTGGCCTTCATACACATCTGCACACATATGAATGCACACACACACACACACACACACACACACACACACACATACACACAACACACACCAAATGAAATCAAGCAAACTCAAATAATCTGTTGTGGAAAGTGGTAGGACACAGGTACCTAGTCATCCTGCATTCCCCAGCCTTGCCTGCCCCTCAATTGGTCTACACACAGCTCATCTCCTTCCTCTTCTCAGGGATTGGACCACAGTTTCCAACTAACGTGTTACTGTTGAGTGCAGTGTGTAGTTCCCACACATAGACTTGTGTTCTTGGGTCTGCATCTAAGTCACAGTACATTTTCTGGGCCCACTCAGGATCTTGATTGGATCATGTGTTTTGCCAGTAGATAGCGAAGAACTTTGAGAATTGGCTCTTGGCCAAAAAGTTTGATATTAAGACCTCATTCTTTTTTTTATTAATATTTTTGGGACAAGGTCTCATGTAACCCAGTCTGGCCTCACATTCTAAATTCAGTGTGTAGCCAAGGCTGGGCTTGGACTCCTGATTCTCCTGCTTTCATTTCTCAAGTGCTGGGATTACAAGTTTTCATCACCAAACCCAGAAAGTATTTATTTTTGTCTTTGCAGGACTAGAGATTGAACCCAGGTCCTCTGACATGCTAGGCAAGTACATGGAACTGTATCACCAGGCCAGCTCCAAACCTCCCTTATGATGGTTCCCAACCATAGCACCAGCAAGTAAGCAAGAAAGTAGGGCATGCAGGGAGCCTCTGACTTGTCTGTTTTGTGGATCACAGACCTCCCATCTAAAACTGTATTTTTGCTAAGTCTCAATTTGTAAATCTGTGGAGCCCACTGAGACTTTCCTTTTACTTTGCTTTGTGGAAAGGAAGTTCTCCCTCCCTACCATGTTACCTAGCCTAATGTTAGGGCCCGTTGATTATTTTTAAATTCTTCAGTTCAATATTTTTAAAAAAGATTTATTTTATTTCTAGTTGTGAGTGTGTGTGTATTTGTGCATATGTGTGCAGGTGCCCATGGAGTCAGAAGAGAGATTCAGAACCAAACTCAGATCCTCCAGAAGAGCAGCAAGAGCTCTTAAGTACTGGACCATCTCCCTAGTAATTCCAGTTCAGTATTTCTGCCTTTCACCAGGTATGAGTCCACTATTTTTTTATACTCTTATCCTTTTTCAAACTCAGTCTCTGCAGTCACTCACCTGATGCTGTGGATCACAGATCACAGTCTCTATCCTGCCATCCTTCCTCTCTCAAATATTATTTTTGACATTTCTATGAATGTGGCTTTTAGATGAATGGGTTTGGGACTTGGAGTGAAGTAGGCATCTTTTATAATATAAGCAGGCATTATCCAACCAGTTGAAGATTTGAATAAAACAAAGAATAGCCCCATTTGAGCAAGAAATAATTCTCTCAGCAAAGCACCTTAGGATTCAAACCTCAAGTTTTCTCTGGGTCTGCAGCTTACCTCAGGCTACCCTTCACATTTTGTATTTACCAGATTTGCACAACTGCTTGAACCTATTTCTTAAAAGTCAGCCCCTCTTTCTCCTCGTCTCTCATTTCCCAGCTGTGGAGATAGTTATAATCTATTTACTTATATATTTGGGTTTGTTGGTTCTCAACTATACATATAATTAGAGAACTCGGACTGACCAACCAGTAACCAGCAAGAAATGAACCAAGCTTCTACTTTCTGTGTTAAAAACCCTTTGAAACTGGGTTTTCATGTTTCAGAAACATAATTTCTATGTAAATCCAACAAACATAGAAAAGCCTTGAAGTAATTTGTGATGCCAGTACTACCATGATAGCAAATCTGACAAGAATTCAATTCATTATTTGTTGAAAGACTGACAAATAAACCATTCCTCATGTTACAATAACTGATAATGAATTGTCACTTACATTTATAACTGAAATGAGGCAAAAGTGAAAAAATTGTATTTACATATATCAATATGAAAAATATATGTGTGGACTGGAGAGATGGCTCAGTGGTTAAGAGCACTGATTGCTCTGCAGAGGACCTGGGTTCAATTCCCAGCACCTACATGATGGCTAAAAACTGTCCATAACTAGGGGACCCAACACCCTTTTCTGACCTCCACAGGCATTGCTCAACTTGGGTGCACTTACATACATGCAGGCAGTTCACTCACATCCATAAAATAAAAATAATGGACTAAAAAAGAAAAATATATGTGCAAAAAGATTATATGCAGAATGATAATATATAATATTTTAAATATTTAAATATATTTGTTATACTTAGCATCATATTGTGTATAGGAATGCTGTATAGCAACCTCTGAAGAATTGAGTAGGGATTATATGGTATTAAGTAAATTGATTTCCCATCAATAAAATGATAAAGTAATGTAGAATGATTCAGGCCAGGTAGGTTCCTGGCCTGCTGGCCTAGAACCAGCTAGAATCGATATTGAGCATGTGTGCGGATCGAACCTTCGAACACTTCCTGGGATCGAACCTGGGGCAGTTCTCAGGCTAGTAGCCATCCAGGACCAAAAGGAGTGATAAACTTCAGATTATCAGGTGTTCAGGACCTACCAGAATGAAGCACGTCAGATGACTAGATAAAGACCTCCCCTAAGCATAGCAAAAATATAAATCCTGTTCCCTTCTAAAATTAAAGGAGATCGTGGTTCCACTTTCTCCCAAGGTCTGACGTTGACTCTGCGCCTCCTTGCCCCCTCCCCCGAGGGATCCAGCCAATGCAAGCCAACAAAGTAAATTGTGTTTTCTTTCTACAGTAAAAGTGCTCTTGCCTTGAAAACTTCCCTTAAACAAGTTCCAGAAACATACTATGTAGTAAAAAGTCAACCTGCAGATGGATATACTCAGGGGTCTACAATCCTGGGCCAAATCTGTCTCAGCATGTTTTTGTATGGCTTAAAAGCTAAAAACTAGAAGTTGGAAGGTGGAGGTTAGAGAGGCAGGGGTCTAGATGGGAAGAGTTGGGGTGAATATGATCACAATATATTGCATGAAACTCTAAAATAATATAAAAATTAAAACTAAGAACTTTTTGTGCTTTTAATGGAAAGGAAAAGAAGAGGAAGGAGGAGAGAGAGGAAATAGAGAAGAGGAGGAGCACTGTTTTCTGTAGAGGTTGTATGTGACCCACAGAGCCTCAAATATTTGATATTAACTCTACAAGAAAGTTTACTGAGTACTGTGATAGATTCATGAGTTTTGTTTGCTAGCATTAGTATAAATAAAATACCACAAGCCACAAGCTTAAACAACTGCTACTTATCATCTCACAGCTTTAGAAGCTAAAACGCCGAGTTCAAGATGACATCAGGGTTGGTACTCTGAGTGCTGTAAGGAAGAATCCATCCCAGGCCTCTCCCCTACATCATGGTGGCTTATTATCAATCTTTGACATTTCTTGGCTGGTACAGCTTGACCTTCATTTCCCCACAGCATTCCCTCTTTGTGCATATCTTTTTCAAATTTCCTTTGTATAAGCATGCCAGTCATGTTGGCTTAGAGGCCTACTCCACTTCACCTTGTCCCTCATCGTAACTCATTACATCTGCAAAAATCTTATTTTCAAATAAATTCACATTCTGAACTACTGGAAACTAAGACTTCATATCAATGGGAAAGAGGAACAGAATTGTACCCATAACCATATGGTTCATATGTGTGCAAAAGCATAGCTCATGCATATGTAAATGGTTAGTAAAAGTCTGAAATATTATGAAAATGTTACACAGTAATTCAAAGACAGTAATTACCCACAAAGAGTGGAGAGGAGATAGGAGAAATGTTTAGTAATGGGATTCAATCATATCTGAAACTTTGTTTTTTAAGTATACAACCAAGATAGCAAAATAAATTTAACTCTCAATGTCACGGTTATGAGTACATCCTATTATTTTCTACACCTTTCTGAGAATGTTATATTTCATATATATATATATATATATGTATATATATATTCACCCATCATTCTTTCTCTAGGAAAAAGCTACAGTGGTACTGATTCATTATGCCTAACAGCATAGGGAGTTTTGCCAACAATTAGACTACATCTTTTTTTTCTGGTTTAAAATGAAAAGAAGTAGTTGGTTTGCTTTCACTGGTCCTGTTTTTTACTTTTCCTTTTTATTCATTTTTCTCTCTCTCCTTTCCTCTTCTCTTTCTCTTCTCTTCTCTTCTCTCTCTCTCTCTCTCTCTCTCTCTCTCTCTCTCTCTTTCTGAGCATGTGCCATAGTGCGGCTTTGGAGTCAGAAGACAACTTCTGGGAGTCAGCTCTCTCTTTCCTTTCCAATATTTGGAGGGATTGAACTCAGGCTTGATAGAAAGTGCCTGGACCCACTGAGTCATCTTGTTAGCCTTCGTCCTGTTATTTATAAAGCATCTTTAACTGTATGATGACACTCCATGGACTCAGATGCTTCTGTGGTGTAAGGTAAGGAGAATCTGAGACATGTCAAAAGAGCAGAGCTTTCCATTCATGCTTTTGATGCTCACCCCAGGGCCTATTCTTTGAATGCAATGAGAATAGTGACACAAAAGGGCTTTAAAACACATTTCTTCCTTCTCCTAGCCCTTCTTCTCTCCCTCTTTCTTTAAATCTTTCCTTGTCTTATGAGGTTCAGTTAGTTTAAATCCAAGCTTTGAAATTGTTTTCTAGCCAGTACTAACTTCAAGTACTCAAAGAAGAGACCTGTCAGAGAAAAGCCCTCAAAAATCTAGCCCTTCCTCATTAGTAGTTAACTGCTTACTCTTGGGCAAATCTTCAGCCTTTATGTTTTCATCTAGGAAATGAAAGATTTGGGTTAGATCATCTCATCTCTAAATACCTAGAAAAACACTGGTGATGGATAGAAGAGAACATTAAGATATTGCATAATTAATGAAAATGTGAAATTTTTCTGTTAAATACGCATGTGTTTTCAAGTCTCTGATATGCCAGGTAGCTGATGTAGCTGATCTTTTCTCAGATGGGAACACAATTGCCTGTTCGTCTTGGCATCATGTAGATACTGTCCATGTGAACCTGCCTCATTTGTGTAGCCCTCAACATAACATTCTCCACACATCAAGCCCTTTAAAAGCTCTTCTTGACAATGGTGTTACTCAACTCCTAGGAAAGAAAAAAAAAACAATGGTGGTGCCCACTGCAGCACTCATCCACGAATCTCATGTATATTTCTAGCCTTAGCCATACTTGATGCACTCTTGATCTCATAACTGATGTTTGCCAGAAACATAATCACCCCGATATTCTAGGTTTTCTGGAGGATTTTGTGGAACCGCAGGGAGGAAGCTTTAGCCTGTGTTTCGTGTCAATACTCCTAATTTGAACCATGTCCTCTCTGAGTCTGCTCTTTGAGCTTCCAGCCACTGGTTCGATTTTCCTCTCCAAGCTTTGCCTCACACAGTACTTACTTGCCTTTTTTCCTTATCCCTCATTTTCTTTGAGACAGGGGCCCCAGCTGGACTGAAACTCACTAGATCAGACTGGCTTCTATCTTACAGAGATCTGACTACCTCTGGCTTGCTACTGCTGGGATTAAAGGCATGGCTGCATGCCCAGCTATCACTCATTTCTCTAGGGAGTAGACTCCTCCTTTAGTGAGGACCTTGGGTATTGGAAACTCAATCTTCCACCTCTGTGTCCTTATCCAAGTATTACCTCATTGAGACTGGTCTCTGCGTCTTCTGAAAATTCCTCTTCTAGACACTATGATGCCCACTCAACTCCAAGGAAAGATTGCTTGCCTGTCAGGGCTGCAATTTATGTGTGGCTTTCTTGACTCTAATGTCTTGATTATGCACTAAGCATCATAGGGTTTTGTCTGGGAACTGTGTTCCTTCTCAGTACAGCGTGTACAGCAGGCCATGTAGCCTGTCACCAAGATCATAAAAAACACCAGAATTGCCCTGACTCAGGTCTCTAATTCCATCAAAAACAGATCTACTCAGAAGGCTGGCTTTCTTAGTCTACCCAAACTCCATTGGGAAAATCTACTTAACTGGAAGGAAAAATAAGAAACTGGTTAACATTGTGCAAATGTAATTTTCTCAGATGATTAGACATTTTTTCCATTGAAATGAAGAAATAAAAGAAGAGAGGGGCAGAATAATACTGGTACAGGTTTTACTTTTAAAAGTATGAATAAAATTAGCATAATTTCCCTTTTATTAAGCTACAGTAGATAGAAAGCACATTATAGACACTGTAGGTGGAGGTGTGGGTGGACACATAGGAGGGGAAATGAGAGAACATTGAAAATACAGCTGAAATAATGAGCAAGGAAGATGAGAAGCTGCAGCAAGTATCTGGCTGGAGGATGGAAGCATCCACCTTTGATCAGACAAAGGAATGGAATGCAGAAAATGATGAGGAACCATACAACTGAGCTGGGTAAAGATTAGGGTAACCTGGACTAAAGAAATTGGGCGTAGATGGATAAACCAGAGAGAACATTCTTTCGCTTGGAGTTTGAAAATTATGCCTTGTGTTTAAAGGGGGAGGAAAACACAATAATACCATTCATTCACAGATCTATCTAGTTTCCTCCACATTAACACTGACAGAAATAGAAGCTACACAAGAATAGACAGTTAGCTTCCGTTTGATGTGAAGTGAGCTTATTAGGGTTAATGGTCTTTCTGCTGAGCTCCCTGAAAGCTTGGACAACATAACCATCAGCCTGCATCCTCTCTGCCCCATTCATTTTACAAATGAGGAAATAAAGAATCAGTGAGGTTACGCAAATAAAGTGATTCTTTAAGTGTTTTAGAGCCTTGGAAGACAGACAACAAATAATCTCCATATACGACTTCTGTGGAAAGTGCTCTGTGACTTGACATAGAGCAACAAATGAGTCAAGAAATGGACATACTGCTGAAAAGATGGTTCAGCGGTTAAGAACACTGGCTGCTTTTGCAGAGAACCTGGGTTCAGTTCCCAGCACCCACATGGCAGCTCACAGTTATCTGTAACTCAAGTTTCAGGGGATCCAATGACCACTTCTGGCCTCCATGGGCATTGCTCACTCATACTGCACTTACATACATGCAAGCAAAACACTTATATATATATATATATATATATATATATATATATATATGTATATATATATATTTACATTTTATATACATACATAATGTAAATAATTTTTTTAATGTTTAAAAAAGAAACTGACAAGATTGAGGCAATTGATTTATATTTTGAAAGGATAGTTTACTGAGTAGTAGATGAATCTGAATTTGATATTTCCTAGCCTAATCTTTGCCAGACATGCCATTTATATGGTACACATCTGGAAAGCTCAGGTAACTGTCTAATACAACAATTTCTTTCCCCAAAGTCTATGTTGTTATTTCAAAGGCCTCGGAACTAAAATGAGGCCAGGCATCATCCTTTTATCTTGCTTTCTCTGCATCTCTCTGGCTATGAATCCATCTGTAGTCTCTCCCCAGATTCAGGATCTTTGTCACTTTCCCTCAGTCCTTTTCAACTGAAATCCACTCCATCTTTGCCCATCTTAATATTCCTTGTTGCCTTGTTCCTATTAACACTATTCCTTGTGGCTCGTAAGAGGAGATTTAATTATCCAGTATGTATGGAGATCAGTTTTTACTCACAAGAAACAGGATTACCATTACCCAAGGACATGATACATGCTTTTTTTCTAGAAGAGTCATTTGTTTGGTCTCCATTAGAGCTTTCCTCCTAGAGAAGTTGGGCATTCTGTTTATACTAAGACCAATGGTTCCTTCTAATCCAAACAAGTTACAATAAAATTAACATTATTCTCTTACAATATTTTCACTCCCTCTTCTGCAATGGTCCATGATCCCTGAGTAGGTGACGTTTAATATGAGTCCCATCCAAGGACACACAATTGCTGTCTGTTATTCCCTACATTTTGGCCAGTTATGGCCTTCTCTGTTAATTGTCCTCTGTTGCATGAGGAAGCTTCACTGGTGAGAGTTGAAAAACACATTCATAATCTCTCTACCACCTGTTCCACTGTGTTCTGTAAGCCTTAGGCATTCTGTTGTAGATTTGCCACTTAGGACTGGATATCTCATTAACACTTAATCTTTCTGTGTGTCCACTTGTAGAATTCTGTAATAGTCTCCATCAGTTATGAAAAGAAGTTTCTTGGGGCTGGAGAGGTGGCTCAGTGGTTAAAAGCACTGGCTGGTCTTGCAGAAGGCCTGAACTCAAATCCCAGCACCCATATAGTGGCTAACAACCGTCTGCAATTCCAGTTACAGGGGATCTGACTCTCTTCTGTCCTCCGCAGGCATTGTACAACATGGGTACGTTTACATATATGCAGGAAATATACATAAGAATTAATTAATTAAAATAATTATTTTTTAAAAAGAAGTTTCTTTGATGAATGGTGAGTGGTATACTTGTCTGTAAATATAAGGATATATTAAGCATACAGTGGGAAATTACATTTGTCTAGGGATGTGACAGACATAGGATTTTCTCTATGATCTATGACCTCTCCAGCTATGTATATTTGGCTATGTTTACAGTGCCACACATGAGTTCCTTCTCGTTGAGAAGGCATGAAGTCCAATTAGGTAGCTGTTGATTATCTCCAAGATAAAAGTGCCACTGCTGCACCAATATAGTTTGCTGTGCCAGTCATTGATGTGGCTATTAGGCCTTAAAGCTGGTTCATACAAACTCAATCAGACAAAAACCAGCATTAAGCTGGGGAAATGGGCAGGAGACCTCAACTTCAGCTGAGGAACTATTGTCAGCTGATCACTGCTGGGTGAGAGAGAGCTGATCTTCTTTAAGGGAGTGGCAATCTAAGGTTTATTAGACTCCAGTAAATGAACTCACACCGAGGGGCATCTGGGTACACAAACTTGACTCCATATGCCTTAACATATATGACAGAATGCATTGAAAAGAAAAAAGAAGTAACATTTTCTGTTAAAGTAAAACCAGGCATTCTACACACACCTCCAATTTTCAATGATGGATAATCTGTTCTTGGTATGTATTTTAAGACATTTAAGCTGTTGTGACTGTGTACCTTAAACTGGATAATTTATAAACAACAGAATTTTGTTTCTTACAATATGGAACCAGGAAGCTCTAAATCAAGACAGTAGCAGATTTGGGGTCTAGTAAGGACCTGATCCTCAGATCATGCCTTCTGTATATCTTCTTTTGGCATATGGGGCAAACAAGGTCCCTTGAGCCTCTTTTGTAAGGGCACTAATTCAATTCATGAGGGTTCTGCCTTCAAGAAGTAATCACTTCCTAAATACCCCTTCTCTTAACAATATTGCACTGGGGATTAAATATCAGCATATGAATAGGGAGAAAACATTCAGACCATAACAATGTCCTTGCAGACAGCAGCCTATTGTATATTGCCACTCTGGAAGAGATCTAGCTGGGTTTAGGAGGACTCACCTGTGTTTCTCTCAGCCACCTTCTGCTTTGCTGCTCACTTTACTCTTGTGTCCCCATTTTATTTATTTCCTTTGTACTACTTACTGCACATGAAATGATTTCATTTGCCTATTTGTTGTTCTGTTAGGTAAATGACTATGACTTTCATGGTTTCGTGCCATTCCTAATAATTACCTATTTCTAGCATATAGTTACTACTCAGTGAATTCTCTAGCATGGATTAGGTGACCAGGGTTCTGCCTCTCAGAAAAGATCTCCAGGATCACAAATTATGTGTACCTGAGGCCCAGGAACATCAATGATCTAGGTTTAGGATACTGGCTGAGTCAACACATTGTCTTGGCTATGAGCAGGAAAATTTCCTCCATCTTACCCATAGCAAATTGAGTCATTATTTACCCTTCCTACGATGCATTTTATGTAATCCTTAATCTTATACTGAGTCATGTGTTGTTTGGTTCAATGTAAGTAGATGTAACTCCAGAACAATTCTCAGCCTAGGATTTAAGGGGCTCCATACTTCTTAGTGAAAAAATATTTATAAGTAATGCAAAATAGGAACAATTTGAATGCATAAGAGCTAAAATAATCACCAGCAAGCCTGCACTGATGTCCTAAAAGTTTTAGAGATTCCTCCCAGAAGGAGAAAAATGATACTATCATATATAACTTTTTACAAAGTGAACTGATAACTGCATGGATTACTATTAAAAATTATTAACCAGCTGGGCATGGTGGCTCGTGATTTTAATCCCAGCACTTTGGAGACTGAGGCAGGTGGCTCTCTGTGAAATTGAGGCCAGCTGGTCTACATAGTGAGTTCCAGGGCAGCTGAGGTTACAGGGAAACGCTGTGTCAAAAAATAAAAAACATTAACATTAAACGGGCAGGGCTACATAGTATGACCCTGTCTAAAAAAATTAAATATTTTTATTTTTTTGCCTACCTTTACTTTTAGCTTTTTTTCTTTAGTTGTAGTTTTTGAAGCAGGGCCTTCTTATGTAACCCTGGCTAGCCTCAAATTCATAGCCATCCTCCTGCTCTAGTCTTCTGAAGGCTGAGTTTGCAGATGTGTGCCCTCTGTTGTCTTAAGAATTTTTCCCACAATGAGGTGCTTTATTTGGCTCCACCACCTAGGTCCCATCAACTGAACAAGGGAACAGAAGTATGCTTACCAATTAGAAAACCGGAGTTTGTTCGGATTACTTAAAAAGGATTTATCTGCCAGGAGAGGAGGAGGGAGGGTGAGACATCTTGTATTGAGGTTTATATATTGATCAGAACCACCTTGGACCTCTGGTGCACACTGCCAATATGGTGACTGGTTGCCTAAGAGTGCATCTCCTACTCAGCATTCACTGCTCTCCCCCTAGGCCTTCCCCCTCAAGTCACTGGTTGGTTGGAAAGTGGTTGAATCTATTTTCTTCGTTTTTGTCAAATTCTTAGAAGCATGTCTTGCCACTGCTGACATCACTGTTCTCATTAACAGCTGCGTTTGGATCCAGCTCACACCTACCTCCACGTGAGGCAGAGGGAAACTCCATGTAAATTTACCCTAACGTGTCCATCTGTATTCTGACTTTTTCACGACAGCTTTTTCAATGGGTACAAAATTGTGTCTCTTCAGAGATCATAGATCTTAGAAAAATCCCCAAGGCTGTCACATCCCAAGGTTAATGTAACTTCTTAATAAATGCAAAATATGTATCCTTATATTTACAGACAAAGTATCTTATTCACCACTTATCAAAGAAGCTTCTTTTGCACTAGACAGCGTCTAATACAGAGTACCACAGCTCGGCACACAGAGACGTTGTCTATAAATTGCCCATGCCTAAATGGCACATCTACAATGCAGCCTCTACACCCAAGGCTCATGCAATATAAAGGCTCATGCATGTAAAGAAGTCACTAATGACTCTCTCAACTCTCATTAATGAAGCTCCCACATCCAACAAAGGGCCAGTAACACGAAAGGTGGCAAATGGCTAAACCATGGAGATTAGTAATCTACAGAGTGTGGGTCCCTGAACAGAACTCTTATATTAAGTTTCTTTCACCCAGGGCTCAGGGACCATTACAGATGAGGGGGAAAGAAAGTTTGTAAGAGCCAATGAGGAGGTGTGTGACCATATGGAAATAGAATCCTATAAGCTCCTGGCACCCTGCTCATATGAATCTACAGCAATAGTTTTGGCGTGGTCAATATCTATGTAAACTCAAGCAAAAACCCAGAGATGGCACTGAGGAAATGGGGAGCAAACCCCAACCTTAGCTTAAGATATATTGGCAACTGATTACTGTTGGCTGAGGATGAGCTAGTCTTCCTAAAGCAAGGGGCTCTGAGTAGGCTGACTGGACCTCAGTGGATGAACCTGAATTGAAGTCACTTAAAGATACTAACTTGATATAATAGACCTTAACTTGCATGAAAGAATGTATGTATTTCAGTTGGGGGCTATAGGGGATGCTGGTGGGGAAAGGGATATAAAGACGGTTAAGACTGACTGAGATGTTCTGTATGAAACACAATGATTCAATAAAAATATTTTTAAAAGAATTTTTTTTAATAAAAAGAAAAACAGGTTGTGTATCTTCAGGTTTTTCATAGATGCCTTTTATTAGATGGTGGTTCTCTTCTGTCCTGGTTTGTGTTTTTTGTCTTTGGTGGCTGTTGAAGTTCATCAAGTGCCTTTTCTAGCACTCTCATCATACTTTCTTTTGCTCTATTTTTAGTTAGCTTATAAAACAATGAACATCAATATATTGTCATATATGTCTATTATTGTACCTTGCTCATATTTGCTAGCTAATGACTCTCTCCCACCTCCCCCCACACACTGGTTCCTTCTTCCCAGCAAAGGCCACCCTTCCTCTTGCATGCCATACATGTATGCATATATATATATATATATAATATATATATATATAAAACATGAATAGTTAAATCTACATTCTCCTTAAAGTTCAACTCTTTCTCATCCAGCAGTGATCAGCTGCCAATAGTTCCTCACAAAAATTATGGCCTACTGCCCATTTCCCTAGTTCTATATTGGTTTTTGTCTGATTAAGCTTGCATGGGTCTTGTGAATGCTGTCACCATTGTTGTAAGGTCCTAGGCACCTGTAAGACTCTGTTTGTATATGATTATTCACCACTCTTGGCTCTTACAAATTTTCCACCCCCCCCCTTCCACAATGGTCCCTGAGCCCTGGGTGGGTGAAGTTTGATATAGGAGGCCTGTTTAGGGACCCACACTCTGCATCTCTTATTCTGTACATTTTGGCCAGATGTTCCTTCTTTTTTCATCTGTTTCACTTTTCTTGTTTCTTTGAATGATTCACAATTTTGTGTTGGAAACTAGATGTCTTAGAAAACAGTTGATCAGCTCTGAATACTGGAATACCTCTTCCAAAGATTTGTTCTAGTCATCTGATTGCTTACTTGTTTGATGAGAATTGGATTATTTTAGGGAAATACCTGTCCTTCTCCATCCCAATATGAAGCTCTGGTATTATGCCAATTCAATCAGACAAGGGTCCTGAATGGATCAAGGGAAATGGGCATTGGGCTGTCCCTAGCCTGGGAGCTGTTGGAGACTGATTACTGTTGGGTGAGGGAGAGAAGACCTTTTTTAAGATCTCTACATAGGCTGAATAGACTCTAGTGGATGAACTTGCACAGAAGGACATCTGGTTACAAATGCTTGACCAGATGGGACTTAACGTGTATGGCAGAATACATGGGGGAGAACCATGAGAGGGAGGGAGTCTAAAAATGATTAAGAACTGTTGTATGAAATGTACAAAAGCTCAAAAAATATTTGTTAAAAAATTAAGAAATTATGTGACACTGGAGAGATGACTCAGTGAGTAAAGTGCTTGCTGTGCAAACATGAGAATCTGTGTCTGGATCTTCAGAACCCATCCATGTAAAAAGCCAGGCATGGTGGCATGTGCCTCTAATACTAGTGAGTGGAGACAGGTGAATCCTGTAGCATCCTCGACAACCAGTCTAGCAGAAGTGACGAGCTCCAGGTTTGGTGAGAGACTATTTCTATAAAATAAGTGGACTGTGATATAAGAGGTCACCAATTGTCAACTTCTGGTATTCACATGCACACAGACAGTGTACATGTACAAATCACACACATGCATGTATGTACATGCACGCACACACAAAATTAGTTTGCTTTCTCACCCTAAATATCTCTAGTCCTCCTGTATACCAGTAAGTTTCCTCCAGCTGAAGGTGATTTTGCTGTCCCGTGCCCAGGAGCAGCTTCTTACAGCCCCTCAAGCTACACTCTTCTTCCTGATGTCTCATGTCAGGGTTTGTTTGCCTCCCTCACCCAGTAATTCAGCTATGTTTTGGATCCATTTGATTTCATTCCTTTGTTCATTTATTCCTCTGTCAACAAACATTTGTTGAACACTTGCTTAATGCCACATGCTATGCTAAATTCTAGAAATAGAAAAGAAAGAAAAATGGGTTCTGCTGTCAAGGAACTCCGAGTCTACTAGGGTAGAAAGACACATATGGAAACATTTCTGGTAGCCTTAAATAATACAGAAGCTTGTACAAGGCAAAGAAGTGTACACAGAAGGAAATGACAGTAGAGATTTGGGCATTTCTTTTCCCTGAATATTCTGTCACTTTAATGTGTTAACCTTAGCCTGATTTCTCTCAGGGGGCATTATCTTCTGTACTTTGTATTGTTTCAATGACATTATAAGTGTCTTCCTATACCAAAAAGTAAATATGGATAAATGAATGAATGAATGAAATTAAGATGGATACCAAGATCTTTCTCTACATATTTTGAGTATTTGTAAATTTTAAGAGTGGAAAATAAATACAGTTCTTTCATTCTGAAACTGAATCCTGGATCAGATGTTCATATTCTGCTGTCTGTTTTCTCCTGATTAGATCCTAGACCTGTCCTGAATCTTGTTTATTACTATGCCTGGTGCTCTGATCTTCTTACACTGTGATGAACTTATAGTAATTTTTTTTCTTCAAACAAGCCTAAGTTACTCTCTGTGGCTTAAAAAGACAAGAGGCAATCAAGTTATATATTTTCATTGATGAGAATGTCCTGAGGTTAACAAATTACGGTGAGGATTGATCATAGGAAAAGCTGGAGAAATGGGCAGGGGGCATCCCCAGGAGCATCATAGGATAAGGACAAGAGGATTTCAAACTGGAAAGTAATAGATCAATGAAGCCACAGACAGATGGTGGTCTACACTAGCAGTATCAGCATCACATATGAGCTTTTTAACAGTACAAATTCTTGAGCCCCACCTCAAATCCACTGCTTGAGAATAGGGTTTAGTGATGATATAGACTAAGATTTGAAGAACACCATCTTAGATAATTCTTGGTGTTGTGTAAAGGAGACTCAGAGAGTTGAAAGTTAAAGAAAGAGTGCCCACCTATGAGAAAATTGATCTAAATTAGGATACTGTTGATAGATGGCATGGAAAGAAAAAATGTCAGAAACTGACCTGATAGCAGGCCAAGTGGTCTCTGTCCTCAATAGGTACTCCCAACAACAACAACAAAAGATATTTTGGATTGTTTCCAGATTTTGGACAAGAATGAATGTGTGGATAATGGTGCTCTTAACTAAGCCTTAAACAGCTGGGCATGGTGGCCCACACCTTTAATTCCAGTGCTCTGCAGGCAGAGGCAGATAGATTGCTGTGAGATTGAGGTGGGCCTAGTCTACATAGTGAGTTCCAGACCAGCTGGGGCTACAGGGAGACCCTGGCTCCAAACAAAACAACAACAACAACAAAAGTATGAGCAAAACAAATTTGTAAGTTTATTGAGGTGCCCCAGCTGGCAGGGCATCAACAGGGCATGAGTCCTCAGAAACCTGGAATGAAAGGGACAAGAGGCACACGGAGGGCCGACAAGGCAGTTTCTCTGATCAAGTCGACAAATCTTTATTTTTTACAGAGCTCTTATATACTGCTGCTGCAAGGGGCTAGGTGGGGAGTAGTGGCAGGGTTGTTTACATTCCGCGGGATGTTCCAGTAGCCAAGAGCATGTGTAGGGTGGATACAGGCAGGGGAACTTGTTTGTAAAGACATTAAGAAACTCTAAAAGGCACTTAAGAGACTCCAAGGTGAAACAATTGACATTAACAACTCTCAGGATGTTACATTTGCAGGAAGACAAGACAAAGGTCATTTGGCTCCTGGCATCTCCTCCCTTTTACTAGAAAATTAAAAAGATCGAGGCTTGGTCCCTGAGCAGTGGTAATGGCTACAAATGGAGAGAAAGGTAGAGTCCTAACCCCCATAGCCTGTTGTAGGCAATCATGTCTTTTGCTGGGGAGAGGTTTTGATTTGTTTTTTGACATGAACCTCTATGCAGTTAGGCATGACTTTAAGAGACCCAGACATATCCAGTTTTGGATATTCTCTTTGCAGTACTTTGTCTGACACTCTCGAGTAATGGCAGCCTTTAAGCTCATGAGTTATGGAGCAGCTCGTGTGCTAGTCTGTTATAAGGCTCCTCAAGACCCCGATCCTCTAAATCCAATCTATGATAATGTACCTGAATGGGTTTTGATGCCATGGAGTCAAGCTGCTGTCATACAAAGGTCATGACTCTGCTAAATTCACAAGGTCCAAAGCTGACAAGCAGTAAAAATCCAATAAAAGGGCCTTGATAAACCCCATAAGTTTGGTAAACATAACTGATTGCCATTTCCTGTACAGCATCATTACTAACATATAGGAATCATTTCTTCCCTGATAAAGGTTTGCATTAATACATAGTGTTAGGCCTGTTTTTGCACATTGCTTTAGCCTCCCGGGGGTTTAGGCATTCCCCCCCCATATCTGTCCAGCCATTAATGCCCCAGTTGCCTCTGGCCAAGTAGGTCAGGCCACCAAGTGTCCGGTGCCGTGAAGGCAATAGTCTGGCTGGCTATCTGTGAGGTGGTGCCAGACTTGATTCTCTATTGGACCACAGTCTGTTGGTGGGTGTTGGCAGTTTGTCCTGTCCAATTCCAAGTTGAACTCCATCATTATCCATAGTAGGTTTTTGGAAATCATGGCAACCTGTGAAAGGAGACACAGGCCTCAAGGGGTTCTACATCCTGGGCTAAGGGGTTAAATTTCTTTCTTTTCTTTTTCTAGTTTCATTTGGTCTCTGGTCTTGTAATATTTTAAATTTTTTGCCAGGATCCAAAAAAGGCTGTGGCTCATCCATAGGGAACATAGAGCCATGTAACTCTGGTCGCTGTTCTTGTTTACTTCAATGTTTGACAAATTTAGGTTTATTTTGGATTTTTGAAAATTTTAAACAATTCTAGTTGGAGCTGAACATGGGGTCACAGTCTCTCTATTCTCCCTTTTTGTTTTTATAATTGTGTTCTATGATAGTTTGTCCTTGTGGGTTGTGAGGTTTTCACTCCTTTCACTCCCAATGTGGCAAAGCACTGGAGAAGGTGGGATTGCCACTAATTAGTATTTTAATATAAAAACCAAACATATATTTGTTTTTTAGATCATTTAAACTATTACCTTAGAAATTCCAAGATTCCTAAGTTTTTCTCACCTTTTTATATAGTAATATATTGACTCAAAACTTTAATCACTTGTGTAGGCCTTTTTTTCTTTTTTAATTTGGAGCTATGCAATCATTATAATCCTTTTACATAGATTAAAGTCTACAGGTATATAGGTGACCTGTAGCTAATTTTTTCCTAAATGTAGGAGATTATTTGTGATGAGGGCAAAATTATATATAGTTGATGAACTCTGGTAAATAGACACAGCTGAAGTCATGAGGATGGCAGTTATTTTACTCAAGAATGCTGTGTAACATCATCTTAATATTTTATAAAATTTTTTATATTATTTATTTTAGTAGAATGGCTTTACTCGGAGGCTGTTTTGTTCTTTTTCTTGTTAAACAGCACATGATGCTCTGTTAATATTATTTATTTAAAGAGGCATTTGTTTCTTTTTAGGATTTAACTCAGTTATTTTTTGCATTGCACAGGAGAGTTGTTAAGTTTACTCATTACCAGTGTAAATGAAAGTACCTTTAACTTAAGTAAATTTATCTAGGCAGGCGAGTTTTTTCTTTTGTTGGGTCACTTGATTCAGAACAGGGGTTGATTAATTAAAACAGGACATTAAATATTAAGATATTAGTTCACTTAGTATTTTTGATTTTGTGAGCCCATGGGTGCTCGGTGAGCACCCAAGATCAAGCCTGACCAGGCTGACAGAAGTTTTTGTCTTTACTGTTGTCAAACCTGAGTTCCTCTCTGGCTATTTGATGTATTTCATAGGCATGAAAACTTATAATTAATTAGTTTGTTTAGGACATTTTTAGAAAGTGAAAGGTAGTGATGCTCAAGGACATGGAAGTTTCCTTTAGAAACTGTAAAATTTTAAATAATTACTTTTTTGAAATTAGTAAATATATTATAAAGATGTCAAAATCCAAAATAATTTTCTTTAACAATAGATAAAGATGTTATGTAAATGAATATTAGAATTTAAAATAGTTTCTTGTAAAAACCAGTAAATGTATACAAAAGCCTGTGTGAGAAGTTTTTACTTTTTTATGATCCCATTAAGAATCTAAAATGAAAACCAAAATAAAAACATAGATTGCAATAGGATTAGGACATGTGATTAAATGCCTGTGGTCCAGGAGATTCCCAGATTATTATGATCTCCTGGAGTTTTTATAGAACCAGTAAATTTTTGGGTGTGGTCATTTTGAATTAGGTAAGGGCACTGGCCATGATCATGGACAAGCACATGGTATATAATAGAAACTTCTTTTTTACTTTTAGAAGGCACCCACTTAAATGTTTTATACTGTATGGTATATGACTTTTCTGTTTACAGAACTTAAAGTGCTTAGCTCTAGTTAGAAGAGCGGCTGTCTTAGGACTATGAGATGTAATAATATTTAAAGCAGCAGCCAGCGCTACACCTTGAGTATACGAGGAACATGAATAATAACCTGTTGAAATTAGTTTATCCCTTAGTTATCCTCAACAGTACAATGCCCTTACACTGAGGCTGTTTTGTTCTTCTTTTTACTTGCTACAGGGTCAGGTGGCCAGCCTTAGCCCATAATAAATCTTGAAGAATGTCCTGAAACAAGACTGAGTCTGAAGCGAGATGGCCAATCCAGGTTCAGAGTCAATCTCTCAGTGTTATCAATATGATTTACACACAAAGATTTATTTCTTTTAAACTCAGTGGTTTACATGGGACAGAAGAGCTGTTGAGTTCAGCAATTATTAGCAGGGATGGAAACACCTGTACTATTTTTGTTGCCATCATTTTTGCTGTGTAGCAGAATACAATACTACTGTTAAAACCAGCTGTTTGATTGGGAAAGGATCAATTGTGCTTGCAAATAAGATGTGGGTGAAAATTGAGCTCACAGCCTTATGCATACTAGGTAAGTGCACTAACAATGAGCTATTTCCTTAGTTTAGCAAACTACAGACTGCAAAAAAAAGCTGAGTTGTTTCAGAAAGCAAAGCATCCTAGGGCAAGGTGTGGAGCTGTCGGAATTTACATGATTTAACCCAGAGTAATTAACAAAAGAAAAGGCCTGCTCAAGCATGAGCTGTTGTAGGAGAATGCCTTTGCAAAGACAGAGAATAAACTACACCCTGTAAATGCCACATTTTTTCTGAATATTTTTTCTTTAGCTCAGCCTCAGGCTTTGCTGGGCAATAAATGGTGGAAAAAATTTCTCTTTAGATATCTAACAGCTTCCTTCTCTCTTTTTCTTTGGGATCTAAGAACTCTTGAATAACTGCTTGATTTTACATTTAAAGTAGCGACATGTTGACATTTTTAGACTCGCTCTGGCCACAACGAAGCAATCACAGCATTTAAGACAAAACAGACACAGACAAATAACACAATCCAGATTGTTGCCAAATCATAAGAGACAGGAATGAAAGACAGACACAAAAAACTCTTAGGCTAGCCATCTTTACATATAGGGGAACCATGGTGGCAAAAAGCCAAAGGAATGGAATGTCTTTTAAACCATTTTTTTTTCTTAACTCTAGAGGCAAGGTATTTACAGCTTTAACCTGCCTTGAGGCAACAAGCTCTGATGGAGCTCTGTCCCTCACCCACAGCTTGAAGGAGCTTCCAGGCAGGTTGGAATGTTTTACCTCAAAACATAAACAAAAAGAGATGGTTTCTGAAAATCCATAACATAAGGAAATTGAAACAATAATACAAAAAACTCCCAAATGATAAAAACTGAGACCCAGATGAATTCCCAGCAAAATTCTACCAGACATTCAAACTCCATTAGACAGTTTAACAGGAAAGAGAATAAACAGAGAGACACCTTAATTACAGAATACTATCTATTAAATGAACCTAACAGACATCTACTGAATATCCTATCCAAATACCAAAGAATACACATTCTATTTAGCACCTGTTGGAACTTCTCCCAAAATGACCACATACTGGGGCACAAAATAAACCTCATGAAATCCAAAAATACTGAAATAATTCCATGCATTCTCTCAGACTTCAATGCAATAAAACTTAAAATCAACACTGAAAGAAGCCTTATTAGTTTCACGAACTCACGGAGACTAAACACACTCCTAAATGATGCACGGGACAAAGGAGAAATTAAGAAAGAAATAAACATTTTCTGGACAGCACAACAAAACTTCTGGGACACTTTAAAAAAATTCCTAAGAGGGAAAATTTAAAGCTCTGAATGTCTACATTAAAAATCGGAAAGAGCACATGTAAATGATTAGACATTGACTAGTCTTTTGTAATGTTTTAAGGAAATCTCTAGCTATCCTGTTTCTTTTTATCAATGGTCCCTTCTTGAGGAAACCATGGGCCAACCTCACCCAGAAACTCAAAAAAATGTAATAAATCCTTTTTTCTAATTTTTATTCCTTGTACCTTGAGGGCCTCTTTGAGGCTTGTAACAAGTAAGTCATGCTTACTTGTTTCTTGTCCCATGCCAAAACTCACCATTCGCTGTCCACAACTCAGTGACGCTGGTTGTTCTTTAGGATAGGGGCAGCCTGTGACGACTTCTAGTGCAAGCCGGTGCGTTACCACTGTGGCTTAGTGAATGAAGGTACCTTGAACAAAGTGTTGGACGGTGTTCGCAGGAACTGAAGGGTGGTCGAGCCCCATTTTGGGCGCCAGTTGCCCTGGCCAGCAGGGCATCAACAGGCATGAGTCCTCAGAAACCTGGAATGAAAGGGACAAGAGGCACATGGAGGGCCGACAAGGCAGTTTCTCTGATCAAGTTGACAAACCTTTGCAAGGTGCTAGGTGGGCATAGTGGCAGGGTTGTTTACATTCTGCAGGAAGTTCCGTTAGCCAAGGGCACGTGTAGGGCGGATACAGGTGGGGGAACTTGTTTTTGAAGACGTTAAGAAACTCTAAAAGGCACTTAAGAGACTCCAAGGTGAAACAATTGGTGTTAAGTCTCAGGATGTTACATTTGCAGGAAGGCAAGACAGAGGTCATTTGGCTCCCAGCATTGAGGTGAAATTTGCATTCCATGAAATTAATCATTTTAAAATGAACAATTTAGTTGCATTCAGTATATTGACAATATTGTATGACCACCATCTCTATCTAGTTCCAAAATATTTCTATCACACTGAAATAAAACTCTGTGCCTATTGAGAAGTTTCTCTGTATTCTTTCCTCCACCATCCTTTGGCAAATAGTAATCTATATTCTCTCTCTATGGTTTACTTATTGTGACTATTTCCTCTAAATGAAATCAAACAATCAATAACCATTTAAATCTGTCTGCATTGGCCTTACTATACTATTTTCAAAGTTCATCCATATTGGACCATACGTCAATCTTTTAAGTACATCATTTCTTTAAAGGGCTGAACAATAATGCATTGCATATGTATATTACAATTCGTGTATCAGTTCATCTATTGACGGTTAACTCTTTCCACCACTTTGCTAATGGGAAGATTGTTGCTATGAGAATGGACGTATGTGTATTTTGGGTATATGCCCAGGATCAGCATTGCAAGACCATATGGTAATTCTGCATAACTTTTAAAAGCACTGTCAAGGCATTTTTTATAGTCATTGTATCATTTTACATTCCCAACAGCAGTGTTTAAGATCCCACATCCTCTCCATAACTTCTTATTTTCAATTTATTCTTTTCTTATAGCTGTCATAATGAGTGTAGGATGATAGCTCATAATGGTTTTGATTTGTATTCCCTAATGACTAATGATGGGGAGTGTCTATTTATGCTGTTTTTGGTCATTTGTATATTTTCCTTGGAGAAATATTTTCTGAAGTCGTTTGCCCATTTTAACTGAGTTACTTGTTCTCTTATTGTTAATTCCTAAAAGTTCTTTATGTTGCAACTCTGAATACTAGACCCTTACATATATGATTTGCAAATACTTCCTCCTACTCCATGGATTATCTCTTTTACTCTCTTGAGAGTATCTTTTGATGAATGAAACCTTTTAAATTTGGGGAGCTGGAGAGTTGACTCCAGTGGACTGGAGTTTGGTTCCCAGTACCTGCACCTACTACCTGTAACTCCAGCTCCAGGGGATTTGATGCCCTCTCCTCACCTCCACGAGTACCAGCACTCACATGTGCATATCCACACACACATGCATGTGCTTCAAACACATAATTAAAAATAAAACCTTAAAAATAAGATTTTTATTTTGAGGAAGTCTAAAATGTCTTTTATTTATCATGGTTGTGTTGTCATATCTAACAATTCATTTTATAAATTCAAGTACATTTGAATTGAGCCTTGGTTTTCTTCCAAGAGTTTTGTGGTTTATGCTCTTACATTTAGATCTTTCATTCATTTGTATACAAATTTTTTGTATATTATGGAAGCTAGGAATAAAATGTCATTCTTTTGCGTGAGGTATTCAATTTCAGAATTTCTTAAAAGCACTGTTATTTTCCATCAAATTGCCTACATATCCTTGTTGAAAACCAATTGGTCAGTTATATGCCCTTATTTTTAGACTTTCAGTTCTAGTCAGTATATATATATATATATATATATATATATATATATATATATGCATCACTGAGTATGTTTGTTTTATTTTTATTTATGTATACATGTGTGTATGGATGTGCACATGCATTCAGGCACCTACAGAAGCAAGAAGAAGGCATTAGATCACCTGGAGCTGAAATTACAAGTGGTCGTGGGCCTCCTGACATGGGTGCTGGGTACTGAATTTTGGTCCTCTGACAGATCAGTAAGTGCTCTTAAGTGATGAGCTATTTCTCCAACATCTTTCTTTTAGCTTTAAGTTACCATACAAACTAATAAGTTTCATTATGGCATTTTCATGCATATAGGTCATTATATTTTGTTCTTACTTATTTCCTCCCTGACTTCCATCCTCCTTGCCCTTCCCTTCTTGCTTATCCACTTCCGGTTCTCAAATAGGACCCATTTATGCTCTTATGTCATATGTATCCTTTTACTATTGCTTTCACCCTTCCCCCTGCCATAAGAACTGCTCCTCTGTTCTCATGGTCCCCTATCTACAACCATGTCACACACACACACACACACACATACACACACACACACACAATTTTAAATCTATATTATGCATATTACTATGGTATAAATACCACAACTGTGGTATTTATGATTCTGAGCCTGGCTTATTTTGCTTGACATGATTACAAGTTCCTTTCATTTTCTTTAAAATATCAGAATTTAATTTTTTTTATAGCTGAACAAAAATCCATTATATATATTGTATTTTTTATTAATTCTTGAGGATTTCATACAATGTATTTTTATTTCCTCTTTCTCAACTCTTCCCAGATCCAGCCTCACCTCCCTACTCACACATCTTCACATTCTTTTTTTATTCTTGCATAAAGTCCAATTTGTGTAGCCCCAATACTCTTGAATGTAGAACCAGCCTTGTATCAATACCACATTATCTTTATCCATTCATGTGCTGATGAGTATGCACACAGGTTCACTGGCATCGTTCTTGTGAATAGGGCAGTAAGAAGCATGAATGTGAAGCATCTCTGTGCTGTGCTGCCTTGGAATCTTTCTGGGATGTGCCCAGGAGTGTAATGAACCTCCAGTGTCTCCAGCAGGACCCACCCATGGGCTTTATGTCTCTTCACTGCAGTTTCACTTCTGAACACACAATGCATGCATTTTGCATGTGTATGCTGTCACATCATGAAACACTAATGAGTACCACCTGAAGTACCTGAACTCAGAGTTAAGAGTGTCATTGCAGTGCTTTCATTACACATACAAAATTTTCTGCTGTTATGGAAACATGATGGTTTAATTATGGAAAACAAAGACAATATTTTTCTACCATCACTCATCAGCATAGAAGGACCTAATTAGTATACCTTTGGGTTTGTATGTTTGACTTTTAAAAACTGACATTAGAATTTCTGACTTCAGTTTCATGAAAATCATTAAATGAATTTGGGGTTGACATTAGGACAGAATTTCCAATGATTTCTGAAATATCACTGAACATACTTCTGCCATTTTGTGCCATGTATTCATTTTGAAGCAGCATTCTCAGCATTCTGATTATAAAACCAAAATAACTATCAGCTCTGAAAAATGCTAAAGAAACTCCACTTGCTGCAGTATCAAATACTCAGCCAAGGTTTCTTTATACAAAAATAAACAATCATATCACATTATTAGCATGCAATTTTTTCTTTCATAAATGGTAACATTTTATGTATACTAAAGAAATGTAAAACAAATTTGTGATTTGTTATCAGTACATGTTGGATTGGTGTACATGTTTTATATGTTTGTGTACTCAGGATCACATGAAAGTTTCTCAGGTGAAAAGTGTTCATGAGTGGAAAGGTTCAAGAAATCTCAATTAAGCTCACAGTTCTGGAGGTTCTAGTTCAAGACCAGGTATCCTCATTGCTTGAGGCTTCTGTGGTGGGTGTGAGGGGCACCAGATGACAATATCATTCAGAAAGCCATTAACACCATATATCAGGAAGGAAGATAGAGGACTGGCAGTGCTCCTTAATCCATTTTAAGGATTCAACTCCTAAATGTCCCAGAACCTTCCAAGAGTATCACCCTAGAAAGACAGACTTGAAACACTTAACTTCATGGGATAGTCACTCAAATCATAGTAAAGAGCATGTAAAAATAATACGATGGTGGATAGATAATAAAAACTTAGGTGAACAAGGAAAGAGTGGGGTGAGTGAAACAAAGGGAGGAAAAATATTCAATACGGTGTTTTCTGTGCAGGCTATTCATGCTATAAGTCTGAAAATCCATCAATGGAATGGTAATCAATAAGGCCATTGGCAACCATGGGAAAGAGAGTCTATGTGGATTACAAAATCTCCCTAGAGTGAGCTGGAGCACAGAAATAAAATGATAGGGAGGGGTACAGAATTCTAAACTACTGTTTTTTTAGTTTCTTGTCTCTGAAAAGGCAAAGAAAGATGAGGCTGAGTCAGAACAGAATATAATGGTATTGGAAGGTTTTGAGGTCGTAGAAAAGGACCTTGAAGAAAAGTTAAATATACAGAATAAATAATAAGTAATATATGAGATAAAGCCCTGGACCTATATGAGATAAGAAAAGTAATAGAAAGAATTACCTTGAGCAGGAGAAAGAAAGACCTCCGTAGCCTGCCATTTCCTTTATCACAAAGAGCCAACCTTGAAGATAAGTGAAGATAAAAATGACTCTCAGGTATATTGGAAAACATGTAGAAATTCAGTAGCCAATTGCCTTCATGTTCTGGGTGAAAGAGGAGGTAAGGGCATCTAGACTTAGAGAATAGCGTGAATAGGATACAGAGTTGAATCTTATCAGACAATACTGGACATCCAATGGCATGGAAGGGGAAACTGGTAAGATAAGTTACCAAATTAATGAGGGTTAGTGAGGGTCCAGAAAAGGGTAGAGACCAAAAGTATATGGTGGTCCTCATCTATTCAAGAAGGTGGTTTTCTGCAACAGCATCCAGCAGCCAAGGTGGAAGCAATAGAAGCAGATGACAGAATTTATCTAAGGGTGCACACTGTAGAAGAGATGTAGTAGAAGGACAATGGACTTGGTTCTAAGTGTGTATCATGTTTTACTTTGTAGGATCAGGTTCGCATGGATGAGGAAGAAAAGCCAAACCAGGCTGTTGGACTGAAATAAAATGACTTTGAGGTCTTTCTGTGTGAGTTAAAGTGCTAAAGTAGAGTGAGATGGGAGCTGGAGAGATGGCTCAGTGGCTAAGAGCACTGGCTGCTCTTGCAGGGGACCCAAGTTCTATTCCCACCCACACACATGGCAGCTAAAAGCTGTCCATAACTCAAGTTCTAGGGGGCTCAGATGCCATCTTCGGTCCTCCACAGGCATTGTATGACATGGGTGCATTTACATACATGTGGCAAAACATTTATATACATAAGATAAAAATAGTAAATAAAATATTTTTTAAAAATAAAGGGAGAGAAAAAGACTGAAAAGATAATACCTGGAATTATTCCTTAAAATGTGAGTTCAGGGGCCAGTAAGATGGCTCAGTGGATAAAGGCTCCTACCAACAGGCCTGATGACCTGAGTTTGATCCCTGGGACACACACAGTGGAACAAGTGAACCAACTTCTGCAAATTGTCCTCTTACTTCCATATTCATATCCTCCAGACTCATACACACATAAACACACACACACACACACACACACAAATAAATGTGATGCAAAATTAAATTAAATTAAATATGAGTTTAAAGGTAGAGATATTGTGAGCAATTTTGTGTGTTATAACAATCAGAATGGGTTACTGAGGAAGTTACAGGTATAGATTTCATGATGAATTGTTTCTGTGGCTTTTGAAAATCCATGAGCCATCATGCTATATGTCCTCATGTACGTATGGATACAAACATGTAGATGTAGACATTACCTCGCATGAAGGCAGTACACAAGGAGAAACACTATAATAGTATTTTTTTGATGTAAAAAAAGAAGAAGAGATAAATTCAAAGTCAAAATGGAGAACTGAAGGGAGTCTGTGTGGCTAACACAAATCTTACTGAAGGAGTATGTCTTTTGCTCCAAAATAGAGGCATAATAATCTTCCAGTTGTAATGAAGAGTCAGGAAACCTGATCAAAGCACAACTCATCATACACAGGTGTTAAAAATCCAGCCTCATTTGTAGACATTGCAGGAAAGTTAGGTTCTGAAAAAGCCTTCAATTAGAGTTCTGTAAAATAGCTGAGGACACAAAGGAGATTATTCACAGTGGAGCCAGGTTTCTGAGGGTTGGAGAAAAGTCAGCAGTGTAACATTCAGGTGGAATGAAAATTATGGATAATAACAATAATGTATGACAGGCACCCGTACCAAGGGCTTGATATTTTAATTTAATTGCTACACTAACACTGCAGTGTTGCTGTGTCTCTTTTGCCTATGAATGAACTATCAGGGAGGCCATTTTGATTTGTTTGGTTGTTTTTTAATATTTTGTTTATTATTTTTATCTTATGTGTATAAGCCTGCATGTATATAAGGGCACCATGTGCAGGCCCTACTTGCTTTTGTTCTTGTAGTTTTGAGACAAAGTCTCACAATGTAATCTTGCCTGGCTTGGAACTTGCTATGTAGGTCAGACTGGCCTGGAACTCACAGATATTCACCTGCTTCTGCTTCCCAAGTGCTGGAATTAAAGGCATGCACCACCACATCCACAAAGGAGGGCATTTGAAACCCTTCTAAAATAATGTGTCTGAAAAAAATATGACTGAGTTTTGGATTTGATCTCAAGGCCCAATCTCTTGGGGCTGGAGAGATGACCCAGCAGTTAAGAGCACTGGCTACTCTTGCAGAGGACCTGGATTTGATTCCCAACATCAACCTGATGGCTAACAACCATCTCTAACTCCAGTTCCAGGGGATCAAATGCCCTCTTCTCACCTCCTCAGGCTTTGCACGACATGGGTGCACTTACACATATGCAGACAATATACTCATACACATAAAAATAAAAATAATAAATAAAATACTTTAGAAACTTAGTTTCTTAGAAGCTAAACTAGATTAAAATGAGCGGGTGTAAAAGGAGAAGGTTCCAGAAGTGCTCTGATGTGGGAAAGAGACTCTAATGATAGAATGGGAGACAGCCTGGATTGAGTCAACAGTGAGAATCTATCCATGTGCTTATAGTATTCTCTGGGTAACCACCTCTGGAGGTCCTGGGCCAGGTCATCAACCTCTCTTCAGAGCTTCAAAAGGATGATGAAATGGAGATTTGTTGTGCCCTCAGAGAGGGGACAAAATTGCAGTGGTCAAGAATGATTAGGTCTATGCAGACACCTGCACCCTTGGTTGAAGGAGCAGATTCAAGGTTTCTCACAAATGGTTCTAATACTCATTACATGTAAACAATCTATGTAGGCTACTGTAGAAGACTATCCATATAAGCTACTGTTAAAGAAGGATTTTTGTTAGGGAGTAGTCTTGGGAATTGCTTACCAAAGTTATTTCATGCTCTATGTACCATGTTAGAAGTTTTTTTGATCACAGTTTCTGGCAAAGCAAGAACTTCACTGGGGACTAAACAGATACTCAAACTGGGATTTGCTCTCTGAACTCTGGAAACAACAAGATTGCAGACTAGAAGTCATTCTTTCTTTGGGTTCTTTTTCTCTCCTTCCTCCTACCATCAGTCATGTCCCTCCCACAGCCTTCTGCTTTCTAGGTGCTTTGCCAACTATAGTGAGAGAATTACTGGTACTCAGCTTCCTTCAGCTCTTTCCTACTGTTTCTGCACACCCTTATTCTGGTTTTGGTGTGATTTTTGCCTCCAAAGGCCACTCTTTGGATAACTGTTTTTTATTTGGGACAGCCTTTAGCCAGGGACTGATTAGTGTGGTAGTATGAACGCTCAGCTTCCTTCCGTAAAGTTTGATCAGTGCGGTGGCATAATTCACATGGTAGACTTCCCCCAAAGGATCAGGCTACATAGTCTCTCTATGGGAATTTACTGGAAATTATACTTTGGTTTGACCTTTCCCCATCTTCATCCTAGTTTCCTATTCCCTAGTCTCTCCTGAAGTACTTTTTATTTTGTTCTTTTTTATTAAAAACAATGATCCCACCAGCTGAAAAGTCTATGAACCACAACAATGACAGGTTAAGAAAAAATATCTACTGGTGCAGTAGTGGCATTTTATCTTGAGGCTCAACAAATGTCTAAAGGCCCACACAATGGGAGGGAACTTGTGTGGTACTGTGAACACAGCCACATAAATCCTAGAGAAAAATCCACTTTTGTCACATCCTAGGAACAAATGTAATTTCTTGCTGTATTCTAAATATGCATCCTTATGATTACAGAAAAGTATACCTTTCACCACTCATCAAAGAGGCTCCTTTTTGCAACAGATAGGGACTATTACAAAGTTCCACAATTGGTCAAACACAGAGAATAAGTGTCTGAGATGTCCAGCCCTATGCAACCACTGTACCTATGGCTCAGGGAACACAGCAGTACAGGGTGCAGAAAAAATATTAATGCATCTCTCAACCCTCACCAGCAGAGCTTCTTTATGTAACAGATGGTGATTAACCCAGAAAACTACAGCTAACCAAAGTGCAGAGAATGTGACTGCAGGATGCTTATTGGTGGATAGGACACCTATCCTTTCCACTCAAGGCTCAGGGACCATTATGGAAGAGAAAGCAGAATGACTGTAAAAGCCAGTGGTAGTGGATGACCACAAGGAAGCAGAGTTTTCCAGACAACTGGGAAGTTGTGCATATGAACTCATGGCCATGGTACCAGCATGCACAAGACCCATCAAAATCATAGCATAGAAGTGGGGAAGTGAGTAAGAAGCCCAACCTTAGCTGAGAAACTAGCGGTAATTGATGACTGCTGGAAGACAGAGAGTTCGTTTTCTTTAAGGGTATGATGCTAGATAGGTTAACCAGGCTCTAGTGGATGGATGCACACCAAAGAGCAAGTTTAGGAACACAAATTTGACTTTAATATATATGACAGAATACATGAAAACTGGCAGGGGACTATAAGAGGGTATGGAAAAGGGAGAGGGTCTAAATGTGATCAAAATGTATTGTATAAATTTTTCAGAAATTCAATTTGAAAAGTTTTTAAAATAAAATTGGGAAAAATAAAAAAGCTGCATTATAAAAATCTTTTAAACCCACTGAGCTCACTTAGTGCTACAAGTATGTACATGGGTGTACTCTCATGGGTAGACTCTCAGGGGCCACATTCCTAAAGAAAACTGACTGTCCCTCTCCTGTCTCCAAGAAGCTATCAAATGTTAGGGGTGGGACTTTGTAGTCTCCTCCCTGATCCACGGTAAGGTTTTAGTTAGCATGATCTTGTACAGGTCTTGTACATGCAGTCACAGCCCCTGTGATTCATGTCCAACAAATACTGTAAGATATTCACTACCTCTGGCTCTTTTTGCCCCAGCTTCTGTGATGATCCCTAAGCCTTGTGGGAGGAGTTTGATATAGCTGTCCCATTGAGAACTGGGCACTCCATGGTCTCTTATTCACTATAAGTTGACCAGTTGTGGGTCTCTATAAATTTCCTTCTACTTCAAAAAGAAACCAAAGCACTTTAAAATAAATCACATGCCTGTGAACTCTCAGTGCAAGGTATGTTTTGGGGGAACTCAGGTTAAGACAGAGCACCGGATAACTGGCCTAAGGAAAGCCATTTAGTTAAAAAATCTGAGAATAACATTTAAATATATCTATTTTAAAACAAAAATATATGCCCCATCATTTAAGCACTAAAAGAAGGAATGGGTGAGACACTTCAAAATATAAGAGTATAGAAAGCCCTTCTAACTGTGACTTAAAATAAAGAGGCAATGAAAAGATCAATAAATTCAAGTACATAAAAAATAAAATAAAATTTGTTTGAAGTCAAATGATGGTTTCCAGGAGCTGGAAGAAGGGGAAGATGGGGAGATGTTGATCAAAGGGTACAGTTTCTGTTATGTAAGGTAAATAAGTTATCGATATTTAGTTCTGTAGAACAGCATGACTACAGCTCAGATTTACTGAGAATAAATGGCATGTTCTCACCAAAAGGAAAAAAAAAACATAGGGAACAAATGAAATTGTGTATATACTGTTTATCTTGATTATGGCAATAATTTCACATTGTGTATATAAATTAAAATATCACATTGTGCATCTTAGGAATATACAATTTGAGTTTGTCAATTTGTTCCTTCAAGAAAGTTGAAATTTTTTTTCTTAAAAATATGATAAAGTTGGAAAAAATGTAAAAAGTAAAACAAACAATATTTTCAAGCACAAATGGAGAGCCATACATAAAGCACCATGAAAACTTAAGAGAAAAAATACCAAAGCCCAGTAGAGAAATGAGCAAAATATATATAAAAGTGAAATGGCCTTTAAACTTATGGGACTATGTCTACAGTCATGCATAAGAGAAATTCAAGTTACCATCACGCAGAGGCATTTTATACTTATCAGACTGACGAAAGTGAAATGTTCAACAAAACACCCTGTTGGCAAGGCTGGGCAGAAACATATGCTCTCATATATTGAGGGTGGGTAGTGTAAAATGGCACAGTCCTTTGGAAGTGAATTTGACAATATCGAAGAAAATTTAAAATGTATTTATTCTTCTGCTAAGCAATACAGAGCACACAACTCCACCAAAATCAAATGATTTATGTATAAGTTTGTGAGTCATGCATTGTTCATAATATTGAAGGTTTAAAATGATACCGTATACGTCAATGTGGATTGCTTGAATAAACTGTGCACATGATCAAGTATGATGCAGCCATTAAGAAAGAGGACAACTGCATAAACAGATATGGAATGATTAATAATATATAAAAAGTTAGAAATAAAAGCATAGACTAGATTACATTTTGTATATGAAACAAGAGGGAAGTATCAATCTACACATACGCATATATGGATGCTCCTTTACTTATACTGCAGCTATACCCCCATAAATCCACTGTAGTTTTAAAATGTTTTAAATTGAAAATGCACTTAATATGCGTAACCTCCTGAACTTCTTACCTGAGCCTAGTCCCCAACTGCTTAAACTATGGATCACAGTCTCAGCTGGGTTGGGTTCACTGAGTGTGGGAGTCATGAAAAATCTGGCATCCTTAAAAGGTATCTAAGTGTGTAACAACTTAAATCTAGTTCAAAATCATATCTGCAATTAATCTAAGGTGTTTCTGGCAGCACTCACCAAAGCTGCATCATGAGACTTCACCACCTCCTCGGTTCTGAAAACACAACAAATGCACTTTGCACTGCGCATGCTGTCACAGCACACATTGCCAGCAAACACTGCTGGAAATACATCAGCTCAGAATCAAGACTACTGGACGCTATGAACTGCAGTGTTTTTCCTCTAAGTACAAAGTTTCTTTCATAGTTAAAGGATCACAAGTGTTTAATTATGAATAACAAAAACTTTTAGAATTCTCCTGCCATAATTCCATAGCATGTAAGGATCAAATTAGTAAGTCTTTGAATTGTATTGTGTTAGAATGTTTGATTTTTTAAAACTACTGTTTGAGTTGCTGACTTGAGTTTCATAAGAAATTTTTAACTGAATTTGCGGTTGGGAATAGGACAGAATTTTCAACAATTTCTGAAATGACTTTACACTTCTGTCATTTTGCACTATGAATTTATGCAAACAAGCATCCTCACTGTTGGCCATTATAAAATGAAAATATCAACCAACTCTGAAAAATGTTAAAGATGCTCTACTTCTGCAGCGTTAATTCTTTAAAAGTAAACAAATTTGCTTTCATTTTTAATAAATAATAATATCCTTTATATGCCAAGGAATTGTTTTAAAATAAATTTCTTTAGGTTTTATTATCAGTGAATGATTGCTTTGTATACCTATTTATATCTCTGTATGCCCAGCATCATGTAAGTATTTCTCAGGCAAAAAGAAGTACAAATGAAGAAAGATGGCCCTGGCCCATCCCACCTTAAAAATGCGCTTTTATTAGCTTATAAATGGGCATGATAAGAGTGTTTACCTCTGTATATCTCTAATTCTGGAAAAGATCATATTCAAAGCACAGTTTCTACTAAATGCATATCTCTTTTACACCACTGTGAACTAAAATAAAAATTAAGTTGAATAACCATTTTTAGCATATAATATTTATAGTATAAAGACATATACAACAGAAACAGTAACATAAACGATAATATATAAGATATGTAAAACAGCATATAACTTTATATATATATGTATATATAAGTTTTTATTTGCAAAAGAAGCACCACTCAAAGGACAATGAAAAACTAATGAAATTGCTGCTCTGGAGGAATGGCTGGAAAGCAGGGTGGCAAGATAGCACTGATCCTCATGAATCTGCCTTTCTGTATAGCTCTTAATTATAAAACATCATTTTTATTTATTTTAAATTTATGTGTATGTGTTTTCCCTGCATGATATAAGTATACTACATACATGCAATGTCCACAGATACCAATTCTCTTAACCACTTAGCCATTTCTCTAGCCCTAACAAGAATATTTCTTTTAAAAAATATTTTATTTATTAGTTTATGTGTATGAGCATGTATGTAAGTGCACCCATGTGGTGCAATGCCCACAGAGGTCAGAAGAGGGCATGTGGTACTGAAGTTACAGATGATTTTTAGCTGTCATGTGGGTGCTGGAAATTGAACTTGGGTCCTCTGCAAGAGCAGCCAGTGCTCTTAACTCCTGAGCCATCTTCCCAGCACCATAACAAGAATATTCCTTTAGAATTCATAAGTAATGACAGGGCATTGTAGTACAGGCCTATACTCCTAGAACTCTGGAGACTAAAGCAGGAGGATCCCAAGTTTGAGACCAACCTGAGCTTCATATGCTATGTCAAAAATATCATAGGTGATGGTGTCAAGTTGTATGTAGGTTATCCTGATTTTGATCATTCAATTAAGATGGTTATCATCAGTTCTTTCCACTGTAAGCCATATTTTTTATTTTTGCAACAGGTAAGAAATATGTGATAATTTGTAATTGTATGAATATTCTGTTTCCAAACAAATTTTCACATGACTTTTTAAGCATCTATTAGTCATCTTTGCCTGAACTAATTATTACTTGGGAAATTGTATTTTCTCTAATGATATTGTATTAGCTACTTTTCTGTTGCAAGGATAAAACACCATGACCAAGGGAGCTTATAAAAGGGAGCATTTAGACTCATGCAAACTCAACAGACCAAAACCCAGCATAGAACAGTGGAAATGGGTAGCAGGCCCCAATCTTAGCTGAAGTACTACTGAGCAACTGATTACTACTGGATGAGGAAAACCTGATCTGCTTTATGGGAGTGGCTCTAGACAGGCTGACAAGACCCTAGTGGATGAACATGCACTGAGGGACATCTGGGGACACTAACTTGACTAATGGGCCTTAACATAAATGACAGAATGCATGAAATCCAGGGTGAGGACTATAGGAGCATGCCAATGGAGAAGGGGATATAAAGACGATTAAGATGTTGTGTATGAACCACATCTCTAGTTAATTCCTCTGAAGCCTGAACTCTTCAAATGTACCCACCCCAATGCTGCCCCTCTGCTAGCCATGGGCCCAGGCTTGCTCTACTTCCTCTGTCTCAGATCTCTGGACTAGCTTTCTAACCTAGGCTAGTTAAATCCTCTAGGGAAGTTTGTTAAGAGCCTCCACAGGCGGTCCTCACCCCACCTTCCCCTGGACTCCTGATCTGTCTGACACAGACTGGCCCTCCTACTACCCTGACAAGCCTGTCTACTACCCTGACCCACCAAATACCCAGATCAGCCTACTATCTTGCAAGAACCTGAAGCATATACCAACTAACTTTACATCTCTGAGCAAAAAGCAATCAAACTGCATCAACAATATAACCAGAACCAAAATTCAACTAAACAAAAGCAAAATAGAATTTCCTGTTGTACACATAAGCACCAAAAATAATCCATATGCTCAAATGGCAACTCAAAACCACAAACAATATGAAAAACCAAGAGACTATGTCCCCAACAAAACCCACGAGTCCTACAGAACCACACTACAATGAGAACCACCCTAAGGAATCCCACAACACAGAATTTAAAAGAATAATCATAAATATGATAAAAGAACTCAAAACACAAAGAACTCAAAGAGGATAAGCATAAACTGGGGTGGAAGCTCCAGAAAATTCAAATATGTGACTGAATGAAATAACAAAAACAACTCAGGGCTTTTTAAAAATGAATTCACAAAAGAAATAGAAATATTGATGAAAACCCAAACTGAAATGAAGCTGGAATAGGAAAACTCAATAACCCAATTGGAAACAGCAGAAGAAAGCTTCACAAGTACAATGAATGAAACAGAAAGCACAATATCAAGACTGGATAACAAAGTTGAAGATCTTGATTCCTTAAGTAAAGACTATGTAAATTTTTTTAATTACAGGAAAAGAATATAAAGGAGATGTGGGACAACATGGAAAGAGCAAATCTATGCATCACAGGCATACAGGAAAGAGAGGACTCTCAGGCCAGTAACACTGACCAGATCTTCAAGAGGATTACAGAAGAAAACTTCCCCAAATTAAGGAAATAATTACCTATAAATATTCAAGAAGCACAGAGAACACCAAATAGTCAGGACCAGAACAGAAATTCTTCCTATGACATACCATAGTAAAAACATTAAAGGCACAGAACAAAAAGGGTACTGAAAGCTACTAGAGAAAAACAAAAAGTTACATGTACAGAAAAGTCAATTTGAATTATTGCTGACATTTCAATGCAAACTCTAAAAGCCATAAGAGCCTGGACCAAAGTATTACCAGTTCTAAATGACTCTGGATGCCAACCGTGAATACTTTGTCAGAGGAGAATGTGAAATATTCTGTGACACAAATGGACTGAAAAAGAATTCATGTTCACCAAACCAATCCTACAGAAAATACTCGAAGTAATACAAAGGACTGAAGATAAGATTGAGTACACAGAAGATGTTACATAAAGAAAACAAAGAAAGGTATAATAACAGAAACACAAAAGGGCCACAAACACAAATAAGAAAAAACAACAGGAACTAATACATGTTTTTCAATAATAATTCTAAATATCAATACAATGGTCTCAACTTCCCTGTCAGAAGACACGGGCTATTGGAATGGATTAAGAAAGAAAATCCATCTTTTAGTTGTCTTCAAGAAACTCATCTCAGCTTCCAGGATAGACATTACCTTAGGGTGAGAGGTTGGGAAAAATATTCTAAGCAAATGGCTCTAAGAAGTAAGCAGGTGTTGTAATTATAATATCTGACAAAATAGACCTCAAATTAAAACTAATCAACAGAGATAAAGAGGGTCACTTCATTCTAATCAAAGGAACAATCTATCAAGAAGATATTGCAATCATGAACATATATGTGCCAAACTCTGAAGCACCCAATTCATAAAAACAGTACTACAGGACTGTAAAACAGAGATTAACCCCAACTGAGTAGTAGTAGGTGACTTCAACACCCTACTCTCTCCAACAGGCAGGTCAACTGGACAAAGAAAAAACAGAGCCACATTTAAATTAAATGATATCTTATACCAAATGGACCTAACAAACATGTACAGAATATTTCACACAAGCACCAAAGAATAAACTTTGTACTTATTAGCCCATACAAGTTTCTCTAAAATCAATCGACCACATTCTGGAACACAAAACAAACCTAACAAACACAAAAATATTGAAATAATTCCATGCATTCTATCAGACCACAATGCTATAAAGTTTATAATCAACAGCAAAAGCATCTAGTAACTACACAAGCACATGGAGGTTAAATAACACACTCCTGAATGACGAATGTGTCAAAGAAGAAATTAAGTAATAAATAAAAGTATTCCTGGAATGAAATGAAAATGAAAATACAATACAACAAAACCTCTGGAACACTTTGAAAGCAGTCTTAAGAGGAAAGTTTATAGCTCTAAATGCCTACATTAAAAAATCAGGAAGTGCATATTTAAATGACTTAACAGTACCATTCAAGACTCTGGAAAAGCAAGAACAAACAAACCCCAAACCTAGTAGACGAGAAGAAATAAGAAAAATCAGAGCAAAAATTAAGGAAATAGAAATAAAGAAAGCAATATAACGAATTAATGAATGTGAGAGCTGGTTCTTTGAAAAGTTAAACAGAGTAGACAGACCCTTAACCCAGTTAACCAAAAGAAAAGGCAAATCCAGATTAACAAAATCGGAGATTAAAGGGGAAACATCACAACAGACACCAAAAAAAAATCCAGAACATTGCCAGGGAATACTTTAAAAACCTACCTTCCATAAAATTTAAAAATCTAAAAGAAATGGATGAATTTCTAAATTCATGGAAACCACCAAAGTTAAACCAAGAAGAGATCAACAGCTTAAACAGACCCATAACAATTAAGGTAGTTGAAATAGTAATATAAAACTCATCTAAGAAAAGCCCAGGCCCAGATAGATTCATCGCAGAATTCTACCAGACATTCAAAGAAAATCTACACCAATAATTCTTAAATTATTCCAAAAGATACAAACACAGAGAGAATTCCCAAATCCCTGCTATGAAGCTAGTATCACTCTAATACCAAAACCAGGTAAAGACAGCAAAAAAAGAAAACTGTAGGCCCATATCATTAATGAACATAAATGCAAAATTCTCAGCAGAATATTCAAAAATGGCATACAGACACATATGAAAAAGATGATTTGCACATGATCAAGTTGGCTTTGTTCCAGAGATTCAAGGATGGTTCAATATACATAAGTTAAATATAATAAAACATATAAATGGACTTAAAGACAAAAATCATATGGTCATCTCAATAGATGCAGAAAAGGCCTTTGACAAAGTCCAACTTGCATTCATGTTGAAAGTCCTAGAGAGAACTGGATGGGAGGGAGCAAACTTCAACATAATTAAAGCTATATACAGAAAACTCACAGTCAACATCATTCTAAGTGGAGAAAAACTGGAAGCATTCCCATTAAAATCAGGAAGCACACAGGACTGTCCACTATCTCCATTCCATATCTATATAGTGCTTGAAACTCTTGATAGAGCAATAAGACAAGAGAAGGAATTTAAAGGAGTGCTAATTGGAAAAGAAGAGGTCAAATTATCACTATTTGCACATGATATAATATTGTACATAAAATCCAAAAAATTCCACCAGAAAATTGCTAGAAATGATTAATGCATTGAGTAATGTGGCAGGTTAAAAATCGACTTACAAAAAATCAGTAGCTTTTCTATATACCAATAACAAACAATCATAAAAAAATTCAAGGAAACCCTCCAATTCACAATAACCTCAAAAAGTATTTAGGAATAAACCTAACCAAAGATATTAAAGATCTTGACAATGAAATTTTTAAATCTTTAAAGAAAGAGATAGAGGAAGACACCAAGAGATGGAAGAATCTATCATGGTCATAGATTGGTTGAGTGAAAATAACCATCTTACCAAAAGTAATCTATTAATTCAACAGTTTGTGAAGAATGTCTTGGGTATTTTGATTGACATTGAATTGAATCAATGCAACTGATTGTACTGGGCTTTTCAATTAGTTAATATTATAAAAATATGAAAATGGAGGACTGTTCTGTGAAAGAAACTGAAGTAAAGTAAGAGCTACATATGAAAAGCTAGGGTGGTTTTGGGTTTTAAAAACAATAGCTAAAGAAGACATTCGTGTGACATTGGACTATTTCAAATATTGTATTAGTTATCTATTGCTGCTATTTAGTGACTTAAAACCACACAGTTAGCATGAGATTTTATGGGTCAAGAATTTAGGTAGATTTGACTCAGCATCTTTCACATGATTGAAATCAAGATGGTGTCAAGGGCTTCAGTTATCTAATGGCTTGACTGAAAATAAAAAAAATATGTTCACGAAATATGTTCACAAATTCACTCACAATGACTATTCTGTGTGTGTGTGTGTGTGTGTGTGTGTGTGTGTGTGTGTGTGTGTTGCTGACAATTGAACCAAAGGCCTCTTGCATACCAGGCAAACACTCTACCAATTGAACTATATTCCTAGGCTCTCAGATCTTCTTTATAAGATACTTGAGAGTTCTCCAAATGTGAGACAGCTAACTTAGCTCTAGAATGTGCAGGCTAAGATAGTGAGAGAAAGAAGAGTGTTCCTAGAAGAATATCTATCTATCTATCTATCTATCTATCTATCTATCTATCTTTCTAGAGAGAGAGAGAGGAATGTTAGATATTTATTGATAAAAAAGAATTAAATTTCATATTTGCAGGAATACAGATGAGACTGGAGGACATTATGTTAAGAGTTCGGTACACAAAGACAAATACTATGAGTTCTCACATGTAGAAGCTATGAAGTTCATCACAAAGCAGTAAAGAATAATAACTATCAGAGTCTATGAAGTATACAAAGGAAGGTGAGATGAACAGAAGATGGTTAATGGGTACAGGGGTTCAGTTGGATAGGAAAACAGCTTAATGTTCTACAGCACAGAAGTATAAAGGTAGTAACAGCTAATGGAATAGTTTAAAATAGCTAAGAGAGAAGATTTTTGAATGTTTCCATCACTCAAAAATTATATGCCTGAAGTAATAGATATACCAATTACTCTGATTTAATCATTATACATTGTATACATGTATTGAAATGTCACACTGTACCCCACAATTATGTACAATTACCATGTATCTGTTAAAAATAAAAGTATATTTTGAAATGAATAGCCATTCTCAATATTCAAAATTGGACTCCAATTTTAAGGGCTATTTAGAAATTTCAGTTTGTTCAAAATTTGATGAGGAATAGGCTGCTTACACAGCTTCAAATTATGTTTATTACAAAGAGAAAAATGGTGATAAAACTAGAAGACACCAGCTTAAATGACTAATACAAATCTAGCATCATCAAAGTTGGGGGAAATTTCACAGTGTCCCACATTAAGATGAAGATGAAGAGATGGACGCTAAAAGAGAGAGAATCAGTTTCTCCCTGAGAGGTTATCTAATCCCAGGTGGGCAGCACTAAACACAGGTACACATGAACACCACTAAATGAACTCAATGCAGTGTGTGTGTGTGTGTGTGTGTGTGTGTGTGTGTGTGTGTAACAATAATAATCAAAGAAGAGGAGGACAAGAAATTAAAAGACAGGGAACACTGGAGGAACTAAAAATAGTGCAAAGTCAATACTCAAAAATACCTCAAAAATAAAAGTACATTTAAAAATTGGGACAAAAATTATCATATGCTTTTTGAGCACAACATTACTGCCAACAATTCTATCCTGTGTTTTCATAATGAGGAACACCAGGTAAACCCAAATTGGATATCCTACAAAGTAAATGGCTTGTGCTTTGCTATATGACACAGTGACTGTTGATCAAGCAATGGTGAGGAGCTGCTCCAGGTTAAAGATGACTAGGATACAATGACCAAAAGTAATGTGTGAGGTGGAATGAAATCAAGATCTCAAAAAAATCGAAGTAACTGTAAAGGTCATTCTTGGAACAACTGTAAGATTTTAATAGAGAATGTGGATTAAATAATAACATTCTATTAACATCAATATTGATAACATTAAATAATATTTTTTCCTGATTTGGATTGTTATACTCTATTTAACAGTATTCCCTTGTTCTTAAGAAATGCATACTGAAGCATGTGGTAGAGTGACTTAATGTTGCTAACTTATGCTCATTTGAGAATGAGGTGGTCTTGATTGTCAGTTTAGCTAAATGAAAGGCCATCTAGGGCTAGCAAGTGTACCTCTGGGTATATCTGCACTGTCGTTTCCAGATATGATTGACATGAGGGACTGAGGATTGACTGAGGAAAAAAGATTTGTCTTGTTTGTGGGTAACTAAATCCAGTAAGCTGGGAACCCAAGTGGAAAAAAGTTGGCAGAGGAAGCCAATGTATATGGATATAAGCTCCTTTTCTTCATGAGTGGGTTCTCTGCCTCTCCAGTGTATACAAAGACGTTTCTGGACTACCCGGCCCTTGCTGTGTAAGCAGAAGTTCTTTTTAAAACCCTGGTAGTTCTTTTCCTTTAGAGACAGAAAAAGCATAAGAGACAGAGAAAGAGAGAGCAAGAATGAGCAAACAAGGGAGAGAGAAAAGAAAGAGAAACATAAAAAATCAGATAGATGAGACAAAATGTGAACAATTGGTAGCTCTACGAAAAGAATATAGAGGAGATCCTTACAGTATGGAATATAAAATTTTATCAAAGCAAAAAGGGACCAAAATGTATGGTTTGGATTAGTGTCCTCCAAAACCCATACACTAAAATCTTGGGTACCAGCCTGTGGTACTATAAGGAAGTGCTGGAGACGTTAGGAGATGGAATCTAGTGACTTTTAGGTCACTAGGGATGTGTACTTAGAAGGGGATTTTAAGACACAAGTATCTTCTCTATCTCTCAGTGACTATGAAGAAAGCCACTTCCTCTACTCTATACTCCCACCATGATGTGCTGCCTGATCATAGACCCAAAGGTAACAGAATCAAATAACCATGAACTAAAACCTCTGAAACTGTGAGCCAAAATAAACTATTCCTCTTTAAAAGTTGATTTTCTCGGGTATCTTAGTGATTGAAAGTTGACTAATATTTCAAACAAAAACTAACTCTAAAAATCACTCCTTCTCAGCCTGCACAATACTTGAATGGCAAACCAGATGGAAGGTACTCAAATATTTTCCCAGGTGAAGGGTGCAGGTGATTAGTAGATAAAAGAATCCCATCCCAACCAACCAAATTAGTCCTTTAATTAATGAACATATTACTCACAAAATCAAAATATCTTTAGTTCTGCTAGCAAAATTACAAGTGCAATCAAATATTATATATATTTAGAGATATATATATCCAGAATAAATCTAGAGAAATTCACTTTTTATAATCCTTTTAGTTCTCTTAGTTTTGTATGAGGGATCAAGAATAAAATTTTTCAGGTGACTTTAGAAAAATTTTGTTAACATCATGAATGAGTATAGTCTTTACACTATTTCTATCCCTCCCAGTCCACCTCCAACTCTTCCCACATCCTCCTACTTCTTTGCAATTTCCTATCTCCTTCCTTGATTATTATTGTTACATATACATTCATATACGTATGTATGTATGTATGGATGTATAACACACTGTGATGCACTGAGTCTATTCAGTGTTGCTCCTATATACCTGTGTTTAGGGCTGCCTACTTGGAATTACATAACCTCTCAGTAGTTTAGTTCTTGGAGCAAACTTATTCTCCTTCCCTCAGCATCCATTAATTGCCTACAGCTCTTCATCTTCGGGTGGGACCCCTTGAAATTTCCCCCATCCACCATGGCGTGTTAACTGGTTTTGTTATATGCAGATCTTGTTAGACTACCATACTACCATACTGTGGCAGTTTAATTGATTCAGCTTCCCTATCATGACTAGAATGTCTTAAGGTAGCAGGAGGTGTCTTTTTCATTTGGAAATCTAACAGTACTGATTACTTTGCCTCTTTCCTGTGATTTCAGCCAATTAAATATCATGTTGTGTTGTACTGTTTGATTAAAAGTACTGACTTTCCTTTTTCGAGCTAAAATATAGATTGACTTTTCAGTCTAGTATGAAAAAGGCAGAGAATACAAGTGGCTCTATATTTCAAATAAAACAGGTGGTGTGATACATGTCCATTATTTTATGGTACAACTTTTAAAACTTGGTAAACTTATGCTAGAGACTGAAGTATGAGTCTAAACACCAAACTCTTTAGGCCAAGTTTTGTTGGCTTTTCAAGAGCCCATCACATAGAGATTAGCCTGAAACTGGTGGGTGATGACTGACCTTATGTGAAGCACAGTGTTCTTACCACTAGGATACTTATATCTAGACATGAACATATAGTCAGCATTTAAATTAACATATTCTCCCTTGTGCCATTTAGGTCTAACTATTATATCTGCTTTCAAGTGTCAGAATTTATACAGAACACTGCCTTTTGAGGGTTTGTTGGTTTGTTTTGGACACCCAGTATAGGTTCAGGATTGAAAATAAATTATTATGAAGGAAGTCTAAAAGTAGGAATAATGATTGATTTTATGAAATGAGTACCTGTTCATTAAGACTTTTTAACTTTTTACTCTTTGTTATTATGCCTTGTAAAAAATTACTAACATTGAATAAACATCTATAAATGAGAAAATCATAAACACTTTAATTTTATAAAATAAATGAATGGTATTTTGAAATAGAATAGTAAATAGACTAACCAAGCATAATGATACACAACTATAATCCCTGCATTTGGGAGGCAGAGGCAGAAGAATCATGTGTTCAAAGCCAGCCTGGGCTATATAATAAGATCTTCTCCAAATCAACCAATTAATCTATCCTTCCTAATATCGAAAGTAGACTCCAGTTTGGATTTACTGGTCCCTGGAACATGGAGGATGCTTGTCCCTGTGCTCAGCTGTAGCTACAGTTACACAGAGAAGTCAGAGCCTGAAAGGAAGTAGAGAGGAATCACTAATGAGACAGTAAGCAGGGACATTCTCCTCAAGAACAGGCAGAAGGCTTGCTGCTGTATTTCAGTGGTTTAGCACTTGCTTACCATGTGAGAGGCCCTGCATTACATCCCCCAAACCAGGAGAGGGGAAAGAAAAAGCATTAAAACAAGGCGAGTGCATGGCAGGCCACTGCCCTCTCCCTTGGCCCAGCAGCATTGGGCCTTTGCAGCCACCTCATTAACACATCATTAAGAAGACTAGTTCATTCATTCTATGCAATCGAGTATTTCCCAGAAAAATAGATTATTTCTGTCCCCTTAAAACTCATAAATGCTGCTCAGAATACCTTAGGCTTCCTGTAAGGTCTGTTAAAAAGTCCAGATACTGCAGTGACAATGTCTGATTACCACTATTCCACTAAAAGAAATGAAACGGTACCACTGAATAACATTCCTTCTTACTTTGATGATGTACCCAGCTGAGAGATGTAATACTAGGCTGAATCTGCATGTTCTCAGGAATCTTTGCTAAAATATCTATAGCATCTTAAAAATTATAACATGCCACTTCTTTTAAAACTAAAATTCAGGAAAGACATTCTGATTATTAGATCCAGGGTTGTTTTTCTTTTTAAAACATTAAAGCTAAAAGTGTTTATTGTGATATAGAATGTAAGGCTGGATTTGTTGACTTGATTCCTGAACTGTTATTTCTTTAGAGCCATTAAATTTAGCTGGTTTTATTTGAGAATGTCTTGTGGTTCACAGGAAGGAAGAAATATGGTATTTTTGGGTGCTGTATTACACCATTTCATTCAATCAAGAATTCAGTTCACTCAGAATTCGGCAAGGAAAAAGTGAAAAAAAGAAAGACAAAAGAATTTTTTTAGGAGCAAGGAGCAATGTCAGTGCCTTGATTTTGTCTTCTGTGACTACAGTCTGGACCTGTGTTTCTAGATGTTTTCCTGCATATTCCAAGACTTCTCAGTCATCTTACTGTCATAGTTATTTGTGTCATTCAGATTTCTCATTGCTCTCTTGTCCTTGATGTCATTTCATCATGGTTTCTCCTTTGCACAGGCTACAATACATATAATATTACACCCATGAGGGTGATTATGTCAGGGTTTTTTTTGCACTTAGAGAAATAATTAAAGCTCTGCAGGAAATTTAGAAATGTTATCGGTCTAAAAATGCCTAAATCTCACCATCCTCTAACAACACTTATTTTCAATTTTACATACTCCCTTTCAGTCTGTTCATAAATGCTCATTTTCATGTAGTTGCAATAAAAGTCTATACATAGCTGAGAGTCTTTCAATTACCTTCTATATAGCTTATCATGAAGAGATTTCTTTTTCAATATTGCAGCTCTTAATGGTTGTCAGTATTCTATCAAGTGGGTATACTATAATTTCTTTGAGCCTACTATTGAAGAGCTAAATGGCTCCTTATTTTTTAACATGAGGCAAATTGGGTCAAAACCATGTTTACATATATGGCAGTTACTTTCTCTTTGGATTATTTCCTTGGAATACATTCTTAGTAGGATATGAGCATTTTATAGCAAATTGCAAATCTCTACAGTCAAATGACTTTCTAAAAGTACTATATTCAAATAGAATTCACAAACATCAGGAATATTCCAGAGTTTCCACCTTGTGCTCAGCTCTCTTCCAATAGCTGATGATTTCAATCATGTTTTTTTCTTATTTCAAAGGCAGAACACAGTATTATTTGGTATCCTGTGATGTCTCCTATTTGATTTCTATGTGCAGGTCTTCAATTACAATCAAAGCTGAAGAGTTTGACTTAAATGCATTTACTAAAGAGTAAATCTCTTTTCTATTTCCCTATTGAACAATGAACATACTTTGGCTACTTTCATGCCTTGAGTTTTAATAGTAATATCCTGAAAAAATAATCATGTTAAGCATTCTCCCCAGTACACTCCCTGCTATTTGTTTTGTTTGTCAAAATGATGCTTTTGATTTTTCCATGTTTGAATTTCTTTGTGATTTCCTCTAACACTTTCAAGTTGCAAAGTTATCTTTCTTATAAACCTAAAACCTATTTAGCTACACATAATTTGTGTAACTTACTAATCTAGTCATAATTTATTTTGATGAATTCTGTGAAATGCAGCTCTAAATTATATTTCCAAAGTGCCAACCATCATCCCAACCACAATATTTCAAATGCTTCCTTTACAAGATGTGTAATCAGGACTTTTGGTCTGTTCCATTGACCAAAATTTGATCTTACTCTACTAATATATCCTTTATAGTATCATTGCTTACAAACGAACATTTGATTATTTCTGTAATTGAGTATAATTTTGATTGTATCTGCAATAGAGTATGATATCTTGAACTATCATAGCAAAATACCAAAGACTATGTGGCTTAAACAGCAGAAATCTGTATTCTTAGAGCTTTAGAACCTAGGAAGTCCAAAATCAAGGAGTCAATCAGTTTTCTTTAGGAATGATGCTATTCTTGCTACTTGCTTGCTGGAAGGAAAGAGCAAGTTCTCTGGTTTCTCTTATAATATGGAAGATAACTCTATAGGATCAAGGTCCTACCCTTATGATTTCACTCAATTTTAATTACTTCCTTACTCCAAATATAGTTACATTGGGTGTTAGGATTTCAACACCCTAATTTGGGAATGAGCAATTCATTCACAGCACTGTCTTATTCCTAATAAGTATCCAATCCATGTAAGCCCCTGATCTTCTATTCTTTTATCCCCTTTTGTCATAACAGCTGGCCACAATCTCAGTGACTATTTCCTCCTGAGTTCCCACATTGCTGGTCTAGACTCCTGGCACTGTAGCCCAACTTCTGTGATCTGTTTCTATGCTCCTTTTATTGCTAACCGTATATACCCCTCCTAAATTTAAGCCTCCAGGTTCTTAAAGATCTAGAATTTCTTCTTGTGGAGTATATGTTGGCTTTTCCAAGTCACTTTCCAGTTGCACATTAACTCACAATGTAGGGCTCTGGGACACCTTTATCTCTACCAATCAGATTGGCAGAAATGTACAGATCTATAAATCAGGTTTCTCAAATTAGAGCCTTTTGATAGGGATCTCCACATGCAACAACGTTGCTAAAATCATTAGATAATTGAAGTGGGAAGATACACCATGAATATGGGCAGCACCATTCCCTGAGCTAGTGTCCTGAACTGTATAAAAAGAGAAAGAGAATTCATCACACTCTACTTCCTGACTTCAGAGACAGTGTACCCAGCTGCCTCCTCAAACTCCTGCCACCATGACTCCCTTGCCATGATGGACTATACCCATGAACTGTGAGCCAAAAGAAACCCTACCTCCCTTAAGTTCCTTTTGTCGGAGTATTCTATCATAGCAATAAGAAAAGCAATTAATACAACTATCCTCACTTCCCAAGAATGACTCAAACTTGATTAATGTGAATGATCTTTCAAATGTGCTATTGAATTCAACTTACTAGTATTTTGATAATGACTTTTGTATTCATATTCATCAAGGAAATTGACCTGTAGCTTTTTGTTTGTTTGTTCTGGTGTGTGTACGAGTATATGATGAAATTTGCAAAAATAAGATAAAACACAAGTCAAACAAATAAAATCAGAAATGAGAAAAAAAGATGTCCATAGGACATGAATCATGAGATAAGAGAACAACTTTTGGAAGTAGGTTCTTGCCTTCTACCTTGCTGCGGCAGGGTCTCTGGTTGTCTCCACCTTGTTTATGCTGCACTCCCCAAGCTGGCTGGCCTGGGGGCTCATGTTGATTCTCCTGTTTTTGCCTTCCGTCTCCTCACAGGGGCACACTGGGATTACAGACACTTGTGCTGTTACATCTGACTTTTTATGTGGGTTCCAGGGATCAAATTCAGGTCCTCATACTTGTCTGACAGGCTATAGTGAGTGTTTTTATCAACTGAGCCATCTCACCAGGCCCATTATTAGTTTTTTTAATGACTACCATTCTGACTAGGGTAAGATGGAATTGCATTTCTTTGATGACTAATAAAATTTAGCAATTTTTCATGTGTTTATTGGCCATTTGTATTTCGCTTTTTGAGAACTGTTCACTAGTCCCTTTATTGTTTGGGTTTTTTAATTTTTTCTTGTTATTTAGTCTTTGAGTTCTTTATATATTCTAAATATTAATCCTTGGTCAGAGGATTCTATAGACTGTTTCTTCACTTAATTAGATGTTGTCTGGCATTTTCTTTGATGGGAGACTGCATATTATTCATTAGTCTCCTTATCCATTATTGACATAGTAAGATTTTCTATTTCTTCATAATTCAATCTTGGTTATAGATTGTGTAGGTCAAAGACCTAAAACATTTATTCAAGTTCATCTAATTTATCATCACATAATTGTCTATGGACAAGTTTCATAATTCATAGTATTCCTATGCTATTAGTTGTAATATCTTTTTTCATTTCTGATTTTATTTGTTTGAATTGTACATTATTTTTATTTAATTTTTGCAATTTTCATACAATATAATTTGATGATATTTAGATCCCCTCCCCTATCCACACCTCCCTCACTGCCCCCAACCCAATGTACTCTAATGCATATGTATAGCATGACTTACAGAGTCTGATTTGCATCCTCGTATGTCCTTCAGGGTAGGTCCATTCACTGGGCCCACCAAGATTCCCATCCCTATAAGACACTGTCTTTCTTCCTCTCAGAAGCTGTCAATTGCAAAAAGTTCCTTAGATTGGGTTGGGATTTCTTATCTATTTCTCCACGTCAATGCTTGGATTTTGTCTGGTTTGAAACTTGCATGAAACTTGTGCATGCTGTCACCATTGTTGAAAATTCAGATGACTACCCGATCAGCTGTTTGGAAGACTGTTCCCTTGTGGTCATCCATCACCTCTGGCTCTTACAATCTTTCTGCCTCCCCTTCTGCAATGATCCCTGAACCTTGGGAAGCAGAGGTTTGAAATAGGTGTTCTGTTCAGGGATAAGTATTCTGAGGCCTTCTCTGCATATTGGTCAATGGTTGGTTTCTGTGTTATCCACCATCTTCAATGCACCCTCTACATATAGGACAAATGCATCTCTCAATTCTCACCAGAGAAGTTTCCTTCTATAGGAGATGGTGACTAACACTGAATTTTGTTTTTATCTTAGTCTTACTAAATGTATCTTGTTCTTATTTATCTTTTCAGAAAACTAACTCAGTTTCATTGATGTTTCCTATAGTCTTTCTACTGTCTAATTTCTTCTTTGTTCTTTATTATTTCTATCCTTTTACTAACTTTGGGCTTAATTTGTTGTTTTCTTCCTGTTTCTTGATGTATAATGTTAGGTTATTTATTTGTAATCATCTTCTTTTTTCTCCATATATTTTTGTTGAATTTTTGTGCATCTCATACATATTAATTTTATTTAGACTGCCCCCTTCTGCACCCCCGGAGCCCCAGTCAAAAGGCACATTCAGGACCTTCTTAATGTAAGTGTTTACTGTAAGTTTCTCTTTGAGAGCTGCTTTTGCCATATTCCTTAGTGTTCTTTCCATTTATGGTTGTTTCAAGACATTTTTTAATCTATTTTAATTTCTCATCAATCTGCTTGTTTTGAACATGTTTAATTTTCTTTAGTCCCTAATTTCATTTTCTTGTTGTTGTTACTGTTTTTAATTTGTATTATTTCCATCCCTCCAAGTCCCCCACCAGCTCTTCCCATGTCTCCTTTCTCCCTCTCAATTTCTTGTTCTCTGATTATTATTGCTACATGTACATAAATACACACATGCACACACACATATATGTATATATAGTGTGTCAAATTTTGAAGTGTTTGTTTGAACCTGTGTTTAGGGATGCACACTTTGAACTAGATAATCTCTCAGGGAGCCAGTCCCTCGAGAAAACTGAGTATCCTTCCCTCAGTATCCATTGATTGCCTATAGCTGTTCATCATGAAATTTCCTCCATCCACCTTAGCATGTCAACTGTTTTTGTCATTATGCAGAACCCATTAGACAACCAGACTGGAGATTTCACTGGTGCAAGTTCTTTATCATGCTTAGATGCCTTAAGTAACAGCATGGGTCTTGTCCTAAATTCTTTCTACCTCCTCTTCCTCAATGTTCCCTTAGCCTTGGATATGGAGGTTGTGTTGTAGATGTGTCACTTAGGGCTGGGCACCTCACAGTCACTTGTTCTCTGCATTTGAGCAGCTGTGCAACTTTGTAATAGTCTTCATCTCTTGCAAAAGAAGTTTCTTTGAAGATGAGAGGTACACTTGTCTATAAATATATGGATGCATATTTAGAATACAGTTAGGAATTGCATTGTTCTAGGGATGTGACAGAAGTGGGCTCTTCTGTAAAGTATATGACCTCTCCAGCCATGTGTACTTTGCTATGTTTACAGTACCACACATGATTTACCTCCCATTGAGTAGGTCTTAAGTCCAATTAGACAGATGTTGATTACACCTAAGATAAAAGTGTTAGTACTGGACTAATAGAGACTATTTGTTGGTCTGGTCATTGTTGTGTTTTGTAGGCTTTACAGCTGGGTAGGACCATTGATTGATTTTCTCCCTTGGCAGCTTGCATAGTATCTTCTGACACTATGAGAGCTAGTCTTCAAAGAGGAGTTTCTGAGTCATTTCCAGCTCAGTTGCTCCAAGTCCTGTATCTAAAGCATGTCATATCTTCAGCAATAGGGTCTTACCTTTAAGTTCAGGAAGGCAATCAAAGGCTGTGGCTTCAGCTTGTATTATTTTGGTAGTTTCTTGAACTAGCCTGACCAACAGCTTGAAGAGAGGTTTCCCTTCCTGCCACTGTGACTTTTGTTATACAGTCTTCAGATATACAGAAGCAATCACATATATATTATATGTGTGTTTTCCAGTAGGCTTATTAAATATTACATTTCCCTGTGACTCCTGATCTTCTAATATTTATAGCACTGTGATCAGAAGAACACATTTGATAGGATATGATTTCAATCTTGCTTGTTAAACTTTGGAGTTGTGTTCATTTGTGTTTTGCTATGGCAGGCCTGGTGTCCTGATCCAGGGCAAAGCTTTGTGCTCACGTCCTTCTCCTTTCCCAAAGCTCTGTATCTACATGCTCTGTGTTACTTGGGATTGAGAAAGGAGTAACATCATTATTTAAAACTATTCTTCCTACTGTCTTCAAAGAATCTCTTTTTGTTATTGTGCTATAGTCAGGTACTGTATTCTTTCCTCTAGTTGCCTCAGCTCTTAAGAAGGAATTGCTTGTGTGGATAGTTGTTCAACTCAATGTTTCTCCCAGAGGGATGATCACTGGAGAAATCAATTCTGCCATCTTATTTTGTCCTTGCATCCTCTCTGTGCTTTCTAATGTTCAGAACAAAATAATAAATTTAATCTGTTACAGGTCTGACAGGGTTTGTGAGAAAAGAATTTCTAAGTGCTCACTAGAAGCAAATGGCTCTGAGCATCAGGGCATTCTATCCTATGGTTATAGGAGGAAGGTTAAGCAGTGGGCAGCATCCTTTAGCCTATACTCAAAGAAAATACAATAGCAAACTCTGTTTCAAAAATAATGTAGTCATCCACATAGGGGGATGGCATAGCTCCAACCTTGGATTTATGGCTCTCTGATTCTCTAAATTGTTTCAAAGATGAGATTTAAGATCTGTGGGATAGATGGATTATATATCTTTCAATATGGATTACTTAGAGATAAATCAAATACATTTGTCTAAATTAGAAAAAAAAATCGTTTAACAGGGTAGGTGAGAAGATATGAATAAGATGAGCTGAAAGTCAGTTCAGAGTGGCCAGGAGTTTCTTTGTTAATACCTCAAAAGTGAAGTCGGGCCCTCCATAAAACATATGTTAAACCCTACTTTACCAAGATATAAGATGAAGAATAGTTGGTCTATCTATGCACCCTATCATCAATCTCCAGAATGTACCAAGAAATCTAGAGTGCTTTAAGGAGCGGCATGCTTATAAATTAACAATTTACTCTCTAGAAATGGGGGGGGTGACTAGTTTGCATAGTAATGGCCCCTTCACAGACTCTTTCCAGATTAATTATGTGGTCTTCTTTCAGACATGGGAAATCAACAAGGATAACATAAGCAGAGGCTTAAAAATGTAAAGATGAAACAATAAAAACAAAAGTCCCCAGCATTGAACTTTATCCCTCAAAAGGATTGTGCAGGATTGTTTCCTCATTACTTAATTAGCTAATGTTCTTTCTGATTATAATCACATTGTCTTAGCCTTTTCTGGAGCAATTGAGACTTTCTCTCTTAGAATGCTGCACCATAAGAAGAAGCCTGAGAGGTGAGATGTTACTTTGAGATATATGGCTCAGACACTAGCATCATCTGTCAGACATGTGAATGAGGTCATCCTAGACCATCTAGTTTCAGTCATCTCACCAGATGACTACAGCTGAAGGAGCTGACACGGGCCTAAGCAACAAAAAGTCACCCATCTTAGCCCTTTTCAAATTGCCGACCCACAGAAATATGAGCAAATAAAATGGTTGTTATTTGAGCCTATTCAGTTCTAGGGTGGTTTAACCAGCCAAGTTTACCTGCAGCATCAGACAACTGATGGACACTGTGCATCTTCTCTGGAGTTTTGAAAAGCAAGTGAGATCTGATGCTTATAGGCTAGCCTATGACATAGAAAAAGAAAGGTCAGTAGTGGGTCAAACCACAATGTCACTGTCTGGCAAGCAAAATCCTGTCTTTGTCATAAAGGGGATTCTTGAAAGAACCCCACCTCCAAAAGACTATGCATTGAACCTGTTGTATAGAAAAGCAGTTTTCTTTCTCTGCTGTGAAGGACAGGCTTCCAAATGTGACTGACAGCCAACTAACCAATGACTTAAGGGGGGAAGTCTAGCAGAAATGCATGGAAGGACAGGAAAGAGAGAGGCGGGCACAGCACCAGGGCTCCATTCTTGTGTTCCAGAGGTCCAGGAGGACTTATGATCAAAATACAGTCTCTGCCGTACAACATCTCCGTCTCTCTCTCCTTGGAGATGAATCCTTTGTAAGAAACCTGGAATAAATTAATTTCTCTAAAAGAGCATTGTCTGTCTGGTCAATCGGTTCAAACCTGGGGGTGGGGTGGGGCTGAATGCCAGGCCTTACCATGAGAGAATTCATGATACAGAACCAAAGAGACAACATAAGAAAACAGGCTGTGTGCAGCTCCCAGAGAGCAGAAGATGAGGGGAGATTGAAAGCTAGACCAACAGAAAGCTTATCGTCCAGATCTGAAGGATCTGGTAGCATCTGCCAGTGTACCTCCTGAAAGAGTCAGCATTTGGATGCCTAACAAAATATCAAACATTCAATAGTCAATGAAAACATGAAGTATTTGAACACCTGACAACACAAAAAGTATTCAGCAATCAATGAAAGCATGAGCAATACCAAGGTTAAGCTGTTTCTTTTTTTCTGTTCCTTCCTTGGAGGAGCCATTGGCGGCAATAAAATGAAGGTGTTCACTGGCTGTGATGTATCAAATTCAACCAGTCCCTTAAGTTGTTTACATTTGTACTTAAGGAACTTTGAAATAATACTGTATACATGATGAATGACTTATGAACACAACAAAATTAAATACTACTACTTCATTCATTTATTCAGTCAATCATTCAATAAATATGGATTGAGAGTTACTTTCTGCCAGGCAAATTATAACATACATGAAATCATCAGTGAATAATATTATATTATTATTCTCTCTCTTAGAACTTTCTTTGAAGTGGGCTGATTCATCCATATATTAATTTTTTAAATATGTTTATTAATTTTTTGAGAATTTCATACATTTTGACCATATTCAGACCACTGCCCCCATTTCCATCTCCTAGAACTATTATTCTAGCACAAGGAATAGAAAACAGACACAGATTTTCACACATATTTTCTTGCATGCTCCTTGCAACAGTACAGACCCAGACGCTTCTGTGATAGTTGAAGATGCAGTTCTGAGAGCATTGCAACTTGACTATGTTAGATGACTAGACAATGGTGAAGCCAGGATTGCAATACAAGTTCTCCCAGACTATTGCTCTTTAAGTTACTGAGAGAGGAGGTGCTCCCCAAAAGAACTGCTGAGAGAGGAGGGGCTCTCCCAAAGAACTGCTGAGAGAGGAGGGGCTCTCCCAAAGAACTGCTACCAAATGAATCAATGATGAGTAGAGTTGACTGGAAGACACAGGGACCCAGTGGTCTAGGTCTTTCTAGGTCTTTCACCTGGCATGCAACTTTTACCAACACAAGTATTCTGCCTTGACTACTCTAGGGAAGGTTAATACAATGCAATTATAACCAGAGGAAAGATCGACTAGCCAATTAAGTAGTAAGAGAACAGGCCTGGACAGTCCTTTTTAGAAATAAAGTTCCATGCTGGAGCAACATTGTTTTACCTTTAGAATTTTAGATAAATCTGATTCTAGCTCATTATAACAGTATAGACTGTAATTGGCCAGCACATTATGAAAATCCTTTGTCAAAGCAAAAGCTTCCTGGTGATAATTACAGGGGTATAGAAAATCCCTCTTCTGAAATTAGCCCTCAGTATAATAGATCCCTGGCACCGAATGGTGCTCAGTCGATGCATGGGTGGATTTCAATAGTTTAGATAATGAACTTCACTTCCATGCTCTTCATTTCACACAGCTATTTGAGCACCTGATAAAAGCAAAGCAAACTTTTAATTTAGATTTTTATAATTGTTGATTCTAAGAGGCTCTGCCATATGAATACTTCATTATCTTAATCCAAACACAGTCACTAGGAACTGGTATCACAGATTTGGTTTTGCAACTGATCTTAGGTTTTAGAGAAAACGGATAAAGGCCAGGAAAAGTCAGTAAATAATTACTAGTTTAAATGCACACAGAGGGGCTGGAAAGATGGCTTAGTGGTTAAGGGCACTTCTCTTGCAGACAATCAGAGTTTAGTTCCCAGTACCCACATAAAGTGGCTCACAACTGCCTATAACTTCAGCTTTAGGGTAATCTGACATCCTCTTCTGGCCTCTTCATGTACTCACACTCACATGCACACAGACACACACTCATACACATAATTAAAAATAAAATCAATCTTTGTTTATAACAAACACAGAAAATCATACTAACACCCTTTGTACAACTTTCAATAGCATGTTGGAGTCAGTTAACATCAATTCACCAGAGGTCATGATTAAAGTTTCAGATATGTCACATGCCGATTGAAAATAACATTGGTAGATTGAAATTGGTAGTGATGCAAGTATTTACACTATAGAAATAGGTAAACATTAAAATCAGGGCTTGAGGCTGGAGAGATGACACAGTGGTTAAGAGCACTAGCTGTTCTTGTACAGGTTCAGTTCCCAGTACCTACATGGTAACTAACAGCTTTCTCTAGTTCCAGGGAATCTGATGCTCTTTTCTGGCCTCTGCAAGCATTGTATGCACATGGTGCACTTACATGCGTGCAGGCAAACATTCACACACATCAAATAAAAAATAAAATATAAATAGTGCAAAGTGGGTAAGAAAGCCCAACCCTATCTGAGGAAGTACTGGCAACTGATGGCTACTTCGAGAGGTGAGTCATCTCCTTTAAGGGTAAGACTCTTGGTAGGTTGAACCCACCCTGAAAGTATTTGGTAACACAAATTTGACTCTATAGGCTGTATATATTTATTAATCAGAGTATATATACTACATATAATATATTAGGGTACATAAAACTGAGAGGGGGTAGTAAAGGAGTGAAGATAGGGAGGGGATATAAATATGATCAATACATATTTATGAAATTTGCAAAAGTTCAATTACAAAGGGTCAAAAATGTTTTTTAAAATCAGGACTTAATCACCCAACAAAGACCACTATTTAACATTCTACTAACGCAGTACTAGTTAAGATTTTAGATGAGTACCAGAGTCTATTAAATCTCTTTGTCTACATCTATACTTTTATTTCTACACTTTTGGTCAATGAAAACCAAGAGATGGGGCTGAGAAATGACTCAGAAGTTAAAAGTACTTAATGCTCTTGCAGAGGACCTGGATTTCATTTCCAGAAACCATGTCAGGTGGCTCACAACTGCCTGTAACTAATTCCAGGGGATTTGACACCCTTTTCTGGCCTCTGAGGACACCTACATGGAGCACATAAATTCACACAGACATACTCACGTACACATAAATAAATAAATCTTTTTTAAAAGAAAGAAACATATAGAATAAATTTACAAAGGCATTGCAACATATTCAACAGTTAGAAAACTATCTGATTTTCCATACTTATAAAAATAATTCATTGTTGGTTTTTTATATTTTTACTTTTTATCTTGAGATAACTATAGATTTACAGCAAGCTGCAAAGATAATACAGAGGGGTTCTATGTAACATTCATTTCATTTTCTCCTATATTTTACATAATGTCAGTTCAATATCAGAACCAAGAATATAACACTAGTGCAAACTTTACATGTATTTATCTGCCATCCATATATTCAATTTGGTGAAATATATTTTCATGTCTTTCCTTCATTTCCCAATTGAATTTTTATTTTTGATTATTGAGTTTGGAGAATTTTTAGATCTGTTCTAGATACTAGCTCATTGTCATAAATATAATTTACAAATAATTCTTCTTCCATAAGTACCTTGTTTCATGTTCTCAACAAGATCTCTTATGACGCGAACTATTTTAATTTTGATGAGGTCTCATTCATCAAAGTTTCTTTTTATCATGCTTTAGCATCTATCCTTGGAGAAGGTAAAAAAGAGCACAAAACAGAGGAGAGAGTATGGAAAGGGGCAAGCAACACTAAAGGACTTTAGAAAAAGCCAAACCATATGGAAGCATACCACTATAGAAGCTCTTTTTAAATTTTTTTAATTGAATCATTGTGTATTTCATACATAACATCTCAGTCAATCTTAATCACCTTTATACCCTCGTCCCCACCTCTCCCCACAGCCCCCCAACTGGAATCCGCACATTCTTTCATCTGTTTTAAGGTCTATTGTGTCAAATCAGTGCCTCCAAGTGTTCCTGCAGGTTCATAGTCAGCCTATCCAAAGTCCCTCGCTTTAAGATTAGCTCATCCTCACCCAAGAGTAATCAGTTGCCAATATTTCTCGAGTGTAGATGGGATCTGTTGCCTGTTTCCCCAATTCCATGCTGGTTTATTTTTTTGTTTGTTTTTTTGTGAGTTTTTTTTTTTGTCTCTTTGAGACAGGGTCTCCCTGTAACCCCAGCTGCCTAGAAATTGCATGTAGACCAGGCTGGCCTTGAGCTCATAGAGATTTGCCTGTCCCTACTGACAAGTGCTCTGGTCCGATGCTGGGTTTTTATCTGCATGAGTTTGCATGGTCTTGAGCATGCTGACACCATTGCTATAGGTTCATATGTGCAAGGTCCAGGAGCTTGTAGGATTCTATTTCCATTGGTCACACACATCCTCCCTAGCTCTTACAATCTTTCCGTCCCCTCTTCTGCAATAGTTCCTGAGCCCAAACTCAGTAAAACTTAATATAGGAGTCCTGTCCAGCGACACACACTCTGAAGATTCCTAATTTCCATGCTTTGGCCATCTGTGACCTTTTATGTTACTCACCCTCTGTTGCATGAGGGAACTTAGAAGCTTCTTATAATACATACACTAAAACAAGAAATTACAGGGTCTGGGGAAGTGGCTCAGTGGTTAAGAGCATTGATTGCTCTAGAAAGGACCCAGGTTTGGTTTCCAATACCCATAAAATGATTCACAACCATCCTTAACTTCAGTTCCTTAACTTCAGTTCGAGGAGATGCAACACTCTCTGTGAACTCCATGGGCATTGCACAACATAGGTGCATTTATATACATTTATATACATAAATTAAAAATAAAGAAAAGAAATTTTTAAGAGATTAGCAAAAGCTACCTTGTAACAGGGAGACATTGCTCCTAACATAAGCTAGTAAAGTAAAAGCCCAATGCAAGTCGTCTCCTTCTTTTGAAGCCATTGTCCAAGGGTCCCACAGACCCTCAAGCAATATTGGCCATGCCCCTGCTCTTGATTACCCACCAGGACTTCATGGTAAGACCCTATTGCTGAAGACACTACATACATGAGCTGTGGAACAAACAAGGAGAAATCAAGCTGGTGCTGACTTCAGAATCTCATCTTCACTGGCTAGCTTTCATAATGCTGGAAGGTGCTATGCATGGTCTCAGAAGAAAAAATAAGCATCAACCATATGCATTTGTGAATCCTGTGAACTACAACAACAACTGTCCTGGCAATGACTGTTCACTGGTATAACAGTGCCAAAAATGTTATGAGAGTAACCAACTTCTTTCTATGTGCATTTATAGCTGGTTCATAGAATGGAGCCCGTAACTGACATTGATACAGAGCCTAGGAACATGAGGCTTGACAGGTCACAAGGCATAGGGTAAAGCTTAATACTAGTTTTCTACTAAATTAACTGACTCCTAATGTCTTATCGTTATTACCTATAGACTATTGCATCCCTTAGTTGTCACCAGAGAAGTTTCCTTATGTAGCACATTAGGTTAACATGGAAACCTAAAACTGACCAGCATGCAGAGAACAAGTGGCTTCAGGCAGCTTACCTCTGAATAAGACATCTCTTTCAAACTTCTGTCTCCCAAGACTCAGGGATCATTGCAAGAGCCAGAGGTGGGGGATGACCACAAAGAAATAATTTTCCAGACAACTGTTTAGCTATTCTTATGAACTCATAGCAATGGTGACAGCATGCACAAGCCCCATGCGTGCTCAGACCAGACAAAATCCCAACATAGATGTAGAGAAATGGGTAAGAAACCCCAACCCTACCTGAGGAACTGTAGACAGCTGATGGCAGCTGGGAGGGGAAAGTCGGTCTCTTTCAAGGATGGGACTCTTGGTGGGTAAACCAGGCTCCAGTGGATGGATCCATGCTGAAGGACACTTGGGGACAAAAATTAGACTCTATAGACCTTATTATGCATATAATATATAATATTATAGGACTCATACATAATAGAGCACATTAAACTGGGAAGGGCAGTAGGGGAAGGATGGGTGGGGGAGAGATCTAAGCACCATCCAATATATGCTGTGACAATCACAAAACTTCAGTAACATTTTTCATCTCTAAATTATCCATTTACTTTTTCATATCTTTTCTATCTTTGCTGCATTTGGTTCTTCTTCATATATTCCATTTCTTTGCTAAGATGTTTATCTATTTATGAAGACTTTCTGCATTTTTCCCCTTGGTTCATGCATCTCCACAATTCTGCATTTGGTTAGTCACTCAAGCTTTATTATGATGGAAACATTAAAATCTTTGTCAGATAATTGTAACCACATAACCCTTTTTTGGTGTTGACATCTTTTGGTTGTCTTCCTATTTACTTTTAGATTTTCCCAGTTCCTGTTATGTCAAGTGATTTTTCAACTGAAACTTGAACATTTTGAACATTATGTTAAAGACTCTGGATCTCATCTGAATTTTGTCTTTTAGCAAACACCCTCTGATACCATTGCAGTGGCATAACAATCACATGCTCAGGTAGTAACAACAATCACCCCATCTCTCAATATCATTATTCTCTATTAGTTTCCTTCCTTGTTACTGTGAAAAAAAATACCTTACAGAAGCAACTCAATGGAGGAAATATTTATTTGGATTCATGGTTTTACAGGACATATAATCCATCATGGCAAAAAGACATGAAGGAGCAGCTCTGTGACAGCAGGAACATGTGGCCAAAGCTTTTCACATGAGGGCAGACTGAGATTAAAGAGCATGCTAGGAAGGAGCCAGGGGTAATATACTTCCAAGAATCCATTCATTATGATGTGATCTACTTCCTCTCCCAAAACCCCACATCCCAAAGATTCCATAACCTCCAAAAGAATGTCACCAACATTTGGGACCAAATGTTCAAATACATGAGCCTCTGGAGAGCATCCAAACTCAATCCATAACAACATTATGGCCCAGTTTATGATTCATCCAGAGTAGAAGCCTCAAAGATAAACACTGAGGTATATAGTTAACAGAGTTCACTTCTTTCCTATCATCAAATCTCCCTACGTTAGCCACTGTATTTTAAGGCCCCATCATCATCTGTTCCCAGTATTGGGAAGAGATTACTAACCCATCTACCTTCTTTCACCTTTGCACTCTCTAAACTTTTATTTACGTATCAGCCTGGATAATATGTATGTAGCACTTTGTACTTTGATCTAATTTCAGAGTCACAGAAAAGTTGAAGAAATAGTAGAAGAGTTCCCTTATGCCCGTCACTCAGGTTTCTTTAATTGTTAGGACCTTACATAGGCACAATATACTTATCAGAACTGGAAAATGCATATATTGGTACAATACTCTAAACCATAAGCCATATTTTAATTTCAGCAGGGTTTTTTGCTGTCCTTTTCTTGTTCTAGGACCACACATTGCATTTGATTATTATTTCTATTTAGTTTTATCTCATTCAATCTATAAAAAATCCCTCATTCGTTACTTATTTTTCATGCATTGCCACTTTTGAGGGATATTAACCAGTTATTTTGTCAGATACCCCTCCCTTTAAGGTTTTCGGGTATTTTCTCATGATGGGAATGAGACAGTTTAGTATTCCTTTATGTAAATCTTTCACTGGCTTCTAGCACAGCAAAAATCAAATCAAATATTATGAATGTACCAGATCTGACATCATGCGCTCCTAAATTTTTGCTCACAGTTCTCCTTCAGTTACTCTCATCTATAGTAGATGCTATAGTTTAACTTTTTCAGAAAATGGACTCTGAGATGAAGTTAAACCTTTAGAGTAGTTAGTTAAAATATCCCTTAATGAAGGGAGGAGAAGAAAAAGGAAGAAGCACACACAGAAATCAAGCTGTGATAACCAGCTCATCAATCAACTTAGTTGATCCTATAGAAAACCTTGTTGATAGAAACAGTCCTTTTTCAGTTGCACACTCCCCTCCCCCCAAAATTCAAGCCTTGTATTCCTAACACCACCACAGTAGGAGTTAGGGCTTCAATGCATGAATTCAGGGGAGACACTATTTATTCATAGCAAGAGACAATACATTGCTAAAATATTTGTTTGAAAGACAAATATTAGCTTTATGCTAACATATATACTTATGTTAATTTTGTGTTAAAGAGTCAATACATTATCTTATTATCTTCTTTGAAAGCATATAGTTAGTTTTTTTGGAGTAATATCACCACATAATAAGTCTGAAATACTGAAGTCGTACTCTGAAGTACAATATGTGCTTTTGGCTGTTGAATACGAGCAACACCCTTCCTTTTTGTGGCAGGACAGAAAGACAGGGAAAACAGTAAGAGAAAGAAAACCCTCAGTATATGATCAAATTTACATTTTCTGCTATCTGATCATGAAAACTTTCATTTTTTAAAGGACAAGAAGATCAATTTGTTTACCCAAATGTTCTGGGGTGTGGGCCCATTCCCTGCAGCCTGGGCATCCTACCCAGCATCATGCACTTAAATGGGGAGGTAAATTGTAAGATGTGAGTAGAGATGGGATAGGAAGGTGTGAATATGATCAAAACATATTGAATGAACTTCTCAAAGAATCAATAAAAATACTTAATGAAAAAATTTCAAAACAATTAATAAAATAAAAATTGCTTAGAGAGACAATATTCACTTTTTCCAAGAGATACCTCAAACAGGATGTCAAAAATAAATAAGTTAAAGCTAGAATGTGACTTTTGTGTTTATCAGCACCGCTTTTATCCTTAAATCTGACCAATGCATTTCCAAAATTCACTCTACAATTTCACTTACAAAATTGAATTCTTTAAGAGAAATAAAGCAACATATCTATTTTGACTTAGTTTATGAACTTTGCTTTATCTTTGAATCTGATTGTAAAATATATTCTCTGCATAAAATCATATACATGGATATTGGTAAAACATTTAGGAGTGTCTCTCCCTCTTAAGAAGCCTGCAACTATGTCTTAGGTTTGTACTACTATGCTTTTCTCTTTTCTTAAGTTAGCCTGTTTCTCTCTCTCTCTCTCTCTCTCTCTCTCTCTCTCTCTCTCTCTCAACTGATCATGTGTTCTTTACTTAATAAACTTACTAACTTTCCTCAGTCTGACTTGTCTTGACATTCTTCTCTGTGATATAGTAAAAAACTTGGCTTTATATGAACGGACATGTTTAAGGGAGGAGCTCCTCAGTCTACCATGGCAGTGTTGGACTACATCTCCTTGCTTGCACTGACACTTTGAGAGAACAATTTAAAACTGGTTTTATAAATTTCCAAGAACTTAGTTAAAATGCAAATCCTTCACTACATAAATGACACTTCTGGTTTGGCAGACCTAGAGTAGGAATCTGCCCTTTTGATCAGAGTTCAGGACAGATGTACTGCAGAAAAATAAGGACTGTACTTTGAAGAACACTTGGCTGAGTAAATTGTTAATAACTTAATTCTGCAAACTGAGTTTAATTCTTTGCAGCTTCTGTCTCTAGCATGACAGGCAAGAGTACTATAGCATTTATAAAAGGTCTGGTGAGGGTACAGAGGTACTAGGTGCTGAAGCCATAGGAGGAGAAGAAAGGTGCTTCTGACAGCTAAAAATCCTGTGCCTTCTTCACCTCCACAAACATGTGTTCATCCCATTCTGCTTCTTTGTCACAGCTGTCTTCTCAGCACACATCCATTCTCTTCTAAAAGGAAAAACATATTTAAAACAAAAAGAAAGCCCCCAAAGTAAAAAAAAAAGAAAAAGAAAAGAAAAGAAAAACACAGCTAAAAACAAAAATAACAAAAAGAAAACAATTAAAAAGTAAAGCATTTACTTAGGGGTGGGCAATTCACAGACAATGCCTGTGTGTGACCAATTGCAGATCTCTGTAATAGACTCCATCTGTTGCAAAAGAAGCTTCTTTGATGAGCGGTGACTGGCATAGTTGTCTGTGAATATAAGGATCCATATATAGCACATAGTAAGAAATTACATTTGCCTACGGATGTGACAGACTTGAGATTTAGGTAGCTGTTGATTAACCCCAAGATAAAAGCACCACTAGTGCCCCAATATAGTTTGCTGTGCTGGTCATTGTTGTGGCTATTAGGCCTTAAAGCTGGGGTTGGACCATCAATTGATCTCTCCCTTTGCAACTTGCATAGTGTTCTCCAAAACTACATGTAAGGTTCCGGAAACATAGTGGAACAAGGGGTAGAGAGCATACTAACACATTTCTCAGTTCTCATCAAGGAAGTTCCCTCATGCAACTGAGGACCATGAACACAAAAGGACACAAATGGCCACAGTACAGAGAGTAAGAGTCTGCAGAGTGTGGGTCCTTGGACAGGACTCCTATACTCCACCCACCCAGGGCTCAGGGGCCATTTTGGAAAAGGAGGCAGAAAGGTTGGGAAAGCCAGGGACGTGGTGCATGATCATATGGAAATACAGTCCTACAGGCTCCTGGGACCTTGCTCTTATGAGCCTACAGCAATGACGTCCACATGCACAAGTCCCATGCAAGCTCAAGCAGACAAAAATTCAGCACAGAACTGTGGAAATGAGCATCAGGGCCCTAATCTTAGCCGAAGAACCACTGGCAGCTGATTACTCTTGAGAGAGGAAAAGCTGATCTTCTTAAAGGGAGGGACTCTAGATAGGCTGACTAGACCTCAGAAGATTAACTTGCTCTGAGAGATGTCTGGGGACACTAACTTGACTCGATAGGCCTTAACACAAATGACAAATTCCATGAAATTCAGTATGTGTGGGGTATGGGACCGTGCCAGGGGAGAAGAGGGTATAAAGATGATTAAGATGTTCTCTATGAAATACACAAAAATTCAATTTAAAAATTCCAATAAAAGTAAAACACTTTTAGTATCAAATGTGTGGGGAAGGGTTTAGGGAGGCTTCTGCTATTTCAGATGTTTTCCATCTCTTCAAACTAAGAGTCTGTTACCACTCATTTCTAACCCACAGGCAAAAAGTTTTGTCTCACCAGCCTTCTACTTCAGATACCAGTCACAAGTTCCCAGTGGTCAGTTTTACTTCTGACCAACTGGTTATCAACTGAGGGTTCCCAAAGCCTCTCCTCATCTCTGATAATTTGAGAAAATATTTCCTGTTTATACTAAAAGATTTCCAAAGGGAAAAGCTAGCCCAGGAGATAAACAGGCACAAAGGGAGAGGAAATCAGGAAGAGTACAGAAGTTCCAGGCTCTTTCCAGACATCCCATCTTCTAGGACATGTTCACAAACTTCTAAGTCCTCTGAACTCTGTTGTTTAGCACTTACTGGGAAGTTTCATTAGATAAGCGGGATTGACTAAATCATTGGCTGTGGTGATCAAGTCAACCTTCAGCTCCTCTTTCTACCCCTGAAATAGATGGGTGGGTCTGAAATTTCCAATCCTTTAACCATTCCTTAGCTTTTCTGGTGATGAGTTCCCATCCTAGGGTTATAGAATTCCAACTGCATTACTAGTGTACAGAAGAGTCTCATCATTCTGGACATTCTAGAAGATTTTGTGTCATGATTCAGGTAGATCAAATATCATAACAAAAATAACACATCCTTAGAATCCCAGCGCTGCACAGTGAGGTGCTCTCCTATCACCTTTATCACCCATGAAACTGTAGTGTTTAGGGGCTGTATGTCTGAGAATGGGAGCAGAGACCAAAGAGATATTTCTGATATTTATGTCACATCCTTCCAATTCTTTACAAATTACTAGTGGTGCCTATTGAAATATTAAATATTTCAATAATTAAAATATTAAAAAATTTCTAATAATTATTTCTAATAATTCTTTGAAAATTTCATACAGTGTATTTTGATCATATTCACCCCAACTCCATCCCTTAACTTCTCCCAGAGCCTCCTGCTCCACCCCACAAGCTGGTGTTCTTTTTACATTTACTAGCCCATCAACTCCAGTTGTGCCATCCATTTACTTCTTAGGGACAAGGCAGAAGAGGGGATGGAAAGACTTTAAGAGTCAGAGATGGGGGCAGAGCAAAGCAGTGTCTTCTGGACACAGCAGAATCTCTACACTTGTGAACTCACAGCCATCTGAGGTTGTCTGTACAAGATCAACCCAGAATTCTTGAAGACGCGTTGGTTTGGTGAAGAATGCCCCGCACACATTTTGGAACATGGCTCTAAATAAGAGTTTCTCATTTGGTCCAAATTTTTCCAGTACTATCAAGGGTATCATTTGCAATGGCAGAAATGTTACAAAAGGATTTATTTGGCATAGGAGGAAAGCTGGTGGGCAGTTCTAGATGATCCAAGAGATGGGTGACTGTTACTCAGAGGATGAGCATAATTATCATAAATAAATAAACACAGGAAGGCAGTAAAATAAATATATTTTGTAATCTGATACACCTAGGCCCAACATAATCCAGGCTTTTAAAAGATAATTGAGATGATAATTTTTATCTTCATGTTCAACTTCTGTATTTAATAAGCTTCGTTTCTTTTCATGTAAAAGAATATTCATCCAATACAGAGGTAAGCATCACTAACTCAAGGATGCAATTTAGTCTTATAAATGTTAGAAGAACCACCAGAGCCACTATGTGCAATGTGGCGGACTAAAACCAGTGAGGGCCACTTCAACCTCTGTTTTGGTTTGCACTGTAGGAGAAACTGTATTTCCTATTACTACGATTATTCCAATATTAATAAACATTTAAGAACTCAGTATAATCTAGTAATGGAGTTGACCATGGAAAGGTAAACTACTTATTTTCTCACTTTATCTATTGATATTAATGACTGAAAGTTATTTATTTTAACTAGAGTTTTGAATGGGAATGGACTACTGTGAATCCGTTATAAAAATGGAGGTAAATGATCTAAAAAATAAACTACCTAGTTTCATATTCATCATTTAACTGCTGTTGAGCTCGTTTGAGTGGAAGAGCAGAGGGTTCACTTTAGTGTCCTCCCTCCACTGTGATTTCACTGAAGATTTGAGTACTAACAAATTAGTCTTCTGTGGGGTTTATTTTGTGAAAAGAGAACTTTTAAAATTTTTTAGTCTTTTTAAAAAAAAAAACTTTAATATGTGTGCCTACATGTGTTTGTATGCACCACGTAATTCAGGTGCCTGTGCAGCCTGAGGAACTCCTGGAGTTGCAATTATAGGCAGTTGTGAGCCACATGTTGTGGGTTCTGGGAGTCATCTCTACCAGCACCCAAAGAACTTTTTTTTTTTTTAGCAAATGAACTATTGCTTAACACATCTTTCTCTAGCAGGAGAAACAAATAAAATATAGTCTACTGACTGTACTATCCTTGCAACAGTTGTTTGTTAAGCCTGGGGCTTTTAAAAAACAAGTATGCAATTATTCATCTAATCTAAACTTTGCATTTTTCTATTTTCAGGTCAAACTCCAAGTCTGGGGCTGAATTTCAATGGAGCACCCAGATGTCCTCAGCTGTGAGGGAGAATACTTGTTTGCATATTTTCCTCATTATATTGGCAGATACTTAGATACTAACATAGAGGAAAGAGGTGAATTTAGGAGGTAATCTATCATTCATTGGGATTTGGGGAGAATAAAATTTCTGATGGAACCCAACACTTTGAGCTTTCTTTTAGATTTGTTTGTTTGCTTGTCTATTTGTTTAGAAAAGAGACATTGGCTTAATCTGGATAATAATGTAATAAAAATTAGGGCAATAATAAGAACTGACATCTGAAAATCCATTACTTGTGTTACACAAGCATGCGTATACACACACTCATCATACACACACACACACATACACACAGCCACACAGCAGTTTACCTCTTTTCTCCAGAGGTCTGTCATCACCTCATCACATACCTATTCTCTCTTGCAGTGAAAAGCTGGCAAAGGAGTGTATGGAAACCTACAGACGTTCTAGAGATGCCCTGGTGTAGTATGACATGGCTCTAACTAAGGGGTTTCCCCCATGTGACCCAAATGTTTGCAATATCATGTAGGGGATCCAACAAGGAAAGAAATGGTGCCAAAGGATTTGCTTGGGTTTGTGGGAAGAATACACGAAATTTCCTGTTAGAGACCTAACATGTCTTCTAAACATCACGAACAGAAAATAACAGCCTTATAGGGGAAAATGTGGGAACACCATGAAGACTGAACAATCTGAACAAATAACAACTGCCAGTCTAGGAAATTTCCAGAGGCCTAGAAACTACTGAGTTTGATTCTAGCAAAAGTGGCAAGAAATTTAGTTCCCTTGCCTGGTGTTAGTTGCCAAAATGTACTGGGAAAGCTTTCTTTAATGCCAAGAACATCTAGGGCTATTTCTACATGAATGAGAGGGGGCAAGGACTAGTTGTCTCGTATTGTCTTGTATACATTTCCCAAGTATAACACATGCTAAACTCCCAAGGGGGACAAACTCCAAGGCTTAGAGAAATTGGGTACCAAAGAGATGCACCTTTTCCATCCTTGCTATGATAGACTACGGACATGCAAGCAACTTCATTAATTTGAAATGGCTGTGGAGGCCTCTGACCAGATAGAATGTCTGTTGCCATTCACTAGAGCTGGATGACCCCTGCAACCTGGCAGACCGTTTCTGTGGAGGCCTGAGCTGGGATCCATGGCACAGTCAATTAATTGGGATTGCCTTAGGCAATCATGCAATTTAGTGACCCATGAGACAAACAAAGATTCCATGTTTTTAGTTCAATTTGTTGGCTATTTTACATCATTGAGTAAATCAACTGACTACATCAGGGCTACATATATGTGCTCAGCTACAAGAAAGGAGGAAGTATCATAGTTTCATAATTGATGAAAATCACTGGTTTTAAAAAAAAATGATACATCTCTACAGTTTGAATTTCCTTAATATAAATATTTATTGTACCAGGAAGGTACAGAATGTCGAATCAGGCAAAGCAGAATACTTTCTGCCTTCATGGAGCTTACAGTCCAGATGATAAGAGAGAAGTTTTGAACAAATAACTACATACAAATGACAAGTGTGTTTTATTTGAATGACTTTTAAATGAGGAAAAAGCTCAAAAGAAGAAAAAATCCTTTTTATATTTTTGTTCTGGACATTGAACCCCAGGCCTATATATATATATACATATATACATATGTATATGTATATGTGTGTGTGTGTGTGTGTGTGTGTGTGTGTGTGTGTGTGTACACTAAGCAAAAATTCAACCACTTAGGGGCTGGAGTGATAGCTCGGTGGTTAAGAACCCTGGCTGCACCTGCAGAGGACCTGGGTTTGGTTCCCAGCACCCACATGGTGGCTAAAAACTATCTATAACTCCAGTTCCATTGGCCTCCACAGGCAATGCACACATGCAGGCAAGACATTCATACACAAAAATTTAAAAACACATAAATAATTTTTTCAAGTTCTACTACTGAGTTATAGCCCCACTCCCCCAAAAGCATTTGTAAAGGAAGATTCGCAAAGTAACTTAATGTTTTCTTGTCTCCCACATTTTCCCTTTTGCTTTCCTTTCTCCATATTATCTTTCTCTCTCGTCATCCCTCCCTCCTTCTCTCCTCTTCCCTCTCTCTCCCTTCTTCACTCTTTCAAATAAAACTGTGAGTTGTTAAGTTTAGGAAAATGAATCTACAGGAAAAAAAATCAATTTAAGAAATAATTTTCTGCCAGGTATGGTGGCACACACCCTTAATCTCAACACTTGGGAGGAAGAGGCAGGGAAATCTCTGTGAGTTCAAGGCCAACCTAGTCTACATAGTGACTTCCAGGCCAGCTGGGGCTACAGGGAGACCCTGTCTCAAAAAGACACCTTAAAAATACTTTTTTTTCTTTTACTAGGGAGGAGAGTTGCTTCAGTTGTTTTTACTTTAAGTGTTCTCTTGAAGAATTTTTGTTTGTTTCTTTTTTCCAAATAATAAAAAAGGAATTACAGTATCATGAAATGGAAGGATCACAGAAAAAAAAGTGAATTGACCAGAGACTATTTGAGCACTGTGACCAACAACCTCCAAATTTTGGTGACAACACAATATAAATTGATGTCGCCATGCAGCTGCTGATTTCTGGAGCTCAAGCAATAGTTCTCGGAAACCATACTCTGACTAGGTCCTCAGGGTCCTTCACTGTGGCTTGGTTGGCCTCCATCCTGGGAAACTGCATAATTTAGCTAGCAGACAGGAAAGAAAATAAAAGGTCCCTCAGAAGGGGCCAGGCCTGAATGGCAAGATATTTCTTTGGCTTAAATTTCATGGGCTAAATCTCAGACTATATTAATTACATTTCTCTTCACTGTAACAAAATACCTGACAGAAACATCTTTAAAATGGATTTATTTTGGTTCACAGTTTAATAAGTGTTAGAGTGTATGATGGCAAGAAGGAAAGCAGCAGAGGAGACAGCTGATCCCATTGTATCTAGCATCAGAAAGCAAACAAATATGAATATTGGTTCTAAAGTGTTTTTCCATTCCAGGATCCCATATCATTGGATGGCACCACCCATGAGCTGGGCCTTCTGGCTTGGCTAAACCTTTCTGAAAATACCTTCACAGACAAACCTAAAGCTATGCCTCACTAATATCTTAGGTATCTGTTAATCCAATCACATTGACAATTCAAATTAACTATCAAAATTCACTGCTTGTCAACTTGACACCCAAACACATCATTTTACAAATATAGCATTTCACCTCTGGCTCATAGCCACTTCATAATGCAAAACGAATTCGTTCCAACTTCAAAAGTCCTCATAGTCTTACCATCTCAATACTTCTTAAAAGTCCAAAGTTCAGTCTCTTCTAAGACTCAAAAATTAAAAAAAAAACTCTTATAGGTCCATATAAGTCAAAACAAAAATTTCATACTTCCAACATGCATTGGTACAGAGTACACATTCCTATTCCAAAATAGAGGAATGAGGGAATGATACAGAAATATTAGGATAATACAAGACCAAAACCTAGCAAGACAAACACCAAATCCTGTAGCTCTCTGTCCATCATCTGGAGCTCATAGTGGCTCCAGTAGACTTCAGCAGCATCAACACTCCAGTTCTGTTGACTGTGGCACATGCTGTCTCTTTCTTGGTCCAGTTCCCTTCCATTTCTGAAGTGTTCTGCAGCAAATGTTCCACAGTCCTGGCATCTCCAACAAACTGGTGTCTACAGTGCACTTAGGCTTCACTTTCAACAGTTTTATGCCTTGATCCCTCAGAGATTCCTTGCAGGGAATCTGATCCTGCCACACATCATATAGACTCAGCAGCTTTCTGGAAACTTGCTGCAAATATCCATGACCCACTCACCCTTTCATTTTGCATGCTCAAAAAACCAGCACAATATGGACAATGTAATCAAATTCTGCTGCTCAAGATGTAATGTGGTCCCCTCCAACACAGCTGTAGTGGTTTCTGTAAGCCTTGGCATCTGAACCTGAGAATACACTTGCCTACAAGGTTGGTTTTGAGCTCAGAATCTCCATAGTGGTATTCTCAGTCTAGGTTCTCTTCTTTCAAATATAATTTGCATTCTCACAAGTTGGAGCATTCCATGTATGGGGTCTTGCACTCAAGACATATTTCCTGTTATCCCAAAGCAGAGTGAAAGGTTTCTCTTTAATAGCACTCAGCTCTTTAACAATAGCTGCTTTCTCTGCATCTGCTGTTATCTGCAAGTTTGAGCTCACTCATGCTCCTTTCCTCACCAAACTGCACGTTTTCCAATATCTTTCTGCTCTTTCACTGTAGTGCCAACTAAGAGCACTGAACAAGAGCCATGATCCAGCCTAGATGTTATGCTGTCTTGAAACTTTCTCTGCTCAATAACTTAATCCATTAATTTGGAATTCAGCCTCACTCAGAATGTCAGGATGCACATAAAATGCAGCTAGATTCTTTGCCTGAATGTAACATGAATGGCCTCTATCCCAGTTCACAATTGAGTCCTTATTCCTGCCTGAAATCTTATGATAAAGGCCTCCACTTTATGCATTTCTCTAAGCATTCTGAACTTCCAGACTCTCATAAGAATGCTCCATTAATGGGGTAGACTAGATGGCTCAGCAAGCAAAAACCCTTGCTATACAAGTCTGACAACTCGAAGTCTATCCCTGGAATCCATATAAAAGTGAAAGGAGAAAACCTCCACGTACATATCATGATCTACACACGCAATATTAATACCAATAATAAGTTTAAAAAGGATAATGTCCCATTAGGCTCTGCTTAGAGTATTCTAGGACTTCTCTTATCTACAGTTCCAAATTCTTCCTTATTCCTCCCAGAAGCCAGTTCAAAAGGCTTAAGAAATATATGGTCAAGTTTCTCATAATCATGACTTTATATCTCAGTACAAATTTTCTGTATTAGTTACTTGTTTCTTTGCCATGACAAAATTTTGGTTCATGTTTGAGAGAACACAGTCCACCATAGCATAGCAGCAAAAATATAAGGTGGCTGGTCACATAGCCCCTACAGTCAGGAAGCAATGGGAAATAAGTGCTGTTGCTCCACAAAAGATATTTTATTGTCATAATCTTAGATGGAGCAATTAATTACTGGCTCAGAGGAATGAAATATATTTAGAGTCACACATCAGGCTGAGTGGGCTTTGGTTACCATATATTCATGCTTAAATTGAGATTCATTTCACTGCATTATGCCAATTCTGACTAAAGAAATATTTTGAGCAGCACACCTTACTAATTTTTAAAGGCACTGAGGTCTCTTTATACATGAATTTTCTATTAAGTTGGAGACAGGATATTTATTTCCTGCCTTTCCTGTGATCACACTTATGGCCTCTGTCCAGCCCTTACTCAGATTTCGTGGCTGATGATATTGAAGAAAGTAACTGGGCAGTTGTACTTCTCTTTCTTCTTCTTCCTGGTACCAACCTTTGTTCAGAGAGTTGTGGATTTCTACAGAAGAGGCTTGTAGCTTTCTAGTGAGTTCATGGCAAGCAGACAATGTAGTATCAGGAAACCACTTTTGCTACCACCTGAACCTTATTTTCCAGCAAATTTTAGCTGTAATAAAGCTCACATTATATTTCATCTTTTGAATCATTATAACCCCATAAAGAATATGTAAACTGGGACAGCGAAATGTCTCAATGACTAAAAGCACTTACTGCCAAGCCTGACAACCTGAGTTTAATCCCCAGGACTTAGTTACATGATGGGAAGAGAGAACTGACTCCCACAAGTAGTTCTCTGGCCTACACACACACACACATACACACACACACACACACACACACACACAATTAATCAAACACAAAGAATACGTAAGCTATTGACACTCTTCAAATTTCAATGAAGCCAAATAAATGTGTTCTGACACTTGTTGGCTATATGATCTTGCAAAATCTGATTAACTTTTCTAGGTCTCTACAAAATGGTATAATACTTACCTCAAGATGTTTTGTGACAACTTAAAAATTAAAAATGTTTAGCATACAGTGTTAGTGGGACAGGGAGATTCTTGGGGTAGCCCATGATACAATGTCCATTTTATCTGTGTTTCAAACAATGAATTGGACATGATATGTACTAGTAGTGCTGAAAGAATAGATTTATTAAAAGTGTGAGTAAAAGCAAGACTGTCACACCCGTAGGCTAATGCACTCTTACTAAGTGCAAAATATGTGTCCCTATATTTACAGGCAAGTATCCCAGTCGTCATTCATTATTGCACCAAAAGGAAATGACTACAGAGTACCACAACTGGTCTCAAACAGACATTATCCGTGAATTGCCCAGGCTTAAGCAGCACATCTACAATGCAATCTCTCCACCCAAGGCTCACACAACATGGAACAAGGGGTACAGAGGGCACTGATGCATCTCTCAGCTCTCATTAATGAAGCTCCCTCACGCAACAGAGCGCCAGTAACACACAAGGTCACAAATGGCCAAAGAATGGAGATTAGGAATCTGCAGAGTGTGAGTCCCTGGACATGGCTCTTATATTAAGTCTCACTGACCCAGGGCTCAAGGACCAGTGCAGAAGAGAGGGTGGAAAGATTAAGACCACTTGAGGAGGTGCATGACCATATGGAAATAGAATCCTGGGGAAATGGGTAGCAGACCTCAGTCTTTGCTGAAGGAATATTGGCAACTGATTACAACTGGGTAATCTTCCTAAAGCAAGGGACTCCAGATGGGTGGACCAGAACTCAGTGGATGAACCTGCACTGAAGAACATTTGGGGACACTAACTTGACACATATGAAAGAATGTACGGGTTCCATTTGTGGGACTATGGGAGGGTGCTGCTGAGGAAGGGAGTAAAAAAGGAAAAAAAAGAAAAATATCTCAAATTATTTAATCTTTTTCTGAAACCACTGCCATTTAATTTCTTGTTCAATTTCTTTTCTTGCCCAGTGATATTTCATTCTCTCTACTGTGGCCATGAGGCAGCACATATGACTGCTGTAATTAACATGTTTATTTAAATATATTTGTTAAATTTCACCCTATAATAAATCTGATTAATGTTTTTTAAAAAGTGTGAGTAAAAGCATTGAATACAGTTCACAGAATCCAAAAAGGCTCAAGTAAGTATGTAAATCAACAGCTCTGGATTCTTACCTTCCCCTTTACCAGGAAGTACCTGACCCCAAATTGCTGTAGGAGGGAGATGAAGTGTGTTGCTCTATGTAGAAGAGTTAAGGGGCATTGTCCTGTCCTGAAGTGTCCCTCTGCTCATCTTCCTCAGTAGCACTAAGAGTTAGTTTTAGGGATGGCATGGCTCAGTAGTAGAGTTACAGTGCCTGCCTAGAGTTCATGAGGCCCTGGACTCAATGCCCAGCATGTCTCCTCTAAAATGAGTTAGTTTTATTTTTATGAAACATACAATTAAATACTAGTTTTTTATACTCTTTCAACAAGACTAATATTTTTAACTAAAAATACTATTAAATTTTTAAATAAAAATTAATAAATTTCATTTTATAGAAATTTTAAGTTGGTCACAAAATTGAGAAGCAAAGAGTTTCCACACTTCTTTTGTGCTTAATCACTGACATGGATTAAACCCTAATGTCAAGTACATGTCTAAGCCCTTTATGTCTTTTGACTCAGTAAATCTTTGCAAACTAAAATATCTTAGTTATTTCCATTTTATAGATGATCAAGATGCAGCATAGGAAGGTCAAGCTGCTTGTCAAAGATAACACTTCTCCCGAGTGGTTGGGGTGAGAAATTAACCCAGACAGCATGGCCCCAGAGCTACGACCTCAGCGCTATAACGTCCCCTTCTCAACCGTTACTCACCCAATGGAAAGTACAGATTGTACTGTCTTTTTCAAGACCTGCATGATCTGGTCTCCAATTGGGGAATTGCTTCCATTGGACTGCCCTGTGGCCATATCCGTGGGGTATTTTCTTGATTGATGAGTGATGTGGAAGAGCCCAGGTCACTGTTGGCAGTGCCACCCCTGGGCAGTGTTGTATAAGATAGCAGGTTGAGCATGGGCCAGGGGACCAAGCCAGGAAGCACCGTTCCTCCAAGTCCTGCCTCCAGGTTCCTGCCCTGAGTTCCTACCTTGGGCTCCCTCAGTGATGAACTGTGACCCGGGAGATGCAAGCCAAATAATTCCTTTCCTCCTCAAGTTGGCATTGTTTAAAGTGTTCTGTAACAGCAATTGAAAGCCAAGTAGTATACTACCATACATCCAAACAAGTTGTCTTGCAGGGTTTTCTGGGACTTACATTACTGCAAATATACCACGTATGTGAGGGTAGAATTTTTCCTCTCAATGTATTCCATTTGCTCTCTGGGTAAGCTGTTTCAGGTTGAAGTGGAAACTTAGGAACTCTTTGGTTAACAGGATCAATTTACACAGTAGGTGGTCTGGCTGAGTTATACAGCTTAGCTTTTAGCAACAATGAAGTGCTTAGGGTCTAGGTTTTAAGAAAAGGTAAAAGCGCCTTTTAAAAGAAAATTTCAGAAAACTGAGCAGTCACTTTTCCTTGGATTCTTCTCTTTAAAACTCACCAAAAAGTTTCTGATAATTGCTATTAAGTACACGCCAATATTTCCTTAATATATCATTTGTCATTTGTCAGAATTTTTTCTAAAAAGTACCATGCCTAGCACATACTGTTTATAATAGTCATATCTTTGACAAGGCATACCAAGCACATTGATAAATTTTTGGAGACTATATATTATATAAAATAATATGGGCTCCATTAATGAAATAGCACAGAATAAAAAAAATATCACCTAACACATGCACTTCTGCCTGAGGACAGATTACAGATACATTTCTGTCATGAATTTACTCCCTTTTAATTTACTGTAAAAATGACTATGGTTAATATAATTTATTTTTTAAAAGCTCAACTACCAGTAAAAAAATCTACTAATCTACAAATTGTGATCCAGAACATTGTGCTACTCATATACCATACCTATTTTAAAATGTCATTTGCAATCCCAGCCCAACCTAATGAACTTTTGGCAACTGATGGCTATTGGAAGGGGGAAAGACTGTGTCTTAAAGGGTTGAGACTTTTGGTGGGGCCAGTGGATGAAATCACACTGAAAAGCATTTGGAGACACAATGAGACTCCATAGCCCATGATATATATCATATATATATCATATATATCTATCATATATGAGAGTGTATTGTTAGGCAGGGGAGGGCTGTGGAGGAGGTGTGGAGAGAGGAGGAGATCTAAACACCACCAAACTATACTGTGCTAAAATTGTAAAAATTCAATAAAAATAAGAGGATAAAATGTCATTTGTAAAAAAAAAAAACAAATTTTAATAGGATACACACTAAAAAATTAAACCATATAAAATGTATTGTTCATTTTTAGCAGTACTATATAATGGGAAATATCATAAAAAACTGTAATTTTATTCATGCAAGAAAATACCTGGGAAGATCTGTAACAGTGTTTTAGTGACAGAAATAATCACAATAGTGAAGAGACAGCCTACAGAGTGGGAAAAAAAATTTGTCAATTATTCATCAGGCAAAAGAATAATATCTAGAGTATAAATTAACTACAAAAACTGATCAGGTGTGGTGTCACACAATTTTAATCTCAGCACTCTAGAAGCAAAAGCAGGCAGATCTCTGTGAGATTGAGCCCAGCCTGTTCTACATGGTGATTTCCAGACCGTGTCTCAAAACAACAAAAAGAAAAAGAACCTCAAAAATTAACCACAATCCCACCCCCAAATCATCCAGTCAATAAATGGGCTCATGAGCTGAACAGATAGTTCTCCAAAATAGAAATACAAATGACCAAGCAATTTCTGAAAAAGTGTTCAACATAGGGAAATACAAGTTAAAACTGCTTTACCATTCCATATCATTCCATTGAGAATAGCTCTAATCAAGAAAACAAGTGACAATAAATGCTGGTGAGGATGTGGGGAAAGAGGTGTAGTCACTATTAAAGTCAGCGTGGAGACTTCTTTAAAAACTAAAAATACTAAATTTCACCCACCCAGGGCTTAGAGACCGTTGCAGAAGAGGGAGCAGAAAGATTCTTTGAGCCAGAGGAGATGGTGCATGACCATATGGAAATAGAATCCTACAAGTTCCTGGGACCTTATTCATATGAGCCTACAGCAATGGTGTCAGCATGCTCAAGAAACATGCAAACTCAAGCAGACAAAAACCCAGCATAGAGCTAGGGAAATGGGCAGCAGGCCACAACTTTGGCAAGGAACTATTGGCAGCTGATCACTGCTGGGTGAGGGAGAGTTGATCTTATTTTAGAGGAGTGACACTAGACAGGCTGATCAGGCTCCAATGGATGAACTCACACTAAGGGACATCTGGTACACAAACTTAACTTGATATGTGTTAACATGTATGACAGTGTCGGGGGCCATGTGCCTGCCTTGAACTATGTCCTAGTTTTGGGTTAGGCAGAAGTCAATCTCGTGCACAGAAGTGCTGTTGGAAGCAGGAGTTTTCATTAGGCAAAATGATTTACATCTGAGGAGAAGTTTATTTTTCACCTAAGACTGAGGTCACATGAAGATCTTTGAGGGAAGCCAATCATATCTTGAGTTATTTTGCCTGTGTTAGTATTGGTTTGCTTACTTTACAATATAAATAGGGGAGACTTAATAAAGGCAAGCTGCTTCAGTGTGACTGACAGCCCTCCTGAGTCTGTCCTGTTTTCTCTCTCTCTCTCTCTCTCTCTCTCTCTCTCTCTCTCTCTCTCTCTCTCATCTCTACATTTTCTCATCCTCACTCCCCGCTTTGGGTATGGTCTGATTTCTGCCGGCGGGCTCCAGCATGACAGAATGCATGAAGTCCTGTGGGTGGGATATGGGGGTGACTTAAGGAAAGGGGAGCTAAATGTGATTAAGCTGTATTGTATGAAATCCATAAAAATTTAATTAAAATGTATTTATTAAGGAAACTAAAGCTACAGCATCACCCAGCTATATTGCTCCTGGGCATATACCTAAAGGACTCAGTATCCTACTACAGTGATACTTGCTCAACAATGTCTGTTGCTAGGAAATGGAACCAGCCTAGATGTCCATTCACTAACTGAAATGAAAATAGGGTACATATACACAATGCGATTATATTCGGCTGTAAGGAAAAATGAAATCCTGACATTTAAGGGAACTGAAGATCATTACATTAAGTAAAATGAATCAGAATAAGCAAGACAAATACTGGATATTTTCTCATATGCAAAATCTAAATTTAAATCTCTCTGTGTGTGTGTGTGTGTGTGTGTGTGTGTGTGTATCAGGAATAGGGAAGGGAGATCATGGGAGGAGAGGAAGAGATCAAGGTAAAAGAAGACAGTAATGGAATACATGTGACATGAAAGAGAAGAGGGATAATTTTCTTGGAAGCATGGGAACAGCAAGCAGAGTGAGGGAAATTGAGGCAGAGAATAACAACAAAGTATAATGGTTTATATATGTGTGAAATGCCATAATAAAACTCATTACTATGAAGTCCGCAACCCCTGTGGCTTTGCCAATCTCACCCTAGGACCCTCTATGGGTTTCCACCTAGAAAAATGCCTGATCCCCTCATCTCTGCCCCCTTGGGACTCATCCAAGTTGCCCAGGCCATTGCCCTCCCTCAGAATTGCAGTCCAGTGGGCTAAAAACCTGTCAAAAGACACAGTCATCAAGCTATCTCCTGATGTCCAGATCCCATGATAAAAACATCAGTTCAAAAAACTAGGACAATATATCTTCCCCTCAGATTACTACTAGTTCCATAATAAAGGTCTCCGATGAAAATAGCTTAGATGAAATTCAAGACACAGAATTCAAAAGAATACTTATAAACATGGTCAAAGAGGAAACAAACATCTGAATGAACTTAAAAAAGTGAAAGAATAACTCCTGACTGAAGTCCAACAAAAGACAAATAAAATGCTGAATGAAGTAATGAGGACAATTTGGGGTATGCAAATTCAATTTAACAGAGAGATAGAAATACTGACTGAGAAAAACAAACTGAAATGAGGCTGGAAATGAAAATTTCATTAAGCCTAATAAAAAGATCATTGCAAACACTACCAACAGAATAGATCACATAGAAGATAAACTTTCAGGGTGCAAAGACAAGGTAGAGAAACTGGATCGTTCAATAAAAAACAGGTAATTTTTTTAAAACTCAGGAATAACATATGTAAGAACTATGGGACAGCACGAAAAGACTAAATCTACAAATAATGGATGTAGAATAAATAGAATTCTAGGTCAAAGGTATAGAAAATATTTTTAATAAAATTATAAGAGAAAATTTCCCAAATGTAGAAAAACAGATGCCCATCCAGTTACAAGAGGCACATAGAACACCAAATAGGCAAAACCAGAAAATATCATGACATGTAGCTTGCTAAAACACTAAATATACAAAACAAAAAGTATTGAAAGCTTTGAGAGAGAGAGAGAGAGCCTAAGTCACATATAAATGTAGGTCCATCAAAATAACAGCTGATTTCTCAAGGGAAAGTTCAAAAGTTAGAAAAGCTTAAAGCAGCATGCTTCAAGTTCTGAAAGAACATACATATCAATCTGAGCTATATTGCCCAGCAAAACTTTGTGTCATAATTAAATATAAAACAAGGGGCTGGAGAGATGGCCCCGCAGTTAAGAGCACTGGCTGCTCTTGCAGAGGGCCCTGTTTTAGTTCCAAACACCCACATGGCGGCTAACAACTATCCATAACTCCAGTTCCAGGGGATCTGATGTCCTTTTCTGACCTCCGTGGGCATTGCACAGCATGGGTGCACTTACATACATGCAGGTAATACACTCATACACATAAAATAAAAATAATAAAATAAATAAAAATTTTCCATGATAAAAATCAGGTAAAAGAATTTGTGACCACCAAGCCACCTCCACATAAAATATCAGAAGGAATTGAATGCATTGAAGAGAAGGATAAGCACACCCAAGAAGTTACAAGAAAAAGTGAATAATACTAGGCTAGCTATTATGCAGAGTAGGACCAAGAAACACAAATGTGCCCACATACACAAACACACAAACATACAAGTGACAAAAACTATTACACATCTCTGAATAATAATTCTGAATATTAATAGCTTCGATTCTCTAATGAAAAACACATCTTTCTGATTAGATTAGAAAAAAGATTCAGATTTGTGTTATCTACAAGAAGTATACCTCATTTTCAAGTACAGATACTACTTTAGAGTGAAAGGATGGAAAAAAATATTCCAAGAAAATGGGACCAAGAAATAAGGACACAATGCTATGCTATTAACTGACTAAATAGATTTCTAATCAGCATTAATCAGAAATGAAGACGTTCACTTAATTTTAATCAAAGGAACAATACACCAACAGAACATTATAATTCTAAAAGTGTATACATCAAAAACAGGAGCACTCAGTTTCATAAAACAAATCCTATTGAGCATTAAACCATAGATTTATCTCCACACAGTAATGGAAGGTGACTTCAACACTTTCACTTTCACCAGTGGCAAGTCATCAGACAAAAACATAGACAAATATTGAAGCTAAATGACAGCATAGACCAAATGGACCTAAGAGATCTCTACAATATACTCCACTCAAACACTACAAAACACACATTCTTCTCATTAGCCCACAGAAATTTCACTAAAATAGACCACATTGGGACAGAAAGTAAATCTCAACAAATTTAGGAAAATCGAAATAGTTCCATGTATTCTATCTGACTATAATGGAATAAAGCTTGAAATCACTAGGAAAATAAATGCTAGAAAATATAAAAACTCATGGGGATTAAACAACACAGTACAGAATGATGAATGGGTCACTGAAGAAATCAATAAGGAGACTGAAAAAAATCTCATGGAATAAAATGAAAATACAATACACCAAAATCTATATGATACAAAGAAAACAGTTCTAGGAAAAAAATTTATAACTCTAAGTGCCTACATTAAAAGCTCAGAGAGAGCTCAAAGAAATAACATAATGATGTTTGGAAAATGGTGAAGAAATCAAATCCAAAAGAAAACAGGAAGAAATATCCAAAACCAGGGGGCAAAAATTAATAAGATTGAAACCAACAATACAATAGATCACTGAAATAAAGAATTAGTTTTCTAAAAAGATAGACATGATTTATAAACCCTTAGCCAAATTAACCCAAAGAGAGAGACTACCCAATTAATAATTATTAGAGGTAAACAGGTAAATATCCCAGCAAATATCCAAGAAATTCAGGTAGAGGTATACTTTTAAACCCTATGTTCCATTAAAGTGGAAAACCTGATATAAATGGACAAATTTCTAAATACGTATGGCCCACCAAAGTTAAAATAAATGAAGCCAAAAGAAACGGATGAATTTATATAAGCATACAACTTACCAAAATTTAACTAAGATGAAATAAACAATTTAAATGTATCTATAGCAATCAAGGAGATTGAAGCAGTAATTAACTTCCCAACTAAAAACGCTCCGGCGCAGATGGAGCTGCGATAAAATTTTACCAGATTTTTAGTGCAGAACTACAACCAATGCTTCTCAAATTATTCAAAAAATTAGCAATAGAAGAAACACTTCAAACTCTTACAAAGCCAGTATTACCAAAACCAGCTAAAGATACAACAAAAAAGAAAAGTATAGACCAATAACCCTGATGAACATAGATGTAAAAACTCTCAATAAAATACTTGCAAACTGAAAACAATAACACATCAAAGCGATTGTGTATCTTGATTAAGTGGCCTTTATCTCAAAGACTCAGGCTTGGTTCAACATATGCAATTCAATAAATGAAATAAAAGCTTAATGACAGAAGTCACATGATCATCTCAATAGATTCAGAAAAGGTCTTTGCCAGAATCTAACAACCTCCAAGATAAGAGAGAGAATAAGGTTGAAAGAAACATATCTCAACATAATAAAGGTTAAATGATAAATCCATAGCTAATTAAGATCATCCTAAATGGAGAAAAACTTGAAGCAGTCTATTAAAATTGGATTAAGATGAGACTGTTTTCTATCTCCACTCTTATTCAGTATAGTGCTCAAAGTCTTAGCTAGAGCAATAAACAAGGAAATAAAGGAGATATCCATAGGAAAAGAAGTCAAAGTATCACTGTTTGCAGATGATATAATCCTATAGGTAGTAGACCCTAAAGATGCCGTCACAAAACTTCTAGATTCATTAACACTTTCAACAAAATGGCAGAATACAAAATTAACATACAAACTCAATAGCCTTCCTATATACCAATGATAAATACACTAAGAAGGAAATGAAGGAAGCAATTATATTCACAATCCTCTCAAAAAAATACCTTAGTATAAGCCTCATAAAGGAAGTAGTGAACCTCTACAATGGAAACTTTAATACTCTGAAGAAATCAAGGAAGACATTCAAAGATGGAAAAACCTCCCATGTTCGTGGACTGCTAGAATTAATATGATGAAAATACAATCAAAATTCCCATGGAATTCTTCACAAATAAAGAAAAAAATCTTTCTTTCATACAGAAACACAAAAGACACTTGATAACCAAAGCAATCCTGAACAGAACAAATGATGCTGGAGGCATTGCTATAATCAATCTCAAGCTATACTACAGAGCTATTATAATAAAAACAGCATGGTACTGACACAAAAACAGACACACAGATCAATGATAGCATACAAAAGACCCGAATTTAAATCTGTGCAGTTAAAATAACTTGATTTTTTTTAACTCAAGAATTGGAGAAAAGACAGAATCATCAACAAATGGCACTAGACAAACTGGATAGCTACATGTGGAATAATGAAATAGATTCGAACAAAACTTAACTCCAGATGGATCAAGGTCCTCAACATAAGACCCAATAACCTGAATCCATTAGAGAAGAAAGGATTTAAACTTAGATGCACAGATAAGACTTTTTGAATAAGACTCTGGTACCACAGGAATTATGACTGACAAATGGGAAAACATGAGATTAAAAACCTCTGTGCAGTAAGGGGAAAAGCAATCAAGTAAAGAGGTAGCCCATAGAATGGGAGAAAATCTTTGCCAGCTATTCAACAAACAGAAGATGAACATCTAGACTACACAAAGAACTCAGCAATCAAAGCATCTAGAAAACAAACAACCACAGATCTGAATAAAGAATTCTCAGAATAAGAAGAGACTTCCCAAATAACACAGGCTATTGCCACAGCCCTTGATTACCTCCAAGAACTTGAAGGTAAGACCCTATTGCTGGAGACAGGACGTACTTCAGACACGGGACTTGGAACAATGGAGCTGGAACTGACCTCAAAGTCCTCTTCCCGAAGACTAGCCCTTGTAGTTTTTGAGGACACTATGCAAACTGCTAAGGGAGAAAATCAATCAGTAGCCCAACTCCAGCTTTAAAGCCTAATATCCATGACAATTGCCAGCAGACTAAACTATATTGGTGCAGTAGTGGCACTTTTAAAAAATTATATATTTTTATTTATTATTTTAATTTTTTTCTGTGTATGAGTGGGTGTATTGCCTAGCCTGCATGTGTGCAAGTGCACCTGTGTCCTGCAATGCCCACAGAGTCAGAAGAGGGCATCAGATTCCCTGGAACTGGAGTTATGGATGGTTGTTAGCCAGCATGTAAGTGCTGGGATCTGAACCCAGGTCCTCTGTAAGAGCAGCCAATGCTCTTAATCACTAAGCCATCTCTCAAGCCCAGTAGTAACACTTTTATCTTAACAGTAATCAACAGCTATCAAATTGAACTTAAAGCTGGCTCAACAAGAGGTAATTCATCTGTAGTACTGTAAACATAGCCAAATACACGTGGCTGAGTCATACATCCTATTTCTGTCACATTCCTAAACAAATGTAATTTCTTACTGTATGCTAAATATGGAACCTTATATTTACAGACAGGTATATCAGTTACCATTCATCAAAGAAGCTTCCTTTAGCAGCATATGGAGACTATTACATAGTTCCACAACTCATCCACACAGAGAATAAGTATCTATGAGATGCCCAGTCCTAAGTGACACATTTATAACAGAACCTCTACACTTAAAACTCACAAAACACAGTAGAACGGAGTAGAGAGAATACTAATGCATCTCTCAACTCTCACCAGTGAAACTTCCTTATGCAGCAGAGTACAGTACACACAGAAGGCCACAACTGGCCAAAGTACAGAGAATAAGAGACTGCAGACTGCATGTCCCTGGAAAAGGTTCCTACATTAAACCTCACCCACCCAGGGTTCAGGGGCCATTGTGGAAGAGGGGGTAGAAAGATTGTCAGAGCCAGGGCTGGTATATGACCACAAGGAAATAGAGTTTTCCAGGTGGCTGGGAACTTGCTCATATGAACTTACAACAATGGTGACGGCACGCACATGACCCATGCAAACTCAAACCAAGCAGGCAAGAACCCAGCATGGAGTTGGGGAAATGGGAAGGAAGCCCTCAACCTTAGCTGAAGAGCTATTGGCAGCTGATCACTGCTTGGTGAGGGAGAGTTGGTCTTCTTTAAGGTTGTGAATAGGCTCCAGTGGATGAACTCACACTGAGGAACATCTGGGTGTACAAACTTGACTTGATAGGACTAAACATGTATGACAGAATGTATGAAGTCCTGTGGATGGGCCATGATGGGAGTGCAGATAGCAAAGGAGGTTTGAATGCTATCAAGATGTATTGTATGACCAGTACAAACATTCAGTAAAAATATGCATTGGATAACTGAAACTACACAACAAGAAACAGTACCAGACAGGAGAAACTTTTTCTTTGAGTTGTTGGCCCGGGTAGTCCAAAGAGACTCTCAAAATTGCACAACCTATTGACACAGCCTTCGATTGCCTCCCAGAACTTGAGGGTAAGACCCTATTGCTGGAAACAGGATGTACTTTGAACACAGGATTTGGAGCAATGCAGCTGGAACTGACTTGGAAGCCACTTCCTCTGAAGGCTAGCTCTCATATCCCTGGATAGCACTACACAAGCTGCTGAGGGAGAACATCAATCACTAGTCCAACCCCAGCTTAAAGGCCTAATAACCACATCAATGACAAGCACAGCAAATGACATTGGTGCAACAGTGGCACTTTTATCTTGGTAGTAATAAACAGTTACCTAATTAGTCTTAAAGCCCACTCAAAAGGAAGAAACTCATGTGTGGTACTGTAAACAACCAAATACTCATGGCTGGAGAGGTCATAGATATGAGAGAAAACCCCAAGGCTGTCACATCCCCAGACAAATATAATTTACTATGTGCCAAATATGGATCCTTATATCTACACACAAGTATGCCAGTCACTATTCATCAAAGAAACTTCTTTTACAACAGACGGAGATTATTACAGAAGTCTACAACTGGTCATACACAGAGACTGTGAATTCCTGAAGCCTAAGTGACACATCTACAATGCAACCTCTACACCTAAGGCTCACAGAACATAGACCAAGAGGTAAAAAGAACAGTAACGCATGTCCAAATTCTCAGCAGTGAAGCTCCCTCATGCAACAGAGTGCCAGGAACACAAAAGGTCACAAATAGCCAAAGTGTAGAGAATAATAGTCTACAGTCTGTATTACAGAGTGTAGGTCCTTGGGCAGGACTCCTATATTAAATTTCACCCACCCAGGGTTCAGGGACTATTATGGAAAAGGGTGCAGAAAGACTGTAAGAGCCAAGGAGGAGGTGCATGACCATATGGAAATAGAGTCTTACAGGGTCCTGGGACCCTGCTCACATGAACCTACAGCAATGTAGTTAGCATGTACAAGACCCGTACAAACTCAAGCAGACAGAAACCCAGCACAGAACTGTGGAAATAGGCAACAAACCCCAATCTTAGTCAAAGAATTTGTTTACTGATTACTGATGAGTGAGGAAGTACTAATCTTCTTAAGGGGAGAGACTCTGGATGGGTTGACTAGACCCCAGTGAATGAACTTGCACTGAGGGATGTCTGGGTACACTAGCTTGATATGATGGACCTTGACACAGATGAGAGAATGTATGAATTCCAGTAGGTGCTAATGGGGGAAGGAGGTATAGAAATGACTGAGATATTCTGTGTGAAATACACAAAAATTCAATAAAAATTTGCAATATATACATTGGGGAGAAAAGAAATAATAATGACTAACAAATGACTTAAAAACTTCAACATCCTTAATTATCAGGGAAACTCAAGTTAATGCTACCTTGAGACTCTATTTTACCCCAGTCAGAGTGACTATCTTCAAAAAATGAGATGACAACAAATTCTGGTGAGGATGTGGGTAAAGAACCTTTATTCACCATTGGTGGGGCTGAAAACTAAAGTAGTCACTATGGAAATTAATATAAGGAATCTTAAAAAAAGCTAGAACTAGAGCTACTATATATGACCCAGTTGTCTAGTCTTGGGCATATACCCAAAGACTTGATATCCTACTACAGAGATACTTGCTTATCAATGTTCATTTCTTTTCTATTCACAATAACTAGGAAGTAGAATCAACCTAGATGTGATAAACTGGATAGTGAAAATATTACACACACACACACACACAAAAAAAATAGAATTTTACTCAGCTGTAATGAAAACATGAAATTTTCAGGTAAATGTATGGAACTGGAAAATATTATGATGGGTGAGGTAACCCAAGCCCAGAAAACAAATGGCAGATGTTCTCACTCGTATGTAGATCCCAACTTCAAAACTTTGTGTTTGTGTGTTCAACTTGGATATCTGTAGAAGCCAGGAAACCAGAAAAAAACAATTGATGTGGGGGTTCCTTCAAAGGAGGGGAATGGTAGAACATAAGCAGAAATCAGAATATGTGGAAATTAGAGAGAGGGATTAGTATGGTTAGAAATGTTTAAGCAGGGATAGATGGGTGAGAGATGCAGAGATGAGAGAGAGGGGGAGAGAATTAACCAAGAACAAAGGTTGCATGGAAACCTACTATTTTGCAAGCCAATTAAAAAATACAACTTAAAAAAAGAGTTCGAGGGGAGATATCCTAGATAACTGGGTAATGATACTCCTAAAACCCAGGGGTTATAATACAAAGTTCCCAGCCAGTGCCATGTGAGAGATACTTACCTATGAGTCAGAGAAGTCTCAGAGTCCCCTCAAACCATCCAGGCTCTTGCCATTCCTCTTCATTGCCCACCAGAACTGGTTGATAAAACTCGGTTACTGAAGACATATCTTTGTTGCAAAATATAGAAAAATCAAGCTGGAACTGAGCAGGAAGCTTTCTGTCTGCTAACGACTTTTCATAGTCCTGGAAGAAGCTGTGTAGGGTACTATAAGAGAAAAAGGTATCAATGGTCTTAATCAGCAGTGAACCCTGTGTGCAATGCCAATCTGCCAAGCAAGATGTGCCCACTGTTGCAATACTGCTACTACTGTTATAGGGATAAGCAACCTGTCTCAATAAATTTGAGGGCACTTTTGCCTGATACTGTAAACCCAGTAAAAACCCCTGACTGTGGAGTTTTTAGACCATAGGGAAGATTTGCTATTGTTGTATAGATGAACTGACATGGTGGCCCCAAACTGCCTTCTAAGTATTTATGCTTATACCCAATGACAAATGCTATCTTCAGCATTAACAGAGAAAAGTTTCTCTTCACAACAAGCAACAGTAAATGCAGAGACTCATAGCTTCCCTAGGTGCTAAGAATAAGGGATGGATGAGTGCTCAGCTCCAAACAAGCCATTTACACCACCCCTCCTAAGGCTCACAAAACATCACAGAAGAAAGAATGGAAAGAATGTGAGAGCCAGAAGCTGGAAAAGGGCTGCAGGACACAGCCACTGCAGTCCTGATCGCTTGGCAGCTGCACTCTACACTGGGCCTGCACAAGATCGGGCCTGTTAACAGTCAATTGTGGATCAAGGAGCAGTTCATGGGACCCTGCCCCTCCTTGTTGAATTATTGGCTATTAATAGATTCTGGGGTAGAGGCAGTCATTGTCTTTAGCTGTGTACCCACTGGTGCGCTCAGGACTGTTCCAAGCCTGTGAGCACACAGGCAGCTCTCAAAATAGATGTATGTGTGAAAATGGGACTTGTAGGGAAGAACGAGCATTGACTGGGGTGTAAAAGAGTTAGGAGAAGGTGGAGATAACCAGAATGCATTATATATGTCTGAAATGATCAAAGAGTAAATTTAATAAAAATTGTAATGTGAAACGAATTTTAAAATCTAAACATAAGAAAAAGGAAGTTGTATGTTGACTCTGTGAAGAGAAAACAAATACAGTAGGGAAATTTACCCCATATTTTTTGACCTATTACAAAAAGAATTTTTTTAATATTGTCCTGTAGTAAATTCAGGATATCAGTTGAATAGAAACAAGTAAACTTTAGCTTCTTTCATTTTATTGACTTTATTCCCAGGTCACCAGTAGAATTTAAAGAAACCTATTTTATGTACCTCATACAATTTTGTGAGCTGGAGATTTTTTATATCATCTGTGCCATTGGATTGACTATTTGTAAACTATATGTGCTAAGTTTGCTCATTCACCTACCAGCAAATACAACTTCAGTCCAGCACAGCTAAAGAAGCAGTTCTTGAAATTCACCTTCAAACAGCCTGATCTAAATAGTTGGTGTAAGTATTCTTTACCAATGAGTATCATAAATGCCAGGATCATTCTTTGCAGACATGAGTTCGATGGGTAGAATTGCTGTTTGTGTATGGGAATATACCTAAACTTCTCTCCCATCTTCTCCCCAAATTCTAACATTACATATTCATGTTTTTGAATGAACACACTGTCATTTACTGAAATGCCTGTGTTCCGTAGAGAAATGAACAATAAAACTTCACTACAGAGAACTGAATCTGTTGATTCTTTCCTTATATTTGGGAAGCAAGCAGAGAGGTAAAAGAAGAGGAGAAATTGGTAAGACTTGTGTCATTGCTTACACAATCGTAATGCTGTATAATAAATAAGCTTTGGAAAATGACTTCTGGTGACAATTTGAGCCACTCTAAATCAGAGTAACACAAACATTTTCTCTACTTCTAAACTTTCACTAGCTCCTCTCCTCAGTGCCTTCTTATCAGCTGTTGCTGGGGAGATCATGATCTTTAAACTTGCTCTATACAGCTTGGCTTGAACACAATATTTAAATTTTTTTTTTTTGAGACACTGACTGGACTAAAACTCACTATGTAGACCACGCTAGTCTCAAACTTTCAGAAATCCACCTGCCTCAGCCTCCCATGTGCTGAGATTAAAGGTGTGTGCCACCAGACCCACAACGTATAAATGCTGAACATCACAGTCTTTACAAAGGCATCTCAGGCTTAGCAGAAAAATCCCATCATTGGTGGAGTTTTCATTTCCCTCCAAAGTGACCAAATTTGATAAGGTTTTAAGAAACAACAAAATTCATTCAAGATGAAAACTCAAAAGGAAACTTGGGAGAAGAAAGTCTTTTAAGAGAATTAATTCGCCTTTCTCAAACAATATCTCTTTTAGAGTCTTTTGTTTCCAGCGCCCTTAGCAGGAGAAAGACACCTTCTTTAACCCTTTCTTCTCCAGTATTGAGCTAATGAATTAACTACACATGATGGAGCACCACAATGTCCAAGCTTTTGATTTTCAGAATTACTCCACAAACTCACATTATTCTTCTGTAAGTCATGGTATTATAATAAATATCCAAACCTCAGGGCATTTGCAGAGTGATAGAGGCAATAAGAGTGTCTTTTTAAAAGAGTTTTTTTATTCATGTGTATCGTGACTACAGAGGTCAGAAGAGGGCATTGGATCCCCTGTAACTGGAGTTACAGGTGGTTGTAAGCTGCTGTGTGGGTGCTAGTGACTGAGCCTGGGCCCTCTGAAAGAGCAGTCAGCACTCTACCACTGAGGCATCGCTCCAGCCCCAAGAGCATCTTTTGTTCTATAATGAGAGGATTCTTAGTGGGCCATAAATAGCTTCATAATGAGGGCTGGTCACCAGGAAAGCCAGATTTGATGAGGAGCTTGGAATTTTCAGCTTCTCCCCAAACCTCAAGGAGGTGGGAGGGATTGGAGATTTAATTATTTCATTAATTATAAGTAATCATCAATAGCTTGTGATTTATTCAGTTGTGTGTCCTTAGTGAAACCTCTATTTAAAAAACCCTAAACAAAGGTATTTGGAGGACTTCTGAAGAGTCAAACCCAACAACATTCCAAGAGAGCATCCCAGCTCCATGGTGATAGGGGGCTTCTGAGTCTGTACCTTCTACACTTCACCCTACGTGTTTATGTATCTGTTCATTTGTATCTTTTATAAGAAACTATAATGGTAAGTATGGAACTTTCTTGAGTTTGGTGAGTTGTTCCAGCAAATGATGACAGTTGAGAAAGAGACTTGTAGGAATCTCGGACCTTGTAAGCAAGTTAGAAGTGTGAGTACCCTAGATACCCCATGCATAAACACTGAAATCTAAAGGGAAGATATCTGTATGGGAATGAATCTTAAATCTCTGGAGTTTGAGGCTAGCTCTGGGCAGTTACTATCAAATTTGCATTAAATTGTAGGATGCTTAGTTGGTGATGAAGAATTAGAGAAGTAGTACTGTGAAAAACGAAATAAAATCACATATTTGTTGTCAAGAAGACTATAATCCCCTATGTTGACTAGCACAGCCGGGTCTCTCCGGGGCGGGGGTAAGGAGGCGCAGAGTCAACGTCACAGACCCTGGGAGACAATGGAGCCACGATCTCCTTTAATCTTAGAAAGGAACAGGATTTATACTTTTGTCAGGCTTAGGGGAGGTCTTTATCTAGTCATCTGACGTGCTTCATTCTGGTAGGTCCTGAACACCTGGCAATCCAAAGTTCATTGTTCTCATTGGTCCTGGATGGCTGCTATCCTGGGAGCTGCCCAGGTTCCATCCCAGGAAGCGTTCACTGCGCACGCATGCTCAATATCGGTTCTAGCTTGTTCTAGGCCAGCAGGCCGGGAGCCTGCCTGACCTTGCCAGAATCATCCTACATATCCACCCTTTTTTGTTTCTTGGACGAGATTTAGTGGGTTGTTCCACCTCGGGGAAGCCCAGCATTCGAGACTGTGCCTGTCTTAGGTGGGTTCCTCAAGCACTGAGTTTTACCCGTTATTGGTATAAGAATGTTGGTATTGGTACCTTGGCATTCGTATCCTGTCTTAGGTCACCCAGGCTAGAGGAAGCCTTACCTGTCTCTGGCTACCAGCCCTTAGAAGGGTCTTACCCCAGTACACTCTTCTGGGTGGTAGGATGTTAGATAGTGTTATGCTGTATTTCCATAAGCCATGCATGCATCACTTCCTTGGGAGGGCCATGCTCGGGGTGTTGGAGAGCCATCAGGACTGAAGAGTTGTTTTGTGGATAGCACATTGCCGGGATTGATACTGCAACAAACACTTCAAGAGAATTAATAAAGCTATACATATACCTCCCAAGATGGCATAGGTGGCGATCCAAGAGAGGTCAAAGAGGGTTTTAATATTACTCCAGATTTTGGATAAAAAGGAGTTATCAAACTGGATTGGGTCAACCTTAGTCATATTTAGATGGGATATATGTTGATTGAGGAGGACAGAATAATTTAGAAACTGGTCTGACCAGTGACCTATAATATATTGAGCCAGTGTAGCCCTTTGTTGAGACACATTATTTACTTGGTATGGCGTGAGGCGGAAGGATTTAAATCAGGGGTCACATGCCAAGAGCGACATCTGTCTAAGTAGTTGAGTTTCCTCAGCAAGGAGGTCGAGTTGTTGTTGAAGGATATGGACTGCCTGACAAAGGAGTTGCTGATTAGGGAGTTCCTGTGAACAAAAAGCCTCAGCTAAGCAGGAGACAACCTCATTCAATTCTTAGTTTCGGTAATTGTTTGAGTCAGAGCCACATAAAGCTCGACTAATCCTTAGGTATTAATATGGGGGGCAGGGGCAATAAAGCCCAAAGGTTGGCAGCCTGGGTGTTGAGAAGAGTGGACATTAGGAGAAGGGAATACATCACCCAAACGTGTCCTTGGCAGCTCCTTGATCTATGGCCAGACATACATTTCTTGAGGGCACCCATATTGGTGTAGTTGCATCCTGCTGAAAGACACAAGCATATCCTCACCCCCCACCCCCGGGGCAAAAGGGGAGCAGGCAATTGCCAATCCCGTGTTAAGGGGTCCCTCCATCTGACTAAGGATAATGACATTTCCTGAGGAAAAGGCCCAGTGTTTATATGCTGGGCTTAGCTCCTTGTCGTTGAAGGTTAGAAAATTTAAATGAAACAGAACCTCAACCAGTGCTAGGTTAGGATCCCTTTTTGCTTCCTGTGAAATATTTTTGCATAGGGCTTCCTTGAGTGTTCTGTCAGTTCTCTCCACAATGGCTTGTCCCTGTGGATTGTATGGGATGCCAGTAGTGTGGGATATTTTCCAAGAACTAATAAATTCTTCAAATAAATGTGATTTGTAAGCATGGCCATTGTCTGTCTTAATAGCCCATGGAACCCCCATAATTAACACTGCTGACTTTAACATTTTTAGAGCATTGGAGGCTTTTTCACCTGACATTACTAAGGCACAGATAAAGCCAGAGTAAGTATCCACTATTACATGTCCCTGTGCAAATTCCAATTGAGATAAATCTATGAGATAAGTGGCCTTATCTATTAAATTATTCCCTGAAGCCAAAGGACCTGGAAGTGCAGTATGGGCCCTAATATGCCCTACAAAACAGGGCTGAGAATGGGCATGTAAATATTTTTGTATCTGACCAAATAATTCCTGAACTTGAGTGTTAGTTGCCTCGATGTAAGACACAGTTTCAATCACCTGTAAGGCTCTAGCAATATAAAGACTATCAGTATACAAGTTAAAAGGAGAAGCAGTCATAATTTGAGACATAGTAGTTACTGTATGAAGTTCCACCAATTTGCACTGTTAATTACTGTATGCTGTGCCGCTAAAGCATGGGCAAAAACCAAACATTCTTAAATAAACCTTAGCTAGTCATATATTTTGTCCTTCAGACTATTTGAACTATTACTTTAGAAATTTTAAGATTACATATACATAGTTCTCTCTCATCTTTTATATACCATAACATACCAACTTAGATCTTTAATCACTTGTATAGATTTTTTTATTTAAAAAATATTTCCAGTCCCATATATTTTAACATCATCTTTCACCCTTTCATTTTCTTTCTTAGTACCATGAGATGTAATAACATTATAATCTAATGAACTAATATTACCTGTATACACTCTGTAATTTACAAGTTTCCAGGTAAACCTTAAACCATTACCATTAGTTATTTTTGTTATAGACATTTTATATCATGAGACAACAATAAATCTGGTGAAATTAATTCATCTCCCCAGTAATTTTCAATAGTACAATATCTTTTACTCGGAGGCTGTTTTGCTCTTTTGTTTGTCAAAGTCCTAAAAAACACCTTGAGATAACAGGCCAGACTTCGAGGTAGGAGGGCCCATTCCCATCCCAACCCCAGAGTAATCTTTTTAATAAGCTCAAACAGCACATGATGATCTATCAGTATTATTTATTTAAAGAGGCATTTGTTTCTCTTTAGGATTTAATTCAGTGGTTTGCATTGTACACAAATTAAAGTATCTATAACTCGAAAATAGAAGATTTATTATTAAGATATTATTTTATTTAATAATTTTTAACTTTATAAAGCCATGGGTGTTTGGTGAGCACACAAGATCAAGCATGACTAGGCTGACCAGAGTTTTTGCCTTTCCATTGTCAGACCTAAGATCCTCTCTGCCTATACTTGATGTGACCAGAGGCATCTGAGAGAGAAATATTCTATTTCAGAAAAACAGGCTTTGGATCACAATGTAAAAAGGCAGGAATTAAAACCAGTGAAGGCCGAATCTCACACCTCCTACCTAAGTAGGCTATTCCTCCTTATCTCCCATTGCTGTAATTATATCCTGATAGTAGCTTGTTTCTTCTAAGGTTTGGCATTGGAGTACTGCAAATTTACATGAGCTTCTTAAGTTTAGCCATCAGAAAACTTCAGCTCACTTTGTATTTATCTAGTCTTAGATGCCTAAGAATAGAAAAATTTTTTTAAGTTTCCTTTAGAAACTGACAAATATATTATGTAAAACAATGTAAGATTTTAAATAATTACTTTTAGAAATCAGTAAATATATCATATAAAGATGTCAAAATTCAAAATAATTTCCTTTAAAAACAGATAAAGATGTTATATAAACAAATATCAGAATTCAAAATAGTTTCTTGTAAAAACCAGTTAATGCATAAAACAATGTAAAAACAGACATTCTAAAAAATTGGTAAATACCATATCAAAAGTTAGAATTCAAAATAATTTTCATTAGAAACAGATCAAAGTGATATTAAAATGCCAATATTTTCTTTTTAATTTTACATAAAAATATATTAACCTTGTTACAAAAGACCGTGTGAGAATCTCTTGCTATTCTAGGATTCCATCAAGAATCTAAAAATGAAAACCAAAGCAAAAACATAAATTGCAAAAGATTAGGACATATGATTAAATTTTATGGTCCAGGGAATTTCCAGATTATCATGATCTAGAACCAGTAAATTCCCGAGTGTGGCCATTTTGAATTATGACATGTGGTTGGACTAAGATGGTGGCAGGGTCAAGCAGGTCAAAGCCATTTTGAAAACTTTTGTCCAAGATGGGGACAAAGTCATGTGACTGTCACCTTATTAATGATGTCATCATCCAATGGAGGCCAGACCACATGGTTCCCTCTAGGTAAGGTACCAGCCATGATGGTGACTAAGCATATGGGTAAAGTTGAACCCCAGGATAAGATTCAGCCCTTTCCCCACCAGTATATGAACCCTGTGGGACAGGACACAACTGTGGGAAAAGATCAGTTGTGCTTGCATTATTTACATGTTATACCAAGGCATAGGTGGGAATAGAATTTACAACCTTAAGTATGCTGGGCAAGCACTCTAACAGTGAGCTAGTTTCCCAGCCCAACAAACTGGGAAGTGAAAAAAGGAATCCTATTCAGTAATTGTTATGGAAAGCAAAGCACCCCAAGGCAGGACTCAGAACTGGTGGAATTTGAATGATCCACCTGGTTAATTAAGGAAACGAAACCTGGAGTAATTAAGGAGCACATAGAGCCTCCTAACAATGGAAAAAAGGGTCCTTATCTCCACTTCCAGTAGTAGTAACAGTCCCCATTTCCTTCAAAATATCTCTGCCCCAGAGATTTCGGGGTACATTGCCAAGATAGGATTAATCACATCTTTATTCCCATTTAAAGCTTTCCATTGAACTGGCGGGAGGGTAACTCACGAGTCCTGCTGGCTCCTCACACCACTAATAGGGGGGCTGGACTTAAATTTAAAGGCCAGATCAAAAACTTGCTGAAAATAAGCATATTGCCCAATAGTGGCCTGGGAGACAGGGTCAATACATTGTCCCCTGCCTGTGAGCATATCAAGGGTGACATTAATCGCATATTGTAAATTAAGTCTTGCTTGGGTTTCGGCCTGATCATCATAGGCAGAACGCCAGTTAAGAAAGGCAGACGGCTCCAAAACCGCCTTTAGAAGGTTATACCAGTCGTAGTGGGTCTGGAGCTGCATAGACCATTGCCTCAATATCTGCTCGAAATAAGGAGAACCGGGACCAGACTCATTGGCTGCCTTGAAGATGAATGAGAGGTCTGCAAGTGGAGTGGAAATCTAGGGCTGAGCCTCTGCATTAGGACCTACATTAACAGGGAAAGCCCAGAGAGGCTGAGGAGTTGTTGGGGGCAATCCCTGAGAAGGCCGCATGGCAGGGCTGACTGCATCAATAGGAGCTGAACCATGTGGGAGTTCACTCCAGGGGTAAATAGGTGGGGGTGTAGGATTCTCAGGTGGGGTGGGAATGGGCTCAAGGGGAGTAATGGAGTCCATCTTGTAAGAAGGCTCCCCAATATCTGACTGTGTGGGGTCCAGGAGAGGGGGAGCTGAAGTGATAGAGAGGGCAGTATTACATTGCTCTTGGCAGTGCTTATTATGGGCAGCTATGACTTCCTCAGGGGAGGATGATTTGAGACTGGAAATTATAGTCAGAAGAATGGGGGCAAAAGATAACTGGGGGACATACCTGAGGTCACTTTCCGTTTTCTAGCTAACAACAACACCCGCATCCAGAGATCAGGCTCCCACATGTTCTCTGGGGAGATTCAGGGGGCCAAAGCCGCTGCCTCATTCCAAAACCTTTCCAACTCATCAGATTTAACTTTAAGGCCTCTACTAGAAAGTAAAGCCTTAAGAGCCCCTATGTGGGCTTCTTTACAGCGACTAGGGAGATTACCCACGGTAAACGATTATGGAAAAGTGGAGTTGAAAGGGCTCCCTTCAACTGCAGGGACTACTCCCTTAGCAAATAGCTGTAAGAGCCACTCCTTTAATTCTCCTAGCAAATAATAGCAAAAGGCCAGTTCCTTAATCTTTGTATCAGATAACCTTGAAAGCCATTCTCTTAACTCGTACAGCAAATAACTCGATGTCTCATTCTAAAGTCTTTCCAACTTATGAGGTTTAACTTTAAGGCATGATGAACAAAGAAATACACAGGAGAACAATGAAACACGTGGGTGGACAAACAAACATGTGGGCCAACAAACACGTAAGAGAAAGCGGGGGCACCAAAAGCGTGCCAAAACTCACCGCAGATGGGAGCCTCCAAACTGGATTCACCGAAAGAGGAGATGAAGAACAGTGCCGAGAGCGAAGATGAGGGTCCAACCTGCTAGAAAAATTAGGTTCCACGCAAGAAAAATGGCAGCAATAGGCAAAAACGAAAAGCCAAAAAATGAAGACAAGAAGCACAAAAATCGCCAGTGGCCAGGTCCGGGTGATCGGCCACGTTAGGCGCCAGGGGTTGGCTAGCACAGCCGGGTCCCTCGGGGGGTGGGGGTAAAGAGGGGCACAGAGTCAACGTCACAGACCCTGGGAGACAGTGGAGCCACGATCTCATTTAATTTTAGAACGGAACAGGATTTATACTTTTGTCATGCTTAGGGGAGGTCTTTATCTAGTCATTTGACGTGCTTCATTCTGGTAGGTCCTGAACACCTGATGATCCGAAGTTTATTGTTCTCATTGGTCCTGGATGGCTGCTAGCCTGGGAGCTGCCCAGGTTCCATCCCAGGAAGCGTTCACTGCGCACGCATGCTCAATATCGGTTCTAGCTTGTTCTAGGCCAGCAGGCCGGGAGCCTGCCTGACCTTGCCAGAATCATCCTACACCCCTATTCACTGGCTGTTCACAAACGAGCACACTGTTCTTACAATAATTCTGACTCCACATCACCTCTGTGCAGAAGACACACAAATGACTGCTCTTGACCGGAGCAGTGTAAGGAGACTCAGACAGCTGTGCTAGTTATAGATAAGAAAATCAAGCCATTGTTGCCTGAAATTTCTTTGCCATATCTCCCAGAAACTTACATCCTTCACATGGTCACCCACATCTAGTGAAGCCCAAATTCTCTGAATTTTAGTTTGTCAATATTTCTTAAAACCCCTATCTCTATCGTTCTGATGTTACCTTAAGTCTGTTCCCTGAATCACTGAAGACAGCCAGGCAACTGTCACACAGTGCTTTCTCACCAATCTGTCATCTCATCCACCCCTCCCATACTAAAAAAGAGGCCTTCCAGAGAGGCAAGTCTAACTTTGACATTTCTCTGTTTAAAATTCACAAAGGTGGCCTGGGGGAACTGGCTCAGTCAGTAAACTGGCTGCCCTCTGTCCGGCAATCATGAGGACCTGCATTCAGATTCCTACTACCCATGTAAAAGCAGGGTGTGGACACACATGTCTGTAATCACAACCCTGGTAGAGAGGCCACAGGCACATGCCTGGAGCTCATTGGGAAGTCAGCCTAGCCAACTGGTGAGCTCCAGGTTCAGTATGAGATGTCTCAAAAAATAAAGTGGAAAGCGATACAGGAAAACATCCAAAGTTGACATTTGACCTCCATATGCATGCATACACAAGTGCATGTGCACCCATATACACTTGTGCATATACAACACAAACATGTACAATTCATACACACACACACACACACACACACACACACACACACACACACTGGCTTCTCATAGACTTTAACAATGCTCAGAGTCCTTAGGAGGTACAGAGGCTCTGGATCACCTGTCCCTGCTCAGTCCTCTAGCTTCATTTCCTGCTTCATTTTGCACATGCTTCCATTGAATTTCTTCCAGTCTCTTAGCTGCTTTTTGCATTGTGTGCTTACATCTAACAGTCCCTTGACACTGACTCATCCAGCATATTCTTTTTCTCCTATGTATGAAGCAATGTGCTAAACAATGGACCAACTTTGATCAAGAGAACAGCCCTTCATGTAGTTTGCAATCCAGTGGAAAGAGAAATACTCAAGTAGTCAAAAGAGAACCAGGAAGCTCTGGATGTGATGAGTGCTTGGGTGTGTGCATGTGTGTGTGTACATATATTCTTCATTAACTCTGTTATGTATATGTATGCATGTTCGTGTGTGTGTAGATGCATGTGGGTCTGCAGGTCTGCATTCACAGGTATTGTATGTGCATGTACAGGCCACAAGAAAGCCTCAAGTATCATTTTGCAGGTGCCCTTCACTCTTTCGAGAATCACTGGCCTCAAGAACTTGTGAAGTAGACTAAATTGGCGGGTCAGCAAGCCTCAGGGGTCCTCTGTCTCTGCGTCCCCAGCACTGGGATTACAAGTGTGCGTCACCAGACCTGGCTCCCTTTTTTGTTTTTAATATGAGTTCTGGAGCTCTAATTCAGTCTTGTCCTTGCACAAGGCAAACATGTTACCAACTGAGCAATCTCTCCAGTCCTCATTAACTCTTACTTTTCATTCCAGACTACAGGAGTTGCGACTTAATTCTTAGTAACCTGCCTTAACTACTTATGGCTTATTAACTGAACATACATTCCTCATAGTCTTTCTAGCATTATATAATAACTGATTTTTTTCTTGCCTATCTTCTTCAGAAATCCATATAAATCTTTGTAGGAATGACTGTGTTATAGATAAGAATAATATCTTCATCATTATAGCAGGCACACATTAGAAACATAATAAATTTTTTGAATGAATGAATTAAGCAAAGTCATCTAATTTCCTTTTAACACTAAAAGAGTTCATTTCTTTCTAAACAGAGCATGCAGTTTTAAAGAATTATAAGAGTTCTTTTTGCAGCCATAATTCTTACTAACTCTCCATGGCTATAGTTTGGGTGTGAGTCTTTACAAATGACATTTGGCAGTAAACTTCTTTCATGATTTCCAAGAAGGGATCATTCTAAGTGGTTCTTTCTTAACAATTGAAAGGTTTTTGTGTGGGCATTAAGATTACGGAGGAATGGTTATAGAATGGGGAGGAAATAGGAGAATAAAGGAATGAGAGGGAAGAAATGGGAGGGATGAGCCATTCTAGGTGGGGAAACCCAAGGCAAGAGTTGAGAGAGCCTGGCAGAACCTTCAGGGCAAGCTTTCATTGGGTTGGCTATTTGCATTTCAAGTGGGCACATGCCTCTGGAACTCCCTGAAACCTTTTGGGGGAAAACCCCACCTACGGGTTCTGGATAAGTCCCCTTAGGCCTCCAGAACTGAGTCCCTTGGTGTTACTATTACTCATTTCCTGGAAAAGTCATTGCTGGTCTATCCTGACCTTTGGAGCCTGAAGGAGTGAAGATTCATCCTCCCAATTCAAGAATGAACAGAAATCACCCAGGAAAGCCTCAAAAACCAATCTTTTCCATCTTCTACTTGATTCTAAACTTCTTGAAAATTTTACTGGTACTTTCTTCAGCATGTTCTGGGTAAATCAGCATAAAAAGCAAATGAAACTTTACTGCCAGTATTGGAATTTACATCTGTAAAGGATGTTCTTCATTTCTCTAAACTGTCCTCCAAAAAATCTGAAGCAGTGATACATTCTTCCTGGCCTCACATCAAGTCATACATAGAGCCTGAAGTTTGTCACTACTTCAATTTTAGTGGCACTATGATTATCTATATTTCTTTACTTGCTTCAACAACTCTAGTCTTGTTTTCTCTGTTGGCATTAGTAACTGTAGCTTGCCTTCAGGGAAAAATCTACTTATATTATCTTGACCTGTGAGTGATGACTTGGCAAGTAGAAAGTCAGTTTTGACAATACTCTGTCCGTGAATTTTTCCTCCCTTATGCCAGAATATTGGATTTTAACATTTTAATTAAGAAAAGCTCTTTCACCAGCCTGATATTTTCCTTTCAGGCTAAGAGTGATTATGGCCTATGGATTTAAGCCCTAGAAGGTAGCAAGCAGAAACTTGTTGGTGTCCCACCCTGAAATAACTACTATCAACCAAAAGAAGCATATAATCCTCTTTCATGCTTACAGCAGCATGTTTCATAGATGACCTGTTGCAGGCATACTTATGTGGGTTTGTGAGAAATGAGGAATCTGGTCTAAATGCTTCAGTAGGTAGAGACAAGGAAGTTTACAATTCACCTCAATCCAGCCATTCCATCAGAAGATGACACATGCACCATGACTGCAATAAAGTCCATGTGTCATCAATGACTCTCACTCATCAACTGTCCCAAGGAAAGCTCTACTCACAACTATCACATGTCATCTTCCATACAATGGATTCATATTATAGAAATATATATAGATATAGATATAGATATAGATCCACCAATTGCTTTAAAAATGAAGGAGACTTGAGAGGGATATAACAAAGAGATATAACTTAACCTATACAGTGAAAGCATTTTTATATAGATAGTAATATCTATATTAATATCTACAGTAATATTGCTTAAGCATCACTGAAGTAATAAAGCAAGCAACTAATATACATGCTGCCATCATGAATAAAATAATACACGGATATTGAGAGCCCATATTTGGTGGGCACCATAATCATCATTTTGCTCATAGCCTGTCAGAAGTTTAGACATGGTTATAGCCTTGCTAGCAGAATGTTTTCATCATGAAGGAAAAAAAAAACACATAAATGGTTGAATGCTAACATCTAATCAAATCTAAGGATTTTGCCCCATTCTCTCATTTCTGGAGCAGATTGGTGTAATTTATTTTCCTGCCTTGGGCAATACTGTCAGCCAGTGAACTTTTAGTCACAACTCAGCAATGTGGCTCATGTGATTATCCAAATAGGGGCACAATTAACAAAATGCATTCCCATAAATGGCAGTTTAAATATTAAACTCTAGAGTGAATCTAGGAGAAGTCTAAGATGGAGTATGGCAAGTTTTGGTGAAACATATCAACCACAACTTTGGCTAGAGAAGGTCAATGTTAGAACAACTTGGTGTAACAGGGAGAGAACCAGAGTGACTCCATTTTTCTAATGGGCCTCCATTTTGTCAGTTACCTTCCATCTGACCTTGGGAGAAGTAGAGCTCCAGATGAACTTGGTATTGTCATGCAACAAGCACTGATGAATTCCAGGGAGTGGTTGACCACTGTGAAGAAAGGGTTCTAATCTTGTGCAAATATCCTGATCCAATAACCAATGTTAACAGCCACAATCTAGTACTGCAAGTTGCTTGCTCATGCAAATGAAGTTGATGATAGTAATTGTTCATTTTGAATGATCTCTGGTCCCCTGTCAGGGTGTAAAACCTTAAGATTTCGAACTGGGTGGTGCTGTTCTCTGAGTCAATGGATAACCCGGCAGGCCAGCAGCTGTAATAGTTTTGCCTTGGGATCCATCTGGGTGTGGTGACCTCTGATTTATAACTTAAAACATTGGGAGCTATAATAAATCACTATTGAAATCTCAAGCTGTTCTGTGTTAGGTTTTTGTCTGCTTGAGTTTTCATGGGTCTTGAAGTAAGTTCTCACTATGTAGTCCTAATTGATCGTGGATTAACTATGTAGACTAAACTGGCCTCAAACTCACAGAGATTGAGCTGCGTCTGTCTCCTGAGTGCTAAGACTAAAGGTGTTCACCATGATGCACAATCTTAAAAAGAAATCTTTTAAAAGTCAAATAAATTCATATCATATAAAAATTACTCAAAATGAGTCACACATTAAGATGTAAAATAAAATTTCTCAAAGAAAACAGGAGATAATCTGCAGGATATTGAGTTTGTCCATGAGCTTTATATATGGCCTCAAGAATAATATCCATAAAAGAAAAAATTAATAAGTTGAACTTTTTTCAAAAAACAAAAGCATTTTGTCTGTGAAAAACACTGCTAAAATCATGAAAAGCCATAGAAAATGAAATATTTCTAAATTACAGGTCATAATGAACTTGGAAACTGTAAAGAACTCTTACAATTATGTAAATTATGAAATCCCTGATAAGCACAGTGTTGTTATAGAGCAAATACCTATTTAGCTGGGATAGACTATAAATTCTCTAGTTTATCTGTTGAAAGACCCACATTTCCAGTTTCACTGGTCAATCACCTGATCACAGGACCACCCTTAGGAAGGTGGGTTCTACTTAAGCTACACTAAATAGGTGGGCGGAATACAGAGTGTGTTAATGAGGCAGTGAACTTTTCCTGCTGGGAATCCCGCCTCCTGGGGCAGTTTTTCCAGACCCGGCCACAGACATGTAGCTCTCTGTAAGTCTGCCTGCTTTTCTGAATTCTTCAGAAAAGCGTAATTTTTCCTTCTCTTCTTCACATCCTTTTTCTAAACATGCTTTCTTTAAGGCTTTGGGCTGCCCTAGCGTCTTGCATTTCTCTACTTTTTCTCTAAAGTTCCTTCTCCCAGCCATGTGGCTGCTAGTCTGCCACGTGTCTGACCCCATGCAGGCTCTAAACCTGCATGACTTTTTGGCTTCTCTTCTTCTCCCTGTATTCTCTTCCTCCAGGCAGCTGCTGAGATCCCCAGCTTGCCTGTCTTGAGAATTTTTCTTAAAATTCCAATAAAATTGTCTTAAAGCTTCTGATTGGGTCCATTCTTAAATTCTTTTATGAATGAGACTAAGAACCCTCTAGGGGACGCTCTCATTTCACCCCGTTTCAGTGTCACCAAAAAATAATGCCATACTTCCTGTTTCTTGGTCAGAGACTGAGACCTGGAGGGCTTTTTTTTTTCTCCTCCCAATGGGGCTCCTTCTCAAGCTGACTGGTCCAAACAAGTTTAGATAAGACCAAGGCCAGACCTGCAGACCTTCTCATTTGAAGCCATGAAACTATCAGTCTTCACTTCTTTAAGTTGACCATTCAAAAACTATGGGAAGGGAAACTTCTAAAACCCTTAAAAACCTAGGCCCTCCCAGGGGGATTTGGATTTTTGGTTTCAGAATCCCCTCACCATTTCTGGGGTAACATTTTGTCTGTGTGGATATGAATCTTTAATAAAGTCTGTTTGCCTGATGCTCTCTGTTGTGTCTGAGATTTTTCCAACCTTTCAGTTCTTTAATTGGCTGAGAAAAGGAACTCAACCATAATCCTTCAATGGTGACTGTAATGGCCTAGGAAAATGGGATAAAGACTTTCTTTTTGCGGTTCGTCCAGACTTAAAGTCTGCTGGTGCTTGACTTTTGCCCAATCCCTCCTAGCGGCACACCCAGAAAGGAGTGACCTTGCCAGTTCCAAAAACTGGCCCGACCACACCCCACATGATGTTCTAATCTGGGAGGGGTATGTGCAAATAGATAACCCCTTGTCTGTTTTTGTTAGGAATGTGCTCACACGAAACTTTGTGAAATGTTTAATTCTTATTGGATGTTGCAAATTGTAACCAGTTCCCACTTGTAGAGGACCTGGGTTCAATTGTCGGTACCCACATGGTGGCTAACAGCTGTCCATAAAACAGTTCCAGGGGAACCAACGCCCTCCTCTGACCTCTACAGGCACTGCAAGATGGGTTCACTTACATACACATAAAAGCTTCTAAATGTGATTAGGTTTCACTATAAGTGGCCCCAGCCGGTGGGAAATAAAATACTTTGCTATTCCATCCACATGGTGTTGGTTTTTTTTTTTTTTAGTCTCAACCCATGACAGTGATCATGTTTAACTGTTAAACAGTAATAATTTGACCATAAGAAAACAAGCAATCAGGCCAGAGAAATGGCTCAGTGGTTAAGAGCACTGGCTGCTCTTCCAGAGAACACATTTGGTTCCCAGCACTCATGTGGTGAGTAACAACCAACTATAACTCCAGTTCCAGGGGATCCAACACTCTCTTCTGGCCTGCCCTAGCATTGCATATATGTGCTACACATGTATACATGCAGGCAAAACACTCCTACATATGAAATAAAAACAAACAAAAAAATTTTGAAGAAAAAAAAACAACCCAATTTTTTAATGTGCTAAGGATTTGAAAAGACACTTTACTAAATAAAATATATGGGCAGCAAATAACCACATGAAAAAAATTGTGCAAAATCATTTGTCATTACAAAATTAAAATTATATTTGATATTAGCCAAATGCCAAAAAGCAGGGGCTTCATGAAAAAACTCTGGAGGGTGATAGAACTGTTCTGTATGGTACTGTAATAGTGAATATCTGCCACTAAGGAGGAATTTTACTGCATGGGAATTTAAAAAGCCAATCAAGATATCTGGGAAATTCAGGATGCAATACAAACTTTTGCATCAGATAAAAGTGCATTGCATGACTGGAGAGATGGCTCAGCAGTTAAGAGCACTGGCTGCACTTGCAGAGGACCTGGGTTCAATTGTAGGTACCCACATGGTGGCTAACAGTTGTCCATAAAACAGTTCCAGGGGAACCAACGCCATCCTCTGACCTCTACAGGCACTGCAAGATGGGTTCACTTACATACACATAGGCAATACACTCATACACATAAAAATAATAATTTTTAAAATGAAAGTATATTGCAAGTGTGTTATACAACCTCATTTAAGGGATGAAAAACAGCTGACTTAAATAGTCTTGGAAAATGATGCTTTGACTAGAACCTGTATGGCTAAAAACAAAAGAAAATCTATAGATAAATGTTTTACTTGAGAAGATTAGCAATGCTGAAACTGCTTTGCATATACACTGGGGCCAAACAAAGAAGCAACCATGTTATACAAAATGAAAGTCTTATTTGTCATTGTCAGAGAAAAAATAAGTGAAGTGATGAGAGGGGGAATCTCCAGTGAACTCTTTGGCCAAAGATATCAGAGGACTGGAGATATAGCTCAGTAGTGGAGTACTTGCCTAGCATGCATGAGGCCCTGAAATCAATGTCCAGTAGCAAAATATTCAGATGATGACAGATAATAGATAGATAGATGATAGACAGATAGATGATAGATAGATAGATAGATAGATAGATAGATAGATAGATAGATAGATAGAATAGGCAGATACCCCTAGTGTCCTTAGTTTTGTCTTTTCTGTTGTGGGTACTCATGTTACCCTGGAAAGGAGGAAAAGAAAGTATGAATCACACCATGCACAAAATTTACTTTTTCTTATTTCAATAAACTCTGGTTTCTGCCCTACTGAAAGTCTTAATAATAAAGAGAAGGATATACTTAATACAGTGAAGTTTGGAAAAGAAAATTGCATATCAAGACTTTTACCTTAATAAGTAGGAGGTATCTTTGCAATTTTATCTAGCTTAATTTCCCACATGATAAAGTCTGTACACGCAGATATCGCACTTGTGAATAATGTATTAGTTAAGTCCTCACATAGAATTATTTTTAAAAGGTACTCAATTCAATTTAATAGGATCACATACACACACAAAAGAGGAAAATGGTGACCACCTGGTCATCATAAACCAGCAGTCTTCTACTTGATGAATTTCAACAAGCACCTTTTCCAGCAGCTATTATTGAGCATCACCACAAAAATTGGTCACCTAAAAGAATACTTTACTATTACTTGGTGGCTTCTGTGGGCCAGGGATTCACAGAAGACCTAGTTGGAATAGTCTGCCTCAGGACATCTCCTGAGGAGCCTGGAAGAGCAGGTTGCTCAAGTGGCTAGGGACTACTCAGGCATATCATATCTTTCATTGTCTAGGCCTCTCCGTGTACTTTCTCCATATGAATTAGTTTGGACTTCTTCATCGACATCAGATATTTAATAGGTATTGAAGGCTTCAAAGGCAAATGAGCTAGGCCAAATGGTACTAAGGTAAATTATCTTTTATGGTCTTTGAAAGTCACGTAGAATTAATTTTGCCACACTCTAAAAAAATTGCATCAAAACAATGATTGAATTGCACTTACTTTCCAAAGGAAGGGACATACACTCACTCTTTCAAAAGAACGAGAATGAAATGCAGACATATTTTAAATCACTACAAATATCCAAAAAGTACAGGAAGAAATTTTACAATATGTTTAGAGTGATTTTGTTTTAGTCAACTTTAAAATACACTTTCCTTATAAATGGAGTCTAAAAATAAAAGAGTGCAACACACAGAAATAGAAAATAAAAGTGTGGCTGCTTGCTGGCATGGTGATGTACACCTATAATCTCTGCACTTGGAAGGCTGAGGCAGAAGGATTTTGAGTTTGAAGTCAGCTTTAGCTATATCTTAAAATTCTATCTCATTCTGTACATGGTGGGGCAAGTCTTTAATTCCAATACTCGGGAGGCAGAGACAGGTGGATCTCTGTGAAATCAGGGCCATCCTGGTCTGCATAGTGAGTTCCAGGCTGCCTGGGGCTGCAGGAAGACCCTGTCTAAAAAAGACCAAAAAAAAGTTCTGTCTCAAACAAACTGAACTATAGTTACCAGGGAAAGAAATGGAGAAAATAAGCAAGCAATACAGGATAACACATGTGTATGATGACTATGTCTAAAGATCTATAGTACCACATGAGGATTTAAAAAAAAATTATGTGTATGAGTATATTGCCTGCATGTATGTAAGTGCATCTGTGTTGCAAAATACCCTCAGAGGTCAGAGGAGGTTGTTGGGTTCCCTGGAACTGGAGTAACGGATAGTTGTTAGTCATCATGTGGGTGCTGGGATTTGAACCCAGGTCCTCTGCAAGAAGACTGCTCTTAACTGCTGAGCCATCTCTCCAGACCTACATAAGGATTTTATTGCTTCACAGTAACTCAGGTCTCAGTTGAAGTGACTTGAATGGGTAGAGAAAATGAGTATGGTTGTGCCAGGGTCATAAGTCTGGGATGTTGCGTTAGGTGTTATCTGGGTGATTGATTCTTTTCTGCATCACATCTGCTGGAGTTGGAGTACCTAAGAAGACTTCACCACTTACATGTCTGATACCAATGATAGGATAGCTCAAATAGCTATATTTATTTGGTATCTCTCTTTCTACATGCAATATGTTCCCATGGCTAGGTTGATGCTCCGGTTTGAATATGAAAAGCCCTCCCCAACATTCACGTATTGAAGACTTGGATTTCCACCTGGCATAGCTATTTTGAGAGGTTCTTGGAAACTTTACAAGGAGGAGCCTAACTGAAGGAAATAGGTCACTGGGGGCTTGTCATTGGGGCCTTGATCTTTACTTAGGCTTCTCTCTATCTCTGTATTTACTTCCTGTTGTTCATGAGGTGAATAGCCTCCTCCTCCACACACACACTCCAACCTCTATTTTGTTCAGCCTCACACAGGTCCAAAGTAATGGATTCATCCAACCATAGACCTTGGTTCTCCTTATAGCATGATGGTTTCGAGCTAGTCATACCTGTTATATGACAACTGTCATCCCCCACCCCTTCACCAGTGGGTTACAGAAGCAGTAAGACTTTACCCAACGTAAGTTCCATCATATTATATTGGCAAAACGTGAGTCACAGAACCATACCAGATTCTGGGAGTGGAAGAATACATGACACTTCTTCGTGGAAGAATGGCTAGTGCATGTAGGAAGGGCGGTTGATAGTGGCTACTGTGGAAACTGCTGATTGTTTCATAATAAATGAGTTAAATAAGCTGGGATTATTTAATAAATAAACAAGGGGGAAGTAACTAAAAGATATGCAACTTCAACTCAGGTTATCTAAGTTATCAGAGATCTTGCTATTTTATCTTCCAGCTTGTGTGCACTCTATCAGTGCTTCCCCAGTTTGTTTCTCAGACACTCTGCTCTTGAAAATCCATGATACGAAATAATTTGAGAAACATTACATAACAAATTCTTGGTGATTCAAAATGCACATAAATATATAAAAGATACTGCAATATCTATTTCTGAACATGCTTAAACAAGAAATCCCTTTTTTAAAAATATTTTATTATTTTTATTTTACGTGTCTGAATGCATTGCCTGCATGTGTGCAAGTGCACCAGTGTCATTCAGTGCCCAAGGAGGCCAGGAGAGAGCCTCAGATCCCTTGGAACAGGAGTTATGGATGGTTGTTATGTGGGTGCTGCGAATCCAACCCAGGTCCTCTGCAAGAACAGTCAGTGCTCATAAACGCTGAGCCCAAGGAATCCCTTTTTAAATGTCAGACCAAATAGCACCAGTTCATGGAACATGCCTTCACAGATGTTGTATTAAGAAATGCAAACAAGAATGCTGTTATTGGTGATATAAACTGTAATATTGCATGCAGAATCTTATTTAATCAGTACCAAAAAACTGTCAAAATTACATAGTACAGCTATTTTCATGATCAGATTAACTATCCAGATTGGCACTACTTTGTTCATGTATATACATTAGATTTCATGAAAGAGAAATTTTACATGACCAGAGTCCTTAAGTCCTTGCCAATGTATCAGAGAAAAATGTTGAATATAATTTTTGTTTGTTCAGAAAACAGGATTCTTTACTTTTTAATACCTACATAATGCTAAATACTAAGAATAAAATGCTTTACAAATCAAATTTACATTTACTATGCTGAAGAGGATGTTGCTTTTAGTGAAAATAATTTTATCACTTGTATAATTTATATACATATAAAATATATCTTCTTTGCATTTTGCATTCAGATAATTTGAGCTAATGTCTTTGACACGTTCTGTATCTCAATCCCTGTTCTGATTTTATTATATGTGTGTATGTGTGTGTGTGTGTGTGTGTGTGTGTGTATGAGAGAGAGACATATAACACTAGGCATCCAAAACTTAAATACAATTTGGAAAAGATAGATATTGGATACTTAAACAATTATACTGCCAAATAAGACTACATGGAAAAATAACAAATTGAATAAAATCTCACATCAAATGCCTCTATTATCAAAAGGAAGGAAATGGAAAAGCTAAGTAACTGAAGCAGCTTTGATGGTGGGAGGAGTGGGACTTGACTTTCATCTTGATAGATGTCGCATCACTACTGAATTGGTAGAGAAGAGAAATGAGTACCTAGTCAACAAAGCACAATCAAAAGCAAGTGCAGTGAACTCCATTTGCCCTCCAAATGGACGCCCTTGCATACATGACCAATTTTCTAGGCCTTTTTGCCTGTCTCAATCTAGTTCTGCTTGTTTGCCCCTTCATGGCTCATCAAAGCTCAGTCCAGCAGCTGTGCTTGTTCAGCACTCAGTTCCCAGTCACCCAGAGCCAGTTCAAGTATCTGCTACTCCATTAAACAAAGTTTCTCAACAATAAATTTTTAATGTGTTTACACAAAATTCCCATAAAGGAGTCCTCCCAGCAATAAGTCTTGGAAAATATGAGCTTTCAATTTTGCTGATTAACCTGGAAAAAACTACATATGCTAAAGTTTTTTTTGCTCATTTATTCTTTCATTCATTCATCATCATTCATTTCTCTCCAATTCCTCTTAACAGTTGTCATCATTCATTTCTCCCATTCTTCTCAACAACAGTTAGTACCTTCATCTTCTTGATTAGGAACTATTTAATTGCCAAAAAATGGGTCATTCTGGATCTCTGAGGGAAAGAATTGCATCTTCCCTTAAATGTCGAGTTGAAAACATCCATCACACCCTATATCATATATGTTATGGTGTTTCGTGGGTACTGGGAGTAGTAAGTACCAGCAGGGTAATCTTCCTAATGAAACTTTGCGTGTCTGGTGCTCCACAGAACACACAGATGCCTGTCCATGTATTTTTAGCCCTGTTTGTAGTAAAGATGTCTTGAGAGATGACCCATACATCTAGAGTACTTAAGCACTCCATCTAACACTGGAGAAAACTGTATGTCCAGATAGTGTCATGCAGAAAGAAGTCTACCTTCTCCAACTCTTGACTTTTCCAGGCTCATCCACCAGCAGTTTTTTGTTTCCTATGAGGTTTCCTGAAGGAGAATTACCAACAAAATAACACAAATCTAAATCTGAATCTATGTAATACTGTTATTTCTCTTACAAATTTACGAATTAATATTCTAGTTTTTACATACACATATGTTAAAGGCTTATTAGTTTCTGTAATATAGTAGAGCAAATAATGCCTCTCTAAGGTACCAGAAGCACAGCTCTGGAAGATGTAAACATGACCCTTTGTTGGGTCATTTGCAGTTGTGATTTAGTAAAGTATCATGAAATGGAAAGATAATTTTGAATTATTCATATCAGCCATAGATGTAATCATAAGTGTCTTTAGATACTGGGAATACTGGAAACAAATAGAGAAGATGACAACATGCAAGTGGGATAGGAATAGCTTTGAAGATGCTAACCTTAACCTTTCAGTGATTGCCAGGGAAGGCTGGCAATCACCAGAGCTGGAAAAAGCAAGGGATGGGGACTCTCTCCCAGAGATTCCTGAAGGATCACAGTCCTGAAACAGCTTGATTTTGGCCCAGTGTTACTGAATTCACGGTTAGGGGCTCCAGAACTGTCTTTTTAAAATTTTTTATTTATTTTTATTTTATGTGTATGATTGTATTACCTGCATGCACGCAACTACACCCATGTCATGCAATGCCCACAGAGGGCATTAGATCCTCTGAAACTGGAGTTACTGAGAACCAAACCCGGCTCCTCTATAAGAGCAGCCAGGCTTCTGAGACCTTGCTCATAGGAACTTACAGCAATGGTGACAACACACATAAGAGCCATGAAAACTCAATTAGACAAAACCCAGCACAGAACTGGGGAAATGGGCAGGAAGCCACAACTTTTGTGTGAAAGTGTTGGCAGCTGCTCACTGCTGGGTGAGGGAAAGAAAAACCTACTTTTGTCACATCCCTAAAACAATGTAATTTCTTATTGTATATTAAAGGTGTGTCCTTGTATTTACAGACAAGTGTACTTCTCACCACACATCAAAAAAACTTCTTGCATCAGATGGAAATTATTAGAGTTCCACAAGTGATCAAATGCAGAGAATAAGTCTGTGAGAAGCTTATCCCTTAGTGACATATCTACAATGCAGCCTCTACATCTAAGGCTCAGGGAATATAGTTGAATAAGAGGCAGAAAGTATATTAACAGATCTCTCAGTTCTCACCATTGAAGCTTCTTTATGCATCAGATGGTGATTAACCCAGAAAAACCACAATTGCCAGAAGTGCAGAGAATGAAGACTACAGAGTTTGTGTCACTGGGCAGGACATCTGTCACAAACCTCTGCCACCCTGGGCTCAGAGACCATTGCAGAAGTGGGGATGGAAAGACTGCAAAAGCCAGGGGTCATGGATGACAAGGAAACAGTTTTCCAGGCAGCTAGAAACTTGAGCATATGAACTTACAGCAATGGTAACAGCATGCAGAAGGCCCATGCAAACTCAAACACAGCATAGAAGTGGAGAAATGGGTAAGAAGCCCCAACCTTAAATAAGGAACTATTGGCAGCTTATGACTACCAGAAAAGAGTTGATTTTCTGTAGGGGAGTGACACTAGGTAGGTTGACTAGGCTCCAGTGAATGAATTCACAGTGAGGAATATTTAGGAATACAAAGTTGACTTGATAAGCCTTAACATTCATGAAAAATTTCATGAAAAATAATGGGGGTGCTATGAAGGTGTGCAGATAAGGAGGGGGTCTAAATATAAGTAAGATGCATTGTATGAAATTCATAAAAAATCAATTAAAAACTCAAGAGGTTAAATTTTCAAATAACCCAGCAATTCTACTCCTACATATTCAGTCAAGAGAGAACAAAATATATTTATGTCTGCAGAGAAAGTTGCACATGGATATTTACCTCAGCATTGTTACATGATAGCAAAAAAAGAAAAATTATGCCCAAGACTTATCAATGGAATAATGAAAAAAGAAAAATTAATTTGTGTTTTTATTTCTTCTTCGAACCACTAATTGCTCCAGAGCATGTTGTTCAATTTCTGTATCTTTGTGAAGTTTCCAAAATTCTTCCTTTTATTTTTTGTTTTATAACATTATTAGTAGAAAAAATAATAGGTAAGATTTCTGTCTTGAATTTATTAGTACCTATTTTGTGTTTTAACATGCAACATTTTAGTGAACATTCTATGTATACACAGGAGAGTGTAATCTGCTACTGTAGGATAGAAAGTTCTCTGTATTTATTCTTGGTTCAAAGCGCAATTCAGGTCCAGTACTTCCTTACTCATTTCTTGTTAGGTTTGCCTATCCATTGGAAGAAACTGAATATTGAACTCCCTCACTATTGCTATATTGCTATCTATCTGTTTCTCTCTTCACATCCATTAATATTTGCTTTATAAATTTAGGAGCTTTGATATCGGAGATAGATAGATGAATAGATAGATGAATAGGTAGATAGATGAAGAGATAGACAGACAGATAGATGTGCATGAGTGTGTTTGTACAATTGTTAGATTCTCTGGTGAATTGAGTACTTTATTCTTTGTCCCATGACAGTTTCTGCCTTGTAACTTGAAACTGAATTTCCTTAGTGAGTAATAATTTTGTCTTTCCATATGCTTATTTTCCATTCATATCTTTAGGCTGGGGATGTAGCTCAGCAAAAATCTATAGATGGATAATCAAGTCTCTTATTTAAAATAGTGTGATATTTTAAGAGAACCTACGTGCGACAGTCCGTATATTTTAATTCCCTCTAGGTTACTTGTAATACCTAATGCAATACAATACTCATTACACTGTATAGTTCAAAAATAATGACAAGGAAAAAGAATCAGTACATGTTAATACAGATGTAATTTTTAAAACAATATTTTCTGAGCCTGAGGACACAGTTTCACAGTAAGGGCCTGTTTGACATGTACAGACCCTGGGTTCAATGCCTAACACTGCAAAAAAAAAAACCCCAAAACAACAATAAAAGTATAACTTTAGTCCACAATTGGTTGAATACACAAATGAAAAATACACAGATATGGAGCAACAAATGTTTTTGTCTCGACCTTGAAGGTATGGTAGACCTTCAGATGATAATATAACACTTCATATAGAGTACAGTTAAGGTGATTTTCAAGTATGCTTTATGTTATACTTCCTGTTGAACCCTTTTGAGTGTCCTCAATAAATGCATATAGTTGCCTATCTGTCATCTGCTTTCAATATGTAGAAAATGCATGCAATCTATAGTTCTGTCATTTTCAGTACCTTCTATTAAGTTTTCGCTTGTCTATTGCATGCCCCAATCAGAGTCTCAACAGAGCATAACTGTAGGTTCCTACTCAATTCCTATAAAACTTTCTATTTTTATTGGACAGTGTTTCAAATCAAATAATCTTCTAGTAGTGTCTTGATTCAAAGAGCGCTAGAGCTTTTTAGAAAATGATACAAGTCTATAGTTAGTCAAAGTGATTGGATCAAGTATTCAAATAGGAAATAGGAAGAAAGGGGAATGTGAAAATTAAATATTAATTATATGCATTCAGATACAAAACAAGAAAGATATACCTACAAAGTGACAGACTTTCATGACAATAACTTTCACTTTGGGTCATTTTAAAGTTATTACCAAGCTGAAGTATAATTGTAGATCTGTATAGATAAATGATCTTTTAGTATTTATGACATGAAACAGATTAATTTAGTTGAGATCTGCACAGATGTAGTTCATTATTCAGTGAGTTTTTACCACTGTAACCCATGACTATTAATGTAAGAGAGGAAAATTAGTTATGAATATTTATTTTCTGCAGAGATGGTAGGGTTCACAAAGGCATTCTATCTACCAATCATGAAGAGAGTTCACGACTCAGCTGCTTCTGTTTTTAACCAGGTACAAAAATAAATTGGAAAATCACCATCTATTTTCAGCAAATTCCAAATAAGTACCAATAAAGGTTTATTTTATATCACGAGATTTTTCAAGTTTATTTCCAATACAAACGTCATTCTTCCTAGGAACTCTCTGAGTGATTTGGACTCACTGGGGCCAAAGAAATAAAACATACCTATGTGTGGTCTACTTAGTGCTGAAAATGTAAGGCCTCTTCTTGTTCCAACCAACCAAACCACATAAAAGCATTAAAACATAAAGCTCAGTCTTCATCCTGAACAAATTTCTCTAGTCTACTTTCATCACATTCCCCAACCAGCTTCTTAGGTTTTCCATCAGTTGGCATTGTCAGTTGTCTACAACTCAGGATTTAAAATTCAACAAAGGACTCTCAAATAGCATCCTTGTTGGTGTCCCTCAATACTATCCACTGTGCAAATCACTCCAGAAGGAAATTAGAAAATTAAAAGGAAAGTAAGATGTTACTAGATGAACTTTGAGGCTCTTATATGTGAAAATTATTAGCAGCTTTCCAACTTCAGCACTCTAATGGGCATCCAACAGCAGAGAAAATTTAGCACTTCTTTAACCAAGTAGAATAGCTTTTAGCTAAGCCTATGTATCCTTTTCCTGAAGAAAACAACCTAACCAGGTATGACCATATTCCTTGCCCTGAACTTTTATTTGTGTCCCTATGCCCACCGACAAGTGTGTAACAGTTTATCAGTGAGGCCAAGAAGACACTAGGGATGGTGAATCAAAGTCACTTTGTTCATACCTGCCTTTATTTCATCTAGTTTGATCTTTGGTCATCAACTAGAAAGCACAGTGGACTCTGGAATGAAGATGCCCTCAGGAGTGACAAAGTCAAGATTTTAATTTACATGTGAGTGTGAAGCAAATAAATGCCATAACTCTCTGAACCTTGATTTCCTAAATATATTCAGCAAACAACAGCTACAATAATATCCAGACTTCTGACTCCCTGTCTCATACAATGCAGAACTCTATCATCATTTTCAGTTGGTTCGATACTCAAATCATCTTAGTTTCTGAGGGCCTAGGTCTCTTGAACATATTATTAAAGGATTGTTTTAGTTTCCTGAATAGGAATATCCCCCAAATCTCTGGAGTTCTGTATGTAGTACTCCTCTTCTGGAACTCATGTAATTTAATTACTTTGCACTGGCTGTTGATCTCATCTGGCATTCCTGTAATGATGCAGGTATAGTTGCTGCCTTAGTCTTCCGGTGATTAACTTCATTACTAATACTTACGAGCTTACCGTGATCTTTGTCTAAAACTGCCCTTGAGTGCTTGGTCTCATATGGAAGACTGTAATTTGAATGCTTCAATCAAATTCCTGAAAACTCTTGAGTACACCCAAAGAAGGGATAAGCTACCTTCTTTACCTTGTGAATAGGGTGTTGGGTGTTCCCAGCCTCTCTACAGAGCCTATAACAAAGCAGAAGAATGATAATGTGCCTATCCTCTCCAGATGGCAGGGTTCTGTTGGTGTACCTCCTCTCTGATGGTCTCATTTTAAAGGCTGAATGCTGTTTGGCTTCTTTAGCTATTCATTTTTTTTGGTAATGTTTCCTGGGGGTGTGGGGGGGGACCTAATCAGGCATGATATTTTTCACTGTCCTGAATGTACAAAGCCTCTTCCACATTTGTCCCAGATCTGACTCTCAATGATTTCCCAATCCCTTCCCAAAGTTACCCTGGATTTTTCATGTCTTAGAGAGACCTGTTCTGATTGTCAGTCCTTTTCCTGGCACATTTCATCTCTGTTTGGCTCTACCTTTCTTTTGGCCTCTTCTTATTTTCCATCTTCATCACACTCCTGCAAGCAGAGAAACTAGAGAGCGCAGTAGCACACCCTGATACCTTGGAGTGTCAGTAGTGATTGATGGCGAGTCTCCAGGCCACCTGCTCAGGGCACCTGCTTTATAATTGAGAGTTGAAGTCAATGCTTTGATACACAAAAGTGCTGTCTTAATTTCTGCCTCCGTTTTAGTTTCTGTCCCATATCCAAAAAGATTCTTTCTATCCTCCAATCTCACCCTGCCTACTCCTGCTTTGGGTAGCATTTTTCCTTCCACCAGTGCCTTTGAATACGCTTTTCATGCTATATTGTCTCAGAGCATAGAAAGCCACCCTAAGTAGTATTGATGCATTATGATGTTTTCCAGCCAAATATCTAATTGAGTTGAGTTCTATGACATTTTAGAGCCACCCACTGATTTTCAAAATGTGAAAACTTGCAGTTGCCCCTTTGTTTTCTGCTACCAGCTAAACAAAACCAACACACATATTTTTCTTTTGGTTAAAAAATAACCCATTTAGTACATAAAATAGAGCTAGCCTCCTCCCATGAAATCCCAAGTAAAATGTAAGAAGGGTATCTATTAGAATGACAGCTATATTCGTGTTGCTGAAAGATATATAAAATCATTCAGACACATGCAAGTGCCATATTTCCATGTGTACAAGAGTTAAGTTAAGAAATCATTGCTTCTGCCTGAACTGCAACAGAAAATCAAGATCTGCTCAGTTTTTTCCACTTGATGTTAAATTTCTCGTACATATCAAGCAAACTCTCATTGGAAAGACTTCATGTGCTACATGTAAAATAAAATGTTCCAGCAATGGGATAAGTTCCTGAATTCCTGGGATTAAGCACTGACCCAAATCAAGTGCATGTACTAAAGAGAAAAATAATGGAATAGCACTTAATATCCATTTTAAAATATTTTGCTGATTCTTTGAGAATTTCATATCATATATTTTGATCATATTCAGAACCCCTCCCTCATCTCTACCCCTGCCTTATTGTCCTCTGAACTTAATATCCTCTACAATTTTTTAAAGGCCTATCAAGCCTAATGTGTGTTCCCAAAATGATCTTGGGCGGGGGGGGTCCACCCCCTGGAACCTGGTCAACTTACCAGGCATCTTAAGATCTTCAGTCCAAAAGGACTAGGAAAAATTTTCAAAATACATTTGGGATACTAGCTGTTTTGTCATTAATCATAAGCAAAGCAAAATACATAGGCAAAAATAGTATGGACTGGATGCAAAAACAAAGTAGGCCTGCTACAAAGTAAGAGTTGTGTCAGTTTTAGCTCTGATTATAATCATGGTTATTACAATGAAAAGGTTGTTTTTAAACTTAAAAGGACTTATTTTGGTCTAAGAATTTAGAAGGCTTAGTCCATGATCACTTGGTCTCATATACTTGGGCAGAGCATCAAGGTGGAGAAAACATGTTGTGGGAAAAGGTCTGTTCACTTCATGGCTAACTAAGACAGAATATGCCAGGGATGATATATCCCAAAGATCTTCTCCTATGGACCTACTTTCTCCAGCCAGGTACCACCCGTATGGCTTCCATATCTCCCCAAATAGTACACCAGCTGAGAGGTCAAGTATTCAAAACATGAATCTGTGAAAGACATTTTAGATTCAAACTATAATAACCCCCCGACCCCTGCACCTTGACTCTAAAGGTTCATGATTGTGTCATACGTTTCCAAAGTCTTACTGACACTCAAGGCCATCTCTTAGTTATGAGTCACTGTAAAAAATCAAAAAGAAAATTACAATCCCATACACAGGAACACAGATTAATATTCCCATTCCAAACAGAGTGATGTGAACACACAAAAAAAGAAAGGAGGAAAGAAAACATAGACTGAAATCCAGCAGGCAAATCACAAAGTCCTCTAGCTCATGCCTGGCATCTGAGTCATGTGATATCCCTATGTGAGCTCCAGTGAGATTAGGAAGCCCCCACTCCTATGACCCTGCCATTTGGAATCCACATGGCCTCTCCCTTGGGTCCTTTCATCCCCCGCAGCTTTCATCAGTAAATGTTCCATGTTCCTGGCATCTCCTACATCTTGGGGATCTCTATTGAAACTTAAAACTTTAAGCACTGTCCATTCAGCGGCTCTCCACAGAAAATCTGACACCGGTACACATTGTCTGGCCTCCTAGCTCTTCCTTAAAAATCTGGAAGCTTAAATTATCCTATACCTCTTGAATTTTGTATGCCAGGAAAATCAGTACTACACGGACAAAGTCATGGTCTTCCACCAGCTCCAGTGATAGTTATGCTCCTTTGGAGCACAACTACAATGGCATCAGAATGTATGGGTGACTGCTGAACCAAAGAGAATAGTTCCCTGGGCAGCTCTACACAAACAAGGCAGGCTGGCAGCTCTCTTTTCTCAAAGAAAAGTCTTTCATGTGCACTTACAGTTTTACGCCCAAATCTCTCATTGGTGGACTCTGATGCCCACAAGGTATTTTCCCTTGTCCCTGTGCAAAGGGCTTAGCTTCATTTTTTTCAAACCTTAAACAAAATTTTATTGTGTAAATGTTATCACATAAGTGTCCCATACTTCCTTACTTTACACACAATTATTCGTATTCTCTACAGAAAGGCTGTTTCTCCACTCATCTGGTGATGGTAAGTACTAAAATCCTGACGGTACCAGAATAACAAATGCCTAGGCGACTTACAAGCAGGACACTGATACGAGGCTCATTCACCTAGTATCAGGAATGTACAAATGTCTCTATTCAAAAATATGAAATAATCTGTAGGGATGGAAAATGACTTCAGTAAATCATTATATATTATCAACTGAAACAAGTAACTGATGGTTATAATGATTTTCTTAAATATTAGCCAGACTTTTTTTCAGTCATTTTTCTTCAACTGACTTTTCTAAAATTATTCATGAGGAATGCTGCCTCATGTTCATCAATAAGAACAAAACACTATTTTAAAAATCAAAACCTCCCATTCCAACCATTGCACGGATTCCAGGGTCCTTTTCTTTGGGACTTCAACTTCAGCTGTAGTTAACAGAGAAACCACCTAGCAGCATCCAGTAAAGCAGCTCTAATAACCATTTTTGGATCAAAAGCATGTGCCACTATGTCCAGTTGTTTCTTGGTTTGAAACAGAGTATTAATATATAGCCCAAGCTAGCCTGAGACTCACTATGCAGTCCAGGCTGAACTTGAACACAGCCTCCTGGGTACTGGGATTACAGGTGTGCATCACCATTCCCAACTGGAATCATCCATTTTCTAGCTATTGGCAAACATTAAAATATTTTGTACATGACATGTGGGCTTAACAAAGTATTTCTGGTTGCCAGACATGGTCTAAGTATTGGCTAATTGGGACCCTCTTGTACAATTTCGGGTTTCTAGGGAGTTTTCTGCTAACCTCAAGCATGCCTACTACTTTCTGCTACTCCACTGGAAGTTCAGCACAATCGTTCCCATTTCTCAGACTTCTCAAGATACCAAGACCTCTTACAAGGAGAATGCCGAGCACTTACAAGCCATCGACTGCTTAGATCACACCAGCTCATCACATCCACTTAGGGAATGAAGGAGAAGGGGAAGTTCTAGGAGCGGCTGGGAATAGGGAAGTCTGTTCTATTCGTCACCCAGAATACTTTGTTGTGATACTCACAAGCTCTCGTAACTCCAAATATTTCATTTCTCTGACATTCACTTTTCCTTATTTGTGAAAAGGGACTGGTAATTGTTACCTCATGGAATTGTGGCAAGAGCCAAGTGGAATAAAACATAACAAATGTCTGGCCCTGAGCAAGCTATCTAAATATAAGTTTTATCTGAGGGAAGAAGGAATGATATTCTGGTGCTTAGGGGCAGTTCTGGGATGGAAAGGGGCCACACAGGACCTCTTAGCATGGGGTAAAAATGGTGGGAAGGCAAGAGGGAGCTGTGAGCAATCAAAGCATACCATTCTCTGGCCAGCAGCCTAGCCAGTAGGAGAGGATAATGTACTAAGGGAGAAATAGGCACAAAAATAATAACACACAAATGCAGTCTGTTATACTGACCAGCATTCTAAGCTTACACAAGTCTAATCCATCCTTCCAATATTTTTGGCCACTATGGACTTGGTATTTTGGATACTGTTTTCTTTAATGTCTTTGCTCAAATCAGTATTCCATGCCTACATTTCTTCTACAACACATGCCTAAATGAATTATGAAGCAAATTCTTTGCCTCACAGAAAAATAAAGCAACAAATATCTGATGTTTTATGCCACAGAACTCAGGAACCTCTATAGAGAATAGATTTTGCTCAGACTAAGATCAATTTGGACTGTGTATGATAAGAAAGAGTGTATGGTTGGGAAAAGGATCAGAAGTGGGCATAAAACTCCATCTGAAAGACACAGAAAAATGAGAAGCACTGTTATAATAGAATCACCTATCAAATCTTGACATTGTGAAAATATCCTAGTAGCTATAAAATGGATGTCACACAAAGAGAAGAAAAACCATGTGCTGTATACCCAAAAGAGATCCAGGTCCTGGCTTCTGTCCCATGCCATCACTCAGCTATTCCAACAACAAACAGCCTGTAGAGGTTCCTGTTTTGATAGTTCACAGATGAGGATATCTGGTTTTATCCAGGAGATAGAGCACGGAAAGACATGATTCCAAATTATATACTGAGATTCCCAACACCCCCTCACACACATATGTGAGTGTGCAAGCAAACACAGATTAATAATGCATATGGATGAAATACTTGAGATTTGTGCTACTACAATCTGACAAATCAAAGATTTGGTCAGATCCCCATATTCTTTGTGTTTTCTATGGTTGGCCTCTTGTCTGAGGCAAAAGATCAGACAGGACAGAAACCAGGCATCCAGATGTGGCTTTTCAGAAAAACACATTCCTTCACTTGGCTTCTGTATGTCTTAGTTGTCAAGATTCATTCTTCTCTACTCAGCCCAGTCTCACAGCACCAATTCCCCAGTCTTTTGCTTAATCTTAAATGGCTACCATGAAGCCAAATGGCTTTCACACCAGAACATAAAAAAAGAAAAGCCTTGAGAATGCATGCTCAACTCCGGAGCTAACTTGAAATGACATTTCAAATGCAGTAGTCCACCACCATATGTTAACTTCTCCCTGTATCTAAGTTGTTTTTTCAGGGAGTACTGTTTAAAGAGCTCTCATCAGCACGTTTGTATAAGTGAAGTCATAATTTTTGAACTTTGGATCTTTGACAGAACAGGTGCTCCATGTTCAGTTTCCTTATCTCCGATCTCAGATAGAAAAACTGACCACACCACCAAAGGGCTGCCTTAAGTTTATTAAACTCAAACTTTTTTTTGCTTGGGAATTTCAAAATATAACCAGTATAGGCTGGCCCTTTAAGAAACCTAAGCCAACTCAAGGCAAGGCCCAGGAATTGATATTTTACAATAAACTACCCAGGTGTTTCTAATGTGGTTTTCTCAAAAAAAAAAAAAATCACTGATTTGCATCACTTTTACCAAAAACGTTGAAATTTTTGCTGTCCAGTACCTCTTTATAGTTTCAAAATTTGAAGATTCCAATGAGCATGGTTAATGTGGGTTATAAGTATCAATACCATATTAAAACTAAAACTGAAATTTAAAAATATTAATTTGAAAATTCATTTTTAAAATAACAATACTAAAATTACTACAAGTAAATATAACTAAAATCTCTTAATGAAAAAGAATTTTCTCCAAAGCAAAAAACCCATGAGTGGCATGATTTTAAATTTTCAAATCTCTGTATAGTCTGGCTTAATGGAAACAGCTAGATTTTCATATCTACTGTTGCATTCTAGCCATTACAATTTTTGATAGAAGTGTATTATATATATATTCAACTTATATAAACATGCAGTTTGAAAATAAAGGAGACTATTTTAATAACTTCTTAGAATGACTATAGATAATCTCTTTGAAAACTACCAAAGGATGACAAATGATAGTTCCATAAAAATTGGTTACAGGGGATTGAGAGATGGTTCAGCAAGTAAAGCACTTGCCACTCAAGTATGAGGACTCAGGTTGGGATCTCCAGAATATATGTAAATGCTGGGTCAGGGTGGCAGCCTGCCTGTAATGACAGCCCATGGGAGGCAGATACAGGAAATTCCCAGACTCTTTTTCAGCAAATAAACTGAAAGTAATTGAGGAAGATACTTGACATCAGTACTGGTTCTCCATTTGTATGTGAACATATGTGCATATGTATCTGTACCTACATACATATGCACATGCGCACACATACCATACACATGTCTATGCATAAATAGTTGGCTGCAAAATAGAGTTTAAGACTGTATCATTGAGCTTCTTATTAGTTACACTGAAATTCACTGGGCTCTCTTGGACTTGAACTGTTTTCTTACTCATGCATAATTTTATAAAACTATGGTCATCTGGAAAATATTGGTTCACCAACATAGATAGATCTTCCCAATGTTGATGTGTTTCACCATTTAAAAAGAAACTTTTTACATCATATTTCTTAATATCAACACTGATATCTTCAGAAAATATCTTTCAGCACTGGGAAGCTGGCAAGCTCATGGTATCGGATATAAGCTTTCCAAAATTCTTATTTTCTCTTGAAAGCCGGAATTTTATCTTTGGCAACAAATGCTGTCAGTTGTTTTCCTTGAAATAACAGGGACATTTTGCTGATTTTCAAGAAAATTGCTGCCAAATACTCCAGTCAAATAACCATGATTTGTCTGTCAGTCATTTGTTCAAGTAAAAGTAATCCTCCATGAAAAAAGGCAGCTAGAACACCTCACAACTGTATTACAAAGCACCTTGCCTTGCAACAACTTTGCATGAAGTAAATTTATGCATACTTCCTAATTTTTCATACAGAATTAAAATAAAGTCCAAACAGAAGTTTCTCTTAACTGTGTTCATCCAAGCCCATATTTGAGGATCTTCACACAAGTGGCACTTTATATCTTTGGTTAAATGAAAGTCTACTGGGTGTTAGGACTTCAGCATTTAAACTTGTAGGAAAGAGACACTATTCAACTCAGGAAGGACACATTCTATGATTTTCTGTATATGAATAAATTATGACAATCCCCCTCAACAGACACTTTCTAAATTCTAAGTCATGGACCTCACTTTAGAAAAGAAACTATTGATGTCCTGAGACAGATTCCCAACAATAACAAAACACCCACCATTTGGTAATATACATATGCTTTAAAATATGCAGTTCTTCCTAACTACAGACAATAAGAATGTTGGACCTAAATTTTCATACATTGTTTTCTATCAAATGTATGTTTTATTGTAGGTGTAGTGCGGTGGTAGTGGTGGTGTGTGTGTGTGTGTGTGTGTGTGTGTGTGTGTGTGTGTGTCTATCTACATGCACATGGAGGCTGGAGAAGGATGTCAAGTATCCTGATCTCCAATTTATTCCCTTAAGACAAAGCCTATTACTGAACCTGGGACTTACTATTTCAGCTAGCCAGCAAGCCCTAGCAATCCTCTTGCTTCCACTCCCCACTATTGGGGTTATAGGAACATGGGGACACATCTGGATCTTTTACATGGTTGCTAAGGATCAAACTCAGTTTCCCATGCATGCACAACAAGTGCTCTTGCTCACTGCATCATCTCCCCAGACCCATTGTAGAGGTTCTGAAATAAGCTAATGAACTGATTCAGGCTGCAAAAACATGTGCTGATATTATAGGATGTGCAAATTATATTATACTAGAATTCAAAGTTCTCTTTTTCTCACTGGAAGGAAAACTCTATTTACTACACTTAATTTTTGAAGAGCAATTACTTGCTAGAATAAAACTCTATAGTTGGAAATACAATTGGCTATATCACAGGAATGGCAGTGTGAGGACGTTAGGCTAGGGGCTAGAGAGATGGCTCAGGAGTTAAGAGCACTGGCTGTTCTTGGGGCCTGGCCCCAGTTCCCAGCATCTACATGGCTACTAACACCGGTCCTTAACTGCAGTCCCAGGGAATCGAACATGCTCTTCTGACCTCTGTTGGTATTGCACAATCCTGGTACACTTAGATACATGCAGACCAAACACTCACACACATTGAATAAAAAATAAAAAAATAAAAATAATAATTTTTAAAATTAAAAAAATTAAGACATTAGGCTAGAGACGAGAAGACTCAAATACTGCCTCAGCTCACTTATTCCACTTCCCTTTTAGGACCTCAGAAGATATAAACAAATATATTTGCAAGTGATGCTTAGTGAATTAAAACAAATTTTGCTTCCTTACCCAAGTGTGAAGCTCCAGTAACTGGGGCTGGATTCCATAGCCATTCATTTACAAAATAAAGTGATATATTTATATATACATATATGTAGAAATGTAATAATAAAACTCATTTTATACATGAAGCAATTCATTTAAAAGGAATAAAATTCTAAGACAATATAACATGGATGAACCTTGAAGACATTGTTTATGATTCCATTTATACAAACTACCTAGAGTAGTCAAGTTCATACCTGGCAATAATTCATTGAGAAGATCCTTTCCCTCAAATACAAACATTTTGGTAACATGTAAGCAAGCGCATTAGCTAATGAAATGAAGATATTGAATAATTTGAAAGTTCTATTTGGATCAACACAACTATCAATAAGACCACAGTTTTGTTATTGTTGTTTATTGGTTTGTTTTTAATGTTCTCAATTTCAAAAGACACTTTCCCTGCCACTTCCTTCTGTTTTCATTTATCCCTGTACTAATTTTCTCCTTTCTTTTAATTACTTGTTAAATCATCTCACACTTTTTTACTGCTCTTTCTATAGCCCTTTTACTGATGCTTGCTACTCTGTTGTTCTGTCTTGCCTTCCTTCTCTTAAAACCCACTTAGTGTTGAAACCCTTCTCTCCCAGACTTGAGGCTTCTGTGTCAGATGGGTTTCATGAGAAGATCAAAGCTTCCATCTAACCTGTCTGAGAGACTCACGTTGACCCAGGCACCTTGAACCTGAAAGTGTAGAGAAACCCAAAGAGGAAAACCTGATCTAGCTTAATTAATGACTGTGAAGCAGCTTGTGTAGCACAGGGCAGTCCCAATGCACCAGCTCTACACTCCCTCCCTCTAGATCTGGATTCTGGAACTATATATACAAGCTATATAACCATACATACATTATCTGAGATCTAAAATGAAGTATTTATTACTTTAAATAATAACAGGTCCTTTATTAATATTGATTTACTTCTTATCACTGATCCAATATCAGAATAAAACAACTCTTCTTAGGAAATATACTATGGTGAGCTTTGTTAGTCACATACTCTTTTAGGTGGATAAAGTTGTAGGGTCCACAGCTAAGAGTGAATTCTGGTATGCTGCAACAGGGTGAAGGTTTGAGGGCACCGTTTAGCTAAGAGAAAGAAAGATCACTGAGATAAAACATGGAAAGAATATAAATCAATGCTGGGATGACAAGACTTCCTTTGTTGCTGCTCTATGACTCCTATCTTGTTCACCTCCTCTATTTCTCATACCCAAAGCAAATGGCTTCCTTCAGAGAAAGAATATAAATCATATCTGTATATACTCTTTTGAGTTAGATTACACTTATTTCTGCTCCATGATTATGTTTCTTCCTCTACCCATCCTTCTTGTTTACTTGGATACCTGTGCCCACATATAGGTAATGTCCCATTTGGCTATGTTAACTCCAAGAAGACAAATGCATGACTGCTTAAAATATTTACTTTACCAGGACTGGAAAGAAAGCTTAGTAGGTAAAACACCTTTCTGGCAAGCACGAAGACTAGAGTTCGGATCCCCAGCACACATGTAAATGCCTGGTGGGCATGACGGCCCATATGTAACCCCAGCTTTAGAGGCAGAGACAGGATTCCTGGTGCAACCTGGCTAGCTGGACTAACATAATGAGTGAGCTCTGGGTTCAAGTGAAAGACTTTTCCCCGATACATAAGCTGGAGAGTTAGGTATTAAGGACATTATGCACACTTGTGCACACACAGTTGGGCCCATATGTATGTGAACACCCATACACATAAACTACACAAACATGCACACATGCAAAAAAGAAGAAAAAAGTTTCTCTTACTAGCTACTGATGGGGCTACTGTGGTGTGTTCAAGGATCTGGCATGCTATTGTTAATTCTACTTTAATTTTCTTAGTATAAAGAAACATTTTGAGAGTACGTAGTCTTATCATAGTTGGCTATGTTACCTGAAACAGTGACTACAGTAAAGCAGCCACTAAGAATTTCAAAAAAACATTGTCTTCACAGAATTGAAGACCTTCAATGAGAGAAACTCTATAGATGCATTCTGGAGTGTTGTATTTTAAGCAAGACACTTCTTGAAAGTCTTAAACTTTATATTGAAGGTTTACTCAAAATTTTCATTTGACTCCACATGTGTGCTATGTTTACACAAACATCAAAATTTTTTTTTACTTCAAATTTTCAAGTGATTTACTCCCCAGGAAAATGGGTAATGGTTCTTGTTTACTTGGAAAAATTTCTGCTCATAAGAAGTAGAGAGAGTCATAGTCAAGATGAAGAGTGGGTCTGAGAATTACAAGTTGTTATTAACCAGATTGTTCATTTAACTGAACAAACCAAATCATTTACGCTCACTAAGCACATTTCTGTGGGTCAGGCACTCTTTTTTTAAGATTTATTTTTACTTTTCAATTATATGTATGGGGTCTGTGCACATGTGGTGCAGTTGCCCTCAGAGTCCAGAATAAGACATCAGATTAGTTGGGACGGGAGTTACAGGTGGTTGTGAGCTGCCTTGTGTGGTTGTTGGGAACCAACTTCCTATCTTCTGTGAGAACAGCAGACACTCTTAATTGCTGAGCCTTCTGTATAGCCTGAGGCCAGGCACTCTTATGAACACTTTAGCTTCATCAACTTATTCAACCTCCATTACAATCCTAATGTGACAGGTTCTATTTTTTGCCTCCATTTTACAGATGAAGAAATAGAGAATTAGAGTAGTTACTGCCACAGTGGTGGAGTCAGGCTCCTAACTTGCACTTACCACTTGACTGCTGTGCTGCTCTTCAGTGCCTAAGAGCACAGGTGCAGGCTGAAGGCTGAAGCTCACCCTTAGCAGTTCTTAAACCCAACTCAACAGACCACTGAACCTCGGTCTGTCTTTTTAGAGCAGCCTCTAAGCAACGCAGTATATTCAAGTAAAGGATTTATTAATGTGCTTTTGAAAATATGATTATCAGCATGGAAATTCTTGAGTCTCCCTGAGCAGTATGTTCCATTCCTGTGGCAACCCTCCATCAGAAGCCAAACCACAGGAAAAATAAGACTCCACACAAAGGGACATGACAAGTTCAGGGTTGCACAGCACTGGGCTAAGACTGACTGATGTTTTTAGATCCCTTGAACTAAAGAAATGTGTTACACACACACACACACACACACACACACACACACACACACAGAATTGCTCGGGTGCCTTTATCAGGTGGTCCATTTTATGTAGGAGAATGTTAGGAAAGGTGTCACAGTATTTTCACCTGATAAAGCCAGGATGGAATTTGAGACTTCTAGGATCAACTTAATGCAGATTACCTGAAGGTAGCATCTACAGTATCTACGCACTGTAAGCACTATGCCACCGAGATCTTTGCTTTCTGATTTGTACTGAGTGGTTAATTAAAATATTATAGTATTTGAAATCTCATTGCCTTCCAATTTATTAATTCTTCTATCATTGTCCTTGAATCAATCATAGCTCTTCTTGTTCCCAAGCTGCAGTTCATGCTATTCCTTCTTTCTAGACTATTTCCATTACATTACTATCAGAGATCTCTCTATCATAATATTTAATTCCTATGTTATTATTATACATGATTTTCCACTCATTTCTCCACATATGAAAACACATAAAGAGAGAGGAAGAGAGAGATTATAGTGCTTATTTTATTGTTTTGTGTTGTATTCATGCTGTACTCATTTATAAATGTATCCAAACTCTTTACCCCAACCTAGGATTCTCAAGTTAGCCTCTCCTGTCCTTGCATGTGCAGAATTTCTGGTATGGACTTGATGTGATTAAACTCATTATATGAGTTAATCAACAACTTACATTCCTGGCTTGGTTTTCAAAAAGCCCATTGATAACAATAAGCAGAATCTCAGACATGCATAGTGCTAACCCACAACATATATTAAGGGCCTACTACTTGCCTGGCATGAGTCTCTGTGTTAGCATGACAGTGGTACATAGAACACTCGAAGTTCCTGATTTCACAGAGCTTACAGTTTAACAAGAAACACAGGTAATGACATAAGAAGCTACAACAAGGGAAAGGCAGCAGGTGTCCTGTGCTAAGCAGCACAGAGTGTTACACGGAGTGTTACGGAATCACATACCACAGGGTCCTGTGTAGGGGCCTGTATGTGTTTGCTGGGTGATTGTGAGGAGAAAACAGAGTGGGGGCGGTGTTCCAAAAAGAAATAATCAGCATGTGAGAAAGCTTAGAAGTACTGGGGAATGGCAAGGTGAAGGCTAAAGGTGGTGGAAGTTGCTTATGCAGGGGAGGGGGACACACAGGGTGACAGGAAAGCCTACCTCCTACCTCCAGATAGCATAAAGTATGACTATGACATTTCCACTTTACGCAAAAAGCAATGGGAAAGCTGATCATTTTTGTTCTGTTTTTAGAAGGATTAGTCTGGATTTTATATGATCTAGAACCTGAAGAGAACAAAGTATAGGAATGGAAGCAACTTACATATCCTCTCTGTGTCTCAGTTTCATCATCTGTAAAGGCTTAAAACAACAGTCCCTTCTTTACAAGCCTGTGATGGCTTCACCTCATCTAATGTTTTAGGCATCCCATGGCCACATACTGACTTTTCATTAATCATTACATATTGATAATTGATGAGATGATACTACTTGAAACGCAAGGGCAAGAGGATCACAAGTTCAAAGGCCGGCAGCAAAACGTAGAGGGATTCTGTCTCAAATTAAAAATAAAAAAAGAATGAAGGTGTTACTTAGTGGTAGAGCTGCTTACCTGGCACATGCAAGACCCTGGGTTCAATTCCCAGTGCCACTAATTAATGAATTAGCTAGTTTATAAATGATTAGCTATAATTATTAAAGTGTTTATTCATATGCTTTCAGAAAAGAACTGATACATACAGCAAAAAGCATGCATCTTATTTTGTATTAGGGTATTAGTTTTTCTTTTATTTATATCACTACATAATTATTGTTTTGCTACAAAGATGACATTTGGCATGGTTTACATGGCACAGTTTTATAAGGTGTGTCCAACCTTTTGAAATTTTGATATGACATTGTCATCCACAAAGTTCACATTCCAGAACAGCATATCAACGTACCAAAAATAAAACAAAACAAAACACACACACAAAGAAATAAATAGCTTACAATGTTTTTAAGTAAGTTTATAATTTTGTGATGGGTCTAATTTATAGTTCTCATTGATTGCACACTGGACGTGCCTTGTTACATAATATTTACAAAGAAGTCAGCATCTCAGGAAATCAGAAACTAAGCCAATGCAAGGGGCAGTCATTTCCAATTGGAAATTCTTAGTTTTTACGTTATGCTGATTACTGTGCGTACACTGAAGTGGAAAGGTCTTTTCTTGTCTTTGAACACTGAAAATCTACAGTTCCTTAGACCAAGGGACCAATCTACTTGTCTTGAGTGATTGGGCAGTACAAAAACTCGATAACTTTCTGAAGGTTTAGTGCCAGAGAGTCAAAAGGACATCCCCACAGTGTGTATCAAATGAGGTTCCACAAGGAATATTCATCCTTACCTTACAATACAAAGACCTGTATCAATACTCACATGGAAAGAGAGAGAGGGGGGAGAGATAGTGTCTGCCTTTAGTGATTCTCATATCACCCTTTCTTCATGGAATTCTTCCTTTGCTATCTTCAGTGTTCTTTTCTTAGGGCCCCAGTTCTGTTTCCAGTGCTGGGATGGAACTCAAGACTTGTACATGCTAGGCAAGTGCCCTACCACAGTACTACCATCTCAGCCCCTGCTCCAGTTTCTTTTAGCTGCTGATAGATTTTATAGTTAAGCACAAATATTGAGATTGATGATATAACTGAGTGATAGAGCACGTGTCTGGCTTACACAAAGGCCCTTGCTTTCATCCCTTACATTGTGAAAAAGAAAAGAGTACCCACACTTGAACACTTTCTTTCTCAAGTGGGAAAAAAAACCTTAGCCTTCAAAGTGCACCAAATTAGAAGTATCTCCTTCATGTGAGTGATTTCCACTTAGCCTTTTCTGCTGCCTCTGGTGCTATTTTCCCCATCTACCACAGAAAATAATGCAAACTCAAGTCCACAAAAATGTATATAGGTATCTGAGTTTCTATAAAGTTCATATTTTTACATGGGACTTATTTTCAACTAGGTCACTCTTGGCTATTTAATCTTCTCATTATAAAATGCAACATGGGGAGCTGGGGAAATGGCTCAATGGGAAAAGTGCTTGATGCACAAACATAAGGACCTGAGACTGGATTTCAGCACACATGCAAAAAGTCAGGCATGGCAGTGTACACCTGTAATTCCAGCAACTGGGTGAGGGAAGAGACAAGAGGATCCAAAGAGCTTGCTAGCTAGTCAGTTTCCACGAATCAGTGAGCTCAAGGTTCAGTGAGATACTCTGTCTCAAGAAGTAAAATGGTGCTTGCATGGTTCTTGTGCATGCTGACACCATTGCTATAAGTTCATATGAGCAAGGTTCCAGGCGCCTATAGGACTCTTATTCCAAGCAGACAAAACCCAGCACAGAACTGTGGAAAGGGGCAATAGGTCCCAATCTTAGTAAAAAATCTATTGGCAACTAATTACTACTGGGTGAGGAAGAGCTAATCTCAAAGGGAGGGACGCTGGATGGGTTAACTAGCCCCCAGTGGATGAGCTTACACTGAGTGACATCTGGAGACACAAGCTTGACATGATGGGCCTTGACACAGATGACAGTATGTATGAATTCCAGTGGAGGAGGGTTGTGGGAGGGTGCCAATGGGGAAAGGGTATAGAGATGATTAGGATATTCTGTATAAAATATACAAAATTAAATTTTCAAATTTTTGGAAAAAATGTAAGGCAGAAAGCAATGGGGTAAGATACTGATATCAATTTCTGGTCTCCACTCATGAGCACATACTGGTATGCATACGCACATCCACCACCACGTAAGCACTGACAAATAATAAAATAAAATATAACATAGATTCAAAAAAAAACAGCCCATAACACAGTGGGGTTGTACTCTTATTACCATCAGTCAGGTCAAAAGAAAAAATCATCATCAACCATCCTAAAAGCTTTTCAATGTTTCCTGACCCCAATACCAATCCCTACCTCTCCACAAAATAGCTACAATCCTGATTTTCTTTTCTTTATAATTTTGTCACTCAGGAGTATACGTCTGCTCATTCTAGTTTGGCATTGCCCATTAAAAAAGTGAAAGTGCCTTATTTCGAAGTTTCCTTCTCCATCCTTTTTCTTACAATTTATCTGCTGGAGAAAGGGAAATATTTATCCTGTGGAATTTCCCAAAGTTTGGAGTTTGTGAGTAAATATGAAACTACAATACAATTTGACACTTCGTTCTTTCATTGATAACAGAATGTCTGATGATCTTTCTTTTTATGATGTTATTTGCTATGCTGTTCTCAGTCTGCTGAGAAGCCATAAAATAATGGCTTCCTATTTCTGTTATTTCTTATTTTACTAATTAAAATATTTCTTATAAAGACATATTGCCTCTCTTTTATAAGTGTTACTCAGAAAGAGGGGTTGATGTGCTAAAAGTGAGATAGATATATGTTCCTTTATTATTCCCTGATGGTGACATAAAAGCACTTTAAAATATTAGAAGCATATGAATTTGAACTCATTTAATGGGCTTTGATTCTGATAGCTATATTTTTTGGAATGCAAATTTTCCTGAAATTGGCCTCTTTCGAGTTGAATCTTAAGTTTATTTTAATGTCTAATTTGTTTATCCTGGATTCTATTTTTCATTTATGATTCTGGTTTGAGGTTGATCTATCCAACTCTTTTTTTTACGTCACATTGGTTTCTGTCAATGTCTCTATTGTCAGTTTAAGCACCTTCCTTCTTTTGCTTAAAACAGTGGTTCCCATGATGGCATCCAGATTCTCAGCATCAGCATATCACCTGGGAACTTGTTGCCAACACAAATTCTTAAACCTCATGTCAAGCTATTGAATCAAATAATTTTGGGGTGATGCCCACCAATATATTTTTCTCAAGGCCTTCCAGATAATTCTGATAAAGTTTAAAATTTGAGGAACATGACTTAAAAAACAAACTTTGTAGTCTTCCTTGTATCTTTTGCTATAGTGCTTATAATTTTTTGGAGCCTTAACATCTACCATCAGGAATTACAAAAAGGAAAGGGAATATATCAGATAGAAGGTAGATAGACAAACAGTAGATAGATGATAGATAGATAGATAGATACTTCCCTGTTTTATGATGATGAACATAAAACAAATGAAAATAAATCAGAAAAAGTCCTACTTTCTACTTTAGAACACAGAAAAAGTAGACTGTGCTTAAGGAAACTCTACATAACCAGACTTTCCTCTTCCACTTTTCCTGAAGTGGGACAGAAAAGATCTCTATAGAGTTGAAAATCAATCAGAGGAACATGGAGCTAGTCTAACCTGGCTCCTTATTACAGGGAGACATATGAGTGAATAAAGCAATTACAGTATGTAGTAGAATGTAGCATAGTAGAATTATATACATTGGTATGTTTACTCTTTGGGAGTAGGACCTGTACCATATCCTTGGGAGGAGAAGTTGATCTGGACTTACAAAGGCCTGAGGCATATGCATTCTTGCGTACATTTTGTAAGGTTTACTGTTGGGGGATAAGGGAGAGGGTTTCAAAGGACAAGGGTTAAAGACTTTCACTAATTCCAAAAATATATTTAGTGTCTGGAATTTTCTTATGGATTTAGAACACAGATAAATAAATAATATAAGATTATGATGATCTACTTAAAATATAATCAAGATAATACAAATTAAAATGCAAATGAGTTACTAATGTATACTAGTTGGTTTTTGTCAATTTGACACAAACTAGCAACAACTGGGAAGAAGGAACCTCAACTGACAAAGTTTCTTCATTGGATTAGCCTTGGCCATGTCTGTGGGACACTTTTCTTACTTGCTAATTGAGGTAAGAAGGACTAGCCTACTGTGGGTGGTGCCATTCCTAGGCAAATGGGCCTGGGCTGTATAGGAAGGGTAACTGAGCAAGCCAAGGGAAACAAGACAGTAAGCAGTGCTCCTCCAGGCTATGCTTCAGTTCTTGCCTCTAGTTCCTGTCTTGACTTTTCTCAGTGGTGAATTGTGACCTGAAAGTTGTGAGATGAAATAAACCCTTTCCTCCCCCTCAAAAAAATAAAAAAAAAACCAGAACATGAAATCAAAGAGGAAAATTTTCCTATTCTTATGAAGCTTATCTTCTAGTGTGTGGCTTGGAGGTTGGATAAGTAATTATGTTTAACTAGGGGAAGCACAGGTTTTTTTTCAGGCTGTGGAGCTAATCTGTATTGTATGTGATGTAATGGTCTTGTCATAATACACAGACCTTTTACAACACAAGGAGTGAACATTGATGTACGCAAATTTTAAAAATCAGCTAAGATGGGGAATCCCAAGATGAGCCACTGTAGACTGAGAGAAAATAGCCTAATAGTATAACAAATGTAAGATAAGGTATGACCTTGCTGAAGAGATTAGGGATAATAGATGCTGATCTAAGTATCTTTGTAACTCTTTACTACACAGTACAAATGAAAACAAAAGGGGCTATCTATAAAACTTTAGCTGGTAAACTTTCTTTTCAAGGGAGTACCAATTAATAATTCTAACAATATTGCTGTGCATGTGTCCTAGTACGAGCAAATAAATAAAATGGATGACAGGAGCCAGGTTTTTCACTATTAATGGGAGAGGTTCCAGCTATACAATGGGAGAAAAACTAGAATGGAAAGACTCATGTAGTAGTGAATGAGAGTCAGAGACATCAACATGAGTTCACATTTAGCTTCATATACATACAGATGGACAGATGTAAGCCAGGTGTGGTGGTACACGTGTTTAATTCCAACACTTGGGGAAGCAGAGGCAGGCAGATCTCTGTGAGTTCAAGGCCAACTGGGGTTACAGGAAGACCCTGTTTCAAAAAGACCAAAACAATGGACAAATGTATAGATAATTGCAGATGTGAGTGCATACATGAATATGTATATGCACATATATTTTTTTAGGTCTGTCTTCTAGGCAAGCCTAAAAGTTAAGATACTCAAGTTCCAACAAGTATACCCAGTGTTCAGGGATCATGGTTTCTAATGACATTCTGGAGTCTCATAGAAGTAGATAGAGCAGAGAGGGTAAGGGAGAGATTTGTTAACAGGTCCAAAGTCAGCCAGTTAAGAATGAATTTTTGACGTTTTATTATACAGAAAGATGGTAATATAGGTAATAATACTTTATTGTATAATTCCAAATAACTAAGCCAAAAGGTTATGAATGTTCTCATGACAAAGAAATGGTACATGCCTGAGTTGATGGATAACCAATATCCTGAGTTTATCATTACCTAATATATAATGTTCTGAATCATCACACTGTGCCCCATAATGATGTACAGTTATTAACTGTTGATTTAAAATTAAAAAATAAAAAGAAGTGGGAGTTTTCAGAAAAATAGTTGATTCTGGGGCTAGGGACAGAAATATACAAGTTGATCCTGGAGTATTCTGTAGTTCGTGCCAGAAGGTAAGGAAGTGCTCAGAGGGACAAAGTAGTAGCCAACTGGAAGTTTCTACCAATGAAGGCGAGAACAATTTGAGCAGCACAACATAGAACACAGTCAATGCAGTTCTAAAACAGAACTCAAAGAATAAAACAAATATCCATAAATTAATCCTGATATAAAACAATAGCTGAAGAAATAAGTGGGAAAGACACATAACCCTGATATAGAATTCCAAATAATTCAATAAACCTCCAACTCCTCCTTCTTTCTTCTTTTCTGAAACTCATTCATAAGGATGAGTTAACTCTGCACTCTATGCTTTTAGTGTGAACTGTGCTCACTGAATTTATTTCCAGAACATAAAGAAAGAAGTAAAAAAAGTAAGTTTCCAGTGGAGAAATCTGACAAATGCTGCTACCAGTGTTCAACATGAATAGCAACATCAGTAGACCATTTGATACAATGTGAGGAGAAGGGCACCTTGTCTCTATTTCTTCCTTGCAAAATCCCATGCCCCTGTATAACCAAAGAAACCCAACATGAAAGACAGTCTGTAAAACACATAACCAGTAATCTTCCAAATGTCAAGATCATCAAAAACAAAGAAAATCTGACAAACTGTTACATATAAGAAGAAACTAAGAAAGCATAACTAATATCATGTGACATCCTGGGTGGGATCACGGGACAGACAAGGAAGACAAAGGAAATCTGAGTGTTAGTTTAAAGTACTAGTGTTAGTTTAAAAGAGTGTGTCATGGCAGGAGCCTATTGCTGAAGATGCTACATACATGAACTGTAAAACAATCAAGAAGAAATAAACATGGTGCTGACTTCGAAATGTCATCTCTACAGTCTAGCTTTCATAGTGCTGGAAGGTGCTATGCATGCTACCTGAAGAGAAAATTTAGCATAAGCTTTACCCAGCAGTGAATCCTGCATGTTACAGTAGCAACTGGCCTGGCAAGATATGCCCACTGGTGCAATAGTAGCATGCATACCACAGGAGCAACGAACTGCTTTTTAATTGAATTCAAGTTCCACTTCATAGATGGAGTCCATATCCGACATTGATATCGTGCCTAGGAACCTGAGGCTAGACAGCCCACAGGCTATGAAAGAAATCCTAGTATAAGTATTCTGCTAAATATAGTGTTAAATTGATTTCTAATTGTTGACTTATTGTTAAACCCATAAACTAACGTATCTCTCATCACAGAAGCAGCCTTAGACCGAAGATAGTGATTAACACAGAGACTCACACCTGGCCAACATGCAAAGAGTAAGAGGCTTCAGAATATTTATCCCTGAATAGGATACCTGTGTCAAACTTCTGCCTCCCAAGGCTAAGGGATTGTTGTAGAAGAGGGAACAGATTGTCAGAGCTAGAGGAGGTGGATGACCACAAGGAAACAGAATTTTCCAGACAGCTGGTTAGTTACTCATATAAATTCACAGCAATAGTGACAACATTCACAAATCCCACGTAAGCTGAAGCCAGACCAAATCCCGGTATAGACACTAGGAAGAGGGTAAGAAAGCCCAACGCTATCTGAGGAACTATTCCCAACTGATGACAGTTGGGAAAGGGAGATTCAGTCTTGTTTAAGGGTGAGACTCTTAGTAGGTTGACTAGGCTCCAGTGGATGAACATGAACACACACTGAAGGACGTTTGGGGAGAAAACCTGACTCTCTCTCTCTCTCTCTCCTCCCAATATATACAGAAATTCGGTGGGGAGTTTGTAACAGGGTACAGATATGGGAGTGAATCTAAATATGATCAAAATATATTCTAAGAAATATGCAAAATAACAATAGAATTTCATTTTAAAAAGTAATGTGTCGGTCTTGGTTCTTTAGTTGTAACAAATGTGCCATGGGACTCCAACATGCCAGCAATAGGCAAAACTGAGTAAGAAGTATAGAGGACCTGCCTGGACTATTTTTGCACCTTTTGTATAAACTTAAAAGTGTTCTAAAATGCTTTTTATTTTAAAATAACAAAAAATTGCAAGAGTTTATTGTAAATGCTTTGGGGGAAGAAAAAAAGCAAACCTTGTAAAGGAGATTGGGTACTGGGGAGTGGAAGAGTAATCAGGGTAGGGCTCTCTGAAGAGCCAATATTTGAGCAAGTACACAGAGCAGCAAGCCATGTGGACACAGGCAGAAAAGCATGCCAGGAAGTAAAAACAAGATTAAAGATGAAATGGGAGTTGTTAGGGAGGTGCCTACAGAAAACAGTTCAAGTGAAACAGAAAAGCCTGACTCAGGCAGTGGTGGGAGGTAAGAAGAGTAGGGGCAGATGTGAGTTGTACTCAGTTTATAGACTAGGAAGAAGAAAAGAACAGTCTGGAAAGGAGATAAACCTCTCCATACAATGTGTGTGGCAAAGTTCAGACAGTTGGCCCTTAAGGACCTAGGTACTTGCTTCAGTTCTACTTTTCTGGTCTTCCTTCTAGAAGTCAGGACACTGGAGCCCAAACTGGGATTTTCCCAGCTCACAGCATAAAAAGACAAACTTAACATTTAAAATGAGGCTTTCTGAGTAGGTGTCCTGTGCCCACCAAACTTTCTGTGATGCTACGAGAGTATCTCAGAAGAGGTAAAGATTGTGTGATCAGCTGAGTCCTAGGAAATTGGATAAAACAAAAGACCATCTCCAAAGTCCAAGTGACATATGTTGGCCCAATTTAAGCCTGTCCCAGAATGAAACTTTTAAAAGGACTTTTGAATCCTGACACCAATGTCTTTTCTTATCTATATAAGATCAGAAGGACACGTTTGTAATACAATAAAGTCTAAAGATCCTGCTATCCTTTGCTGTTCCAAATGAACCTTGAGGCCTTGTGCTACATATTGTGTGTGTGTGTGTATGTGTGTGTGTGTCCCTAAATTTCCCTAAGTGAATCATACTTTCCCCAACTGCATGCATGTTCCTAGGTCTCCAGGACTGTAACAGCACCAGATTTTCTGAGCTCTCATCCACCTCAAGTGGTTAGTTGAAAGGCAAACCAAGTGCAAGAGACTGTCGTCATAAAACAAGCCCTTCAGAGCCTTCAAGGTATAGTAAAGATTGGAGTAGCAGTAGGCGCCTGAAACTGCACCATCAAATGTTTTCTTTGCTCTGTGCGTCTACTTTGAAATCATCCTTTACTTATTTTGCCCCAGTCCTCTTAGCAGTAGTTCCCAACCAACTTTGGAAACACATCCCTCTTCTTACTCTTCTTATTCCCACTTCCTCTACTTGCTCCATGTTTGCATTGGTTACTTTTACTATTGCTATGACAAAATCCCTGAAAGAAGTCACACAGAGTGGAAGGGTTTATTTTGATTCACAATTTCAGGGAATACAGTTGTAATCCTTAATATTGATTGTGAACTTGGCAGGATCTAGAATCAAGGAGGAGAGAAGCCTCTGGCCATGTCTGTGAGGGATTATCTTGATTAGGTTAACTGAGGTGGGAAAACCCGCCCTAAAAGTGGACAGTGACATTCCCTGGGCTTGGGGGCTTGGACTGCAGAAAAAAGAGAAAGCTACTTGACCACCAACATGTATCACTCTGCTTCCAAACTGGATACATCAAGCTCCTGCTGCCAAGCCTTCTTCACCATGATCATGATCAACTGTGAAAGCGCTTGAACTGTGAGGTAAAATACATTTTTTTCTCCCTAGAATTGCTTTTGCCAGGGTGTTTTGTCACAAGAAAAGTAGCAAAGACAATGATGTTTGGAGTAGGGAAGGCATGGAGAGGCTGATCCATGAGGACTGGAGTTTGTGGCTCCCAATTCTCATATCTTGGCTGATCAAACAGACGGCTTATCCAGCAGGAGAAGAAATTATAACCTATAACTTTCGAGTCCTGTCCTCAGTGGCCCACTTCTGCTAGCTCAGCCAAACATTCTAAAGGTTCTACAACCTCCTAACAGCACCACCAGCTTAGTACCAGCTGTTCAAGCACAGGTACCTGTGAGGGACATTACACATTCAAACCATAACTTTACCCCAATCCAGCTGCCCCTTATCCTGATCCCTCAGATCAGTGTTTCTTTTCATCCTCAGGACCTTAGTCAGAACTATACTTCCATGAAATACTATAGGGAGTGTTTGTTAGCAGTTTTGGAACTTTACCGGGTATTGAGTCTCTGCACAAGAGAACCATATCTTGCAGCCATGAGTAATTTAGGACTGTGGAAAGATTTTTCTCAAGTACACATGCCCACAAACAAGAAACGGATGGTTATTAAAATGCTTAGCTGCTATAATAATTTAATTTTTCTAACACTATAATTTAACTTGGTCCTTGTTCACTTGTTAATAGATTTTATAGCAGTGTCTTCCCTCTTTCTCTTGCTTTCTTTTCTCCTTTCTGAAACATATATTAATTATAATCTTCAGGCCCGGTTGCCTCAAAAGTAGATTAGAATATTTCTTCAACTGTTAAATTACTTTCTGTTCTTGAAGCGAAATAATTGGAACATCTATGTCTGCAGACATCATGGAGAAAGACATGATTTTGAAGGAAGGCATTAAATTAAATTACATTGTGATTCTAAGTTAAATTGTCCGAGAACTGACTTCCTCGACAGCTCTGATTCAGGCCTCCAAAATGTCGCATACTGTGAGTCATGCTTCCTTATGGAAATGACAAAACTTCCTCACCACCCTGATCTAAGCTGCCTGCTGTTGGCCTTCTCTGCTCTCAGGAAGGGATGAGGTCGTGTGTTACATTTTTTCCATGGTGAGTAAGGAAGCCCATCTTTTGTTTTTTCAAAGTGAGAAATATACTTTGAAATACACACACACACACACACACACACACACATGAGTCAAAGAATGACATGCTGAAAATGCTGAAAATTAATACCAGGCAAAGGACTCCCACCCTCTGAAGCCTTGGGAAACAAATAAACAATGTTTGAGACTGTAAAAACAAGAGAGAACTGACTTTTTAACCATTTATGCTCAAAGGCTTTTTAATGTTCAAATTTCTGTGTAAAGAAGTGTATAGTAACTTTACAAAGCTAATTTTAGTAGTAGTAGTAGTAGTCATCAAGGTAGTCTTAAAGTGCTTGGGCTTTGCAGGGAGCAGAGAAGCAGTACTGAACAGTGCTAATCCATTTCCAGGAGATTGCTTCCCCTGGATCTCTAAGAGCTGTCTGGGAAAGAGCCCTACTCAGAAACAGAGACTTGGGAGGCAGAAACAAGAGGATCAGGAGTTCGGGGCCAGTCTCAGCTACATGGTAAGTTTGACGTTGGTCTGGGTTTACGAGAGAGGGGGGGGGGGTCCAATTGCCAACAATATTTTGTCCTTGGGAAATTTGCTCTAGATTTTCCCAAAGCAGCCTCACATTCAAATGTGTACTGGTTGGTATGTTGTGGTATGTAAGTAACCCAGCACTCATCAAAAATTCTATTTATTGTGGTGAAAAAAAGTACTCTAAATATCAACTCAGTGTAAAGATTTACACCAATTTGGAAAATAAGCATTTATTCTCGGGATGAGTATTCTGATACTATGGCTAGAAAGATGGCTCCGTTGGTCAAGTGCTTTCTTTGAAAGCATGAGGACCTGAGATCAATCTTCAGAATCACATAAAAAAAATCTAGGCATAGTGGCATCCACTTGTAACTCCAGTGTTGGGAACACAGAGGTTCACTGGCCAGCCAGCCTAATCCTAATTGGCAAGCCTTAAGCCAATGAGAGACCTTGTCTCAAAATAAAAAACAAAAACAGAAAAGGTGGCCAACACCAGTGGAGGAACTACACCTGTGCTCATCCTCTGTCCTAGGCTCAGCTCTGTATTCTGATAGTCATTTGTATCAGGTTTTCAGCTCCTGTCACATTCCAGGCACTGTTCTAGGTGCTGGAGAGTTAGCAGTGGACTTAACACTACTGAATTAAAGATGCTTGAAATTGAGAGTCACAGAGAGAGGATAGACAGAAAGAAGGGAGAGAAATTCAGAGCTTAATAAAAATTAGCCACTAAGGAATAGAAGACAGACCAGGTTGTGACTGAGTAAGGTAGGAATAGCTACTACTGCTAGTTGGGGTGGGTAGGGAATAATTTTCTAGAAGGTAACTGAGGTAAGAGCTGAATAATGAGATACAGTTAACCTGTGGAGAAGAGTTCTGCTTCAGGATCAGAAAGAAGGGCCAGTGAGTCTGATGCACAGTAAGCAAGGGAAGAGTAATGATAGGAGATGAGGCTGGAGAAGTAGGCAGAGGCCAGCTCATGCAGAGTCAGCTGCTATCACCATCAGCCTCCTCCTCATCATCATCATCGCTCATCCTCCTCCTACATACCTTTATCATAATAATTCTTATCCTCCTCCTCATCATCATTCCCACTGCTAATACTTACTACATACCTGCACAGTGCTAACCACTTCCTGGTGATTTGCTTCTTCACTGTTCACATTTACTTCGTGAGGTTTTGGGTTTTTTTGTTTTGTTTTTGTTTTTGTTTTTTCCCTATGCTTAACACAGTCGCTGGTAGGTGCTAGAACTGGGATGTTACCCCATAGGTCCTGATCCTGAATTCACTCAACTGCTATTATACCAAGGAAAAAGTTATCTCAAATATTTTACTGGGGACACATAAAAGAATCACAACCAGTATTGTTATCTAATTTAAAAACCAGTAGGTACTATGGAAGGGATTCTCTTTAAAAGTCTATAGAAGCAGGGTGTGATACTACATACCTGTCATCTCAGTGCTTGGGAGATGGAGGCAGGAGGATTGCAAGCTCATGACTAGTCAGGGCTACCTAGAAACTTCAAGACCAGCTTGAGCTATGTAGTGAGACACTGTCTCAAAAAATCATTAAAGTCTTGTAAAACTAATGAACTAGATCTGGGAGTCCAGCCACTATGGGGTTATTCAGTTTATTAAGTATGCATAAACTGTCATTTTCCCTTCCTCATCCAGTCCCCTGACCACCACACTAGTAAACATCATGCAATATGGTGCTGTACTTACTCTCACATCACTTTAGGACATACTTTTGGCAGCACTAGAGAAAAGAAAGAAACATGTTGAACAGTGCCTCTGAAGCCCATCATGATTGGAGAGCTGTTGGAGATCAGTATTTATATCTCTGGGCTTCTATTTTCTCATCTTCTTCTAAACCAAGACTAGCTCTACCCTGGGGTATTGTAACAATAGGCAAAAATAACTCAGGTGCCTCCAGGGGGTGTTATAAATGGAATCTTTTAAAGAACATAAGTGTTAATTTGCTGAATTGCCATCTTCTGATCCATTAAAATTTATTATGTGGTTGCTGTAGTAGGCAAAACAGAGACCCCAAAACATGTATACATTCAAATTCCCAGAATCTATAAATGTGTTTTCTTATATGGTAAAAGAGGTCTTGAAAGTGTGCTTATGCCAGGGATCTTGAGATGGGGGGATTAGCTTAGATTCTCCAGGTGGGTCTGATATAATCATGAGGGCCCTTATAAGAGGGTAGCCAGGGAGTTACATGTCAGAGTGATGTGATATAAAAAGAGCTCAACTCATTCTTGCTGGCTTTGAAGATGAAGGAAGGAGCCACAGGGCAAGGAATAAAGGTATCCTCAAAATGCTGGAAAAGGAAAAAAATTGGCTTCTTCCCCGAGAGCCCCCAGAAGAAAGCAGCCTTGTTGTCATCTTGATTTTAGCTTGTTTGGCTGATTGTAGACTTCTAGTCTCTCGAAGTATAAGATAATTTGTATTGTTTGGAGGCACTAGGTTTATGGCAATTTGTTGCAGCCGTAACAGGAAACTCATAGTTTGTCTGACCTCTGGCAGTTCATGGTAATGTTAACTGCACCATAATATCATGTAACAAAAACTCTGAGGAAAATTTGAAGTTTGTGCATCATGATGAGGTTTCTTAAACTCACACATTGATTTTCTTTCTTTCTTTTCCTTTTCTTTTTGCTTTTTCTTTGTGACACTGGGAATTAAAATTGAGCCCAGGGTCTTGAGCATGCTAGGTAAGTGCTCTCCCACTGAGCCACATCTTCGTCTCTTACATATTGATTTCTGCATTGATTTACCCTGATCCCAAGAGTCATGTTCTCACCCCTCCTGTCTTGATTTCTTCTGCCACATCCACTTGCTGTTTGCTATTTTCCAATTTATAAGGCAGTGTTTTGCAAAGGGAAAACATAGCAAAATCAAAATCCAGATTCACCTCTGTGCAAAAGTATTTGAATTTTTTAGAGAAATATGCCATGTATTGGTCCCATAGTTGTTCTGTGATGGATGGCTGGTTTTCTTTGTGTTCTGTTACTGGAATTCAATGAGAGTATAGAATTTCCTTTGGTTTCCAGAACCATGCCTCACAATACTCATTCATCAGCTACAACAAGATATATGAAGGCTGCAAGACTGGGTTGTATGTAACCTTCTAGGTAAGACTGAGAGGGATCTTAGGGATCACTTAACTAAATTTGTCATCAGAGCAAACATTTCAGAAGTAGGATATTGTGGGGACCAGTCTTGGCCAAATCACATTGGATTGTATCTGAGTGCCTGGAAATCTTCACATGCTCCTAAATGAACACAGAAGTGTTAGCCACCCCTGATGCTGCCTAGAAAACTGAGAAAGAAGCCACTCGGTCTATCCCTGTGAGAGAGGCTGGGCACCCTAACTTTGTTTTACTTCCTGTCCTTTTGAGCTATATCAACATTTAGTGGAGCTCTGAGCACACTGCTGCCACTGAAACTAGACAAGTAGGTGAGACTCTGCTATAATCAGAAAAAATAGGGAAGTAAATGAAGGTTCTGTGTGAAAAATCTGCTGTGATTTCTTTCCAGTCTAACACTGGGCAGCAGGTCCTATAAGATCATGTCCTGTAAAAAAAGTGAGACCCTGTCTCAAAAAACCACAAAGCAACAATCACAACAAAAAAGTTATTCTTTTATCTTTCTTGAGTTTATAAGAATAACAATCACAAGAATTTTTAAGATAGGAAACTTTGTTTTCAAGTTAAACAATTGACTAAATTGCCTTCATATGTCAAAAAATCTTTTAAAAAGAATAACCTTGAAACATTGATATAATTTTCTCTTCTGGTACAATAAAACCTCAAATTACAAAATCCCATTTAAACTTCTCTTTTCTTTGAAATAGATGTGAAGCAGGAAAGAGAAACTAAAATGTTGGGGCAAATATGGAGCTATTTTAAGAGTACAAAATTCTGCATGCATACAATTTCTGAGTATTACAAATATTTCAATAGATCCTTTTGGAAAGTTCAACACAAAGAAACTGTACTTAACCTTTAATCAAAACACTCTCCCTATTTGCTTTTTCCTTCTTGATTTTCCACAATTGGAATGCAGGAAGCATATTTTTCTCCATGAACTGATATCTTGAAAATCAGTGATATTGGTGATGTTTCTTATTCTGTTTACCAAGCTGCATAATGAAGGTACCATATCCTTTCAGAGTTCATAGGATTTTAAGAAAATTACTGATACTTAGATGCTAAATAATGTTTGCCCAATGTAGAATTTTCCATCAAATTCAGTAGCTTTTTAAAAAAACAGCTTTCAAAGCGGTCAGTGTGCATTAAGCCCAAAATTAAAAGATCACAAAGAGGTTCCAAGGCACTCAAATTTTCAATTAAGCATAATTCCCCTCTAGACGACCTGTAAGTGGGAGAAAAATATCAGTGCTGGTTCTTTGCATGAAATATGCTTAAAGGAAGGCAAAAGGTGATGGGGAGACAAAGTCTTTTAGAACCAGAAATAACAAAGGGTCACCGTGATCTGGGACAAAGATATAATTATATACAGCCTGCACAATGTGCTAAGCATGTTAAATTGCTTGCTCCTGCTAAAACACCCGGATTGTGATTTTCTGCTTCTCTTGAAGACATGCACCCCTGGGCTACGTTTTCTTTTAGTGACTGCTGACTGGCACTTTTACTGACTGTAAAAGTGGAGAGGAACTTGCCATTTCAGTAGTCTTCTGAGGCCAGCTTCCTTATGGACTTGTGAATGTGTGGTTCTTGGTGGGCAGTGGGGAAATCTGGCCACTGTCATGGTTTCTCTGGCAGTTTGGAAGCCATCAGGTAAGACGATGGCATTGCTAACTTAGAAAGAACCCCTGGTCATCCAAGTCCTAGGTCAGAAATATCTCAGCCTGAAAAGTCCCTGAGAAAATTCCAGGAGACTTAGTGAGGTTGGAGACACATGCACACACACACACACACACACACACACACACACACACACACAGGAAGGGGCACGTTATTAGTGATGTGGGGAGTGGGGAAGGAAAGAGACTGGTAGACTGAGTTGAGGGGAATGAGGGAGAGATTAGAGGAGGAAGATCAACAAGAACATAGTGCGCATCGAAGCACCATCAGCACTTTACACGCTGATTCTAAAAACCAATGAAAAGGGGGAGTTTTTAAATTTTTTAAAAAGTGAAATATGGCAATTGTCTAGTCTTAATAAAAGTGAAAGTCTCATATGCGTTATGACATTATAAGGCATTATACTAAGTGAAATTAGTCAAAAACAAAAGGACAAATGCCCCATGGCTCTATTCATTGACTTTACTCGTATCAGAATAATTAAAGTCATGGAGACAAAGCTGCATAGAGGCTACTAAGGAGTATGAAGGGAAGAAAAGTGGAATTAGTGTTTTAGGTGTACTGAGTTTCTGTTTGGGATGATGAAAAAGTTCTAGAGATAAAAAGTGATGATGGTCACACAGCAATGTGAATGAATTTAACGCTAGTGGAACTGTACCTTATGAAAATAATTAAAATGGGGGCTGGAGAGATGCCTCAATGGTTAAGAGCACTGGTTGCTCTTCCAGAGGAAGGGGAATCTTCCCAGCACACATACAGGCTAACAGCTATTTATAACTCTAGTTCTAAGGAATCTGAAACCCACTTCTGGCCTCCTTGGACATTGCACTCACATACATGTAGACAAAACACTCATACACATAAAATAAAAGTAAGTAAAAAAGATTAACACAACAAATTTTAAATATGTATATTTCCTCACAATTACAAAGAAAAGTTTTATCAAAAGTAGTTTGAGGGGCTCAGCAGTTTAGAACACTGGCTGTTCTCGTAAAAGACTCCGGTTCAAATCCCAACACTCACATGGAGGTTAAAAACCATTTGTAACTCCACTTGCAGGGGATTCAACACCCTCTTCTGTCCTCTGTGGGCACTGCATGACATGGGTGCACTTATATACATGCAGGTATAACATTCATAGACATAAAATAAAAATGAATAAATCAGAAAATTTAAATAAAATAAATAAATAAAAGTAGTATGAGCTGAGTGTGGCAGCACACACTTGTAATCCCAACACTCAGGAAACAGAAGAGGAAGGATCGTGACTTTGAGGCCAGTCTCAACCACATAAAGAAACACTGTCGTGAAAATTAATGTAGTTTGACCAGTGTTTGCCTCTTTTTTCTAATCTGTTTTATAAAGATTTGTTTGCCTATTTGTTTGTTTGTTTTTATTCTGTGTGTGTCTCTGTGTGTGTTTGTGTCTGTGTGAGTGTATGCCACATGTGTATAGGTGCCTGTGGAAACCTGAAGAGGATGTTGGATCCCCAGGAGCTAGAGTTACCAGCAGTTGTGAAACACCCACTATGGGTGCTGGGAACCAAACTTGGGAACTCTGGAAAAGCAGGAAGCACTCTTAAGCACTGGGCTATCTCTCCATCACCTCTTCTCATCTTAAAATGATGCAGAGACCCACTAGTACAACAGTAGCTCAACAGTTATAGGGATAGCCAACTGCTTTCTAATTGAATTTGAGGCTCACACCATAAGAGGAAATTCATGCCTTGTAGCATAAACCTGGTCAAAAACCAATGACTGAGGAGGTCCTAGACCATAGGAGGAAACTTAGTGCTATTGCTTAGGTAAATTGAGATAGGTCCAAGTTACCTTCTAAATGTTTATAATTATACCCATAGACAAATGCTACTCTCATCTCTAATCAGAGAAGCTTCTCTTTGCAATGAATATGGTAAATGAAGAAACTCATAGCTGCTCAAAGTCCTGAAAATAAGTGACACTTGAGAGCACAGCCCTAAATGGGATATTTGTACTATTCCCTCTAAGGCTCTGTGAATATCATGTGAGAGTGGGTGGAAGGAATATAAGAGACTGAAGATGGGGAGAAGGGCTATGAAAGGGTATCAGTTCCTAAGCATGACACAGCCAATGCAATATCACATGATCTCATGGTTGCCTGCAATGGGCTGGTACTAGACTCACAGGGGCCTGTATTAGTTTCTTTTCTGCTGCTGTGATAACACTGACCACGGGACCTTATAAAAGGAAGAATTTATTTAGCTTACAGTTTCAAAAGGACAAGAGTCCATTATGGTGGGGTGACACAGTGGCAGAAGTGGCTAAAGTAGACCCAGAAGCTAAGCCCTCACATCTTCAAGCAGGTACAGGAAGCAGAGCGTGACTGGAGATCCTGCAAGGCTTGAGAACTCTGTAAGCCCACCCCCAGGGACGTGTTTCCTCCAGCATGGCCACACCTTCTAGGACCTCCCAAACAGGGCCACCAACTGGGGAGAAAATCTTCAAATGAAAATTTTCAAATACTTACAGCCTATGGGGGACATTCTCATTCAAACCACCACAGGGCCCCACTCCTCCCTGAAGAACTACTGGTTATTGATGGATTCTGGAGGAGGGGAAACTATTGTCTTCAGTTGTGTTGTCACAAATGGGCCCACCAGGCTCCAACAGACAACTCCAAACCCCCAGTCACACAGATGGCCCTGGTTAAACTCAGTGTATCACAAAAAGAAAACAGAAAGACACGAATGTGGAAAAGGGACTTGTAGGCAGGGAGGTAGAAGGTAATGAGGATGGGGGGGGAGGGGGAGGACCGACAAGGGAAGGTGGAAGAACGAGAGTGCTCAGAGTGCACTATATACATATATGAAAGTGTCAACGAATTTTAAGAAGTTATTTTAAAACAAAAAAATGATACAAAGAGAATATTCTTTTATACTCCCTGGTGAATAGTCATTCCATAGCCTAAGTTTGAATTACAGTTGACATTTTGTCCTTTGCCTATGTCCTATGTCATAACATATCTGTTAATGTGAAGCTTTTGTCTCACATCCAGTCCACCCGGACAACCTCATCTTTTTCATCAGAATTAATTACTTTCTTAAGTTGTCCCTCTAAGTCCGCCTTAGCTCAGTTCCACTGGCTGCATTTTGAGAGCAGTGAGTCTATATTCCCACCGTGAACTATTTCTTCTACAACTATGTTTGCCTTCAAGTAGAAACAAGTAAAGATGAAGGGTAGAGTTACATAGCTATGATCTCAGCACTTAGGAGTCAGATGCAGGAAGAATCCAAGTTTGAAGCCAACCTGAGCTACATAGTATGACTGTCCCAAACACCGAAGGGGTAAAAAAATAAGTAACCTGTAATGTTACTTGCCCTACTATTCACAAACTACTTGCTGTTACTTCCTTCCATGAAACTTGGATGTGTTCGATCACATGCTTCATTGTCAGGAGCCATTTGCCTGAATGTCCTGGTGTAAGGCAATCACCTTTGCTTTGTACAAAGCTCTGAGGGAGCAGAATATTCTGCAGAGCCCATAAACAAGTCTCAGTATCTAGAGGGAGGTGTATCTTGAGCCCAAGGCTGAGGTTTGACTGTCCTATGACCCTGATAAGCATGAGAAAGCAAATGTTCGCCTGGGAAAATGCCTGCGTTGTTTGTGTCTTAAACTGTTGCTTTGTTCCTCATGCTGCAACAAGAGTATATATAGGGTAAGCTAAATAAACTCGAGGCTGCTTCGGTATTGACTGACAGCCCTCCCGAATCTATCCTTTGTCTCTCTCTTCATTTCTTAATCCTCACTCATCCCTTCGGGTACTGTTCGATTCTGCCAGCTGGCTCCGGCACCTCATACCAAAATTTTTTCAAAATTCAACTAAAGAAACAACATGCTTTCCGTTAATAGCTTCTCTGAAAGTCCATCTAATTGGCTTTAAAAGTTAAAATAAATCCATGTTCCACTGGACAACTGAATAAAGTATTGGTGGTAAAGAGCACATTTTCACTTATCTCTTAGGACAGTAGGAATGGCACGGAACATTATTCAATGGTGGTAGTGATTTAACAGTTAAATTATTCTGTCAATAGTATCACTTGGAGATAAGAAGACCTAACATACTTTGCTAAACTTATGTGACCAGTCGTACTGACTTTGAAGGATATGATGAGACTGAGCAGTAGTCCTAATTTGCACTTGTCACTTACACAGTGATTTGGGACTACAGAGCCAATGGTACTTCAAGACATTACTCATAATTATTGTGTGGTGATAACTAAAATTTGAACTGTGTTGTTGGAGGGCCTAGAGTGAATACAACTATGGTCATGGAAATGTATGCAAATCAGAGCAATACAAACTGCTACTGTTTAGAGTACATAGTTATTTGCTTATGTTCTCTCTACTAGAAGCTAGATGATATGGAGATTTTATTTTGCTTATAATTATATTCCCAATGCCTAGAACAAAGCCAAGTGTGAACTCAATAAATACTTATAGAAAAGAAGGAAGGAAAAGAAAAAGAATCAGAAAAAGGGAGAAAGAGGAAAGAAAATATGAAGTTTTTTTGGTTAGATGAACTGTCATGTGGAAATGGTACTCAAAGCAATGAAATTGCTGTCTTGTATCTCCAAAGCTTCTGATTTGAGATCTGTGTAATTTTACATTTACTATGACCACAATATCTGAATGAAGCAACTTATGGGAGAGAAGGTTTCTTTTGGCTCACAGTTTCAGAGAGATTTCAGTCCATCTGGTATGAAAGGTTTGGTGGTGGAAGCAGCTCCATCCACAATGGTGGGGGGTGGGAGGGATGGATGGCCTGAACCAGGGGTGGGCATAATCTTCAAAGGCCCATCCCTAGTGATCTACTTTTACCATCCAGACCCTCATTTCCTAAAGCTACCACAGCCTTCAGGATAGCACCACACGCTAGAAACCAAGTATTCAAAACATGACCCTATGGGAGACATTTCAAATTCAAACCACAACAGGGTCTGACATATTGCCCCCTCTCTCGTTCTCTGTCTGTCCCTCCATGCCTTCTCTCAGGTAAAGCATTCACAAGAAGTGACAGTTGTTAAATACATATTATTCACATGACCTTTGAGGAAAGGTGAGAGATTTACCCGCAGGAGGCAAAAACCCTGTATGAGGAGGTGATATTAGGGCCTTCCCAGACTACTTGGTATCAGACCACAGAGTCTGGCAATTCTTAGTCTATGTCAAACAATTTGCATTTTCATTCCTAAATGATGCTACACTCAGGGTATACAGGATGTTGGGGTTTTTCTCTGAGTAGCTCACTCCTCTGAGGCTGGGTTTCTGATTTAGTCATAAGGCTCCTATGTCCCAGAGCATATGGGGCAGCCTGAGCCTGGCCAACTCAGAGGGGGAAAAGACTGACTTCAGACGAAAAATTTGTGTTTCTGTGACTAAGGACTTAGTCAGCTACCTGGTTTGGGATGTATAATTTGTCAGAAAGTAGATCTGGAGGAAATAGCACTCATTCTGGCAACAGAAATGGTTTCTAGTGCATTTTTTACTCATGAAGCTCAAAAAGAAGAGGGTGCCAGTTTAACCTTGTGGTTGGAGTTGTGAATGAAAAGGGAAATTTAAATTGCCCAGGGAGGCCATTGCCTTAGTCAGATTTTCAGAGCATTCCAGACTTGTGTGTCAATTAAAGTGTATTGAAGTTCAGTAAAATATCAAAAAGTCAAATAGCAGTCTGCTTAGAGATTTCCCCGCATCGTTCTCCCCCTCTCCTTCCCTCCCTCTCTTCTCTTTCTCCTCTCTCCCTTTCTTTCCCTCCCTTTCTTTTTCTTCCCTCTCTTTCCTTTCTTTGTTCTCACTTCCCTCCTTTTTCATCTGCCCTTCCTTTTATATAGAAAAGCTGGCTATTCATCATCATAATAAAATCACTTAATTAATTAATTTGAAATTACCCTGACTGACCTAAAGTTTCCAAGCGTAAGCTCTATTTCAATGGCTGATTATATGTTCTCATTCATTCTCAGATCCTTTGCTCGTTCCCTCTCCTCCACCTCCCTTGCTTCCTCCCTGCCTTGGATCGTCATACTTGGGACTAGTTATAGAATGATGCAATACTGAAAAGGAACAAACTTGACTCCCTCAAGGGACAATTTCAAGGGGTCGGTGGTGCCTGATCCTTTTCTTGTCAGATGTTCTTACAGAAGGTTTGGTGAGAATCACTTGGCTGGAATTAGTCTTGAGTTTGGTACATTTCCAGTATCTGTATTTTTCCTGGTTGTGATTAGCATAAATATTTGAGAGTCAACAAATAAAAGAATTTGAAAAACGTATTGACTGAAGATTTTTGTCACAGACACCCCATTTCAGCTGGCATCTCTCGCTCTTTAAAAGGTCACTCCTTTTAAACGGTACTTTCTTCTTTTGTCCTACTTGGTTTCACTTATGTGCAGAGCCCTGTGGGGAGACACAAAGATCCTTACTACTGACCAGGCAAGGAGATAAGAGTCAAGACAGAGAGTGAGTATGATCAAATTCATTGCATGAAATTCTCAAAGAATTAATAAAAATATGTTTTTAAGAGAACACTGAACTAAACAAACAGTAAAAGAAAACACTAAACAAGAGAAGGCCCAGGCAGACAGAGTGTGTCAAAGAAGGCTGTAGGAAGAAGAATGCCATGGGAGTTGTGAGCAAGCCAGGATGTAAAGAAGAGTTTGGAGCAGAGATGTATCCGGAAGGAGTTGGAAGGCAGAGTTTTAGGGGAAACTATTTTGGTCGAACAGTATTTGAGCAAACAGACCCACCATGTGAAACTGTTATGCACAAGTTGTGCAATGCACAGTTGCAGGTGTTGCCCATCATATCATAATCTCTGGAATGGTTAGCAGTCTTAGGGAAAAAGTCAAAGGACTAGACAAGGTAATCTCTTGTGGAGATAGAAGTATCCTCAAAACACAGGAACTGGGTCTTGTCTTTGGCTCCTCGGAACTTTGCAGGGTCTGGCACATGTCCAGTACCTGATATGTACTTCTCAATTAAATGAACTATAACTCAATCTTGACTAAGCCCACCAGCTGGTTATTTAAATGATAATATAGTCACACTATGGGACTAACACATTTCATTGACAGCCCTGAATAACATTTACTTCCAGAATCTTCTGGGGTGTTTCATATGTACTCAGATACTGCCCCCTCTTAATCATTCATTCTGGTCTTTACCAGAAAGGAGCAGCTCTCTAGTGGTGTCCACTTTGCAAAGATATGATGTATCTTCCCAGGTACTTATCTCCACTGTCCCCAAAGCTGCTATAGTGGAGGCCACTTCTTCCCTTCTGACACTTGGGATCAAAGCCTTATTGGCCCTGTGGAAAAGTAGTAATAATTACTTTTTACCCTTCCTGACTATATCAAGATTATACTTATGGACATGATGCTGTGTCACGTTTCTCAAATCTGACACAGATGTCCTTACAACACTGTATGTTTCTGTCTGTTCCCAAAATGAGCACAAGATTCACACCATACAGGTATTTCCATTCAACATTCTGTCTTTCTGCTTTTATCAAAAAATATATACATTGGAGAATGTAGGGTGTGTGTGGGAACAAGAAACAGGTTTGTTTCACTCAAGTAAAAGGTATGTACAAGTTAATGGGAAAATGCTGGTCCCAAAGGAGACTGAATTTAACAGCGAATGGATGAGTGCAAAGTTCAAAATCATAAACAGTTGTGGAAAACCATTTAAAAGTTATTTGAAGAGGAGCCACAGTTTTATTTTTAAGCATAGGGAAAAATGCCATTATGACTGGGGCAATGCACTGAATGTGCCCCCCAACAATTTATATGTTGGAGACACAATGCCTGAAGTTATAGTAATGGTAAGAAGGGTCTTTGAGAGGTGATTAGATGGGAGCAGAGATCTCACAAATGGAACTAGTGCCTTAGAGAAGAAACACAATATTGAGGCTCCTCTCTCATTCTCTCATTTTCTCTATGTGTATCTGTCTGTCTGTCTGTCTGTCTCTTTGCCTCTCTCCTTCCCCCCTTCCTCCGCCCCTGTCTCCGACATGATGATACAGTAAGAAAATAGCCATTAAAAACAT